>OY728123.1:522320946-524820946 GCA_963277665.1 Viscum album | reverse complement strand
AATAGTGATTCCATCCTTACAGAAAATATAGCCATGAAATGAAATCTCATTATGCTTGAATTCACACTTCCATAGCTTCCCATATAATTCATTACTTCTAACAGTATTTATAATAGTTCACAAGTGATTTTCATGATCATCATAGATTTTTGAGAATACCAATATATCTTAAATAAATACCACTATAAGTTCATCAAGATAATCCTTGAAAACTATGTAAATTAGATCCATAAAGTCATAGAGTGCATTAGTCAGTCCAAAAGGCATTACTGTAAACTTGTAATGCCTGATCCTGGTTCAAAATGCTATCTTTGGAATGCCTTCCTTCTTTACACACAACAGATGATATCCAGATCGAAGGTCAATCATTGAAAGATATTTAACTCCAAGATGTTTATCAAATAAATCATCAATTAGAGGTAGGGGATACATGTTCTTTAATGTTATTGCATTGATCTCCATGTAGTCAATGCACAACCTCATAGATCCATCTTTCTATATATAAAAAATAACAGGGGCTCTCCACAGAGAAACAATAGGTATAATAAATCATTCATTTCTCAACTCCTCTATATGTTTATTCTATACCACTAATTCATCAATGTCCATTCTATAAGGGGTCTTCGATATGGGTTGCGAACTATGAATTAAATAAATAGAAAACTCAATTTCTCATTCTGGATGATGTCCTGATGAATCCTCAAGAAATAGATCAATATATTCTAGTACAATTGGTACATCCTCTATATGAACATTCCTTTCCTCTACCATAGTTAGTTCACTCTCTTCCTACCCAATAATTGAATTTAGTAGAACTATAGGGGTGGGTCTAGATAAGAATTAGATGGTGACGTATCTTCTCTAAAGATAAGGTATACCTTATCATCATTAAAAATTGTAACCACCTTCTTTATACAATAAAATTTCGCATCATGGTCCAAAATCCAATCCATACCAAGGATTATATAAAATTACATCATGGTTATGATGATGAGATTAGTGGATAAAGAACATTTATATTCCCTAATGGGGACTAATTCACAAACTATTGTTGCAATGATACTTCCCTTATGAGTTATGAATGATAACTCCCTTGTTAAATAAAATTGGAAATTTCTAATTTTCATAGCAAATTATGAAACAATGTGATGATCCAGAATCAAATAAAATATTGGATAAAAATGAAGAATCCATTAAATTACATGCCACCTATCTTTCAGAGCTTCAACCCCAGTATTAGTTATTAAATAAGATCAGCATTGCTCCATTGGCCTTTTCTGTGTTATGTTTTCTCAGAACATTGGATATTTATTTTCATAATTTCCAATTTCTTTACAATTGTAAGATTCAAAATTGACAGCCTCTTTCTTTCCATTGAAATCACGAGCTTGGTGGCCTTTTCACCACACTTGTAACATACTCTCATTCCCTTTAGGCAAGTATGGGGGTGTTTCTTCCCACATTTACCATATGATTGATATTCATAATTTCACTTATTCCCCTTATTTCCATTTCTAGTGTGTTCAACAGATCTCATCTTTTATTGCATTACATTAAATTCATAATACTTAGTGAATTTTTTCCTATTTTGATAGCATATGATATTATATATTCATATGATAAGAAGGATGGTGAGATTAATACTCGATAGATTAATAGTTTTAACCCATTAAAGTGTTTATCAATCTTACTCATTGGGTTGTGTTTATAATTTTTTGCATGCCGTGCTAACCTTGTATTATTAGCCACATACATTTTGACATTATCATCCTCCTTTTAGCTTAGACTTAGAAATTTTTATTCCATATCCTCTTGATGGTCACATGGAAAGTATTTTTCTAAGAAAAGTTATTTAAACTCCCTCCCATCCATAATTTATACTTCTTTAACATCCTTTGTGTTTTGAATTAATGACCACCATTGATCTTCTTCTCCGGTGAGGCTATAAAATTCCATGACATCATTTTCCCTTTCACAGCTCCGTAAAGCTTGAAATATTTCTTCAAAGGAACTTATACATTGCTTAGAGAAAAATAGATTTGTAGTCCCATTTAATGTTTGTGGTTTTTTCCTCATTAATCGGTCTAACATTGATCCTCCGTGTTGTGGATCATAGTGCTCCATATGGGTAAGGTTATTATTAATAACCTGATTTAGTTGTCCTAGTATGGTGATAAGATGGTATGCACTAGTTTTATCACCAGCTCCACTATAATTATCTTGAGTAAGTGTACAATCCCTACATGGATTACGTGTGTCGATATAGATCTCATTCCTTCCACTAGGCACCATTTCTAAACAATGGCATACACTAGAATAGTTTATAAATCACAATACATATTCCTAACAAGTAAAACACTTAAAATAAATTGAACAGTTTATGGATATAATCCATAATAATAAATATGTTTTCCTTGAGGAGGTATATACTCATGAATCCTTCATAATGGTTTGTAATGAAAATGTGAATTATCCTAAACATATTACACGGGAGTCTCATATCTAAGAATGTAGCAAGTCCAATTTTTTGTGTACCAGGATACCATAGATCAAGCCCGAAACTTCATGTCAGTTTTTTCACTCCTAGGTGCATCTGTACTAGAGCCTCCTCTACCAACTAATATCAATACAGGGATGTATTTCGTGGAAAACTCCCAAAATTTCTACATTACCAAAATTCTTTGTTGTTCATCAATACTATTCCTCGAAGTTTTTGTTAGGGTAATGTTCTCTAATCATTATTTTTCTAAATCTAGTTTCTAATGTTTTTACTAATGATCCTATGATACCAACTATTATGCCCGAACCTAGTTACCTAGAGTCAGTGCATTATTACATAACATTGGCATGATACAAGGAATCATGTCTTGAAAGAAATTTTATTTTAGTTTCTTTTGACGTACAAGATACATACATAAATATTACATTATATAATGAGATAAATACAATAACAACATTTTTTCCTCTTTGAACACACATATATCCCTTATCCTATCCCTGAATGTCAAACATAAAGTACATCTTCACATTCTGGGAAAAATAAAACAAAAAAAGGGGTGAGATTAGTTTCTTAATAATGAAAACAATATAGAGGAAACTACATAAATAAGAATAAACATTTAAGGCAATGTATAAAACTAAAACAAAATCATTTTAAAAATAAACATCATCATAATATGGAAAACATAAATCAAATAATGCATTTACATATTCACATGGATATTCTACTATTAGAATAATCACATGTAATATCAATAGAAAATTTCACAATGATGGAATGAATAGTGTCAGATATCATAACCAAATAGTCAAAGACTCTTTCCAAGAATACAAATAAGATTTTATCAAAGCCTTGTTCCAAGACACTAGTTTGTCTCATGAGACCTACTGATGCATTGAGGAGCTATAGCGGTCTGCACCCTTTACTTACTATGTCCAATGCATTCCTCATATGAAAAGGTTGAAACATAACAGAAACATTTGTATTAAAATGAGATTACGAAATGTTAATACATTAACCATGATCAATGAATGGTATAAAAATTACACATCTGCAGTCAAACATATCCCAAAAACCTTCAATACAATATTGATGATTTGAATCATAATAAATCAAAATCAACAAGTATAAAATCCATTAAAGGATGTTGACATAAATTAAATCAAAACTATATATGATAAATATCTCTTTTTATTTTTAAATCGTTTAAAGGTAATGTGATTATAAAAGAAAACATTAATTTTGAAAATATTCATATAATATTGTAAGGTAATCCTCAAAGGTTCTATAATGGAATGAAATAATATATCCTACCGTATATGTTAAAAAACATTCTTATATTAATTTATTGAAAAGGTCACAATGTACCTTGTCTGGGAAACGACGGATAGATTCATTTCAATACATTTTATAAAAATTCAAACAAGGGTATAAATGGAATTAACCCATAGTCTAGTAAACAGTAAAACATTATTGAAATAAATATTTATAAAACATGGATATTGAAGACAAAGAGGTCCCAGTAGACACTTACGTAACAACAACCTTGGGTAATAAAGAGATTGTGAAATTAACCCTTACCATGTAATTTTCCATGGTCGAGGGTATGTTAACCTCATTTATAATTGTTATATCATTTTTATTAAATTATTCAAGTAACACATACATAAATATGATACCATATATGATATTCTAATATTTCGTTTTTAATAATATTTTAGTAGTATCATTGTTTCGGGTGTTAACTGATTCGTATTCCTTTATATGAATCATAACGTATGTCATGTTTATTATGGATAATAATTATTTGATTCATATCCAGAATGATATAATGTTCTTAAATATTATTTTTAATAATCCAAGGATAATTATACTTGAATTATTTGGATGGGGGAATGAATCTCATCATGTTCATAGAGACGGTAATCCGTACGTATGCACGAATGACACTTCTATTTCATTTAGATTATTTTAAAATTAAAGAAGGTGAAATGATAAATAGGTATTTTTTTATGATATTATAGTATAATATTTTATATATGTTTTATGTATTCATTAACTCTATCCTTTATACGATCCATGTTTTTTAAGAATGAGTCATATCACTTTGAGGGGGTGGTAGTCCGCATTTTCTATAATGAAATTATTGTATATATAAAACATGAAAAGAATAATGGTAGGCTATAAAAGATAATTACATAAGAAAATAGATAAAATAAATATCATAAATATCATATATAATTACATTTCTGTCACAATGGCCACCATAACGGGTGGTAGTAGAAGATTAAACAATCATCGTTTCGTGAGGCACTAGTTCGCAGTCCACAGAAACATTATGTTCTATACCAAATGATGGAGTATAGTGTAACTGTAGTTAAAATGATTCTCATAAAAAAACAAGTATATTCATGATACTAGTGTTGTTATAAAATAAATGAATAAAGAGTGTTTAGAGGGTTGGTGAAGTAAAATAAAATAAATGAACTTAAGAGGATATGTTACCTTTAAATTGCGTAACTCGCTTTTGTTTGAACCACAAGGCCTCCTTGAAGTTCCTTAAACCTACGGTAAGGATTCTAAGAGGAAAATAACGATCTAGGGGGGTTAATTGGGTTGTGGTTGGACAAGACAAGTGGCTTGAGATGTGTAAGAAATGGGTTAAAGTTGAGTGATGTTTATAAGGGGGAGGAGGGGCTCTTTAAGAATGTTTGATAATATTATTTTATTATATAATGATATTCTATTTCTAAAAGTACAAAACATGTTAAAGTCATAGATAAGTAGACTCATGTTTGAACTAAAATCATCCAAAAATAATAGGACATGTTTTGGATATTGTTTTAATTTTTATAATCTCATCCATTTAAATCATTCTTTAATTAGGTAAATACTGCATCATTATTGTGTCATAAATAATTTTATTTATTTTAAGTCTATAAATCATAAAAAAAATACATGATTTAGGAAACAATTTTATATTTAAAATGAATATTTATAGTCAAAAGGATAACTTAGATAACCCTGTGTAAAAATTATTTTACTAAAAGATAAATGTTTATTTCATTTTTGTATATACATATAATTAATTAATATAAAGTGTCATTATCAATATCAAGTTGCTCCATGTGGTCTCAAAATCGACTCAAGGATGAAAATGGTTGGACATGTATCAACTAATGGGAATAAGACACTTGTTTGTGTAACTTAATATTATTATATTAATATTTTTGTACACTTATTTACAAGATTTACCCTTTCACCAAGGTAAATAAATTATCCACTGAAGTAAATATTCATAATTTATAAAAATAAAAGTTTTATATTTACACAATTTGGACCTCATGATTAAAAATATGGAATCCATTTTTCCAAATTCAGAACACATAATAGGCAGAAATTCATTTAAAATTAATTCTCGTGGTCAAAACAAAAAGTTTGTTTTTATGAAATAATAACTCTAAATCAATTGAAACTTGTTTATGTCCAGTTTAAAAATGAAAATACATCCAATTACCTAAATTATAATAAATGTTAAAAATATAATCTAATTATACTTTAAAACCACTAAAATTTATAATTTATCACTATAAATTATTTCTATTAAAAAAGTTGTTTTCAATTAAAATTTAGTATTTTTCACTATTCATAAAAAATTTAAGGTTTTCAGAAAAATACCAAAAATTCACCCTAAGAAAATTTTGATATTCCAAATCCCAAAATGAAGTCCATTTTGAAAAATAAAATTTATAAAATTTCAATAAGTGGTTATTACTATTCATGACTCCTAGTTTAATTGGTCGTGTTGTGTTAGAATCTCAATGTTGCGTACCATGCATGATATTGCATTATTCAAAGGATAAAACATAGTGGAAGCAGGGGGAGATACAGTAAATTTTATTTGTTTCAAAACATTTTCTATTTAATTTTTCACATACAAAAATATTTATCATATAATTTGAAAAATATGTAAAACAATACTACATTTGGTTTCAATAATGTCATTCCATTCAGATTCATCGTTTAATTTTCTCAATGCTTCATGAATCTCCTAAATATTCTCAATAATATTTGATCCATAAAAATATAAAATTGGTTTTATATTGATATTTTATTTCATTGTAAAAGAATTTGTAAAATTTGATCATTTAATCACTCTTTATTTAAAAAATATTCACTCAATTGATTACGCCACACATTCCCATATTATCATAATTCATCTAATTATTTATAAATTTTAATTAAATTTTAAAAAATTATTTTCATTCCAATGATTATTAAATTTTGAATCCTTTGAGAATTATTATGTATGTACTACTATTGATTTACCCATTGATGTAGTAACAACATCCTCAAGATGAAAATTGGCCATTTTAACTACAATAAGTATCATCAAATATTGAAAATTAAAAAAAATATAACATTGGAATGATGATAGATATAAACCCTCAAAGGATCCACATGACATAGTGGATTAGACCCAATTTTAGTCTAGCCTTATCATCTCCCTGAAGAATTGTGAGCCACTATGATTCAGTGGATATGAAGTAGGATTATCATACTATATTATAATTCTTAGTTCTCCTTATGCAATTAATTTCAAGATATCATTCTTGTATATATAATCATGTGATAATGAATGGAGGAATTTATCTTTTAAGGAAAATACATAAAAATTTAAATGATTATCCCAGAAGCTGAACCATGGATCACATGTTGTTTTGTTATTTGTGATTAATTGAAACCCCTCACCAATATATTTTAATGATTATTTTATGATGAGGTAATTTATATGGATATATATAATGAAAAAATACTCAAAAGTTGTTTTTGATATCAATCCCGAAAACCCCTAAAGATAGTTATCTATATGGATCTCATTTCTATCTCACCATTAAAAAAGGTTCGTGTCGACCATGTTATTTATAGAGCTTCTATAAAATCAATTTTTTAATTCCCTAGATATATAGATACCTATATTGGAATTATTTTTTAGATGTTTCTCAATGATCTCAATCAATAACATGTGAAAATATATGACAGGTAGGATCTACTAGTATATGGTACACTTTTACTATTACTTGTGTACATTCATCCTGATCGAATAGATATATTTGGGGATTTATAGTGTTTGATATTTATTTTAATGTTATGCATAGGATATTTAAATATCCCTCTAAAAATTAATGGTCTTATTAGAGTATATATATATAAATGTTTGGATTGGAAATATTGATTTTTGAAGAATTTTTGAAATGGAGTTCCCTAAGATCCATGATCCACACGAGTAAAAAATTTCCATTTTTTCAATAAATTAATGAACCATATATAATAATTATATGTAATTGAAATTTTCCTATAAAATTTATTAGGACATTTCACAAAGTAAGAAGTATTCTATTTTTGTAATAGTATTAAAAACACTACAAATATGGTATCAAGGGAGAATAAATTATATTTTATTAAACCAAAATCTGTGTAATGGTGGACACAGAACAAATGAATAACAATGAAATTATCCAATATGTTTTGGTCTTATGATGTATTGTACAAAATTTAATACCCTCTATAATGGAAACAAAAACCACTAATGATTAAAATGGTTAAACATTAAATAATAAAGGGATAACCTGTAACACCCCGAGATTTTATGAAAAATATTCTTTTAATTTCATTGATGACTTCTATTATACACCACACTAAGTTTAGCTTGTTCTATATGCAACACCGTATTAGCATGCATTATACGCAACGCTATTCTTGGATCCTGTAACAAACAATTTAATGTTCGTTTTATAATAGTCATTCTACGGAACATTGAGTGTGTTTATATATATATATATATATATATATTCATTATAAATAAAATATGGTTGGATTCTATTATACGAAACATCGAAGGATTCTTTCACAACACGGAACCCTGACTTGGCTTGCATTACACTCAATCGCAACCTTCCTCGATAGCGTGTGTTGTACGCAATACCGAGTTTTACTAAAAAACAATATATTATTATAATATTATTATGAACTAGCCGTTATGAATAGTATTAACTAAATTTTGAATTTTATAACATTATTATTCATCTTACATATTTTCTAGAACATGGAATGAGAACAAAATAAATATTTCAGGTAAAATAAGTATTTTTCAGAAAATGCAGTTTTGCCGCCTTTTGATGGCGCACCCACATTAAATCTAGTTTTTGACATGTTTAAAATTCAATTTGACAAAATAAAATTCTTCTTTTGAATCAGGATATAAAAATTTACATTGGATAATGTTTTGATAATTTTCTGATAACTTTCATATTTTAATGAATAGTAAAAACACGTTATATTTTAATTAAAAACAACATTTTCCATCATAATAATTTATGTGGTTAAATTATAATATTGAATGGTTTTAAAGTATAAATAGAATATATTTTTACCATTTAATATAATGTATGTCATTAGCATTTAATTTACCTTGAATTCGTAGGTTAAATCAATTCAATCTTTGGAATGTTTTAAAAAAACATGTTTTCATTCGACAACGAGATTAATTTTAATTTAATTTCTGCATCTATTTTGTATTGAATTTTGAAAAAAGGATTCCATATTTGGAATTAGTGGGTCCAAATTATGTTAATTAGCTACTTTTTATTTTTGGGCATTATGAATAGTAACTATGGTAATTTTTATTTACTGCAGTGAAAGGTAAATAGGGTAATTCAATGTTAAAATAATATTATAATAATTCAAAATTACCTTGAAACTTGTCCTAAAATTATTTGATGAGTAGTGGCCGACCATAGGCATATTTGGGCCGATTTTGGGACCCCAATGAGCCACATGGTAGTGAAAATGACAATTTGGATTAATTAATTTAATGTAAAGACAAAATTGACTTTAACAAAACGCTTTTAGTAATTATTTTTTCTAAGGGGTTATATAATTTATATTTTCGACTATAAATATTCTTTGTAAAGATAAAACTATTACCTACATCATGATATTTGCTTCATAATTTTTAGACATCAAATGAATTAAATTATTTATGACACAATAATGATGTAGTGTTTACCTCATTAATAAATGATTTAAATAAATAAGATTATAATGATTAAAATATCATCCAAAACTAGTCCAATTCCAATTGGATGATTTTATTTCGAATATGAGTCATCTTAATTTCGACATTAATGTGTTTTGGACCTCTTGAAACCGAAGATAAGTTTATAATAAAATAATGTTTTCACACTTTCATAAAGAGCCCCTCCTCTCCCTTATAAAAGGAGACCACTTATATGTAATTAATCACACCTCTCAAGCCTTTTGGCTCTGCCAAACTCTTCCCAACTAAGGTCCCTAAATCCCTCTCCTCCCCTTGAAACCTTACATTAGGCAGAAGACTCTCCAAGAAGTTCTTTTTTGTTCAAACCAAAAGAAGTTACCAAAATTAAAGGTAACAGTTTCTTTTAAGTTGTTTTATTTTATTCTACTTCTCCAACCCCTAAACTCTTTTTTATTTCTTTTGTAACAAAAAAAATATCCTAAATATACTATGATGTTTTTATGAGAAGGATTGGGACTACACTTACACACACCTCCACTTAATGGATGAAGAACATAATGTTTCTATGATGGAAAACTAACGCCACACGAAACGATGATTGTTCGATTTTCTCCTACCGCCTCTCATGGTGGCCATTATGATGGCACTTTATTTATATATAATATATATTATGTTTATGATTTCATTATTATTTTTTAATTCCCAATTATATCAAGCCTTTACAGTTTCCATAGTCGGTAAATACGATAATCTCATTTGAGGAAGTGCGGACTACGACCCCCTCAAAGTGATGTGATTCGTTAATACCTTATGTGGGATTTATAAAGGATGTGGTTAATGATATTGTATTTGATATTATATTTGAATTATAATATAACTATGTATCATTATGTTTTAATTTCATTAAAATAAGAAATAGAAATGAAAGTCACGTTTATGCGTACGTATGGCTTACCGTCTCCATGAACAGTGCGTTTCATTTCTTACCTCCATATGTTATGTACTATTAGAAATGCTTGTATATTCTGAGTACATAATGAATTTATATGATACATAAATCATTATTTACATTTTTAAAGTATGTAAATCATGATATAAGTAATAATAACATCAAGAACAACAAGTCCAAACACGTACGATAAATAAGATGATTTTACCCAAAATGATACTTTAACATTAATTTACAAAAGAATGGGTAATATAAACCATATATGATGTCATAAAAATGAATATGATTCTGTAATAAGTCAATGACATTATTTAAATCATTATACAGGAGGTTTGGACACTTACGAAGTAAATCGGACCTATGGTAAGGGAAAATATCACAATCTCATTTTTATCCGAGATTGTTAATACATTGGTATTTACTATGGTGTATTTTATCATCCACATCCTTGTTTCCTCAATATGTAATATTTATATCCTTATAAAATATTTTATATCCAATTTTACCCTTCAGAGAGTTTTTAGTAAAAGATATGAAAGGAGTCTTTTGTCGTTTTTCGTAGGAGGTACTTTTTGACTTTTCCGACAAAAGGATGAGAGGAATGTATTTTTTTAACTTATACAGAATGAATGGATTTTTAAAAAATTATTTCCAAGAAGCTTCCTTTACAAGTTTTCAACTTTATTTTTAATCAACTTCTTTTATTTTAGAATTGTATGACATGTTAAGAAAGGAGATGTGTTTTTGAAGTAAAAAGGATATTTTCTTCAAGAATGGAGTTCAAGTGTTTTATCAAAATTATTTTCCATCTATGATAATATAGGGTTCGGTTTCTACCCCTATTATTAAATTGATTTGATTATGTTGTGATGCAATTATTTTTATGAATTCCTTTATCTTATATGAATTTTCTTATGATGTAATGATGTTTAAGAATCCCATTTTTATTACATGGGTTATGTAATGATGTATGATATATGATTTTGTGGAACACATAAGAATGGTATCATTATGAGATGGGTGGGACCTATATCTCCCTCCAATGAATTGGGTAAAGATTTTATATCTCATGAGATAAACATGGCTAGAACGGCAGGTTAAACCGGTTCAGTGAAACAGGACTGAAAAGAGGAGTGAACTCAGTTCAGAAATGGACTTTGTCCACTAAGATAGTCTTGGAAATGAGTCTTGACTAATAATAAATGATTATCTATGATTATTTGTGTATGCCACAAAGTTTCATGTTTTATGTTATGATTATTGGGATTACATTTCACTACTATGATTTATCCCATTTTATGATATTATGATCTCTTTTGCAGGTTAAGATTTCCAAAATGTTATGTTCTTATGAATATGATGTGATTGATATTTCTTTTGTTTACCCTTACTGAGCATTTGAGATCACCCTTTTATATTTTCTTTTCCCCAAGATATAAAGAAAGGTTTTAGGTAAGAAAAAAAGGGGAAGATCTTTATTGGAGATGTTGAAGATGTTTCACCATGATTAGAAGATTATATTCCGAGTTTCCAAAGACACGAAAATATTACGGTCCTTGTGTGTGTGTGTTTTTGTTATGTACTAAGTATTCCGCAAAAGTAATGTAATGTCCATGTACGTCAGGCTTCAGGTCTCTATAGTTGGTATCAGAGGAAAGGTTTAGTCAACCTTTGGAAACTAGGATGGGAGAACTTTAGTGAGATCCCTAGAGATATTTCTAAGGTATGTCTAGGGATGTCCCTAAGGTTAAGTATAAGTATAGGTTATAGTACTAGAATTATGGTAACCCAATATTTTTGATATTGAAGTTACTCCTCCTTTATTTTGTTGTTTTCCCTAGAATGATTTTTGCCTCTCACACTATTCTTTTTGGGTTTTAGACGACGGCTGGAACCCGATGGAACCGTGTTGATCAATGTAATGGACAATGCAATGATTGTCCTCCTGAACAAAGAATTGTTATGGGAGATGGATTGAAAAATATTATTGCTATAGTTACAAAAGATATGAATCGTTCTGGACTTCCAAATGAGCATAGAAGGGAACAATATTCTATTGAGTCCTTCATGAGGCAACGTCCACCTTCTATCAGTGGGTCTTCTAATCCACTTGTTGATGAACAATGGATCAGTACTACTGAAAAGATATTTTCATTTCTTCAATGTTCTGAGCATGATAAATTCATCTTAGCATTGTATCACTTGGAAGCTGATGCTGATCAATGGTGGAATCTTATCAATAATACGAGTCCAAGAGATGAAATTGAGTCCATGGAACGGGACGAGTTCAAGAACTTATTTTTCAATAAGTACTTCCCTCGTATTCTTCGAACAAAGATGGAGAAGGAGTTTCTTGAACTAAAGCAAAAGGATGATGAATCTATTGGTATATACGATGCGAATTTAACATGACTTGCGAGGTATGCATCTGGATTTATCATCAAACCTGAAAGTAAAGTTGATTGATTTTTCAGTGGATTAAATCCAAATCTTCGAAGGGCATTAGCTATAAGAGACTTCAGTAGCTATGAAGAAATTGTGCGTTGTGCTATCAAGGTAGAAATTGAAGTTGGTGTTACTTATCCATCTCATAGTTTTGACAAGAAACGAAAGATAGAGTTCAAGGAGAAATCTCAGAATAATGTTGAAAAGAAGATGAATGTTTCCTTTTTCTCAAAGTGTGGAAAGAAGCATGGTGGAGATTGTCTTAAAGGGACAAGTAAATGTTTCAAATGTGGAAATGAAGGTCATCAGGCATTTGAATTCCTCAATGATGGGAAGAAGATATCTAATGATGCAAACAAAGGAAGGGGTACACATAATGAACCTACTACACTTCAATGCGTCAAGTGCACGGAAATAGGGAATTATGAGAATAAATGCCCTAATCCAAGAGTTAGTGATGATCGACATGAGCAACCACTTAAGGAAAAGGAAAAATGGAAGTCACATGCGATCACCATTGGCGATGTTGAATATGACAACGATGTGGTGGAATCATTAAGTGTTTATGTAATGGGATTCCAAAATAATGTTGTATATAGTATCGTGGAATATTAGAATATTAATGTATTGGTCTATTGTGGTTTTCAATAATATTATGGTACCGGTAACCATGGAAAGTGATTGAGATATTTTTTTTAAAAAGATGTTATGGACATAATGAAGGGATAAGGAAAAAATGAAATGTTTGACAGTATTCATAAGCTCATGATTGATATAAGGACTAAGTGATATCATGGTTTGAGTATATATAATTTGGAGGATTTTGATATGTAAAAAGTGTTAACTTTTAACTGTATTCATATTTTCACATGATTATGATATTCAACAATATATATCTTATGATATATGGGGGATAAATGATGGCATTCATGTGATTGTTATGTGACATTTCAATAATCATTTTCTTTATACTATGATCTTGGACTGAAGTATTTTAGAAAAGCCTAAAGATTGGAATGGATTATGTTGGACATAAGTTAGTATTGTTTAAGGATAAAACTTTTTTTGGATATTAAGGATTGGATGGTATAGTAATGTTGTTTTAGAAAAAGTACAACCTGCAGGATGGGTGACCGCCCATCGCGTCGGACAAGGTTGTGGGAATCGAACCCACAACTGAAGTGCGACAGGCCTTTATCACCTATGTAATGACCCCGATTCCCGGGAGCCTTATGAGACATGATGCAACCACATTACAAAACTTTTATATTACAATCAATTTATCATGTCTCACATTACAGAAGATCGTGAGGCTCAGGGTTCAGGGAAACCAGCTGCTCTGAACATTTTTAAGCACTGACTCACCTGAAAAATTTAAACAACACGTAGGGTGAGCGAAAAATGCCCAGTAAGGGGTTTTTAAAGAAAAACATTTAAAAACAATTTTACTTTCAAGGCAGACATTTTAAAAAATGATAAAGCATGATACTACACAACACATTGAATTTTCTTTAGAACCAGCATGTGCATAATTTCACAACCAAAAAGCAGCAGTTCGAAAAGTCTGTAAGTAGAGAAGTCATTCATAACATTAGACAAGGGCACACAAAGTTCTTATGATATTAAACACATGTTTTTCAGTTCTTATCACATGTTTTCGTTCTCATAGTCAAGGGAATTTACCCACTTAGGGATGTCCTGTTAGTTGAACCATCCCCTGGTTCACCATTAATCTTCATATGTGGAGGGAAAGTATAATGACGGACTTTGTCAAGACCTTGGGTCAAGACCGTAAAAACATAACTTAATACGGGTCAAGGCTAACTGCCAATCCCGTTTCCATAGCAGCACAAGCCGAGGCTAACCGCCAAGACTGTAGCACATAACGTCTCATGAGACTCATCCTTTACCCAATGCATTGGAGCACTGTATAATTCCGGGCGCACCCATCCATAACATGTAAGTCCAATACTTCCCTCTCATACTTAGACATGGTCATACTTAGGATTTCATACATTCATAATTGAATCCCTTTTTCCCACATATGTGTTCATAACATGAAAACAGTTCTATCATGAAAAACATTATGACATGCATACTAAAACATCGAGCACATAACCAGTTATCTTAACAATAAAAGAAAATTGGGTTTTCAAGAAAATAAACATAACACTTAACATTACATAAAATCATAATACCCAATTAAAGAAGGGTTGTTCACAACTTACACTTATGATGATAAATGGATATCAAAAGTGTTTAACATAGGCAGTTGAGGTTACAAAGTGAATAATCAAATCCATCTTAAGAAATCATATATATAATTGTGTAAACCCTTCCATTGTCACTTTAAATAAACGTGAGTACCTATCTATTAATACATGAATGCATTTATAAAGAATTCAAGAAGTCTGTACTATCCATTCTAAGAAAAATCCTAATTATCTAAAGCAGTGATAAATGAAAATTCTCAATTTCACAAATGAATTGAAGTCCAACTAACCCATAAACCTCGTAATGCTTTATAAAAATTGTAATCATGGTCTCTAAATTCATATTGAGGTATATACACATACGTGTATGTATATACCACAATAATATACATCATTCACTTGCACAATTTCACTTATTCACACATTTACTTAAAATATCCATTTTATAGAAGGAAAGAAGAAATCATGGGGTATAAACATTGAAAAATATACTGCTTATCATCCTATAACATGTGCGATTGAAAGTATATATTGATATATCAAGTATATATAAGTAAATACATATTTATATAACAACCGATTCTTGTAAAAGAAAAACCCAACCAAAATTATAAGATATAAACATATAAGATATATACTGATATATAAACATATAAGATATATACTGATATATATATATATAACCCGTATATACTTTTATATATATGCAAACCGAAGTTTAAAACAAATTTTTAAACACATGGTCCGACCCTTACCAGAACGGAGAGGAGGAGAGGAAGACAACGAAGCCAGTGGAATCAGTTGCATAGCCACAGGATGTATGTATACATAATACATATATATATATATACATATATGGGTATATATATAAAAACGAAACTAAAACATGAACCATGACAAAAACTCAAAACATCACCCTTACCAGTACTCGACGAAGAGGAGGGGAAGGTAGGCGATACAACAAGTGAAAAATAGGTGCATAACCATAGGATGTATATATCTATAAACATAACACACATATATATATATGTATATATAAAAAGGAAACTCAAACGGGAAGCACGGAAAAAACCTCTCCCTTACCTTAGCTCGACGAGGAGGAGGAGAGGAGGGGCAGCAACTGAGGTCCAGAAGCCGAAGGTATATAGAATATATATGTATATATAACAAGTATAAACGAGTATATAATTATATGCAAAGTCCGGTATTTACACAAAGAAAACAAACGACCCTTACCTGCTTGACGAGATGGAGGAGGAGGAAGCCCGAAGCTGTGTTAGCGTCGCCTGAAGGTTGGAGAGATCAGGAGCCGATCCTTCGATCCTTGGTGCAATGGGGTTAAAAAAAGAAAAAAAAAGAGACGAAGAAGGAGGACTTCGGTGGAGGTGGGGTGTCGGCATCAACTTGTGGAAAGGAGGAGGCAGCCCGGACTTCTTCGCCGGCCTAGAGAGGAAAAACAAAACCCTAGTCTACTGGGATGGCGACGTGAGGAAGAAGGAGGGCTGCGTCGGTGGATGAAGAGGCTGCGGCGCGAGGTAGAAGAAAGCGCGACGTGGAAGAAGAAGAAAAAAACAACGGCCGCGATTAGACGCGGCATGATCGGGCGGCTGGGGATGAGGCGACATTAAAAAGAAATGACGGCCAAGATCAGAGGAGGAGCGGATCAAACGGCTGGAATTCCTCCGCGGTATAAAACACAGTTTTTCTACAGGTTTTTCTTAAAAAAAATAAAATCTCTTTATTAAATATATTATTAATTTAATCCAACATATTTAAACTCAATTATTAAATTAACATTCATTATTTTAATAAAAGTCATTTGTCAATTGATTTAATCCAAACGTTTTATTATATATACATATATTTAAAACATCACTAATTAATATTATATTGTCATTATTATCAATCCTTAATTATTAACTACATAATATTTCATTATGAAAATAAAATATTAATAACATTGAGTAATAAAAACATAACACAGGTATATATATTTTAATTTCCTTTTCTAGTTAACTACCCTAATTTTCTTAATTAATTGATATCATTTAATGCAACTATATTTTATCACACATAAAAGTGTGTTGATGAAAATATTATCACCACAAAACACACAAGTGAAAGAAACCATAATTTGACATAGTTTCCAAAATAGTTAATAAAGGTTAAATTATACGAGAAATAATGTATCTAATTTGATGCAATATAAATATATAACTCATAAAATAAATCCATCATGTTTGATATAACTAGAAAAAAAACACAGAAGATTAATTGTTCAAAACAAAATGTAAAGTGGAAGAAGACAATAATATTAAATTTATCCATTTGAAACATAAAATAAAATTCTTATTTTGGAAAACAAAAGATAAGTAACGTTGAGGTCATTTTAAAATATTAATGCAAAACTACACATTTATCATTCGGATCATTTTATTTCCAACGGTCAATAAGATCATTGGATTCTTTGGGAATCCAACGGTCGGATTTGTGGCCATTTAGGGTCCAACGGTCATATGGGTGCTTATAAAAGGGTTTGGTCTCGGTGTTCCGTACTCCAAGTGACCAAAGAAGATAAAGGAAGATGGTTCATGTGATCCCCTTGGTGCTGAGCATGGTCGCGGTGGCGTCAGCCATACTTATGTTCCTTATGATGGATGCTCGGAATCCCTACCGCATTCTCGGGCTCCTCGTAGTTCTAAGCAGTCTTCCCATCGCCGTAATTGGGTTCTTGGTTGGGATCTTTGGTTAGTGATGTTTTGATCGTGGGAAGTTGTAATCGTCAAGGTGTTTCTTAATAAAGGAGTATTTCATTCATGCTTGTTGCTACGATTTTTCATTTATTTTCATTTTCGTGTTATAGAAAGATGGTCCAGTTAGAGGAAAACATAACATTACACAAAACATGAATTCTTGGGTCATTACATCATCTCCCCCTTCAAAGAATTGCATCCTCGCAATTTAATTCATAAAAAGACAATAAAAAGACCTCGGTCGCACAACATTACCAAAACTGAAGGCCTGGCTCGGTTAACGGAACCCCTAAACTGGTACACAGCTCCGCTGTTTCCCTGACCCAGATACACTTTGAGCAATAAGACTTGTACTCCTGCTCATTGGCACTACACATAGGCTTCCACAGGGAGGCCCGTGCAATAAACAGCTCTGAGATGTCCGAGCGGACGAATCCCCTAGTAACTCTTCGAACTTCATCACGTTCGAGGTAGTCGAGGGGTACGACACGATTGAGAAGGCTGACATTCAGGATCTGAAACATATAGGCGGCATTGAGGTTTCCATCCTGAGCTGCTATGAGAAAGCAAGCTCTGGAGGAGAAGTTCTGTGCCATAGAGAAACACTGAAAAAGCCCTTCATGGTATCTCCCCTTCCGCCTATAGTAGGGGAGCTGGGTGGTGGCAAGAAGGTGCTTCACATGTTCATTCTCCTGACATGCGCGGAGAATTTATGGTCTATTCGCTATGTCCAGAAGACGTTGACAGGACCCCGTAGGTGGATAAAAGAGGGAAAGTCCGCCATACAAGTTCTGATCAAAATAACCTCTACTAACTTTTCAGGTAGAGACGAGAGGTTCATCTGACCTGCCACCTAGAAGAAAAGGTAAACAAGAGAGGTCACTTAACAACACTAAGAAGGATGGGATCATAAACTTTAAATTAAGAAAGTTTACACATTACAGTCTGAGTTTTCCAGACGGACACCACAAAGAGAGGCGAAACTCTCTAACTCCACAAACCAAACACAGGATGAACATACAGGACTAAACTCATGGGAACATTTATAACGCCTCTGGAGTTTCGCGTGAGGGGTGTGGAGTTGGGAAACGTCGGTGTACACTTCTTGCCTAAGAGACACTCATGTGGACTCATTTTCCAACACTCCGAAGTCCATTAACTGGCCCTAGAAGCCATAGTGCAGGACCTGGCACAGATAAGCCGCTCGAAGATCTCCTGCAGCAGCAGCTTCTTGGAAAGGGTTATCTAGCATTGTGCCAAACTCCTCGCCCGCAGTAAACACTCGGAAGAGTCCTTCGTGATACCTTCCTCGACGTGCATACGAGGGAAACTGGGTCATCATCATTAGGAGATAGTCCATCCCCATTCCCCGGTGAAGACTAAGCACCCTAGATGAGTTCGACACATCGTACAAGTGCTTACACATCATGCGAATTTGGGCATAGTTCAGGAAGTTCTCACGGCTAACTAGAGATATAATGTTCTCTAGAGCCTCCGTGGGAAGAGACAAAAGGTCAGTAGGTACATCAGCCATCTGAAAATTATTTTTACTTAGTTAGTCTTAGCAATATATTTATATCACCTGGTTTTCCAGAGTTTCCTGAACCCATCCTCTGATACGAACTGTAATGACCCCGATTCCCGGGATCCTTATCAGACATGATGCAACCACATTACAAAACATTTATTTTACAATAAATTTATCATGTCTCACATTACAGATGATCTTGAGGCTCAGGGTTCTGGGAAACCAGCTTCTCTAAACATTTTTAAGTACTGACTCACCTGAAAAATTTAAAAAAAACGTAGGGTGAGCGAAAAATGCCCAAAAAGGGGTTTTTAAAGAAAAAAATTTAAAAACTATTTTACTTTCAAGGCAGACATTTTAGAAAATGATAAAGCATGATACTAAACAATACATTGAATTTTCTTTAGAACCTGCATGTGCATAATTTCACAACCAAAAAGCAGCAGTTCTAAAAGTCTGTAAGCAGAGAAGTCATTCATAACATTAGACAAGGGCACAAAAAGTTCTTATGATATTAAACACATGTTTTTCAGTTCTTATCACATGTTTTCGTTCTCATAGTCAAGGGAATTTACCCACTTAGGGATGTCCTGTTAGTTTAACTATCCCCTGGTTCACCATTAATCTTCATATGTGGAGGGAAAGTATAATGTCGGACTTTGTCAAGACCTTGCGTCAAGACCGTAAAAACATAACTATATACGGGACAAGGCTAACCGCCAATCCCGTTTCCATAGCAGCACAAGCCGAGGCTAACCGCCAAGACTGTAGCACATAACGTCTCATGAGACTCATCCTTTACCCAATGCATTGGAGAACTGTATAATTCCGGGCGCACCCGTCCATAACATGTAAGTCCAATACTTCCCTCTCATACTTAGACATGGTCATACTTAGGATTTCATACATTCATAATTGAATCCCTTTTTCCCACATATGTGTTCATATCATGAAAACAGTTCTATCATGAAAAACATTATGACATGCATACTAAAACATCGAGCATATAACCAGTTATCTTAACATTAAAAGAAAAATGGGTTTTCAAGAAAATAAACATAACACTTAACATTACATAACATCATAATACCCAATTAAAGAAGGGTTGTTCACAACTTACACATATGATGATAAATGGATATCAAAAGTGTTTAACATAGGCAGTTGAGGTTACAAAGTGTATAATCAAATCCATCTTAAGAAATCATATATATAATTGTGTAAACCCTTCCATTGTCACTTTAAATAAACGTGAGTACCTATCTATTAATACATGAACGCATTTATAACGAATTCAAGAAGTCTGTACTATCCATTCTAAGAAAAATCCTAATTATCTAAAGCAGTGATAAATGAAAATTCTCAATTTCACAAATGAATTGAAGTCTAACTAACCCATAAACCTCGTAATGCTTTATAAAAATTGTAAACATGGTCTCTAAATTCATATTGAGGTATATACACATACGTGTATGTATATACCACAATAATATACATCATTCACTTGCACAATTTCACTTATTCACCCATTTACTTAAAATATCCATTTTATAGAAGGAAAGAAGAAATCATGGGGTATAAACATTGAAAAAAATACTGCTTATCATCCTATAACATGTGCGATTGAAAGTATATATTGATATATCAAGTATATATAAGTAAATACATATTTATATAACAACCAATTCTTGTAAAAGAAAAACCCAACCAAAATTATAAGATATAAACATATAAGATATATACTGATATATAAACATATAAGATATATACTGATATATATATATAACCCGTATATACTTTTATATATATGAAAACCGATGTTTAAAACAAATTTTTAAAAACATGGTCCGACCCTTACCAGAACGGAGAGGAGGAGAGGAAGACAACGAAGCCAGTGGAATCAGGTGCATAGCCATAGGATGTATGTATACATAACACATATATATATAAATATATGGGTATATATATAAAAACGAAACTAAAACATGAACCATGACAAAAACTCAAAACTTCACCCTTACCAGTACTCAACGAAGAGGAGGGGAAGGTAGGCGATACAACAAGTGAAAAATAGGTTCATAAGCATAGGATGTATATATCTATATACATAACACATATATATTTGTATATATAAAAAGAAAACTCAAACGGGAACCACGGAAAAAACCTCTCCCTTACCTTAGCTCGACGAGGCAGAGGAGAGGAGGGGCAGCAACTGAGGTCCAGAAGCCGATGGTATATATAATATATATGTATATATAACAAGTATAAACGAGTATATAATTATTTGAAAAGTCTGGTATTTACACAAAGAAAACAAACGACCCTTACCTGCTTGACAAGATGGAGGAGGAGGAAGGCCGAAGCTGTGTCAGCGTCGCCTGAAGGTCAGAGAGATCAGGAGCCGATCCTTCGATCCTCGGTGCAATGGGGTTAAAAAAAAAGAGACGAAGAAGGAGGAATTCGGGGGAGGTGGGGTGTCGGCATCAACTTGTGGAAAGAAGGAGGCAGCCCGGACTTCTTCGCCGTCCTAGAGAAGAAAAACAAAACCCTAGTCTACTGGGATGGCGACGTGAGGAAGATGGAGGGCTGTGTCAGTGGCTGAAGAGGCTGCGGCGCGAGGTAGAAGAAAGCGCGACGTGGAAGAAGAAGAAAAAAAACAATGGCCGCGATTAGACGCGGCATGATCGGGCGGCTGGGGATGAGGCGGCATTAAAAAGAAACGACAGCCAAGATCAGAGGAGGAGCGGATCAAACGGCTGGAATTCCTCCGCGGTATAAAACACGGGTTTTCTATAGGTTTTTCTTAAAAAAAATAAAATCGCTTTATTAAATATATTATTAATTTAATCCAACATATTTAAACTCAATTATTAAATTTACATTAATTATTTTAATAAAAGTCATTTGTCAATTGATTTAATCCAAACGTTTTATTATATATACATAGATTTAAAACATCACTAATTAATATTATGTTGTCATTATTATCAATCCTGAATTATTAACTACATAATATTTCATTATGAAAATCAAATATTAAGAACATTGAGTAATAAAAACATAACACAGGTATATATATTTTAATTTCCTTTGCTAGTTAACTACCCTAATTTTCATAATTAATTGATATCATTTAATGCAACTATATTTTATCACACATAAAAGTGTGTTGATGAAAATATTATCACCACAAAACACACAAGTGAAAGAAACCATAATTTGAAATAGTTTCCAAAATAGTTAATAAAGGTTAAATTATACGAGAAATAATGTATCTAATTTGATGCAATATAAATATATAACTCATAAAAGAAATCCATCAGGTTTGATATAACTAGAAAAAAAACACAGAAGTTTAATTGTTCAAAACAAAATGTAAAGTGGAAGAAGACAATAATATTAATTTTCTCCATTTAAAACATAAAATAAAATTCTTATTTTGGAAAAAAAAGATTAATAACGTTGAGTTCATTTTAAAATATTAAAGCAAAACTACACATTTATCATTCGGATCATTTTATTTCCAACGGTAAAAAAGATCATTGGATTCTTTGGGAAACCAACGGTCGGATTTGTGGTCGTTTGAGTTCCAACGGTCATATGGGTGCTTATAAAAGGGTTTGGTCTCGGTGTCCATTACTCCAAGTGATCGAAGAAGATAAAGGAAGATGGTTCGTGTGATCCCCTTGGTGCTGAGCACGGTCGCGGTGGAGTCAGCCATACTTATGTTCCTTATGATGGATGCTCGGAATCCCTACCGCATTCTCAGGCTCCTCGTAGTTCTAAGCAGTCTTCCTATCGTCGTAATTGGGTTATTGGTTGGGATCTTTGGTTAGTGATGTTTTGATCGTGGGAAGTTGTAATCGTCAAGGTGTTTCTTAATAAAGGAGTATTTCATTCATGCTTGTTGCTATGGTTTTTCATTTATTTTCATTTTCTTGTTATAGAAAGATGGTCCAGTTAGAGGAAAACATAACATTACGCGAAACATGAATCCTTGGGTCGTTACACCTACCACTGGCCAATAGGAAGTCCCAGGTTAGTGGAAAGTAGTTTTATTTTATTAAGCGATATGATAAATAAAGTATAAGTACATTTTTGGAACCATATATGATTAATCTCCCAATAAGATGGACATATAACTTTTGCTAACCTTTTGTTTGAAACAGATGGAATGACCCATCATTCTATCAAATGATCTGGTAATGCTTCATGAATAACAAATTCAACTTCATTTCTTTAAGATATGAATTGGAAATTGTTTGTCACGACCCGCCCTCGGGGCCCGTGCCGTAACTACCCCAAGCCCGCCTTCCATAGGCCAGGGGCTGGCGACTAGCACCAAGGCGTAAATCTCGGTAAAAAGGGAAGGCATTGCCTTTGAAAAGTAAACAAACATCACAGAGTAAGCAAGTGGAAAAGTAAAAACTATGTAAAAACAGAGTACAACTGAGGTGCGGAAAAGTAAAAGGGCCAGTATACAAACCCAAACTGAAAGTAAAGTACAACTCGAAAGGGAAAACAACAACTGTAAAGTAAAAGCCGCTACACCGAGCTATCCACTGGAAATTCCACCTGAAGGGTGGGTAAAGATAGCTCCACTGCTCCTCGGGTCCCTCCGTCCGCTCCGAGCACGTCCCACCCAGTGGTCCACCTCCAGGTATCGTCCTGCTCTGTAAGCCTCAACCACGATCAAATCTTTCCATCATCTGCAACCAACACAATATAGTGCGGGCATAGCCCGTGCAGGGGTGAGTATAATCTACTCAGTAGGGACCCCGAGACCCCCGAAGGTCTCCCAAAATCCACAAAGGATAAACCCCAAAAGGAAGATACAAACTTGAAGTAATAACCTACACTGCTTAGGTATATGCCCATACATATACCTAAGTCATCAATTCCAATACGCTCTAACCTCCGAGCCCAAGTACAACTCAGTCCACACAGGAAAGTATACGTATTCCACACAGGAAAGCAAAACGAAATCCACACAGGATAACACAACACTATCCACACAGGAAAGCAACAGGATTCAGCTCACACAAGTATACTTCTTCGAAGACGATAGAGATGATCACTGATCAATCTAAGTCGTCGGACCCACAAAGGATCCATAGGTACTAACCCCCGCAAAGACCCACATAGGATCGGACCCACACAGGATCTGTAGGCGCTGGTTCACACAGGACCGCTGAGCGCAGACCCAAACAGGATCAGACCCACACAGGATCGGTAGCACTAATCCACACATGATCGCTGAGTGTTGTAGTCGTCATCGTCGAATCCACTGAGGATCTCTGCACAGTCATCGTCGCAGTCATAGTAGCAGTCGCAACCAGCTCTAGGGTTCCCGCACACAGCAAGCTCATTCGGGAGGGTCCGCTCCACGAGCTGAGATGCTGATACATGAACTGTCACAAAGTCCAGAGTTGATGTATCCAAAAGTTCTGTATCGTCAATTGGAACTCAACGCAACAGACGGAGCGTCAATCAGACGCCCGGTCTGAGAGTTATTGGATTTTTCGTTCCAGGGGCCCGGTTGGTTTTTAAGGCAAAACCAACCCGACCATACTACACCTGCATCCTAACCTTGGGCGGACTATGCCAAAAGATCCGTCTCACTAAGAGGAACTCAACAAAGTCTACGGCACGTCAATCGGACGTACGTAGCTCAAGATGTGAGTGTTTCCGCTCCGAGGGCCCGATTGGTTTCGTGTAGGAACTAACTCGGTCGTACTCAATGTAATCCGAAACGTTCAGTGCGATATACCGAAACGACCGTCTCGATCCAAGGATCGCATCACCGCTGAGGGAGTGTCATTTGGAGATCCATAGCCCGAGTTAGGGCATTTGAATCCAAATCGCTCGGTAGTGGGGGTTTCGGGCCCGGGACGTCCCGGCCCGAGACACCCCGATTGGCCCGAACCGGGTCGACCCACCCCGGACAGGGTCAACCCGGCCCGGTGCGGCCCGACCCGGCCCGTCGCGGCCCGGCCTGTCCTGGCGGACCGGCCCGGCACCGGTCCGGCTGGACGCAGCGCGCTGGGCGCACTGCCAGCTCGGACGAAGGCCGGGCTGATTGGAAAAACGGGGGGGGGGGGGGGGGGGGGGCGCTGCCCCCCATTATGGGGGTCCATTTATGCTGCCTAGGGGAATTTAATTCCCCCGGTTTCCACCGTTCCGGCCGGCCCGACTTGGCCGGCCGACTTCTTCTCAACAGGACCGGCAAGGGCCGGTCCTCTTCCGTCTTCCGACACCGGCGGCCCGGCTGGCCGCCGGTCATCACGTTCTGCCGCGACCCGGAACCGGTCATGGCCTTCGTCGTCCGGCGTGGTGCGACGACACCACGCCCCTCCGCCGCGGCCCCACTCCGGCTGTGGCGCCTTCGGTTTCCTTCGACGCGGCGCGACGGTGTCTCGTCGATGAAATTCTTTCCACGGCGCGGCGCAACGGCGCTGCGCAATAATTGCCGTATGATTCCCGCATGGTGCGACGGCACCACGCCATCTCGTTCCATCCGTAAGAAACAATCAAGAACAAAGGAGGGGGGTTCGGCCGTGTTTGTGCGGTCCGGCCCCCCTCTCGTTAAACGATAACACTTAATCGTTTATCCTCAATGTTCGTCATGCTAGAACAAGAACGGGAATAATTAAATAAAACAACAACAAACCCCTACCTCGATTTCAAAAGCGGAGAACGTCAACAAACCGCGAAAGACAAGCGTCGTGGAGGTCGGGCGTCGCGGTAACGGTGTCGTTCCGTCAACGTTGGTGGAAGAAGCGCTCGGTGAAGTCGAGTCGAGTCGAGTCGACACTCTCAGAATACTTTATGGGTGGAGGTGCTTCCCTTCCTTGCTCCGGTTGAAGAAGGTAGAAGGTGTTGCTTCACGTTCTTTGGAGACGTGTATCGTTCTTCTTCGAGAGGTTGAAGGTCTTCTAAAAGTTCTTCTCCTCTCCTTAGTTATCCCCACAAATTTTATGCCAACCCAAAGAGAAGAATAGAATCTCTCATTTTAATGTTGGAAAAATGATTTCAAAAGAAATCAAACACTCAAAATAATTAATTATGTTGGTCTAATTAATTAAATGCAAAGTGTTGGTATGAATTTCAAAAGATTGAAATTCAATTAAACCACACTTAACTCACCTCATTAATTAAACAAGTTGTCAACATTAAAGTGGGAGTTGTGGGAGTTTTAAGGGGTGTTGGGGAGTTAGGCTTTGTGTGGGCCCCACCACACTTAATCCTCTCAAGGGAGGTTAAGTGGATGTGGGTCCCACCTCTAACTCCCTTTGGGAGGATATAACCAACATGGTTAAAAATAAAATGTGTTTCCATATTTTATTTAACTTCATTTTAATTCCCTTAAAACTAACTCTCAACCCGCATAAAACGCAACCTCGGAAAAGGTCTCCTTAAGCGAATATCGGCGCTGCGAGTTCATCGGTGCCCTTGGAATTCGATTCCGGGCACTATTTAAAAGTTATAAATTCTCGCTCGTTCGTTCACTAAACGTACCCGAGCCAAACTTCAGGAATTGATTCCGGGCACACCGGGCCTCAGAATAAGGTGTCGCCAGAAACCGTGCTCTTGTAAAATTCTAAAGAAAATAATGAAAAAATTTCCCTTGAATTTTACAGGTATTTACATTACTCCCACCTCAGGGATTTCCATCCCCATAAAGATACATCAAAACTAGGGAAACAAATGAGGGTACTGAGCACGCATCTGAGCCTCCCGCTGCCAAGTGTTCTCCTGGAGGTTCCCGAGCTGCCATCTGGTGCACACTAGAGGAATCGACGGTCCACGTAGGACCCGCTCCTGTCGATCCTCGATCTCCACCGGGACCTCCGCAAAAGTCGCCCCATCATCAACGTCAAGCTCCCTATGGTCAATGATGTGTGTTGGGTCGTGCATGTATCTCATCAGCTGAGACACGTCGAAGACGTTGTGCACCCGGTGCAACTGAGGTGGTAGAGCCAGGCGATAATCCACCTCGCCAATCCTGTTGAGGACCTGGAAGGGTCCAATGAAGCGCGGAGATAACTTTCCACCTCGGCCAAATCTCCGTATACCACGTCGAGGTGAGACCCGAAAGAAGACGTGGTCTCCATCCTCGAACTCTATTGGCCTCCGCCTCCTATCAGCATATGACTTATGTCGGCTCTGATCTATCCTCATCCTCTCCTGGATGACTTGGACCTTCTCTGTCATGGCCTGGACCATCTCTGGTCCCACAAGTGCTGACTCCCCAGGGTCTGTCCAACACAAAGGAGATCTACAAGGTTGGCCGTACAATGCCTCGTACGGTGCCATCCCGATGGTGGAGTGGTAGCTGTTGTTGTACGCAAACTCCACCAAGGGTAGGTGGTCCTCCCAGCTACGACCAAAGTCGAGGACACATGCGCGGAGCATGTCCTCAAGAGTCTGAATGGTACTCTCCGTATGACCATCTTTCAGAGGGTGAAAGGCTGTGCTCAGACTTAGCTGCATCCCAAACGCCTCCTACAACCCCTTCCAAAGCCTGGAAGTAAAGCGAGCATCTCGATCAGAGACAATAGATGATGGCACACCGTGAAACCGTACAATCTTCTGAACGTAGAGACGTCCCAAGCTCTCCAATGAGCCCTGCTCTCTAATGGGTAAGAAGTGATCCGACTTGGTGAGTCGGTCAACAATCACCCAGATGGAGTCGTGACCTATGGAAGTGCGTGGAAGTCCAGTCACGAAGTCCATAGATATCCCATCCCACTTCCACTCCGGGACCTCCAAGGGTTGTACCAAGCCTGCTGGTATCTGATGCTCTGCCTTCACCTGCTGGCAGGTGAGGCACCGATAAACGAACTCTGCCACAGCCTTCTTCATGCCCGACCACCAATGCTATCGTTTGAGGTCCTGGTACATTTTCGCCACTCCAGGATGTACCGCCAAAGGATAAGTGTGAAACTCTTTCAGCACCTCCTCCCGTAAAGCGACTGGTACCATGGAACGTCCTCTGAAAAGGATTTCGTGCTCTGCTCCAAAGAAGAAACCATCAGGTGCCTGTCCTGAGGATATCTGTGCACGCCGCGTCTCACAGTCAGCGTCCCCATGCTTTGCCTCCCTGACCCGCTGTATAAGTGGAGGAGTGACTGTGAGAGAATGAACGAAGGTTGCTCCATCTCTATCCACGAAGGATATCTGAAAAGAGGCTAGCTGCTCCGTCGCCTCCTCAAGTAGCTGAATGCCCGTCCTCCTGCAGAGGACATCGGCTACTACGTTTCCCTTCCCAGGAGTATAGACTACCTCAAAGTCATAGTCCTGGAGGAACTCAAGCCATCGCCGCTGTCTCAGGTTCAGTTCCTTCTGCGAGAAGATATTCCTGAGACCCTGATGATCAGAATAGACTGTAAAGCGCTCGCCCATCAGGTAGTGTCGCCATTTCTTCAGAGCAAAGACCAATACTGCTAACTCTAAGTCATGGGTAACGTAGTTCTGCTCATGCGGCCTCAACTGTCATGATCCATAGGCGATCACTGCCCGATCTCGCATCAGAACACATCCGAGTCCGGTCCCCGATGCATCGCAGTAGACTACGTACCCTACTCCCTCTTTAGGAAACCTCAAGATAGGTGTGCTGGTCAATCTCTGTCTCAGCTCCTGGAAGCTCTGCTGACATCTGTCTGACCACACAAAGGGTTTCCCCTTCTTCGTCAAAGCTGAGAGTGGTGCCGCAACTCTAGAGAAGTCTGGAACGAATCTTTGATAGTATCCAGCTAGTCCCAAGAAACTTCGCACCTCTGTCACGCTCCTGGGTAGCTCCCAAGCTATCACTGCCTCGATCTTCGCAGGATCCACTGCAACTCCCGCCTTAGAGATGACATGTCCCAAGAAGTGGACCTCACATATCCAGAACTGAAACTTCGAGAGTTTACCATAAATCTGGTGCTCTTGGAGTGTGTCTAGTACAACTCGCAAGTGGTAGGCATGTCCTCCTCAGTCGTCGAGTAAATCAGAATGTCGTCGATGAAGACCACAACAAATCGATCGAGGTATGACTGAAAGATCCTATTCATGAGGGCCATGAACACTGCTGGAGCATTGGTTACACCAAATGGCATAACCAAGAACTCATAGTGGCCATACCGACATCTGAAGGCCATCTTCTGCACGTCCTCGTCTCTAACTCTGAGCTGATGATAGCCTGACCTGAGGTCTATCTTCGAGAACCACCGTCCTCCCTTGAGCTGATCAAAGAGGTCATCAATCCTCGGTAGCGGATACTTGTTCCTCACTGTCACCTGGTTCAGGCAACGATACTCAACACAAAGTCTCAAGCTCCCGTCCTCCTTCTTGGCGAACAAAATCGGGGAGGCCTAGGGTGAAACACTAGGTCAGATGAACCCCTTGCCCTGCAAGTCCTCCAACTGTACCCGTAGCTCTCGAAGCTCGGTGGGGGCCATCCGATACCCTGGGGTCGATATCGGGGCTTTCCAGGGGTACAAGTCAATATAAAATTCTACCTCTCTACGAGGAGGTTTCCCTGGAACGTCGTCGGGAAAAACGTCCGCAAACTGATCCACCACTGCAGGAAAACCAGGACTCCGCACATCAACTGCTCCAAGGATGAGGCTAGCCAACTGAGGAGTGATGGGGTGTCCTCTCCTCCTCGGAAGTCCATCCTGTGCTGCTAAGGCTCCCTTCTCGCTGGTGAAGGTGAACCTGCTCCCGTCGGTGCGTACACATCGCACCTTTCGCCTAAAACAGTCAATCTGTGCATGGACCGTAGATAACCAATCCATGCCCAAGATGACGTCGTAAGGCCTCGACGCTGCTACAAGAAGATCCCAGCTGAAGCTCTCGCCTCCTAGAGTAAGCTCACACTGCCGGCACCAGTGCGTAATCGTCGAGTCTGCTCCCGTAGGAGTCTCTAGCCGTAAGGATCGAGCCAACGGCTCTGTCGGAATCTCCGAGCTCCGAACAAGGGTAGCAGCTATGAAAGAGTGACTCGCTCCTGTGTCTGTAAGTACTACAGAAAGGGTGGAATAGACACAGATAGTACCTCAAATCATCTCTGGCGCGCCGTGGTCGTAGGCCTCTACTGCCTGGAGTTGTGCCTGTCTCTGCCCGCCAGCTCCCTGTGGTCGGGGTGGACCTCCTGGTGGTGGTGGTGGTAGAGCCTCAAAGCGTCACCCACCACCTGCTGCTCGGCCAGCTCCTCTGCCTCATCCGCCTCCTCCCTGCAGACCTCCACGGTCAACCCTCTACCTCTGCCTCGGTGGTCCCTCAACCGTCTGCTGCTCCTTGGCACGGCGGGTCGGGCAGTCACGGGCCATGTGGCCCTACCCGCCGTACGAGTAGCACTGTCTGCCTCACGAAAGACTGGCTCCGTGCTGTGTGCTCCGCACTGCTGAGTCAGTGTCCTGATGTCGTCATCCTGAGGGTCTGGTCTGCCTGGACCCCTGAGTCATCCATCGACTTCCTGCTGCAGAAGACTCTGCTACATGCCGCCCTGTGGTGGGTCTCGATGCTGGTGTAGACTCAGCAAGAATACTCTCGATCAAAAGGGCCTTCTCTAGTACTCCTGTCTGAGTCGGAATGATGAGGGAGATCAGAGATGCCCTGATCTCGTGTCTCAAACCCTGCTCAAAGGTCCGATCCAAGAAGAATGTGTCCCGTACCATGTCGGTCGAGTAGCGCGAGAGATCGGTAAATCTCACCGAGTACTGAGCGACCGTCATGCTGCCCTGTCGCAGCTGAAGAAGCTCTAGCATGCGCACCGCACGGAGGGTGGCTGGGACGAACTCCGAGTGGAAGAGGCTCTCAAAGTCCGTCCAAAGTAGAGATGCCTCATCATGAACCTCGAGCATCATGCTCCACCATCGGCCCGCTGCTGCCTGCAGTAGGCTCGCAGTGAGGATCACCATGAGGTCTGCTGGTCTCCTCACTAGCCTGAAAAATCGTATGACTGTCTCCAGCCAGTCATCGGCTGCCTGGGGGTCCGTCTCCCCACGAAACCTGGGCGGTCACTGGCGTTGAAACTCATGAAGTGCGCTGAGGCGACGTGCATCGTCAGCGGCTGGTGCTAGAAGTATCAGGGGCTCGACGGGTAAACCTACCGAAGGTGCCACAGCTGAAAAAGGGCCTTGTACCGAGGCCTCGTCACTTGTTGGGCTGTCGTCATGCTCGACTCTTGGAACCCTCGCTGGCTGTCGTCGTGGGGCCATCCTGAAAAGGAAAAAGGTGTGCCACGACCAGAACAGTATACCTGGTGAGCTGATATAAAGTAATCACAAAGAAAACTTTGAAACAAACACACAATCAATGTTTTCGTGCATTAAGTCGGAAATCAGAAGTCAGGGTCCTGGTGTACGAATACGTCGGCCGCCGCACCAACACTGGACTCCCTAGACAGATAACCACACTCAATACGCTAAAAATTATTGCTTCACATAGAAAAGATCACAGTTCGTGGTAAAACCGAACTCCTCTGATACCAATTTGTCATGACCCGCCCTCGGGGCCCGTGCCGTGACTACCCCACGCCCGCCTTCCATAGGCCAGGGGCTGGCGACTAGCACCAAGGCGTAAATCCCGGTAAAAAGGGAAGGCATTGCCTTTGAAAAGTAAACAAGCACCACAGATTAAGGAAGCGGAAAAGTAAACACTAAGTAAAAACAGAGTACAACTGATGTACGGAAAAGTAAAAGGGCCAGTATACAAACCCAAACTGAAAGTAAAGTAGAACTCAAAAGGGAAAACAACAACTGTAAAGTAAAAGCCTCTACACCGAGCTGTCCACTGGAAATTCCACCTAAAGGGTCGGTAAAGATAGCTCCACTGCTCCTCGGGTCCCTCCGTCCGCTCCGAGCACATCCCGCCCAGTGGTCCACCTCCAGGTACCATCCTGCTCTGCAAGCCTCAACCACAATCCATGTTGTCCATTGTCTGCAACCAACACAATATAGTGCGGGCATAGCCCGTGCAGGGGTGAGTATAAGCTACTCAGTAGGGACCCCGAGACCCCCGAAGGTCTCCCAAAATCCACAACGGATAAACCACAAAAGGAAGATACAAACACGAAGTAATAACCGAAACTGCTTAGGTATATTCCCATAAATATACCTAAGTCATCAATTTCAATACGCTCTAACCTCCGAGCCCACGTACAACTCAGTCCACACAGGAAAGTATACGTATTCCACACTGGAAAGAAAAACGAAATCCACATAGGATAGCACAACACAATCCACACAGGAACGAAATAGGATTCATCTCACATAGGTATACTTCTTCGAAGACGATAGAGATAATCACTGATCCATCTAAGTCGTCGGACCCACAAAGAATCGATAGGTACTAACCCCCGTAAAGACCCACACAGGATCAGACCAACACAGGATCTGTAGGCGCTGGTTCACACAGGACCGCTGAGCGCAGACCCACACAGGATCAGACCCACACAGGATAGGTAGCACTGATCCATACAGGATCACTGAGTGTTGTAGTCGTTGTCGTCGAATCCCCTGAGGATCTCTGTACATTCGTCGTCGCAGTCACAGTAGCAGTCGCAACCAGCTCTAGGGTTCCTGCACACAGCAAGCTCGTTCGGGAGGGTCCGCTTCACGAGCCGAGAGGCTGATACATCCACTGTCACAAAGTCTAGATTTGATGTATCCAAAAGTTCCGTATCGTCAACAGGAACTCAACGCAACAGACGACACGTCAATCGGATGCCCGGTCTGAGAGTTATTGGCTTTTTCGTTTCAGGGGCCCGGTTGGTTATTAAGGCAAAACCATCCCGACCGTGCTCGACCTGCGTCCAAACCTCGGGCGGTGTATGCCAAAAGATCTGTCTCACTAAGAGGAACTCAACAATGTCAACGACACGTCAATCGGACGCCCGTAGCTCAAGATATGAGCGTTTCTGCTCCGAGGGCCCGGTTGGTTTCGTGTACGAACTAACCCGGCCGTACTAAAAGTAATCCGAAACCTTGAGTGAGAAATACCAAAACGACCGTCTCGATCCAAGGATCGCATCGCCGCTGACGGCTCATCGTTTGGAGATCCGTAGCCCGAGTTATGGTCATTTAAATCCAAACCGATCGGTAACGGGGGTTTCGGGCCCGGGCCGTCCCGACCCGAGACCCCCCGGTTGGCCCGAACCGGGTTGACCCGCCCCGGACAGGGTCGACCCGGCCGGGCGCGGCCCGGCCCGGCTTGGCCTGGCGGACCGGCTGGGAGCATCGCGCTGGGCGCGCTGCCAGCTCGGCCGAAAGCCGAGCAGATTGGAAAAACGGGGGGGGGGGGGGGGGGGGCGCTGCCCCCCCCTTTGTAACCGCGGCCCCCCCATTATGGGGGACCATTTATGCTTCTCGGGGGAATTTAATTCCCCCAGTTTCCACGTTTCTGGCCGACCCAACTTGGCCGGCCGGCTTCTTCTCAACAGGACCGGCAAGGGCCGGTCCTCTTCCGTCTTCCGACACCGGCAGCCCCGCTCCGGCCGTGGCGCCTTCGGTTTCCTTCGACGTGGCACGTCGGCGTCGTGTCCATGAAATTCTTTCCATGGCATGGCGCGACGGAGCTGCGCAATAATTGTCATGTGATTCCCGCGTGGTGCGACGGCACCACGCCATCTCGTTCCATCCGCAAGAAACAATCAAGAACAAAGGAGGGGGGTTCGGCAGTGATTGTGGGGTCCGGCCCCCTCTCGTTAAATGATAACAATTAATCGTTTATCCTCAAAGTTCTTCATGCTAGAACCAAGAATGAGAATAATTAAATAAAACAACAACAAACCCCTACCTCGGTTTCAAAAGCGGAGCACGTCAACAAACCATGGAAGACAAGCATCGCAGAGGTCGGGCGTCGCAGTAACGGCGTTGTTCCGTCAACGTTGGTGGAAGAAGCGCTCGGTGAAGTCGAGTCGAGTCGAGTCGACACTCTCAGAATACTTTGTGGGCAGCGGTGCTTCCCTTCCTTTCTCCGGTTGATGAAGGTAGAAGGTGTTGCTTCACGTTCTTTGGAGACGTGGATCGTTCTTCTTCGAGAGGTTGAAGGTCTTATAAAAGTTCTTCTCCTCTCATTAGTTCTCCCCACAATGTTTATGCGAACCCAAAGAGAAGAATATTATCTCTCATTTTAATGTTGGAAAAATGATTTCAAAAGAAATAAAACTCTCAAAATAATTAATTATGTTGGTTTATTTAATTAAATGCCAAGTGTTGGCATGAATTTCAAAAGATTGAAATTCAATTAAACCACACTTAACTCACCTCATTAATTAAACAAGTTGTCAACATTGAAGTGGGAGTTGTGGGAGTTTTAAGGGGTGTTGAGGAGTTAGGCATCGTGTGGGCCCCACCACACTTAATCATCTCAAGAAAGGATAAGTGGATGTGGGTCCCACCTCTAACTCCCTTTGGGAGGATATAACAAACATGGTTAAAAATAAAATGTGTTTCCATATTTTATTTCACTTCATTTTAATTCCCCCAAAACTAACTCTCAACCCGCATAAAATGCAACCTCGGAAAAGGTCTCCTTAAGCGAATATCGGCTCTGCGAGTTCATCGGTACCCTCAGAATTCGATTCCGGGCACCGGTTCAAAAGTTAGAAATTCCCGCTCGTTCGTTCACGGAACGTACCCGAGCCAAACTTCGGGAATTGATTTCGGGCACACCGGGGCTCAGAATCAGGTGCCGTCAGAAACCACGCTCTTGTAAAATTCTAAAACAAATTATGAGAAAATTTCCCTTGAATTTTACGGGTCTTTTCATTGTTCAATTCATGAACAACAGTGAGATTGTACCAAAATCATTTAAGTATTTCTTTTAAATCATCAACTTTCGGGAAATGATCTTGAAATCCAAAAATGTTGTCCTAGTGCTCTTATATCTGATTAACCAGATGGTACCCTAGATCCTCACAAATTTATGGCTTTGTGATTGTTGGCTTTTTCATATCCATGTTCTCTACCACTCTCCATCAGAACTTGATGGTTATATTTTTCTTCCATATCCATATTTTCACCCATGTTCTACTACGTGGAAACCCAATGATGAGTTAATTTGGGTAACCGTTATATTTCATACATTAGTTTTTAAAGCCGAGTTTTGGTATTCCTTTTTACGATGTGGGTTTCTATTAATAATTTTTTCAAGTAGTAAACCATTTATAACCATACGAATTTCGAGGGCGAAATTCATTTTAAGGGGGGTAGAATATAACACCCTGAGATTTTATGAAAAATATTCTTTTAATTTCATTTATGTCTTCTATTATACACCACACCAAGTAATCTTGTACTATACGCAACATCGTATTAGCTTTTAGTATACGCAACACTATTTTTGGATCGTGTTACACACAATTTCATGTTCGTTTTATAATAGTCATTCTACGCAACATTTAGTGTGTTTATATGTATATATATATATATTAAATGTATAAATAAAATATGGTTGGATTCTGTTATACGAAACAATTAAGGATTCTGGCACAACACGCAACCCTGACTTGGCTTGCATTACACGTAATAACGACCTTCCTCGATAGCGTGTGTTGTACGCAATACCGAGTTTTACTAAACAATGATATATTATTATAATATTATTATAAAATAGCCGTTATGAATATTATTAACTAAATTTTTAATTTTATAACATTATTATTAATCTTATATATTATCTAGAACATGGTATGACAACAAAATAAATTTTTCGGGCAAAATAAGTATTTTTCAAAAAATGTAGTTTTTTCGCCATTTGATGGAGCACCCACATTAAATCTAGTTTTTGAAATGTTTATAAGTTCAATTTGACAAAATAAAATTTTTCTTTTGAATCAGGATATAAAACATTACATTGGATAAAGTGTTGATTTTTTTGATAGCTTTCATATTTTAATGAATAGTATAAACACACTATATTTTAATTATAAACAACTTTTTCCATCATAATAATTTATGTGGTTAAATTATAATATTGAATGGTTTCAAATTAGAAATAGAATATATTTTTACCATTTCATATAAAGAATGTCATTATCATTTTTTTTACCTTGAATTCGTAGGTTAAATCAATTCAATCTTTTGCAATGTTTTAAACAAAAACCCGTTTTATTTCGACAAAAGGATTAATATTAATTTAATTTATTCAACTTTTGTGTATTGAATTTGGAAAAATTGATTCCATATTTGGAATCAGTGGGTCCAAATTATGTTAATAAGATACTTTTTATTTTTGGGCATTATGAATAGTAACTACGGTAATTTTTATTTACTGCGGTTAAAGGTAAATAGGGTAATTCAATTTTAAAATAATATTATAATAATTCAAAATTACCTTGAAACTTTTACTAACCATATTGTATGAGTAGTTTCCGACCATGGGTATCCTTGGGCCGATTTTGGGACCCCAATGAGCCACTTGGTAGTGAAAATGACAATTTGGATTAATTAATTTAATGTAGAGACAAAAATCTTTTAGTAATTAATTTTTATAAGGGGTTATATAAGTTATATTTTCGACTATAAATATTCACTGGAAATCTAAAAATATTACCTACATCATGGTATTTATTCCTAATTTTTAGACATCAAATTAATTAAATAATTTATGACACAATAATGATGTAGTGTTTACCTCATTAAAAAATGATTTAAATAAATAAGATTATAATGATTAAAATATCATCCAAACCCTGTCCAATTACAATTGGATGATTTGTTTTCTAATATTAGTCATATTACCTTCGACATTAATGTGTTTTGGAGCTCTTGAAACCGAAGATAAGTATATAATAAAATAATGTTTTCACACTTTCCTAAAGAGCCCCTCCTATCCCTTATAAAAGGAGACCACTTCTATGCAATTCCTCACACCTCTCAAGCCTTTTGGCTAGTCCAAACACTGCACAACTAATCTCCCTAAATCCCTCTCCTCCCCCTTTGAAACCTTACATTAGGCAGAAGACTCTCCAAGAAGTCTTTTTGGTTCAAACCAAAGGAAGTTACCAAAATTAAAGGTAATAGTTTCTCTTAAGTTGTTTTTTTATTCTACATCTCCAACCCCTAAACTCCTTTTTTCCTTTCTATTGTAACAAAAAAAATATCCTAAATATACTAGGATTTTGTTATGAGAAGGATTGGAACTACACTTACACACACCTCCATCTAATGGATGAAGAACATAATGTTTCTATGATGGAAAACTAACGCCTCACGAAACGATGATTGTTCGATTTTCTCCTACCGCCTCTCATGGTGGCCATTATGATGGCACTATATTTATATATAATATATATTATATTTATTATTTCCTTATGCTTCTTTAATTCCAAATTATATCAAGCCTTTATGGTTTCCATAGTCAGTAAATACGATAATCTCATTCGAGGAAGTGCGGACTACCGCCCCCTCAAAGTGATGTGATTCGTTAATACCTTATGTGGGATGTATAAAGGATGTGGTTAATGATATTATAAATGATATTATACTGAAATTATAATATACCTATGTATCATTATGTTTTAATTCCATTAAAATAAGAAATAGAAATGAAAGTAGCGTTTATGCGTACGTACGGCTTACCGTCTCCATTAACGGTGTGTTTCCTTTCTTAACTCAATATGTTATGTACTATTATAAATTATTGTATAATCTGGAAATATAATGAATTTATATGATACATAAATCATGATTTACATTTTGGAAGTAAGTAAATCATGATATAAGTAATAATAACATCAAGAACAACAAGTCCAAACACGTACGATAAATAAAATGATTTTACCCAAAACGCTACTTTAACATTAATTTACAAAATAATGGGTAATATAAACCATATATGATGTCATAAAAATGAATATGATTCTTTAATAAGTCAATGACATTATTTAAATCATTATACAGGAGGTTCGGACACTTACGAAGCAAGTTGGACCTAAGGTAAGGGAAAATATCACAATCTCATTTTTATCCGAGAATGTTTATACTTTGGTATTTACTATGGTGTATTTTATCATCCACATCCATGTTTCCATAATATGTAATATTTATATCCTTCTACAATAGTTTATATCCAATTTTACCCTTCGAAAGGTTTTTAGTAAAAGATATGAAAGGAATCTTTTGTCATTTTTCGTAGGAGGTACTTTTTTACTTTTCCGACAAAAGTACGAGAAGAATGTATATTTTTAACTTATACGGCTTGAATGGATTTTTAAAACATTATTTCCATGAAGCTTCCTTTACAAGTTTTCATGTTTATTTTTAATCAACTTCTTTTAGTTTATAATTGTATGACATGTTAAGAAAGGAAAAGTGTTTTTTAAGTAAAAAGGATATTTTCCTCAAGAATGGAGTTCAAGTGTTTTATCAAAATTATTTTCCATCTAAGATAATATAGGGTTATCTTTCTACCCCTATTATTAAATTTATTTGATTATGTTGTGATGGAATTATTTTTATGAATTCCTTTATCTTATATGAATTTTTTTATGATGTCATGATGTTTAAGAATCCCATTTTTATTACATGGGTTATGCAATGATGTATGATTTATGATTTTATAGCACACATAAGAATGCTATAATTATAAGATGGGTGGGACCTATATCTCCATCCAATGAATTGGGTAAAGATTTTATATCTCATGAGATAGACATGGCTGGAACGGCAGGTTAAACCGGTTTAGTCAAACAGGACTGAAACGAGGAGTGAACTCGGTTCAGAAATGGACTTTATCCACTAAGAGAGTCTTGTCAATGAGTCTTGACTAATAAGAAATGATTCTCTATGATTATGTGTGTATTCCACAAAGTTTCATGTTTTAAGTTATGTTTATTGGGATTACATTTCACTACTATGAATTATCCCATGTTATGATATTATGATCTCTTTTGCAGGTTAAGATTTCCAAAATGTTATATTCTTATGAATATGATGTGATTGATATTTCTTTTGTTTACCTTTACTTAGCATTTGAGCTCACCCTTTTATGTTTTCTTTTCCCCAGGATATAAAGAAAAGTTTTAGGTAAGAAAAAAAGGGGAAGATCTTTATGGGAGATGTTGAAGATCTTCCACCACGATTAGAAGATTATATTCCGAGTTTCCAAAGACACTAAACTATTACGGTCATTGTGTGTGTGTGTGTTTTTGTTATGTACTAAGTATTCCACCAAAGTAATGTAATGTCCATGTACGTCAGGCTTCGGGTCTCTACATAACCCAAAATGTACACCACAATTGTAATGGATCATGAAATTTTTAGAGCACCCAAGTCATATTCACCATTCCGTGGTGCTAGCTATAGTGGAATTTTTACAAAAAATATTATGAGTCTTTAGCATGCAAGAACTCTTGGCCCATGTCAAAAATAGGGGTATATATTAAAACAAACTGCAAAATTTTTGTTCGTTTTTATGATGGATAAAAGTGGATCTATATGTTTATAATTTATAAATTTATTAAAATTTTTATTATGATAAAATAAAAAATTGTCATTATTTATTTATGAATAGTTCATAAATTTAAATATATTATATTTTGGTTGAGGTGAAATTTATAAAAAAATATTTAAAACATTCCAAAATGTGTTCTGAGTGATAAAATCAATGGTTTAAATAAAATCCAATGTGACACATTATTTTTATTAAATATTATTATGTAAAAATGAAATTATTTTTATTTAATAATTAAAGTTTTAATAAACTGTCTAAAATTGTAAAATATGAAATAGTTTATCATTATATAAAATGAATGATAATTTGAAATTATTTTTTTGGATAAATTTTATTCGGTCAGGTTTATCTCTGATAAAATATAAAGTGTTTATAATATCATTAAATATGATTTTTTATTAAATTATTTATTTTATGATTAAATATCTAATATTTTTTGTTTATTTATTTTCTTATTTATTAAATTAAATAATGTTTTTGATTTTGGAACTATTATTTATTTTCAAGTTTTAAACAACGTATATTTATTTTAAAAAAGGAATTTTTGTAGTAAACATCGTGTAATGGAATGTGATTTAGTTTTAATCTATCCAGATGAGAGATTTTTATGATGTTATTAACTTAATTTAAGAAGTTTATTATAATTTACTCAAATATTTTGTCAGAATTTTGAATTAATATAAATATATCTTGATCGATGTATACAAAGGTAGAGGGAATGTTGTCAAGACTTCTCGTTATCTTTCATGTTTATGACTTGTCGAAAAAATAGAAGGTTGGATACTTATTTCTCCTTGATTACTCAATTTTATATTATTTATTTCATAGGATTATATTACAATACATGAAATGGATTCATGGATCTTTTTAATAGAATTAATTTTCAAATGTTTAATTATTTTTTTATATTAATTTGTCTTAATAGCGTATTTTTTGAGTTGTGTAAAAAAGATAAACACCAATATTGGTTGAGTATTTTTATTTTGTTGATAAAATTTGGTATGAAATGAAATTAAATAAATAATAAATAATTTTAATGGGAATCAATGGCGAAAATACTGTGATATTAAATAACATTAAAAATTTATGTGTTATATTCTATCTGATGGAAACACTTTCAAATGAACTAATCATCAAACTATATAGGTCATGCTAATGTATAGTCCCTCTAGATTATCTTATGGGTGGAAAAAATGTGGTACCCTAAAATAATTACATGCATGCTTTTTAATCGTAATTGTGATACACATAGTTGTATTACTTTAATTAGATTAGGTTTGTTGAGTAAAAAAGATAACTTAATCTATATGTTCAATTAGGTTAAATAATAATCAACATAACTATCAATGATCTTGTATGATATTATAGATATAATTTTTAAGTACACAACTATGTGATGTGATAAATTATAAAGTTAACCAAATAATAATTATATACTATTGTTTTCTATCTATTTGATATTATTACTATATTAATAGTTTTTATTTTAGCGTGAGAACATTTACGAAATGTACATAATAAATTAATTTAAAAAATGATAATTATCTGATTAAATTTTTTAATATTTATATATGAAAACTTTTTTATCAAATATAATATTTACATAAATCAAATATAATGGATAAATTTAATTCATGTAATGTTTTTTCAGAGTAATAAAAATTAAGAATCGTGTATACGGAAGAAAAATTTCTATGTCATCAACCGGTATTGACTAAAAAAATATTGATGCTTCTAAATTTATAAATAGATATTTTTTTAGGAAAATGGACGTATTATCATAATGTTTAGTGGAATTATTTTAAAAGGAAAATTATCAAATTGATTTTAATCTCTACTGATGTACTCAGTATAATTGATCGTGCCTATAACAGGGTGTGACTAAAGGTATAATAGAAAATTCATTCTTTTATCATCATTATATGTGTTCTGATAATGTGAATAAGGTCAAGGAAATCATAGTGCATTTTATAAAAGTGTTATGTATAGATGATAATGAAATATAATTTATATTCTCTAGTGATATCTAGACAGAATTAAACTGTAATTTTTTCATACATAATGAGAAGATTGGATCTATCTAATAATCACCCTTTGTCATTGAATTATAAAGTGACTATGGAAGACCACAGTTGCTTTATTTTGGAATTTTTTGGGATGTCATAAGTGGAATAAAAAAACTCCCTTGAAACAATATGTCAGTAGTAACCATTATAAATATCAATTCTTATATTTAAAAAATTTATATGTGGATAAATAAATATTTTAAAACTGTTGTAAATATAATGGACATCAAAATATTGGAATGATCTAATGAATCATTAATTATAAATTCATGTGACAATTAATATGATTTTTATATCATGGGGATGGAAAATTTAATATTAGAGGATTAATTTGATCAATATAATCAACATTATGTTTCATACTAATTAAATTGAATAATTTTATATATATTTTAGTTTTATCATGAAAAAAAATCAATATGGTTGAAGTGGACGTGATTATTTTTTCTTCTTTTTTTCAATACAAAAATCATGTTAAGTAGAATATTAATACTACTGATTTGTTCTTTAGGGAAATAAATGGATATTTTTAGAGGATATAGAGGTACTCTCTACAACACCAACAAATATTTTCATAGTGTTTTATTGTTATCGAAAGGGACTATAGAAATTTTATGGCTTGTATAAAGATGCTTAAACAATTGCATACAATTTACTATAAATTTCTATATGCTATTAGAATAAAACAAAGGGTTGACACTAAAGGCATAATTTTTACCTAGAAACCATTATATCTACGTTATGGTACAAATTAGTTTCAGAGAACTTATTCAAATCATATACATGTTTAAAAAATAAATGATGGAGGTGTTTGGGAAAATAATAAGACATAAAGTCAATAAAAATCATATGGTCAATCACATGGAAAAATGTTTCATTTATTATCTTGTGACCACACACAACCAGGATGATCAATTTACTATATGCCTCACAGCTAATCAAGTGAAAACATACCTCATAGTCAAAATAGTGACCACATAATTCATGGTTGATCTAGGGATTTCATGACACGTGATGGATCTTATCATCACTATTATATATTTTATTTAGAATTATATTATTATTAATGATAAAAATTCATGTGTAGCTAGGTGAGGTGGTAAAAAACAAAATAATATATCTCAATAATTCTCATTATGATACTAGATGATTTATATGTATTTTTGAATTTATTTTTTACCAAAAATGTAGGCTCCATAAAAATATTAAATTTTATAGATTCATATGAAAGGATAATTAAGTAATCGGATTATGGATTATATAGAGAAAGATAAATTTAATGCATTCATATTAACTGGTAACATTAAATGACTGTAAGGTTTATAGATAAAAGGATATGATGAAGGTTCCAATGAAGAGATCACAATTTCATCATGTGGATATGCATTTTCATCATTTAGGGGAAACAATTACATGAAATTTAACATAATATAAAATATTTGGATTTCAAATTTATAAGAATCAGTGCATATCAATGAATATTACTTCCAATTCATTTTGTGACATAATAGAATACATAATGGAATCTATTACATTCATTTGTTCATTTAAAAAAAATTTATTAGTCATGTAATTATAATGATAAAAATTTAGGTATGACAGAATAATAAGGAATAATTCTAACAATAAATGGATGGTTACACATTTATCTATTCATAAAATATGAAGAGTGATGTTTTGAGTGTTGTTCAAAATAAAATCCAAGAATTTATGAGTAATCATATTTTAATTATTATTACTATATTTTTATATTTGTAATAATTTTTATGATAAAATAAAATAAATATTACCATTAACACTATATTTTGTGAATACATGTATCTCATGATGAATTAATGAAATTCTGGTTTCATATATGAAGAAACAAATTAAGAGGCATTCTCATGAAGTTCACATATGGGAGATAATAAAGGAATAATATATTGAAACCATTATTATTTGATGTTTCTAATTTATGATGGTGATATAGTCAATATATAAAGATGTTGAATGTAGTGTTATGCATGTGATTTGATGCAATGCAGATCTTAGCATGCTTGAAAACTCGGTAGTTTTCTATTATATGTTAATGTATATATTCTTACCAAATCTTTTGATATCATTTTATTTTTTTAGGATTCACTAACTATATATGGTACACAGAAATACATTAGAGACTTGTAAATTGAATACTATTGATTATCCATATTCATTGTGGTTTACAATGTATTATTCTAGGATCATTTGATTATTTATTTTTTCTGGTCATTCTTTGTACAAGCTACTCAATCAATGTACTAAACTATTTAAATCACGTTTGTATTTTATATTTGTTATAATTTTATTTTCAATATATAATCATTTAAACTTAATAAGGACATAAGGTTGTTCAGTGGGATAAAATTACGATTTATATATCTATCATTCATCCACCACTCATCAGTCTCATTGATCATTTATTTCTATAAATAATCTCAATGATAAGCTACCATCGTTTTAGTTCTGAAGATTCAATTATCACTAGTTAATTATTATTCAGTGATTTTATTTAAATTATATGTATAATTTAAAAAGCATAAATAATATGGTTACTCCAAAATTTCATGTGAAATGGATTCATATATAGAATTATTAAATATTTATACATCTTTTTTCTATTATTTATGATATTTTATAATACAAAAAATATTGATTAACTTCTAGAACTCTTGGAATTATGATAACAGAAAAGGAAAAGCGGAATATAGATAATGATTCATTTTCTAGGTATTTTGTTTTGCTGTTTCATTTGGAGATTGAATTTCAATAATCCAAAGGAATCTAAATAGATAAAGGTAATTTGAATTTACTAGGGAATATCTATCAATATAAAAACAAATTGATGCATTAAAAGGTTTTTTAGATGGATGAATATGAATATAAAAAAATTCATGATTATTATACTATTGATAAACTTTTAAAAGGGGATAATGATATTTGTATCAAAATTATTTTCTTTTGAAGATTTTGGAGGATTCCCCTATTTTTTAATAAATATTTCATATTTTACTGAGTAAGTTAAATGTGAAAGTATAATTATGGGAACAATAAGAATAGGTGATATATGGATTGATAATTTTCATTCAATCAAAATGTAATTTGAAATTAGGAGTGATAATTATTTTAATAAAAAGTTAATGGATGAAGAAAATTTTCTTTTAAAGCTTCATCTACAAAAAATCATAAAAAATAATATTTTTGGAGAGTATAAATCTTACTCTTCGAATTTTGATTCAGTTATGAATGTCAATTTTGATGAAATGTTGTCTCTCATATCTAAAAATGCGGAAATTTTGATGGTAAATTTTCAAATGAATTTACCACAAAAATGATTTAGTTATATGGATATTGTTAAATTTTTTTTAAAAAAATATATAGAAACATTATGAAGACAATGATGGTGAAGATTACTGATTTATATTATTAATAATGCATAATTCATAAATGTCAAAAAAAATTATAGTTAAAATGATAATAATTTTTTTAAAAAAAATTGAATGATGTTTTACCTAATTTTTAGGAATGTGAACATAGTGACGAAGAAGAATAGTTTGATATTGATAATTATGTTGATTAAAAACATATAGAGGGGTAGAATAATTATATAGGGATGAAAGTAAAATACCTAGAATTTGAGATACATGAGATCATGTAGTGTTCACATTGGAATGGAAACTGATATATTATTTTTCAAAAATTACAAATATAGAAAAGGAAAATTGAAATTTTAATAATGTTGATCGATCTAACAAAAATATAGAATTTGTCCCTAAAACAAAAAAAATATAATATGTTAAAATAAATTTTTCATCTGAGAAATTAAATTGATGGTGAACTGAGCCAAATTATGAATATAAAAGAAATAATTTTATGAATTTTAATAGGATCCTGGTCTTATTCAATTGAAACTTTCCAATTTAAATGAAGATTTCAACTTATCAAGCCATATTTTTCAGAAATTCTATTCAATAATATGGAAAATATTAAAACAAGAATGATGTGTAAGTGGAACATCCTATATAATCTTTATAGGATTATGTTGATGTGGAAAAGGTTAACTAAACATTTTTTTATAATAATCAATTCAAAATAACCATGTTTGAGGGAAAATATAGAGTCCCAAAAATCAATAAATTCCATAAATTCAAAATTCAATAAAAAAATATTCTACAATAGGGATATATAAATATAAAAAATAATTTTCTATTATAAAGAAAAAAATATCAATTCATCAGAATTGTAATTTGAAAAAAGAATCAATGATTTATGATTAAAATAAACATAAAATAAAGAGACATAATTATTTAAAACAAGTAGTTTTTGAAATTAATTTTCTTTGGTATACTACTAGCACCATGGTTGTTTTTGGAATATATATATGACATTTTGGTAGAATTGCTAATATAATTGTGAATCATGAATGTATAGGTGACAAAACATGAGTGAGATTCAACCCACTAAAAGGGGATATATTTATAAATTATCATAAAATTAAAAATTGAATGATTAAAAATTATTTCAAAGGTCAGAATAAATGTGTAAAAGATGTGATAGTCAAGGTGACCTTAGTAAAGGACCCTTTAAGTTAATAACACCCCAAGAGTAAGAAACGTTTCTATAGAAAAAAATAAAAGGTATATAAAAGGATATTAATATGGACATGGATCATAAAGAATCAAAGAAATAATATACATGTATTTTTGATAGTGGGTTCTCTTCACATAAGACCAGTGATAGAAAATTATTGAATGAAATAGATGATTATAACAGAGGTTTTTTTTTAAATTTATAAAAGTTCAGTTTCTAAATATAAAATGTATTAGTTCCTCTATTACTATAAATCTAGAATTAAAAAAAACACCTATTATGTTTATAGGATGAAACAAAACATTTTGAGTGGATCGTGGTTCTATGATGATGGTAATGAGGTCAAATTTAGGAATGAAAAATTTATGTTAAATTGGAATGAATGTGAAAATATTTTTAAAAGAAGATTATTGAGGCCCAAAATACATGTCACATAATTAGGAAACAATAAAAACATCTTTTGTTAGTAATGGATTTTCAACATAGTTAGTGTAATATGAGTAATATTTAACAAATTTAATGTATTTTAGATATTACTAAGATGTAAATTAAATTTTTTTCTATTTTCCAAACTTTTGAGAAGGGGAATATTAATTTTTCATACAATAAAAATAATGAGATAAACACTACTTGAAAATTATATCAAATCAAATTTGACATCTTTGTGGCCATTATAAGTAAATAAACTACTAGAGAGAATTATTTTATTTCCTTTATTTTTTACCTTACTCAAATTTTACGCATCATCTTTGTAAAACATGATTCAAAGTCACGAAATATTTTTAATTGTTTCATGATAAGTTATTAAAATTGTTGTGGTTACTAAATGAATATAATTTGGAAAGATAATAGTGTTAAATACACTAAAACAAATAAGATATTATTGAAAATATTGGTATTCGTAATGAACATTGTTCACTATAAACAACATAAAAAATATTGACGTAATGAAATAATATAATATTGGTAGATATGGGACAAATTATGTAGTTAGATAATGATAATTCTACAAATTGTTTTGGGGAATTATTTTGGACTTAAATTTCATGTAAAAAAATTTGTTTTTATTAACCCAACTATAATATGACTCTCTATAATATGAACTACTTGATGAATCCAAGTTTGAATTATATTACAGTGATTAAAATTATGAAAATTCTAAATATTAATTTATATATTCATAGAAATATATATCTAATATGTCTTAAAAAAATATTTCAATTTTACCCTCCAAATATAATGATAATCAACTATTATATCATGGAATCCAAAATAAATTTTGATACTGCTGATTTGAATATATAGGATCATACAAATAAAGACTGTGTAGATAATTATGAATGTTTTAAAAGAAATGTGGGTGTAGTTTTAATTATATTGTACGAATAACATCTAAAAATGGGTGGACGTGTTAATGATTAACTGGTTATCGAATAATATTAATTTATTCAACGTGAAAGGGAACAATTGAATTAAACTCTATCAATGATGATAATTAATTTTCAAGTGTAAAATATAATTGTAAACCATATTCAATAGGTAAAAAATATTCATAATATGTGGGAAACATATCATTATATATTATTCTCTCTATAATTACATAAAACTGATGAAGAATCATGGTTGAAACATTAATTGGTATACATATAAATGACGAATTATATCATATTGAGATGTCTGAGGATTGGGAATCATCTCCTAAATAAGATGTCAAAAATGAGATACGAATAAAGTGTATTTTATATGAAAAAAATTAGGTGAAAATGGATAATTCTTGATACATAAATCAATATTAGTGAATAAATGTTTTTGAAATGTTAATGGTCTATATATTTTTCTCCTTTTCCCCAGTTAAATCGAAAAAAATGATAGAATATTTATTTAAATTATATGTAAAAGACAATAAAATACTTTCTTATTGGATATACAGTATACATTCTTTGATATTGAGATAGAATAAGTGGTTTACATTGAGGAACTAAGAGGTATCTTGATCAAAGAAGATGAAATTTTTTATTCTAGAATAGAGAAAAAGTTTTATGGTATGAAATAAGCCCAATTATCTTGTTATTCTAAATAAGAAACCTATTTGAAGTGGATTTATTTCAAAAAAGGGATGATAGGGAATAAATATCTTCCAAAAATATTAAAAATTGTTTTCAAATTTTGTTATTATTATGTAGATGAATTTTTTTCCATAATTGATAAATAAATATTATATATTTTCTCTAAGGAGGTAAAAAGATTATTTAAAATATCGAATCATTGTAAATTAAGGATATTTCATGGGTAAAATTTATTTTAAAGGATCACATTTTTCATTATCAATTTATGTATTCAAATTAAAATTTGAAAAGATTTACCGATATGAATTTCCAAAAGACCTTATATGAATATTTATTTTAATAGAATCCACTTTTTGACAAAGGTGAGAGGTAACCATTACCATAATCATATCCCAAGAAGTAAAATCTTCTATATTTGAACTGGAGGCCTAGTGGGAAAAGTCATAATACATAACCCGAGGGCCCACAGACCCAACTACATTATAACCACCTATCCCAATATTATCCTTCATTTAATGTGACTACCTCCACAAAAACATTATTTATCACCAATAGTTTCCTTAGGCGGAGCATCATGGTTTCTGGTATCAATGGTGATTTACATACCCTCTCTTTCATCCAATCTAGTTAGCTCTAATTTAGTGTTTTCTAATTTATCTGATTCATCTTCTATGGAATTAGATTATGTTTTCAAGATGGACTTATTCATCAATACATCACCCAAAAAACTATGGAACATTGGCCTAAGAAGTCCCAGTGGCCCTCTGGATCGATGGAAAATGGTGGACCAAAGAGTTATTGTGGCCTAATGACCCTATGTGTCGTAGTCCTAAACTGGAGGCATGATTTCCCAAGATGAATGAATAGTTTTTAATACAATAAAGTCTCTATAAAAAATTCTAAAATACTACTACATGGATATATTTAATATATTCTCTAACTCTTTGTTCCATATATTAATGTTCAAATAAATATTCCCATTTTTGGTTGAAAATTTATTCTAATGTATATAATGGTTAAAACACATTTTGGGTTATGGTATGAAAATAATGGTAAATTGGATCTGTTTGGTAATAAAAATGTTGACATGGAAGGTTGTTTTAAGGATATAAGATCTACATCTAAATATTTTTTCTTCTTTTATGATACATGTTTGTATTATCACACGAAAAACAAATTATTTTTTCATTAAGAATTGTTATTGTATAATGTGTGGAGATAACTCATTTCATATTGTAGTTTATGTGAGTGAAGTAATATTTAAATTATTTTAAATTCAAAATAAATATGAAACATCTGAATTTTTGTGAAAATATAACTATTATTAGTTTGAAAAAAATAAAATTTATTATTCGGGAGGAAAAAGTTTCTATTATTAAATATCAATATTTTCATGGTTCTTATGGAGATAAATGAATTGAAGTTGAAGTATATTTGTATAATGATGACAATAACTAATAACTTTACCAAGACCTTATCTAATGATGATTTTCAGAATTTTGGGTTAATGTTAGCTATTTAACCCCACTCATCTAATGGTTATGGAATGGTTTTCCCGATCTCTCATATTTTAATTCAAAATTATTCTCTAAATAGGATAAGAATAAATTACCTAATAAATATTTTTTAATATTTATCATCTTGATTTTTCTATTATTGTGAGTATATATATAGGGATATCATCCATTGATAAGTGTTTATATTAATAGGTATCATATATTTAGACCACGTTAAAACTGATAAACAATAATAACATCGGTTTTCTCAAGTGTAAATTGATTAATTTTTTTGATGTGTATGCATGAATTAGTTCATAATAGATTTTATGAGAATACTAAAGCTGATGGTTATTGAATAGGTATGAACATAAATTACCTATCCTATATTTACAACATCATTTTATCCATTAATGTTCTCCGATGAATGTAATTATTATAAGTAAAATATTTAATCATGCATATATTTAAGTGTAAATACACGTTTGATACAATAATAAAGGATAATTCCACTATTATGTGTCATTTTATAAATGTATTTAATAATCGGTTATAAATAGATAAGAAGAGTATTTTTTAAAAATAAATTATTTTGATTCATTATAATAATTTAAATTCCTATTTTTATAAATATGTTTTTATAGTTATAAAACATATTTATAGTAAATAAATTAAATATTATTATTATCTTGGTATTTTTGAATAATATTACCAATCAATGAAGTAATTAATATGTGTTAAGATTTTTTGATAGTAAAATTTAGCATATTGGCCATGATGTTCACATATAGGAGAGACAAAAGGGAGAATATATTTCTATCATTATAATTGATGGTCCTCATTCATGATGGTTATGATTTCAAATAGTAATGTTATTAGTTTACCCCCCCCCCCCACATGTGGCTAGGGTGGCTCAAGGGGTTGGGGTTTGGGGAAATGGTCAGGGGGTCGGGTCCCTATGCAACCTACTGATATAGTGTTCCTTAATAATAGACACCCAATTTATTGAATTCAATTTTGTGCATGTCATTTTTGAGAATAAGATCGTAACAAATTAGATTCCAATATAATTATTAATAAGAAGAATATGTTTCAATTTTTACCCAAATATATGGTATCATTAGATATTTTAGGATTCACTAACTATATAGAATTCATTAAAATAGAAGCGAGACTTTTTAAGTGAGTTCTACTAATTTGTCCAACTCATTTTGTTTCACAATGTTTTGATAATGAATTATGTTATCATAGTTTTTACAATATCATTCCCTAGAATAGCATCTCACACTGAGAAGTGACCACTGTAAATCTTCTACGCCCTGTGTGTGAGTGTTCATGTTTGGTTTGAAAATAAATATTTTTAATCCAACAAGTTTCTATGATTTTTTAAAGAGAAATTAAATTAATAAATATATCACATATTCACCCCTAGTGATATTAGCGATCTAGTGTCTCTATAGTATCTATATAACATCCTCCTTTCTCTTATACGATAGGAGAATTTCTTGAAAAACAATGTGTTTTTATGAACAACAAGATATGTTGATTTTAATACACATTGTTTTTGATTAATGAAACTCAATACCATAATTTAGATGATGATGATAATTATAAATTAATTTTTATCTAGGATAAAGGGTTTATCCAATATATTTGGTAAAATATGAGGGAAATTGTTCCCACTAATAAACAATAGAATACATTAATTAATATATTCTAATTTTATAAAAATTTCTCTTATCCCAATGAATATTATATATGAAATTCATTTTATATTTAATTTCATAAAAAAATATCATTAATAAAAATTTGGGTTTTTTTCAAAAAAATATATTTTTGTATCAAAGATTAAAATTAAAAGGAAAATATAATATTAATCAGGCTAGTGGGAGTATTTTTGGGACAATCAAATTTAAAATTAAAAAACAAAAATATTATCACTAGTCGTATTATAGCTAATATCAATCAAAATCAAAAAACAAATATTTGGATATTATGAAAAAAAAGGTTTTGGTAAACAAATAATTATAAGAGTTACATTAATTTCCAAAGTTATTTCTAGAAATTTACTATGTGATTTTTTCTGATAAAGATGATGAATATATTTCTAATATTTTTTTAACTCGACACCAGATGTTATTAACATCATAACGTTAGATGTTTTGAAAATAATAAGATTCAATAATTTTAAAAATTATTTCTACATTAGGGATACGACTATTATATATCACTATTATTCAAACATGATTGTGTTTTAGATATTACTCACTAATATTGGTATGGAAATGAATAATGTATGTCATGATCCCTACTCGAGTGCACTATAGTGTAATGATATTATCTGTGTCATGGTATATATTTATCGAATAATTATTTGATGTCATATTTCATTGGTTCCATATGTATTATATCATAATATAAATCATACAGTTTTGTAATCATCTCAGGATGAATTAAAGGATCTTGAACATTATTGAAATCTGTTTAAATGTTAAATAAATTTTTGGGCAACCAACCAAAATGTATCAACAACATAAATCACATGTAATATTTATATAACATTAATTTTTTTATAATAAAAACTTTTATATTTACATTGTGAGTATATAATATGATTCTAACTAAATATTATTTTTCTAATTCCATTTATTCGAGACACCAGATAGAACTCCTCAAAATTGGGACGATACCATTCAATTTTTTTCTAAAACTATTGGAACCACAGTTCTAATTTTCCATATCATTAGAAAGATCCCTATCAATATTAGAAGTATTCATGTTGTCCATGAAAACATCTAGATGATAGTCTGTTTTGGTTTCTACTTAATGATATTGATCAAATTATAGAGAAAATATTTGACCTTCCCAGACAACTAGTTTAAGTTATAGTATTCACATACTACATCAAAATATTTCCAAAAATATATAAATATTAAATTTTTAATGGTATGTTGGAGTTTATATTAATATATGTTTGGGGTGTTAAATATATATCAAACCCCCAATAGTGGTAGTACAGTTGATAAAGAAAATACATATATATGGATTTATAAATGAACAAAGAATCCTGGAAAAGTTTTTTCCCTAGCACCACAATCATACCTTGGTAATATATATAAATTTTTTCCTAAAATTGGAGAACCCTAACATAAATATTTTTTAAATAGTATTTATTATTATAAATTTTATAATAATTGGATATATATTAAAGATTTATTGTTTTCTAATTCATAAAAAACTCAAAAAATAATCATTGTTTGATGATGCTATATTTTTTTGTGAACCAATATTTGTGTCATGTTTGTCCTAAAAATGAGTATTGTCCATTAAATAGTTCAATCTATTTCATATTTTATATATCCTACCCCAAATGGAATATTCTCTCCATAATTTAAAAGGCTAAACTGACATGAACATAAGATGAACATGTACAAAAACGTAATGACCACAAAACAATAATATCTCTTGGAGTTTCTAGAGGAAATAATATCATGCATTATATCGTAGTTCATGTTTTTTGATCGAATTGTAATTAAATTTTTTTTATAAAATATTTAATTTTTTTATATACTTATAGGGACCACACCAAATATGAGGGGGACTTTAAACAATACAAATAACTATTATCAATTTGATCTTTGTTTAAAGTATATTTATGTAGTTTTATAATTTAAAAATTGGTTATAAATATGAATATAAGAGAATATATATATATATATATTAATATTTATATTTTTTTAATACATAAAATTAAATATAAAATATTAATATTAAATATATATATTGAAAAGTATATTTATAACATTTTAAAATTATTATTATGTGATAATATCAATAGATTAAATATATTAAAATATGAGATATACAATTTATCTAAATTGTTTATATTAATATGAATTATTTATTATTAAATAATAAAACTCTACATAAATTATCTAATATTGAGATATATAAATGTGTTCATATGAATACAAATTAAATGATATTATGAAATGTATTTATTGTGTAAATTGTAATTGTAAATGTTTTCCCATGCCTAAATTATAAAGTGTTTATAAAATTTTAATGAATTGTAGATAAATTTTTTATATCAGTATTAATTATGTTAATTGTTCATTAATTTATTTTTCCACTTATTTATTTGAAAAAATACGTGTTATATATTGAAGAGGTATTCTTAGGTTTAAAGTTCTAAACTGTTTCAAAACATCAAAAAATGCATTCAATGATTTTAATATAGCATTGATAATTGATTTGGATTTATTATACATTCGTATAGTATTTTATAATATTATAATAAAGAATTAATAAGTTAATTATAGTTTATAATTATTAGGGGTTATAATATAGAGGAAATAAAAATATATTGGACCTAAAATATCCCTTTGAAGAGGAGATTTGGGTTGGATTTCCCATAACCCTAGAGACTTAATTCTTGTCATGAAATGTATTGGTTGAATACATTTATCTATATAAATAATCTTATAGGGTTTTAAGATTACATAATATTATAATAATTTATATTATATAGTTTTATATACCATAAACATGGGATGAATTTATATATGTACAAATATAAATGTATTTTAATTTAGTCTATTATCCAAAACTATGTGTGGTGTAAAGAGTTACAAGTCAATATTGATTAAACATGCTAATTTTTTTGAAGGACTAGGGTTCTGAAATAAATAATTATATTCTCAAATATAGGTAATTTTAATTAAATGTGATTAGTTAGTAAGACTAAGTCCCTTTTTAAAAAATAAATGTCATATTCCGTCTAAATTTAAAATTTTTCAATTCCACAAAATATTAGTAGGGTATGTTTTTCGAAAACTAGGATCCCATGGATATCTTATGTAAGGAATGATTATAATTAGGTTAAATAATAAAATTGATTTCTTTTTTTAGTATCACATTTGAAATTAATGTTATATGTAGTTTCCAATAGGAGTAGCTTTCTAATGAAAATTTATTGGTAAATCTATATAATGAATTAGGCAAATAGTTGTCTGCAGAATCATCCTAGAAAAATATATGTTATGATTCAAATAATAGTCATCCTAAATAATGTAGTAATGGTAGAAATTCAAAATAATACAATTTTTCTTTCAAATATTGATATTTTCCCCCTAATATATATGTTTTCTTTTTAAATTGTCTGTCATTTCATCAAGAAAAGAATCGAAAGAAGTTTGTAACGACCTAAAGTTTTACCAACCGAAATTACCTTCTTATAATTATTTCATAAATTGTAATCACATAAAATAACATTAAAAACCAATATAAATCTTATAAATGAATAATTAATGAAATAAATGGAATTTATAAATGTTAACGAATATATACCAAAGGAATAGTATCTTGACCTTTGGAATCGTAACATGACCCTTATGAGTAGACAACTAGAAAATTGAATATTAACCTTTCAATTATGGATTAAATTAAATTTATCATTTTTTATGTGAAAATTATATATAATTATATGATATTATAAGTATGTAACTATATAAAAAATATTATTTAATGGTCGGTAGTTTTTGTAAGTCATAAATATTTAATTAAAATATTACGGCGACATTATAAATTTAAAACACAATTTATTTTTTATAAAATGCATTCCAAAATTATTATTTTCATATCATATAATTATGAGATAATTTTATGAGACCTCAGTTAATTTATCAATGTGATATATAATCTTTTATAATTAAAAACATTTATTGTTCAATTAAATTATAAATTTAATTAAAAAATAAATTTATCACATTATGAAAATTATTTTAAAAAAATTGGGTTCATTTTTTAATTATACATGTAGAATAATTTTTAGAGTTTATTTTTGGGATTTTTCTGAAATACATGAATTTTTGGTGAATAGTAAATTATAGTATATATAAATTATATGTTAAATAAACTATTCATTTATTCATGGATGATATAATCACAATTGGTTTTAAATAAAATTATATAATTTTTATAGTTAGTCTCAAAAATCTACACTATTTGTTTTCTTGAGAAATATAATAAACTAATGAATTAAATATTGAGAATACACCCTTCTCCTCCGTTATAAATACCACCCATCACTACCTCTTCTACTCACACCAATCAAGACTTAATATTTATAAAAAAATATTCTCAAATATCTTTCCAAGAACCTCACCCACATCTATTATATTTTGGTCGTAATAAGATACCAAAAATAATCCAATAAGGTGTTTCCGTCGAAGTAGGAATCAAGAGGTAATGCATCATTATTTTCTTTTAATTTCTTTTCAAGTTCTTTCTTCTAATTTTATATCCTCTCCTACCCTCACCCAAATGATATGATAACTCTAGTACATTAAATATAGTATAAATTTTTCATTCTAATTGAATAATTATTCATCATCTTAGTTTCCAGATCCATTTAACTAAAAATCAGAACATCGTATGTCATGGGTTATTTTTATCACATTCAATGGTGATGATGTTTTTCATTTCCATTACCGTTTTCATGTCTGGTCATGAAAACATTTTTTTGGTTTAACCATATTATAATATATTTAATATATCTAATTTAATTTTCTACATTCATTTTTTACACAATATATTAACTTATAAAACCAAATGATTTTATTTTGATCGAAAAGTGATATAATAAATGCAAACGATTATGACTAACTATTTATCTAATGATTTATCCTTATTACATTAATAGGAAAGTAATTTATGACTTATTCAACCAATATAAGATAAATAATAAATTATGAGTTCAATTACAGATAACTACTGCCACTTTATATGACTTTTTTATTCATGTATACATGTAAACTATTAATGAAAACAAAGGAAACAAACACTTGCAAATGATGAAATTGAATCTATTAACCCATAAAAGGATATAAGTGATTTTTATAAAGATATAATTAACAAAAAAAATTATATAAATTTTTATATAATTTTATTTAATTAAACTAATTTTATTATCATGGACATTAAGATCAAGTAAATAACACCTTCATACTTAAGGTAAATGATTCAACCAGAACCTCCATTATTCCTTCAGGTTACTCATTGTCTCTTTTTACCCAAATGAACATATATTTTATTTTTATTTAATTACAATAATTTATGACAATATGTTCCAAAATCATTTATCAATATCCATTCATCATTGTAATTCATGTATATAAATGTTTTTAAATGGTTCCCTACTCTATTTTCCCGACAAAAATTCTCAATTTAAGGGGTCATCCTGAATTCTTACCCAAACTCTACTTCAATATACAATATGTTTTAATACAGATTTATTTTTCTAAATTCAATCATGTTATTATGAACGAATTTTGTTTTCACTTATGGTTTTATATAAAACATAATTACCTTTTCTTCTTCAAATTCCTTTGAATATTTTCCTTAAACTATAGTAAATAATTTTAAATATAATGTTTCATAAATACACATTTTAATGTTATCACTTCAATTTGACATCACAAATAATTATATAGTCCTATTTTCATTTATTAATTTCCATGTATGATTTATTTCCTTTATTTCTTGGATACTTTTTTGATAAGCCCATCTATTAACTATTAAGACAATATTATGAAACCCAATTATTTAGACTAGTAAACCTAATGTTTAGGTTTGATTTATTATGTATGATTCATTATGTGGAGAAAATATTCATGAAGATATTATGATGGGTGAGACTAGACTGTTCTCCAATGCATTGGGCAATGTTTTGTCTCATGAGGTTTTATGTGCATCGGTCTTGGAGGATATACTTCAATCATGCTGCATATACAGTGGTATTAGTTTTTAGCTTTGGATCAAGATCAATGAACAATGATCTTGGTGGTTAGCGTTGAGTCATGCTCCTCTATGTGAAATGATCCCTAAATCATGCTAAGGTCGATTTTTATGTTTCTCTCACATTATAATGATTACATGATTATATGATCCCTTGTTATAAAGGTTATAGTTATTTATATTTAATCATGTTCTATGCCTTTTTATATAATTTTTTATGTATTCTAACCAATGTGCTAATATTTTTTGTTATGTTTCTCCTATTACTGGAATTTTATATAAATACATTGGTCCATGTTATCACCATTTTATCTTATTTTGATGTAAGGTCTTAAAGGATTTATGGATCTCTTTATGAATATTAAATAAAAGATAATATTATTTTGGAATAATGTTTTTTAATTATGTACTTAATCTCATGGACACTATAATTTATGATCCTTTGCATGCAATTTTATGTTTAATTATTCTCAAAACCATTTAATGATATGTGTAAATTTCAATGGTTTTAATAGATGGTATCTGAAAAATGCTTGTCATTTTTTTGTGACTAGGAATAGAGAACATTAGTAAAATACCATGGGATAAAATTAAGTAAGAGAAAACATACCTAAGTGTTGGTATGTATAGAGTAAATGGACTATTGAGAAAATACATTCCTATGTAGATACTATAAGTGGATTTTTTTTCTTCCATATATGTTCCTAGGAGTGAAATATCCAGTAAGGCCTTCCGGGAAAGAATATGGGTAACCATGTATAAGACAATGAGCCCTACTATGAACCTAGTTTGACACTCCCTGTGGATATAGTTTATTAAATCCATAAGAACATTATGAACCATTATTAAGAGAAAAATTATTCCCATAAGAAAATATTTTAGGAATAATAAAATGTATAACCTATATTGGATCATAGAAAATCACAATATAGGATACAATTTTTCATTAAATATTTATCCCATTATATTAAAAGTTTTATTTTATTATAATCATTAGGTATGTATTAAATCCCCTAATTGACCATACGTTTATTAGCTAATGGATGGAAATTTAGAAACATGTACCAATAATCAATGTGGTAGGGAATGTGATAATTTCCCAAATTATATTCCAAATATTATTTCCCTAGGTTCAAAAAATATTATTTAATTACATTCTCAGCTGGAACATGTTATGAATAATAAAATTAATCATGTAAAACACCCTCTTTCACCATGTAAAGGGAAATATTTCATCAAATCCTTCATGCATAAAAGGGATCATATTTTTAGTGGATCTATTGATACCCTACTTGCAAAATAGTGGATTACCTCCATTGAAATAATATTATTTGTCCTCTAGTGCTCATAATTACTGGATGTTTAGTTTGTGGTATTTCATTTTTATGTGAAAGATGATCAGTTATGGGAATTAATAAAAAAATAATATTCCCAATTAGTAAATTTAATTCTTGAAATGGGATGAATTAAATGAAATGTTTTTCAATAAATATTTTCCACGAACCCACCAACACAAGATAAAACGAGTGTTTCGTGGATGTACGAAAAGGGAAGATGAGTTAATCGGGGCACATGAAGATAACTCTACAAGGATTGAAAGATATTCCTCTAGCCTTTTCATAAACTCTAAGATCCACTTGGATCACTTCATTAGTGGAAAAATTCCATATCTAAAAAAGTTGTTGACAATTCAAGACATCTACATTTATAAGGAGATTGTCTGTTGTGACCTCAAGGATGAAATAGAGATCATATAATGTCCATGGTCTCATGGGAATTATTAAAAAAAGTGGAAAATGGAGTCCAATATGGGTGGATTGAAAAATAAATCCCATGAGGGAGAAATGACCCAATATCCCATGTGTCATAATTTTGGGTAGAAGAATCATGGGAACTATTATTAGGGAACCATAAATTGATTTAAATGTTGAATAATGTGGAATATATCTAGGAACTGCTTAACGGAATGAATAATTTCAATAATTATGATAATGAAAACAAGTTTCTTATTAATTATCAACCAGTATTAGGGTTTAAATTTCAAGGAACATTGTAATTTTGAGAACCATGCCCCTAATATGAGGTTAGTATGAGGCAATCAACAATATCCTCTGAGGAAACAAGAATGGGCATATATTGTTACTAGTACTATGGTGGAGTAAGGAAACACTATGGAGATAGGTATTCTAGTTATTCATTTAATAAAAATGAATGTAATAATTTATTATGCTTTTATGAATTATTTTATATATTTCATGTTTAGATTAACTATTCAACTATCATCTTAATATTTAAAGGTTGTGTTATCATCAGAATAGAAAATGTGGAAATTATTGAATCCATAGTACATAACTCCACCCCAGTTAAGGTTTTTGGACTAAACCTCCCCAAAAATATATTCATACATCTTTTGTTAAAGTTTTATGTTATATTGGGGATATGTTTTCTATCTTTATTCAAAGACATCATCAACTATCAAGAAAGTGATATCATTCTTAACATATAAAGTCATACTCTAATTATATACCATTATAATGAGGAATATAGATATCCATTAAAATTATTGACTAATGTGTGGATATTACTACCATATGTTCATCCATATCCCACTCAAATTATTGAGGCAATAGATATGATCAAGCTCAAATACATTCCCATCATGGGGGATATCACTAATATATTCCTTCATCTATTTCATATTCTCTCTCTAGATCAAGATGTTGTGTTCTTAATATATCATATTCATTGATATCTACCTAAATCATAGAATCCTTGTATAATGGCCACCATTAAGCGGAAACAACTAATGATGTAGTTACATGGGAATATGGATAAGGTTTTTATGTGCCCAAGTGCTTCACCAAGGGGTGTTACCGTCATCATATTCAATAATATGGTTGGATCAATATGCCTATAAATTTATTATCATGAGCACAATAAAATGATGATAATGAATACATAATCTAGTGGAAAAGGCCAAATTAATGTCATTCCATTTCAAAATAGTAATAAGAAGAGTTTTCATGACATTAATAGGATGACTTCTCTTAACTATAATATGTTGTAAATCCAAGATTCTAAATACATTGTAAATAACTCCTCTATTCATTTTATCCCTCATAATATGTTCCCTAAAATCCTTATACAGATTAATACTTCTAGGCCCAATATAGAAATCCATGTTATGGGCACCATCCAAAACTTTCCTTCTTAGTCCATGTATATTTAGAACACATATTCACATTCTAAATTTTATAATATATCTTGAATAAAATTAATTACTACAGCTTCCCATCATTCACAACATTAATATATTTCTAAAAAATCTCATACTCAGATTGTGAAATTTTGATATTTTCTAAAAATGATGGTTTTTCAATCATATGAAAAAGGATTTACTTCTACCCTAGAATAATTATTCTTATAATCATATTTACTAGATAAATGTAATGAATATCAATATAAATTTTTATTTTGGGTTGAGATCGATGATATTTTCACTTCAATGAATCAAATAACTTATTTTCTTTCCTTGGGTTGTAGTATATTGAAAAACAATCATCCCTATGTATCTCATCATACCACATTTTCCAAAAATTTAGAAATTTCTATGAAATTATTTCATTTAGACTCTTATTATCTATTTAAATATCAAATATATCACTAAATAGATACCATCTTTAAATATTCAAATGAAATATTGTCGATTCTAACTCAAGGACATTGGTTCGATGGTTTTTTTCATTATTCTTTAACTTCCATGATGAAAATACAATATCATTATCATTTTTAATAAAGTTAACAACCAATTAAAATCTTTTATTAATGAATATGTAATAAATATCAATTATTCCATGATGATAGAGTCAAAAATTAGTGAATTTACTATTATCCTCTTCAATTGATTAAAATATTATTCACACATTTATTTCCATATGAACATATAAGCATATGATATCATCATAGTTAATGAGTTATTGAATTGGTTAAAATTTATATTGAATCTTATATATTAACATGTGAAAATAATTAACCTACATAACATTGTTATATTTGTTTGTGTAGTTCATTCTCTGGCTACATTTGTCTTTACGTGACCAACTATGATTCCATCCGTGAAGAAAATATGTCAAAAAAAACATGATTCTAGAATTCCAACTCTCTAAATTTACCATCTAAATCATTCCCTATTATTTTCTCATGAATGATTCTCAGTTGATTATAATTATCCTCATAGACCCTATAATTTATCAATATTTCCTAATTTAATACATCATTGAAATTTTCTATATATTCATCAAATAGTTTATTCATTAGATATATAAAAATTGATGGTGAATTAGTCAATCCAAGTTGAATTACTAAAAAATCATAAAGTCCAAATTTTTTCATAGTGATGTCTTCAAAATTTCATACTTCTTTACTCAAAATTTATGGTACATAGAATGGAGGTTGACATTTGAAAAATATTGAGCCCTGTAAATATAATTGAAAAATTAATCAATGTGAGGCATAAAGTAATTGTTATTTATCATAACGGTGTTGATTTCATTATAATAAATTTATACCCTCAGGGATCAATACATATTTTTAACAATGATGAAAGGGGGTCCCTAAAGTGGATCACTAGAGTGTATAAATACCTTATCACTCAAATATTAATGTTTTTTCTTGACATCTGGTAATTATATAGTGTCAATGCTATATAATTTCTATAATATATGACATTCCTCTATAATTATATTAATACAAAATTAAACATCAATAACTGGTGGATGTCCAAGTAATTCTTTAGAAATGACATAACTGTATATCGATAAAAAAGGTACATCCTCAAATTGAATATAAAATTTTCCATTAAAATTTTGTTTTTTTTCTTCATCCACAAGAATCTCATTATGATATGATATAATGGGTGGATGTAGACACGATTAAGGTGATTAAGTAACTAATTTTAATAAAATCAATTTTTTATCTTTATCGTGAATCATAATTTCATTATCATTGTAGTAATTTTTTACATCAAATTTTGGACGACATCCCCAAACACGAATTATTTCAATCTAAACCATTGGTATGATGATAGAGTTAGAACATAGATAAAAAATATGAGGTGTAATGGGAACTTCCAAACAAATCCTTTTTTTAGTGATTCTTTTATTAGGTACATTCACTGAAAACTATAATTTTAATGTGCAGGTGAAATATTTATTTTTAAATGGAAATATAAAAGGTAAATAACTATATGAGGACCAGTTGTCTAATAATTAATTATCTAAATTTTATCCAATGAAAGAAGTACCTAGCACCACATTATTGGGACCTTCCACATTTGTTTTAATGTTCACATAATCATGGCCATCTCCCCTTAGAATCAAAAAAATAATTTTCCCATGATTATTGGGTTTTTGGTGTGAATAATTCCCCAAACATATAAAGTTTAATCACTTGATATTATTAATGTTTTTTCCATTTTAATTAATTATCTAGATTATCTATATCATCACATATGTAAATAAACTACAATACCATCAAATATTTTCAAATATGTTTCTTCCCACTATTAGAACATGATAAAAATTGATTCATTTTCTTCTCAAATTTAATGATTTCCATTTTTCATGGTTTTAATATTACAAATTAATCTCAGGATTACCATTGAATATATAGGACCTACATTATATATTATCATTTTGTGTTTTGTAAAAATATTTATTTGTATGGTGATTCTCTTTTACGAAACTAGAACCATTTGGAGACCAATCATAATCCAGTTAAAAAATGGTCTGTAATAATTTTTTTAGTTTTTATTTAATCTTTTTAAAAAATAGGTGTTTCTTATAATGGTATATTAATACCTCTATTGATATTCTTTTTTATTTTTCATTAAGTAAAGGAACATTTTCTTTATTTTAATTATTTTTTCATGTGTGAAATATTTATCGAATAATGTTTCATTAAAATCTTTTCATTCGAGGTGTTATATTTATTCTTTCCCCTAGTAATATGGATCAACTACCACCATTTTTCTAGATCACCATTGAGTCAATCTACCACTGTTTAACCATTTAAATTTCAATATATCCAAGGGATAAAAATATAATTTCTTGGTATAAAATCCATTTCTATGATACCATTGGGGTAGTAGTCCTTCAAAATTATTGTGGATTCTATCTCATAAAGAGATCCTACATAAGATAATAACAGTATGGAATAATAGGTTTTTTATTCAAGAATTATTATTTGTAATTACATGTGAACTATTCTCCAATGTAGTCATGATCTTCTCAAATTCAAATATGGTTGTATTTTAATTCAAAATAAGGAAATTTATTCAATCATGTTAACATGTAATACCATTAGTTCTTATTGAACTCATTTATATAAAATGTTAGATTCTTTATAAGATCATTGGAATATGAATTTTAAATCATAACAAGAACTTTTGAATCTTATTTCAGACATAACATAACTATAAAATTTAATCATTGTTAATCTCCTAATCGTAATGTTTGTTTCATTGAGGATAATATTAAATAATAATAATTACAAATCCTATGTAATTGTATTTAAATGAAATGCTATTTATCTTTTCTATTCCCTATTTTAATGTCAAACTAGGTATATATCATGGGATATTTTTTCTCTTTATGTTATGATCTAGTCAAATCCTGATGTGATATTTTAAGAGTTATTATATCTAGGTGAGACTGTACCACAACCACATATACGTTTAGTATCTAGATTGGTATTCATTTATAATAAAAACAAAATAATCACTACCTTACAAAATTTTTTATAATATTCCACAATTTTACATATCCTACTTTTAAAAAACATATATTTTTTCCAAATATATTTTCCCAAAATCTAGTTCCCAAGGATTCAACATTACATGATTAAATTAAAAATTTATTGACCTCGACTCCAGTAGTCCTAAATAAGGGTGTATACTTTATTACATTACCATAAATACATGGGGGTTAAATCCTATAATCCTTAACCTTTTATTGGTCATTGAGAGAAATAAAATATATGTTAAAGATTTTACATTAATTAGAAAATATTAAACATGGTGACGCAAAACATTCAACATCCTTGAAATAATTTGATGAATTCTTCTTTGTATCATGGGGAACAAAAAAATGACTGAGATCAAATGATAAGAAAGGGTTATGTAAATTGGATGATAACATGTGATATAATGATTAATCATTATTCTAATTTTAATAACTAAAAGAACATTCCATTTATCAAAAAACATGATAATGAAATTGATTTGGAAATTTAAATAACTAAAAACACATTCCATTTAATCAATAACATGTGTATGAAATGCATCCATTCAAAATATAAATGAAATAATCTTAGGGGTAATAATATCTACATTATAAACCAAGGAAATTCGTAATATTTAATGTAATTATCTCAAATATCATGATATCTATATAGTCAAGAGGGTTCACTAAGATAGTTTAAAACAATGGGTAAACCCCCATTTTATTAGGAAATAAAATTCTTCTCATTAAACATTTCAATGGACATAGGGGATAAAAAATTCCAGGCCCCATACATCACTGAATTTCTAAATAATTCATCACTAGTTGAATGATTGATTTAATTCATGGACAATATGCCTTATCAAAAAAATGTGCATTATGTAGAGAACACTGATTTAACAAGACTCCCAAGTTAATAAAATAACAAGAAGTATAAAAAATATGTATAATATGAATTATGAAATAATCATATCTATGATAATATATATCTATATTTATTTATTGAAAATATAATTTCTAATGACCACACAAATGTAAATGTTTGATGTGAAATTTTATCAACCATGAAATCAATGAGAGATAATATTGATTTTGATTAAAATCATGTCTTTTAGAATAGTAAATGGAATGGATTTGAAATATAAAAATAATGTTCCATTAAAGTGATTTGGTTTTGTAAACCCATTGAAAAGTTTTAGAGGACTCCGAATTTCATAAAATGATTACAGTAGTAAGGATTTCCATTGTTACAATATACATTAAAAAACATTCTTTTGAATTTTTATAAATAATTTTGAAAATTCAATTTAAAAGAAACACTAGAAAGATTACATTAAAACTACTTTTAAAAAAATATTATGACATTAAATTTCATTATTATTTTAACATAGTAAATTAAAATAATATTGTTGAAAAACATGGAATACAAGGGAATGAATGAAAAATATATCTGATCAAAAGAGAAATCAAATTATTTTTTTAACATTTCATTTCTTGATTCAAGTACCAATGAATGAAATTTTTTAAATAAAATATGAATTAGTAATATATATATATATTTGTGATATTAATATTTATTTAGTTCAATAAGGAACAATTATAATATTTAAATAATGAAAATAAGTGCAATATAGCAATATTAAATTGTAATGAAAGTGATTAACTCATTGGTAACATTCAAAATGAAACCCCTATAAAGAACATAGTAGAATTGAAACATTAAAAATCATGAAAAAAAAAGTTTTTCATGTTAATTAAATCAATTTAACATTATATATACTGAATAAAAGTGAATAGGTTCATATTGAGAAATACAATTCAATAGAGTGTAAATTGATATGGAATCCCTTAGAATACACTTCAAATTAATTGAATTCACATTAATTTCATGTATAATGGATTGGATAATGATGTTAATTTACATCAATAGTATAACCATATTAATATTTATAATGTCATTTACTTCCTTCTTCTAACATCTAACCTGATTTTCATTGGTAATATTTCATTAATATTTATTCTTCTGGTCATAACTAATTTGTTTCCTCATTCATGTTTCGTCATATAAGATATAGTTCTTCTGAATAGGAAAGAAATTAATCATATCTATTTTATTAATTTTATTAATATATCATTTATTCATTTTATACCTTTACATAAATAGTAATCAAATATGTTCTTGGAAAATGAATCACATCGCATTGTGGAGACGGTTCGTCATACATATGCATGAGTGTCATTATCATTCCATAAATTGTGAAGGGTTACATAAGGTAATGATATATTAAATTTCTTGAATAAATATCACTTCATAATTATCATATATATTATTATTCCTATCAGTGGGATTCAGTGTGGGAAATCAAATCACATCGGTTCTTGAGCAGGTAGTTTGTCATAAAACAGATGATGGATTGGTTTCCTATTTTATAGATTAATATATGGTTATTTATTATTAAATAAACATAATAATTTCATATCATACTAGTGATAATGTTGTTATTATATTTTAATTATTAACACATATTTTATTGTGATAAAAGAATATGTAAAAAATAAACAGATCTATGAAGATGATTACCTACACATAGATAAACCTCCTTTCAATCACTTATTCAGAGCCCAAGTATTCATATTTTGGGAAGACCATGATTTCATAAATCTAGATAATTATTTTCGGTAGATATTATTTTATGGTTTTTTTGGATAAAATTATTTAGTATGGTGGAGAACGATGTTGAGTGGTTCATTATTATAATCATGGAGGAGTGTGTTTTTTGTAAATACCATAAATTTAATCAATAATGGAATGTCTATCAAAAAACAGGAGGTTCCAATATTGTTACATAATATGAATTATTGATGATAAGGTCTATGAAGAACCCCATGACAAAATATAATCATATTTTAAACATGTTATATCATTTACATCCTAGGATTCTCACATTACCATTTTTTTCACCACATTATGTTGTTATTTAACCTTGGTAATTTAACTATTAACCCTTTTTTAAAATGATAACCATTATATATTTTGTTTTGAAGGGTTCTAAATACTAAATAAAATTTATCAAAGATAAAATATATGCTTGGGAAATATAAATTTTAACACAAGCCATTGTAACATGAAAAACAATGCTTTATCCTTAACGATCATAGTTATTTTTTTATGTCATTAATATTTATAATTGAAAAGAAAGATTAAATTATTACATAATATTAATAAATATGATTCCTTATATATATAAAAATAACTAATTCAAAACTAAAAATGGGGAGACTATATTTTAAATTCAAAACTATAAATCGAGTCGAAAATGGGTTTTTAATAAAAAACATTGCAAGTATATGATGATATTATATTAAATATTTTAGTATTACTAATTAATATACGGATTTAATTTCATATAGTTATACATATAATCGATAAATTTAATTAATATATTACATGATATAATATTATTTTAATTAATTAAAATTGCAATGCATTATTACTTTTCAAACAAAAAATTTATAAGAAAATATTATTATGAAATATATATATTTCTAACTCCAAATGATCATAAATTTATTTCAATAAAATTTTTATTCAATAAATTTATAATTACAAATATTTTAATATATTATTATAAATAAAATCAAGTAATATAAAAAATCTATATTTTTAATTCTATATAAATTATATATTTTTTGGGATCATTTGGAAAATTAGTTCTATGATTATTTTGACCAATTGTGTTCAAAATTGATATTCACCCTATAAAATAATAATATTTGTTTTATTAATATTTAAAATTTTATTTGTATTAAAATTTTATTTAAAATAATTTTCACGTACTATAATTTAGTGTCTAGTGTTACTAGTTTCTAGGGACTTTTTCAATGAAAAGAATTTGTCTCAATATTCTTTTTTTTATATAAAATATTTTATAAAAAATATATATTAGTATCACATTTCAAAAAAATTGATTGAATTTTATTTATAAATATTTTCTCGTATTTTTCAATATGATTTTATGAATCTTATACATTACAGTGGATATACAATAATGATACTAGGAACCAAATTAATCTTTATGGATTATGATAATTGTTTTGTATTTGTTGACTGGACAAAATATTTAAATTATGTGTGCTATATTTTGACAAAATGAATTCTTATAATGTTTATTTATTTATTTTTTATGATTTCAATTCATAAAATAGTTGCATTAAATCTATTATGTGACATGAGATGTATATTATAATACATAGATTTATTAGTAGGTATCATAAAAGAATGTAGTTTGTGTATTTGGAATAATACATACATATTTATTTATGATGTATTTAATTATAACTCGATGGTACGATTATGATGCCCAAAATTATGAATTCAATCATTATGAATCTAGTAATTGTTATCATTGTGATTAATTTGTTTTTTATTTCATCTAGGTACATATCCCCCATTTATGATAATATTTAGTTGTTATATTTGATTATTTTTTATCCTACCATATTATTCACAATTTATTTATTATATGATAACTTCTATTTTTGATTTCCCAAACCGAGACCCCATTATTAGTTTTTCCGTTCTCATTGATACCAAGAAGGTATCTAAAAATTATTTTAAACACAGAATTGAATATATAAAAAGGCTCTTTCAAACAATTTATCTTTTTTTATCATGTTTTCAAATATAATGAGAGTATCATGTATGTATCTAGTCTCCCAATAATTATAAACCATTCAATCCTTTGTGATATTATCTCATGTATCTTTATATAAGGTAATAATATTACCAATAGCTCTAAATTACTGGACCCAAGGTTTTATGTCATGTATTATTATTTTATGACATACATATTTGAGTCATGTATGAAATGATTATTGTCATGACCCATCCCTCGGGGCCCGTGTCGTGACAACCCCAAGAAAGCCTTCCATAGGCCAGGGGATGACGACTAGCACCGAGAGGTATATTCCCTAAAACCAGGATGGCATTGCCTTTACACCCTATAAACACACTCATCCAACCACATAGTATGATGTGAACATAAGTAAACATTACCGTAAAAAGATTGTGTATAGTAAGAAAAATGGTCCAGAATACAAGAAAACTGGAAAGTACAAGTAAACTAAAACACCTCCTATGAACACCCACCAAGGACCCTACATGAAGGGTGGGTACAACTCTTGAATGGTTGTCTCTGTAGTATGCCTCTTCTAAGGTCCATCATCTAGCTACCTCTTGTACAGGTACCCTCGTCCTAGGTGAACGTTGCTCGTCGTTTGCATCAACCCCAACAAGGTGTGGTAATAGCCCATGTAGGGGTGAGTATAATGATACTTAGTAGGGACCCTATGACCCTGGAAGGTAACAAAAAACACAAAAAGGATAATCACAAAGCATGAAGACATCTGACTACCCAACTTAGGTACATGCCCATACATATACCTATGTTATCGAGTATACCCATCTCATTCAAGAGGAAACCCAAGGCACAACTCTTAGCCAAAGTACAACTGTTCCACATAGAAAAGAATACCATGAAGGTAACACCAAAAGGGTAAGTACAATGAAGGTAACGCCACACAGAAGAATACAATGAAGGTATCACCACAATGGTAAGTACCACAATGGTATGCCACACATAAGAATACCACAAATATATTACCATGAAGGTAATTACCACAAATGTAAGCCACATAGAATAATTCCACAAAGGTATTACCATGAAGGTAAGGAATCATCTCACACCATGTATTACTTAGGTACTGATGCAAATAAGATTATATGTAACTACTGAATTATCATATTCTGTTAAGAGGAAGACCAAGGTAGGATCATTAATAATCAGACCCACGTAAGATCCTAGTATAACAGACCCACATAGGATCCTAGTATTGTCGAACCATGTAGGAACCTAGAGTAGTCTCTCATGGATTCCTATAATGGATCCAAGTGAGACTCTCAAACATAGACCCATATAGGATCCCAAATAATAGACCCACATAGGATTCAAAAGTTCAGACCCACATAGGAGCATTTTCTCATGTTACATCCCACTACAAGGTTCCTTCACTAAGCTCACATGATTCTGGGAGGCTCTGGTCCTCAAGCCACATGTCGATAATCCAGCTACCACTATGTCCCATGAATATGTATCCCAAGGGACCTCCATGTGATAGAGTTCTATTCACAATATTCGGTTCGTCAATTGGAAACTTGGTCTATAAGTTATTGGCATTTTAGTCTCATGGTCCTAGATAGATTTGTGTTCGATCAAACCTGGCCATACCCCAACTATTTCTAAAACTCATGTGTGGTATACCAAAAGTAACTTTTAGGTCCTAGGATTTCAGTTTCGTAGACGGTTTGTCAAACGGTTTCTTGTAGCTCATGTGATGGCTCAAATATTGAAAATGGACAAAGATGGTCATGGTCTGGTCTGACCGGGTCAGACTATCTCAGCCTGACCTGGGGCCGTCCCTAGGTGTGGCCAGCCCGGCAGTGTGGCCCGGCCCGTTGGGAGGCCGTATGGCCATCCCTTTTTTATGGAATGATCACACATTACACCACCACCTACGGCTGGCAGCGAGCCTGCCACCCTCCATTCCCCACCGCCGCATAAGGCCACAACTCATGCCTGCATGGCGGTGCTGATGCGCGCCGACGCCTCCCCTTCATGCATCTGGTTGTGTGTTGGCCATCGCACTTGCTCTGTCGTGGCCGACGGGCTGCAACCGTACCCTGGCGGTGCGATTGCACCGCAGCCGTCATCTCGGACGACTGGGGTGCCAACCACCGCTCCCAAGCCACTCTGGTGACGTTCCCCAGGTCACCAAGCATGCCCCGGTGGCCTGTTCTTCATTCCATATACTCCCAAAATCACCTAGGGATGTCTCCATCGATTAAAGACCCTCAAAATCCCACAATGGTTGCGGAGATGATGGTTTCTATTCGTTCGGCCCGCACCCTCCACATTAGAACTGTAGCAAGTGGATTATTTGTTCATGAATCTAGAAGAATATAAATGTTCTTAAATAAATATGAACGTCTATAATGGGGAAATGGATAAACAAACAATAATCCCTACCCTTATTTCTTGTTGTATGTGAAGCGAGAACAAGTTGGTGAAGGCGATGAGGGTGCCAAAGATCATTGCTTCTGCAACACGCAACTAATGTCCGGCCCGACCCACTAGGTGGCATGTGTTCTGTCCCGCGGTGCGCAGCCCGCTGCTGGATGGAAGGCCTGCCCTCCTCTAAAGTGTGGTCACACACCACTCCCCCGCAAGCGGCCTGCATCGATCCAGCCACCCTCCCTTCATCATCACGGCACAAGGCTGCGGCTCCTTCACTCATGGTAGTGCAGACTCTTTCCACCACCTCCCCTTTATGTGTCCAGCAGTGCACCGACCACCTCCCTTGCTCCACCATGACTAAAGGGCCACGACCCATCTCCTTCGGCATGGTCAGGCGGTCGCCACCATCGCATCCACCCGACATGTTGTCCGCTACTACCACGCCCTTCCGTCGACATTCTTCGAGCCACCAGCTATGCCCCGTCGGCTCGTTCTTTATTCCATAGACTATCACACCCACCCTAGGATGCCGCTGTCGATTCAAGACCATCAAAATACCACAAAGTTTTCAGAGATGTCAACCCATGTTCGTTTGGCCTGCACCATATACATTAGAATGAGAGTAAACATCTTCTTCTTCATGAATTCAGAAGAATATAAATGTTCTTAAATCAATATGAACATCAATAACAAGGAAAGGTATAAAGAAAAAACAATCCCAACCTCGATTTCTCATTGGAGGTGTCGTGAGAAGAAGTCGGTGAAGGCGATGAGGGTGCCAACGATCATCGCTTCTGCAACACGCTTCTAATGTCGTGCTCATGCCCCTTCCTCATTCTTGATTCCGAAGTATGTTCTTCATTGGAGAAACTGTTTCTCCAATGTTCTCTGTAAGCCTCACTATTTCCAACAATTTCCACAAAGAAATGATTATCCAAAAAATTAAAATAAGTTTATCAATTTAATTTACATTGGCATAATTAAAGTTGGAATAATTAAATGGAATAATTGATTATATTATTTTGGAAAAAATAAATGGGAGGTTTCTAATGGACTTCCTCAATTTAAAGAGGGGTTTAGGCGGTCCCGACCAATATAATTCAAAATGGGGGTTTTCTTGTTCGGGTGGTCCCCACCCCCATAACCCAAAAGGAGGTGTTTCATAAGAAAAATAAAATGTTAAATATTTTATTTTTCTTCTTTAACGAAAAATTAAAAAACTATCTTCTATCCTCAACCTACTGTGGTTGGGGTGAAAGTATCCTTATGTGAATATTAGTGCTTCGAGTTCAACGGTGCCCTTGGATTTCAATTTCAAGCAACAGTTCAAAAGATACAAAAACCCGCTCTGATGTTTACTAAATGTACCTAAAAAAGTCCAAAAATTCATTCTGGGTAAACCAGGACTTAGAAGCACTCGCCGTCAATTTTCAAGGACTCATTAAATTCCCATATAATTAAAAACATTTGCATGGAATTTCCAGATCATTACAACTATATTACTTTTTATTAACTCACTAAATATCAATTTATCTATGGGACTCTTTAAGTTTTTCTTCAAGGAAGACTTATCCATCGATTATAATACCTTCATCATTGATTCCCTTAACTTATGGATTCTTTTAAACAACCATAAATATTTTCTCTGATATATTAATAGTAAAATACACATATACTTAAGAATTTTCATACTTTTTATATTTTTTTATAATAGGTTATTATTCATTAATAATTTCCACTAAATTTTTTTATATATGTATATTTTCCTCATTGACTCTTATCCCTCATTATCATAATAAAATTTAATAGGAAACATTGTGGAACGATGTACGACAATAGGAAATCAAAATAAATATAGTGGAATATTTCCATTGAATTTCCATTTTCCACTATTAAGATTTACTATATGAAAATTCATCATCATGTGAACTTCATGAAGATTAGGTTTATCTCTCAAAGAGAGTTCATTCATATCCTTAAAAGTCATTTTATAGTATTTTGCATTTGGAATAAACTCATTATAATTATTTCATATTTCATATAACAAATCAACACTATAATATATTTCCAAAAATATCTCCTTTCAATATTTATACTTAATAACTAAATATTTTACATTGAAACATCAAAACAATTTTCTCATAATTCACTTAAAATGATGGATATCATTAATTATATTTTTATTTCCATAAAAATGATCTATAATAAATTTTAATCAATAAAAAAACATATTATCTATTTTAAATTACATTATCGTCATATCATTATAATTATTCCATAGTACCACTATGTTTCCTCTGTGTACATTTGAATCAATCGCATATGTAATAGGGAGATTCATTGAAAAAACATTATCTGTTTTAATGAAGTAAACTTGGTGATGAAAATTGTATCCTATTAACGTACTAATTAATTGATTTCTATGCCATTAATATCAAATGTTTATGTTATCTATCTGGTAGATCCTCACACTCCATGTTTTTCATGATTACATGAATAGAATCATTATACACATCCATTCCTAATGACTAAAAAATGTTGTAATTTAGTTTCCATTAACTTGATGTTACTACTATATAAAAGGATCTGTTTTTGAAAAAAAAACGTCTACCATTATTTTTGAGAAGGATATATACAACACAATCATTTATCTTTGATACCTCATATAGTTCGTAAAAATATTTTCCACCCTAAAATGGAGGTGGTTAATCAAGGTATATCAATTTAAAAATTAAATCCTTAAAATGATATTGTCTTAGATTTAATATGAAATTTTCTCTCTTATATTCTCTTATTCGTATAAAAAATAAATTAATTAAAATAATAAATTAGATATGCTTGAAATTTCACTATGTTCACCCAAAATAGAAAATATAATGTTTATTCATTGAAATGAACCTATGAAATTGAGGCATAAACATTTTTTATACACCCTCTACTTATGGGTTTACTATTTATATTAATATACTAAATAAAAATATATTCCAATATTTTTATAATATAAACTAATTTTATTTTTCATAATAATATACTCTTTATTTTATAAATAATATTGGAGGTCATTTAAATGCGTCAATATCCTCAAAATAAACTGTTCTAACATATTATTTCAACACTTTGAAAAAAATAATTAAATTTTTTAAAATAAAACATTCCAAATGTATGCATAATGTTTTTTAAAATCATTATTTTAAAAATAAAGTTGTCAATATATTATAACATTCTATCGGTTACCTAATTCTACTTCCATGATGTGAAACTTGGTCACTTAGAGTTGAAAAAATTTAATTGTATTCTCCCTTCAGATAGTAGAAATATGATGGATTTTATCACCATTGATCTTGTTTAATGTCTCATGTAGTGGATAGGTTGATGTTTTTATAGCAATTTAGGGATTTCATTTTTTGTATAGATAGATTTTAAAATCTAGTATCAAAATGTATTTCTGGGAGCTGGAACACAATAATGTTTTGTTATTCGAGGGGATTTAGGTGTTCTATGGGTCAGGAGTGATGCGAGGACGATTTCAGGAAAATTGGATAAGTTGGAGGGTTAATGGATGAAGGATATATACTGTTATTCCATATATATATATCATTTAATATGTAATTGTGTTGGACTGAAGAGAGCCCCTCTACCCGAGATTTTTACAGAATAAACCATTATTTTACACTTCTAAGAAGAACATTCCAGGAAAGGACTAGTGGTTTTCATGGAATAAACCGAATTTTATACTATATAATTTTCTAACCATGAAAGAAATTTGGGAATAAAAAATAAATGAAGGTTGAAATGAGATATTTTGGCCAGAGGCATAGTGTGACATCACTACCTCTATGTGTAGGGTAATAAGATATAATCTCCATCATTCTTGGATTGAATTGAATTCCATCATTATTTTAGTTCACCCATAGATAGTTCGTCCTCTTACCTCTTTATTATATATTTTTAGGTTGTTGTATCATCTATTATTTCCATGTGAGATGATGTGCCATGTTTTCATTATTTATAACTATTTCCCTTGCTTCTCTCATTCTGATGAGAATTGAAGCATGATTTTTGATGAATGAATCTTCGTAAGTATGGGATATGTTGGTCAAGGATATTTTTATCTTACTATTTTACATGATTATAAAATGCACCAGTATGTCGTATGCTTGGATTTCTATAAATTTCAATTAAAATTTTAAATCCTTAAATTAATATTTTTATCCTTCTACATATGTACTCACAAAGATCCTTCACCTTATCAAAGTATGTCTAATATGACTAATACCATCCCTTTAGGATCATTTAATAAAATTCCTTTGATACATTATAATTTTTATGTCACCAAATCACGGTCAATGTCGGTTTGGATTGTCTCCAAATTGGCGTTATTTAAATTAATTACTAGACATTAAAATTGTAATATGATTTCACATGGAACATATTAGGTTATAAATGTCTTGGTTAATTGAGTTAAATGAATTGAAATGGGTATTGGGCGGGAATGAATTAAACTGAAAATTAATATGGAATTTATTTTCTCATTTCCATCTACCACTTATAATTAATTTGAAATGAACAATAATGATTAACAAATATGTGACATGGATATTCTCATTCCTTATGTTTCATTATTATATGGAATATTCCAAATTATTATTAGTATATCGGGAGAAATAATTATGGATGTATAGAAAATTTTCTTTAAGCACTCATGAGGCATATTAGTCTAAATGATTACAAATGGATAAAAAATGTTGGACTTGTAATTCCTAATTTGTAATAGAAATTTCAAGAAATTTAAATCATTCTAATTACGTACAACTTCTCATATAATATATTTAAATTTTTGGACATGAAATTCTATGGTAATGGGCATGATGTCCCTTTTAATATTTATTTAAAATATTGTGTGTGATGTCCGTTGTTACTCAATATATTCTTCCATGTACTTATGTGTGGTGTCCCATACCATATATTTAAATATTCTATCGTGGTCTCCCTCATCTATCGACATGAGGTCCAATGATATTATTCATGGATGAATTTACCTTGAGATTTGGTTCCTTGCATGTAAACATAGACACTAACATGCACACACAGACATTATATATATATATATATATTATCGCTTTAATTAGAGAAATCTCGCTTAGGCTGAAGCAGATATAGTTATCCAAGTATCCCATCAAGCACATGTGTGGAACATGGATTTATTTTTGAAATACTATTTTACATTTGATGTACATACTCATTTATTTATTTTATATTCATTAAAATTATTGAACTAGAAACTATTGGTGGTTAACTAATGAATATATCTCATAGCAAGTTCAGGCCACCGTTGGGTACCCATACAAACCTTTTAACTATGTGTTATGTTATATATTTTCTCCCCAAAATTAATTCATTTGTTGTGAGGACTTGGAATGGGATTATTGGTTGATCATGTACTCAATCTTACTTCTAATGTTCAAGTAATATTATTATTTTCTATTATTTTATTTTAGCCTAATTTTTGGTATCTGTGTTTGTATGTTTACTACTTTTTTTTATATCATGATCATTCAAGAATGTGTATTTTGAACCAACCATGTTTTTTATTGATTTTCATTAACTATCTTATGGTATTGTTTTATATATATTTCATAGACTATTGATTTATTTTAATGGAAAAATACACCTATATTACCATGTTGGTATAGTCTCCCCATGGTAACATCAGTAGAAACTCTCTTTGATTTAGAAACCAGTAGTGTATATCGAATCATTCTTGAGGAAACATAGAGATCCATATCGATGTACATTTTATTGGCTCCCTAGTCATATTTTCAACAGAGGTATCCATGTTTTCCTTCCATTACCATACATATTTGTATAGTTTATAGGAGACTACGAATGTGTCATCACATGGAAACTTGATCATGTCTTGGTCTGTCCAACTGATACACGTTGGAAAGACCACGTTTCCAGTTATGGGATTATATATTGTGATGATTCATAATTGAAGATATTTTTTATTACTCATTGAGTTATTTTTTTTATTTATATTGGTTACTGATTGGGTTATTTACGATATTTATTTCATTGATCAATATGAAAATATATGAGGTGTTTTCATGCATCATTTCAAGATTATAAGGATCACATGGCATTAGGCATATTTATCGATATACAATACATATGTGATTGAATGCATAAAAACATATGTTCCGTTGTTTGAGATATTATTCCTTATTTTAATTGTGATATACCATTTGTTATTAATGTATCTACATTATCCTAAATGGGTTTCTCCCAAATTTGTGGATTTTGGCATCTTAATTAACCCGTTATGACATATTTGAGATAGGGACTATTAGGCATGTGAAATGAATAATTATATGTGGAGATTAAATGGTTTCCAATTTAAAAATTATAAAATAAATGGGCATTTCTAATTTGGATAATAGTCAACCATATAATCAAAATTTCATATATGGAATTGTTATATTCTAGGATAAAAGGTCAAAATGTTGTTTCTCTTACATGAATTTATGTGGTATGTTATAAAGGATAATACCTTCATAACATGATAAGGTAATACATCTATCAGAACCACATTATAAATAAATATATATATATATATATATAATCTCGTGCCCCTACAACTTAGGAATGGGAACCCATATGATTGGGTTTTTATATGCTTGGTTCGACACCAGTAGTTGATTTTTTAATTTTTTATGAGATATAGACAAATTGAATTGTTCCTAAACTATTTATAATATAATTATTATGGGCCGCACATAAGTGTTGAATCTGGAAACATGTTATGATTTTATTTATTAATAATCCTTGAATTTTTAGAAGAGACCCTCATAGGATTCCTTTATTCGTATATTGATTTCTACATATCCCCATATAGGTGTGTTCATGTTATGGGAGATAGTTATTTTATTTCTCAGTCACCACTTATATGATGTTATGTATAAATATATTGTGGTATCTTGCTTAACTGATTCCCATAAAATGATGTGATACTGTATAGTCTATTTTTTATAATATCATTATGAGGATTTAATTAATTTAAACTACAAGTTAAAGCTAAATTTTATGTTCCCTTATATATTGTAATTGAAATCGTCTTTAAATAATAATAGTATGACATCTTTATGCATAAATGAAATTTTTTAAAAGGAATATATGCGACAATATTATTATAATGTTATGAGGAATTAGTGAAATAATGTACTAACTATAGTTCTTTTATAACTATTACATTAAATTCCTTGTATATGAGTCTCACTAATATTTATAATGAATGTGATTTTATTAAAATTACAATATTATAACATTTTTGATATGTTGGTCATGAATAACCCTTCACAAATGGTTAGTGTTAGTTTTTTCCGGATAAATTCTTTGAATGGGAGCTTGAGTGAAATATTTAGGACTTTATTTGGTTTATTTAATTTATTTCTAAAACTAAAATGATTACTGTTATGGCCTAGTTACCTTTAGTTTGTGACTATAGTTAAAATGGTTTCCTCAATTAAGTGGGGAGTTAGAATGTTGTTGTGGTTCCCTTAATGATGAGAAACTGGTAGAATTTTGGCCTAATTTTATAGGCATTGTATGTTTTATCAATTTTACCATTTCAGATAGGAATGAATCTTAGATGATTAAAAAACACCCTCAGGTAGACTGTTACATGGATAGTAGGATGAACCATTATGGGGTATTACCATATATGGATAACCAGTGCATATCATTATCATATCCCTATTATTGTAGAATTTTTACCCTAATTTCAAAACTCACATATGAGGATTCTATATGAGGATTAAGACCTAGTAACCAGATGCCTAAAGGAAATGTCTTTATTCCAATGTTGGAAGATTTAGACACTTGTAAATTGATGATCTTTTACCTGAATCAGTTTCTACTCATTAGAGATAATTTAAAGGAATTCTAGATGTCATCTAATAGAGAAACTAAAATATTATAAGCTAATAATACAAGATATATTAGGGATATTTGGATAAACCTAGGGACCCTATTTTAATTTTTATTTGTAGGGCTTTGTGGGTAAACATGAATCCCTAAACAATGAGGCGTACCCTAGTAGATCAATTTTTTTCCATAGGACTAAGATAAATATATGATAGAGGCCAGCTTAGAATTTATATATTCATAATATGTAAATGAGAATTATTTTATACTAATTTGATAACAATTCACAAATGTTCATTGAGTTTTCTAAATTACAATGGCGATTCCATTGGATTCTAAAAAGTGACCTTGGGTTTATATGTATTGAGACTAACATGGATTGGAATGAATGATTGTGTTTAAACCACTATTGACTAGTACTTGATCTATTGATTCATTAAATTATAAAACTACACCGGTTGATAGAATGCATTGAAATGAATAGTGGCAGAGATGAGGTTCCTGGTTTTGAAGGGGGGTTCAAAGGGAGCTCTAAGTGGGTGATTAAAACAGGCCTACCATGTAGAATAGTAAACATGAACATGATGATAGATGAATCAAAATTACAGTGATCAGGACTTGATTCAACAGGTATGTGACATATTTCCATTTTTTATGGGGTGATTACTTTTCTCCTCATGTTAATAGATTCAATTTAAATGTGAACATCACAGAGTGGTCATGTCTGAGAAAAGACCCAATGGTTTCAAAAAAGTTAATCTTTCTAGCATGATGACCTATATCATTGGGTAAAAATTAATGCATGTTCCCTATAATGACTGAAAATTCATTAATATACAAGGGACAATGAAATGTCTGATCAGTTTTTGGAAATTGAATGGCATTTTTATTAGATGATGTGTTGTGTGTTGGTTAATTAATGCATATCCTATTTGTATGTTTGATTGGATGTGGTGGACAGATACATGTCTCTCAATGGAATCATAATTTACATAAAGTTATATTATATCAATCTCTAGGTCATGAAATCAACATATGTATGTTTGGTGAGTATCCTATACTCACTGAGCTACCTATCTAAATGTATTTATGGATTGTTTAGAGAACCCCTTGGGTGTTGCGCTCGAGGGGTGATTTAGAATAATCTAGTAGTCCAATGTAATGTATTTTCAATTTAAAGGTTGTGACCCAAATTATGTTTCAAAAATATTTAAATTGATTTAGAACCATTCTCAAGTATCATAAATAGGTTATAAGTTGTTTTTATGATAGTTCAAGGGGATGATCGTACTTCTTAACCATGTCATTGTCTATGTCCTAGCCAGGACAGTTCATGGTTTATTATAATTTTAAATTCATTTCATTTCTGGAACGTTGAAACTAATCCTAAGGAGGGATGTGGTTAGAAGTTATTCAGTGTGTGAACCTCATAATATAAGGGTTTTTGGACCTATATCCCAATCATTGGATGGTTTTTTGACCATTTAATTCCAATGGTTAAATTTTACATATATTTTTGGATTTTTTGGAAACTATCAAGGACTGGTTTTATAATAGATTTTGGTGGATCTAGAGTGAGAATGTTGGGACTGAGTTTAATTATAATAACAAAGGGGTTTTATATTTGGTATGTGTCAGTTGATATGATTTGGAAAAATTATTGTCCTTGAACATGGGATGTTTCAACAATTATACATAACTAGAACTCATGAATATTATTCAATGGGAATGATCATAATTATTTTAGTATGCCATGAGAATAAAGGCCACATATTCTGTTTTTGTGATGCATTGGATTTTTAGATAAGTATTTTCAAAATCGGTTGCCATTGGTAGTTCAAGTTGAGTTTCATCAAATGGTTGTTTGTATAAATTGAAGAATCCCATTGGGGTTTACTTTATTATAGGAATCGTGTAGTTTAAAGGCTGGTTGGGGATATTCAATTAAAAGATGGTGTCTCCAAGATAGTTAGTCATTTGGTGTTTGACATTTATTATTAATTGATAAATTTGTCATCAAATTTTATTTTACATAAAAGGTAATCATTTTTAGGAAATAACAATGGAGGAAGTTTCATGATACATTATTGAAAATTCAACATAAATCCTATGGTTGTTAAAGTTATAATACAGTGTATGACTGAGATGATAATGTGATCCTTTATTTGGTTAAACAATCTTTTTTAACAATGTCCTCAACATTTTGTTAGTGATTACATGAATTGTAATTTATTTTAGTTGTTTGGGTACTGAAATATTTTATTGGTGATTGAAGGTGTGTTGGGTGATGGGAAACACAACATGACCTTTTGGGGTTAAATTCATGTCTTTAGTAGGTTGAGTGATGTTTTCATTATTCCCCCAAACCTTTTAGGGAAGAGTAGTTATATGTTAGAGACGTTTTAATTTAGTTTGTTTTATATGGGTCAAAATTTTCAAAGGAATTATGGTTTCTATTTTATGGATGAATCAATTATGAAACTAAAAAATGAAATATAATTTTGAGACTTAGAATGCTTTAAATATATAATTTTATAAGGCTTTTCATGTTTTCAATGGTTGGGAGTAAGTCAATGAATATTTAAAAAATATTTGTCAACTCGAAGGGTGAAATATTTTAGGATACCACCATTTAGACAACAAATATATTATTAAATTTTAAATAAGTTAGAAAGGGGATAGAAACTATTCCCCATAATTATAGAGTAAATTTTTTTTATTCCATAAATAGCCTTTTTATGAAGGGATAAATGGGTTTAATGCCATAAAGAAATGTATTAAACCATCAAAGTGTCTAATAAAGGAAAAAAATTATGAAAATTAATAAAAGTCAAGGGAATTGGAAATGTGGAATTTCCACCATAGGTATAGTGTGCCATCTTTCCTTCCACACATAGAGTTCCCTAAGTGGATGTATTTAAGACATTGCCCAAATTAAACATCATCAGCCACATTGGGCCCCCTCAATTAGACTATCCTTCTGCTTCCTTCATTTATCCATTTAACTTCCTGTATCAGATTCTCTTTACATGTGATATTATATTCACTCTTTTTGGGTATTTTGTCTTTTTCTCAAATTTATCTCATTCGCAGTCAAATAGAATCTTGATATTTGATGAATTAAGCTTACAAACCATGGGGGAGGTTCTATATTGAATTTACCATAATGTTTCACATGTTTATAAAATGTATTGTTAGATTTTATTCCATACATTCTTGGTGTTTCTATAAAAAAATTAAGTCATTAATTAAAATCGGATACCATTTTAGATATAGTCCAATAAATGCTTGAAATTGTAAATGATTTTCTAACTCTACCATTACCACCCCACAGAGTGTCTTTAAGAATGTTACATTGAAACTTTATAGTGTGTATGTGACTAAACAAACTTCTAAATAGGTGTGCCGTGTCTCCTAATTTGAGGTGTTTAACATAATTACCCGAAATGAAAATAGTAATATCATGTCAGTTGACCCTTATTCATTTATTAATGGGTTGGTTAATGGAATTAATTGAATTGAAATGGGATTTGGGTAGGAATTAATTGCATTAAATTTTAATATCGAATTTATATTCAAATTTCCATCTCTCTCACCAGTAAATAAATTTAAACAAATGAAAACGAGGATTTGAATCATGAAATGGATATTCCCATGGCCAATGTTTAATTATTAAATGGAATGTAATTATTAACATTAACTACACTAAGAGTGAATGTTTTTCCAATATACAATTCCGTGTATTATTTTAGGTGATATATTAATTTGAATTATTCTATATAGTTAGGAGATGTTGTACATGGTTCTCTTAAACCCCTATAAAAATTACAAGAAATGGTGTTCCATGATATTGGGTACAATTTCCCAATTCATATTTTTATATTTGGGACATGTAATTCGTTGTAATTAAGTATGTAATCCATTATTATATATTTAAATAAGTGTACATGTCATTCCTCATTAGAGGACATGCAATTCCTTATTTTTTGGCACAACATCACATACCACATATTTAAATAATTTTGAATCAAATCCCATATAAATTGATTTCAGGCACTATGACATAATATATGGGTTCCATGGATTTGATCCACCAATCCTCAACATTATAAATATATGTGTCCCTATATATATATATTTATTATGGAACATGCTTATAATAATCTACATTATGTCGAATATGGTATAGTCTGGTGGGTATCTCCTGAGGAACATGAGTGTGAAATGGGTTCATATTCACAATATTTCATTAATTTTAATATATCAAAAATATAATATATTTAATGATCACATACTATATTTTATTATAGAATATTTCTGGAGTACTACTAAAAATATCTTACATTCTATTGGGAAGTGGTTGGGTACTCGGATATACCTCCTGACAGTAGGTTGGGTTTTTTATTGTGTTCCTTGATGTTGTTCATTTGGGGATAAGAATGGACTTGGGAGTAGTGACTAATCATGTAATAGGGCTTACCATGGGAGTTAGAATGTTTTTATCAACTACTATTTTTAGGTTAAGTCCCATTTATTGTATCCCTGGTTTTATTTCTAAATATTTTTAAATTATATCTTCTTCACTAATGATTATACAATTGAAACATTATAGGTTGTTTATTCATTATTTAATAATTTATAGGCAATATATTCCACTAAATTTGTATTAATATTTATACTTATATTGATTTATTTAAATATAACATAACATATCTATAAATCCCTGACCTTAAACATTACCTAATATTGAATTAAATGAATAATTCACATAGAGGATCTTTTCAGGTTTACAGTTTTAGAGAGTTAGGACATAACTATTACAACTCAAAATATTAAACTGTATACACTTCTCCTAAGTTTCCATAAAATAAAAACTCTTAAAAAGAAACATGTCTAGTTCCATGTTTTAGATAGCATGTCTTTACTTGATCCAATCCTTGACCCTATTCATCTTTATGTCATGTGGAATACATTTCAAAAACATGGTATGGGCATAAAACCCCAGTAAAGGATACACAAAGAAGAAAAACTGTTAGTTTTTAAAAACAACAAGTAAACCAAGAATACTTTATCAATGTAATACTTTTCACCTTTATTAATTAGTAAAAAACCCTTCAATGAATAAAAGATCATTACTTACCCTTTTGTAACAAAATTATTACCATAAAACCCATATAAAGAACACATAACATATAAGGGTAACTTGGGACATTAACAAACTTAAATGGAATAACCACACGGTTTACTTCCACACATATCACTTAATGGAATAGCCATACGACCGACTTCCATACCCAATGTATTGGAGGTTATAACGTAACCACCTGTCCTGGTATTTACGACACCACCCGTCATATGGTTTATTACGTAACCACCCGTCAAATGTCCAAGTACCATTATAAAATCATAACACATAAAACAATTATTAAGTCAAGAAAACATTTCCACATTTCAAGCACAATATATCATTAAATATATTGACATAACAAATCCATTATAAAAACGATTTTCAATACCAAAATACATAAAAGATTATATGGTATTTATTTACTTTTAAAAATATAATGGCTTGTTGAGGAATCCAAAGATCAAATAATACTCACGGCGGTGGAAAGGTCGTTGTCACCGCGTACATAAAAAAGAAACATTCTTTTTGTCATTTTGTAAAACACTTCAGATAGAAAAGATTCCTTTCTAATAAAATTATAAGTCAAAGGGGTTTATACACCGTATAAAGAATGTTTTGTATAAAACAAAATATGCCATAATGAAAGGATATTGAGACTAAGTCCATTACAATGTTGGTATCCTTATATTAAGGATAAATAAATTACATGATTATGTGTGAAAAATATAAATACACCAAATATAAGTGAATATTAAGTGTAAAACAATCAGAGTTCATTCACACATACTCTTGAAAAAACAAAACCAATTACATAGATATTTAACTCAATGTAATGAGATTGAGTTATGATTTCCCATACAAGTTCGTATAAATGATGTAAGAATTTATCAATGAGATGATTATGTGTAGAAATATTATATCCACACAAAGGTTTGTGGAAATTACAACATAGAGATTCAAAACATAATTTTGTAATAATAAAATGAAGAAGTAGAGGTTTAACCCAAATAATTGAAAGTGGGTTAAGAAGATCCCTTACAGAAATCCGACAGCCTAACGACGTCACTTTAGAATTCATAAAATGAGATGATGAGAGATAAAAGGGGGTATCTCATTACTTGGACATAACATTTATAGAAATAAGGATATATAAGAACATATCACATCATAATAAGATTAAAATACCTAACAAAAAGAAGTCTTTTAAAATGAGGAGGGTGAAAGGTTCCATTACCGAATTGGGTAACTTATGAAATGTACACCCCATGAAATAAAGACTATAAATCATTGATGTAAATACCCATAAACGATAGTATATTACACAAAGTGTAGAATAATTGGCAGTACATACACCACTAAAAGGAAATGGTGTAAAATGTAGCAGAAATCTCACGGGAATAAAAGTGAGATGAAAAATCCCTTACGGAAACTCAGCAGCCTAACGACACCACTTAAAACATCCAAAAATGGATTTATGAGATCAATAGGGTCCCTCATAATATGAAAATAAAAAGTAAAGTATGTGGAATATAAAATATCATCCCCAAACATAAGAAATATGAGCTTAAAATAAATGACATAAAAGAGAGTACTTAAAAAGAAAGAGAGAAGTAGGATCCCTTACATTGTGTCCGACATGACTCTATCGTTCTTTAATATCCTGAATAATAAAATTTGGTCAATTTTTAATTTCTTAAGGACCTCATCTAAAGATTACTATTCAGTTCATACCACATATTATAATGTTATAATTATTGGTTAATAAAGTGAGTTTATATCAGACGTTTTTGTCGATGATCGGTACATGAGTAAAAATTAAACTTGTTGCAAAAGAATTTTCCATGTATTTATAGGTAAATCATCTCCAGAATAGTATTAATGTTTTAAATTTCATATATATCAAGTATATATTCATTTTATACTATTCCATAACATTTGGAGATAAAAAATTTAAAGCACCGTTCATGGAGATGGTAGGCCGTACGTACGCATGAATGCTACTTTCATTTTTTTGTCATATTAATGGAATTAAAACTAGATGAGATAAATATATTATAATTCCAGTATAATATATATGTTATATAGATAATACATGTTCATCAATTTTATTCTTTATACATTCCATGTATTGCATGAACGAGTCACATCACTTGAGGGGGCGGTAGTCCACACTTCCTCAAATGAAATTATTGCATTTTCACAACATGAAAATCATAAAGGTATGTATTAAATATTAAATACAGAACCATTGAGAGGAAATAAATGTAATATATATCATAAATAAATATAGTTCCATCATAATTTCCACCATGAGAGGTGGTATGAGAAGATAGAACAATCATCGTTTCGTGAGGCAGTAAATCGCCATCCATGGAAACAGTATGTTCTTTAACCATTAGACGGAGGTGTGTGTAGGTGTAGATATAATCATTATCATAACAACATCATAGTATATTGAATATACTGGTGTTGTTACAAAATAAAGGAATAAAAAATTTTAGGGGGATGGAGAAAAAAAATAAAACATAAGAACACAAGAGAAAACACTACCTTTAAATCGGGTAACTCTTTTTTATTTGAGCTCAAAGGGTTTCTTGGAAAGACTTATGCCCAAAGTTAGACTACATGGAGTAATAGAGGGATGTGGAGATACAAAATTAGCAGATGCTGTCCGAGCCAATGGCTTGAGATGTGTGGGTAAGGAGGTAGAGGTGGGGGCCTTTTATAAGAGGAGAGGATGGGCACTCTTGGAAGGTTATACACTTTTACATTATTATAAAATTCTTTTCGAATTTTAAAGGCCCCAAAATTATATTTTTCTCGGATAAGGTGATAAGAGATCTAAATACACACATAAAATAGTTTTTTTGACAAGTTTAGGTCTTATATTTTACATTATCTTTTCATATATTTAAATCGTTAAATAATGAGGTAATCGCTGCATCATCATGGTGTCATATATAATTTAATTTATTCTCTGTCTAAAATTAAAAAAAAAATATCATGACGTAATAAATATTTTTATCTTTATAATTAATATATATAGTCAAAAATATGAATTGTATAACCCCATGTAAAAATTGTTTTAGTAAAACAATACATGTTTGTGGCTTTTTTATTTTAACTTTAAATAAAATGTTATTAATGTCATTTTCCTACCAAAGTGGCTCTATGGGGTCCCCAAGTTGACCCATCGTTTGTCTTGGTCGGCCATGACTCATCCAATAAGGGTAGTACATGTGTCAATGTCATTTCATATTATTATAACATTATCTTTACCTTAAATTACACTAATTACCTTTAATTGCGGTTAATAAAACATAAAAGTTACTATTCACCAAAAAATTATTTTAATCTTATTGAACCACATTTTACTTTATAATGACAACCATGTATGTTGGATTTTTAAAAATAACAACAAAAAATTGGTAAAGTTTCATTTAAATGAAAAATCAGTTTCTTTAACTACCACTTAGTTGTTTCACTATTCATCAAAAATTGATGTTTTTCAGAAAAATACCAAAAATTCACAGTAAGATATTTTTGATATTCCGAATTAAAAAATGATGTCTATTTTACAAAATTAAAAACATATAAGTTTCATTAATTAATTAAATATTTAATTCCTGCTGTCAAAACAAATAGCGTGTTTTTAAGAAACAATATCTATTAAAAGATTTACACTAGTTTAAATCCAATTTCAAAGTGAAATTAATTCCAATGACCTCCATTGGATTAAATGGTAAAAATATAATCTAATTTCAAATTAAATAAAATTCAAATGAAAATATAATCATATAAATAAATTATATTAAAAGGAGGTTTTGAATTAAAATACAGCATTTTACACTATTCATTAAAAAATGAACTTTATCTGAAAAATACCGAAAATTTATACAAAGTAAATTTTGATGTCCTGATTCTAAAAAGAATTTTATTTTGTCATATATAACATATAAAATTGTCATAAAATGGATTTAAAAGGGGTTAGTCATCAAAAGGCAGTTAATCGACCTTTTCAAGAATATTAGAATATATATGCTTAAAATTGGATTCATTCTCATTTTAACATTTATTTTAAAAAGTAAAAATATTTGATAAACATATATAATCATTTTGTAGTTAGTTATGTTCATTCCCGCCATTACAATGTCTAGGCGTTAACTACAATTTAAAATACTATTATTTTATTAATAGAGTGCAACGTAAGATTCCCAAGAAACTCGTTGTTGCGTATTGGGTACGCCATCGAGCTCAGTGTCCCCTTTAAAGTAATATTAATATTTTATTCAAAAATATGGATAAATGTGAAAATGTAATATTATTTATTTACCTGGGGTGTTACAATATCACTTTCGATGAGTGTATAATAGCTACATTGTACCATCATTAGACCCTAGATGCCATTTTGAAGCCTCTTGCATTTAGGGAGGTGAATTTGGGTTTATGTAGAAAGCCATATAAGGGATCCATTCAGTGGATCCCACCTCAGAATTTAACTTCATCGATTTTTTATCCCCACTCGAAGAAGTTTTCATGTTTGACACTATTTTATAATGGATAAAATGAAATGAAGAATCCCCAAAACCATTGTACCAGTGCCCCAAGACATTGTACAACTTAACATCAAGAATACCTACCCCTATTTCATATGTAACGACCCAAAGTTTCATTAATAGAAAATCCCTCTTGATCCAGTTAAATGTTTCTTTATGAAAAATGTTTTTATAAGATGTTAACTTCTTTAGATTTACGTTAAGATTTGTGATCGTTACTTTTATAGACGTTGAACAGTGATCATCTGAGTAGTATAAATATAAAGCTCTAACGAACCCATTTCTACTCATACAAAGGAAGAGATGGACTCATACAGTAGAATTTCCCCTTATGAAGCCCATTTGTCAGAGCTCGGAAAAGAGGTGGCGTCTTTGGGCTTTGCCCTTGACCAAGCCCAAGCTGTGCTTCATCAAGTCAAGCTCGAACGTGATCGTCTATGGGAAAAGTGGAAGTTGATTGAAATTACCACTCAAGTGTTGTTATCCGAGCCGCCCCAAGAGTCTGTCACCATCGCACACCTTACCCTTAGGTCATATGCGGCTATTTTAAGGGGTTATGTAACAAATAAGTATCACCATGTTCATGTACATTATTTTTGTATATAGTAATGAATATAATTTCTAGTCATTTTTGATACATTGTAATTAGTTTTTTAAAGTACCAATGGTGTTTTTAGTAATTATTTAATTAAGAATTATATTTTATAAATTAAAGTATTTTTGAATTAAATAATATTTTAATAAAATATTATTATTAATATTACTTTAATATTTATTAAATATAAATGATCTTATAATTTTATGAATGCAATTAAAATTTTTATTAAGGTTTGAAAGCCATTTCTGTCAAAACCCGTGAGTTTTTATATATAAATGTCGGTTTTTATTTTAAAAGTGAAAATTCACATATTTAGAAAATTATTTAGATAAAATAAATATTATTTTTGGAATCAGGACGTCGAAATTATCCAATGGTGAATTTTTCATAATTTTCTGAGACAGTAAAATTTTTGGGTAAAAATTAAATACCATTTCAATATATAATGTGTTTTATGACATCATAATGACCGAATGGTGATGTAATAAAATAACATAATCCTTTTTTTGGCCAATATGTGTTTTATCATTAAAATAATGAGTTTTTGGTTTGTTTTACTAACTTTTCAAAGCATTAATGGAGCCCTCAAGACTTATTCAACACTTTTCCCTTTTAAATTAATTTCCATGGGAGTGTGACTCACCTCCATATAAGAAACCCTAATTTTTTAACAGGTTCGGACCTTGGCCTTGTAAAATATTGTTTTCATCTTTCCATTTCTAGAAACCATGGACAAATACCATGGGATGGTTTTTGGGATGGATTATTTTTATATAAGGGGTCCCAAACCTAAATAATAAAGAATTCCCTCACCTTTCCTATATAAACCCACCCAAGCTCCCACTTCCTCCTCAATAAAATCCCTTGGAGTTCGTACAACCTCGTCCCTACTCTCTCTAGAATCCTTCCAAGGTGCCCCAAGCTCCAAATAAGCCTCTCACAAGCCTCTCTCTAGCCTTTGGAAGCACACTTCCAAGTAAGGGTTTTTTCTTCCTTTCTCATTTTTGTCAATTTTCTTTAAGTTGTTCGCCCTTTTAATTTCAATTATAAATGTTGGGGTATGGTTTCTCACCTCTCCCATACTGCCCTATTATTGTTTGAATGATGGGAGACCCCTTTATCTCTCATTAAAAGCCTCCCATGTACACCCGTTACTAAGCCGAAATTCCGAATGAAACCTTTTTCTCCTCTTTTATATTCAAGCAATACTTTTGTATCATGAATTTAAATTCCATTTCAATTGTTGGGACATGTATATATATGACCTCCTTACTGTCCATTACATGTAAATATGATGAGGAACCCCTTTCTCTCTCATCAACCTTTTTTATGAGTTCTTATGTCACGCCGTTACGCTGCCGAAATCGCACCGATTTTCTAAGCCAATGTCATTGTGTAGTGAATACCATGCCCATTTATCCATAAAGGGTATTCACCTTTATGCACATTTACTTATTGATTGTAAAGTTTCATGTATGAATTCCTCATTCCTTTATCGTGGAATAAATGATTATGTTTTATGAATCCATGTTTTATGATCCATGTGGCACACTTATGCATGAAATGAAATATTTTAGAAGGGTGCGCCCTGATAGAGCTCCAATGCATTGGGTAAAGTATAGTATCATGATACGTCATGTTCAATGAGTGTTGACTCATGCTAAATCAAGTGCAACGAGGGTTTACTCATGCTTCATGTGCAATGAGGGTTTACTCATGCTCCAGGTGCAATGAGCCTTGGCTCATGCTAATTCAATGTTAAGTGTTGTTGCCACATTTCCATGTTATGGTTATCATGCTTTATCATGCCTTTATGTTCATGTTACTTTAATGCTATATTGATGTTCCTATTTCCTAACATGTATTGTACTCCTCTTTTTATTCATTGTGTACTCCCTTACTAGGCTTTATAGCTCACCCTTTTCTTATTCATGTCCTGAGGCTATCCCATGCAATGCTAAGTACGAGGGAATGTAGTGGTCATGTAAAGGAAGTTTTCAATAAAGATGTTTTATTTCAAGTTTAATGTTTTTATGTAATGATCCTAAGCCCCAAATACACTAAACCTCTCGATCTTCTTTGTTGTATCAAGTGACGTTTTATGTAATAAAGCATGTTTAAGTTTAAATAAAAAACAGGGTTGTCATAGTTGGTATCAAAGGATAGGTTTAGTTATTTTTGGGATTAAGAAACCCTAGTAAAGCCTTAGATACAAGACTAATTATAATAAAAGCATCCATATGTTTTGGTAAATACTAAGTAAGTGGTTTATGAAACAAATACATCCCTGTCTGGATACGAGCAGGTAGATGTGACTCTGGCACAAATGTATCCTAGAGGTAAAACCCGAAAACACCGCTTTGGGCTAGACTCGAATGGGAACTGGTGCATGACAATGGGCCTTGCTGCACTCTTGGTTACGAAACTCCCGGGGGATATGTTTTGATAAATTCACAATCTTAGTATGAACCCTTATTAAGGGAAAAATGCCCCTAAGAATATATGTTAGAAGGAAGATCATGAAAAGCCTGGATTGAATCCTATAGACTCATGAGTTAAAGAGATTAAAGTTTATTTATAAGTCATGAACTTTTGTCTTTGGATTACCCTTTATGTGTTACCCTAACTTTACTTTTATTCCAGCCAATGGCCGGTAATAGGAGAACTCGAGCTAACAACCGTTGTGAAGATCTTATATCGTAGAGAAAAAGTTCTATGAAATAAGACAATGCCCCTCGTCAAGGTGTTGTGGAGAAACCACATGTTTGAAGAAGAAACTTGGGAGTCGGAGGATATAATGAAGCTGAGTTACCCACATTTGTTTTAGTGTGGGAAAAGGAAAATTTCGAGTGCGAAATTTTTTAAGGGGGGAATATTGTAACGACCCAAAGTATCATTAATAGAAAATCCCTCTTAATCCGGTTAAATGTTTCTTTATGAAAAATGTTTTTATAAGATGTCAACTTCTTTAGTTTTACGTTAATATTTGTGACCGTTACTTTTATAGCCATTGAACAGTGATAATCTGAGTAGTATATATATAAGGCTTTAACGAACCCATTTCTACACAGACAAATGAAGCGATGGCCTCATCCAGTAGAATTGCCCCTTACAAAGCCCATTTGTCAGAGCTCCGAAAAGAGGTGGCGTCTTTGGGCTTTTCCCTTGACCAAGCCCAAGCTGATCTTCATCAAATCAAGCTCGAACATGATCGTCTACAGGAAAAGTGGAATTTGATTGAAATTACCACTCGAGCGATGTTATCCGAGCCGCCCCAAGAGTCTGTCACCATCGCACACCTTACCCATCACCCCTTACATAATCCTTTTTTTGGCCAATATGTGTTTTATCATTAAAATAATGAGTTTTTGGTTTGTTTTACTAACTTTTCAAAGCATTAATGGAGCCCTCAAGACTTGTTCAACACTTTTCCCTTTTAAATTAATTTCCATGGGAGTGTGACTCACCTCCACATAAGAAACCCTAATTTTTTAACAAGTTCGGACCTTGGCCTTGTAAAATATTGTTTTCATCTTTCCATTTCTAGAAACCATGGACAAATACCATGGTATGGTTTTTGGGATGGATTATTTTAATATAGGGGGTCCCAAACCTAAATAATAAAGAATTCCCTCACCTTTCCTATATAAACCCACCCAAGCTCCCACTTCCTCCTCAATAAAACCCCTTGGAGTTCGTACAACCTCGTCCCTACTCTCTCTAGAATCCTTCCAAGGTGCCCCAAGCTCCAAATAAGCCTCTCACAAGCCTCTCTCTAGCCTTTGGAAGCACACTTCCAAGTAAGGGTTTTTTCTTCCTTTCTCATTTTTGTCAATTTTCTTTAAGTTGTATTGCCCTTTTTAATTTCAATTATGAATGTTGGGGTATGGTTTCTCACCTCTCCCATACTGCCCTCTTATTTTTTGAATGATGGGATACCCCTTTCTCTCTCATTAAAAGCCTCCCATGTACACCCGTTACTATGCCGAAATTCCGAAAGAAACCTTTTTCTCCTCTTTTATATTCAAGCAATACTTTTGTATCATGAATTTAAATTCCATTTCAATTATTTGGACATGTATATATATGACCTCCTTTCTGTCCATTACATGTAAATATTATGAGTAACCCCTCTCTCTCTCATCAACCTTTTTTATGAGTTCTTATGTCACGCCGTTACGCTGCCGAAATCGCACCGATTTTCTAAGCCTATGTCATTGTGTAGTGAATACCATGGCAATTTCTCCATCGAGGGTATTCACCATTATGCACATTTACTTATTGATTGTAAAGTTTCATGTATTAATTCCACATTCATTTATCATGGAATAAATGATTATGTTTTATGAATCCATGTTTTATGATCCATGTGGCACACTTATGCTTGAAATGAAATGTTTAAGAAGGGTGCGCCCTGATAGCGCTCCAATGCATTGGGTAAAGTATAGTATCATGATACGTCATGTGCAATGAGTGTTGAATCATGCTAATTCAAGTGAAACAAGGGTTTACTCGTGCTTCATGTGCAATGAGGGTTTACTCATGCTCCATGTGCAATGAGCCTTGGCTCATGCTAATTCAATGTTAAGTGTTGTTGCCACATTTCCATGTTATGGTTATCATGATTTATCATTATTTTAAGTTCATGTTACTATAATGATCTATTTATGTTCCTATTGCCTAACATGTATTGTACTCCTCATGTTATTCATTGTGTACTCCCTTACTGGGCTTTATAGCTCACCCTTTTCTTATGCATGTCCTCAGGTTATCCCATGCAATGCTAAGTACGAGGGAATGTAGTGCTCATGTAAAGGAAGTTTTCAATAAAGATGTTGTATTTCAAGTTTAAAGTTTTTATGTAATGATCCTAATCCCCAAAGACACTGAACCTCTCGATCTACTTTGTTGTATCAAGTGACGTTTTATGTAATAAAGCATGTTTAAGTTGTAATAAAAAGTAGGGTTGTCATATCATAGGCTTCCATCTGTAAGTTAGTTTTTATATATGGTATTGCAGGGAGACAATACACTCTTTATAAGAGTGTTCAAAAAATAATTAAATATGTAAATAAGGCACAAAATCATAAATAACCGTCACATTTAGATAAACTAAATACATGAACTAAAATAAAAAATCAAATACATTAAAATTTCAAAATGATGAGGAATGCATAACAGGAAGGCTAAAACACAATAATAAAAAATGGTATTGTAGTCCCATAATAATAATAATAAAACAAATTCCCAAATAAATCGTCACACCAGAATCCCCTACCTCTATCATGGACCCCAGACACCAAAATCCACTACTGTTTTACAACCATGAAGCTTCAGCCTTAGTTAATGCCTTGCATCTATAAAATAATTTCAAGTACCATCTTCTTGGGTACCCATGTATCATGGTGCCTCGATTAGGGTGCTAATAAAACATCATAAGAAATAAAAAACGATTAATAATGAATATACAGTAGGTGATTGAAAAATAATTGGTCCACAATAAATACTTGAATAATAATAATAATATATTTAAAAAATAAATAGGTCTTGACAAAGAACTGGATCTCAATGGGAAATCCCAAGATAATTATACCTCATTATACCATCACTAGTTTCTCTGAAAAAATAGGAAGCATCATGTATTAATACATTTTTAGGGAAAATAGATAAGGAAACCATAATAAAGTGGACCAAGATGAATCTAGATGGTTTAATGTGAATTACATCCAAGGATACCCAAGATAAATCATTCATATTATATAAACTATAGGGAGCACCATTGAATCAAGGATACAAAACCTGACTACATTCTTAGGTCACACCAAATTAATTTCATACAAATTCTATTTGAGTGGAATCATGGGTGATTGTCTTATAAAATTCAATTGGGGTCACCCATATGTATCCACAACAATAAGATATCGAATTAAATTAATGAATACATTACATGAATCAAACCAGGACCATTCCCACTGATGTCATAGTAATAACTCTAGAAAAAATCTTCTGGTTTTCATAAGGAATAAAATAGAATTGGAATTCATGGAATTCAATGATGTATTCCCTCCAAGAATTAAAATGAATAGGATATAGTAATCCAAGGATCATATATGGAATTAAACATAAATTGATTTCTTAAGTAATCCAAGGAGTATCTCCTTGTAATTATCATTCTCATAAACAATTACAATAACAAAAAACAATTCATTATCCACAAATAAAGAAATTAACAATTCATGAAATTAACACCACATTGGTTCATTTTAAAAAAATCATTTTAACAATAAATTAAAATATCACCATTTAATCCAAATTCAAAATTTCAATTATGATTTCCCATGACATAAGCATTCTTGGTTCATAATTGTTATCTGAGGAAACCCAATCCATTAAAATAATCATGTCTTACCAAGGGTAGTATAGAACAACCCAATTTAATTACCCAATCCAAGGGACTAGCCTAACCCACAACATTAATCATCCAAAAAAAATTCTACAGAGTAAAAAATGGTTTACAATGTTAAGAAGGGTTCCAAGTGAACCAAAAGGTTAGATAGAAAATTTACTTTTATTTTCAGCTCAAAAGCATTATAGCCTACACAAATACACATTCCAATATGAAATTTGTGTCTGGGAAATTAATGGAAAATAATGAGAGAACCCACCTTATACCTGTGGATGACAGCTCACATGGTATCTCCCTTCTATTTATGAAAAAATAACTGATAAAATAAAATCTGATGAATACCATTTTAATAGATAAAAACACTAATAAATCTATATAATAACCACAATATAGATGTAAATAAGAATGAAAGTATGAATAATGATAGACTCATTTTAATATTTACAACTAATTGAGTGGTGTCCAAAATGTTTTTCTAATGAAGGAGATGACCTATTGAAGGGGGGATAGAAACTTGTGTGTGTTTTCCCATGCCACATCCAAGGGGAACACCCTTTTTTTCTAAAATAACTCCTAACCAAATATTCACTTAAAACACTAATAAACACATATGGAGGGTCTCATAGCATGATTATAGGGTTTTTATCAGTATTATTTCATCAAAATGTCAAGGGTTACAATCTAAAATATTAATTGTTTGACATATATTTCAACAGGATGATTTATTATTACAAAAAGAAAGTAGTTGTAGTTTTATACCTCTTCTCCTAGGCTCACTACCGAACAATCTTGAATCCCCATTCAGAAAAAATTTGTATATTAAACACGTATCAACAAAATTAAATGGTTTTATAACATTGAGAATCATTTTGGACAATTTTTTTTCATTATATAAGCATCCCAATTTCATTCATGCTCTTGATTCATGTTTGGATAATCTATTGTATCATTTATATTTTAAACATTATTTATTCATTTTTGATAAATATATACTAGAATCTAATTCCATTAGCACTTATTAAAATTAACTATAAGGAAAAAGTTTATTACATACTATATAATTGGAGTATTTTTTTTCTTGACTTAATCCTATCATGATATAATTTATTATCCATCCCTTGATCAAAAATAATTTCTAGTAAAACATAACTTCCAGTCCACATTCAGTGAGATGAGTCACACTTAATATGTTATTCATTAATCCATACTAATATAGAACATATATATTTCTCATTTCATCATCTACCAAATAGGTGTTTCCACTTTATTTGATCATAAAATCATAATCTATAATATCCAAATATTTTAATAGAATGTTATATTCAATAGTGTATCAAATATGTATCATCGTGCATAAACAGACCATGAAATATTATTTAATAAATGATATTCTTTAAGCCTATATGTTAACTTTTCCCGCATTAATTGGACTAAAATCATTATTAAATGTATATAAATTTTAAATTTTAAATAAATATATTTATTAAAGCTTAAAAAAATCATTTTTTTACTAAATACATTTTATACATCCAAATCAATTTTGTTCCAAATTATGTTATATATTGTTTTAGGGAATATCATAATTATTTTTTTTATATTGAGAAATTTTTATTTAATACATAGGGTATAATTTTTAATCTAACATGTCATTATTATGCTCGGATAATTTTTTCTTAATTTTTTAAATTGTTTGATATTTCTATGGATATTGAATATACTCTTTTATTGATACTTTTAATTTATTATCATCTACATACCAAGGATCCTTCTATTCTTAATTATATTTAATATTTTATTAGTAATTTTTATTATACATATTTATATAAAGGTTATTAGAATCATCATTATACATGAATTAAGTACAAAAAAACTATACTTAATAAGGTAATTATCTAGAAAATAGATTTTCATTTCATTTTATGGGTTAAATTTAAAATTAACTTCTATAATATTTAAAAATTTAACTTTATTAATTTATAACATATTTCGAATAATGACAATTAATATTTTTTAATATTTTCATCATAATTGTTTTCAATATGAATAGTAACCACAGAAAATTATTTTTACCATATTAGTGGTAACATTAGTTCACAAGGGATAAAATTAATGTTACAAGAAAGATAATTAATTCCAAAAGTGTACAAAATTTCATTTGATGATTAAATTTACCAATAATCATCCAAAATATTAAGATATAAATTTTTTAATTTACCTTTTATTATGCCCTTTATAATATTTTTGTTTAAGGGTAAAGTACAAAATGTCACTCTCCTACTTTTAATATTTTTATTGTTTTTTGAAATGGATAATAATAGCTTATACTAATTTATAACTCAGTATATAAAAGACAAATTATTATTACTATTTAGGATAAAAAAAATTTAATGATGAAATAATTTTCTTAGATGCTTATTCAATTTTGACATTGTTGTTATGAAAAGAGTTCAAAAATCAATTAAATGACTTTAAAAATAATGAATTGAATATTATTTGAGGGGGGGTTATAGTTTACCAAAAAAAATATAATATAAAAAATTACGGATCGTTCAAAGTTTTATATTTTAAATCCATTTCATCATTAGGTATTTTAATTAAAAATAAATGAATAATGTCCATTTTGACATTAATGTTAATTTTTTTTTCATAATAAATTATTAAATTATTTAAGAACAAAAAAATGAAATAATAAAATTTAGATTATTAATAATAGAATCTTTCATCCCACCAACAATTATGAACCAATTTTCACCTTATATATAAAATTAAAATACTTTATTATAAAAAAATCCATTACTATGGTTAAGATTAAAATTTGATAACCAAGGGATTATTCCAAAAGATAATGTTAATAATAATATATTAACCTATATATTTTTTGTTAGATTATTATAATAATACCATATACTCATTTTTCTAATCCACAGCATTTTGGAATAATTTTACAAGATTTAGAGGCATATTATATTTAAATATTTAATAAAATTCAAAAAATTCCCCTCCCCTCCATTATATAATCGAAACCCAACCATTTTTATGATTACACCACATTTTTCCATATAGATTGAATAAACCTGAAAAAATTATCTTATCATATTATTTATCCTTAAATTTTATGTGGTTTTATTATTAAAAGACCATTCTATGGGTCCTTAAGAATGGATCAAACGGAGGACTATCGAACTAGAGGCAATCATTAAACCCAATATCATTAAATTTCTATCATCATACAACCCCTAAATATTTTTATAATATATGATGGTATAGTATAATCAGTATATCTTATATACTGAAGTGTTATTATTAATTTAGTAAAATCCTTTTTATCTCCCTTTCAACTCTATGGGGAACAAAAACATTGTTCATGCATATATGCAGACTACCACCTCTATTAAGCGATGTGTTTTATTTTATATCACCAACTCCGATGGATGTTTATAATGACAAATTTAATGTATATATTTATGTTTCCAATGAAATAATTATAATTAGGTTAAGGTAATATAATATCTATTTTCAAAACATTTCATCGATTTATAACTGACAACATCATTCGTCCCTACATGAGAATTACCACCTCTACAAAGAGATGTGATTCATTTTTCATCACTGCATCAAATGTATATAATTTATAAGACTGTTTTTATTTATAATTTCCTTATAAAAGTCACATGACTAATCATTCATAATTAATGGTATTTTATTTTTCAATTAACATTATTTCATCCAAGTGAAAATGGCTACAATGTTACCTTGTGCTGAGGGATTTCATACTCTATTTCATATCATTGGGATATATCTCTTGTTAATAGATTATATTATGTATATATTAACTGTGAAATAGAATATATTTGATTTATTTTCTAATTTAACTTGTTCATAGGGGTTTTAAAATTTTTTACACATAAGCATTCCATTTATTAATTCTTAATTCAATGATATGATATTTGTCGGCATTATTCTTTTCAATTTTTTTTGGGACATGAATTAATTTTATGCAACTAACATACTCTATGAGGGGTATATAAATCCCCATTTACATGTTATATCATGGTTATCCTTATGTTCATGGTATTAATTGTTTAATTTGAATTTATTCTTTCATGGGTATTACAATTCAAAAGGTATGTAAGTGAAAATGGGTTTATCTTTCCATACCATTTTAATAGGGTTTGTTTATGCTGAAATTTCCATTAATTAAATTATACGATCCTAATTTTATTAAAAAAATATTTCTAATCCTATAAATATTTCTAGAATTTTATTTGTTTATTTAACATTTTCCACTCTTTGAAACACAAATTTTTTTAGAAAATGTATTTAATAAAAGATTATATTATTTATTCTCATTCCACAAGAGAACATTTTTCTTCTACATCAATGTTTTCAAAAATTATTTAAATGTTATTTTTTAAAATTATTAAAAAAAAAATTAACATTATTTTTACTATGTTTTATTTTTTTATTAAGGATTAATGAAATATTACTGTAATATTAAGAACAAGGTATTTTTTATTGAAATTTTAATTAATGTCATTATTTTTATAATTACATCCTGAATAGAATTTCCCACCATTATTATCAGTCAAAAATTTGAAGATTCATTTAAATAGATTGCGTTTTTATTTTGAAATATATTTTTTAACATTAGATTGTGAATTTATAGTGTTTAAAAGTGATTTTCAAAGTGGAAAATTTATTTTTCTCATGAATAGTTATAAAAATATTATAATGATATTTATTTTCTTCATTGAAAAAATTCATTTATTTTACTTATTAGCTATAATAAAAAAATTAATGGTTACTTCCTTATTCTTTATCTTGATTGATTATAACTAATTCAAAAATATTTTTGTGGAACTAATTTTCTTTCCATGGGACAATAGTGTAATAAAATAAGCATGGTTATTATTATACTTAAAAATGTAATCTTTTATGTTTTACGATTATGTTATGGTTCATATAATATTTTAGGATTATGGGTGATCCCATTATAGATTAAGATGTCGAGTGTACCTAATATAAATCACTAAATCATTAGGTAATATTCATAGAGTTGACTGAATAAATGCTACTCCTAATAGATGATGAATTTAAAAGATTAACATGTTACTCCTAAAGAATTATTATTGTTAACCAATTATGGTTAACCCATATATAAGGATTATTATAAGGGTTATATGAAGGTAGGATTCATATGTTACAATATATATTAATTTTCATTTATATGATTTTCTAATGCTTCTTTTGATGTATGTTTACATAATATGGCTAATGATTCATTTTCCTTTTACTCTGGGTGTTGTTAAAGTATTATCCAATGTATAATGTTTTATGATCCATGTTTTTATGAGTATAAAATCTCTTATTTTATGCTCAGGTTCATTGATTACATTATCATACCCTTATGTTAAACTTATTCTCAAAGATCACAATATTTTTTTAATGGTCATGTTTACCCTTACTAAGCATTTCAGATCACCGTTCTTATGTTTCCTTTCCCCATGTCATGAAGAATTAAATTAAGTATTTATTCCATTAAATTTTAAAAAATGTAAGGAAAATAGTATAATATTATATATATATTTTTTAAATATCAATTTAAGCTATCAAGGTTTTTCATGTAAGAGTTTGACTAAATAATCTAAAAATCTAAATCCAAATTGTACATGGGTATATAAGTGAAATAATATATCCTTGTAAAATATTATGTTTTATATTTAATAATTTTGTTATTGTGTATTGGAATTAAAGGCAAAAATATAAAGATAATGTATTAGCACCGAATCTGAGAGTGTGGGTTATGGGTTATTTTATATTTGTTACCAAACAAGTTTATTCTATCCATTATTCATTATACATATTCAAGAATATTCACATTACCCATCATGTGGGATCAAAACACATTGTTTAATGTATATATTATAATATTTTTATTATATTTAATTAGAATTTTATTCATATTATCCTTTTCAATCGCAGTACATTACTTCCACGAGATTCTAGAATTTATTGACAATTCTATTCATATTTTCTTATTATTTTCAAAAAATTAAATCAAATCAAACTATTCTTCATCATGTGAGTAAAATATATTTATCATATGAGTTGGATTATATTTTCTATCATCCATTATCCTTTTTCATTCATAGTGAAACTACATTTTCTATTCCTCCAACCAATTTCATTATTCCCCAAATCAAAGGAATTAAAATAACATCCATAAAATGTGGCAATATAAATAAATATTGCATATCTCTTTATTTTGTTATTTACATAAAATAAATTTATTAACCTACCAATCAGCATTGAAATTAACAACATTGACACATTTTGTAACTACGATAACAAAAATGTTGATTCGTCATCAGAAATATCATATAGTTGTTACATCACCACAATACTCTAGATTTTGAATAATGTTAGTTATGTTCATAATATCTTGAATGTAGATACATTTATCATCTCAGCTACTTCACATTATTATTAAGATTAGTTTCCTTTTTTCATGATCATCACTTATATCCAAATTAATTTTTCCCATGAAGGTGGGTCCTAATGCTTTCAAAACATCCCTAAATAACCTTGATCTACAATATTCCCTTTTTAAAAAAATCACCAAAAACTTCTGTAAATGTAACTTCATTATTGATCCATGTTTTTTGTTTCAGAGTCAATATATTTTCTCAAGGATACAACTTCTTCTTCTAATGTGTCAATTTACATAAAATTATTCTTGACATAAATTTAAAAATAATCACAAATATTAATCTATTACTCAATGATTAATATGTAATTAGCTAATTATTTATATTTTAATTAATCATTTTCATGTTCTGCAAATTTTTTTAAATGATCTAAATATTAATAATTTTTATTAACATAACATTATTACTCATTCATAAATCCTATAATATTTCAATTATTTAACATATTTAAATAATGATACATGATAGATCCTCCAATTCCACGTAAATATAAAAAAACCAAATTTCGGATCATCATTTTCTTCATCACCATTTCATATCTCTATAATATCCATAATGGTGACTTCAATATGTAACATAAACTCTATTTCAATAGATTCTATCGAATCTTACTCATCATTTTCTTCATCTTTACAAACCAAACCTTTTTATCAAAAAAATTATTCTGTATAATTTTTTATAATTGAAATTCATTATAGTGGAAAATATATTATTCTAATTTTTTGAGAATTTATTCACTAATTCAAATTCATCAATTATATTATAAAAATTTATTTCAATATTCCCAACATTTCCACATTAAAAACATGACATGTGTATCTGCCCTTCAAATTTTCATTTTTCTCAATTAATCTTTTTAGAAATTTTTTATTTTAAATCATCAAATAATTATTCATTAATTCTGTCCTCTAAAATTTATTACTTCATTATAATTTCAAATTGCATTTTTATAATTATTCTTTAAATATAATTATTCTTTCACTATAATTTCATATGAGGCTGATTTAATGTATAAATACCCAATAGATAATTCTCAAAACATCAATTCTAAAAGTATAGAATCTTCTAGAAGAATTTGTTTTCAAACAATAAATTATATTCTTAAAATTATTGATATCCCTATCTATTAACCATTTACATGATTTTTTATATCATAATTTTCTAAATATAGGAAGAAAATTTTAAATTCCTCCCAAGAAATCATCTTTAAATAATTAAATCTATTTTAACTATAGGTATCATCACTGATATCAGTTTACTATCACCCTTATATATATTTAAATATATTACCATGATTCATTGGATATAGGATAAAACATAAAATTAATATAAATATAAATAGAGAAATTTAATTCAAATTAATTCCAATACATAGCAACAAATATACACATCTTCATATCTGCTTCTATCATTAACCTCTCAGAAGGATAACTTTCTTAGATCCCATGTATTTAATAAATGTGAATATCCACCCTCTATTAATTAAATGTGATCCCATAATATTTTTTCATAATAAAAAATCGATACCATAAATCAGTGGTACAAACTTTTCAATTATAATATTATTCATAATAACAGTATCCTCTAAAAGGATCAATAAAATATAAATAGTGGATCAAACACTTTTTTCACCAAATATCCCCTGTAAGTACATTAAGTGGGGGGTTGTAGGGTTTTTTAAAATATATTATTTTCTCACGATTATTTTGATCATATATTCACATTGGAAAAATAACTTTTTATCTTCCACAATAGTAGCATGTAAGAACAACTCAAATTATGAAATAAATAATCACAAAAAGCGTGATTTATACATTTTCAACCTACACTAAGTAACATATAAGTGTCACAAATCAATTATGATTCAATATTACTATTAAATTATCCTCCATTAGTATATTATTAAATATATAGGATAATATTAGTGCACTTCCATGGTCTAATACCTCTTTATCTCTTCCACACACTCCGTTCAACTGGGTTATAATGATATAATAAATTATTAGTATAAAATAAAAAATATATCAAAAAATGGTATAATACTAAAAAATAATGAGTGATCTATATGATTCCCAATTTTTCAGTTTTAATAATTAGTGTTATACTATTATATTATATCTTCTAACCACGATCATCAGTCTAATTAATTCCAAAAATGCTAATACATGAATTCTATATTCTAAATTTTATTTACGCATGTTCAATATACATTATTGTACTCTATGGTCTCAAATTACACTATACATATTGGGTTCCTATGTTTTTTTACCCGAAATTAATATATGTCCCTAAATTATATCAATTTACAATATGAAATTCAAACAAAAACAAACATAATACATCATTTATGTCAAATCCAACAGTTAGTTTGTTACCCAATTAATATTCACTCTAGATATTCCAAAAAATAGTTAATGGATTTTGCAAAAAACTATATTAACCTTCCCATTATAGCTAATTAATTAAATATATTAATTTTTTCAGGTTTTTAAAAATCAAATTAGGGGAACATACATCAAGAAATGATAGGTAAAATAATCCATCAACAATCTACAATGTATAAATGTGTCATGGCATCATATAAGGATTTTCAATGAAATTGTTCTTGCTATTACTATATACTTCAAAATGTAAAATTCATGTCTCACATTATTTTTCTTCTGTTTAACATAAATTGTGTAATCTCTTAAATCATATCATTCAATTTATCATATTATACTACAATAGTACTTCAGGGATTGGTGGTCCTCAAATCAATGCATCCACTGATACACTTATGCAAATCCTTTGAGTTGAAACCAATGTGTTATGTAATGTATGTTTGAAATATATTTAATGATATGATTTAATATCTCATGAAACTTTCTCTAAAAATATCTAGATCTATAAAACCATTATAATTCCATTCACCATCATTATTGTTAGTCCTCTTTATTGTAGTGTGGATAATGAGTCATTCTAAAAATTAAAATGGATAGGAAATAAAATTAGATCCCTGATATATATGATGGTGAGTCATTCCCTTTTCTATATTTCAATACTAGAGGATAGTTTAAATATCCACTCAAAATATTTACATCTAGTTATATTTAGAACTTTTTAATATTTTGAAAACTCGAAATATATATTTTGAAACATCCAAAGGTATATAATGTATATTATTAAAATTCATATGAATTATATAAAACATGTTATATGAATTCTAATAATTCTAACAATTTAGGGAAGCCTCATTATTTTTTTACTTTTGTATCATATTTTTTGCATCTATTATAGATTATTGTTAATGAAATGTACCACATTGAATTTTCTAATATTGAGTGTATAAAATATCATATATGACATGACCCCTCCACTCAATGCTTCCCCAAATAGGATGGAAATAATATAAGGGAGATAATAATTTTATAATAATACATCCAATTTTTCATGTTTATAGATAATCATTGAGGTTATAACATACATGAAAAATGATAGGAATTATTCCATTAAAATGATGAATGTGTGATCAGACAAGTACACAAATTACTATCGTCCCAAATATGGGTGAAATAATGATTATATGTAAAAAAAATGTAATTCCATACAAAACAAAAACAACTATAAAAAGAATCTATAAATACAAAAAGGTCAACCATTAAGAGACCATGAATTACAAATATTTAATGAACGATTACATGATAATAATATTCATCCATATCTCAATCCCTCTCTCACTAATATGAAAACGAGTTTATATATATGTATGTTGACCATAATAGGTATATTATATATGATCCTACCTAGATCATGTCATGGAATGGACAAACAAAGCATATTAAATCATATTGAACTACAAGTGGAATTAACTCTTCGACTAAAATATATACAATATTTTCATCCTCGCTATAGAGGATATTACATCACTCACAAAACACACTATTAGAATCAATCTTGTTGTAGAAGAAAAACATTACTTATATTCTCTTGGACACTTGGATACCACTATGTAGAATTAGATATCTTAAAAAATAAAAATATTTTTAGAATAAAATCTGAAATTAAATTATTTCCATTAAAAATATAGTTTACATTAATTAATTCATTAACCATTAATTGATATTTTTAATATTATAATACATTATCCTCATGGAAATTTCCATTCCATATATATATTATTAAATAACTTCCATATTTTCTCAATAACATAAACATATACATTTATGAATGCAGTAAATGTATGTTTTAAATCATTTATTAAACATAATTTTCAACCCATAATTATATGTTTTCATGGAATCTGACTAAGATACCATAATTATATCTATAACCAAGAAGTAATTACTTATTCTTGTAGTGGATAATGGAATGAATATAAATAAGTAACCTGACCATCCATCCAATATATATATTTATTCCCATGAAATAATCCACCTTCTTCACAAAAATGGGAATGAACTACTATAACCCATTCTATCAAACTCGATGGCATCCCCAACACTAATATATATCACCATGAATCTAATCATCATAGGAGAAAACTATTAGTATAAAATCAATTCTCCCCACCCATATCTCATAAATATATTATCCATCCCTAGCTCAAATCCCATCTCATAAAAAAGACCTCATTTAGAGAAACAAATAAGGTTGTAAAAAATAACACTGTCAATGGGAATTCATGAAACTAAAAACAAGTTATTTTTCCTTCACATAGAAATTATATCACTTGGGCCGAAGAAATATCTATATCAGACAACCAATATTATAACCACATTATATTAACCGTTGTAATTACCATGGGATAAGACTATTGTTATATTAATAAATCAGCTATTCAAAGCTATAAGTATATTTAACAATGTATTGATTCATAATATCCATTTCAACGCACAATAAGGATGAAAAATTACATTAACATGACATGTTATTATGATCATTAAAAATAATTTCCAACATCATGTTATTTATCCAATTCAATTTATACAAATAAGAAAAAATTCATTTAAACTTGAATCAATGATTATTCTTTTCCAATCGAATTATATAAATGAACATATTTATTACATATACCTCTCTAATTTTTACACAACCAAAAAATTATATTCATTTCATTCATTAACAGATTTCATTGAATTTTAATTCTAATCCCCGAATTACATACATACTAAAAAAACATAATAATATGTATTAAATTATCCTATAATAAAGAATAAAATGGTTATCAGGGTTGATGGACTCATGCGATCACTATAACCTTAAACCATTTGATTTTATCATCTGTTTTATCCTTTATTTGGATAATTCATCTGCCAACCATTGATCTAAATCATTTTTAAATATTATTTCATGTAATATAAAAATGTAGAACCATGAAATCCCTTAAGGACTTTAATGTTTTTTGTGAGAATAGAACAAAAATGTTGATCTCCAATCACCTATCTCATAAGAAATTTACATCCCTCTAAGAATGTCCTTCCACAACCATTCCAATAACAAAAAATAAAACTCTATAAGAAACCTGAATAAAAATGTAATCATATGTAAAGAAATAAGTTGGAGGCACAATACCAAACAATAATGAAACCTTAATAATGGTGTTATAACTCCCCTTTTGATTGTATGGATAGAACATGAGATTCCAATAATTAATCACTATTAATTAACATAAAAAATCCTACGGGGGACTTGACCAGACACCTTCATTATGGGGGGAAAGAATTGGATTTCTATGAACTAGAGGGTGCTTTAGATTTATTAGATCCTTTCCTAGATATAATTCACCAAATTAATGGGTTATTCTTTTTATAAATATAACCATTTTTATGTATGAAAAAATCACCTCAAAACACTCATCCATGAATAAATTAATGTCATCAAACCATAATTCATTATGTGATCCTTACATGGATGGAATGACAGGGTTAAAATCCAAGACCATTAATGTCATGAGTTCTATATAGAGCATGTGTGGACACTATGCATCTCACATACGCAAGACATCAGTTAATTTTAGTCCATGAATTATATTACCAAAGAATCCATGAAATCCATTTCACCCTTGTACTAAACTCCCTCACAATCCCTGAATGAATCATTCATTTGTTTAACATCCTTTTTATAATGAGATCCATATTCTTCATGATTTAAACAAAAAATACCCACAAGAATCTTTAGGAATCCTTAATAAACACTGACATTGATAAATTATATATGGTTATACTAAAAGGATCACAGAAATTACATTGGCTACCTGCCAAAAAAGTATTTTTCTCAATAATTTAATACCAGACATAGAATGATGTTAGGAAAATGGTTCATCTTAACATCATTCTAATGAGATACATCTCAATAATATCGCCAATACAGGAGCTCAACCATTCTACTCAGAGTAATATAAGTTCTAATGAAAACAACTCCAATAACAAACTCAAATAAACTCTCCTAGGGTAGACACCTATCAAACAATTGAAAATCCATGATGAAAACATACAAGAAGAGGAATCAATCCCATTGACTATTTTGGCATCGACAACAAAAAATGAACAATCCAATAAGAGAATAGATAAACATCATGTAACTCTGGATAATGAGTGAACCTATGAATATCAAATTCCCATATACTCTTCCTTATTCTAACATGTTACAAAAATAATCTAACTAAGATTATATTATGGATGCTACATACCTTCTAGTAGTCATCCTACAACTCCAAAGTCCACTCCTCTAAGGTCACAGCCTTGTAAACATTGAAGTCAACCCAATTCATAATGTGGGAGTTATTATGATGATAATGGTGAAGTTGTGACACAAATAATACATCATGTATGATTCATCTATGATGGAAGTGACATTTTATATTTCAAGTCTCATACATGATAAAACATCTCAAAAGGGTCAAAAACTATATACAATTCTTATATTCATGGAATTACCTTTGCTGCTCATGATTTATAGTCACACACAACATCATTCAAATACAATGATTGAAATTTTACTTTTGATGATATTCTGTTCCCTTCATCCTATAAAAAATCCTTTGAAGAATATATGTCCTTATCTATACTAAATTTTACCTTAGAATTGTGGACTCCCTAAACCCAATCTGGTATAATATATTTGGTAGTGCTTAGTCATAATAATATATAAATGGTTCTATTTAAATAGTGGAGTAAAAAAAATTGATAGAAAAATGTCCCAAATATAACTTCCACCTCCAAGAAACACAAATATAATGGAAGGAGGAATGAAACATGACTTAAATAGTTTAGATAGTCATCATTGTCAGACCATCCATTTGTGGATGTAATGTAGTGAAAAAGCATAAAAGTGATAAAAAATGTTGATGGAGACCTCTCCAAACCCTAGATGTAAAATGAAGATCATGTTTAGATGTGATAGTTCTCATAACCATTTGGAATATCACCACCTCTTTAAGTAACATCACCAACAAAACCTCTACTATAATAAAAAATATGATAATAAAGAGTGAGGATTTCATAACATTGTCTAATATCACCCATATATAATCATATAATCACTAAAATTGAGTTAAAATAGTGAAAAATTCTATCGATATGTTCCCCCACATCCATTTAAAATCTTCCAATTTCTAGAGACCCCCCCCCCAAGGACATAGTGCTCAATGTTTACCTTCTACCATACCAAACATCGAGAAAAAAAATCGGCACTTTCATGCTTCATCCATGGCCACAAAAACATTCCTCTCAATGATGGATACATAATTTTCATGAAATTATTTACAACACAATGATGGATATGTAAATCATGGAGAACCACATCATGAAACTCAAAAGGAATTAAAAAACACCCATGAAACATAAACTAGAGAAATTATTACCCAGAAAAACAATATCAATCATCACCAAAGAAATCAATATTTCTATACACATGTTTATTTGAATTCCCATGATCAGACACATCCACCTGTTATACCAAGGGTTAAAAATTTATATAAATAATATGACCTCTTCTAAAAACATTTCTCAAATAAAGATTCATTACTAAGATCCCTTCAAACAATCTTCAATAATCAATATATTCTCACAAGTCATCATTATGTTGCTACCTTCTTAGAATATCATCTATAAAATGAATTTTCATAGTCTATAAGAAATTTAAATGTAAAAATCCTACAAGGTTTTAATCCATTTTTCTTATTAAATAATCAGGTTACACTATGACAATACATACCTTACAATCTTAGGATTAGTGGAAACAATAAAATGCAGATATAAGAGTAATTTTCTCTAAAATATCAAAGAAAACATGACCTCTACCAAATTGATATCATGTGTAACATATTTATATTCATGGGGACATAACAATTGATACCCATGAGAAAAAACTGATTATATTAGAACATAAGATATCATAAACCGAGATGAAAATCATAACTGAAAACTTAAAACTAATGTCCCAACATAGGAAAATGAAGAACTAGTGTGCTAACCAACTTCCCCATCAGGATCTCAAAAGCTTCAAAATTGTTATAAGTCCTCAAGAAAGTCTATTCCTTTTTATTAATGGATTTAAAAGGAGTCAAAACCTTATATAATTCAATTAGGAACCTCTTATAATATCATATAAGTCAAAAGAATCTATAATGTACTATAACTGTCTATGGGGATTCCCATGAAACTACTTCATAGATCTTCCAAGGATCCACAGTTACTCTCTATTGATATGTGATAATTCATATAGATTGAACATCATGATCCAGAAACTCACATACTAAAAACATCTCATGTAGGGGGTGGTGATGTGGAACCCCAAAAATGACATGCATATTCTCTATATTTTCTTCCATAGATACATAGTACACAAGGAAATTTCCAATAAATACCACTAAGAACCAATACATGATTTTTATAAACAATTTGTACATCATGAAAATAAACATTATTGGAGAGTTTCTCACACTAAAAAACTGTACCAATGATTTTAAAAGAAGAAAATTAAGTTTGATAGTGTGTTTGACACACAAAACTGAGCTAAAACAATCTGTGAGGTGTATTTCAATAAAAATAATATATTTGAGGGATTATGATACATAAAACCTTGAGTATAAATGCATCATATACTATTATAACACATCCATTAAATTGCTGGGTAGGAATATGAAAAACTAAAATATGAAATTTATTTGATATACACATATATAAAATAATTTCATTTATTTTCAATTGATTATAAATTTAAATGTAAATAATTTGAAAATAAAATATTTTTTGGGGAAAACATTACTTTTTTAAAAATAAATTCCTTCACATATTTCACACTTAATAAATAATTAATTTTTACCAGTAATAGAAATTTTATTTTTAAAAATAGTCTTATTTTTTGAAATTATCATGTCCAAATTATAAAAGAGTGAATTTTATTGATAATTTTTTTGAATACTTTATTTTTTTGATTAATAGGTAAAAAAGTTGGTTTTATTTAAAAATTACATATAATTTATAAAATTTAGATATTTTATTTTGATTTATGGTTGTTTTAAAATAATTATTAGTACCATTATATTTTAAGAAATTCAATTTTCGTATTTATAATTGCCTCAACCAAATATTTTTTAAAATATTTTTATAAATAATTTTAGTTTCAGTGATTGTTTGCGCTCTAAAAAATGTCGAGTTTTATGAAAATAAAAAACAGTATTAAAATAATATATATATCTATCATTATTTTCACTTATCTATTGGAATGGTGGGTAAAAATATGAATAACTAAATTATTCAAATATTAGGTTTAAAAATGTATAAAAATGGAATTCATTGGTGACCAATTACACTGAAATGAAAATAATAATCATTTAAAAGTATTGAAAATCTATTTCTAAAAATATATTTTCCCAGCACAATACTATTGTAACAGAATATATTTTTCAAAAATATTGTTGAAATACTTTAATAAAATATATATATTATAAATTCAATCAAATAATTACAATTTGGATAATGTTTTTTCAATATTAGAGATAAAAATATATCACAATTTATGCATAAAAATTATATTTTAATAAATTTAATTATTTTCACCTTTCATTCACTTATAATAAAATAAATTTATCTAATTTTATAATCATTATTTGAAAAAATTAACCTAATTTTTTAAATGATCATGATATAAATATACAGTGGTATTTTTTTAAAGTATTCTAAATGAAAAGACATAGTCATTTGTATAATAATACCTTTTAATTTCATTTATTATTTGTGAGTAAGATATTAATTTGACTTGAAAGGGGATTCTTTTCTAAATGTGTACTCGACAAGCAACAACGGGTTTCTCTGAAATCTTATGTTGCACACAACATTGAGTTAAACTGATATATAATACCATAATACTATTAATTTATTAAATAGTAATTAATGTCAAGCCGTGAGAATGGAACGAATGAATAGTATAAATGGAATTTATAAATATGTTTTAAACATGTTTAAATAATTATTAATTGGTTTCCAAATTTATTATAAATGGGAATAGAAACCAATTGAATATGAAGAATGTGTTTTTATGAAAACCTATTTATAAGAGTGTAATTAGGTTTCAAAAATCATATCACACTTTTTAGATTTTTATTTAATTAAAAATATATGTTATATATTCAATTTAATGTTTTAAATTCATCTTATATGTTTTATAAATATGATTTATGAACAAATAAAATTTTTCAGATAAAAGATGAATTTTTCTAAAAATGCATCTTTACCGCCTTTTGACAGAGAACAGTTTTTAAATTTTTTTTATGACACCTTTATATGTTCTATGGGATAAAATAAATATTTTTCTTTAGAAGTGGGAAATAAAAATTTACTTTGGTTTATTTTTTGATATTTTTTGATAACTATCATGTTTTGAGAAATTGTAAAAATACGCTAAACATTACTTTAAAATGACTTTTTCAATCGAGACAATTTATATGGTTAAATCATATTATTTAATGGTTTTAAAGTATAAATGTAATCATTTATTCCATTTTTGTTCATTTTAAGTAATATCACATTGAAATTGGTCATAAACACATGTCAATCTTATAATATTTATTATTTCTTAAAATACCACATTTCAGTTTTCACAACGGGAATTAATTTTAAATTAATTTCTACAAATTTTTGGGTTAGTATTTGAAAATTTTAATTCCTTATTTGTAATCATGTGGTAATTTTTTTAAATATTAACCTTTTATATTTTCACATTATGAATAGTAACTTTAATAATTATTTTTTACCATGGTCAAAGTGTAACTCATGTAAATATGGGTAAAAATTAATATTATAATAATATTAAACAACACTAACATGTTATCTAACCCTATTTTATGAGATATTTCCAACCATGGGAATACATGGGTCGATTTTGTGACCCCATTGACATACTTGGGAGTGATAAAGACACGTTATATTAAATAACTTAAAGTAATGATAAATATAACCTAACATGTATCTTTGAATAAAACAATTATTTATGGGCATATATAAGTCTTATAATCTACTCTAAGTAGTCATTATAAAGTTAAAATGATTTATTATTTCATGATATTTTATTTATTATTTTTAGACATTAAATACATAAAGATAATTTTGACACAATGATGATGCAGTGATTGATTCATTAATAACGATTTAACATAAATGATATTATAAATGTTAAAATAATATTAATATGGTTATTTTGATGTCATCCACAAATTTTATGGATGATATTGGAATATTATCATTGAGTTAATGCCTTTTGTTCAACGGAATCTAGTTTTAATGAATTTATAAAAATGCCATTTATGAATAGTTTAAAAAATTGACACAATTCATAACATAAAATATAAATTAGTTTATTATATGATATTAAATTCCTAAAAATCTAATATTAGTAAAAATGTTTAATATAAGTCCAAATATTTCCTAAAACACATTTCTTCGATCGTTTTAGATGATATGGTTATAAAATTAAGGTACAAAGTGTATATAACATGATATCATAGTTACATTAAAAATGCTAAATTAAGGGTTAAACAAAAAAGATAAGGATATAAAAATATTCAAAACATGGATAAAAAATTATTTAATTAATTTTATTAGAACTAAAATCATATCATATTTAATTAAATAGGTTCTGGACCATCTTTAATATAAATTTAATTTATAATAAATTAATATTTCTATACATTCATAAAGTGTCCCTCCTCCCTCTTAGAAAATCCAACCACTTCTACCCATTTAATCAACCCTCTCCAGCCCCTTGGATCATCCAAATTCTGACAAAAAGATCTCCCAATATCCCAATATTCTTCAAATATGCCTTAAATTTGACAAAACACAATTAAAGAAATCTGTCTACCTCAAATCAAAAGAAGTTACCAGATTTTGAGGTAATGTCTTCTCTCATGTTCATTTATTTTATTTTCCATATCCACTTCATATGCCCCTATCATTAATTGATTACATAAAAACACTAGTATTCTAAATATACTATGATTTTTTATGAGAATTATTCTAAATACGCATACCCAGAACTCTATCTAATGGATACGAACATACTATTTCTTTGTACGATGAACTACTGTCTCGCGAAACGATGATTGATTGAATTTACCCTTCCACCTATCATGGTGGTAATTATGATGGAACTGAATTTATATATGATATAAATTATTATTTTTTATTTTCACTATTATTCGGTAATTTTTTACAACATACCTTTATTCTTTCCTTGATGTGTAAATACGATAATTTAATTTGAGGAAGTGTGTATTACCAGAACCACAAAGTTATTTGACTCGTTCATGCTATACATGGAACGTATAATGGATAGTTTTATTAATCCTATGAGACTTGAATTACATAAAAATAATACTTGTATTGTATAATCCAATTTTATCATATTATTATTATTCTATGAAGTATGACAATGAAATGAATGTAGCATTCATGCGTACGTACGACCTACCATCTCCATGAACAATGCATTTCATTTCTTATCTCCAAATGTTATATAATGTTATAAATACATATATACTACTTATATATGAAATTTAAATCATTATTATCATTTTTTAGATGATTTAATTTTAACTGAATGGACAATTTTAATCAAAACAAGTACATTTTTGACTCAAGTACCGAATATCGAAAAAACGACCAATATTAACTTATATAATTATGTAAATTTTATTACATTTTAATAAGTGATATAAAAGGATGAATAAAACTGAAAAATGTTCCTAATAGAGTAGAAATTAACTTAAGTTTATTAATCATGATTAACAAGGAACATATGTGATGGGTCAGGCTCAAGGTAAGGGACTTCATCTCGATCTACTTTCATTAAGGCATATTTTAATAATATACACTTCCTTCTTTTATACAATGTATAATAAACACATTTTCCATTAAATTTCACAAAAGGGGATCTTTTTCTATGATGTCTTTTTCTAAATGACAAAAGAATTTTTTTAATGCATGCAGTGACAACAACATATCTTCTTTCGTAACTGTTATTTGATATTCAATTTTCTTTATATGACTTAATGATTTCAAAAGGAAATGTTATCCCTTATTCCATGTTTGGGTGTTATGGTATTGAAAATTGTTTTTGAAATGGATTGATTATTTCAATACATTGTAATTATTTCTTGTGATTTCAAATGAAATGTTATTAGTGAAATGTTGATATTAATAATGTTATATGAGTTATGGTTATATAATGATACTTGGATATTTATGGGTGGTAATGCGATAATCCAATGAAGGGTGGTTACATGATAAAACAAATTAAGGTTTGTTCCATGATATACCAAGGACGGGTGGTTACTTTATACCCTATAATGCATTTGGTAGGGAAGTCAGTCGTATGGTTATTCCATTTAGTGATATATGTAGTAGTTGACTGTATGGGTATTCCATTTAAGTTTTTTATGTCCCAAGTTTCAATTGTATGATATATGATTCATTCTATGGGTTTTATAGTAAACTATTGGTTATTAAAATGGTAAAAATTATCTTAAATTCAGTTAATTATATTTACTACTTCTTAAAGTTGAAAATAATTACATTATGATAAAGTATTCTGGGTTTTCATGTTATCCCATAACTAAGAGTATTCATTCATTATATATCCATTAATTATATTTTTAGGATCATCCAAAATTTTGAAATGTCTTTCACAAGGCATAATGAAAAATAGATTCAAGAATGGGATAAAGGAAAAGTTGTGATGTTAAAACCTGAATTGATGTCATGTTTCTTTTTAAAGACTTTTATATGAAAAAATTGATACTGAGTAGAAGTGTCTATATATAGTATTCATGATGTTATATATAATTTTTAACCTAATTCTATAAATATCTAAATCAGAAATTATTCTTAATCTTATGTAATGCCAAATTATTTAATTATCTCAGGATTATGTAATGATTATGGGTGGGGCCTTATAGTTGGTATCAGAGGAATGTTTTTGAAAACATTGGATATTAAGAATTTTAATAAATGTTTATGGATATGATCATGGGATTTTAATTCTAAGGTATATTATATATTCCGTGAGTTAGGAACCTATTTGGTGGATTAAATTATGCTAATGTGATTAATGTTCTTTTTTGAGACATTTACCTATGAAAATATTTGGGTTGTTAATCATTGGGAGGAAAAATGTGAGGTATTAAATAACATTTTAGGTTAAAACATAATAAGGTTATTTTTGAGATTTATATAAAAATACACAGATCATGAGATGGGTGACAACCCATCATGTCTGTCAGGGCCATATGAATTATACCCACAAACGAAGGGCGATAAGGGTTCATCACCTAGAAGAAACCTATGTGAAGTCCCTAGATAGTATGACTTATTCTTTTTAGTTAAATGATTTTATGGTCCAATAATACCTTTATTTTTGTAACTTATGCTTTATAAAATATATATCCTCAGTATAGTAAAATGAATTACTGATTAAGTGATATATGTTATTTTGGAAGACGTTCTTTCTTTTGGGAACACAATATGCCTATGGAAAATATAATAATATTATATTTTATTTCAGTTGTAATGGTTGAATTTTATTTTGGAAGAATCTGTGGTTTTATTGGGTCATTTGGAGATTTTGGGTTATTTGTTGAAATGTTTAATCTATCATGGAGAACATGTGATTGGGTAAATTAAATTTAATTATGAGACATTGTTATTAGTCAGTTTTATTTAGAGATAAATTTTACAATGGTAAAATCCTTCTATGTTTTGGATTTAAATGTTTGTTGGATTACTTTGAAAAATTTTACAAACAATTGTTTATTGAATTTCCTATTTGGAAATTTCGATATTGTTTTAATAATTATGGAGATTAAGAGTAGTATTTATTTTTATAAAGGATTATAATTTTTGGGGATTATCTGATATTGTACTAACTTTTTAGGTCTTGGTTAATGTCTAAAGACAGGGGAATATATAGTTCATCTTTTGTTGATTATGTGATTCTCTAGAAGTGGATTCAAGCACTTCAGGTGTGGCCAAGTAATCTTGATTACTCGTCGTTTGGAGAAAACATTAGTTTGGGGTATAAATTTATTAAAACATGAAACTATAAAGGAAAATTCTGTCTATTTCTGTTTGTTCTAAGTCAATATCATAAATAAATTTCTCAACATTATAAAAAGAAACTCAAAACAAAAATTATTTCTGATTAATGTTTCTACCGGGAAATCAATGACCATTTAACCCATCATAAGTTTGTGGTTATCCGATTGTTAACATTATGCTAATCATGTTCTCTATCTCTCACCATCAATACATGACACTTATTTTTTTAGCATATCCATTTTTTTCCAATAGGGAACCCATGTATGTGCTATCTCAGGTGTACTTTGTATTACACGTTGTTTATTTTAATGTGATAAATTGATTGACATTTTTTTTGATGTGAGATTTTCAATGAGGTTTCTGAGCCAAATTTTAATATTGTGAACAGGATATTTCCAAAAGGGCGTGAGAGGAAATGACTAATGTTTTTATAGAATAATAATTTTTCATTTCATTCAATATAGATGAATATGATATTAATTGTTTAATTAAGGGGTGATTTTAACGATAGCATATTCAACAAGAAACAACGTGTTTCTCTGAAAGCATATGTTTCACACATCATTGAGTTAAACCAAAATATAATACAATATTATTATTATTATTTAAAATGGTAGTTAAAGCCTAGATTGTCACTCCCTAACCCACGTATTTAATATGATTTATTATATTCTTCCTTAAATAATTTTTAATGGGGTTCATATTGAGTCTCGGGCGATTTTTTTGAGTTTATGTTAATAAATGCTCCATATGAGCTTGCATAATTGGGCACACGAGCTGAGAGCATTTTGGAAATTCCACGCGACGCTGCCTGGGTAACTGTATATCACGTTCACCTTCAGAAACTCGAAATAAAAAGATTTTAGTTTTTCAAATGTGCAATTATTGTTTTGTTGCATAAAATTTTTATTATGTTATGAATTTTATTATTACTGAATTAACATGAGTACTTTTATTATTATTTTTTCATTATGAAATAGTATTATTATGTATTATAATTATAATAATAATTATTAATATTTATATTTCTTGATACATTACCAATTAATTATTAGTATTGAAATTTAATATATATATATATATATATAGCTTTTATTATTATTATTATTATTTAAATGGAAAGGTTTTAATAATTGAAATGAAAAAAATTAAAACCCTAATTCAACAGCCTCCCCCAACATCCGTGCTACCCACCATCCCCTTACACTATGTTTGGTAAAATTTTAGTAAAAGAAAAAGAAATGATTTTATAATTTATAAAAGAAAATAATTGAACGGAAATGATTGTGATTTATATCCTTGGGTTTGGATTAATAACTTAGTAAAAGAAAATAAATGATTTAGATTTCTCTCTCTCATCTTTGGAGATAATTTTTAAAAGAAAAGAAAAGAAACTATTTTGGTGCAAATGACACAAATAACCTTTGTTAAAAAATTACACACACACTGGAATAAAGGTAATCAAACTTATAAATTCAAAATTATTATTTCAAAATAATTATTATTACAAAATAATTACTAATTCAAAACATTTATTAATTCAAAATTATTAATTCAAATTATTTATTAATCCAAAATTATTTCTAAATTATTTATATAATCAATTAATTCAAGATAATCATAATTATTTATAATCAAAATTATCTAAAATCAAAATTATTTATAAATTATTTATGAATATTTATATAGACAATTAATTATTAATTCAATATTATTTATATGTTATGTATATAAATTATATATATAAATTATTAATTCAAGATAATCAAAAGTATTCATAATCAAAATTATCTATAATAAAAATTATTTAAAAATTATTTATAATTATTTATACACATAAACAAAATTATTTATAATTATTTGTTATAATTACTTAAAATTATGTTGAAGTTGTAAAAATTATTATTTATAAATCGTGTTTAACAAAATATTTATATACATATGAAAATATAGTTATTATTAATAATTACAAAGATACCATTAATCTAAATATTAATTCAATAACAAAAAAAATAAAATAAAATTTACACATGAGGATAATATGGGGAATTTTAAAAAAACCGTATAGGCTCTTTCGTTTCCTTAAAAATCACCCCAATTTTGGGGTGATTTGAAACCTGTAGTGTGATAGAAAGTCGTTTCCCTCCGTTTCTCCGCTACTCATTTCTCTCGCTTCAATCTAACACACCTAAATAGGTGAAATGGAAATGATCGCTTCATTTCCTTTCGTTTCTCTCCAAATCTCCTCTGCCAAACAAGGGCTTACTATGCTCGAGAAAGCCAAGTGACCGAGCTCTACAAACCCTATCGTGCACAGATCCACCACCCTCTTCCTTCCCATCGCGTGTGGTGTTGTCGATCTTCTATTCAGCCACCTTGGACCTCTTACTCCCGACCGGAATAGCTCCATCCCCCACGTCTAGTCCGTCTTCCTCATGCCAGACCTCTGGTCAAGACACCAATTACCCTGCAAAGTGGCATACCTAGAACCGCTACCCACGGTCGGCCCTCCTGCAGCTAGTTACACCGTTGAACAACCCTCCTCCGACTAACAACACCCTTGTCTAACCCCTCCTCTATCCAGCAGTGCCTCCTCCCACTCTAATGTTTCTTCAACCAACCTGCAACCTCTGGTTCCCTCCTCTCTGGTGTGCACAATCCCTCCATCGAACCCCCTTGCTAGAGGGAACCTCCCTCACTCGCAACCTCGCTAGCACACTCCCTTCTACTGGTGGTCTCCCTTATTCCCACTTCAGTAAGATCTATCATATTTTTTAAGGCTATTCCTTGAGATTCTCGGTTTCCATAAGCATTGGTTCTTGATTTGGGGATTTGGTATTAAGTCTCTGCATTTTATTTTTAGGCATAGGGTAAGTTTTTGACATTCAAAAGTGTGGTCAAGGTGAAAATAAAGCTCCCCACCAGTTTTCTAGTTTGTGTTTTCGTTGCATCATGGTTTTGATGAAGGATTTCTGTATTCACATATATTTTAATTTAATATTCACTACATTAGGTTATTTTTACCTTTTTTTTATTCTGACTATCATTGATTGATTCTGTGAATAATTATATTGTGTAAAATGATAGTTTATCCCATGTTTTTTTTGAATTGAATTTATTTGTTAAAAGTGTACACATTTTTTGTGTAATAATTTGCTCATTGAAAATTCAAACATGATTCGTGATATTTTAAAAACAGATCAGCAACTAAAATAATTTTAAGATATTCTGTTGATGATTATAATTTTTTTTGTGTTAAATAGAATTTTTTTGTTAAATATTTACTACATAGTCTTATTTTATATATATAAAAAATTCCCATTGGTATTTTATGGGATATGTGTGATTTATCATATAGTGGATTTGGATTTATTAATGTGTCAGAATCAAGGGAAATGTTGTTTTGAGGATTCCTTATATGGTTTCTGAAATGGTTAAATATTTTTAATGAAATGTGATTTAGTTTCCTTGGTGTTTTGCAGTGTTCTCACCCATTTTTAAAAAACTCTTGTGTATATTGAAAAATGTGGATTTTTGTGAAAAATTATTAAAATGGTTTTTTATTAAAAAGAGTAGTTGTGGAATTTAAATCAATTCATTGTAAAATGTTGAATTGTGGTCCGATTAGCATTTTAATAGTAATGGTGTTGGTGTGTAAATTTTTTATGAAGGATTTAAAAGAATTATTTTTAATAATATATATGAAATTTAAAAAGGTGTACTTACAGAATTTTTCAAATATATTTTATTTCTCTTAAAAATGATTTTTTTTAATATAGTTTAAGGCCCATTTGGCACCTTGGTGAATTTAGTTTGGGGTTTTCAATGGTTTGTATACAACACTTTATAAAAAATGAATTTTTCTTCCATTGGAAACTATTATGTTTGAAAAATGTTCTAAATTTCTTGTGGAAACCGTGTGAAAAAATGGTTAACTAGTTTATTATGGAAGCCTCTCAAAGATTTTTATCATGACATACATGTATATATATAATGAATGGGAATTACTTACTAAGGAATCTGTGTGATCCATTATAAGAGTGCCTAGGGTTGGACTCTTTTTGCTATTTTGATTAATGGGATGATATTGGTCCTTCACTACTACAAAAACGGCCTTTATCAGCGCTTTCAGCGCTTATAAAAAGCACAGATAAAGGTCAAAAAAAAAATAAAAAATAAAAAATTAAATAATGCAGGCAGTTCTTTTGAAAAATTTGATTCTTTTATTTTAAAGGTAGTGCTTTGGTAAAGATATCGGTCTATCCTGCTGTGTTTTAATACTATTACCTATTATTATTTTCTATTTTAGTTCTTCTTCAGGTTCCAGCTTCAGTGCATTCTCCTTGGGAGATTGTTAATCATTGATTCGGAGAGTGACCTATGGGGTCAAATGGAGTTAGTTCAGTTGTCGAGATAGTTAGTTTTATTTTCCTTCAGTTCTTATTTAATCGTTTGGTTTGGTTATTTATATTATGGTGGAATGTATTATTTTCCACTATATTTATTTATTTATCTAGGGTGAAATCAATCCCATCATCATTATGTCGATACCCATGCACTTGTACCCAGCCCCTGAGGAATGGGAATGCCTATTGGGCCTTACAGCGGATCAGCTCTGGTGACAGGTTCAGGGTCGACAAGGGTTGGTTCTATACAAAGTTCTTGGAATGGCAAGAATGAAAAGTATAAATTGATTTTTTAAATATTGTTTACACATGTTTAAATAATTATTAATTGGTTACCAAATTTATTAGAAATGTAAATAAAAACCAATTGATTATAAAGAATGCCTTTCTATAAAAACCTAATTAAAATAGAATAATTGTGCTTATAAAATCATAACTCTCATTATGGATTATTATTTAATAAAACAAATTAGTAAATTTATCAATGTAATTTTCTAAATTCATTTTATATTCTTTATAGATATGATATAAGAAAAAATTCAATTTTTTGGATAAAAGAATTATTTTTTCTCCAAATACAGTTTTATCACCTTATAATTGCAAACCCATTTTAAATTTAGTTTTTGACACATATATAAGATTTATTTGAGAAAACATACCTGAAACCTTTAGAATCTGAACATAAAAAATTACATTGGGTGACATTTTTATATTTTTATGATAACTATCACGTATTGATGAATATTATGAATTCGCTATACGTTAATTGAAAAAAATTCCATCAAGATAATTTATATGGTTAAACCCAATTATTTAAAAAATTTAATGTACAAATGGAATGAATTTTTATCATTTAATCTAATTTAGGTCATTGTATGAAATTTCACTTTGAAATTAGATATAAACTCATGTCAATCATTTGATAGTAATTTTTCTTAAAAAACAATTTTATGGTTTTGACAGCAGGAATTAATTTTAAATTAATTTCTATCAATTCTGGGTTATAAATTTGGTGAAATGGATTCCATATTTAGAAATTTTGAATAGTAACTTCAGTAATTATTTTATTTAACATGGTTAAAGGTTAAATAAGCTAAATAAGAGTCAAAATAATATTATAATAATACTAAATTACCATAACACATGTACTAATACTATAGGATGAGTTATTTTTGTCCAGGGAAATCCTTGGGTCGATTTTGGGACCCCATGGATCTATATGGGTGTGACAATGACATGTTATATTAAATAATTTAAAGTAAAGATAAAAATTACATAAACAAGTATCTTTTAAGAAAAATTATTAAATGTGGTTATATAAGTGATCTCTCCAAAAATAAATTCATTAGAAAGATAAAAATATTTCTTATATCATGGTATTTTATTTATATTTTTTATAAATTAAATAAATAAATTTAATAGTAACATAATGATGATGTAGTGATTTCTTTATTAATAATGAATTCAAATAAATGATATTATAAATGTTAAAATAAATTTAATTTTGTTATTTTGGTGCCATCCAAGTCATTTATGGATTATATAGTTATGTTATCTTTGAGGTAATGCCTTAGGTTTGAAGTAATCAGGTTGTTATGAATTTCTAAAATAGATATGTATGTATAGTTTCTAAAATAGACATAATTCATAACTTCAAAAATAGAAGAGTTTAATAAATGATATTAAATTCATAAAAATATAAGATTCGTCAAGAACGGATAAGAAAAGTCCAAATATGTCATAAAAGAATTTTATGGGTATTTTTACATGATATGGTAATTAAATTTAACCACAATGTGTAAATAACATGATAACATGGTATGATTAATAACGATAAAATAAGGTTTAAACAAAAAATATAAGGATAAAAAATATTCAAAACATGTCTAAAAATTATTAGATGATAGGTATTAGAACTAAAATAATTTTATAATCGAATTAAATAGGTTTTTTTCAATTTTTCTTTGAAATATAATTTATAAAAATTTAATATTTCTAGACTTTCCTAATGTTCCCCACCTCCCTCTGGTAAAAGGCCACCACATCTACCGATTTAATAACACCTCTAAAGCCCCTTGTCTTGTCCATATTCAGGCCAAATAAGCTCCTTACATCCCTCTATTACTCTATTGAGTTTTTCCTTGGGCATAAGTCAATTCAGTAATTCATTTTGGATCAAATGAAAAGAAGTTACCCGATTTAGTGTTAACATCTTCTCTCACGTTCTTTTCTTTTCTTTTACTTATCCACTCCCTATGCTCTTCTTATTCCTATATTACATAACAACAACAGTATCCTCAATATACTAGGATTTTGTTATGAGATTTCTTATAACAACACTTAGACACACCTAAATCTAATGGATACGAACATATTGTTTCTATGTACGGTTAATTACTACTTCACAAAACGATGATTGTTCAATTTTCCCCTACCACCTATCATGGTTTCCATTATGATGGAACTAAATTTATATATGATATATAATATTTTTATATGGTCTCTATAATTATGTAATTTTTTTTACAACATTCCTTTATGCTATCCATGATGTGTAAATATGCTAATATCCTTTAAGGATGTGTGGACTACCACCCCCTCAATGTGATGTGACTTATTCATGTGACACATGGAACAAATAAATGATTTTTTTATTAATCAAATGAGACATGCATTACATAAATTTAATAATTCTATTATAATATATATTTATATCATTTTATTATTATTCTTTTAGTATGAAAATTAAATGAATATAGTGTTCACGCATACTTAGGACCTACCATCTCCATGAACGGGGCATTACAAGTTTTTATTTCCAATTGTTATAGACTATTATATATACATATATTCTATATATATGATATTTAAATCATTAATATCATTTTGGATATGATGGAATTATGAAATCATGGACACATTTAATCAAAACAAGTTCATTTACGACTCCAGTACCTAATATCCACAAAATGACAAACATTAACATTAGTAATTACATATTTTTTATTACTTGGTAAAATTTATATAAATGGAATAATAAAAACGAAAATGGTTCTTTGTAAAAATTGATTTAACTTATGTTTATTATTCATGATGAACAAGGAACATACATGATGAGTTGTACCAAAGGTAAGGGACATAGTCTCAATCTCCGTTAATTGTGGAATATTTTGATAATATACCCATCCTTCTTTTAAATGGTGTATAATAACCCCCATTGAATTTTAATTTCTTTATAAGGGAATATTTATTCTATGAATCATTATACTAAATAAAAAAATGAATATTTTTAATGTATGCAGTCATAACAACCTCTCTGCCACCATAACATTTATTTTATATTTGGTTCCATTATAAGTCTTAAAGTTTTCAAAAGGAAAATAGATCCCTAATTTCATTTTTTGGTGTTTTGGTATTGAAAATGGTTTTTGAAATGGATTTAGTATTTTGATATATTGTAATTATTTCATGTGATTTCCAATGAAATGTTATTATTGAAATGTTGATATGTTCAATATTTTTTGTGTTATCAGTATATAATGGTACTTGGAAATTTCACATGTGGTTAAGTGATCAACCAATGAAATGTGGTTGTGTGATAAACCAAATGATGGATGGTTCAGTGATAAAACATGGATGGTTGGTTAAATTATAAATTTTAATGCATTGTGTATGTAAGTGGCCGTATGGATATTCCATTTAGTGATATGTCAAGAATTCAACTATGTGGTTATTCCAGTTATGTATGTTTATGTCCCATGTAGCTATAATATGCTATATGTTTCTTTCTATGGGTTTACAGTTACATTTTGGTTACAAAAATGGTAAAAAATTAGCTTATATTCAAGGATGTATATTTAAAGCTTCTTAAAGGTTAAAATTATTACATTATGATAATGTATTCATGGTTTTCATGTTATCCCAAGGCTAACGACTTTCTTTCATTTTGTATCCATTAATAAACTTTTTATACTCATTTGATATTTTGAATTTTTTTTTTCAAAAAACATAATGAAGAATAGAGTCATTTATTTGATCAATGAAAAGTTATGATGTTAAAACAAGAAACTATATCATGTTTTTTAAAAGTGTTAATTTTTTATGAAAAAATTGGTAGTGGGTTGAAGTGTCTAGTTGCAATATTCAATATGTTATGTATATGTTATGACCCAATTATCTAAATCTCTAAACATAAAAATATATATGATGTGAATTAATGTAAAATTATTTACATATCTCAAGAATAAAGAATTATTAAGGGTGGGGCCTTACACTAAAAAGGAAAATTTTCTAGTAAATATTGACATATACTAGTTTTTATTGAAAAATATTTTTTCATTCGAAGAAATTACAAGATAAATTTTATTTTATAATAATTATAAAATTAAAACTAGTGTAATAATATATCTATTAATAAAAATTTTATTATTTTAATATATAATTTATTGAATTTTGATATAAATGATTTTAATTTTTTAAAAAAAATTCTCTTTGGAAAACTGCATTTTTATTGCAAATATAAGATTAATTTCAATCTAATTTTTTCGACTAATATAAATGGAATTTGGAAAAATATATTCATTTTTTAAATAATTATAATTTATATTTTATAATATGTTCAACATAAATTGTTACCATAATTAGTTGTAAAATGAAAAAAATTTAATTATTGTTTAAATGGATAAAATGGGTTTTCTATGGGGTTAAACTAAATATATAAAGGATAAAATGAACTAAAAAATATTCCTACAATAATTTTATGGTGAAATTGGTAAATTATATAATCTATGGTTATATAATGAAGCATTTTTTCCTTTTTGAATGTGATAAACATGGGTATACTTTTTTTCTTTTCAAAAATCACAAGTATGCCACTCACCTCTAATATAAAGGTCCACCCCTCTCCTCTCCTATTCCCACATAAAAACCCATTTATATCATACAATACCTACAGAAATTTCCTCATTAAATACCTTCTCAAATCCTATATTCCCCATAGATATCATAAATAAAATATTATAATGTTTATGTTAGACCTAAAGAGGCTATCCAAAGAAGTGGTAGTGTTTTTAACTATGTGTTTTTTTAATTATTATTATTACTATATAATATATTTTAAAAATAAGATAATATAATAAAACCCATATATCATATATATTTATATTTTATTATCTTAATCTAATAACCTATATCTATCTCTATGACCATAAAATGGAATACAAAATCAGTATTCATGTGTATGGCAGATTACTACCTCGTGAACGAATTTTATTTTTTTTCCTTTTGCACCACTCATGATAGGATATAATGATATAGTTAATGTTTATAAGAGATATTAATGTAATTATTATTATTATATAATTATAATAAAACATTTACCTTTTTACCTCCCATCCCATTAGAAAACAATAGTGTCACTCGTGTGTAGGGAGGACTATCTCCTCTGGAAATGATGTGTGTTTTTAATATATATTTTACATATATAGTAATAAGAATATATTAGATGAATAGTATGGTATTTTTAATATATTTATAACTCTATAATTTTTATATCACATATACAATCATACTTTCCATTCTGTAGGAGATAAGGTAACATAGTTCATGTTTATAGTAGACTATATCCTCGAGAAATGTGGTGATTCATTTCTCAGTAATTATTTTAATTTAAAATAATTAGGGAAAAAACAATAAACATGTTTTAAATATATTAAATAAAAATAATTATTTAATTTTAATATAATATTTACCTTTCTTTCTATTAATCCGTTGAAAAAATAGAAGCCTTGTACATGCATACATATGACGTACAATCTCAATGAATGATATATTTAATTTTATATCTCTCTATTTTGTGGATTAATATAAATAAATATATAATAAATATATAATAAATATAAATTAAAATTTATTAATTGTTATAAATATTGATATTGTAGAACTATGGTCAAATTTGGAGGAATAAAAATAATAAATCAAAACAAATAATATAATCAAAGCAGTTATTACCCGAAACGTGATATTTACATGGAATAGTTAAAGAAAGGGTAATAAAAGTCATAAGTATATAATATATTCTATGATATATAAATTAATAGTTCAGTAAAATTCTTCTAATAAACTTATATTTATATACATGAGTTTTTAACATGTTTGATATAAGAGAAGATGAAATTTAATGATTTCTATATGAATTTTTATCTTCTATAAGGGAAACGTCACATTAAATTCAAATTTATATTATGTGGTCTATAAATTTACCATGAATATATTTTATTAAAATTATCCTTAAAATTATTTTTATTTAAATATCCATTTTATGATATCTTATTCTTGGGTTTATGGTTCAAAATTTACAAAATTGTTAAGTGATTTTTTTCTCAAAGTTCCTTTTTATGACATATGTAGTATAATGTAACTATATTCTATTATGAGGTTTATATGAATATAATTGACATATAATATCAGGATTTTTATTACTCTAATTAAATTTTATGTTTTATTAATTTTATTCATTCTGGTGGTGTTCGATTTATTGTTACCAATGTGGTAAGGGTTTTATGATATTATCTAATTGTTTATCTGGATTGTATTTTGTTGTGATTATTATTATGAAATACTATGATACATATCTCTTGAAACTCATTATTTTTCTCCCCCTATTTTTATTTCTTATAATTAATTTTTTTCCCTTAATTTTTCTCTCTTTAGGTACTTAACAGTTCAAGACTATTTTTAATTAAAACATACATCATTTCTCTCATCTGTTGAAAATATTATTCTTACAAAATAATGTAGTGTAAAAGTATTATCAATTGATTTTTTAAAATTAAAAAAAATTAATAATTAATTAGATTCTAACAAATGTATTTATTTTTAATAATATTTTTGAATGGAATGATCATATACTTTTGAAAATAATTCCATTTTGGATTTTACAGAAATTGTCAAATAAATTATTATTTTGACATGTACATAATGATTGTGATTTATACTATCAGGACCAATAATTGTTTTAAATATTAATATATCTTTTCAAAATGATATTTCCAATGAAAATAAATCTAGTAATATTTCATGAATTATTAATTTTTAAAATTAAAATATCAATGAATGGATATTTTTTTAGTGAATTGTTTTAATAATTTTTTAAAAATTACTTTATATGTTTCCAAGGTTATTTTCAAACAAAAGGATTGTGAAAATGTTTTATGTATTAATGATGTTATTTTCAAACTAATAATGGTATTTTACTTAATAAATTTCACAAGGGATATTTTAAAATCATTATTCATCTAAGATAACATCCTTTTATGTTATATAATGCTTACTGGGTATATGATCCAATGATACCATATTAAATATTTCTAAAAATGGTATATTATTATTATGATAATATTTTAATTAAATCCATTTATCTCTAATGAATTATACAATGGTAAAATACTTATGAAGCCCAATTATTTTCCTAGGGGTTATACCATAATAAACTCCTTAAGAAACCCCCTTATTTTTCCACAGTATATGCTTTAATGAAATGATATAATGGTTATGAAAAACATTTCATTTCCACCTATTTTGTTATAATTAAATTTTTGTGAAAAATGATAATTTTCATGGGTTCACATATAGTCAAAGTTTTATGATATTTTGGAAAAATATGGTTGACCTTCATTATGTGATGGGTGAGACCTATATGTCCCTCCAATACAATGAGTAAATATTGATATCTCATGTGATTAACTGAAAAATGGGGAGATAACATAGTTCAGTTAATCATTATGTCCACTATGATAGTGTTGGGAATGGACCATAACTAATATGACTGTTCATGGAGTGAACCCATTCAACAACAATAGTCATGGAAAAACCATGATCTTTTATGGATATTGTTTTCTATGCATATGTGTATGCCAAAAATCTATTCCTTATGCTAATGTTATCTTCTCATCGTTCATGTTCATTTATTCAATTATGATAATTTCATATGCATAACCAATTGTTATAACATGTCAAAAGATTTATATCATTGATATAGAATGAAGGGTATTGTTTTCATTTTTTGTTACCATGCTCACATACCCATGCTATCTTGTTGTGTTTATGTATATAAAATGATACCTTTACTGAGAATCTGAGACCACACTTTTTTATGAATCATTTCTCAGGTTATGAAGAGAGGATTTCTGTATCATATACAATTTAATATTATAAAATGATAAGATATTTATAGGTTATGTTTAAGATCATTCTCTAATAGATAATATTTTACACACTGTCTCTAATGGAAATAATCCATTGTGATCCTTTGGATTGTATTTATGAAATGTATTTACCATTCATCTAAAAAAATGTTATAATTATATTTGAGATGTTAGGGTTTCAATAATTGGTTTTAGAGGAATGTATTAGTTATTCTATGGAAACTGGGATGAAAAAACATTACTGAGATCCCTTGGGATATTTATATGGATATTTATAGGGATATATTAAAGGATAAGTCTATGAATAAGTCAAATTATAAGAAAATTTACTATGATTGTTATAAAGGATAAACAGAGTTGTTTTTATGAAATTAAATCCCTATCAGGATACTAAAAGTAGATATGTATCTAACAAAGTGATACCTAGGTATAATAAACTTAAAAATATTGCATTTATCTATACTTGATCATCACTAGGTTCATGAAAACTGTCCATTCTTTATAACTATTTTGACACACCTAGTGATATTTTTGGTAAATTCATAATATAATAATCAACCATCTTCAATGATTTAAAGTGACATTGAATAAGATTAACTTATGTTTAACCTAATATTTTTCTTGAATAAAAATAATTTTCCTTTCTTTAGATACCCTATTAATGATTTTTAATGATCATGTGCTCTCCCACTACAATTTTTATTTCTCTAAATATGATTTTTGTTTTAGTCAGTTACATCAACCTAATGAAAATGTGTTAACGTTGAATGTGATATAAAAAGTGTTTATGAAAAAAATGATATGATTATGGGAGTGAAGTATATTATAATTATGGATAATTAGTTATGATGGTGTATGACTAAAAACTTTCACCTTAGCTAACTATTGAACCACCAAAGAAGAGGCCAACATTGTTCATTCAGTGAACGATTGGTGCAGACCGTGAAGGAAAGAATATCCATTATCTGATTATTTAAGAATGTGGGATGATGCACTCTAAGTAATGTATCAAAGGAATGATATGATGTTTTTTTAGATAAGAAGTACATAGAGTACGTGACTCTGGGGGAATTATGGAAATCTTAGTTAACACAAATGGTGAGAATAATGATTCCACTATGTCACCATAAACATATTAATGTTATAAATATGGAATGTATGTGAGTTATAAAAATCCATTTCCTATTGGTAAAGCCAATATAATGGATCAAAAACATGATATAAGTAAATTTTATGTTTTTCATGATAAAAAACTAAAAATTAAACACAAAAGGATGGTTTTTAAGGAATAAGGTGATAAATCCAATGAATTAAGTATAATGATTGAAATTTTTTGTAGAACAATTTAAGAATTAAGAAATATGTAAGGAATTTTCTATTGTGGTCTTCCATTATGTGTATTTAAGAAAATATTGGATAGTACTAACATCATATGAAAATTTATTTATTAGAATAGTTAAATTTTATGAAAAACACATGATTAAGGGAAGATAACATATAATATGTTCATCGTATTGAAAAAATATATTTTTCTTTGTATAAAAAGGATATTGGTATAGATAAAGTAAAATGTATAGTATTTATTACCTAGGAAATGGGTAATAATTTAAATAAAATGATTTTTATGTATCATTGATAGAATTTATAACATTTTTGGATTTATGGAATATATTACACAATCTATTATTTATGATTGAAGGGTTAATTTTTTATGAATGTATGTCTTAATTGTGGTTTTATTGTAATTTATGAAATCAACATTTTTCAAGAGAATATACAAAAAAGTTATTTAAATACTGGTTATGTGACATTATGATATTCATCTTGTTTTTTGGGTGATTAATTATAATATAATTATGGATGTTTAGTGAACATATTTATAAATTATTTCAATTTTAATTTTTTCAGACATGGAGGAGCCTTATTGTTATCTATTCATGGAATGGATGAAGATGATATTTTGATGTTATTGTAAAATATATTCTTCAATTTTTATTTATAATAAAAACTAGAGAAATATGGAATTATTTATCATTAATTTAAAAAACATTATGATCCACTATTACTTCATACATAAAAAATTCATCATTATTTTTTAATGTATGCGATGAAGTGGAAATTGATCGAATAACAAAAAAATGATGAGACAACGCATAAGAAATGAAATGAATTCAATTTTATCATATAGTGAAAATAATTAAATTTAATAAAATATATAGAAATAAAATTTTATACATTTACCATCATCTATGATGAATTAATGGTCTTTTCACCAATCATATATTAATATATTTAAGGTTGTTAATATTATCCTAACCATGTTCTCTATCACACTTCGTCAGTATTTGGGTGTTATTTTTCTCTTGTATTACAAAATTTTCACTTCCCACCAATCATATCCTATATAAAACTATGTTCTATGTTATTATTTTGGATCTTCTCATGTACTTTTCTCTATTTTCAATGGGATTATTTATTAACCCGTTTTATGAAGTCAGTTTCACACAGTGGTATTTTCAAATGATAAAACCCTGTTTATCATGAATAATATCAAGTTATAAAAATTAGTTTTGTTGAATGGTGGTAAAATTTAAATCCCTAAATATTATGAAATATAGTTTTCTAAATAATTTCAATTTAATTGATAACTTATGATAAAGAAAACATGCACTTCTAATGAATCATTAAATTCAATGAAAATATTATTATTTATTATGATAGATATCACATAGCCATTAAAAATGAGGTTATTTTTTGTATTAATAAAATTATGAAAACAAATTCCTGAAAAATATATTTAAAATGAATTAGTGTTTTACTAATAAATTAGGAATGAAAATAATAACCTTTAGAAAATATTATATTATATTTCTCAAAAACTATTTTCTATACACAGACCTATTTAACCTCAATAAATAAAAATTAACTTTAGGAGAATGATTTTAAGGAAATTTAAATAATTTCTATATTAAAAAATTAAACATTCATCTTATCAGTTTTCTAGAAAGAATATAAGAAAATTCAAATTTTACTCTTAAAAAAATATATTTCCAAAAAATATATTTTATCGAATATTTCAAATATATATTAAAAAAAATAGAATAATAGAAATTTTATTTGAAAAACTATTAGTATTTTTTTAAGTTGCAATTCCATAATTAACTTATGGTTAATTATTGAGAATTTTCTGAAAAGAAAATTTAATTAAGGAATCATAAAATATGAAGTGTTTTATTAAAAAACTATGTTTTCATTAAAAGTATTTAAAAGAAAATTATTATTATAATATGGTTTAATAATAAAAATTAGTTCATTTATATACTTATCAAATAGAATTTATTTTAATGGAACCAATTTTTTATTTAATTTTGTTATAAAATCTTTCCAAGCCTTTGGGACATTTCTCTTTGAAAAATTGGTGTTTCGTTGTTTTTGTGGGATTAATTTTAAATTAATTTCTACCACAAAAGATAATGGAATTTTGAAAAATGGATTCCAAATTTATAAATATAATAATTTATATTATCTAACATGTTATACTATAGTTATTACTATAATTAATAGTAAAAATACTAAAAAATTATTTATTGTGGTTAATTTTAAAACGGGTTTAATGGGCGTTAAACTAAAAAAGATGAGGTAAAAAAAACCTATATTATTATAAAAATTTCATTATATGTAAATATTTATAGATTATAACCTAAAAGGGTCTGAAATGGCCTATTTTGGGGAAATTTTTCATTTGAAAATTGTAGGTGTAACCTTTTCCCTTCCAATATAACAACTGCGCCACTCACCTCACTTATAAAATTTCATCCCATATTATCTCCAATTAACAAATTAAAATTTACTTGGATCTAATAATACCAAAAAAAATAACTTAAATAATTATATACCCACATTCCAGAGGCATTCTTGAGATTTGAAATCCAATATTCCAAGGCTTGATGTTAACCCTAAAGTGTTCGTTTGAAGAAGAAGTAACATTTTTAACTATGAGTGTTTTTATTACGTCATCTTATATCTTCGTAACATATTATAATACTAATATAAAATAATAAAATCAGTATATAATATATACTATGATGTTATTATGTTATATTATTATCCAATATCAATATTCACTTTCATCAAATGTGTTACGACTTTATCATTCATGTGTGTGATAGAATACTACAACGAGAAGCAAAGTTATTTTTTTCCATAACCACATATAAAAACCTGATAAATTGAAATATTTTAGGTTTATCTTAGATATTTAGGATATTAATATAATATTAGATGTATAATATCATATATTATTTCTTTCCTCCAAACATGTTTGATAACAATAATGTTGGTCCTGTGTATGACAGACTACCTCCTGTTGAACCGATGGGAATTTTTTTAAATTATATTATTCATGGATGGTAATAAAAAGATATTAAAATAATAAATATTATATTTTTATCATAATTATACTTATTTAATTATTATATCACATATACCATCTTACTTCCATTCTGTAGTGGATATGATAACACAATTCGCGTCTATTGTAAACCACACTCTCACAAAGAGATGTGATTTTTTTCATTAACGCATTTATTATATGGTAATGTGGATAAATTTATAGAATATATGTTCTATATATTACATATAAATGATTTTATATTTTTAATATCTTATTTACCCTTATTTATTTTAATTTATTGAGAAAATTGAAACAAAATTCATGCTTAGGTATGGCCTACCTTATATATGAAATGTGTATTTCATTTTATGTCAATGAATTCTAGAGAGTACGCTAAATAAATAAATAATAAATATTATATATATATGTTATAAAATTACTATTATTTGGTAACTAAGACTAAATTAACAAGGCAATTATTAACAAAACAAAACATACATGAAAAATAATGTTATTATTTCCTGAAACATGACATTCACATGGAATTTTTATTTAATTGGTAATGAGAAAACAGAACTAAATTTTATATTGTATGATATATATATATTTATGATTCATTAATATATTTATAATATATTTATATTTTTTATACATTGTGTTTTAATATTTAACAAGGATGTCATGACTTCTGGTTATGGATTTTTGTCTCACCTTTTTATCTGGTTAGACACATGACATGTTCAATGCATATCTATTTTACCAGATAAGTGAGCATGAAATGTGATTTCTAGGTTTTTTTTGTGTCAAAAATAAATTGTGTAATGTTTTAATCCAAAAATTGATCAATTGTTATATGACATTGCTTTTTATGTTCATTGAAACCAAATGTTCCAAGGAGTAATTGTTTTCATATATAATGGAATATTCAATTATACTCGAATGTGTTTATGAAACTCTTTGAAAATTCCACAATAGGTAATAGTGTTAGAGTAATAAATTATTTAATTTCAAGAATTTATGTGATACCAACATTATATTTAATAGGAGTTTTAAATATAATAAAGTTTAAATACAAAGTAACAAATAATAGAGGATGTAGTTATCATTCGAGTGATGACAAAAAGGATTTATAAATCATGGAGTTGAATTTAAATGAATATATCGAACCTAAATAGATCAACATAATGATGTGTAAATTTATCTCAACTCAATTATATTATATGATTTGTTTTTGGTCAACAAATGTTTTTTATGAATAACATGACATCATGATTTTAGTATACATGGTTTCTTATTTATCAACTTATATAACATATGTATGATGAATAAAATTATTAAATATGTCTTATATAGGACAATTTAATTATCCATGATATTTGTTAATTTTTGAGGGATGTACTTTCAAACACCTAATGGTGTAATATTTTAATGAATAAATTCTTCTTTTCATAATAATCATCTAATGGCATAGAATTCCATATACGATGTAGATATAGTACATTATTTATTAAATATTAGAACTAAAAGAAAGAAGTTTTATTTCATGAATATAAATATGACTGTGTATCTTATGATGATATTGTAAAATGAATATAGTTTCAAAAATTCTATTTGGAGGTTGTTTTGTACATAGATATATTAGTTGTTAACAAATAAAAGATTATTCCACTAAAATTACAATTCCACGTCACAAAACGACATATAATATTTTATGGCATGTTGGTAAAAAAACTGAGTGTGTCTCATTTAGTTAACACGATGATCTATATATAACATTATATCTATAAATATTTTATGATTGTTTTGTGAATAAATATTTTAATAAGATACATTAGTTACTAATATGAACTCAATAAAGTTTTTTGGTTGATTTTTTCAAAGAATGATGTTGATGATATACTTATAATGATTATATAATTAGAATAGAATTTTTGAAAATCAATATTTCATATTTTCAAATTGTCTTATATAATAGATATTAATCACTAAATGTGTTTATTGGGTGTGTTTCACGTTGTCTATAGATACAGACACACACACACACACATATATATATATGGTGAAGTAAAATTATTATTAAACTCTCAATTCATGACATAGAGTAATTATTGAAAATTGTTATTAGTGGAGAAATGCATGTTGTGATTAATTATTAAGGTTATCATAAATATGATTCTTTTACATATATATGGAATATTCTCATGTGGCACAAGACATGTTTCTGTTCACTTGATAACTCGTGATGTATATACCACATGGATTTTCATACATTAGGTATTTAGTATATTAGTTGTGCATGATCCATATTGAATATCATTATATGATGTCAGAGATATACCCAGGATGATATCCTTCACAATTCAACAACATTATTACACAATCACTGAGGACTAGTAGTTAATAGGTATGTCAATAATTTCAATGATCATTTCATTGGATAGAGATTAACTAATACATGACTTATCATCATCTAGGATGAGAATGAAATATAGGACCTTAATTTAGATATATCATTGGAATGTTTGTCAATACATAAATAGTTCATATGATATACGAATATAAATGAGCAAGGGTCATGTGATTTGCTTATATAATATGGTGAATCACTTGTTGTGAAATCTTTGATCTAGTTATAATATACTGATAAAATTAGGAATTTGTGAAGATGATATATTTGTATGATCCTACATTATCCCATTTTATTCATTTGTGTTTTTTGGTTGAAAGTGGTTTTTTGAGAATGTAAAAAATATCACAAGTGTTTTTTAGGTGATATTTTATCGAGAAAATGGAAATTATAGTTTGGTGTGATTAATTTAGGTGAGATTATATTTAATAGGTGGTGGTTATGTTATGGACATGTCATTATGATATAGAGTTACATGGTAGATTTTTTTTGTCTTACCATTTATGAAACCCCTACATTCAAGATCCATAGCTGCATATTCGGGATTTTGGTCAACTTACAATTATACATTTTCTACAGTATTGTAATGGAATGATGGCTAGGTTTCATAATGGAACATCAGTGATAAAATTTCTCAGTTATAGAAATCTAGGGATAGTTTTAGCATAGTGTCTCTAGTTTGTTGTGATGTTACCCCAAATTTAAAAGATTTTGGTTTTACCAAATTTTATAAATAGAGTGAAAAATTGTAGTTTTTTTATTTTTATATTGTTTTATTTCCCAAAAATGCTATCTAATGACCCCATTTTTGTTCAATAGTTTTCATGAAAACATTTCGATTCATGGATTAGAAAGGAGTGTTTCATCATCACGCGATTAAAAAAATGTATACATTCTATATCCATATTGAAATTATATTTTTCAATAACTTATACTTCAAACCCTGGGGAACCAGAGGATTAAATTTAATTATTTTTAACCCCCTTTATAATAATTTACTAGTTTGGATTCTTAATATTGATTCATATTGATCTATTGCAATTTATATTATTTATATATGGATTTTTTCACTCATTATTAATGAAAATTCCTTGGATTATTATTTCCTAAATTATTGTGGGGTTTTTTTTACTAAATTAAGTTTGATCCATGGGCCTATATTGTCATGGATTTTGAATTCTCTATGGTAGATTTGGGGAGATATATGGTATGCTTTAACATTTCATTGTTTGATAATATTGAAAGATTCATATAGAGGTAGGGGATTCATGTTTTAGTCAAATTTTATATGAATGTGTGAGATTATCATTCTTAAGATTCATTAATTAAGTGGAAGAATCAACTTGTTGAATAAAAAAAATCTATAAATTAAGGAATAAATAAATAAGAAATGTAATTAAATGACCACATGTTATTTATGAATTGTTGAATGCATATTTATATTTCATATAGATTATGGAATTTACTATGATGATTTTTTTATTCCTTAGTATACATGACATGCTTTAAATTATAGAAAATATGTAAAAATAGTAATTTAAATTTAATAATTAAATTGGAATGTAATATTAATTACTATTATCCCAAAGAAATATTTGAATATGAATATAATGTTTAAATAATTTATATTATTTATTTCTTGCAATTTTCATCTTGTGTTTTTTGGGACTTCTATTGATGTAACATTCTCATACATAACTGGTTAATTAATGAAAGATAAATAAAATAGTTTTTTTGTAAGATATACATATTGGGTTTTCATTTGACAACATTCATGTTTTATTCATGCATATATGTCCGGTGTGTCCAGTCTTTCATTTACATATGATTTTTTTTATGAAAATTTGAATTTTTTCTATTCATATACTTAAAACTATTAAAAAAATTATGATGAATTTTAATAAAACAATTCTGTTTATGATATTAAGTTACTGAAGGAAATAGAATATTTGGTGTTTTAATTTCGTGTTTCTTATTCAGTATGATAAGGCTGATATTTTGATGGATGACATAGGATTAGAGATTTGCATTCTATTTATTTGATGATATTTGTTATGGGATGATGAATTATTGGTTTCTATAGGTTGAGAGTTTTTATTTCCCATTTTATTTATTGTTTTCTTCATTATGTAGGTTTTTCTCAATGTTTGGCTATTGGTGGTTTGAACAACATTTTCCTATTATCCAATACACTATAGGTATATTTACGTAGTGGTATTTTTATTAAGTTTACTAGAATACCTATATGTTAGAATTGTAAATAAATTATAAATGAATTAATAGGATTTATTATTATCAATGGAAAAAATTAACTAATTAAAAGAAATGACATTGTTTGAATCAATGAATTATGAAATTATAATTGAAACCAAAAAATTAAAATATGAATTATAATTGTTTTGGAGTTTGATTTAAGGGGTTTAATAAAATAGTATTTTAAAGGATTTAACGAATGGTTGGTAATTTATCAAATTATAAAATAAAAATGGTTAATTGTATTTAATATTAATTCTTCCCTGATTATATGAAATCTAAATTATTATCCCTTAGTTAATGAATTTTTGTGTCAAGTGGGATGATGTCGAGAATTGAGTCAAAAGATATGTGGGATTAAATTTTTTGATTATGTGGTAAACTAATCATTATTTATTCCAATTTCATACACTCTACAAACCATGTTGGGAAGGATACCCATTCATAATTATTTTTTATTGGAGATATTTTCCCCCAACATCTCTGTTTTTAGGGGATAAATGGATTAATACTCCCTATTACATACTATCCATTAAGATCTTATATGATGTGTTGGAATATCCAGGATATGATGGCTTATGGTATATGTTATGTGCCAATATGGGGTATTGTGGATCTCAATTTCACCATGAATGTATTTTTTGTTATTAGTGGATTGAATTTATTTCATATACATGTATTTTGGACCTTGTAATTGTATTTAATATAGGTTTACCTGGATGGGTTAGCATGGAATGAGGAATATTGCATGTTACATATCCAAAAATGGGTATTAGGCTACATTCATAGTTATGGATGTGATTCTGATATTTGTTCTTGGGGTATATTATGAGATGATGATATAGATTAAACATGTTACATATGAGAAAGATAACATATACAAGGTATTGTAGCTTGAGATAGTTGTACTGGGGGTCTGAATGAAACAAACAAGTGGGGAAGTGGATGCATGTTGACTTTGTTATGTATATTATTTTATATAGAATTACATACTTCTACACATTATTAGGGTAGTGACTCTTAGTGAGTATATGATAATGTTTTAACATGTTTTGGAGATGAGTTCATTTTTTTATTAATTCGCTAGTATTTAGTTTTCTTCATTCACGTTTTAGGTTTTTTTTATGGTGGATTCTACTACATATACCAATATTATTTCCTTATATATATATGTGTGCGTGTTTGTGTGTGTGTCTATATATACAATTTCAATGTTTGTAGGTGGTGATTGTTGATGGAGATATGCATTATAATCCCATGGAGTGGATTATGAGTGGTAAGTGTTTCTAGTCACTACATTGGATTACACATGGTATATTTCAGTTGTTTATGCAGGTATAACATTACATTCATGTATTGGGATAGTTCATATATTATTTATGTTATAAATAGCATTAGTGATCATAACTTTCATCCTCATAATTTATATTTTGAGGATACTTCCTTATATTTATATTCATTCTATACTCTTATTGATAGTCACCAACCAAATGATTATTTGAGGACTGTTTTTTGGTTTTATCCCATATTCACTCCTTATAGGATGGGTACCTACGGAGGATGAATGATTATGAAATAGGGGTATCATAAATTATAGTTGTGGGTCCTGATGGATATTGGGGGTTGGAACTACTATGGATTTAATTGATTTGTAGGGACATAATATCAGTTTTAATTAACACATTATTTATGAATGTGTGACCAAGTATGATACCTAATTTTAGGCACCCAAAGATATTATTAAAAGGCTTTATGTATAATACAAGTACATAGTTAAGATAAATTACTTTTAAGGAATATACCTATGTAAGGATCATGCATCATGGTTGTCTATTCATATATTTGAATTGGGTAGAAAATAGGAATTAGTGAACACTATAATTTATTAAACTTAAATATTACAAAATTTAGGTTTAGAGAGTACCCAATTATAAAATATTTTTCTAATTTTAATTTATGTTAATATCCTAGCCCGGTTCATTCTGGGAAATTTTTGTATGATAGGCCAATAAATTTGTATAGAGAGCAGGTTGGTGGTAATGGCTATATGAGGAATATGAATCATGTTTTTTAGTGTGAGAGTTTATAAAATTATTTGGGATCTATATTATATTTTAATACTAAGATATGGTTAGTGTCAATAATGTTTTTGTTCAGTTTGATAAATACTCAGAGGGAGCACTGGGATTCATTTTCTATCAGTATTATTAATTGGGAAATATTATAATGGTGGTTTCATTATATATGGGATCGTGAGGAGTTTTTGTTTTCATGGGAAATGTTTTTTGAACTGTTTTAATTTTAATTTCATTTATCAAAAATGAAAGTGGATTCTCAGAATGAGACACCAACCACACCACAAACGAAGTTCAAGCGTGTCAGAGTTCAGTAACATGTATAAGAAGTTACTACATTATGCTTTAAAACATCTACTTTCTATGGAATATAAGGAATGGAATTTTGATGAGGATTTCCATATATATCTAGTTCTAGCTCCCCTCATTCATATTGTTTATGTAACATTTGTTTATAGATAATGTAGAATTCTATGAGAGGATGTTGGATAAGAATTGATTGATAAAGGAGGGGTGTTCTCAATAACCTTTGAGGAGTATATATAAGGATTGAAGTTATCAGTTTCCAATATAGAAAAATATTAAAAAGAAGGGAGTTAGGTATATCAATAATTATAATTTTCAATTGGATATTAGTGTTCATGGACCCCGTCTTATAGATTAGTAGTTATATATTTTTCATCCAGAGGTCTTGGATATCAAAATATTGAGTTCATGTCCCTACATGGTAGTCATCATACTGCTTTCATCTCTATTAAATATCATCCATTAGATAACTATCCTCTAAGGATACAAAAACATAATTATGTAATTCTATATTTTTTTAATATAATGGGGAAGGGGAATGAAGTTTATAGACCCATGTAGCCCCTCCTCCTCATAGATAGGGGAAATATCATTTCCATAAATGTTATATTATAGGTTCTTTGGATCCCATGGAGGTAAATTTGATAAAATTTATGCTTCAGTGTTATCACATCCATGTAATATAGATATTGTGTGAATTATTATCATATTTTTTATTACATTGGTGTATAGTTTGTTCGATTATAGATGTATTGACTCTTTCATTACACCCATCCTAGTCCATGCCTTTAGAAATTATATGGAATAAATTATAATTCCCATGGTATTTAAAATACATGAAAGAGGTAGATCTAGAATATATCCTGTGGTTATAGTTTATGAGTGTATTAAATTTAATCATAAATATTGGAGATATTTCTTGTTTCATGAAAAAACCATGTAATATCATCATTGTCAGGCGAAGAATATATTTTTTTATAGTATATGATTGATTGATTTAGTATGTATGTTATATTTTATGATGATAAAAATGTGTATTAATTGTTTTTTATAGAAGGTACCTTCATATTGTTTGAATAATATTTTTAGTTTTTTTTCTTGATGATCAATTAAATGTTGTGTTTAGGGTAGGATCCGCTAGTGGTGTTTCCTAGGGTTGTGAAAAAGGTACCCCGGTGTATTTAAAAAATTCGTTGAGACCCTACCCTCTCATCATGAAGTAAATATTGGGATAAATATTTATTTTATTGTCACTTTGATATTTATTTCATTATATAAGATGTATACTTTGGTGTTGTGGGAGCTACAAATTCAGATTGCTGATATTCTATAATGATGTTTTATGAAAACCATTTTGTGAATTTTGGTTACATTAATCTATTTTCAAATAAGGAACATGATGATTTTTATTTATATATAAATTAAAAATAATTCTGTTAGTTGACATATATAAATTTCCTACTCGTCCCATGGATTGATTTTTTATCTTATTAGTTAACAGAATCTACATATCCCGTGATGATTAAATCACAGTCTCAATGTCATCAGATGTGAGTGAAAGACACTGATATTAAAATGAATGAAATTAAATTTCTTTATACAAATATTGAGTCTATTTTAATTTCATTTTTATGATCCCTCTAGTTTCATTTACAGGACAAATAAATTTATTGATATGTGTGTTTATATATTAATTCATAGTGGATTTCATTCAAAAAATAGGTTGTATTCTATGTTGATGGATCCTGAAGGTAAGCCCTGATCTACATTGTCAATCCATCATCATCATCAAATTTTGGGAAATATTTTAAAAATTAAATTTTAGTCCATAAGGTAAATCTATTGGGTCATGTCGTATCTCATCTCATTGTATCCATGGATCCTTCAAAAATTAAGGTGATTGTTTTATAGGAATCCCCCAAGAATGTTGGGGAGGTATATAGTGTCCTTACTCTTTCATGTCCTTATAATAGGTTCATAAGTAACTTATCTAATATTTAACCTCCACTAATATCTTTTAAATAAGTATATTAGGATTTCATGTGGATTGAATATTTTTAAAAAACTTTTATGTATTTGGAGGAGAAGTTGGTTGGGGATCTTGTTCTATATTTTCTAGAATGTGGTTTTTTGTTAGATTTATAATATTACACATCAATTCATGGAATGGGGTGTGTATTACAGTAATATATTAGGATTATATAATATGTGTTAAAATTGTTATTCTCTCATGATTATAAGTACAAAACCCATGAACTTAATCTTGTTGTGGTTTTGTTTTGTCTGGCGTTTTGGTGGAATTAACTCATTCATTATATCTTTTTCATCATCATTAATCATAATATATTTAATTATATATTCCCCAAATGAGATTTTATTTTTCAAAAATGACAGTATGCTGGATCCTTATAGGATTATGAATCTGAGATTTTTAATACAATGTGGAAAGGGAATGTCATTGCCGGTCCTTTGAGAAGTATATCACGTGGGTATGTTGTTTGTGAATATTTTGATTCTTGGATTATTATAGATTATTTTTCTCTAACACAACATTAATTGGGAGAAGATGATGGTAAAAAGTTTCTTTATCATATTATAGTTCGGTTGTCTTTGGTGTTATATGTGGAGGAGTTTCAAAATGTGGATTTTGAGGTGGTGTATTGATGAAATTATATTTATTGCATTATTTCTCATAAGGGATTGTTTTAAGATGACAACTATTAGTTATTTCATTAATGGAGTATATACATTAATTCATCTATTCATGATTTGGTTCTCTATAATTTCCATATTTTACCATCATATATACATCCAAATGGGGTGAAAATATATCATGACATGAAAGGAATGTTTTAGGGGTACTAGATAGAGGGATCAATTATAATTGTTGGTCAGAGTGGACCCTCAAGAGGGGGGTGAATTGAGTTCCAATTAAAATTTTCTGTTAAAAACAATTTCTAATAAAATCCCTCAATTTCAAAAACAAATTAAACTGTAGTGAATTTATATAGATTATAAAGGTTCAATTAGCTTCTCAAAGATTGATTAGTTCTCAGTTAACTTAATCTTATGATTAAATTAACTTTTGAAACTAATTTACTGATTTATAATAAATATAAACACTTGAGAATTTAATTATCAAAGTAGCCTTGAAGATAGATTATATTTCAAAGTAATAGCAGCGGAATATGAAATAAATATGTATAGTATGGATATAGAGTATAACTATAAACACAGAGAAGTAACCAAGAGGTTCAGTCTCAAGTCGAGACTTAGTCCTCTCAAAAGTTTATATAAAAGTGATCCACACCCTGGATCGGGGTTAACAACAGTGAACACACTGTCCAGGTCACAAGACCTCTACCACAGTTCTACGTGGGAAAACAAACAACAGCAGCCAACTGTCCAGGTCACAAGACCTCTACCACTATCCACAGTGGGAAGTGAAGTGTAAAAGGTTTGCTGAGGAGTTACAGATCCTCCAGTGAAAGTACAGGAGTCAGTGTGTGTGTTTAATACAGCAGATAATACACACTGCTCAAGATGTAGAATAAATAAATCACAGAGCAGAGATGTAGAGTTTAGGAATGGCTCTAGTGATTTCAGTGTAGCATTGGACTCGTTTTGGAATTAATCAGAAGTGATTCTGAGTCCTCTTCTCGATTTTGTTTGAGAAGCAGAGTGTCGTATGCTTCAGGTTCACAGGCAGTGAGATGTAGTCGATGAAGCTCTTCAATATTCTATTGTATGCACACCACTCTTCTTGAGTAGGCTTGATTGTATATTTGATTCTGTCTTGCTTGGTTCTTCTTGTATGCACAGAGCTCTTCTTGAGTATGTCGTATGCTTCCTTGTCTCTGTGTGTGTTGTTTCTCTCTTCTTCGTTTTTCTCTTCTTCACTTCACACCTCTCTTCAGCAGAGTCTTCTTGTATTTATATCACATGCTCCGTAGGACAAAAAAGGTTTCCTTTCCGCAGGTACGAGGTACGGTTTCCTGACATCCGACAACCTTTATTAATTAATTGTCAGGGTATTAAAATATAACTAATATGACCGTTGGTTAGAATAAATAAAGATAACGATAAAGAAATTCAAACAGTTGTTTATGACTGTTCAAGAGATCGGTAGGTCATCAGCATTAGAGTAATGATCGGTGACTCAGATAGATCAGCATCGATCTGTCATCTGATCGGTGAGTCATTTTGATCAGCATCGGTCTGTCATCTGATCGGTGAGTCATTTTGATCAGCATCGGTCTGTCATCTGATCGGTGAGTCATTTGCATCGGTGAGTCCTTGGATCGGTGAGTCTGATTGATCGGTGACTCTTATGGATCGGTGACTCTGATGGATCGGTGTCTCTGATGGATCGGTGAGTCTGATAGATCGGTGACTCTGATGGATCGGTGACTCTGATGGATCGGTGAGTCTGATTGATCGGTGAGTCTGATTGATCGGTGACTCTGATGGATCGGTGACTCTGATGGATCGGTGAGTCTGATGGATCGGTGAGTCTGATTGATTGGTGACTCTGATGGATCGGTGACTCTGATGGATCGGTGAGTCTGATTGATCGGTGAGTCTGATGGATCGGTGAGTCTGATGGATCGGTGAGTCTGATGGATCGGTGACTCTGATGGATGTTGAATCCAGAAGACTTCCAACATACTTTGTAAGTCAATAATCATAGTTAAAAGCATGATAACTGATTCATTCATATATTGGAATTATGTTTATGAGACATCAAACCAGATTAAGCATCAATGAGTTGTGATGATTTGTGATTATTAAAACATCAGTTATAAACATGAAATCAGCAATCTTCCAGAGGGCTCAACAATCTCCCCCTTTTTGATAATCACAAAACTTCATATATATATATATAAAATAATAAAAAATAATAATAAAAAATAAAAAATAATAATAAAAAAAATCTCCCTCTTAAAATAACATTCCCATATATATAGTATTCAGATTTCTCCCCCTGAGATATTGATCTCCCTCTTCATATATAGAGTACTCCCCCTTAGATATATATTTCCCCCATTATATATCTTTCTCCCATTATATAGATCTTTCGCCCATTATATATATATTTCTCCCATTATATATATCTTCTTTCTCTTTATATATATCTTCTTTCTCATTATATATATCTTCTTTCTCATTATATATATCTTCTTTCTCATTATATATATCTTCTTTCTCATTATATATATCTTCTTTCTCCCCCTTTGGGATAATCAAAAAGGAGGGAAAACAGATAAGGGAAAAGAGAAGCAGGGTGCAGAGAGGATAGAACATAACACAAAGGAAAAACAAATTTGATAAAGTCACAGAAAAAGATAAGCAATACATAGATCACCCCATCAAAAACAATATGTGGCTATTTGGTGGGATACAAAGGGGCTTTCCCTTTATCCTTTGGATCAATGGTAGGTAAGGTAGAAGGCTTGGAGGCAGGCTGTGGTTCACGGAGCTGAAGTGGTGGCAGGATAACTCTGGCAGGTGCAGTTGGAGGTGTCACAGAGGGTTGTTGAGAAGGAGCAGGAGCTGGATGAGAAGCTTTCTGAGAGACTGGCCGCAACTGAGATAGAGCTTGGGCAACAGACAGCTGATTTGGAGCGACATCAGAGGCACTGAGAGGTTCATAAGTAGGGAGTACAATTGCAGTGGCCTGTGCATCCAAGTAAGGCTTCAACAGATGAATGAAGTCCGGAATAACTTCTGCTCCATACTTCATAGCTTTTTCAAAATCATCCTTGTTTTCCATGAACTGCGCCAAGGAAGGGACAAAATCTTGCAATTGGCGAACTTGAGTGTTGAAGGCCTGAGTGACTGGAGGTAAATTTAGATTCTCTGCCAAGACTTTGAAGTTTGCAGCCATCTCATGTTTTGTATAAATCTTGGAAAAGTAAGTATCAACTTTTTCCTTGATCTCTTGCAGGGAATTCTTAGCATCTGCTGAATATACTAAGGCCATCTTATGACTATTATCACAGAGCTCTTTCATCCTCCTCAAAGATTCTAAGTCAAGAATTTGTCTTACAGCAGCTAGCTCTGCATGCACAACTTCTCTGAGAGCTTTTATATCACGAGTAGTGATTTTGGTTACCTTGCCTGTACTGGCTTGGCCGACTATGTGAGTTAGTTCAGCTTTCAACTTCCTCAAGTCAGACTTGTTGAGATGTTCAATCAGATTTCTCAAAACTTCCATCATACCAGAGATGGTTGATCTGAACTCATTTGATAGATAAATTAAGCTAACATGGAGATCCTTCAATGTTTGATTCAAAGAGGCTATGTGCCTACCAACAAATTCACCAGTAGCAGTCAAGTCTGGCTTGAGAACATCTGAGACTGCAGTTGAAAAAGCTTTCAAGGAATTTTCAGAAACTTGCAGAGATACTTGATGAAGGGCATTGGAATGTTCTTCTCTGACTATATCTCTCATAGTGGTTAGCAATTCAGTCTTAAACTTATCAAGATCAGCTCGAGAGATTTCAGAACCAGGTAAATTCACATTAACAGGATCAACAGTAGGAATAGACCTTGCTTCTCTTGGAAGGTTCTTTTTCACAGCTGCAGCAAATTCTGGCAATTCGTCTTCTTCTTCAGAATATTCTAAGCCCAAAACAGCATATCCAGGGTAGTCATCCCAAACAGCAGCACACAGGATGTAGTTGGGTTTTTCATAGCTTGTTGTTCCACTAATTTTTGATGAGTCAGCCTTGCCACTGATATGGATTTCTGGTACTGACTGAGGTTGTTCTACTTGATCTACAGCAAGACCATCCACCGGTCTGTTAACACCATCAACAGCAGCTTCAACATCATCAGCATCATCATCATCACCACCAAGATTGTCTTCAGCATCACCTTGCTCATTATTACTCTGCTCAGAGGCTTCACTGTGATATTCCTCATTATCAGAATCTTCTTCATCATCAAGAATAGGTTCTGACTCTGGTAGGGTTAAGGGTGGACTAGCAGGTCCAAATTCTATTCTTTTCTTGGGGCTAGCAGTGTCTGGATCACTCCTATCATCAGGAGAAGACACACTTCCTTCTTCAGTTGCATCTTTTTCTTGCTCATCATCATCAGAATAAATTGGTTCCTCATCTGGTTTTAATCCAGGATCTCTCAAATCCTTTAGCCTCTTGCCATGATCTATAGGATTGTAGGCTTCATACAACTTATCTTCATCTGCAACCCAGCATTTCTTCCATGGATTCCAATTGATTTTCATCCTCTTGCAGATCTCTTTGTTGAGGCAGAAGGTACGCTCTATTTCAACAACTTCATCATCTTCATCAACACATTCCAGATTCTGGAGCATAGTAGATATCATTTTTGAATAAAACAACGCTGTGGCTTTCTTGGAAGGTTTCAGCATACTACCTATGTGGACCATCACATATCTACACAGATTTATCTTTTCATGGGTTTTGAGCAGAAACAATAGAAAAACATCTTGAAACTTAACAGCAGCAAAATATCCTCTTCGAGGGCAAAGTTGGTGCTGAATAAACTTGAATAGGAGTCTGCTTTCACCATCTAATTCTGAAGCTGTGATTCTCCTCGATTCTCTGTTTCCAGTTAGAAGCTCTAGCGCTAGCTCATAAGAAAAATAGTCAGTGACTGGGGGTATATTGCCAGCATAGTCCTCATATCTTCCTTCATGAGGTACGTTTAAACATTCAGCCCACTGCTTAGATGAGAATGATATTTTCTTTCCTTTTACAACCGATGACAACCTAGCAGCTTCCACACCATCAAGCGTGATTTTCAGGTTCATGTAAAACTCATGTACTAGCTTTGGATAATCTATTCGGGCGTTGTCTGAAAACCAGTCTATCCATCCTTGCGATTCAAGAACTTGTAGCAACAGGGACTTACTTGATAGAAGCCACGCCGAGTTTACTTCTTTTTCTACAGCAACAATCCGAGTTTCCAGGTTCGGATTTACTGAGCGTTGAGAGGTATTGCTCGACTCGCCTCGAGCACGCTTTGAAGGTACAGGGCTATCTGGTCCTTTGCTCGGTCTCTTTTGCTTAGCCATTCGAGGATTTTGGAGAGGCAGGAGTTCGAAGGTTCGAAGGTTCAAAGCAGAGGGGAAGAGAGGTTGAGAGGTTCGGCGGGAAATGTAAGGTCAAAGGTTTAGGGAAGATAAATAGCCGCGTATCATTTATTTTATCATTTAGGGTTCCCATAAAAAGTAATTTACTAATTAATAAAAAGTAATTAAAAAAAATCGGTTTGACAGAACAGTGTGACAGATCAGTTCCACAGATCAGTTTCACAGATCAGTTTCACAGATCAGTTTCACAGATCTGTTTCACAGATCAGTTTCACAGATCAGTTTCACAGATCAGCTTCACAGATCAGTTTCACAGATCAGCTTCACAGATCAGTTTCACAGATCAGTTTCACAGATCAGTTTCACAGATCAGTTTCACAGATCAGTTTCACAGATCAATCATACACAATTCTTGTTTAATAAATTTAATTCTTTCAGAGCATATGGGCTTTGTGAAGATGTCGGCTAATTGATTTTCAGAACTAACAAATTCTAGAGAAATATCACCCTTCTGGTAATGATCTCTTAGAAAGTGATGTCTGACATCAATGTGCTTAGTTCTAGAGTGAGACACAGGGTTCTTGGATAAGTTGATTGCACTAGTGTTGTCACAGTTAATTGAAACATGTTTAAGATCAAATCCATAATCCAATAGAGTGTGTTTCATCCACAAAATTTGTGCACAGCAATTACCAGCAGCTATGTATTCTGCCTCGGCAGTAGACAATGCAACTGAATTCTGTTTCTTACTACACCATGATACTAGGGATTTTCCAAGCAAATGACATGTTCCTGATGTGCTTTTTCTATCTAACTTACAACCAGCAAAGTCAGCATCTGAATAACTCATTAACTCAAAGAATTGTCCTTTTGGGTAAAACAAACCTAAATTTATAGTATACTTAAGATACTTAAAAATCTGTTTAACAGCTAATAAGTGTGATTTTTTAGGATTAGCTTGAAATCTAGCACACATACATACACTAAACATAATATCTGGTTGACTAGCAGTAAGATAAAGTAGGCTTCCAATCATACCTCTGTAATTGGTTTGATCAACTGGTTTCCCAGTTTCATCAACATCCAATTTACAGGTGGTACTCATAGGTGTATTACTTTCCTTAATACTATCCAATTCAAAATGTTTTAAAAGATCCTTTGTATATTTACTTAGATTTAAAATAATACCATTTTTAGTTTGAAAGATTTGAAATCCAAGAAAATACTTAAGCTCTCCCATTAAGCTCATTTCAAATTCATTTTGCATAACCTTTGAAAAATCAGTACATAAGGAGTTTTTAGAAGATCCAAAAATAATATCATCAACATATATTTGTACAACTAAAACATCTTTAGAAATTCTTTTAATGAAAAGAGTTGGATCAGCAATCCCTTTAGTAAAACCTTTTGAAATAAGGAAATTGCTAAGTCTATCATACCAAGCTCTTGGAGCTTGTTTCAAACCATATAAAGATTTAGAAAGTTTAAAAACTTGATTTGGAAAATGGGGATTAGTAAATCCAGGTGGTTGTTCTACAAAAACATCTTCAATTATAAAACCATTTAGAAATGCACTTTTAACATCCATTTGATATAATTTGAAATCCAGATGTGCAGCATATGCAAGTAAGATCCTAATGGCTTCTAGTCTAGCTACAGGTGCAAAAGTTTCCTCATAGTCTATACCTTCTTCTTGACTATATCCTTGTGCAACTAGTCTAGCTTTGTTTCTGACTATATTTCCAGATTCATCTACTTTATTTCTAAACACCCATTTTGTGTCTATTGTCAAGATGTCCTTAGGTCTGTCAACTAATTCCCAGACTTTGTTTCTTTCAAACTGATTTAATTCTTCTTGCATAGCCATTACCCAAAATTCATCATTGATAGCATCATTGATATTTTTAGGTTCTGACTGTGAAAGAAAAGCTTGATGTTCAACCTGGTTTCTTAGAGAAGCTCTAGTTTGTGTTCCTCTATCTAGATTTCCTACAACAGCATCTAAGGGATGGTTCTTTAGAGTCCTAGATGGTCTTGGAAAGATAGGGCTAGTAATTTCAGGTTCATCTAGAGATTGAGGTTCAACAGAAGCAGATTCTGGAGAATGTCCAGAACTGGATGCTTTTATAACAGGTTCTTTAGATTTATCATTAAGGTCCAGAATAGACAAATATTTTTCAAGATTCCCAAGAGAGGTTTTAGGCTCATGTGGATCAGTTTCATCAAATTTGATGTGAACAGATTCTTCCACACATTTGGTTCTCTTATTGAAAACTCTATAGGCTTTACTAGAGATAGAGTAACCCAGGAAAATTCCTTCATCACTTTTTGGAGCAAATTTATCAAGATTATCTTTAGTATTCAGAATAAAGACTTTTCAACCAAAAACTCTAAAGTAATTAACCTTAGGCTTCCTATTATTCCACAACTTATAAGGGGTTTTCTTAAGAACTGGTCTAATCAAGACTCTATTAATAACATAGCAGGCTGTATTAACAGCTTCAGCCCAAAAGTAAATTGGCAGGTCATATTCATTGAGCATGGTTCTAGCAATTTCTGGCAGGGTTCTGTTTCTTCTTTCTACTACACCATTCTGTTGGGGTGTCCTAGGGGCAGAAAAGTTATGAGAATAGCCATTGAGTGAGCAGTAAGATTCAAAATCTTGATTTTCAAACTCACGACCATGATCACTTCTTAGGGTCTTAATCTTGAGTGCACTAAGATTTTCTACAGACATGGAGTATTTAACAAAGTAAGAACAAGCTTCACTTTTGTGAGCTAGAAAATATACCCAAGTATATCTAGAAAAGTCATCTACGAGAACATAGACATAGTGCTTCCCATTTAAACTAGAAACACTTGATGGTCCAAAAAAATCCATGTGAACCAATTCAAGTGGTTGAGAAGTTGAAACTTTTTTCTTTGATTTAAAAGAAACTTTGTGTTGTTTTCCCTTTTGACAGGGATTACAATCTTTGTCTGCTGGAAATTCAAGTTTGGGTAAGTCTCTAACCAAGTTCTTCCTAGAAAGTTTTCTAAGTGAGTGCACATTGCAGTGTCCTAATCTTCTGTGCCAAAGCCAAGACTCTTTATTAAAAGCATTTAAACAAGGAATGTTCTGTTTAGCTAAAGAATCTAAATCAACAGCATAAACATTCTCATTTCTTAAAGCAGAAAATACTAAAACATTTTTAGAGTTAAAAACATTGCAAGAATCATTTTCAAATTTAACATGAAAACCATCATCACATAACTGAGAAATGCTTAACAGGTTATATTTAAGTCCATCAACAAATAAAACTTTAGAAATCAAAATTGAATCTGTGTTACCAATCTGGCCTAGGCCGATGATTTTTCCTTTAGAGTTATCACCAAAGGTGACAAATCCTCCATCAAACTTTATTAAGCTATTGAAGCAAGAACAATCTCCAGTCATGTGTCTTGAGCACCCACTGTCTAAATACCATATCTTCTTGTAACAGCTCTTCAAGCAGGTCTCCTACAAAACAGATTTAGATGGAAGATAATTTTGGTACCCAGATCTTCTTGGGTCCAGACAGGTTAGCCATTAACACTTTAGGTACCCATATTTGTCTAATGGGTCTCATATAATTTGTAGAAATAACATTCTTTGAAAGATAAACCTTATTAGATTCATAACTATGAATATAACTGGTTGAGGCATAAGAAGTTCCAGAATTAACTATCTTCTGTCCAGATTTAGGAATGAATCTAGTTTTGGCATCTTTCCTTTGTCCAGGTTGGTATCCTATACCAGTAGTGTATCTAGGTGCAACTTTCTTTCCTAGCATTTGTGTTAGAGTGTTTTTACCATTGGTGAACTTCTCTAAGTCTTTCTTGAGTTACTCATTAGACAATTTTAGTTCAGTGTTCTCTTTAAGCAGCTGAGCATTCTTTTCTACTTCTATATCCAGATCAGATTTATGCTTAACACTTAAAGCATACTGTTTCTTTAGACCTTTATATTTATCTTTAAGCTCATTACATGTTTCTTCTAGCATGTCACAGTATTCAAACAATTCAGATTTTGACATGTTTTCTGAGTTATAATCTTCTCCAGAATAGTATGAATTAAAAGCAGGAGTCTCTGATGTTACCTCAAAAGTGTTTGTCATGAAACACATGTTGGCCCGATTCTTTTCAGAGTCTGAAGATTCAGCTTCACTTGTGCTGTCTTCTGAAGCACTCCAAGTAGCCTTCATGGCCTTCTTGTACTTGTTATTCTTGTATTCATATTTCTTTTTATACTTCAGCTTTGGACAGTCGGCTTTAATGTGTCCTTTCCTCTTACACTCATAGCAGACAACATCATCTGATTTGTCGTTCTTCTTCCAATCCTTTTTCCATTTTCCTTGTTGGTCATACTTTCCCTTGTAATTTGGTTTCCTAAAGAAGTTCTTTTTCCTATAAAACTTTTTGAATCTCCTGGCTATTTGAGCCATCTCATCATCACTGTCAGAATCATTCTCACTTTCCTCACTGCTTGAACTTTCATTGATAGCTTGAAGCTTTTCCTTATCCTTATTCTTTGAGGTTGTAGTCTTGAAGGCAATAGACTTCCTTTTAGGTTCATCATCTTCTTCTTTATTTACTTTAAGCTCTTCTTCATACATCATCAGCTTACCAATTAATTCCTTGACAGGTAGAGCAGCAATGTCACAGGATTCTCTAATGGAGACAGAGGTTCCTCTCCATCTTTCGGGTAGACATCTCAAAATTCTCATAATTTGTTCCTTTGCTGGAACATCCTTTCCCAGAGAGGTCATTGTGTTGACAATTTCATTGAACCTGAGATACATATCAGAAATGGGTTCATCAGGCTTCATCTTAAAATTATCATACTTAATAGTATAGGTATTCAATCTCATCTCCTTAACATTAGTTGTTCCTTCATGAGAAACAGCTACGGTATCCCAAATTTCATATGCAGTTTTACATGCAGAAATTCTATTAAACTCTTCATCTCCTAGAGCACAGTACAGAGCATTCATAGCTTTACAATTGTTATTGTAAGCAGTCTTTGTAGGTTCATCCCATGTAGATCTAGCAGTAGTGGGAATTTTTTATTCAGATTCAATAGTAGTCCAAATATCAAAACCTATGCTTTCTAGATAAATTTTCATTTTCAGTTTCCACTGAGCATAATTAGTTCCATTGAAAAAAGGTGGCCGGTTAGTAGGAGCACCCTCAAGTCTATTATCCATGATATTACAAAAAAGAATTTTAAAGAGATAAAAATTTAGAAATAACAGAAATTTTAAGAACTTTAAAATACAACTAAAATCACAGGTCAAAAGCAGAGCACTTTTAGAAAGTATTTACTTCCTTTGATACCAAGTGTTGGTCGGAGTGGACACTCAAGAGGGGGGTGAATTGAGTTCCAATTAAAACATTATGTTAAAAACAATTTCTAATAAAATCCCCCAATTTCAAAAACAAATTAAACTGTAGTGAATTTATATAGATTATAAAGGTTCAATTAGCTTCTCAAAGATTGATTAGTTCTCAGTTAACTTTATCTTATGATTAAATTAACTTTTGAAACTAATTTACTGATTTATAATAAATATAAACACTTGCGAATTTAATTATCAAAGTAGCTTTGAAGATAGATTATATTTCAAAGTAATAGCAGCGGAATATGAAATAAATATGTATAGTATGGATATAGAGTATAACTATAAACACAGAGAAGTAACCAAGAGGTTCAGTCTCAAGCCGAGACTTAGTCCTCTCAAAAGTTTATATAAAAGTGATCCACACCCTGGATCGGGGTTAACAACAGTGAACACACTGTCCAGGTCACAAGACCTCTACCACAGTTCTACGTGGGAAAACAAACAACAGCAGCCAGCTGTCCAGGTCACAAGACCTCTACCACTATCCACAGTGGGAAGTGAAGTGTAAAAGGTTTGCTGAGGATTTACAGATCCTCCAGTGAAAGTACAGGAGTCAGTGTGTGTGTTTAATACAGCAGATAACACACACTGCTCAAGATGTAGAATAAATAAATCACAGAGTAGAGATGTAGAGTTTAGGAATGGCTCTAGTGATTTCAGTGTAGCACTGGACTCATTTTGGAATTAATCAGAAGTGATTCTGAGTCCTCTTCTCGATATTGTTTGAGAAGCATAGTGTCGTATGCTTCAGGTTCACAGGCAGTGAGATGTAGTCGATGAAGCTCTTCAATATTCTATTGTATGCACACCACTCTTCTTGAGTAGGCTTGATTGTATATTTGATTCTGTCTTGCTTGGTTCTTCTTGTATGCACAAAGCTCTTCTTGAGTATGTCGTATGATTCCTTGTCTCTGTGTGTGTTGTTTCTCTCTTCTTCTTTTTTCTCTTCTTCACTTCACACCTCTCTTCAGCAGAGTCTTCTTGTATTTATATCACGTGCTCCGTAGGACAAAAAAGGTTTCCTTTCCGCAGGTACGAGGTACGGTTTCCTGACATCTGACAACCTTTATTAATTAATTGTCAGGGTATTAAAATATAACTAATATGACCGTTGGTTAGAATAAATAAAGATAAAGATAAAGAAATTCAAACAGTTGTTTATGACTGTTCAAGAGATCGGTAGGTCATCAGCATTAGAGTAATGATCGGTGACTCAGATAGATCAGCATCGGTCTGTCATCTGATCGGTGAGTCATTTTGATCAGCATCGGTCTGTCATCTGATCGGTGAGTCATTTGCATCGGTGAGTCCTTGGATCGGTGAGTCTGATTGATCGGTGACTCTGATGGATCGGTGACTCTGATGGATCGGTGACTCTGATGGATCGGTGAGTCTGATTGATCGGTGACTCTGATGGATCGGTGACTCTGATGGATCGGTGAGTCTGATTGATCGGTGAGTCTGATTGATCGGTGACTCTGATGGATCGGTGACTCTGATGGATCGGTGAGTCTGATGGATCGGTGAGTCTGATTGATCGGTGACTCTGATGGATCGGTGACTCTGATGGATCGGTGAGTCTGATTGATTGGTGAGTCTGATGGATCGGTGAGTCTGATGGATCGGTGAGTCTGATGGATCGGTGACTCTGATGGATGTTGAATCCAAAAGACTTCCAACATACTTTGTAAGTCAATAAGCATAGTTAAAAGCATGATAACTGATTCATTCATAGATTGGAATTATGTTTATGAGACATCAAACCAGATTAAGCATCAATGAGTTGTGAGGATTTGTGATTATTAAAACATCAGTTATAAACATGAAATCAGCAATCTTCCAGAGGGCTCAACAATAATGTTGGTATTTGGATTATTTGTTATCCATAAGGAGAATGATAATCATAATGTTCGGCATTTTTTTATTCTCCCACTCGATGTTCCCTAAAGGAATTTGGAGGACTTTTCAATATACTTTATGACCGGATTTCCTTGATCATAGGAAATATGGTATGATATATAGGTGATTATGGAGAACATGATAAAGGTAGATCAATGTTTATGTATTAAAGAGTATATATTTTTAGATGTTTTTTTGGTGGTACCTAGAGGTGGTTTTAGGCTCTAATTATCTATTTTTACCTCCAATGCTTGGGGATGACTCTAACCTTATTTGTTTTTTAGTTATTCTATATCACATCCTTTCATCCGTGAAAAAATGGTCAAGTAATGTAGACTATCCCTACATTATATGACATGTTGAATACATTTATTTTTGATTATTGATATACATGTATGAAAGACCAACCCATTTGGATTTTAGTTAAAATAATTTTTTTCACTCTACCATTGTTATGAATAAATACATTTTATTTTATAAGAAAGAATTAAAATATTTAATATGTTGCACTAAGTGAAGAGAGTTACATATTCTCAAACATAAATTCATACATTTTATGATATATTAGGTTAAAGTGATTCGTGAGAGAATGATGCTAGAATATGACTTCTTGATTTACTGTTCTAGTCATAGGAGGAGTTCTATAGAGTATTATGTTGGATATCACACGTCCTTGATGATATATTAACATTATGGATAGTGAAGGTTCATTCATAGAATTATGTTATATCAATAATTGGTTGGATCATTTTAGGTTATAGTTCATATTGGATTTGTCCCAATTTGGTTAGTACTCCCCCATTGATGTGATTTATTGATGATAGATTTCATGTTTCATAGATTCAATGATATCATCATAATGATTCCCAGTTCATTGACTTGGGTGAGATCAATATTGAAGATGATTTACCCTTCACATAATGTATTTTTTAGATCTAAGGTTTCACGACGCGTCCCCCGGGGCCCGTGCCGTGACAACCCCAACCCCGCCTTCCATAGGCCAGGGGATGGAAACTACCACCAAAGATGTAATTCCCTAAAACTAGGAAGGCATTGCCTTTATAACCTATAAATGACCACAATAGAGCACAAAACTAGATACAAAACACTAAGAAAATGGTATAGCAAAATAGTGCTAAAAAGTAAATGGTGCTGGAAATACGATCCCAACTGTAATGTAAATGGAATTGGAAGTACAAGTAAAAATTAAGAAAGGAAAAATAGTTGTTGGGTCATCCTCCGGTATTCCTTCCAGAAGGGTAGGTATAGAGATCCTCCTCCTCACTCTATGTCCCCCAGTCTCCTTTGTGTACCGACTCATTGTAATATCCACCTCCGAGTACCGTCAATTCCTGGGACTCTCATCCTATGTCAGCATTGTTCGTCGTCTGCATCCAACACAATAAAGTGCGGGAATAGCCCATTACGGGGTGAGTATAAAAATACTCAGTAGGGACCCCGAGACCCTCAATGTTTCACAAATACACCAAGGATAAACCAAAATGTAAGGAATCAAAAGGTAACCCTAAATAGGTATATGCCCATACATAAAACTAAGTTATTAAGTAATCCATCTTAATCATGAGAAAAACACAAAAGTACCAACTCAACACAACTAGGATTTTATTTTAGGGGTACTACCAAGTAACATCCCCAACACATTATCGAAACCTCAGCTTCTGGAGAACTACTTTTCTATCGAGTAGAGTAGGCATGCCTCGTCACACAGAGGCGCTTCCCACTAACCTTGGACTGATAAGGTACTCATCCTATCGAGTACCACGGCTATGCTACGTCACATAGAGGCGCTCCCCACCGCGGGTCTTCCGACATACCCAGTCGCTCCCCCTCATAGCCGACCAAGATATTCCAGTTGCCCAGTACCATGGGTATTCTACGTCACTATGTGGGCTCCCCCACCGTGGGTATACTACCACTACCAGGTGCTCCCCACTGGGCTAGTAGAGTCTCTCCGAGTCAAACCGTCAATAGTCATCACGTCTCAGCCAGCTACTAGGTCTTCGCACTCTGCTCGCTCATCACTAGAAGGATATGCTCCATGAGATACTAGTCGATACTCCAACTGTCACGAAGTCCGACGAAGAAGTATCTCAAAGGTCTTCTACGTCATAGGGGTCTCAACATAATAGACGGTGCGTCAATTGGACGCCCTATTTGTGAGTTATTAGCCTTTTAGACCCAGGGGCCCGGTTGGATACGTGCATGATCCAACATGACTGTATCTCTACTAAACCCCAAACTCCAGTGGGGTATACTCAAAGGAAACATCATTCTCTAATATTACCAGGGCCACTAACTGTACTTGAAATAGATGCTTAGTGCAAATGATATGACCAAAATAATGTAAAGGGTGTCGTAGGGGTCCCGGTTCCAGTCCGACCTGGCCCAACCCGGTCTGGGCAGACCCAATTCGGGTCATCTTGGCCTACCCCATTAGGTCTGACCAAGCCTGCTCGGCCCATCCCAGTGGCCCGAAGAGGTGCTGTGGAGGGCCGAGAGGGCGTGGACCAGCCACAGGTCAGCGCGAGGACAGTTCAGCCTAAACGGTGCGGCATGGGCGGCTCAGCCCAGAGGGTGCTGCGAGGATGGCTAGGCCCAGGGCGTGGGACCAGTTCGGCTCGGAGGGTGCCACGAGGCCGGTTCGGCCGAGAGGGTGCGGTGCAGCCAGTTCGGCAGCGAGGGCGCCGCCTGACATGTTCTATTGGGACGACACCGCAAGGGCGCGGTGCTTGGGATACTGGCGAGCGGTGTGATCCAGGGTGGCTTAGTGGTCATCAATTGGTGTGGCCGGTTTGGCCGGCATGGCCGGTTCGGCTGGCGCGGCCGGGGGTTGGGGGGGCGTGCAGTGCGACGCAGCTCATGCTGGGTTGGCCGGCAACAACACAGGGCTGGCGGGCTACGCGGTTCGGCATGGGGCTGTGGAGCGTCGCGAAGGCGACGCATGTCGTAGAGGCTGTGAGAGGTGTGGTCATTGCTTTTGTCACCGTTGTCACCTTCCTCCATTTCAAAGAACACTATTAAACAAAGACGAACGACGGAGGGGTTGGGCCATGTTTGTTTGGCCCACACCCTCCGCGTTTAGTGTGGTAGAAATCTGTTCAATTCCTTCTCGAATTTCAATGAATTATCACGAATAAAAGAGAGTAGAAATTAAATCAATCACCCCACATCTTCCCATAATGAAACATTCCCAACCCACAAGGAAAAAATACGCAGATCAACTTGATAATATGTTGATCCACGTTCTTTGTTTTAAAAGTAAAGAATCACGAGGATATAAAATCAATCACAAAAATCCCATACCATGTTCATTTTTCATCGACATTGGCATGAGAAGGCGGACCTGATTTCATTGTAGACGAACACATCCTACGTCGAAGGAGGATCCCAGGAAGAATTTCTATGTCGAGGTCATTCTTCATTGGTGGAGTGTTCTTCGTTAGGAGATAATTCATCATCGGGAGAGCATTCTTCATTGGAAGATGATGTTTTTCATTGGAGAACATTAATTCTCAAAAGCTCTCTACTCTCCCAGTATTTCTCCCATGTTCCATCAAAATGAAAATTCTAATCCAAGATAATATATTATGTTTTCTATCATTTAATTATTGACACAAATTTCAAAATGGTTATGTTAGAAAATTAAATGTTAGGGGAGTTGGCACAATTAAATGGTGTAACTGCAGAATCAATGTGGAGAAAGCCTAAGAGGATCATTCACAATTAGGAGGTGGGGTTGAGAGGTTTACACTCACCCTATAATGAAGGAGAAACCTCGAGTGGTCCCCACCACCATAACTCAGGAGATGTTTTAGGCCTTGGTTAGTCCCCACCACCGTAACATCTCATGGGAGGTTAAGGTATGGGGGTCCCCACTTCCAACTTCCACATGGGTGGCTACAACAGATAAAATGAAATAAAACATGAGATTATTTTATTTTAATATTTCCAAGAAAAACCCAAAAACAATCTTCCATTCCGACCAAATGCTGTCAAGGAGAGAGTCTCCTTAAGTGAATAACGGCGCTGCGAGTTCAACAGTGTCCTCATATTTCAATTCTGAGCACATGTTCAAAAGTTATAAAAACCCACTCGTTCATTCACTGAATTTACCCGAACAAAAGTTTAGAAATTGATTCTAGGCACATCGGTCCTTCGAATAACGTGCAGTCAATTTTTGCAGAATCGTAAAATTTCCATTTAATTAAAAATGATGCATGTAAATTATGGGTATTTAAATTCTCCCCACCTTAGGTATTTACATCCACGTAAGCTAAAACTCATACTAAGGGAACAAGTGGGGGTCCTGAGCACGCATATGAGCCTCCCACTACCATGTTCTCTCATGGAGTTGTTCGTGCTACCAATGAACGCGCACCAGAGGTATCGACCTTCCACGAATGACTAGCTCTTGTAGATCCTCAATCTATACTGGAACCTTCGTAAAGTCACCCCATCATCGGCATCCATCTCTCCATGGTCGATAATGTGATATGGATCATGCATGTATCTCCTCACCTGCGATAGGTAGAAGACGCCGTGAACCTAATGCAACTAAGGTGGAATAGCTAAGTTGTAAGACACCTCGCCAACTCTACTCATAACCTAAAAAGGTCTGTTGAATCTCGGAGATAACTTGTCGCCTCTGCCAAATATCCATAGAACTCATCGGGGTGAGACCCATAGAAAGGCATGGTCTCCATCCTCGAACTCTAGAAGTCTCCATATCCTGTCAGCATATGACTTATATCTGCTCTATGTCGTCTTCATCTACTCACGGATGATCTGCACCTTCTCTGTGGTAGCATGTAACATCTCTAGTCCCACTATTGCTAAATCCCCTCAGTCAGTCCAGGACAATGGTGATCTACAAGGTCACCCATATAAAGCCTGAAAAGGTTCAATCCCAATGGTGGAGTGATAGCTGTTGTTATAAGAAAACTCCACCAAAGGCAAGTGATCCTCCCACCTACGACTAAAGTCGAGGACATAATAACGCAACTTATCCTTGAGGGTATTAATGGTCCGCTCAATCTGGCCATCCGTCTAAGGATGAAAGGTGCTTCTCAAACGAAGCTATGTCCTGAAATCCTCTTGAAACCCCTTCTATAACCAAGAAGTAAAACATGAATCACTATCAGAGACAATAGTCGAAGGTACCCCATGTAGCCGCACAATCTCCTACACATAGAGGTGTCCTGAGCTCTCTATTGAACCCTACTCTCTGATCGATAGGAAGTGGGACAACTTGGTGAGTCGATCAATGATCACCGAGATAGATTCATGAACCCTGGATGTACGTGGAAGTCATGTCATGAAGTCCACGGATATCCCATCCCACTTCCACTCGGGGACCTTTAAAAGATGAACCAAGCCTACTGGCACATGTTTCTCTACCATCACTCGCTGACAAGTGAGGCACCGAGAGACAAACTTCGCAACTTCCTTCTTCATTCCCAGCCACCAGTGATGTATTTGGAGATCCAGGTACATCTTCGCCACTCCTAGATGTACCTCTAGTGGGGATGTGGGGAACTCCCTCAACAATTCCTCTTGAAGTGACACTGGTACCAGGATACATCTTCTGAAGAGTATGAGGTTCTCCCCACCATCAGAAAATCGATCAGGTGCCTGCCCTATGAGTATTTGAGCACGTCGTGTCTCGCAGTCAGTGTCCCCATACTATTCCTCTCTGACTCACTGAAGAATTGAGGGAGTGACTATAAGAGACAGAAGGACGACTGCTCTATCTCTATCCACAAATGATATCTATAATGTAGCCAATAGCTCCATCGCCTTGCCTAGTAATTGTATACCAGATCTCCTTCTAAGTGCATCTGCAACAACGGTCCCCTTCCTAGAAGTATAGACTATCGCGAAGTCATAGTCCCAGAGGAACTCGAGCCAAATGTCGCCATCTCAGGTTCAGGTCCTTATAAGAGAAGATATACCTGCGACTCTTGTGAGCAGAGTACATGGTAAAACACTCGCCCATTGGATAGTGCCTCTATATGTTCAAGGTGATGACCACTGCTACTAACTCCAGGTCATGGGAAGAATAGTTCTGCTCATGTTTTCTCAGCTATTGTGAACCATATGTGATCATTGCTCGCGCCTACATCAAGACACATCTGAGACTGGTCCCTGATGCATCACAGAAGACTATGTACCCTACGCCTTAATCTAGAAGCCTCAAGATGGGGGCAGTAGTCAGCCTATGCCTTAGCTCTAAAAAGATCTCCTAGAATCTCTCCGACCACACAAAGGGGTTCTCCTTCTTCATCAAGTATGATAGTGGTGCTGCAACTCTGGAGATGTCTGGCACAAAACATCGGTAATGACCAGCCAAACCCAGGAAACTCCGTACCCCTGTCACTCTCCTGGGTGACTCCAAAGAAAGTACCGCCTCAATCATCACTAGATCCACTGCAACTCCAACCTCTAAGATGTAAGGTCCTAGAATGTGAACATCTCAGATCTAGAACTGGCACTTCTAGAGCTTACCATAATGCTGGTGCTCTCAGAGTGTGTCCATTACTACCAGAAAATAATATGCATGCTCATCCTCTATAGTTGAGTAGATCATAATATCTTCGATGAGGACTAAAACAAATTGATTGAGGTATGGCTGAATGATCATGTTCATGAGCCCCATGAACACCGCTGGAGTGTTGGTTATAATGAATGACATAACCAAGAACTCATAATGGCCATACCGACATCTGAAGGTCGTATTTTGCACATCCTCGTCTCGTACTCTTAGCTGGTGATTGCCTGATCTGAGGTCTATTTTCGAGAACCACGTTCTCCCTTTAGCTAATCAAAGAGGTCATCATTCCTTGGGAGTGGGTACTTGTTCTTCATGGTCACCTGGTTCAGGAGCCGATAGTCTACACAAATCCTCAAGCCCCCATCCACCTTCTTGGAGAATGGGATGGGCGCTGCCCAAGGAGAAACACTAGGCCAGATGAATCTCATTCCCTAAAAGTCATATAGCTTTACCCGCAGCTCGTAAAGATCCATAGGAGACATTTGATACCCTGGTGTAGATATCGATGTCGTCCAAGGGTACAATTAAATATAAAATTCTACCTCTCGGTGATGGGGTAGACCTGGAACATCATCAGGGAAGACATCTACATACTGGTCCACCACTACAGGATAGCTCAAACATTCCACATCAACTACTCTGAGAGTAACGCTAGCCAACTGATGAGTGATCAGCTGAACTCTTCTCTGGGTAAGTCTGTTCTGAGCTGTAAAGGCTCCCTTCTCACCGGTGAAGGTAAATCATGTCTCATCCATGCAGACACACCTCGTATTGCGCCTAATACAATCAATCTGCACGTGGACTATAGATAACCATTCCATACCCAAGATGACGCCGTAAGGCCTCAATGCCACAACTAAGAGATCCCTGGAAAATCACTCACCTCTTAGAGTAATCTCACACTACCAGCACCAGTGTGTAATTGTCGAATCTCCTCCCATAGGATTCTCTATCCATAAGGATCGATCCAACGGGTCCATCGGAATCTCCCATCTCCGAACAAGGGTAGTGTCATTGAAAGTGTGACTAGCACATGTTTCTATAAGTACTGCATATATGGTTGAGTAGACACAGATCATACCTTGAATCATCACCGAAGTGTCATGATCGTATGCCTCAGCTGCCTGGAGCTGAGCTCTCCCATGTCCACCTGCTCCTTGTGTTCGGGGTGGACCTCCTGGTGGTGGTGGTGGCAGTAACACCTCGAATCATCTTCCATCGCTAGTTGCATGGATAGATCTTCTGCCACATCTTCCTACTCCCTGCGGACCACCTAGATTGAATATATGTCTCTACCTGGGTAGTATTTCGACCATCTGCTGATTATCCGAACAACGGGTCGGACAGTCACAGGACATGTGACCCTGCCTACCAAATGCATAACACTGCTCGCTTCTAGCATGTATGTCTTTGCTTCGGGTGCCCCGAACAACCGATTCTGAGTCAAGAGGTCATACAACTATAGTTATGGTCCTCTTGGTCCTCTATGACAACTGTCTGCTGCCAGTTACCAAAGACATCTCTACATGTTGAGTGGTGGTGGATCTTGCTATAGGAGACATTATAGCAAGGAAACTATCCACTATGAGGTCTCTCTCTAACACCCCCACATGTGTCAGGATGATGAGTTAGATCAATGAATACCTAATCTTTTACCTGTGTCCCTACGTGAAGGACCGAGCCCGGACTAATGGGTCTCACACCATATCGGTGGATTAGCGTGAGTGGTCTATGATCATCACTGAGTACTGAGCTAAAGTCATACCACCCTAATGTAGATTAATAAGCTTCTATATGCTCACTGGGTGAAGAGTCAATGGGAAAAACTTTTCCAAAAACAATCTCTTGGAGTCTGACCAGAGAAGCATCACTTCATCATGGACCTGGAGCATCATGCTCCACCATCTTCCCACTACAACATGTAGACGGCTGGCGGCAAGTATCACCATGAGGTTAGCTCGTGTCCCTAACAGTCGTAAGACTCTCACCATAGCCTCCAGCCAATCCTCAACCGCATGTGGGTCTATCTCTCCCCTGAACCTGGGTGGCCTCTAGCATTGAACTCATGGAACATGGTCGAGCGGTGTGAAAACTCTGCTGCTGGAGCTGGTGTTATCGGTGGCCCAATGGGTAATAGTACCACTGGTGCCTCTACTAGAAGATTGCCCTTTACCGAGGCCTCGTCAATCAGTGGGATATGAGTGCGTACGACTCTCAAAACCCTAGCCGGCTGTCTTGGTAGAGGAATCTTGAAAAGAAACAGGAGCACTATAGTTAAAAATGTATACCTGGTGAGCATACCAAGTGATCTGACTGAAAGAATGCTTTTGAAAACATACATGCAATTAGTGTTTCCATGCACTGAGTCAGAAATCAGAAGTCAGGGTACGGGTGTATGGATACATCAGCCGCCGCACCAACACTGGACTCCATGAACTGAAAACCAAACTCACTACACATAACACTATTGCTTTATAGAAAATATCAAAGCCCTATGATTTTTGGTAGAACCGACTCCTCTGATACCAATTTGTCAGAACCTGTCCCTTGGGGCCTGTGTCGTGACTACCCCAAGCACGCCTTCCATAGGCCAGGGGCTGGTGACTTTCACCCCTAAAACTAGGAAGGCATTGCCTTTATAACATGTAAATTCACACAACAGAGCACACAGCTAGATACAAAACACTAAGTAAACTGTATAACAAAAGAGTGCTGAAATGTAAAAGGGGTCGGAAATACAATCCCAACTGTAATGTAGGATGAACTAGAAGTACAATTACAACTGAAGAAATTAAAAATAGTTGTTGGGTCATCCTCCGGTATTCCTACCTAAAGGGTAGGTATAGATTGCCTCCACAGTATTCCACGTCCATCAGTATCTTCTATGTACAGACACGTAATATGATCCACCTCTAGGTACCATCCAGTCTTGGTACTCTCAGCCTTAGTCAGCGATGTCCGTCATCTGCAATCAACATAAAAAAGTGCGGGAATAGACCGTGTAGGGTTGTGTTTAAAGATACTCAGTAGGGATCCCGAGACCTTCAAGGTCTCACAAATCCACCAAGGATAAATCACAAAGTGAGGAATCAACAAATAACCCTACTTAGGTATATGCCCATACATGTACCAATGTTATTAAGTAATTCTTCTCAATCATGAGGAAAACACCACAGTAATAACTCAGCTAAACCAGGATTTTATTCTAGGGGTAGTATCAAGTAACATCTCCCACACATTATCAAAACCATGGCTGCTGGATAACTCCTCCACTATCGAGTACAATGGTCCTGCCATGTCACACCGAGGTGCTTCCCACTAACTTTGTAATGCATAGGTACTCCTCCTGTCGAGTACTATGGGTCTACTGTATCACACAGAGGCGTTCCCCACTATGGGTATGCCGCCACAACCAAGTGCTCCCCCTCATTTCCTACTGAGGTACCCCTCCAGTAAAGTACCATGGTAATGCCACGTCACCAAGCGTTCTCCTCCACCATGGGTCTTCCTCTACTACCAGGCACTCCCCACTGGGCTAGTAGAGTCTCTTTGAGTCCAACGGTCAGCAGTCGTTAGGCCTTAGCCAGCTACTAGGTCCCCAAACTCTTCTCGATCTTTACTAGAAGGATCCGCTTCACGAGGTACTGGTCAATACTCAAACTGTAATGAAGTCCCCTAAAGAAGTATCTGAAAGGTCCACCACGTCATAGGGGCATCAACGCAATAGACATCACATCAATCAGATGCTCAGTCTGTGAGTTATTATCCTTTTAGTCCTAAGGGATCGGTTGGAATCAGGCATTATCCAACCTATCCATATCTCACATATACCCTGAAATCCAGTGGAGTATACTCAAATGGGTCGTCATGGTCCATGATTACCAGGGCTACTGACGGTTCATCAAACTGATTCCATGTTCCAATGGTATGGACAAAATAAAGTATAGGGGGTTGTAGTGGGTTCAGGTCGGGTCCGACCCAGTTAGACCTACCAGTCTAGACCTGGGTCCGGTCCGCCCCGGTCGGACCGATGAGGCCCAACTTGGTCTAGGCCGACCAGGTTCGGGTTGACTCGGCCTGCCCCATTGGGTCTGCCTGGTTTGGCCAGGAGTGCGTCGCGAGGGAGCGACGCCATGGGAGACTGGAAGGCGGCGTGAGCCGGTGCAGCTCGATGGACAGTTGGGGGTGTGGCCGGTTTGATAGGTAGGGGTAGCACAACCGGTTAGGCTGGCGTGGCTAGCGGGTGACGCGTCCGACAAGCAGCGCGGCCGGGGCGCGGTGCATCTCAGGCCAGTTCAGCCGGCAGTCGCGTGGGGCCAGTGGGCTTCACCGTTCGGCCCGGGGCGATGGAGGGTCATAGGGGTGGAGTGGGTCATATAGGATGCAGGGGGAACTGCTGTTGCCTTCATCTCCTTCTTCATCATTGTCTCCTTCCCCCATTTCAAAGAACATCGCTAAACAAAGAATAACGTTAGAGGGGTCATGCCATGTTTATTTGGTCTGCACACTCCGCATTTTGGGTGGTACCAAGTGGTTAAATTCCTTCTGAAATTTCAATGAATTATCAAGAATAGAAGAATGTAGAAATTCAATCATTCAACCCACATCTTCCAGTAAATAAAAATTCACATCCCGCAAGGAAAACATTCACAGATCAACTTGATAATAAGTTGATCCGCGTTCTTTGTTTTAGAAGGAAAGAATCACATGGATATAAAATCAATCACAAAAATCCCCTACCTTGTTCATTGTTCATCAATGTTGGCGTGAGAAGGGGGACGTTGTTTCTTTATAGACTAACACATCCTATGTCCAATGAGGTTCCGATAAATAAAGTCGATGTCGAGCCCATTTTTCGTCGGTGGAGCATTCTTCATCGGGAGAGTGTTCTTAGTCGGGAGAGCGTTCTTCGTTGGGAGATTATGTTATTCTTTGGAGAAATTTATTTCTCCCAGGCTATCTCCTATCCAAATATTTCTCCCAAGTTTCACCAAAATGAATATTCCAAGCCAAGATAATAGATTATGTTTTTTGTCATTTAACTGTTGACTCAAATTTCAAAATGGTTAAGTTGGGCAATTAAATGTTAGGGGAGTTTGCAAATTTAATTGGTGCATTGGAAAAATCAATATGGAGGATGCCCAAGTGGCTCCTCCACATTAAGGATGGCGGTTGAGAGGTTTCCTCTCCCCAATTATGAGGGATAAACCTTTGGTTGTCCCCACCACTATAACTCATGGGTGGTTTTAGGCCTCGGGTGGTCCCCACCACCATAACCACTAATGGGAGGTTAAGTTGTGGTGGTCCCCACCACTATAACCTCTCATGGGGGGTTAAGGTATGGTAGTCCCCACTTCCAACATCCACAAGGGTGGTTACAATAGATAAAAAAATAAAACATGAGCTAAATTTAGATTATTATTTCCACAAAAAAACCAAAAACTAACTTCCACCCTCGACAAACTGCCATTGATGTGAGAGTATCCTTAAGTGAATAATGGAACTGCGAGTTCATTGGTGTCCTCATATTTCAATTCTAAGAAGCAGTTCAAAATTTATAAAAACCCACTCAAACATTCACTGAACGTACCTGAACAAAACTTCCGAAATTGATTCCGGGCACACCGGGCCTCAAAATCATGTGCCATCAATTTTCACGGACTTGTAAAATTCCCATTTAATTAAAAAAATTACATCTAAATTCTTGGTCTTTACATAATTCCATAATGATAATTTCTTGTGTGGGTGTTTTATTAACTTGATTCATGTCCTATAAAATAATGGTGTCTTATAATATTGAACTTATGCTCATGAGAAAAAGATGTTGGATCGATATTCTATGTAATTTGATGAATGATAATTTTTTGAGATTTTAGTAATATCCTTTATTTTTTGGATATGTTTATTGATGATGAATGTATATGTGTGATGTTACTATGATGTGTTTTTTGTAATCCTATTATATAATGATCCCTAAGAGGCATATCATAGGGTGGTGGTAACTTTTTCCATGATATTTTCATTTTTTTGGATTGAACACTCATGGATAATATATTTTTTATATATATCTGATATAAGGTGCTTGTTTTCTCTGAGCCCTTCATTTGTGTTTTTATGAGGTTCTAGGTGTATAGGAAAGGATATTAGAGATGAAGTAATGTTTAGATAAAATTATAGTTACAAGATAATTGATGCATTATGTTTATCTAGATGTTGGTTTGGTTTCATTTTGAGGTGGAATTTATGACATTTCAATTTACTTTTAGTATATAGTTTTAGGGTGGTTGATTTTACTGCTAAATCCTTTTTGACACCCCAATATCATAGAGTCTTACCAGTTTTTGAAAGAATTATGGATCATGTTAATGATATATGTTTTCCAAATGGTTGTAGTGAATTATGTGTAGATTACATCATGGAATCACATGGATAAATATCCTCTGTCCTACCAATCTGGGAACCACTACACTATTTTTTCCAAACTACACTTTTTTGTTACCATATGTCTACAGAATCAAGATATGAATATTTTTTTAAAGGGATGTAAGGGATATTTACTCTCTGATTTACAATGGGTGGCTTTTATAGGGTTTGCGGTAGTTTGGCCATTGGATCTGTGTTTTGGTTTGAGTGAAATCCATAGCAGTTGTTGCATGGTTTGGGGTGTGGAATCATGTTGTTATTTAAAATCAATCTTGTATAAATTCATAACTCAACATAAGATTATATTAATTCCTACCACATCATTTGAAAACTATGTTATATGAGGGCCTAGTTCAAAAACATTGATCCCCATTTACTTGGATTTAGACCCAATAGCTATTGATTGATTCATTATGATATGAGGCAATTATTCATAATCATTAATGATTTCTTCTCCCTTGTTCATGATTTACATGTAAGGGGTAATTTTATCCTTTAATTTATCCGGGGTTACTTATTTATTGATGGAGGATCTATGGTGGGATGTCAATAGTAATATTGAGTTCTTCAGAGGATATGTGACAAAATATTTACCCATGTTCATCCATTATTTCGTGGAGAATGTTGAATGTGTCATGTGAAGGAAGGTTAATTGTTAATTATACATATTTTACAAGAATATTTTTGATTTACATGTTGTAGATTATTTATTTTAAATATATTAATCAGCCTAATTATGATAAAATTCAATAATTTTAAAAAGAATGAAATATATAAATGGATGAATTTACTTCATGCGATTTTTTCTCTCTTTGATGACTCGTGGTCTATTATAGATAGTATATAACTGATTTCTCTTAATATTTTTTGTAACTTTTCATGGACGATACGATTGAAATCAGTTAAAAAAAATTTAAAATTGGTAGATTATTTGAATAGTGAAGAGGAATGAGAATTTAATGAACATCCATTATTTAAAATATTTTAATGTAGAAATTATTTTTAAAAATGTTTATAGTGAAATTATAAACACTTGTGGTTATTTTTAAGACATTTTTTGAAAAAAAAAATTATCATAATTAATTAATTAAATCAAGGTGGTAAAACAAGTATTTCATTTTATAGAATTATGTTTTTGGGGGATACTGAGATATTAATATATTTTTTAGTCATGTGTGACAAGGTTTTATAGTCATAGTATACCCCTATGATTTCTATAATGAAAATATAATTTTTCATATTTATATTCAGTCAGGGATATTGAACACCTTTTGGGAAATTTTATAGAACAATAATTATTGGGATATTAGGAAGGGGTGGACAAAAGATAGTTAGATAATGGATTTATTGTGGCCTCTTTGATGAGATATTGGTTGATTTTGAGATGGATCACAGAAGAATAGTGGTAAGATGTGTTTTTTTATAAATTGTTATTTTTATTATGATTATTTTGTTATAGTTTTAGAGAAGGAATTTTTTAACATTTACTTATTCTTGAGGGATATATTACTCAATGTTTTTTAATTATTGGTTCCAACTTCCTACGGCAATTGGCCTATGAACTACAAGACTATATCCATTGTGGTATTTATAGGTTATTTACAAGAATCCTAGTATTATAGAATGATAATGGAATTATGATAGATTTATTTGGAATGTGTGTTATTAAATGTTTTAATACACTAATTAAAAACAATAAGTGTGTAACACACCTGATTTTTTTATAAAATATTTTAAATAATAATAATTCTTTAATAACTTATACATCACACAATCATGAGTTTAAATAAACCACAATATTCTCATAGTATAAAATGACCATATTAACCTATACATTAGGTTATCATGAATAAATATAACTAATGAAAATTTATGGTGAATTAATTGGCTACCAATTATTTATAAAAAAATATAAATAATATATATATACATATAAGTATTTTTTATTAAAAAATTTATTTAATTCCTATTGATAAATGAAATTAGTAAAAAATATATTTCATATATTTAATAAGATATATTTTATTTTCATCCAATATTATTTTTTCTTATGGTATGTATAAACACAATTTGATTCATAAAAACATATATATTTCATATAGGGTAATTTTTGTCCTTTTAATAGATAACCCATTTTAACTTAATATTTTTTCACATTAACAATTTTATTGTGAAAAAATAAACATTTTATTTGGAAGCGGGATATAAAAATTTACTTTGGGTGAGTTTTTGAAATTTTTTTGATAACATTAATGTTTTGTAATATAGGAAAAATACAATAAATTTTAATTGAACCACAATTTTTAATAATAGTAATTTATATGGTAAAATTATACAATTAAATGGTTTAAAATTATTAATATAATATTTTTATATTGTTCGATGTATTTTATTCCATTATCCTTAATTTGACTTTGAATTAAAATGTAAAAACATTTACTTCTTTTTCTATGTTTTAACATTTAAAAAATGTTCTATGTTTTAGAAAATTTAATTAATTTTCAATTGATTTCCCCATATTATGTGCTTTGAAATTTGAAAATGGATTCTGAAGGACCCTAAAGCACTCTGAGAGGGGGTGGGGTGAATCAGGGTGTCAAATTTTTCTCTACATTATTATATCATGTTCCCACGTTGGTAGGAACTTCTTTAAACTTTTATGGTGGATTTGTGTAGTAATTAAAAAAAATTAATGCAGAAGGTCAGCAAAACACGTTTTTACTTAGTTCACCACTAAGGGATATGTCCAAGGTAAACACGCTGAAATATTTTTGGTCATACCAAATTCTACTATTCTTTACATTTTGTGTACTACAAAGGTTCAAGAAAATTCACATTATCCAAGGCTCACTGCATAATAATTTATCGATAGCTCACTGATTCCCCTGAGTCACTCCCATTGAATCCCCCTAGCTCACTGCATTGGGTAATGTCCCACTTAGTTTATATATGTGATGGTCTCTCTAACATTTAAGCACAGGTGTCTTTGTCTCCTATTTAGAATGATACATTTCTTGCATCATAGTCCTTAATTTATTCTCTTTTGTATTCAATCTTCTCCTTTAGTGCAATAACTGAATGCACTAAATCTCATTCTTCTCTCCATGGCTAGAATCACAAAGTATTATGTGTTTGTTCATGAAATGAAGATCATATCAAAAAAGAATCATCACAATTATACTACCCAGAATAGTTCAAAATCATCAGTTTGGAAAACTCTATATGTGGTACTACATCTCTTCGTAAAACCGAATTGTTCATTGTACTTCTTTCTTCGAAAATCCACATCGAGAGTGCTAAGAACCTGTCTAACGTATGCATGACCCCAAATTTTTTTGCACACCCTTTTAGGTGTCCTGTGGATAATATTCATACCTTTCCCATAAAAACACATTTAATGGTGAAAAATCCTTTTCGTGCAACTTTTATATTTCACATAGAACTTCCCTTTTTTGAAAAACACTTTTTTTCTACAGCACTTCTTATTTTCACACACCACTCTATAAATAAATTTTTTTACATGTCAGAGCTTAGTCTTTTTATCAGTTTTGATCATTTTCAAATGGTAGGGCTCACCTCATAGTTATAGGCTTTATGAACCCTCCGTGAATAACACTAATCTGTGCGTAAAACCCTCTTTATGCACATTAAATCTCTTTCACACAGCATCATATTTTGCACACTTTCTTGAGTTTTTTCCATGCTTCATGCATTTGAAATTTTTCTTTGTTCTGATCTCAAAATTCCCCTCATGCACAACATTATATACATCATTCCATATTGAAAACAATTCCAATATTTCGCAAAACCTCATTTTTCGTTCAATTTTTCCAATTTTTTGTGCAATGCATGCCTTTTCCGAATTTTGATGTTTTGATCCTGAAAAATCAATTGTGTGAATCAATTCAAACCCCAAAGAATTTATCATGAAACATTATCAACAAAAAAAACATGTCTTCATATTCCAATTTTTTGGAAATGAAATTTGGAAAACACTGGAGAAAAACACCACCTTCAATATATGCTTCGGCCATAACCATCATGCATCTTTTCTATGATTTGGATTCCTCATCAAGACTTATTATTTCATCACAAAGAACACTATCATGATATATATCCTTCAATAGATCATATCTAGAATCTTCATACATTCCATGGAATGCAATATAGCTTCTATATCTTCCACCAGTATCGTTCCTTCCAATAAAAACTATATATGACTGGCACCACAATTACTTCTTCGTTTCCTTCATAATTCTTGCATCATTTTTTCTATTAAACTATTATATTTTTGAAATTGAAATCAATAAAGCATCATCTGATTTAGATATAATGTGAATTGAATGGCCATCTCAGAATTCCAATCCCTTCCACACTCCCTCTGCTTCTTCAACCATCATTATCAACTTTATGGAAATAATATGATTCCATTATTCAAGTACTATATTGCATGGTTCTCATGAAATCATGAAGAATTTCATGGTATTCTTTAAATCCTCATTTTTCATAAATATTTTTCAAATGGATGATACATCACCATTATTCATTGTTGTAAACAATGTGTCACCTTTGACACTTGGACTTTGAACATCTGATCAGTCAAAAATTGTTTGAATTTCCATTACTCCATTTCATTGGAGTTATTCTTTATCTCCTTCATTTTGATCTTCATTAAAAACTATTGACAAAAATATAAAACATTATACACAATGTGCTTCCAAATGATCCCATATCATAAATAATTAAGTCCAAATTATGTAACTAGATTACTTTTATTTTTGGGCATTATGAATAATAACTTCAATAATTTTTATTAATACCATTAATTTGTAAATCGGGTAATTAATGATAAGCATAATATGATGAAATTACCCTAGAACTTCTATAAATATAATTGGAAGAGTTGTTTTCGATATAAATCATCCTTGGGTTTAAATGGATTCCTTTTGAAGCTACTAGAATGAAAATATGATATTTAATTTATTTTATTTTAACAAAAAGTTAATATTTTCATACACAAATTTTAATAACTATATTATTTTAATATAATGTTATTTAGAAGATAAAAAAGTTTATAAATACTCTTTTGAAATCTATTTTTCTTATTTATAATTATAATTTATTTTAAATTTTTAAGAAAAAAATAATTACCTGAAATACCTATACAACAATGATGAATATATTATTTAATTGATGTGAAATAAATAAAATAATAATTATTAAAAATATAATAACCATTAAAAGTTCCAATCACAGAACACAATGTTATTATTCGAGTATATCTAGACAATTAACCATACATGGGATGACTTATTGACCACTTAAAGCCTTATAAAATTGATTATGACGCTTATATTATTTTATTTAATGTGATGATAAACTTATCAGTTCCATGTTTTTAAAAGTATATAAATTTTAATGACGGATTATGAAGAAAAAATAATAATTTTGATGTATTCTTATGAAATATGGAGGATTTATCATTGCCATAATATTTTATATATAAAATTTACTAATAAGATAATGATATTAAATTATTAAAAAACACCACTGATATAGTTAATTTATTAAGGGAAATATCAAATAAATTTTTTTAAAAATATTTAAATTAAACTAATTTTGGATAATAGATATCTCTAGGGAATTTAATAGTCGAACTTGACATCTAAGGAATATAATAATATATTTGGTTCAAATTTAAATTTTTATCTTTATAAATTTTAAAAATCAATGATTTTATTTTTTCCAAAATTGACAATATTCATCGTTTATAGAAATAATGTTTTATTAAATATTTGAAAATTTATAAATAATTTTTTAAAAATATATAATAATTATTTTATGGTCTAAAATTTAATTGATTATTTATTTAAAATCTAATTTCTAAAAATATAAGTAAATATATTTCACCGATTTAATATTGAATTCTTTTTACCATAGTTATAAATTAAATAGAATAACTAAGTGTTAATTGAGTTGATAATAATTCAATTGATAAAAAAATTTCTTGACATTTATTTTATAATGAGGTTACAAAACTATATCATCTCGTCATTAAAAATTGGAAATTTTGGAGGTTTTTTGATGGGGCTTGATTTTATTATAAATTAATATTCATAGAGATCCCAAAAGTGCCCCTCACCACAATTATAAAAGGGTACCTCCTCCCTCACCTCTTCAATTCACATTTAGCATTAATGGAAGTCCATAAACATTCCATTTCATTTAAAAACATCTGTAGTTACACTATAGAGTTTTTTTCTACTTCAAAGTCCAACTCTAGTGCTTTAATATGACATTTAGAGGGAGCATGTTGAAGAAGAGGTAATCTCTTCTATCGATTCATTAAAACTTATTTCTTCTTTTACTTCCTCTTCACGAGTTGTTTAATTATCATGAAATAACTCAAGTATCACTTATATACTGATATGTTATTATGATTATGAAACCACAATATCACATCTTCTATCAAACCAATATAAAACCACATCACCACGTGTGCGTACGTATGATATATCGTCTCTATGTCGTGGAGTAATTTATTTTTCATCACTACCATACTTAGAAGAATATAATAATGGAAATATTACATATATATGATTATTGTAAAATTATTTTGATTATGAAATATTATAAACCATCTACTTCAATAACATTCATAAATTATGGGTATGATATATTCACTCATGTGTACGTTGGCCCTAACGTTTCCACAATGCGATGTTATTCATTATATGTGATATTCATTAAAGAATCATTATATAAATAAATGGTGAGAAAATATATGATATATATAATACTAAAATCATTAGATCAATGATATAACTATAACATATGAAAGTGAATAAGAACTTATCAGACAAAACTTATGTAATAAAATAAAGAAGTTAACACACGATTGTTAAGTAAAAATGTTACTATCAATCGGATGATAATATGATCACATATGATATCAAAAAAATGTCATTGATTTTTAAATATGTAAATGAAAATATTTCAATCATTATAATAGAGGTTTAGATATATATAAATGAAATTAGAGCAAAGGTAATGAATAACTAATCAATCTCATTATTATTTTATATTTTTTATATGAAACTATTTACTGGTGTATATTTATAATCCAAATCCATGTTTCATAAATATGTAATATTATGTTTATTGTTCTAGAAATTTATAAAGTCAATTTTTCCAGTAGTTAATTTTAATGATATGGTATGAAAAGAATTTGTTGTTATTTATTGATATGAGCTTCTTTTTGACTTATCTGTAAAAAAAATTATGAGATGAATTTTTTTATTTAAATTATATAGAATGACTGGTTTTTACATTTCCATTACACCATATTCAGATGAATCTTCCTTTACAAGATTGAACAATTATTTTATAAGAAACTATTTTCATTCAAAATTGTGTTTCATTTTGAGAAATTTAATTTTTGTTGAAGTTGAATGTATATTTTCCTAATGTGTTAAATAATAATTATTATCCATAAATGATGGTATAATTTTATAGGGTTATTTCTCAAGTATACTATCTATATTATTCTTATGTTTATATTATGTTTTTGATGGAATGGTATTTATTAAATATGTTTTTTATGTAGAATATGTTATTATGGAATGATTTTTAGGAAATCCATTTTATTCCTTGGGTTATGATATGTTTTATGTTTTTGTGGTACCCGTAATAATAGAATTATATCAAGATGGGTGGGACACATATATCCCTCAAATGAATTTGATATAGATTTATATATCAATAGATAGATAGGGCTAGAATGTGAAATGAATTTGGTTTAGTAGTACAGAGTCAGAATGTGGTGTAAACTTGATTCTATAATGGAATTTGTATTCTATGATAGTTTGAGAAATTATCTTTAATAATATAAATTTTTATTATATGCTTAGGTGTACTCCACAAAATTTAATGTCAAAATTTATAACATTTGGTATTTTGTTCTTTGATTCTTAGGAACTTATATTATTTATCCCATGGATTGATATCACGTTATTTCATATACATGATATGATTTTCTAATGTTATGTTCATATATCTTATGATAATGTTATGATTGGTATCTCCCCGGTTTACCCCTACTGAGAATTTTAACTCACCTTTTAATAAGTATTTTTTCCAAAGTTCATGAATAAGGTTATTATGTAAGAAATAAAAAATGGTGTTTAGTTATGAAAAAAAGCGGGATACAATGAATATGTATTATGAACCTGTTGTTGATGTCTGCCAATTTCTGAAGACATTGTGCCTATACAGTCTTTTAATGGATTTGTTTAATTTTGTAATTATTTTTCATCAATTTTGAATTAATATTTATGTATATAAATAATGGGTTATTATATATGGTATCATAGAAAAGGTATATTTAAACTTTGGATACTAGAATGAGAGAGCCACATTAAAGAACCCTAATGATATGTCGAAGTATAGTTTACAATCATAGTGTTTTATAAATGATATTAAATATCCAAGGATAAAACCTAAAGTGTCCTAAAATGAATCTTTAGTCATAATTATATGGTTTTTCATTATGATTAGTGTTTCCATATAAGGATTCATGGTTTTAGCCAATGGATGGAACCTGAAGGAACTACATTATTGCTAAATGTGACAATAAATGCAATGATTATCCTCTTGAGATACCAAATGTTTTGGGAGAGGGAATAAAAAATATTTTAGTTATTCTCACAAAAGTTTCTCAAGTTATGAATCATACAAGACTTCTAAATGGGCATAGGAGGGAAAAATATTCTATTAAGTCCTTCATGAGGCATCATCCTCTTTCATTTAGTGGGACTTCTGATCCATTAACTATAGGGATATAATGTTTTAGCAACGGTTTGTTCGTGGCAGTTTTCAAAACAGCCATTGAATGTTTGTACATAATTTTTTTTCACTTTTCAAGCTATATTTTAATAAATCAACCATGAATTTTTTAAATATTTATTATAAATGTTTATAAAAATTCTAAAAAAATACATTTATTTGTAGCAGTATTTTTTAACAAATGAACTCAAAAATAATGAAAAAATATTAAACAAATATTTATTAAAAATTAATTTATTAGTATTTTTTATTTAAAATAAAATATCGTTTCTTATTAATAATTTAACTTAATTATAAGTTGTTAATTAATAAATATTTGTAAATACTATTTAATAATTATGTGAAACTAAAAACAAATCTACAAAAATGAAAAAACCAGACATCGAAATCAAATGATGATAAATTCTAATCCAATAGTCCATTCCAGGTACATAACCACTAAAATAGGATCTTCTGAAATGATCTAAAACTATCTTAGATTTAAATCATGTGATAATAAAAAGAAAAAAATATGTTTACATTTTAAAATGTTTCAAAATCATTTTCGAACTTCAGACGATCATAACTTTTAATACAGGCTTCCATTTGGCCTCAACGACATATTAAATCGAATCCTACAATGAGTTTTACACTATTTAGGACTGGTACTATGTATTTGAGCACTGTATGCCTTTTAGTCCCCCAGAATGGCCCAAAAAGCCTCCAAGGAAATGGTTTTAGTTTCCGACCCCGATTTCTTAAAATTCAAATAGTTATAACATTTGATCCCGGTGGTCAGTCATCCTGTACCATATATCAAATCGAACCTCATTTCATGATCTTCAGTTTGACTTGTTGTGGTGCTGAGAAGGATACCAGGATCAAATTTTAGGGCCATTTCAATGTTTTTATTGTTTTTAGAGGTTCTTAACGTTTTATTATTTATTTATTTATTTATTTTTGTTATTTATTTATTTATTTACCATTTTATTAATTATTAATTAATTATTAATTAATAAATTAAGAAATGTAATAATTATTTATCTATTATATATTATATATTTATTATTTATTATTTATTTATTTATAATTTATTTATCAATTTATTTCTTCATTTATTAATTTTTTTATTAAATATTTAATATTTAATATTTAATTATTTGATTATCTATTATTTAGTTATTATGCACAAATTAATTATTAAATATTTGTTTACTATTCATTTGTTGTTTGTTTGTTTATTATTTCATTATTTATTATTTATTATTTATTAAACATAGAATATCAAATTTTAAATAATATTTACTAAATATTAATTATAATTATTAATTAATAATTATCAATTTGAATTATTAGTTATTATTAATTAATTAGTTATTATTTTTTATTATTTATTTATTTTTTAGTTATTATTTATTAATTATTAATTAATTAATTATTTATTTATTATTTGTTATTTGTTTTTTTAATTGTTATTTATTAAATAGTTTTTAATTTATTAAATATTTATTTATTCTTAGTTTTAAAATTCTTTTATTGTTCATATATTATATTTTTTATTTTTTATTTTTTCAATATTTAATATTCATTATTTGTCAATTAAAAATTTATGAATAATTGAGTAATAATATATTAATTATTTATTAATAATTTATTAATAATTTATTATTTATTAGAAAATATTTATTACTTACTTTTAAATTTATAAATATTAATTCATAAAAATTAATTCATAATTCTTATTGATCAATTGTAATTTATAATTTATAATTTATTACTAATTAATTAACAAATTAATTATAATTTTTTATTTATTAATTTAATAATTTATTTATTCGATCATTTATTCATTTATTTATTACATATTATTTATTATTTATTATTTATTATTTATTAACATCTTGTTAATGTATTAATTATTTATATATTATTACATTCAGATTCATCTATGATTTATTTAGTTATTTATTTATTTTTATTTGCTTTTAATAATTATTAAATTTTTATTATTGAATTACTAATTACTTATTAATTATATATTCATTATAATTCCTTGTATATACATTATGTATCAAATATTTATTTATTATCAGTTTATTATTTTGTATTTATAATTTATAATTTATAATTTATTATCTATTATCAATTATTTATTAATTTACTATTAGAATATTATTTATTTATCATTTAGTAAATTATTTTTTAATTTATTTTTTATTTATACATTACTTATATATTATATGTTATATATTATATATTATAAATTATAGATTATTTATTTTTTATTTTTTATTTTTATATTATATATAATATATTATGTTTTATATGTTATATATTTTATATTATTTATTATTTATTATTTATTGTTTATTATTAACCATTTATAATTTAATATTTTCTATTTAATATTTTTGATTTACTATTTACAATTTAATAATTACTAATTACTATTTTTTAGTAGTTTTTATTTACAATTATTTTCCTTATTATATATTCTTTTATTTATTATACATTTATATTAAATTTTAAATCATAATTTGTAATTAGTAACTAATAATGAATAATAATTACTTATTGATTATTAATTATTGACTATTGATTATTAATTATTGACTATTGATTATTGATTATTGATTATTGATTATTAATTATTTAGTGAGTATCTATTTTTTATTTATCATTTTTTTCAAATTAATATATATATATATATATATATATATAAGTATATTAAATTCGATTTATTGACTAAATGAAGAGTCTATTGGAGTGGTAATGTCTTTGGAGAGTAAGCAAGAGGTAAGGGTTGCAAATATCACCCATCATAGAATATCTATATATATCTAGGGCATATGCATGAACATGGGCATGTGCATGATGATAGAGATGGGAATGAGCATTGTAATAATAAATTAAAAATTAAAAATATATATATAAATAAATTGTGAATAAAAATAAATTACTATCTAAATTATGAAAATATAAAAATTAAATTAATTAAATACGAAAAAAACCAAAAAAAAGAACGGAAAAAGTTTTAGCGATGGCTTAAACTGCCGCTAAAAACTGACCGCTATATTATTCTATGAAGGTTTTAAAAACAGAATCTAATTGATTACGAACACATGATTTTGTTGCGGTTTAAACCATAAATAAATGAAAATTTTGGCATAATGATTAGTGAATGAATAATGGATCAGTAACACTAAAAATTTATTTTTAGTTCACCATCATTTAGAACATCATAAAGATATCTTAGAAGTATATCATTTCGAAGGTGAAGTAGGTCATTGGTAGAAACTTATCTAGAAAATGATTCAAAGAGATGAAATTGAATCCATGGACTGGGGTGAGTTCATGAACTTATTTATCAATAAGTAATTTCTATTTATACATTGCATAAATATAGGGAAGGGGTTCCTTATGCATAAGTAAAAGGATGGTGAGTCGGTTAGTACCGACAATGAGATTTTTACTATACATTCATGGTATGCTTCTGGAATTTTTATCAAGCCTGAGAGTAAAATTGATTGATTCCATAGTGGCATAAAACAAATTCATTTAAGTTAATTAGACATAATGGAATTCAACAGCATTGATGAAATCATTTGATGTGATCTCATGGTTGATTTGGAGATTGTAGAAACCCATAAATCCTATGGGTTTGAGAAAAATAGAAAAATGGCATTCAAAGGAAAATCTAAAGACTACACTGAAAAGAAGATGGGTTTTTCCTTATGCTCAAAAGGAGGAAATAAACATGGAGGAAATTCTCTTAAAGGGACTAAAAATGTTTTATGTGTGGTAGAGAATGTCATGGGGTTTTTGAATACCTATAGGAAGAGAAAAATATATCTAATGATGCGAATAGATAAAACAATTCTCAGAATGAACAATCTACACATCAATGATACATAGGAATGGAAATGTTGCATTATTATAATAAATTCCCTAATCAAAGTGTTATTGATTATGATCAACATCAGTAATCTCTTAAGGAAAAATAAAAAAGAAAAGTTACATGAAGTAACTATCGGTGATGTGTAGTACAATAATGAAATGTTGAAAGGTACAGTTACCATCAACTCTATTATACCAAATTATTTATTTGATTCTAGATAGACCCAATCTTTTAGTTATAATAAATTTCCTATGGGTATCACCATATTACCTCAATAATCAAATGTTGTCCTAGTTGTTACAAATTCTTATTTAATAGTGGTCACATCAGAGGTTTTCAATTTTTCTCTGGTTGATGTTTTTGGTAAGGTGTTTGCTTCAAAAATTGTGATGCATCCTATAGTGGAATTTGAAGTGATTCATGGAACATATTGGATTTCTCTATAAGTATATCATATTAATTTACATGTAAAGGATTTTACATTTCATATTATAGATCAGCCTATTATCATATATCTATGTAAAGAGGAATATGAACTTACAATAGAAATGTCTTCCCTCATATAGGTATTAGTTCCAATAAATCAAGGTTATTTATATGAAATGGTTTGGGAGAAACTCTCAATTAATTAAACACCCATTGTATCAGTGTTTTAGGATGTCTTTCCCGAATAATTACGTGGTCTTCCACCAAATTTGGAAGTTGAGTTTTCAATAGAACTCATATCGGGTTCTATACCTAATTCAAAGACAACTTATAGATTGGCCCTAATTGAGATTCCGAAATTGAAGAAGCAATGCCAGGATAATCTTGACAATGAATTCATATTTCCTAGTGTATCACATTAGGGTGCACCTTTTATTTTGGTTATGGGTAATGATGGATCAATGAGATACTTAATTGATTACCAATAACATAACAAGATCAATTTTCATAACTAATACCATCTTCCCCAAATTTATGACTTATTTGACAAACTACATGGAGCTCAATACATTTCAAAAAATTATTTTGAATCAACATATCATAAACTAAAGTTCAAGAATGTGGATATACCAAAATAAGTAATTTCGTAAATGGAATGTAAACTGTGAATTTATAGTGATTCCTTTTAGGCTTACTAATACCCCATTATTATCATGGATCTAATGTATGGAGTCATTAGAGATTATCATGATCTATTTCTTATAGTCTTTATACAAAATATTCTTGTTTATTCCTGTAATAATGAATACCATGTAGATCACTTGATAATTGTCTTAATGACACTATGAAAGAGAATTCATTATGAAAAAATATTCAAGTGATATTTTTGGATTCAAAAATTTTTATTTTTGGGTCACATAATATCCATATAGTAGATATATAATGATCTAGAAAATCGAAAGTTATGGAATGTTGGATGAGACCAATAATGGTAACTGATATTTGATGTTTTCATTGTAAGGCTAGATATTATCAACGTTTTCTGAAATATTTTTCATGATTATCTAATACACTAATAATGTTGACTCTGAAAGGAGTTATGTTCGTGTGGATAGAGGAATGTGAATATAATTTCAATGATCTAAAAAGAAGGTTAGCCAGTGAACATGTGATCTCAATTCCTTGTAGTGGATAAAAGTTTTGTGATCCATATTGATACATCCAAGAAGAGTCTAGGTTGTGTTCTCTTGAAAATTTATATGGTGATAACTTATTCCTTGAGATAATTGAAAATATATGAGAATAATTAACCAAATCATGATTTCGTGTTAAATGCTGTAATATTTTCGCTAAGGAACTATAGGCAATATCATTATGGTGGAAGGTGTGATATTCATAATGATCATAAATGTTTAATGTATATTTTCATAGAAAAGGATATTAATATTTGTCAAATAAGATAGTTGGAGTTGATTAAAGACTACAACTATTAAATACATTACCTCCTAGGAAATAGAACATTTTGGAAGAAGCTTTGAATCGAAAGGAACATGCTAGACTATCCATAAAGGGGATAAATTTTTTTTTGATATTTATGGATTTGAAAAGGATGGATCATGAAATTTTAAAGGAATGGGAAAAAATTATCTCCCTCAAATCTATGTTCATCCATCTATAAAAGTGAATATGATGGAGGAACAAAATTAAGATATAGAGAAACAAATGTAGGTGATAAATGTCCATTAATTTAACCATGATTTTGATAGGATAATATGTTAAGTATCTAGGTTTTTATTTATACCATATCATAATTAAATAAGGATTTGTTTGATAAGGATCGTAGTTCATAAATATCTATTCATCATATAAGCAAAATTATGTACATAGACCTAAAAAATATTTCTCATTAGACGTACTAAAAAGAGATGTTTTCAAATATGTCTATTAGTACATTGTATGTTCGCAAGTTAAGGCTGAGAGACATAAGTCTAACGGGTTGTTAAGGCCATTACCTAGAAGAGAATGGAAATGGGAAAGAATCAATATGGACATTGTTATCAGACTTCCCAAAACATATTAAGTCCATAATGATATATGGGTTATAGTTGATTTCCATAAAACATTTGAATGAATCAATAAAAATAGGGAGTATTTACTTCTTGATTAGCTTTCCAGTATATATGTAATGTAAGTGGTAAGAATTCATGGAGTACCACTTTCAATTATATATGATCATGATCTTAAGTTTACCATGATGTTTTGGAGAAGCCTTCAAGAGGCTCTAGAAATAGAGTTATGTTTTGCCACTTATTATAATTCTAATATAGACGGTCAATCTAAGAGGAGAAATAAAACTCTAGAATTCATGTTGAGAGAATTCTATGTGGATTTCAATGGATGATCGGATCAACACCCACCTTCGGTGTGATTTTATTACAATGATAGTTTTAAATCCTCTATTCAGAAGGCTTATTAAGAATCCCTCTATAGAAAGAAGTAATGAACTCCAACTTGATTAGATAAAGTTATAGAAATAAAGCTACTAAGACCTGATCATACTAATGAAATGTAATAAAAGGTCAAATCTTTTCAACAATACATAAGAGAAGCATATAGTCGAAAACATTAAGCTAAAAATTGAAGAAAAGACATAGATATTGATGTGTGTGAAAAGGTGTATCTATGATTATCTCCCAGGAATAGAATAATGAGATTTGATAATAATGGAATGTTCATCCAACGTTATTTTAGTCCTTTTGAAATTATCGATCATATTGGGAAGGTATAATATCGATTAGTGATTGTACCGCATATATATCATATTCATGTTGTGTTTCATGTATCTGTACTAATAAAGTACATAACTAATCCCTCACATGTACTAATCATATGATCCGTGATGCTGGAGCTGGATCATTCTAATAAAGAACAATAGAAATCTTTTCAGGATATTATCATGAAAAGTTATATAAAATAATAAAACTCACATGGTTAATGTTTTATTGAAGAACAACCAATTTGAGGAAGATTTGTGGGGCCATGGTGATGTGATGAGGAATAAGTATCCTCATCTTTTTATTTTTTCAAAAATAAATTTGATGGAGAAATTAAGTTTTAGGGGGTATAATTTAACACAAATATGTTTTTATGAAAAAATTTAATTATTTTTAATTCATTAATAGCTTTTGTAGCCTACAATTTTGAGTATACACAAACTGAAAAATGCACATAGTATAAAATAGAAATTTTAACTAAGAATTTTTGTTAGTTGAAATGAATATAACTATCTTATGAAAATGTACATTGATTCATGGAATACAAAGTATTTATGAAAAAAAAATTAAAAATCACTTATGTATTTTTATTTTTTTAATAATTAGATTGAATTACTATTAGTAAATGAAATTATTTAAATATATTTGTTATAAACATAATAAAGTAGTTTTTATATTCATCCATTGAATATGATCTTTCATAAGATATGAATAAAACCGATTTTATATATACAAACCTATATTTTTTCAAAAGTTTAATTTTCATTATTTTAATGGAGAAGACCTTTTAAATTAAGATTTTGATATATTAATAATTTGTATATGAAAACATAAACATTTTATTCGGATTTTCTTTATAAAAAATTACATAAGAGGAATTTTTGATATTTTTCTCACAACATTCATTTTTTGAAGAATAGTAAAAATACAATACATTTTATTTAAAAAAACATTTTTCATCAAAATAATTTATATAGTTAAATTATAATATTAAATTTTTTTAGTGTAAAAATATAAAATATTCTTTTCATTCAAAATAATTTATGTCAATAGGAATATGTTTACATATTATTCATATTTTAAATCATTTAAAACTTTTTCAATGTTTTATCCTTTAAAACACATTCTCTCTTTCCGACAATAGGATTAATTTAAAAATAAATACTACAAATTCTCTACTTTAAAATTTGAAAATTGGATCCCATATATGGAATTATTAATTCCAAATTATTTAAATCCATTAAATTTATTTTTAGGCCTTAGGAATTGCAACTTTAGTAATATTTATTAAAACGGTAAAAGGAAAATTGGGTAATTAAGGGTAAACATAATATGGAGAAACTGCATTGTAACCTGTCCTAATATCATTGGATGAGTTTTTGTGGACCTAAATCATAGTTGGGTAGAAATGGTTTCCATTTTAATCCATAAGAATTATATAAGCACCATTAATTTATTTTATTTTATGTGAATTTAAATAAGTCTAAATCAATTTTTAATATCTATATAATTTTTAATATATTTTATTATAGATGATAAATTCTACTATAAAAACTCATTTGAAATATAATTTCTATTCTTTATCATGGTAATTTATTTTAATTTTTTAGTAAATAAATAATTACCTTAATTTCTTAAAGTTTAATGATAAAAAAACTATTTAATTGATGAGAAATGAATAAAATGATAATTATTAAAATTATAATAATTATTAAAATACCTAAAAACTTGACTGAATCTTATTGGTAGAGTATATTTCGACCATAACCATCCAAGGGTCGATTTATTGTTCATTTGGAGCCTTATTTAAAAGACTAAGACAGTTATATTTTTATATTTAATGTGATGATAAACATTTCAAATTCATCATTTAATAACTATAAAAATTTTAATGATGTATTATACAGAATATATATTCAATTAAAATTATAATTATTAAATCAAGAGGATGTATCATTTTCATAGTATTTTATTTTTGAATTTTATTCAACAAATATTCTTGTTAAATATTTACACAAAACTATTGTAGTAGTTATTTTATTTAGTGGAATCTAAAAAATAAATGTTATTTAAAATATTAAAATAACTATAATAATTTAAAATTAATATTCCCAATTAATATTATTTATGACCTTCAACACATAGGAATATGATAAAATAGTTGGTCTGAAGTTAAATTTCAACTATAATATTATTAGGAATCAATGTATTAAATTGTGTTAAAACTAACACTATTGATTGTATATCAAAATATTGTTTTATTAAATAACATAAAAAATAATATATTAAATATATATATAATAATTTATATATGGTCTATGTAATTCTATTAGATTTATTTCTATTTTAATTGACACCAAATAAGTAAATATTTCCCCATTTTTATATTGAAATATTTGTTACCCAATTTAAATATTATAAATATTAACTAAGTGTTAATAAAAATGTGAAGATTTATATAGACATCAATACTCATCTACAATTTATTTTTTGATGATATTATAACCCTATCTCACATTTTGAAGGATATCGGTTGGGGACTGATTTCATTATAAATTAATATTTTCACCGATCACAAAAGTTCCCCTCACCCCAATTATAAAATGGAACCTCCTACATCACCCCTTAACTTCACATTGAGAATTAATTCTCATCAATAACCTAACCATATACTTTATCAATATCCCTAGTTACATTATATTGGCTTTCTACTTCTTTAAAGACCAACTCTAATGCTTTAAGAGGATATTTAGAGGGAGCATGCCGAAGAAGATGTAATATACATTATCGATTCATCCAAGCATAGTTATTCTTATAATTTATCTTCATGAGTTTTTTCATTATAAAATAATAACTCCATTATGAATTATATAATAATATTTTATTATTATGTAACAACATTATCCCATCTGCTTTCCATCCTACGAAAAATGAAGTCACTACACATGCGTACATGAAACATATCATCTCCACACCATAGTGTAATATTTTTTCACCACCACCATACATGTAATTATATAATGATGGAAATAATAACTATATTTCCTTATTATAATAGTATATATATTTTTAATATGTTACACAATCCACTTCAGAACCATTAATCAATCATGTGAATGATATCCCCGCTCGTGCATAATTGTGACATGGTGTCTCCATGATTTGATGTGATTCATTATAAATTATATTGAATATAGAATGATTATATTAATTAATTTAATGAATAATTATGATAAATTTTATACTAATATAATTATATAAATGTAATACTTGTATCCTAAGAAGAGGAATATGATCTTATCCAAAAAAACATGTGTTTGAAAATAACGAAGTTAACAACCAATGGATGAGTAATAATGTGACTAAAAAAGGATGAAAATATTATCATACATTATATCATTAAAATTAATATTATTATAAAACAAATCAACGAAATTATTTAAATCATTATATAGTAAGTTCATATACATGCAATGAAATCAGACCCGATGTAAGGGATAATTTTGATATCTCATTATTATTCGATATTGATTATACATAACTATTAACTAGAGTGTATTTATCATACATTTCTATGTTGATTTAATATATAATATTATTTATATTATTACAATATATTTTAAATTAAAATTTTCCCGTTGGTGAATTTTTATTTAAGGATATGAAAGGAATATACTATCATTTTTTCATATAGGGTACATGGTGACTTATCTGAAAATGTATGAGGATAATGTTTTCTATTATCTTATAAAACATTATGGGTTTTTATGTTTTCGTAACACCATATTTCCATGAATCATACCTTAAAATATTTCATGGTTATTTTCAAATAATTATTTCTTCAAAAAACTTGTCGAATCTGTCCAAATGAAAATATTTTTTTGGAAAAATGATATTTTCATAATGAATTAATTAATAGTGTTCAATAAAATTTATATCATATCTAAGATGGAGTTATTTTATAGGGTTATTTTCACATATACTATCTATAATATTCTTATTTTTGTATTATTATTTTATGAGATTCTATTTATGAAATCCATTTTCTTAGAATGATTATTTTATGATGGAATGATGTTTAAGAAACCCATTTTATTCCATGGGTTATACAATGATTTATGTTTTTTTGGAACATGTAAGAATTATTTCAATATGAGATTTGTGGGACCTATATCTTTCTCCATTTAATTGGGTAAATATTTATATCTCATGATATACACATGGATGGAACAGGAAATGATCCCAATTCCGTAGTACATGGCTGTTATGAGGAGTGAACTTTATTTAGTTATAGACTCTATTATCTATGATTGTCCTGCAAATGAGCCTTTACTAATATGAAATTATTTTATATGATTATTTTTATTTAAAAAAATTTCATATATTTTGTTATGAATTTTGGGATTACGTTCATCGATTCTTATTAAATTTTATGATTTATCTGATGGCTTGGTATCACAAACTTTTATACTAAGGATATGATTTTTAAATGTTATGCAGATATGTCTTATGATAATTATATGATTGATATCTCCCTTGTTTTCCCCTGCAGAGAATTTGATATCGCCATTTTATATTTTTCTTTTCCCTAGGCCATAAAGACGGTTATTAGGTATGATATGTCAATATGGAGTCTAGTTATGATGAAAGAAGACAAAGACAATGAATATTTCTTATGATAAAATTATTTATGTTTCCCAATTTCTAAAGTCATTATACCTATACAATCCTATCATGTATTTATTATATTTTGTAACAAATATTTGTCAATATTGATGTCATATATATGCATGTATGTTATCGGTCATTATAAAGGGTGTTATAATGAATTTTCAAAGAGAATAGTATAGAAACCTAGAAATTGAAGTATAATTTATAAATTAATCAAAAATTGATAGAATGGAATCATTAAAACATTATTTTAATGATTTTAATGGATAATTTATAATTTGATAAATTATTTAATGAAATAGTAATTGATGTTTCATCTTTACTTATGCATGATTATATGAAATATAATTACCTACACCATAGAGGTGAATATCGAGTTTCCTACGGGATGTTTTCTTTATTAGAATCTAAGGATAAGTAGTTGCCTAATTTTTTGTTGAGTTATATAATATTCACTATACTATTTATGTTTTCATAGACTACGCCACCTATGTCGAGTGGGAATTTGAATCCCACATGTATTGGGTCATTGGTGTTTACTCCAACATCGATGATAGTGAGGTAATAAATAAATGAACACTCCATCTTCTTAAATTTCCCTTAATATGCATTAATTTGCGTAATAATATCATATAAGTGATTAAAATTGCATATGGTATGCATCTACATGTTGTTTTTGGGTTTCTTAGTTTAACGATACATGTATGTGTGGGATATAGCGTCTTGAGGTTATAGAATATACATTTACTTTGGTAGTAGTGTATTTTGTTATTATTGGATTTATTGCATAGGATATAATAGATTGATATGTAATTCATGATACATGGGATGTAATGAATTAATGACTAGTTACACATTTATGATATGTTATTGGGATAAATGTTCTAGAGGTTATGAGATGATGATATGGGAGTGATATGTTTTCTCAGGGGTTGGGATGAATTATAAAAATTATTTCATCAAATGATGATTAGAATTATGGAATGAGATAAACAAACAAGAAGGGAAGTGGATTAGGGGAACCAATATTATATATACTATTTGATATAGAATTACATGCATTTATTTTTTACTCGATGAGTCATCCTTGGGGAGGATGGGATATTTTTTTACAAGTTTACATAATGAGTTTGTTTTCATTATTTATTCAATATTATATAGTATGATTCTTTCAGATTTTCAAAACATGTTTTTTAGAGGATCCTATAGAGTATAACGATAATCTCAACCAATACATATAATTTTTAGGTATAAAAGACATATTTGGAAATTTAGTGGGGTATTAATATAATTAGAAGCTGTGTAATAGTTAATAGAGTCTTTGGTCATTTCCTTGGCTTGTTCTTGGTACTTCTTAGTGGTTTCTTTTTTTATATTATTTTAATAAAATATATAGATTATTTTTCTATTAATCGTAGGATATATTTGGTTGGTGGATCTTATATTCTATACTAAAAGTTAATATATTGAGGGTAATTCATACCTTATCTATAAATTTTAGACCCTTACTATTAGTATCTACCGTATGTCCTACATGAGGTGGGATTTAGGGGACATCCTCATCATTAGGAATAGTCTAGGAGTGGATCTAGTGGAAGGGGGAAATATGGGATTAACATAGTCCACATCTCGTGGAAACTAGATTTCATGTAAAAGGGTATTATGTGATTATTAATACGTTCATATGATGTAGCTAGGGGACATAGAAATAGAGATATATATGTTTGATAATTCCTGAGCATGGCACTTTATTTATTGAGTGAAATTATTTCTAAACTAGATGATACTATTTTCTTATAAATATGTATGAAGGTACTCATAATATTATTTGAACACTAAAATGGATCATGGGTTTTCACTTTTTGGTCATGTGAATGAGGTCCATATCTATGAAATATTAGGATTACCCTAAATATGATTTTATAGACACCTAAAAACTGTTCGCGATGTATATTCATAAGGTATAGTATGTATGTGATATAATGTAAATTGATTATTTCATAACCAACAGTAGTTTTGAATATGGTTTTTTAGTTCCTTCATATTATGACATAAAAGGTTAAAATTCACTAAGTTAGTGAGTCTTTTTGTAAAACCGTTAGATTTTATGATATATTCACTTAATGGAAAACCAAATCATAGTGGTTTACCCCAACCATGGTCTAACCTTCTCTTCATCGTGGTGTAGTGTTAGCTACTATTTTATTGTGGTGATTCATGGGTATTATCATACAATATGGAAATCCTTTATTATCCCTCCATCATCCACTTATAGTTACTGTTCGTTGTTGAGTCTTCATTTGATGATTAATGGGGGAGTTATAATATCAACATATTATCATTTAAATGTTAAATGCATGAATTTTTAACCATGGATTGCGAGGTGTTGTGAAATATGATACATTAGGAAATATATTTTCAATGTAGATGAATTATTTAGTTATGAAGAGGGAGTTTCGATAGATATATAAACTATCACAATCCTTATATGTTGTTGTTTATAATAGTTAATGAGTCCCCTCAATTTTATTCACTTCTTAGTTATCTTTTCTATCGCACCTTTAAATAAGGCTCTAGTAGTCTAAGTTATGTTATAGTTTTTTTCAATAATCATGTGATTCCAATGATATATGGATACCACTATAGGAAAGAGGCTTTTAGACGATTCTTAGGGATATCAATTAAATTCATGTGAAATGATTTGATATTTCAATTATACTGGTTTAAGCTGATGATTTCATTTTCATAGTTTATATCCATTCCCAACTTATGGATAAATTCTTAGTTTTTGGAAGTTTTGGAGTTGCTATTTCATTATTTTTAGGATTTTTTAAAACCATCCTACAAATGAAAAATATTTCTCCTTCTAATCAATATACTGCCTTTATGGATTTTTTTTGAAAATGTGATTCTAGAATAATATAATATGTTATTATCCTTATATTTCCACATAAAACCCCATATGTACATCAAAGGATAGAAAATAACTGATGTGTTAATGATATGGTTAATTTTACTTCACCTATTAACAAAATTTAATTCGACTTTTATTATGTCGTTCCATTTGCGCAGATAGTGTCATTGTTGACATTTTATAATAGACCAATGTTTATGATCTTTTATCTGATATAATGATATGTAAAATATAAAAAATATTGAATATTTTAGATTTTACATTGATTACATATGTTAAGCATAGTTATATATCCTTTAAAATTTATTATTTATTAAATTAAATACACTAAAAAATTTATTTTTTAAAATGAAATTAATCGTAAAGGAATTTTTATTATGAAATGTGTATTTTTATTAATGTAATTAATTTTGAATAATCCTACCAATATAATGTACTTACTAAATTAAATGGATTATATGATATTAACACCAAATAAATAATTAAATAACCATATGGAATGTTAATTTATTTTTTGATGGATAAAAAAATTATTTTCACAAAAACAAGATATTTAGTTTATATTATATAAATATTATTACAAAACTAAATTTTCCAATTTTCCAATTTGATTTTCATAAAATGAAAATTAATTTTTTTTCATTAAACAAATTATCCTAGGGTAAAATATGGTAAAATATTTTAAAGTGATTGATTATATGAATTATTATGAAAAATAAAGTTATTAAAAATACTACCATTGTAATCTAATTGTTATGATGTAAGAGTGGAATAAATTTTTATAAACCCATTAATTAAGAAAACATATGTGTTTAGTTATTATAAAAAATTTAAAAATGTAATTTTTTATTAAAAAAACCCATGTTTTGTGTTTGAAAATGTATTTTATGTTTTATGCTAATATTTTTTTTTTGTTTTGATCATTTTTTTATTGAATTAATTAATAATATTTATTTAGTTTTGGATTATTTTTATAGTCACATAAACATCCTTTTTGGTGATAAACTAGTAAATTTCATGTTGACTAATTATATATAATAATTTGGTGTAAAATGATTTTAATGCCTAAAAAGAGATGTTTCTAAAAAACAATCATTAGTTTTTGAGTAATTATATAAAAAGTAATTTTTATCACATATATAAATTGAATATTATAAATTTTTTTCGTTATTTGAATTTATTTTAATCAATTTTTTTAGTAAGCTATATTTTTGTTTTTATTTATAATGGTATGCTAGATGTGAAGAAAACATATTTATCAAGGTTATGGTTAAAAGGGATAAATGGTTAAATGAAGCAATGAGGGAAAAAGTATCACTAAATCGTGCCTAAATTAGAATGGTTTAGTTCATTTTAACCCTCCATTATCATATATTTCAAAAAAATTCAATTTGGTTCCACTTTCCTTTGAGGATGACATTTATATTATTTTAAAGTGTAAAGTATTTACAAAACAGTTTACTCTCTCCCTCACTTATTATTTTCAATATATTTCTGAGATACCTATTAGGATAAAAATAAAGTACGAATGATTCTACATGAATATAATGATGTGTAAAATTATTTTTTTTATTTTTTTTTATTTTTTAAATAGTAGTATAATTATAAAAAATGATTAAAAAATTTCAATGGAACTATTATGAGTTAATTGCAAAATTAAAATTAAATTTTCATAGAAATATTAAATGTAATAAAATTTAGATTCAAATATCATGAAATACCACAATTTATTTACAAAAAAGATGCCTAAAATAGCCCATGACAGTCTCAAGAGGCCTGCTGGATCCCCATGGGATGATGACAAGAATCTGGGTATCATGAGATTATCACAGGGGGAGATTCTTCCAAATAAAAAATTGACAAATAATGAATAATGAGTGAATCAACATTGAAAAAAAATAAGTGATATAAATTTAATAACTATAATAGAACCAAAATAGGATCATCATAGTTTATAGAAATAAAAAAACACCAAACCAAATCACAATATTATCACTTTGGTACCTATTGGTCATCATCTATTGATAATGTTTAGTCACGCCTGGGGAAGCACACAAAAACATAAACCTAAAAAAATATTGCCTTTAATGATTCTAATTTGAACATGTAGGGTGTGAGTATAATTGTTCTCATTAGCAGTAATTTTTGAGTCCATGTATTTATTTTTTTCTAAAACAAACCTTCAAATGCTAGTTTTAATAGTATCTAAAATTGATATTCTATTCCCTTAATGAAAATCCAAATAATTCCCACAATAGTTATTTTCATTAAAACCCAAAGTAATTTTAAAAGAAACCATTTAAAACCCTTTCCCAACCCATTTTCTTTTTAATACACCATTTGAAAACCCACTTTAAAATAAGTGCCCAACTAAAACTAGAGTAACCAATATAGTCGTAATAAATAGGAACTCATAAAGGTAAAAATATAACATTATTAACAGGATAATATAGAAAATCACAACAGAATCATATCTCAGTTTTATGCATAAAATAAAAAAATAAAACCTGGGAAATAAACACCATTTTGTAACCAAAAAATAGAGAAGTGGAGATGTAATAATATAATATAAATAGAAAATTTTAAAGGAAATATATTGATTGGAAACTACTAATCATTCCATGATTTATTGACATTTATACTCATTTTAGAGCCACCTATCTCTATTTAATAAATTCCTAGTTTAATATCCACTTGAATTCTCTCTAGAATCCTCATTGGTGTCACATCACACAATTCAAAAACAATACGGTGAATATCTAGTTTGTGTAATTAAGAAATAGATATAACAATTTCTCACCCCACACAAATGTTTCCTGGATCCCATGATATTAATATAATGGTTGTGTGAGGTAACAAATCAAAAAATAATATCCCAATCATTGATCCACACGAGTTAACAAGAATTATCATCACACCTCCCATCAACATAGAAATAAAACCACCTATCCATCGAGATGGAATACCCAAGGGATCACCATAATTTAGAGGAAATATTATATGATGACAATCATGAATCCTTATTTAAAATGTGAATCAATTTTCTAAAAATCCAACTTAAACCCATTTGTTTTAAATCCCATAGAAAACATCAATAAAAATTACAAAAATTATTTTAAACAAAACATTTTAAAACTACAATAAAAAAAATTAAATATGAACATTATTCATAAGAATAAATTTTAATATGGAAAATTTGTCTAATCCCAATTTCAAGAAATCCCCATTATAATGTCAAATTTTTCATCGTTCTGATGATGTAAAGACAATTTTCTGTGCCTTGTTTTCAAATAAACCCTACCATGATATCTTGTACACACACACCCAATTTTTATTCATGAACATACATATATAAGTGCTTAAATTATTACATATATTTTTTTATGTGGTTATTAAAAGTACAAAATAATATATACAATAACAGAAAATAAAATTATTTGTTAAAACCAAGGGGTTCACATGGAAAAAAATAACATTTACAAGAATAAAGGAAACTCACTAGATAATACATCAATCCCATCAAAATATAATATATTTTCAAAATAAATACAATGTTATCATTTTAAAAAATCAAAAACACAATTTAAATATTTTAGAAATTTTATCGACACATGGAATAAGCTAAACATATTTTAAAATAGTTGATGGAATCAGACACATTGGGAAAAAATTTATAAAACCTTTCTACACATTTATCTCATTAAATAATTTAGGTGAAATGAATTTTGAAATAAAAATAACCTATGGTGTGTGAGGAAAAAGTATATGTCTAAATCCACCTATTTCAAACCATGTTTAGATTAGGTGAAACCTTTGAATAAAAAAAGCGCATGACCCAAGAAATGATCTACTCACCCCAACACCATAAATTAAAGAATGAAATATCAAACCCATTCCATTTGTTTTTGAAAATAGATATCCATACAAAGATAAGAATAGAAAAATATGGAATAAAAATGATGTGAATAAGGAAAAAGATGACAATATGATAACAAAACATGATATAGTGATAAGACACCAAAAATATTAATGAAAAACTTAGTGGTGTGCTACTAGGGAACCCCATTATGATTCATGGCTGAATGTAATGTAAAATATCCCATTTGGGGATTTATTCCAAAAATGAAAAATTTGGAAAAATAAAATATTAATTTTATGCGGATAATGCTATGTATGTATTCATTGTTTACAAAACATTACATTTGATGTTATCCTTTAAATAGAAATGTTTTTGACCATATGGTTGGTATGAACAGTTATAAAAATAGTGATCCAAATGCGAAAAATGGTTTTGGAACTGCATATATCTAAAATGAATAATTATTGAACTATTAGTGAAACAATGAAGACTAATCATGTTCCTTAAAGAAATCTCTTTAACATAACAATATTCAATGGATCTATACAAAAATGATGTCAAAGACCATATGTAAAAAAGAAAAAAATAATGTGGATAAGATATTTCAAGGTGTATCAATTCCCTATATTATAACTCCATTATTTCACCATAAATCCATTGAGTTATAAATGAATGGAAAATGAGAAAAAGTATCCCATTAAAAGAGGGAGAAACTTCTCTAGTTAAATATCAAAAACAACCACACCCAAATGAACCATCCTAGTGTTCACTAAATGTAGATACCCGAAGATTAACGTACATGGACTTTACATTATTTTTTCAGAATACATAGTACATAACAAAAACACACACACAAGGAAACTAATAGTTTAGTGTCTTTGGAAACTCGAAATATAATCTTCTAATCGTGGTGAAATATTATTAACATCTCCCATAATGATCTTCCTTTTTTTACCTAAAACCATTATTTATATCCTGGGGAAAATAAAACAGAAAAGGGTGAGCTCAAATGCTCAGTAAGGGTAAACAAAAGAAATATCAATCACATCATATACATAAGAACAAAACTTTTGGAAATCTTAACCTGCAAAAGAAATCATAATTTCATAACTTGGGATAAATTATAGTAGTGAAATGAAATCCCAATAATCATAACTTAAAACATGAAACCTTGTGGCATACACACATAATCATAGAGAATCATTTCTTATTAGTCATGACTCATTTCCAAGACTATCTTAGTGGACAATGTCCATTTCTAAACTAAGTTCATTCCTCGTTTCAGTCCTGTTTCAGTAAACTGGTTTAACCTACCGTTCCAGCCATGTCTATCTCATGAGATATAAAATCTTTACCCAATTCATTGGAGGGAGATATAGGTCCCACCCATCTCATAATTATACCATTCTTATGTGTGCCACAAAATCATAAACCGTACATCATAGCATAACCCATGTAATAAAAATGGGAATCATAAACATCGTGACGTCATAAAACTATTCATATAAGATAAAGGAATTCAAAAAAAAATAATTCCATCACAATATAATAAATTAAATGTAACAATAGGGATAAAAACAGAACCCTTTATTATCTTAGATGGAAAATAATTTTGATAAAACACATGAAATCCATTCTTTAGGAATATATCCTTTGTACTTCAAAAACACTTTTCCTTTCATAATATGTCATACAATTGTAAACTAAACAAATTTTATTAAAATAAACTTGAAAACATGTAAAGTAAGATTCTTGGAAATATTGTTTCAAAAATCCATTCATGCTGTATAAGTTAAAAAAACATTCTTCTCGTACTTTTTTTGGAAAAGTCAAAAGAATACCTCGTACAAAAAACGACAAAAGATTCCTTTCATATCTTTTACTCAAAACTCACCTAAGGGTAAAATTGGATTTAAACAATTTTAGGTGGATGGAAATAATATTACATATTGAGGAAACATGGATGTGGATGATAAAATTCACCCCAGTAAATACCAAAGCATAAACAATCTCGGATAAAAATGAGATTGTGATATTTCCCTTACCTTAGGTCCTATTTGCTTCGTAAGTATCCGAACCTCCTGTATAATGATTTAAATAATGTCGTTGACTTATTCCAGAATCATACTCATATATAGTTCACTTATGACTTTATTTTACACGTTCTTTTGTAAATTCCTTGTTAAAGAGCGTTTTGGGTATATAAAAAAAAATTCGTCCGTGTTTTGACTTGAAATTATTCATATGATTACATAGATCATGATAACTTAATTCCAGAATATAAAAAATTATTTATATATAATATATATTCAGAATATTCATATATATAATAGATCAGTAAATGGAAATAAATACACCGTTCATGGAGACGGTAGGTCGTACGTACGCATGAATGATGTTTTCGTTTCCTTATTGAGTTGAATGGAATTAAGTAGATGACATAAATATATATACACATAAATCTAGTATCATTATTATGTCATATATTTCATGATTACTTATTATATATACTTTATAATCATACATGAATGGTTAACGTGGAGAATGAATCTCATCGCGTCGTGGAGACGATAGTCTGTATGTACGCACGAGCGATGATATCGTTCTCATGATCGTGGAATTGTATTGGAGTGAATGTATACTATTTCAGAATAAATTTCAATTTAAAATAATCATATATAGTTATTATGTACACCATTATACCCATCCAAGTAAGGTGGTGGTGGAAAATAGATTACACCACGGCGTGGAGACGGTATTCCGTACGTACGCACGCACGGTGATTTCTTTTTCCGTAGGATGGATAGATGGTGAAATATGGTTGTTTCATACATATAATAACATATCATTATATGAGTGATGCTGATATTATTACTTCATAATGAAACAACCTAAGAAGAATAAGTGGAAGAAGAAATAAAGTTGAAATAATCGGTAACAGACATTACCTCTTCTTTGGAGAGCCTCTTTGAGATCTCCTTTTAGGGCACTAAAATTGGTCTTTGAAGAAGACCAGAACCTCTAGGATGTTGCTAGAAAATTGGAGAAGAGAATTTGTCAGTGGTTGGCCGAGCTTTAAGGCTCTATGTGGTGTGAGGAAGAGAGGTAGAAGGTGACCTTTTATAAGGGAGGAGAGGGGCTCCTTTGGAAAACCTAAAATATTATTTTATTATAAAGCCAAATTCGTTTTTAAATAGCTCAAAATTGAGTTATTTCGAATCTAAGGTGGGGATGGGTCGAAATAATCTCATAAAATAGAATTAATAAAAGTTTAGGGTCCTATTTTAACCTTATCATTTAGATTTAACATTAAGTTAGATAATTTTACTTTTACCGTGTCTTTTTGTGTTCTTACACTATAAGGTTAATAAACTTAATATAAGAAGCCAAAAGAACCCCAAGTTGTTTATTATTAATATATATAACCTTATCTAATTCATTTGGCCGATCCTTATATTTTTTGGAATAAAATAACAATTAATAATATAATATTTGTTTTAAAAACTATTTTATGTCAATTATGACACTATTTTGTAATAGATTTTTGTGAAAATCATAACAAAATTATTATTTCCAAAAAATCTAAGTAAATAACTAATAACAAGTCATATTAACCTATAAAATTTGTTTAATGCATAAAAAGTCTCACATTACATTTATTTGGGTATTTATAACATCAATTATGTCAATATTTCATTAATAAGATAATTACTGAATCATCTTTGTGTCATAAATAAATTAAATTATTTAATTTCTAAAAATTAAAAATAAAACACCATTATGTAGGAAATCTCTTTATATTTCTAATGAATATTTATAGACGAATTTATCTTATGTATAACTCTATATTAAAAATTATTTACTTATTAATCTTTGATTTTAACTATTTTAACCCTTCTTTAAATAAATTAATAATAAATGTCCTAATATAATCCATGTGGGCCAAAATGGTCGTATTTTAATCCTAAGGTTGTTTTTGGTCAAATTAAACTTATCCGATATAATTAGGACATGTGTTAGGGTAATAATAATATCAATTTAACCCTTAATTACACTATTTACTTTTAACCGTGGTAAAAAAAGTAAAAAGTTACTATTCACCAAAAATTATTTTCATCTCATTGAACCAAATATTACTTACTGACATCAACCGTGTCTCTAGGATTATTGAAATTCCACTCACAGAAGCGGTAATTTTATGTTTTATGAAAAATTCATTTTTTAACTACCACTCAGTGGTTTCACTATTCATCAAAAAATGAAAGTTTCCTGAAAAATACCAAACATTAGGCCTGAGCTATATTTAATATTATGAACTCAAAAATGATTTTTATTTTACCAAATTCAAAACATATCAGTTGCATTAATTAATTTAAAAATTAATTCCCGTCGTCTAAACAAATAGCGTGTTTTTAAGAGATAATAACTATCAAAAGATTGACACTTGTTTATGTCTGGGTTAAATGTGAACTTACATCCAATGACCATCATTGTATTAAATTGTAAAAATATATTCTAAATATACTTTAAAACCACTCAAATTAATAATTTATCACTATTAATTATTTCGATTAAAAAGGTTGTTTGTAATTAAAATTTAGTAATTTTCACTATTCATTAGAAAATGAAGGTTATCCGAAAAGTACCAAAATTTCACCCTAAGCTAATTTCGATATTCCGAATCCACAAATGAAGTCCATTTTGAGAAATAAATTTACAAAATTTAAAAAAGTGGTTATTACTATTCATAACGGCTAGTTTTAATAATATTTAAATAGCATATCATTGTTTAGTGAAACTCGGTATTGCGTACTACATGCGCTATCGAGGAAGGTCACGATTGCGTGTAATGCAAGGAAAGTTAAGGATGCGTGTGGTGAAAGCTCTTTTTGGTGTAGCGTACGACACAAGACATTAATAAAATTAAAAAGAATATTTTTCATAAAATCTTGGGGTGTTACATTCTACCCCCCTTAAAATGAATTTCGCCCTAAAAATTCATCGGAGTTATAAATGGTTTACTACTAAAAATTTTCTTTAATATAAAACCACATAGTAAAAAGGAATACCAAAACATGGCTTTAAAAACTAAAGTATGAAACGTAACAGTTTCCCAAATAAACTAATCACTGGGTTTCCACCTAGGTGAAAATATGGATATGGAAGAGAAATCTAACTATCATGTTCTGATGGAGAGTGGTAGAGAACATGGCTATGGAAAATCCATCAATCACAAAGCCATAAATTTGTGACGATATAAGGTACCATCTGATTCATCAGATATAAGAGCACTAGGACAACATTTTTGGTTTTCAAGATCATTTCCCTAAAGTTGATGAAATTTGAATTAGAATAAATACTTTCATGATTTTGTTATAGTCTCACCGTTAGTCGTTCTTTGGACAATTTCCACTTCATCTCTTCATGAAATGAAGTTGAATTTGTTATTCGCGATGTGTTAGCAGATCATGTGATAGAATGATGGGTCATTCCATCTGTCTCAAACAAAAGTTTAGAAAAGTTATCAAAAAATACATAAGTCCATCTATAGTGAGATTAATCATATATGGTTCCTAAAATGGACTTATACTTCATATATCATACTTCATAATATAATAAAACTAGTTTCTACTAAACAGGGACTTCCTGTAGGCTAGTGGTAGGCGATAAAGGCTAGTCGCACTTCGGTTGTGGGTTCGATTCTCACAGCCTTGTCCGACGCGATGGGTTGTCGCCCGTCCTGCAGGTTGTCCTTTTTCTAAAAATATAAAAAAACGTTCTATCCTTAAACAATACTAACTTATTTCCAACATAATCCATACCAATCTTTAGGCTTATCTAAATTACTTCGGTCCAAGCTCACAGTATAAAGAATATGATTACTTGAAATGTCACATAATGATCACGTGAATTCCATCATTTATCCCCCATATATCATAAGATATATATTGTTGGTCATATTACAAACATGTGAATACCTTAATCATGTATTCTCTTGAAGAATGAATATCCATTGAACCTTAGTAAAGACATTAATGTTGTCAAAAGTTAACTCTTTCCACATACCAAAATCCAAAAATTCTATATACTCAAAGCATGATATAACCCTCTCCTTATATCAGTCATGAGCTCATGAATACTATCAAACATTTAATTTTCCCTGTATCCCTTCGTTATGCGCATATCATCTATATTCCAAAAACATCTGAATAACCTTTAATGGATACTAGTACCATTAATTATACACTTTCAAAACTCAAGGAAAGGCAACAGTGTAACAATCCTTAGATGTCTCTTTATTCCATAGTACCATGAGATTACTTATAAAACATTACACTTGATAAACATGTAATCATCCCACTACCTTCTCAAACCATTGAACGAGTTTCAACAATTCTTTCATCTCACATATCATTTGTAGTCTATTCATCATCATCAACATAAATACTACCCATATGGCCGTATTGATTCTCTTCATGAGACTTTACCTTAGGGACACTACTGGAAATCCATCATTTCCCAACGGTTTAGAACCGTTGGGAAAGGCTGCAGAACTGTTGGTATATGTTATACCAACGGTTCTGCAAACCGTGGGGAAGTAAGCCGTTGGGAAAGGCTTTTCCCAACGGTTTACACAGAACCGTTGGGATAGGTCGAAAAAAATCAACCTATCCCAACGGTTCTGCCAAACCATTGGGAAAGGACTTTCCCAACGGTTTGGCCCGTTGGTAAATCAACAGATAATTTTCATTCCCAACGGTTTACAAACCGTTGGGAATGTTTTTACCAACGGTTCATTGAACCGTTGGTAAAAACAACCATGCAACAGGGTATCCCAACGGTTCAAGGAACCGTTTGTAAAAACAGCTACATAGAGCCTATGCCAACGGTTTGAAAACCGTTGGCATAGGCTTTGCTGTGCAAATTGCACAGCAGCCTGCAATTTGCACAGCAGGTCTGGTTTTTGGGAATTTTCAATTCAATTTTCAATCCAATTATGCCCTCGTTTTCAATTCATTTTTCAATCCAATTATTGTACCTGTAACACATATAATGCATACATATATAGAACAAACCAACACATACAAATAATGAAAACCAACCAAACAACACATATAATGCATCCTGAAAATATACACATCCATAATTAAAGTAGAATTCATAACATAATTATAAACATACATAATTCATTTAGAATTCATTTTAAAATTTAGATGACAATTATATGTGGAATCTGAAATTCAATTCATAATTTGATCGGTTTTTTCTATACCATATATTTTTACCTCAAATGATGTCCATTTTAAACAAAATACATACACCTGAAGTGGTACCGGCCACACCGCACATCAGATTTAGGCGGGGTTGACTCGTACACGTCACATTTAACCCATGGATTGTTGTGCTAAAGTATCGACACAATCCGAATACGTTTGGTCGGTTTTCCGTATGCCTGTTGATGTTTTTCACTTAAAATGACGTCCTTTTGAAACAAAAGAGGGACACTATGAGTGGTGCCGACCACACCGCGTCTCCAATTGAGGCGGGGTTTATTCGTACCCGTCACATATGACCCATGGATCGTTCTCCTAAAGTTTAAATGGAAACCGAATGCGTTTGGTCGGTTTTCCGTATGTACTTAAAATGTTGTTCATTTTAAACAATAGAGTGACACATAGACTAATCCTGACCACATCGCGACTCAGATTCATCCCGGGTTGGCTCGTACATGTCACACATGACCCATGGATCATTGTGATTAATTATCAAAATATTACGAATGCGTTTGGTCGGTTTTGCGTATGCCAGTTGTTCTTTTCATTTATAATCATGTCCATTTTAAACAAAAGAGACAGAGTTAGAGCGGTGTCGGCCACACCGCATCTTGGATTAAGACGGGGTTGACTTGTACACGTCACATATGACTCATGGATCGTTGTGCTAAAGTATCGATAGAATCCGAATGCGTTTGGTCATTCTTCCGTATGTCAGTTGATGCCTTTCACTTAAAATGACGTCCTTTTGAAACAAAAGATGGACACTTTGAGTGGTGTCAGCTGCACCGCATGTCGGAATGAAGCGGGGATGATTCATACACGTCACATAAGACCCATGGATCGTTCTCCTAAAGTTTCAACAGAAACCGAATCCGTTTGGTTGTTTTTCCGTATGTACTTAAAATGGTGTCCATTTTAAACAAAAGAGAGTCACTTAGACTTATCCTGGCCACACCGCAACTCATATTCATCTCGGGTTGGCTCGTACACGTCACATATGACCCATGGATTGTTGGGATAAATTATCAACAGATTCGGAATGCGTTTGGTCGGTTTTCTGTATGTTAGTTGATGCTTTTCACTTAAAATGACGTCCTTTTGAAACAAAAGACGGACACTTTGAGTGGTGCTGGCCACACCACGTCTCCGGATTGAGCTGAAACCACCGTAAAAAATTCTAATTATTATTCATGACGTGTACGCGCAGACAGCACGTCAATCGGACGTGCGGTTTGTGCGGCACGACTCAATATTCGTGTTTTAAGTGATGTGTGCGCTTTGTAAACGCGCGTGAGGGGGGTCCAAATGGGCCGAACGAAGTCGGAATGGCCTGAAATCAGACGACAAATACGGGAGAGTGATTTATGAAGTGGTCGAGCAGAGGGCACGTCAATAGGACGTGCCGTGTGCCCGCGGTGACCGACAACACAGTTCTGGTGTCACAAACGGCCAAAACGTGCGTCCAATGGTCAAATTCATAGCAGACGACCTGAGATTGAGCTCAAACCACCGTGCAACATTCTAATTATTATTCGTGATGTGTAAGCGCAGACAGCACGTCAATCAGACGTGCGGTTTGTGCGGTACGGCTCAATATTCGTATTTTAAGTGATTCGCGCGCTTCGTAAACGCGTGTGAGGGGGGTCCAAACGGGACAAAAAAAGTCGGAATGGCCTGAAATCAGACAAAAAATACGGGTGAGTGATTTCTGAAGTGATCGAGTAGACGGAACGTCAATTAGACGTGCCATGTGCCCGCGGTGACCGACAACGCAGTTCTGGTGTCATAAACGGCCAAAACGGGCGTCAAATGGTCAAATTCATTGCGGACGACCTTGGATTGAGCTGAAACCACCATGAAGCATTCTCATTATTATTCGTGACGTGTACGCGTAGACGGCATGTCAATCGGACGTGCGGTTTGCGCGGTACGGCTCAATATTCGTGTTTTAAGTGATGCGCACGCTTCGTAAACGCACGTGAGGGTGGTCCAAACGGGCCGAATGATTTCGGAATGGACTGAAATCAGACGAAAAATACGGGTGAGTGATTTATGAAGTGGTTGAGCAGACGGCACGTCAATCGTACGTGCCGTGTGCCCGCGGTGACCGACAACGCAGTTCTGGTGTCATAAACGGCCAAAACGGGTGTCAAACGGTCAAATTCATAGCGGACGACCTCGGATTGACCTAAAAACACTGTGAAACATTCTAATTATTATTCGTGACGTGTACGCATAGACAGCACACCAATCGGACGTGCAGTTTGCGCGGTACGGCTCAATATTCGTCTTTTAAGTGATGCGCGCGCTTCGTAAACGCGCGTGAGGGGGGTCCAAATGGGCCGAACGAAGTCGGAATGGCCTGAAATCAGACGAAAAATACGGGTGAGTGATTTCTGAAGTGGTCGAGTAGACGGCACGTCAATCGGACGTGCCGTGTGCCCGCGGTGACCGACAACGCAGTTCTGGTGTCATAAACGGCCAAAACGGGTGTCCAACGGTCAAATTCATAGCGGGCGACCTCGGATTGACCTGAAAACACCGTGCAACATTCTAATTATTATTCATGACGTGTACGCGCAGACATCACGCCAATCGGACGTGCGGTTTGCGCGGTACGGCTCAACATTTGTGTTTTAAGTGATGCGCGCACTTCGTAAACGTGCATGAGGGGGGTCCAAATGGGCCGAAAGAAGTCGGAATGGCCTGAAATCAGACGAAAAATACGGGTGACTTATTTCGGAAGTGGTCGAGCAGACGGCACGTCAATCGGACGTGTCGTGTGCCCGCAGTGACCGACAACGCAGTTCTGGTGTCATAAACGGCCAAAACGGGCGTCCAACGGTCAAATTCATAGCGGAAGAACTCAAGTTGAGCTGAAACCACCATGCAACATTCTAATTTTTATTCATGACGTGTACGCGCAGACGGCACGTCAATCAGACGTGCAGTTTGCGCGGTACGGCTCAATATTCGTATTTTAAGTGATGCATGCGCTTCGTAAACGCGCGTGAGGGGGGGTCCAAACGGGCCGAACGAAGTCGGAATGACCTGAAATCAGACGAAAAATACGGGTGAGGGATTTCTGAAGTGGTCGAGTAGACGGAACGTCAATTGGACGTGCCATGTGCCCGCGGTGACCGACAACGTAGTTCTGGTGTCAAAAACGGCCAAAACGGGCGTCAAACGGTCAAATTCATAGCGGACGACCTCAGATTGAGCTGAAACCACCGTGCAGCATTCTAATTATTATTCGTGACGTGTACGCGTAGAATGCACGTCAATCGGACGTGTGGTTTGCGCAGTACGGCTCAATATTCGTGTTTTAAGTGATGCGCGCGCTTCGTAAACGCGCGTGAGGGTGGTCCAAACGGGCTGAACAATTTCGGAATGGCCTGAAATCAGACGACAAATACAGGTGAGTGATATATGAAGTGGTCGAGCAGACGGCATGTCAATTGGAGGTGATGTGTGCCCGCGGTGACCGACAACGCAGTTCTGGTGTCATAAACGGCCAAAACGGGCGTCAAACGGTCAAATTCATAGAGGACGACCTCAGATTGACCTGAAACCACCGTGAAACATTCTAATTATTATTCTTGACGTGTACGCACCGACATCACATCAATCGGACGTGCGGTTTGCGCAGTACAGCTCAATATTCACGTTTTAAGTGATGCGCGTGCTCCGTAAACGCGCGTGAGGGGGGTCCAAACGGGCCGAACGAAGTCGGAATGGACTGAAATCATACGAAAAATACGGGACAGTGATTTCTGAAGTGGTCGAGCAGACGACACGTCAATCGGACGTGCCGTGTGCCCGCGGTGACCGACAATGCAATTCTGGTGTCATAAACGGCCAAAACGGGCGTCAAACGGTAAAATTCATAGCGGACGACCTCAGATTGAGCTGAAACCACCGTGCGACATTCTAATTATTATTCGTGATGTGTACGCGCAGACGACACATCAATCGGATGTGCGGTTTGCGCGGTACGACTCAATATTCGTGTTTTAAGTGATGCGCGCGCTTCGTAAACGCGCGTGAGGGGGGTCAAAACGGGCCGAAGGAAGTCGGAATGGCCTGAAATCAGACGACAAATATGGTAGAGTGATTTATGAAGTGGTCGAGCAGACAGAACGTCAATCGGACGTGCCATGTTCCCGCGGTGACCGACAACGCAGTTCTGGTGTCATAAACGGCCAAAACGGACGTCCAACGGTCAAATTCATATCGGACGACCTCAGATTGAGCTGAAACCACCGTGAAACATTCTAATTACTATTCGTCACGTGTACGCGCAGACGGAACGTCAATAGGGTGTGCGGTTTGCGCGGTACGGCTCAATATTTGTGTTTTAAGTGATGCGCGCGCTTCGTAAACGCGCGTGAGGGGGGGTCCAAACGGGCCGAACGAAGTCAGAATGGACTGAAATTAGAACACAAATACGGGACAGTGATTTCTGAAGTGGTCGAGTAGACGGCACGTCAATCGGACATGCCGGGTGCCCGTGGTGACCGACAACGCAGTTCTGGTGTCATAAACGGCCAAAACGGGCGTCAAACGGTCAAATTCATAGCAGACTACCTCAGATTGAGTTGAAACCACCGTGCAACATTATAATTATTATTCTTGACGTGTACGCGCAGACGACACGTCAATCGGACGTGCGGTTTGCGCGGTACGGCTCAATATTCTTGTTTTAAGTGATGCGCGCGCTTCGTAAACGCGCGTGAGGGGGGTCCAAATGGGCCGAACGAAGTCGGAATGGACTGAAATCAGACAAAAAATACGGGACACTGATTTCTGAAGTGGTCGAGTAGACGGCACGTCAATCAGACATGCCGTGTGCCCGCGGTGACCGACAACGCAGTTCTGGTGTCATAAACTACCAAAACGGGCGTCAAACGGTCAAATTCATAGAGGACGACCTTAGATTGAGCTGAAACCATCGTGAAACATTCTAATTATTATTCGTGATGTGTACGCGCAGACGGCATGTCAATCGGACGTGCGGTTTGCACGGTACGACTCAATATTCGTGTTTTAAGTGATGCGCGTGCTTCGTAAACGCGCGTGAGGGGGGTCCAAATGGACCGAACAAAGTCGGAATAGCCTGAAATCAGACGACAAATACGGGAGAGTAATTTATGAACTGGTCGAGTAGACAGCACGTCAATCGGACGTGCCGTGTGCCCGCGGTGACCGACAATGCAGTTCTGGTGTCATAAACGGCCAAAACGGGCGTCAAACGGTCAAATTCATAGAGGACAACCTCAGATTGAGCTGAAACCACTGTGCAACATTCTAATTATTATTCGTGATGTGTAAGCACAGACAGCACGTCAATCGGATGTGCGGTTTGCGCGGTACGGCTCAATATTCGTGTTTTAAGTGATGCGCGCGCTTCGTAAACGCGTGTGAGGGGGGTCCAAACGGGCCGAACGAGGTCGGAATGGACTGAAATCAGACGACAAATACGGGACAGTGATTTCTGAAGTGGTCGAGCAGACGGAACGTCAATCGGACGTTCCGTGTGCCCGCGGTGACCGACAATGCAGTTCTAGTGTCATAAACGGCCAAAACGGGCGTCAAACGGTCAAATTCATAGCGGACGACCTCGGATTGAGCTGAAACCACCATGCAACATTCTAATTATTATTCTTGAAGTGTATTCGCAGTCTTCACGTCAATCAGACGTGCGGTTTGCGCGGTACGACTCAATATTCGTGTTTTAAGTGATGCGCGGGCTTCGTAAACGCGCGTGAGGGGGGTCCAAACGGGCCGAACGAAGTCAGAATGGACTGAAATCATACGAAAAGTACAGGACATGAATTTCTGAAGTGGTCGAGCATACGGAACGTCAATCGGACGTGCCGTGTGTCCGCAGTGACCGATAACGCAGTTCTGGTGTCATAAACGGCCAAAACGGGCATCCAACGGTCAAATTAATAGCGGTCGACCTCAGATTGAGCTGAAACCACCGTGAAACATTCTAATAATTATTCGTGACGTGTATGCGCAGACTGAACGTCAATCGGACGTGCGGTTTGCGCGGTACGACTCAATATTCGTGTTTTAAGTGATGTGCACGCTTCATAAACGCGCGTGAGGGGGGTCCAAACGGGCCGAACGAAGTCAGAATGGCCTGAAATCGGATGGAAAATACGGGAGAGTGATTTATGATGTGGTCGAGAAGACGGCACGTCAATCGGACATGCCGTGTTCCACATTACTTTCTGTGGAACGCGGGATGGTGTTCTTTCAGATTTTGACTTTCAGCGGGATGTGCCACATTTTATACATTCATTTCGTTCAGCGGTTTTTTCCCAGAATAAACTGCAATCTTTCGGGTAAGCATGAATTTTGTTTCTGGAAAATCCAAGTTCTTTAACTAACTTCCATGCCATATAGTGGTTTGAGGGAATATCTGCATCATCTGGAAGAAAATCCTTCTAGAGGGTATGAATGTAATCGATTGCTGTATTAGAAATCCCATACATAGTTTTTCCATGAAACAATCGGATTAAAAATTATAGCTTTTTCATTTTATCGCATTGTCGATATACTGGAGTCGTGGAAGCATCATTCAATTTTTTTTCACCCTATCAATATCATCATTTTCACTAGATGCATCAGTTGTCCTCATATCGACGTCTTCTTGAGTCGAAATCCTTTCTTTTTCATGATGACGATTAAACGGAAACCGATCATCTAACAAATTCTCCACTCCAGTCCTTTCATTTCGATCATCACCAATTTGAGATTTCATTTTCTCCCCATTGTGATACCACACAAAGTAGTTTTCTTGAAAACCATTTTTGGTTATGTGGTAGCTGACTTCTTCACGACTCAACCAAGGTCTACCAACACAATTGGAACATGGGAAGTGTATGCGACCACTATCTGAAGCATTGTGAAATGAAAAATCTATAAAGCTCTCCAAATTGTTTTGAAAATCGCTTGAGATACGATCGGTTTCATACATCCAACTTCTGTCCATTCTGTAAAAAAATTCATATAAGTCATTTTGTCATAAAAAATTCAACAGGATTGAACTTTAATAGAAAATACATTTAAGTAAACGATAAAGGAAGAAAATAATCATGGTATCAACTACACATGTGAAAAAAACATACTAATGTGTTATTGAAAAAATGTAAAACCAACAAGAACTTAATGTGTTATCACATCAGAGCATGCCTCATCCCATAACCATATTAGTAGGGTACCCTCGTGGACAGCCCCGCCCACCCCCGTGGACAACCCACCCACCCCCGTGGACACCCCCTACCCCCTAGACAGCCCAACCACCCCCGTGGATAGCCCACCCACCCCCCTCGACACCCCTTCTCCCTATGGACAGTCCCCCACCCCCTTGGATAGCCCGCCCACCCCCTGGACAATCCTACCCCCTGTGGCCAGCCCACCCACCCCCCCTGGACAGCCCGCCCACCCCTCCATGAGAGCCCGACCACCCCCGTGGACAGCCCGTCCACCCTTGTGGACAGCCCGCCCACCCCTGTACCCCCCTGGACACCCCTGTACCCCCCCCCCCCCCCGAGATAGCCCCACCCACCCTCCCAAACAGCCCACACCCCCTCCCCTGCAACCCCAACACCACCACCTAGACATACCAACCCCCCTGGACACCCCACACACCCCTCCCCCATAAGGACACCCAACCCAGACCCCTAGGACAGCCCACACCCCCTGGACAGCCCCGCCCACCTCCGTGGACAGCCTTTCCCACCCCCGTGGATAGCCCCGCCCACCCCCGTGGACAACCCACCCACCCCCGTGGACGCCCCCTACACCCTAGACAGCCCAACCACCCCCGTGGACAGCCAACCCACCCCCCTCGACACCCCTTCTCCCTATGGACAGCCCCCACCCCCTTGTATAGCCCGCCCACCCCCTGGACACTGCTACCCCCTGTGGCCAGCCCACCCACCCCCCCCCCCCCCGGACAGCCCGCCCACCCCTCCTTGATAGCCCGACCACCCCCATGGACAGCCCGTCCACCCTTGTGGACAGCCCGCCCACCCCCGTACCCCCCTGGACACCCCGTACCCCCCTGGATAGCCCCGCCCACCCTCCCAAACAGCCCACACCCCCCTTCCCTGCAACCCCACCACCACCACCTAGACATACCACCCTACCTGGACACCCCACACACCCCTCACACCCCTCCCCCACCAGGACACCCCACCCAGACCCCCAGGACAGCCCACACCCCCTGGACAGCCCCGCCCACCCCCGTGGATAGCCCACCCACCCCCCTCGACACCCCTTCTCCCTATGGACATCCCCCACCCCCTTGGATAGCCCGCCCACACCCCTGGATACCCCTACCCCCTGTGGCCAGCCCACCCACCCCCCCTGGACAGCCCGCCCACCCCTCCTTGACAGCCCGGCCACCCCCGTGGACAGCCCGTCCACCCTTGTGGACAGCCCGCCCACCCCCGTACCCCCCTGGACACCCTGTACCCCCCCTGGATAGCCCCTCCCACCCTCCCAAACAGCCCACACCCCCTCCCACGCAACCCCACCACCACCACCTAGACATACCACCCCCCTGGAATGTGTAGAAATAACATAAAAATACATGATATATAGATAGCACAAAATACTCAACCTATGGGTTCACATTAACTACATAATCACACACTTCACTACTACCATAAAACAAATAAACCACACCACCACCACACACGACGCATAGCATTTCTCACATTCATTTATATGCCACTTCATTCACACTTACATTGTCCATTCATTTAATGTTAAATTAATTAAATCCATTTACCACACATCCATTTCTATTCCATCGCATTTATTTAATATCTTGTTTTTTTTGTTTTAACAGAATAATTTATTCCATAGATAACCAGGAAACTAATAAAACCACCACATAACAACTCACCATCTCACAATAGCCATCGACACCATGTTACATCGACCAACCATCTCACCAAAACAACCACATATCACAATAAAAATATTGCACATCACAAACCACCGCACAACCAAAACCACCTCACCACATTATACACCACAACTTCATCACACAACACCTCCACACGACACAACACCACCACACATCATCACTATCATACAACTTCACATGACACATCCATGCCCACTAACCATCACATTACAACCCCACATATCACAAAGCCCAACTGGTCACCTCAATCCCCATAAAACACCCTACAACAGACAATGAAACAGAACAAAAAACCTCCCATAGAGGCAACATACCCCAAATTCCATAATTTATTTATTCAAGGTCTTTTATTACATTACCCCTTTATTTATCATGGACATTATAACACAACTGATATTTCAGGGGAAACTAATTAATTAACAAAATATTTATTCATTTCCCTATTTTACACGGTGAAATCAAATCAAAATCCAAACTTAAAACTAAAATATTAGATCAATAACAATAAAAACAAGGTACCATATTTGTATAAAGAAAAAATTACTTGATTTGAGATGATTCAAATGGGTTTTCACCTATTCGGATGGGGGATTTGGAGAGCAGCAGAGAGCTGGAGGTGGATTGATAACTGAAAACTAAAATACTAAAGAAATAAAAATAAAAATAAAGAAGTATATGTGTATAAATGAAAAGATACCTGATTTCAGATGGTTTTCACCTCTTCGGATAGGGTATTTCACGAGAGGAGAGCGGTGGAGTGGATGAAATTAGGTTCTGTGCGAATGGGGGAGAGCAGCCTCACGGCTGGATTTGGGGGAAATAATTCCCAACGGTTTTAAAGAACCGTTGGGAATGAGATGCTAAGGACCCCTTTGCCAACAGTTTGAGGAAACTGTTGGCAAAGGGGTGACCCTTCCACAACGGTTCAAAAGAACCGTTGGAAAAAGGTGATTAACACACCCCTTTACCAACAGTTTCTTCAAACCGTTGGCAAAGGGGAGGCTTTTCCCAACGGTTTCAATGAACCGTTGGGAAAGGCTTTCTTAATCCTTCAAGCCCAACGGTTTTAGCAAACCGTTCGTAAACACCCGTTGGGAAAAACAGCATTTCCAGTTGTGGGAATTGGTTTGCATAATGCCCGTACATTCCACATTTAAAACATTTAACCATTGTTGATGTCGTAGCAATACCATTATCCTCATCCATGGTGTTAACTGAACCTTTTCCTTTGCACTTAATGGATTTGTGTCCTTCTTTTCCACACCCAAAGCATCTTCGAGTTCCCTTGAAACAATCTCCTCGATGCCTCTTCCCACATGATTTAAATTAGGGAAATTGAACTTTCATTCCTCTATGATCATCATGAAACTCCATCTTTCTCTTATTATCTGAGTCGGGAAACTTACCAAATTTGAGATTATTGATCATATTATGAGAATTCTGAATAGGCATAATAATGATGTTTGGATTTCCAAATCCCGTTTCATTTGGTTTCTCATGACGAATATCATTCCATTATCTGTCATATCCTCCATTATCATGAATCTTCCTATTTCGAGCCATTTTCTAAAACCCAAAAAGATTAGTGTGAGAGGCAAAAATCATGCTAGGGAAAAAACATAGTAAAGGGGGAGTACCCTCAATATCTAACAGCTTAGGTTAAATTCTATGATCGTTAGCGCAATTATAGGATTATAACCTGTACGTATACTTAACCTTATGGACATCCTTAGATATACCATAGACATATATCTAGGGATCTCACTAAAGTTCTCGAATCCTAGTTTCCAAAGGTTGACTAAACCTTTCCTCTGATACCAACTGTAGCGGTCTAGAATTACTTCCAGTGGACTATAATTAATACCTATCAGGGCACTCCATGGGCAGCTACACCCCCTGGGCGGGACACACCACCATCCCCAGTGGTAGCCATTTTCCTAATGAAGCCCTTGGGTGGAGAGCCATGATTCTTCCAACGCTCACATGTGAGAGTTCCCAAGGATCAGATACATTCCTACCTCCATTGCCTCTAATACCAATTGTAGAGACCCGAAGCTTAACGTACAAGGACATTAAATTACTTTTTAGGAATATTTAGTACATAACAAAAACACACACACAAGGACCATAATAGTCTAATGTCTTTGGAAACTCGGAATATAATCTTCTAATCGTGGTGAATGATCATCAACATCTCACTTAAAGATCTTCCTTTTTTTACCTAAAATCTTTCTTTATATCCTGGGGAAAAGAAAACAGAAAAGGGTGAGCTGAAATCCTCAGTATGGGTAAACAAAAGAAATATCAATCACATCATATACATAAGAACATAACTTTTGGAAATCATAACCTGCAAACGAAATCATAATTTCATAACTTGGGATAAAACATAGTAGTGAAATGTAATCCCAATAATCATAACATAAAACATGAAACTTTGTGGCATATAGACATAATCCTAGAGAATAATTTCTTATTAGTCAAGACTCATTTCCAAGACTATCTTAGTGGACAAAGTCCATTTCAGAACCGAGTTCATTCCTCATTCCAGTCCGGTTTCACTGAACCGGTTTAAGCTACCATTCCAGCCATATCAATCTCATGAGATATAAAATCTTTACCCAATGCATTAGAGGGAGATATAGGTCCCACTCATCTCATAATGATACCATTCTTATGTGTTCCACAAAATCATAAACCACACATCATAGCATAACCCATGTAATAAAAATGGGAATCTTAAACATCGTGACATCATAAAACAATTCATATAAGATAAAGGAATTCATAAAAATAATTCCATCACATCATAATCAAATAAATGTAATAATAGGGATAAAAACAGAACCCTTTATTTTCATAGATGGAAAATAATTTTGATAAAACACATGAACTCCATTCTTGAGGAAAATATCCTTTCTACTTCGAAAACACTATTCCTTTCTTAATAGTTCATACAATTGTAAACTAAAAGAAGTTGATTAAAAATAATCTTGAAAACTTGTAAAGGAAGATTCTTGGAAATATTGTTTTAAAAATCCATTTTTGCCGTATAAGTTAAAAAAACATTCTTCTCGTACTTTTGTCGGAAAAGTCAAAAGGGTACCTCATACGAAAAATGACAAAAGATTCCATTCATATCTTTTACTCAAAACTCACCTAAGGGTAAAAATGGATTTAAAAAATTGTAGGTGGATGGAAATAATATGAAATATTTAGGTAACATGGATGTGGATGATAAAATACACCCCAGTAAATACCAAAGCATAAACAATCTCGGATAAAAATGAGATTGTGATATTTCCCTTACCTTAGGTCCGATTTTCTTTGTAAGTGTCCAAACCTCCTGTATAATGATTTAAATAATGTCATTGACTTATTCCAGAATCATACTCATATATGGTTCACTTATGACTTTATTTTACTCGTTCTTTTGTAAAGTCCATGTTAAAGAGAGTATTGGGTAAAATCGTTTTATTTGTCGTCCGTGTTTTAACTTCTAATTATTCATATGATTACTTAGATCATGATTAATTAATTCCAGAATATAAAATATGATTTATATATAATATATATTCATAATATACATATATATAATAGATCAGTAAATGGAACGAAATACACCGTTCATGGAGACGGTAGGCCGTACGTACGCATGAACACTGTTTTCATTTCCTTATTGAGTTGAATGGAATTAAGTAGATGAAATACATATATATACAGATAAATCCAGTATCATTATTATGTCATATATTTGATGATTACTTATTATATATACTTTATAATCATTCATGATTGGTTAATGTGGAGAATGAATATCATCGCGTCGTGGAGACGGTAGTCCGTACGTACGCACGAGCGATGATATCGTTCTCATTACCGTGGAATTGTATTGGAGTGTATGTATACTATTTCAGAATCAATATCACTTTACAATAATCATATATAGTTATTATATACACCATTATACCCATCCAAGTAAGGTGGTGGTGGAAAATAGATTACACCACGGTGTGGAGACGGTATTCCGTACATACGCACGCGCGGTGATTTCGTTTTCTGTAGGATGGATAGATGGTGAAATAGGGTTGTTTCATACATCTAATAACATATAAGTATATTAGTGATACTGATTTTATTACTTCTTAATGAAAAAACCTAAGAAGATAAGTGGAAGAAGAAATAAAGTTGAAAGAATTGGTAACGGAGATTACCTCTTCTTTGAAGCGCCTCTTTGAGATCTCCTTTTAGGGCACTAAAATTGGTCTTTAAAGAAGACCAGAACCTCTAGGATGTTTCTAGGGAAGTAGAGAAGAGAATTTGGCAGGTTTGGGCCGAGCTTGAAGGCTCAAAGTGGTGTGAGGAAGAGAGAGAGGAGGTGCCCTTTTATAAGGGAGGAGAGGGGCTCCTTTGGAAAAACTAAAAATATTATTTTATTATAAAGCCAAATTCTGTTTTAAATTGCTCCAAATTGAGTTATTTCAAAGATAAGGTGGGGATGGGTAGAAATAATCTCATACAATATAATTTAGACAAGTTTAGGTACCTAATTTAACATTATCATTTAGATTTAACATTAAGTTAGATAATTTTACTTTTACAGTGTCTTTTTGTGTTCTTGCACTATAAGATTAATAAACTTACTATAAGAAGCCAAACGATCCCCAAGTTGTTTATTATTAATATATATAACCTTATCTAAGTCATGTTGCCGAACCATAGATTTTTAGGAAAAAAATAACAATTTATAATATAAAATTTGTTTTAATAACTATTTTATCTCAAATTTGACACTATTTTGTAATTGATTTTTGTGAAATTCATAAAAGAATTATTAGTTAGAACAAAGTTAATTAAATCAATGATAACATGTCATATTAACCTATAAAATTAGTTTAATTCATACAAAGTCTCAAATTACATTTATTTGGGTATTTATAACATCAATTATGTCAGTATTTCATTAATAAGATAATTACTGGATCATCTTTGTGTCATAAATAAATTAAATTATTTAATGTATAAAAATTACAAATAAAATACCATTATGTAGGAAATCATTTTATATTTCAAATTAATATTTATTGTCGAATTTATCTTATTTATAACCCTATATTAAAAATGATTTACTTATTAAACTTTGATTTTAACTATTTTAACCCTTCTTTAAATAAATTAATAATAAATGTCCTAATCTAATCCATGTGGGCCTAAATGGTCATATTTTATTCCTAATGTTGTTTTTGGTCGAATTACACTTATCAAATAGAATTAGGACATGTGTTGGGTAATAATAATATCATTTTTACCCTTAATTACACTATTTACTTTTAATCGTGGTAAAAAAAGTAAAAAGTTACTATTCACCAAAAATTATTTTCATCTCATTGAACAAAATTTTACTTAATGACATCAACCGTGTCTCTCGGATTTTTGAAATTCCACTCACAGAAGCGGTAAAATTAAGTTTTATGAAAAATTCATTTTTTTAACTACCACATAGTGGTTTCACTATTCATCAAAAAAATGAAAGTTTCTAGAAAAATACAAAAAATTAAGCCTAAGATATATTTGATATTATGAACTCAAAAATGATGTATATTTTTCCAAATTCAAAACATATTAGTTGTATTAATTAATTTAAAAATTAATTCCCGTCGTCTAAACAAATAGCGTGTTCTTAAGAGATAATGACTATCAAAAGATTGATACTTGTTTATGTATGGTTTAAATGTGAAATTACATCAATGACCGACATTGTATTAAATTGTAAAAATACATTCTAAATATAATTTTAAACCACTCAAATTAATAATTTATCACTATTAATTATTTCGATTAAAAAGGTTGTTTTTAATTAAAATTCAGTAATTTTCACTATTCATCAGAAAATGAAAGTTATCCGAAAAGTACCAAAATTTCACCCTAAGCTAATTTCGATATTCCGAATCCATAAATAAAGTCCATTTTGAAAAATAAATTTACAAAATTTCAAAAAATGGTTATTACTATTCATAACAGCTAGTTTTAATAATATTTAAATAGCATATCGTTGTTTAGTGAAACTCGGTATTGCGTACTACACGCGCTATCGAGGAAGGTCATGATTGCGTGTAATGCAAGGCAAGTCAAGGATGCGTGTTGTGAAAGCTCCTTTTGGTGTAGCATATGTCACAAGACATTAATGAAATTAAAAAGAATATTTTTCATAAAATATTGGGGTGTTACACTAAAATAATATGTGAATTGTATCTGTTAACCATTTATTAATTTAACAATTACAGTGGCTTAATCAATGAAATACACAAAATTATCATCCACTACTACAAGTTCTAACCAAGGAGACATCAACAATGAATTGAGGCCATATAAAATTAATAAATTCTACATGATAACAAATCCCTCCCAAAATGACCATGTAACAAATGATCATCCAAATAGAGTACCAAAAAATCCACAGTTAACAATCATTATAGAGATAAAATAATGAAAAGATAAATTTTTATACCTCAAAATATTTATGAAGAATAAATAAATATCCAGAAATTTAATAGGATCCCTTCCCCATATAAAGCATATGATAAAATATAATTTTGAGGTTTCTGAAATGTTAATGGGAATGATAAGACTTTGGAACAGCTGATCAAGAGGGAGTGGAATTCTTGAACCGACCACACTAGAATCACATAAGATAACATGACCTCTATTAAGAATTAGTAGCTAAATAAGGATTACACAAGAGAGTCTCTTATAGTCTACACTCCTCACTAGATGCGGAGGCATAACCAAGTATAGAAGGAATGGAGTGTCTACTTTGAAATGGATAACCCAAAAAATCTAAAATTTTCTAGATAGTCCATAAAAACTCTATCTTCAAAAAAGATATGTGTAGCGAAAAGGACATGAGAAATAAGATCTATGTGAATATGCTCTCATGATGTAATAATCCTTATAAAAATATCTTGACATAATCCCCGTAGAAAGTGAAACTAGATCATCAATTTTTTTGAAGTATCCCTTCAGCATCTATTGACCTTCAAGGAGACTCATGAGAATTTACACATTATCTACCTTAAAAAACATATGATGTAACTCTATAAAAATAAAATTCCAAATGAAATTCTATTAACATTGAAATTCGATCTCATTGGGAATGATGATCTTCCACTAATTGAAACTCATCCCTTCAAATGAAATCAATGAATCTATCATTCTCATAGTTCCAAATATTTTAACAGATCAAAATAACATCAAAATATTAACAAGATGCAACATCGACTCTCTAGTACCCAGATCACTATATATTATTGGAAAACCTCACATAGAATCCACCCCCACCATACTACAAGGAGTATGGACAATGTCATTAACTGAACAAGCCACTCTAAATTCCTTATGAGCTCAAGAAAAATATTATGGGAGGAATACTCTAGAAAAATATTAAACTCAGAAACAATAAATAAGAACAACAATTTAAAACCATGAAAAAAATAATCAAATATAAACTTAAATTAACTATTAAAAAAATTAAATGAAAAAAATCACTAAAAATGTTTTTGAACATGTTGAATTTCATATTAAATTTTATAAAACATTACATGAAATCAAATTTTAATTCCACATCTTAATATGAAAATTTTTTTCTAACATGAGTCCATATTATACCCACACATGTTTAATTATATTAAATATTCATAGTTTAAAGACCACAAAATACTCTCACATTATTTCAAGAACAACACATTCCAAAATTTTATAACAATATCCATTTCTAAAAAACCATGTATAAAATTAATATTCATTTTAAAATCAAACCAATTTTCAGAAGACACTATGAGAATACACTTTGAATTATCCCAATAACAACCATAAATAATTTAATAAGGAACTTAACTAATTAGTGTGAAACACAATATTTAAAGGGTGTCTAGTGGAAGTGAACTATTTGGTTCCGTGATATGGATGAACATTTACAAACCATGTGGAATCCACTGGATAGAAATAGATCTATCAAAACCCTATATGCAGGATTTTCTATAGTTTGTGTTATAACCTTGAACCTCATATTTGGTTTCTTATTCCCCCTCCCAAACACAAAAAAAAATCAAGAACAAACACAAAACATTAATGTAATCATGAAAACTACCAATATAAAACGAAATAAATGAAGTACTAATAATTCAAATCATAAATCATGACATAACACAAAATAACCTATAGAGACTCATATATTATAATTATTGATAGCTCACAACATTCTTCCAGCTCTTATCACTTATGTTTCAATGGCCATATTACCTATCCTTCCAGACATCCAAAAATAAAAAGGGATCCTCTAATTATATTTTTTTTGAACCATCCTTGTTCGTCATAAAAAAAGACATCAATTATGTCCTATGAAATACTAGAAACGAATCCTTAATCCCCATATGTTGATGAGAACTATCTACGAATATTTATAAAATAACATGTGGATCATTATTCCCAATATAAAATATTTGAATGATGAATTGAGTACACAAATCAAACAAAAAATTAAAATACTAAAAAATTATATTACTACATTAGAAACAAATTAATATCCGGATAAAAGATACAAAAAACACTCTAACCAAAACGTATCCATACACAACCATTGTGTAACCTTTTAGACACTATCCATTAAAAAGTACCCCATTCTCTCGGAGCAACATTGAAATAATACTGAAACCGAAATAACATTCTCTAGTCTATAGAAACTAAGTGGAATATGTAAGGTGGGAGTAAAATAATGATAATTGTGCAATCATTGGGGAGCCCACATAATTATTTCACCTAAAATTTACCATCAATTATAGTTTGAAACATGGATCATAGCCTTCTCAGTACAATGTTAAATTAAAAACCAACCATGATATGAAGAAATATTAAAATCCATTCCCAAGTAATCTCCTTTAATATTAACCATTTTCAAAAAAACTTCTATATAAACACCTAACACACAACTGACTAGCCCATAATTAACCAATAAATATAATGATGAAAATTAAAGAATAGAAAATAAAAAATGGGCAAATATAAAAAATCACCGAAAACAATTATTAACATGAATAAAGTACATAATGAACAACTATAACTATGTAAATATACATTATATGGTATCCCTATAACCATGGATTAGTGTTATAGTTAGATATAAAAAACTGGAAACCATAAAGGACAAAAAATCATGGGAAATTGCAAAAAAAATCAATGACATGATCCTATATGTAATTTTTTTGGAACCATCTATTGGAATGGTCGATTATTTCTAAATTCAATAACAATATGAATCATCTCAACTATCCTCCTTTTTGGAACAACCCTATATTGCCTAACCATTCCATCTAGATCTCATCTATAAAATAGGAACATTGATAGAATTTTCTCTAATATCACACTATAATTTGGAATATCTTGTGATGTTAATATTAGAAGGTGGTTAGGTAGCAATTCAATAAACTAAATTAAATGCATATATCGACATGATTCATCTAAAATTATCAGCCCACCTCCTGAAAACATCCATGTGAAAAAAAGTTTCTAATGAGATGGATTATATGGGGTCCCACCAAAGATTAGAGGAAACATTATAAGTTTCCAAGGAAGAACCTTATTTTAAACTATGATAATATTTCTATAAAACCCAAAGAAATGAATTTGTTGTCACACCATTATAGAAACTCTATGAAAACATAAAAGTGGATACAAACCAATCATTTTGGAACAACATTTAAAACCCCAATTTATATATCAATATTCATTTTAAGAATACTTTGGAATTTTCTGAATATACATAAAAATAAATTACTGAAATATACATTGGTAACCAATTTATAAAACCATTTTAATCAATCATTGCAGATATTGAGAAATAACATTTCATATAACACATCCTATGAGCTCCAACATATATATGCATACCCTCAAATATATATGAATGCACATACATATATATGTTCCGATATATAAGAATAAATATTTAGGTATATATGAGTATGGGAAGCACCAACAAATAATGAAGTAGATTAAATAAACTATTTTATATAAAAAGTGGTTTAACATTATAGAAATAATGATTTCACAAAAATGATGGAACCAAACTGAAAAATAATTCAATCCTGTAATAAAATAAATTGAATGTGTTAGAAATCTATTTTCATCAATTTAAACAATCAATACATTAATTAAACTCATTTCATCATTTTATCAATCATGTTATATATTCCAATATTATTTGAAAATGATTTATTGAATCACGTGAATTAGGAAATACATTGAATACCCATTTACTCTATCAAAATAGAAAATAATTTAGGATACATTCATATAGAAATCTCAGGAACTTATGTTTTGTGATTAAAGGTATAAATCATAGAACCACCTACCTTAAACCATGTTCATAGTTTACAAAATATCTAAATATAGAAATTCCAATACCAGATACGTCATCCATACCCTCTAACACAGAAAAATTAATCCCAAAACATGAAAAATATCAAAAGGGACAGTACAAGAGATATAAATTACAAGAGAAGGAGAGGAACACAAAGTTAAATTAATTAGAAAAGAGTAAAATGACTTATAGAAGAGTAAAACTAAGAATTGATGGATAATACTCACTAAAAAATCCTTGATGGGATGGAGTGGTGGGAACATTGGGATACCCATTCATGAATCATAGATGAATGGGGAGGTAAATAAACAATTTTAATATTTAGAAAATGAAATAAAAATTTTGGAAAACCAAAAAATTTAATAATCTTAGATAATCATATGGTTAGGACGAATGGTTTACTAGGATGAGCACTAATATGCACCCCTCAAAATAGAGTAAATTGAGACTGCACAGTTAGCCCTCAATGTTATTAATGCCTTTTGAATAATGAAAAAAACTCTAAAAATACATGGAACCAAAAAATGGGTTTTTCATTGTAATATTTTTTGGGTAATAAAAAACCTAGTACAAAATCCACCCAACTTAAATTTTTTTAGAATCTCGACCCAGAACTCAATAAAAAGAGAAAATATAAATAGAATAATAGAATAATGAAGATTAAAGAGGTATGTGAGTGAAATTAATAGATACTTTATTTACTATTATGGATAAAAAATATATTTAATAAAAAAATTATATATTAAATTTTCATTCCATGAAAATCTAGACACCTTTGATGAAAAATTAATTGAATAGTTTTAAATTTATTTGAAAGGGTTCATAATGTGAAATAATATTTAATTTATTTATTTAAAATCAATAATATGTTACCTTGGGTAAAGTGGTTGATTTATGGTCTGTAAAACTATATGTGTCTATTTATGATATAGATATTATTTTTAAAATTACATCCATGACACATTGAGAGTGGATATTTATTAAAATGTGTTTGATTTTTTCTTTTATATTCGGATTCAATATTCCCTTTCTAATGAAAAATATGAGTTTTTTCTATTAAAATTATTCCCAGACCCCTTTATAAAATTCCAATACCATGTCTCCAAACCCATTTTTTCATTATAAGCCTTTCATCAAGAATCTATAATTTCAATCAAAAGGTGGATATCAAATGAAGTTATAATCATCAAAGATGGGTTGATTCAGGTTTCTTAATATTAAAACCCAAAATATATTTTAAAATTACATTAAAATAATAACATATGATTAAATAGTTAATATAAATTTTATTAAGTTGATGTAATAATAATTATCTACCTTTTTTGCATCCATTATATAATGAAAATGTTGCATGTGTGTATGTATGAACTAACATATCTAGAAACAATGTATTTTTTCATATCATCCTCACATGGATGGTTATGGTGTCATATTCAATTAATAAATGTGATATATATCTAATAATTACGATTCCATTATTAAAATAAATATTTACCTTCCTTTCCTCTCATTCATTAGAAAATTAAAATGTCTCCCATGTATACGTGTGAGCTACAACATCGACGAAAGATGTATTCTGTTTTCCATAGCTACCTATAAATGAGTGTTATAAAATTGAATATAATTAATAAACTTGAATTTTTTAACATGATTATTGTTTTATAATGGTTATATTCATATATTTATTCACATGTAAAACAAGTTCATTTTTTGGAATCAAAATTTCTAAAAAAAGTATTTTCAAGATTTCCATGTGAATAATCACCATGAGTTCCATAAAGTGACTATATGACTGTTGAATTAAAGCATAAAATAATATACATATTAATTAATATTTTTGGTATTAATAAATCATAACCAAGGAATATTATCTAGAACCTCTACATCCAAACATGTATGAATAAATGAATAGTTGACACAAAAATATTGATTTTAATAACTAAATATTACTCAGAGAGTAATGTGAAATTATAATTGTTTGGTATCTAGTAAGATAAAAATAAATATATTCTATATATTTAATAATAATAAAACTCAATTTATTACATAGAAAGTCAGATAACTCATGACTTAGAAGCTATCAAAAGTACACGTTTCTCTTCTCAGACGTATTTTTAATTACGCATATATTTATATTATATGGTTAATATGATTACTATTTGAAATATAATATCACGATCCAGTCATTATTATTGTTAATTTAACTTCTGTTTTTCTTAAAATATTATGAAATACAGAATGGTAAAATTTTAAATATTACTTTTTATCATGTTTTTTCTTAAATAATATTTTGGGAAATATTTTTATCTCTCTATTGAACCTCTTCTAGATTCTAATTATTTGGATATTTCTAGGTTTTTATATTTTTGATTCAATTTTTTTCTATTTTTTAAATAAAAAATAACGAATCATTTTTTTATAAGAAAATCTAACTATATTTCATTTTTTGGTCAGGAATAACTATCTTCCATATAAATATTCCTTATTTTTTTAATTTATTTATTTAAAAAATAATAATTTCTAAAAAAAATATTTATATTTCAATAATGTTTAAAATAAATCTTATAAATTATTTCTATTCATGTCATTCTCTACCTTCTTTAAAAATGTGTGACATATTATTGGTTTGAAAATACTAAATAAATATATTTTCATTCCACCATATCCAATCATCATTATTTATCATCTATTCCAATAATTTATAGTTATAAAAATTTATATTTATTTAGACTACCCTGTAAATTTTTAAAAATAAGGGTATATTATTAACATTAATGATTAGAAAAGGGATTTAATTACACTTATTTATATTTTTCCTATTACTCAACATTTTTTTTATTAATTATAGTTTATTTTAAGGATTTAATTTTATCAAATATTCATAAATTATTTTTTTAATGTATCATTGACATCTCAGAAAAATGTTTTTGGAGGTGATTTTTTCAAACAATGTAAGAAAATATTTAAAAGGAAATCATTTTAATGATATTATTCCATATTACTCTATATTTCTGAAAAGAAATTCATTTAATAAAAAATAATATTTTATAATGAATTAATGTTATCAATACACCCATACGCATTTATGTTTTATACTATTTTTTAAAACCTCAATCCCTATCAGTCATTTGTTTTATATTATTTTTCTCCTTCATGTCTATAATCTTTAGTATCATGGATATATTTACCATTTCATTATTTTCATTATCATGTGACCTATATTGTATATATTTTATATAGTGTATCATATAAAAACCATATATGATGGTGTTTATCATGAATAATAATTCAGTTATTGATAAATGATATATTGAAAATTTGTTTCTTTTTTAGTTCTATGTGTATTATTATTGACTGTTAAATATATGTGCTTATTATCAGGGAAAATGTTTATATTTCATGAAATATATTTCCATTAGTAATATTATTCCGAGTAATAAGTTTTTTTGATGATTTATTTAATTATTTATTAAATTCATGCATATAATGAATCAATTGGAATTATCATATGAGGAGAGGGACCCATAATTTTATAGTCCCCTGATACATCGGTATCTGTCATGAGAGAAAAGTGTTTAGTCATTTGGTGTATATCTTACTAATCATATTTGATTTCTAGGAATGAGGCCACTATGTGATGAATAAGATATATTGTATTGTTAAATTCATCCCTATAAAAACATTCCTTCATATCCATGATTTTTTAATATAACCTATTTATATATTTTTAGATTATATGATTATTCATATTTGTTAAATTATATATCATTTATTTTTCTCCATAATAATTCCATATTTTTTTAATAGATTCTTATGAACACTGCCCTTATTGATTGTTTGATCTCACCATTCATGTTTTTCCATTTCCCTAGGTTATGAAGAAGTGTAATATTTCTTCGATGTCAAGAATGGTATCATGGGTAGTTTTTTTTTTCAGGATGATAAAGACATTTTACTAAATAATAAAATATGAGTATAATTTGAAAAATGTCCTGTATGTGAGAAATATATGGTATTTTATCAGAATTTGTTTTTATACAAGTGACTAAATAATTTAATTTGATAATGTTATTTTAAATGTATATAACTAAGTATCTTGAGTTACTATCAAATATAGTATGTAAATATTATGTTTTTCGAACCAGATCTAGGAGTATAGTTCTGAGGAATCTCATTTTTATATAAATTAAAAATATTAAGTTATTTTCAAAACCATTTAGGTTATCTACATCTTCAAAATAATCTTTATGATCCTCTTTATATCTATCTTTTAGATCATTTAAATTTCATATTTCATCCATGAATATAAACCTATATGATGTTATTTTTTATTATAATCACTCATTTTAGTTATCAAGGATTTATACACTTAGACCAAATTAGTATATTTTTCTTTATGTTAATTTTTCGTATTTATATAACCTCAAATTATAATTGTTTCTTCGGGGAAACTTTTCTTGTTGGTAAATTTACTATTAGTACACATGATTTATTCATGGTGTTTTTGTCTGAAATTTTAATAGAAAATTGAATTATGAATTTTTAAACATGTAAAATAATTTTCTATTTAATCAATTAAAATTATTTGAGAGGATAAAGACATCATAATATTTATATTTACTACTAAATATCATTGTATAGTATGTATTCACCCACAAGTGTTGGGCACACTTCTTTATTTAAGATCTAATAATAAAAAATAAGTCCTAAATAAATCATGGATATAAGTTTAACGATACCATTTTATAGATAAGGATTCATGTCCAACTTTTATTTCCAACCATAATATCCCATGTTTCAATATTATTTGAGAATAATTAGTATATATAATATAGAATCAAAATCATTTAATGTGTGAGATATTTGTATCTTATCAAAATTTTATATGAATTGAATAGTTTTTATGTTATGAATCTTTTCAGATGAGAATTAATATTGAATAATGAAATTCCATAGTACCATATAAAAATGTTGGTAGTTATTTTATCATTATCAATGATCATGTAAAAATGTATTATTTTTAATAATTGATTATATTAAACTATTTTGTGTATGTACATGGGAGACTGAAAGATATAAAGTAATCCCCATTTCAATATAGTAATTACTGCAATATTGAAACATAAATCGTCCAAAATTTTCTACCCTAACATTCATGATCACATAATCTCGTAATTATGATCTAAAATTAATTATTTGAGAAATTAATAATGAAAACTATATATTATAGATTAAGAGAATACATAAATGTGTCTATTTACTCGATGTGTAAAATAAAACCACAATATTTTCAAATGATCCACATTATAGGGGAATTGGTCGACATATAAATCCTTGAATTAATTCAATAAATGTAACCATTTTGACTGCAAATTTAAATGGTGACTGGTTATAATACAATTTTTTATGATGAAAAGATAGACATTGAATTAATTAAAATTAAAATATAATGTATCCCTTTATTTAATGTATTTGATAATTATCATTTATTTTTCATATTATTCTTGTAATATATTGAACTACTTTATCAAGATAGAAAGTAGATATTTATGGTCTATTCAATCAACCTTATGGGTTTCGATTGTAATTTTATATGTTTAGTACCATATATATGAAATTTCTTGTTTTTAAATTATAGGAATCATATTGATTTTATTAATAGTAATTCACATTTACATTCAATTAAGTATGATATAGTATTTATCATTCCCATGTTGATATATATCATTGAAAATTAATATGTTTATTCTAGTCTTTGGGGATAATAATGAATATGTTACCAATAAAATTTCCAATTATTTAATGTATAATTTTTCTCACCAGTCCCTTATATTAAATCCATAGTACCATATATCGTATTCATAATATGTTTTATTTATTTAATATTAGAAAAAAAAAATATTTTTACAATTATGTTTGTTGTTCCAATATCTAGTATATAAATATCCATTTTGTTTTCTCAAACAATTTTAAAACATTAATGTAATGAAAAATATATTAATCAAAACACATTACAATATCATTAATACTATGTATAATAAAAAAATTATATATATCGTAACTAATATAATTTTTTTTAATTATTTTTATCTATTATCCCATCAATGTAACATGTGAAATCACCAGCCTTGATATAAGTGATATCCTCATTTAATAGATCATGATTCTTAGTACATTTCTCATCATTTTTTCTATTATGATATATATTATAAAGGCTTATTTATATAAAATTCATGTCATTTAATTAATTACCGATATTACCTAGGATTTATGGTGTTTTGTAGACATGGGATCAATTTCCACTAAAATAGAATGTATTATATAAAACTTTATGATTCCTTGAAGTTCATGAAATGATATTTCGTTGATTTTGATATTTATTTCGACCATGTAAATGGATACAAGAATGTTCGTGGTTTTTCTTATAAGAAAAATCATATCCACCATGGGGCTCAAATCCTTGAATTCATCATCTTAAATGATTAATTTCAAGAAATATATCATTTACATTAGGAAATATATCTATTGATCATGCGGGATGATGACGAGTATTTTTAATATGAAATTACTTATTATTCTTCAAAATATTTAATTATGATATGTTATCTGAATATTTTATATAACATCACAATAGATATTTATTTTATAGGGTTATGTGACATTAATTAACATCTATATATTTTCTTTCAAGCATAACATAATTTTTAACATTAATATTATAAGGAATTATTATTGACACATTTTTATATATAGTCGAACTATAATAACTAAATTTTTATTATATTGGAAGTATAAATCATTCTATTCTTTAGAATTCACAGGATGAAAGGAATATTTTTTATCATATCTTCTTTCAAACTATTCTAGTGTTTCCAAAGATATAATTATATAAGAAATTCACATTTTAGTCCCCCATGCAGATGTTTTGATGAAATTTCATCGTGTTTCGATTATATTAATTGATTTATGAATTACATTAACAATTTAAATAAAACATATCAATTTGAAATACATTCCACAATTTTTTTTCATGAAATATATTTACCTATAGTAATATAAAGAATTTTGAACTACATATCATGATATTTGGAATGATAAAAACAAAAAAACACTTTATTATTATCTTAAATAAAAATACAATTAGAGTTTAACTTTTTATTATAGAATATAATATATGTAAAAGTTTAAAATAAATAAAATTATTAATTTTTATTTTTTTATACTAAAATATAACTCAATAATTTTGATACAAAGTATTACTATAATACTGAAGAGTTAAAACATCAAAACCTGTCTCATAAAATTTATATTGACATGTCATTTTTTTAATAAGCCATAATTTTGAAATAAATCATTTAAATAGGTGTTAAAATAGAAGAAATATACACTATGTTACTTGTTCGGATACAATATCACGTTTATTAATTTTTTTAATTAACTCATAAAATCAAGTAGTGTTAAAAAAATGAATTAAATCCAACATTTTGGGTGAAAAGATGATTATTATAGATGCAGTTAAATAAATTATATAAACATTTTCAATGTAGAAATAAATTATTTTTTAAAATTATTAGAAACATCCAAACAGGGGATTAAAATAATGCTTAAAATTAAAATATGGTGTTCTCTATTAATAAGAATTCATGTTTGTATAATTTTTTAAGAATAACAATTAAAATGGAAAAAAATTTGCATCATAATTAATGTTATGAAATATAAGGTGAAAATAATTTTTTTTAATTTTTTTGTAAATTTTTAATATTCCTTCAAAATATAGAATGATATCACATACATTTTATAAGAATTGAATCCATGGTCTAGGGTGGATTTTTGTGGTCAGTTAGCCCACCACTATTAGTCTCCCATGGGTGTGAATAATGTTTTTTATTAAAATTGTTATATGAAATAAAATTATTTATTTCTATATATTTTTAAATTTATAACATTAATGAACCATTTTGTCAAGGATACATTCATAATAAAAGCTCAACTATGTGGTGAATTGATACAAATTTATGTAATGAATAATATAAATAATTATCAATAGTTTTTTTGAAATTTTTCAAATACACAGTCTCAATCCACTCTTCATAGCCCCTTTACTCCTCAAGTAATGTGGATAACAATTACTGTATATTGGGTTATAATGTGGATTCACAACCATCCATCAAAATTAAATTTCTAATGATTGAACAACCAATACACTTTCTTTTTGAAAAGTCGTCTGATACAATAAAATTAGCTTTTATTGATTTCTAGAAAAAAAATAATGATCCTACGTACATGTGGAACCAATAATGAAAATTAAAATAAAAATAAATTATGAGAATATTGAATTAATTTCACATTAAAATAATTAACAAGAATATGGTGATAAATATTAAATGTATATATCATTTGAATCATATTAGAAGGAACATTTCATTTTAACTACACTATTACAATTACATAATAGATGAGGAATGGTATTATTGTGGTTCTATTATTCCATATTTAGAAATTTTATTCTCATTAACATCAATTTCATTGATTTTATTAATATTTGGTTTCTGAATTTATCTTAATTAGTATAGTCACTATCTTTTCTAAATTAAATTATTTATTTAAAGTATAATTTATATTTTCCTTCCTGTATCCATTTATGGTTTAGAATTATAGTGATAATGTAGTTCTAATATAGAAAACAATAATGAATTTTACATTTTAATTGTCAGTATTATTAGCTAATATAGGAATTTTTTAGTTCATGTTATCAATACTCCTTAATCATGCGGACATAGGGTTACAACGATATTGATATTTCTAAACATGATACAATGATCTAAAGAAAAACTATTCCCTTTTTATTTCCTAGTTATGTATTAGTGTGTTGATGTTAACTTATAAAACAAATAAGAAATAATTTTTATTTTTTCATTTATTTTTTGGAATTTCTATTATAGAGTAAGTTAGTTCTGTATTTTTGTTTGATTTCCATAATAAATATTTCTTAAAAATTTTCCTCAACAAAAATGAAAAGTAAAGCTACACATATAGATTCTGTAACACCACATCAACAATGATTTTATCTTCTGATACAGACAATACTGAGTTTAAACGAAACATAAGAATTTATTAATTTTGATATTTATAACCAAGTAGTTAGTATGGTGGGAATGAATAGTCATAAAAAATTTAAAAATATTATTTTTCTCAAATCAAATTTTTATTTATTGACAATAAATAATATAATAATCCTTTAAAAGAATATGAATGCATTTTTTGAAAAACGATATTTTTCTAAGATATGGTTTAATCTTGCTTTTCCAAAAAAATTTAAAACAAATATTTACTCTACATAATGTTTTTATGAAGTAGTAATCATCATTATTGAGACTAAAATAAAAATATCATTTTTTTGTTAATTTTATTGATTTTTTTGAAATATTTATTTTTTGATGAATACTGAAAATTACTGAATGTTAATTGGAATCTTATTTTTCAACTAAATATTTCATAATATGAAATTATAATTTTAATTGTTTTGGGAGTAAAATTAGATAAATTATATATCATTTAACCTAATTCACATCATTTAAATCAATTTTATTTTTAATTTTTATCTAAAAACATTGTAAACATTTAAACATTTTATCTTTAAAGCCTTACATTCTCAGTACATCCCTAGGATAAATTTTGAAAAAAAATTACAGTTATTTGAATGGAATTTGGGAAAAATTGATTCAATATTTAGAATTAAAATAATTCATATTAGATTAAAATGTTAGATTAACTTTTGGCCAAAATGGATATTAAAATAAGAAAAATATTATTTATTGAGGTCAATGTAAAAACTAATTTACCAGGGGAAAAAAAGATAAGGGTTAAAAATGACCTAAATTTTATTAGAAACACCCATTTTATGAAACTAATTCATCCTCATATATTATATATTCCATAATTTCTTATTTTATAGCCTTTTATCATGTGAAATATGTGGGTACACAAATATATTTATAAAATATTACAAGTGTTCCAATAATATCACATATAAATGGCCTCCCCCTCTCCTCTATTCTTTATATTTAGGAAACCCATTTATTTCATCCAATAACTAGAAAAATAAATTCAAAAAATCCCTCCTCAAAATATATTGAACTTATCTTGCGAGGAAATTTCCCATAGTAAGGTTTCTAGTTTAAACCTAATGAGGATACATGAATAAGAAGTAATTTTCTTTAACTAGCGTTTGTAATTTTATTTATTCCTAATCCTAAATCAATTATTATTAAAATATGATGATATAATAACACAATTTTATTCGATAAAATTATATTATATTATGTTATTTTAATAACCTACAAACTACTACTCTTCCCAATAATTGGTTATGAAATCATTATTCATGTGTATACTGAACTGCCACCTAACGAACGATTGGCATTATTTTTCCAATTACAACCTCTCACAGTTGGGTATAATGATATATATAAAGTATATAAGTTATATTTATTATATAGATATTCATTTTTAGTTATTATATCGTATATATAACTTTTAAATTCAATTCTATATGGGAAATTATAACATCGCCCATGTGTACATCGGACTACCACAACACAAATTGATGTGATTATTTTTCCCAAAATAATTATATGGAAGATAAAAACTATAAAGTAAATAAATATATATCAAATTAATGAAATATTTTCCATTCTAAAATTTTAATTTATAATTTTATTTCTTACATTTTCACTAATTGATAGTCTATAATGTCTTTACTGTATATGTGGACTACTGGCTTCATGAAGGGATGCAACACTCTTTTCATCACCACACCAAGTGGATGAAATTTAGAAGATTATTTAATTATGTAATATGTTATTTGTGATATTTTTATCATTTTTTTATTATATTTCTTACATCATTTCCATAATGATCATTGAATAACGAAAATGTTAGTCGTGAGTTTGTATGACTTGCCATCTACATGATAGCAACAATAGTCTTTTATCAATGATATCTTCCATTAGTGGTAATAAACATATAATATATCTATAAATTTGGTAATTATGTCATTATTATTATTATATATATGATGTATCCCTGATGATAGTATGCGTGCAAGAAAAAAAACCAGATAATGTATGAATGATAAAACAGATTTTACCCGAAATATGATTTAATAAGAAATTTTCAATAAACAGGTAATAAACAGACATAACTAAATCATATATGGTATTATATATATATATATATATATATTATATATTGTTAATAAACTTATATTTATTATATATGAGGTTCGAACAGGTAAGAAGGAAGTCAATACTTAAGTTAGGGGATTTTTGTCTCACTTTTTACATCTATGAGACACATGTCATATTCAGAAAATATTTCTTTTATGTGGTGTATATAATTCCCATGAATGTATTATATTATTCTTTTATACAAAATTAGGGGATTTATATTTCTATTTTATTATATTTTCTTCAGTGGGTTTACAATCCAAATGATACGATAGCAGTAAGGGATTTTTTATTCCATTTTTCATCATTATGACCTATGTTTTTAATGGACCTATACTCATTCATGAGTTACGTAGACAGAACATTGATATGTGATATCATGAATTTATTATCCTCATAATTAATTACATTTCATTTTTATATATTCCTTTCTAGTTATTATGATTAAATCTTACAAAATAATAATTGATTTTATGTTATAATCTTATCTTTTATCATGTTTTCTTATGATTATAATTCAGCTGATAAAATCTTATGATACATCTCTGAAGAAACTCGTGAATTTTATTTTCCATGTTTTATTCATGATATTCTCAACTAATAGTTCCATTTTTTCACTCATTGGTTCTTTATACAATTTATAAATTTTTTTTATGAAAAGTTAACATTATTTATCTCTTCTATCATAAATCTATTTTCATCATAAATCATGTTTCAAAAAAAATTAAATGGAATTTAACATTTCCAAAACTATTTATTAATGAAATATTCACCCATTTATAATTATTTAAAAAGGCTTTAAAATTAATAATCATTTATTTTTCAAAGTAATTCTCATTTTAGTTTCACCAAAAATGTGAATGAAATTATTATTTTATTTTACCCAATGTGTACAAAATTTTATTCCATTGTGAAAAATAAAAGTTAAAAAAATACTATATAAGTTTAAATTTAATTTTTCATGGAATCTTTTAAACAAACATTAATGTGAACATTTCTTTTAGTATATGATTTTCTCAATGGAAATGATATTTTCCACAATAATTGTTTTAATGATATTTTATGGTGTTTCTATTAATCAATGAAATCAATAATATTATCTAATTTTGATACATCAAGGATATATTTTATTTATATAAACCTTATTATTTCATTGGATGATTTCTGATCTGTTTAATTAAGCATGTAAAATTTTATTACAAATAAGCGTTCTAATCTAAATTTTTTATGTTTATGTTTATTGATTGGGGAAAGTATTATCATTTCATAAGTTTTTTTTCCAATGAGAATGTTCATGTTGAATTTGTTTCCCCACTTTAATATGAAGAATCGATTGGACTTTTTATGTGACATCTGGGGCTTGTAACAACACCATAATGCAATGTAAGTATCATGATACAAAAAAGATATATGTTTGAATGAGGCCATAGACAGCTATATATATATATATAATTTAATTAAGCCTCGATAATATTATATGGCTTTGAAAAAAGCCTCAATGTAATTATATTTCTTCAAACAAAGTCACGATTATAATAGATGTCTTTAAACGAGTCCTCAATGATATTCTATTTATTTCAAACATTACACATTCTTTCATTACGAATGTAGTTATGATATTACGTGTTATTATTTGATTACATAATATATATATATATGGTTAAGCATCGTTCCCATGTGGTAATTTATATAAAATTTTATTATCATAATTTATTCATTCTATATTATGCTAATCTCATTGATTAAATTTCATGTGTTTCTTATATTTAAATTTAAATATTAAATATTTATTATTTATTCATAGGTTCAATTATAATCTTACCCTTACTGGGCATCATAGCTCACCCATTTGATTTATTTTATTTTCCCCATTATACTATAAATTATTTTAATTGATATGAGTGGATACAAGAAGTAGTATAATTAAATTACTATGTAATTTTTTAATGTTTTGTTTCCATATGTAATTTCAATTTAATGTATGTATCTTGTTTACCAAGACTGAAAAACTATTTTTTCTTTTATGATTTGATTAGATAAATCATATACCATAATAATAAGGCAGAAAACGACTCTAGGTTATTGTATTTGGGGTCTCTATAGATGGTATCATTGAATGTTTTGTTGAAATAATTGTAATTAGATTATTGAAGACACATTTTAGGAAAATTACACTATGATCAAATTTTAGGATACATATAGATGATCATATTAAATTTTTGGATAAGGAAGCTATTATGTTGTTTTTCAAGGAAAGACATATTATTCTAGAAACTTCATGTGATTATGGATCACTCAAACATATAAAAAGGGATAATAACTATATAAAGGGCATATTAGACTGGACCAAATTATAAACTAGTGCATGAAAATTGACCCTACCCTACACCTGGTTTAAATATAATGGATGATATTCTTTGGATAATTCTTATATTCCTTAAAAATTATTATGAAATAATTTAAAATAAATATAAACCTAAAGAAACCATGCTTATGATTATGATATTAGATATGACTACTTTTTTAATATTAATTTTTTGTGTTTAAATTATATTGGGGTTAAACATTATGTTTCATATTGTTTTGATATACTCCATTGGATGTCATTTTTCAGAAATAACATGATAAGGAAGAAATGGGAACCATTCAAATTCTTGTACTTCATGATGTGATTTCACTCATGGGAAGCATAATGAAACTCATCTAGGAGATGTAGCTAGAAAAGATCAAATTATAACCATATTGTGGTGACTGACTTGGGATATGAATAATAACATTTCCCTAATAGATCAGACTAGTAATCCACCATGTGATTTGACAATGTTAGATCAATACATGCATTAGAAACCACCACCATTCAATGGGACAATTAGTAAATTTTTATACTAGAAGTGGATAACATTATTAGAGAAGATATTTCTCACATAGTGAAGTAATCAAACAAAGAAATTTTATTTTGGGAATTTAATCTCTCTTAAAATATTTAGATGAATTTTGGTCATTGATATAAATCACTGAGGATGGGGAGGAAATAAGAGGCATTTAGCGCAAGGATATGATGGTATTCATATTGTAAAAATATTTTCCTAATGATAAATGAGAAAATATGGATAGATTTTTTTTATCCTAATACTTAACGAAGATTATTTTTTAATAATGGATCTAACATTACTTATTTATAAAGTAAAATTGACGACAATGTACATAATAAATAGATCTTGATTTATTATTTCATTGAAATAATTAATAAAGTAATTAAATATTCACAATTCACAGAATCATTCCCCTCATACGAGGACATATAATCATGTAATATTAATATAGATAATTAATACTCAATGTATTTTGACTTCAATAGGAAAAATAGAATAATATGAGGGAAGTGAAAAATATGAATAATTGTATGAGGGGAGAGATGTATTTTTCAACATGTAATACTTGTGGTAAGAATCACCAAGGTAGGTTGTTAAGATTAAAAATACACTTTATTAATATTACATGATTATATGTCCTCGTATGAGGGGAATGTTTGTGTGAATTGTGAATATTGGATTACATTATTAATTATTTTAATGAAATAATAAATCAAGATCTATTTATTATGTACATTGTCGTCAATTTTACTTTCTAAAGAAGTAATTTTGGATCCATTCGTATGAGGGGAACATTGGATGAGGGTTTATAGATTAATATATTAATTTACCATATGTAGATTTATTCATGTTGGAAATATTGTTCTAATGATATTGGTTTCTGGAAGTAGTTAGAGACATATGGATGGACCTGTAAATTTTTAATGGACCTTGTGATCTATTAGAAGTGATTTTTAGTGTATAAGGTATAAAATTTAATTTTTGGATATAATTCTAATTGAATTATAAATCAATTGGATATTGATCAATGAAAAACAAAAGTAATACATTTTTCTTATAAAATATTAATATATAAACTATATATATTTCCAAATATTTTTATACAATAAAATAATTCCTCATCCTTACGAGAGGGATATTAAATAAATATTACCCCATTACATTGTTATCTGATAAATTGGATGTAATTTTAAATAATTGCATATTTATGTTTTTAGGCTCATAACATTCAATTGATCACCCACATTCTTGGGATCAAAGGCCCTTATCACTCACTATAATTATTTATTCTTTTTTTTTGTACCCATTATTTCATTTCCAACCTTTGTTCTCGAATTTGGAATCATGGTTATTATTATTCCTTATGAAATTTATATTTCAATTTATATGTTATTAATAGGATGTTTAATTAACCATTTTACAATGAGTGTCTTTCGACTATGTTATTTTCAAAATTTTAACCCTTTATTACTGAGATCATGTTTAAATTGCATTGGCATAAGTTATTTATGTTGGGGAGAATAAAAAAACCTAATAATTTAAAAAAAAATTATTTTAATGTAAATTTAATCAGTGAAATATCTTTTTTTACATGAAACACTGAGCTTATCTGTCAGGGCCCGTCCTAGTGAAGCATTTGCTGTGAATCCCCAAGCCTGTCTCTAATAGGACATGGGCTGGTGAGTAGTACAGAGTAGTAATATCACTAATATGGGAGGCATTTCATATGTCCCAATACATTCACACACATCTCAAATCCGACAAATGATGAAATGTAAAAACAATTGAGGACTTAAACGCATGCATACAAAAAAACCCAACCAACAGAGTACAACGAAAGTAAATTGTCGAACGTGAATTGGGCCAGAATACAAGCCAACCAAAAATACGAGTCTGTATTCTAAAAAGTCCAACCTATAAGAACAAATATGTATTGGGAATACTGCTCGTAGCCATATGAACACCTTGGCCAGTAGGGAACTCAGAAAGCTCAGTCCAGTCTTGGTATTCCCCAGACTCTGTAAGAAGGCCACTCATCTTCACAAGACACGACATGTGTAGCCAAAGCCCGTGCAGGGGTGAGTATAACAATACATAGTAGAGGACCCCGAAACCACAATGAAACTAGGCATGTAATGGTACAGTATGATCTACACAGTATATGTCTACTAAACATATGATAAGAGTAACACATTCTGGTTATACTCAAAACCCAAACTCGTGGTCAAGAGACAAGTCACACAACTGCATATCCCTACTAAGGATTCAGTTAGAAGGTTCCATGAAGCAGTCATTCAAGTGATCTCACTCCATCAGTCGGATTACTCTGATAACAACTGTCTGAGAACCATCGTTCATTGGGAAATTTCATGAGAGATACATACACTCATTCTGAGAGAACTCGCTCCTGAGTGGGGAAAGATCATGATACATCGATGAGGATCACTTCTAGGGTCTTGGTGGATACCACTAATAATCTAAATTCACCTTCTACATAGTGGATTGACATCCTCTAAATGTAGGCACATTGATACCTGCCTCTACCTAGGGTAAGGAATGGATATAGGATCTCGCTTCGAGCCTCTCCGAGGGATACATGACACTATCTGAGAAATTCCTGGTGAAGTGATCATACTTCTGTTGATGGAAAAGATACCCTACCTTATGGGGAATGGAAAAAATGGGCACTATACCAAAAGAAACATGTCCATGATATGATGGAAAATAGGTTAAATCGATGTTCTAGGATATACACGGCATGTATAAGGCTCACACTCCATGTCTCTAGACTCTAGGTACTACATGTGTAACATGGACTGAGTTAAATGAACATGATATATAGAAAAGTATGTACACGGTGTGTCATACAGACCACACACCGTGTCCGATTAACTGGGGTTCCCTCTATGTATGTCGCCGTGTTCCCATACACGGTTTCAACCCCGGTATTCCATCCCATGTAACTGTTACACGACTTATACTGTGTAGTTGACATGGTTTGGCCATGTGGTGGAGTACCCAACCATGTACCCACCCCATGTCAGTGTATCTTATGAGATACATGCTCAGTATGTGTAATGACCCACACACCGTGTGAAAATGGTCGCACATCATGTTAGTTCTTCCTGTCGCCCAGAACTCAAGCCACTGCTGGATGGGGACCATAAACCATGTCCCCCCAAAGGCACACTGTGTTCTTATTCCCGTGCAGTGTGAAAAACCTAGCCACCACCATCGCCGGTACCCCACGGCGTGTTCTTCGGGATACATTTCGTGTGTTCCTGAAATTTCCAGATATGCGAACCTGCTCCACAGCACCTTGGTGATTCTCTGATCTTCGATTTGATGGTCCTTTTTCCACGAAACTCGAATGTTATGTTCACCCCAATGTCCTGAAGTCATCTCCATTATTTTAGAGCCTCTGATCAGACCTGAAAACAAGTATCGATCCACCCACATGAAGAACACTCGATGAAAAATCTCTCTTGATCTGGGTCGATTCATCATCCTCAGTCATTGTTTCACCTTCCCCAGTTTATCGCAATGTCAGATATTCACTATGGGATCATTGGATTGGAAAAAAGACACAAAATAATAAATTTTTCATCTCCCCATGATGAACGTGAAAAACGTAGTGCGAAGGAAGAAGAAAAAGTCAAGAAGAAGGAATGAACTCCCGACGTAAATCATCACAATGTTAATCCTCTCCAGTTATATGGTTTAAATGGGGAAATTGAAAAACATGAAATCATGAAAATAAAAATCACAGGAACGATCCCGATAAACCCCTCCTACAAAAACAATGATGCACGAGTCATCCAGTTTGTGGTTTGATCCGCGTTCATCATTAAATTCATTGAATGTAGAATAAAAAAACATTAAAACATAACCCCTACCTTGAGAAGCAATAGATTGATGATGAAGGAATCATAGTGTTGTCTTCACCAAGATCCTTCAACTCCATTTGAACATCAATTCGTTCCATTGATTCATTTTCATTCGCTATTGAGTTTTGACTCCAAGGCTCCAAGAATTCCACAGATTTTCTCTCAATGATTTTCCAAATATCAACATTAGTTTAACCTATTAAAATAAGGGAATGTGTTTCAGTGATCTATTATGATGTTGCATTAATGATTCGGTGTTTCTTATTCATATTCATTATGTTGTGTCATTAATTATCGAAATTGATTCCCCATCATTACGATGTAGCGAACGTTTCAAAATAAAATAAAATAATACATTATATTATATTATATTATATTATATTATTTTACCATAAAGGTCTGAAAATTATCTTTTTCCCTCAACCTGCGTTGGTCGAGGTTAGTCCCATTCATTTTTAAATTCATCGTCCAGAACGCAATTGTGCACCCTGATTTTTAATCTGGGCATCCATTTGGAATCTTCCTCAACCGTGCACACATACTGACTCACTTAACAAAAAAATTCAAACCACCATTTGAGGCTCACTAGGCCTTGGAATGATGATTTATATCTATGCTTGTTCTCGTGATAATTTCTTATAATATTTAAAAATAATACACTGGAAATTTGAAACATTACATTCTCGCCACCTTGGGGAATTGCATCCCCAAAAATCTAAAACACAGTTACTAAAAAATATGTGGGTACTGGGCCAGATCTGAGCCACCCACTACCATGTGCTCTCCTAACGATTTTTATGGCTCCACCAAATTTCCACCATAGGAATAGATTTCCTAAAAAGAATCATCTCATGCCGATTTTCGATCTCCACTGGGTACTCACCAATGGTATACCCATCCTCGATGTCCAACTCTCCCTAGTTGATGATGTCAGATGTTTCATGCATGTACCTCCTCAACTAAGACACGTGGAAGGAAATCATGTAACCAGTGAAACTGTGCCAGTAGACAAAGGAGGAACGCCACCTCGCCCACTCTGTGCAGTATCTGGAAAGGTCTGATGAACCCCATAGATAGCTTTCTGCCCCAGCCAAATTTCTACAATCCACATCGAGGTGATAACCAAAGTAAGATATGGTCACCATCATAAAACTCTAGGGGATCCATCACCCATCATCATAACAATTATGCTGACTCCGTAAAGTATTACATAGATCCTGGATAATCTGGAAATTTTCGATGGTACCTAGCACAAACTTTGGACCCCTGGGTGATGACTCTTGGGGTTCGGTCTAGCAAATAACTAACAAACATGGTCTATAAAATAAATACTCAAATGGTTCCATGGAAATGGTGTAGTGGTATCTCACATCATCTCTAAACCCATGAATGTTGACTCTCAGGGGTCAGTCTAGAAAAGTGTATACCTAAAGGTTCTCCAATATTAATCCTCGAATAATGCCATTCTAATGGTAGAGTGGTATCTGTTATTCTATGAAAACTCTACTAGTGGTAAGTGGATCTCCCATCCATGAAAAAATGCCAATATACTGGCCCACAACATATCCTATAAAACAGAAATGGTACTTTCCATTGGACCATCGGTCTGGGGATGGAACGTCATGCTCAAGCGTAGTTGATTCCCAAACACCTCCTGTAGTCCCATCCAAAACGGGGATGTGAAATAATCATCATGATCTGAGACTATTTTTGAAGGGACACCATGAATTCGAACTATCTTCTGTACATAGAGGAGTCTCATGTTCTCTTTGGAACTCTGCTCTCTGATAGCTAGGAATTTGTCAGACATGGTGTGTCAATCAATGATCACCCTGATAGAATCATGACCCTTGGAAATTAATGTAAAGACCATCACGAAGTCCATTGATATCCAATCCCACTTCCTCTAAGGCACCTCCAAGGGGTGATCTTACCGTGCAGGAACCTGGTGCTCATCCTTCACCTACTGGCTTGTAAGGCACCACGAAATAAACACTATTACTCCCTTCATTGTTCCTGACCACCAGAATAGACTTCAGAGATCCTGGTACATCTTTTCCATTCCAGGTTGTACCACCTAGGGGGATGTATGAATCTCCCTTGGTACCTCCTTCCGTAATGCCACTGGCACAAAAATGAAACCCATGAAAATAAACACTTGCTCCCCACCTTTTGAATATCCATCAAGAGCGTGTTCTGTGGATAATTGAGCTCATAAACCCTCACTGTAGAAATCCCCTATTTGTTCCTCCCTAACTCATAGTTAGAGTGGAGGAGTGACAACCATAGACTGTAGGTAAGATGTATCCTCTCTATCAATTAAGGATAACTGTAATGAGGCCAACTGTTCTCTCAACTCATTTAATAGGTGTGGGCTTGATCTCTTGCTAAGAGCATCTCCCACCTTGTTCCCCTTAACAAGAGTATAGATAATCCAGAAATATTAGTCATCGAGGAACTCTAGCCCCAACCGCTATCTCTGAATCATATCTTTCTCTGAGAAGATGTATTTTGAGGATCTTGTGGTCAGCCTAGATGATAAAATGATCTCCCACAAGGTATTGTCGCCGCATCTTCAACACAAAGACTACCTCTTCTAACTCAAGATCATGGGTCACATAGTTCTTCTCATGTGGCATAAGCTGGCACAAACCATAATAAATCACTACATATCTCTACATCCGGACACAACCATGACCGATCTCTGATGTGTCGTTGAAATCTATGTACTCGACACCCTCCTCTGGAAATATCAAAATATGGGCGCTCGTCAATCTCAGTCTCGACTGCTCAAAAGCTTACTACCACTTCCCCATACAAAATAAGGTTTTTCCCTTCCTTTTCAGGGCTATCATCAGTGCTAATATCAGAGAGATATCAGGAATTAATCTCTTTTAATATCTTGCCAACCCATGGATGCTTTGCACCTCCATTATTCTCCATGGTGGCTCCCATGCTAACACTACCTCCACATTAGCTGGGTCCACATCTACTCCATCTACTGAGATGACATGTCCCAGAATGTGGACCACAAAAATCTAGAACTGGAACACCGAGATCTTCCAATAATGCTGGTGCACTCGTAGTACATCAAGAACAATCCGAAGGTGTCTCTCATGCACCTCCTTTGACACCGAGTACACAAGTTTTTCATCGATTAATAACACAAAAAATCGGTCCAAGTATAGGTGGAAGAGCCATTTCATAAGTTCCATGAACACTGCGTTGTGTTCATCATGCTGAAAGGCATCACCATGTACACATATTGACCGTAGTGGCATCTGAATTTTATCTGGGGTATATCCCCATCCTATAATCATAACATGTGGTAACCGAACCAAAAGTCAACTATTGATAACCATTGTGCCCCTTTCAGATGAACAAAGAGGTCTCTGATCCCCAGTAGTAGATACTTATTCTTCACTGTCACATGGTTCAGGTGCCGGTAATCCATGCACTACCTCAAACTCCCATATTTCGTCTTGTAAGATAAAACTTGGGTTTCCTAGGGTAAAACTCTAGGTCTCATGAACCTCTTCCTCTACAAATCCACAAGATACACCATCATCTCACGTAGCTCTGTGAGAGCCATATGATATGATGGTGAGGATATCATTTCCATCCCAGGATGTATGTAGATGAAGACTTCAATCTCTTGGAATGAAGTTAGTCCTGTAACATCTTCGGGAAGTATGTCATCATACTCTACCACAACTATTGGTACCTGAAATCCCACAATATCTACTACTATAAGGGTATGTCTAGAAAACTCATGAGTGATTCGCTGCACCCTCCTATGATTGGTCCCATCTTGTGCAACCTGGTTCTCCTTTTCACCGACAAAGGGAAAACTCATTCCATCGCTATGGCCACACAACACACTTCTCCTAAAGCAGTCAATATGGTCATGGACTCAAGATAGCCAATTCATACCAATAATGACATCATAAAGCCTTCACACTTCCACCAAGAGGTTCAAACAGAAACTCTATCCTCTGAGGGAACGATCAGACTCTCTTCAATGATGTGTGATCATCGAGTCTCCTCCTGTAGGTGTCTCAAAGAGTAAGGGTCGAGTCAATGACTGTACTAGAATCTCATGGTTTTGTACAATTCATTTTTTGAGGATGGAATGACTGGAACTTGTGTGTATAAGTATGACATATAAGTTTTAAAAGATATAAATTATACTTCAGATCATCCCTAGATTCGCTGAGTCATACTCCATAACAGCATGCAGCTGTCCCCACCCCTGTCCCCCAGCTCTCTGAGCCAGCTATGGACCACCTATGGATGAAGTTTAAATTATATCAAAGTGTCTCCCACCACATGAACCTCTCTCTGTTCCTCTTCCACATTTTCTTCCTAGATGGTTTGTCTTCTACACTCCTTTCTTCTTCGTCGGTGGTCATTCCACAACATCTATGCCAAAAACTCGATGGGTCGGACAGTTTCTAACAAGATTTCCCTTTACCATTGCACAAGTAGTATCATATCTCCCTAGGATGACATGATCCAGCCTTAGAGTCCTGAACTATAGATCCGTAGTCCTAGTTCTTCTTGTGACATATCCCACGTCCTCATCCCTATTCCTGACATTGCCTCCCTCCATCTATGGTCTCCGTACATATCTATCTATAGTTTATTGTTGTCAACTGTCTCCGCTCCTCCATGAATCTCTTGATCATCAAGGCCCGCTCGAGAACTCCACCATAAGTAGAAATGTATAGAGGCATGACACTAGCTCATTTGTGCCATTACAGACCATGCTCGAAGGTTCGAGCTCTAATGCAATGATCCCTGACCATATCCATTGAGTACCTAGAATTGTTGGTGAACCTCGATCAATAGTCATCGATGATCAAACTACCCAGTTGGAGCTGAAGAAGCTCCTGGATACACAACGCTCTCAGCGTAACTGGAGAGAAATCCTCCATAAAGAGTCACTCAAACACTATCCACGAAAGAGTCCCCTCATCATTAGTCTTTTTTTTCAAACTCCACCATCGTCCCACTGATCCTTGATAAAGTCTATCTCCAAGGATCACCATCTAGTCCACCGGTGTCCTCACTAGACCTAAAACTCTAGTAACCACCTCCAGCCAATCCTTAGCTGCCTAAGGGTTGGGTTTGCCTCAGAACCTGAGGGCCATCTATCTCTAAAACTCATGTAGTGGGCTCAACCTATGACCCTTGTCTATTGGTACTATAGGTACACTGGGATACTCAAATGGTGGTTTTATAGTAGGTGAAACACCTCGAAGTAGCACCTATGTAACTGGTCTCCATATCGAAGCCTCTTCATTGAGGGTGCTATCCTCGTGATCGAGCTGCCGAATCCTAGGAGGTATGCATCGAGGTGGAATCCTCTAAGGAAACAAAAATTACCATGGTAAATGTGTATATCTTGATAGCTGACATAAAGGACATCGAAAACACACCCATTCCTATAATATGCATGCAACATTATTTTACATCACCGTGACTATTGGATTCATGTACCGAGTCGAAAATCAGGTTATCAGAGCCTCGGTGAATGGATACATCTGCCACCCACACCAACACTAGAGTCCTTGGCCAGAAAGATGAAATCAAAACACTTAACATTGTTTTCGAAAACAAATCTCATAGATACTTCATTATAAGGTAAAACCGACCACATCTAATACCACTCTGTCATGAACCGTCACAGTGGGGCCCATGCCGTGACTCCCCTCCCCCACCTCCAACAGGCAAGGGGCTGGTGACTAGAACCATTTAGGCATATCACTAACATGGGTGAAATTTCCTAATTACATATAAAAACACACAAATCTCCAATACCGCATATTATAAAATGTAAAAACCACTCTGAAACAAAATTCATGAATACCACTAAACCTAAATAATGCATTACAAAAAAAGTAATGTGCAGAATGTAAACCAGACCAAAATACAAGCCCACCAAAAATTGTAGTCTAAAAACTAAAAACTCTATACTATATGAACAAAGAGGTACTGGGACTACTGGTCATACGTGTATTAACACCTTGGCATATAGGGAATTCCGAATTCTCTGTCTGGTCCTCCTCTACCATGGACTCCGTCAAAAGGATGCTCGTCTGCACAAGACATGACACATGCGGGAACATACAATCCATGAGTGAGTATAACAATACACAGTAAAGGACCCCAAAAACTACAATAAAATACACAAGTAATGGTACATTCATCTCTATGTAGTATTTGTCTACTAATCATATGGAGAGAGAAACATAATCTAGATATACTCAAAACCCATAACTGTTTTCTAGAGACAAGTCATAAAACTACATACCCCGACTAAGGATTCAGTTTGAAGGTTCCATGAAGCACTCATTCGGGAGAACTCACTCCAAGAGTATGATATCTTGGATAATGTATGTCCAAGAATCATTGTTTTTTGGGAAAGTTAACGATATATATATACACTCATTCCAGGAGAACACCATCTTCAGTGGGGAAAGACCATGATACAGAGATGAGGATCACTGAAAGGGTGTTGGAGGATACCATGACTCATCCTGATTCACCTGCTATGTAGAGGATAAATGTCCAGTAAGTGTAGTCATGTCAATACATGACTCTACCTAGGGTCAGGAAAGTATAGAGGATCTCACATCAGGCCTCTCGGAGGGAAACCTAACTCTATATCAGAAAGTCATGCTGAAGGGATCATACTCCTTTTGTTGGAAATGATACCTGACAATTAGGGGAATGTGACAAAGGGGAACTAATACAAATGAAACATGTCCATGATATAGTAGATAAGTGGTTCAAGCCATGTTCTAATATATACATGACATGTATAGGGGTCGCACGTTGTGTCTCTCAACTATGGGTACTTCCAATGTTAATCAAACCATTCCAGAAGAACATGTAATGTAGATAAGTATGTACAAGGCATGTAGTAAGGACCACATGTTGGGTCCATGTAACTGGGGTTCCACTGTGTATGTGGTTGTGTGCCCGAAAATGGTTTCAACCCGTGTATATCAAACCGTGAAAATGGTGCATGGTCTATCTTGTGAAGCTGGCCAGGTCTTTCTGTGTGGAGGAGTAAACGACTGTGTACCCACCCCATGTTCATGTATCTTTCAAGATACATGCTGATTCTGTGTAAGGACCCACACTCCTAGTGAAAATGGTTAGACGTTGTGTTAGTGCTTTCGATCACCCATAACTCCAGCCACCATTGGATGGGGCCCACAGACCATATCTCCCTAGAGGCATGCTATGTTCTTCATCAAGTGAACAATGAAAATCCTAGCTTCTACCTATGGTACCACACAACATGTAATTTAGGATAAAATATATGTTTTCAGGAAATTTATAAAAATATGACCCTGCTCCGCCGCACCTCGGTGATGCTCTAATATTTTATCTGATGATCTGTTCTCCAAAAAACTCAAAATTTAAGGTTACCCCAATGTCCTGAAGACATTTCCATGATTATAGGGCCTCTAATTGGCCGTAAAAATGCGTATCAATCCATCCACATGAAGAATGCTTGAAGAATGGTCTATCCCTATCCAAGTAGATTCGTCATCAGCCATCGTCGTCGCACCTCCAATAGGTTATCGTGATGTTGGATCTCCAATATGGTATTGTATCATTAAATAATGGATGTGCAACAATTTTTTGTTCATCACCCAATGAATAACGTGAAGACTGTAGTGTGGAGGAAGAAGAAAAAGTCAACAAGAAGGAATGAACTCCCAACATCATTCTTCACAGTATTAATCCGCTCTAGTTGGAAGGTTTAAATGAGGAAATTTAAAAACATAAAATCATAAAAATCAATCTCCAAGGAATGATGTACATAAACCCCACCTAAAGGAACTATGATGTGTAGGTCAACCGGTTCAAGGGTTGATCCCCGTTCATCATTAAATTCAAAGAACGAGGATGAAAACAACTTTAACAAATAACACCTACCTTGATAAGGGATCAATTACTGAAGAATGAATCAAGGTTCTTTCACCATCGAGATACTTTAACTCTCTTGGCATACCAATTCATTCTTTTTATTTGTTTTCATTCATTGTCTAGAGTTCTCTCCAAGGTACCAAGAATTCCCTCATGTTTCTCTCAACTTTTGGGCAATGATCAACATTCGTTTATCCTACTAAAAGGAGGGAACATGTTTTATTGTTCTGTTATATTGAGACATTAATGATTAAGAATTTCTATTTTAGAGTAGTTATGTTGTGTCATTAATTATCAAAATAGTTTCCCCATCATTGAGCTATAGTGAAAGTTTCCAAATATAACAAAATAATTTTTTATATTATATTATATAATTTAATTTTACATAAATGGTTCAAAAATTTATTTTTTCCATAGAGTTATGTCGGCTTAGGTTAGGATCGTTCTTAGTTATATTCATCCTTCAAGATTAAATGTTGCCATCAGATTTTTAATCCTGGCATTCGTTTGGAAACTACCATAACCGCGCACACACGCCGACTCACTTAACATAACAAGTTCAAACCACCATTCTGGGTTCTGAAGGCATAGGAATGATGTTTCATCTCTATTCCTAGTCCCGTGATAATTTCATATAATATTTAAAAATAATAATCAAAAAATCCAACACATTACATTATCTTACATTACTAACAATATTTATTTTATCTTTTATGACACACAATATTGTGTGTAAACGAAACGTGACATATTTTTAAAATAATATAATTAAATTTCATAGTTCTCACATAGATATTACAATGGTGGGTATGAATATGATTAAATAAATTATCAAAATATATATTTTTCAGATGTTAATTTTTTAGTTTATTATAAATAAATTATTAATCATTTAAAATTAAAAAGATATATTTTTTGAATAAATATATTTTTATGAAATAGGATATAATCGTTCTTTTTGCACAAAACTAAAAATTCATATTGGCCAATTTTAGAATAATTCTTTAAGAAAATATAATTCCATTTTGAAATTGGAATTCCAAAATTAGATTGTGGTGAATATTTTTATTATTAAAAAATTATTCATTTTTTATGAATAGTGAAAATTTCAAAATCTCAATTGAAAAATAACCTTTCATTTTGTATAATGAAATTTATTAATATCAAATCAGATATATTAAATATATTATTTAAAAAAATATTTTTATTTAGATTCATTTTTATGTTGAATTTTTTTTACAAACTTTGTAAATTTTTCAACATTTTCTCTTTAAAACCCCGCTCTCTCATCTTATCATTGGGATTATTATTATATTAAATATTGTAACTTATGTGAATGAAATTTAGAAAAATATATAACTTATTTACAATATAATTAATTTATATTATATAATAAGTTCAACATAATTTTTTTACCAAAATGAATTGTAAATATATTAATGATTATTTATCATTGTTAAGGTAATAATTGATTTACTGAGTTGTTAAACTAAGACGATACATGTTAAAAATCACCTACCAGTTTTTAAAACACCAATTTTATGGATCTATTCTAACATTATGTCACTAAGGGTCTTAAATATACAATTTTATATCATTTTGGAATGTGAGAAAATCGGTTACAACTTTTTCTTTCAAAAAATTACAATTGTTCTTGTCTCATAACATATAAAAGGGCATCACATTCCTCTATTCTTCACACATTAAAACCCTTTATGTTCAGCCAATACTATACCCCAATAACTTCCCGAATTACCTAATCTAATCCTAGTGACCTTATTTTGGGATGTAATCTATACTATATGGGATTCTAGTTAAATCCAATGGATGATAACAGAAGAAGAGGTAACATTCTTAAACGCTCATTGTTTATTTATTTCTTCATCACCTCAATTAATTATTTTTCAAACATGATAATATAATAAAATAATTATATTATATATATATATATATATGTTTTTATATTATATTAATGACTTAAAACCATCTCCATATCAATAATATGGGATATGAAATCATCAATAATGAGTACTATAGACTACCATATCGCGAACAAATGTCATTCGTTTTCCATTACAACCGATCAGAACATGGTATGATTATGTATATAAAATATATGTAATATATATGAAATAAATATAACCTTCGATTTATTATACTATATATATTTTTCTACATTCCATTCCATTAGAGACACATTAACATCGATCGTGTGAACAATGGACTACCATGCCACAAAAAATGATATGATTTGTTTTCAAAAACACATTTTATGGAAGATATCAAGGATAATGTTAAATAATATATGTTTTATAAATGTTATAATTATGATACTAATGAAATATTAATAATTCTTGAAAGATTGAAAATCACTTTATTTCTTATCATTTCTCTTGTTAAATAATGATAATGCCCCTTGTTTATATGTGGACTACCTCTTCTACGAAGCGATTCAACTCTATGTTCAAAAACACACCACATAGATGGCTTGTAAAATTATATTTAAATTAAAAATATGGTATTTATAATATTTTTCAAATTATATATAACATATTACTTACCAAATATCCACAATTAACAATGAAAAATGTATGTTTTACTCATGCATACGTACGACGTACCGTTTCCATGATTGTAACATACATCATATCTCCAAAATCATTTTTCTTTATTGTTCTTAAAAGAATTTTTTTGTATAGATATGATAAATATTTCATTATTATTACTTATAATATGATGGTAATATGATTATATTAATATGATTGATAATAAAAATTCAATACATTCACAAAAATGAAACCTGTAATTACCCGAAGTGTCGTTTCAATAAATAATTGTTTATAAAACGGAAATAAAAGGACATGATTAAATAATATATTTTACGATATATATATTTATATATAATTTTAATTAAATATATTTTTAATAAACTTATATTTATTTTACTCTATCTTCAAACCAGTAAAAATGATTCCAAGACTTATGGTAAGGGATTTATGTCAAACTTTTTAATTATATGATGCACATGTAATATTCACCATATATTTATTTATGAGGTATATATAACCACCATGAATGTATTATATTATTTTTATCCTTAACTTTATTTGGATTTATATAAACATTTTAGGCTTCCTCTTTAATGGGGTTTTTTGTTCAAATGTTACCAAAGTAGTAAGGGATTATTGTCTCAATTTTCATTCTTTGAGATGTATGTCATGTTATGAATCTATACTCTTTCATGAGGTGTATATATAGACAAATGAAAAGTAATAACATGAATTTATTTATCCTATTGATAATTTATGTACCATTTTATGTTATTCTATCTTTGGGCTTATGATTTAATGATACAAAAGTGGAAATGATTTAATGTTATAATCTTATCATTTATTAGGACGCTTTATGATTATGTATCCTATGATTAAATCTTAAGATAAATTTCTAGATAAACACATTAATTTTATTCTAGTGTGGGTGATAAAAATAATAATTAATATTTCTATATTTTCACTAGTTGGTACTTAAAATAATTTAGAAAATAATTTTATGAAAATATGACATTATTTCTCGCATTGGACATAAATTAAATTTAATAATAACACATTTCTTATAAAATTATTTTTGAAAATGTTTCTAAATATTTCAAATGATTTATGAATTATATTTTCAAATATGTTTACTTTTTTTAAAAATTGAAAAGCATTTTCATGTCATTTATAAAAAATTTCATTTAGATCATACAAGAAACTATGAATGGAATTATTATTTTACAGTACTCATCATGTAATAAATTTTATTTCTTCATTAAAACTAAGGGTTTTATTGATCCAATTATAATTTTAAATGGTTATTTTAGAATAAAAATTTTATCAAAATGTTTTTTGAACTTATATTTCCAAAATATGATTTAAAAAAACTATATTTTCCTCAAGAATGTTTTTATAGATATTAATAGGCTATTTCTATTTAAATTTTGAATCAATAAATTAATGTACATATGATACAAGGGGATATGTTGTATTGATATCATGAATATTTATTCACTAGATGATTTATTATTAGTCTAATAGGGGATGTACAATTTTATTTCCATTCCCCATTATACGATAGATATATTATTATTATGTTTATTGATAAGGGAGTGAATTAAACTGGTCAATGCAATTTTTAAAATACATCTATTTATGATTATTGGGATTCATCCATTTCATAAAAGTAATGAATTTGGAATTTTATGTGATAGGCGAGGCCCATTATAGCCCCATGATGCATTGATATTTCTCATGAGACATACTAGATATGATTTTTCACAAGGCCATACCCATATATATAGACGTCTTATAATGAGGCCTCAGTAGTATTGGATTACTTTGAATAAAGCCCCAATGGTGTTATATTTCATGGAACAAAGACACAATGGTATTATATGTCTTTGAATAAGACCGCAATGGTATATTTTAGATATAATCATTTTTTATTCCATCATTAAGAAATCAGTTATTGATATTCCATATGATTTTTATATTACTTATAATATTAATCATTATGTTTCATGGTTATTTCATAATTTATATGGAATTATTTGATCATCATTTATTCCTAAAAAATTATGATATATTTATTGATTAAATGGCATGTGTTTTATTTAATAATCTTTCCATATTTATTATTCAATATTAATTCATAGATTCTATTTTACGCTTACCGTTACTAAGAATACGAGAAATCCCATTTCAAATATTTTAGTTTCCCCATGATACCAAGAATTATTTTATGATTGATATAAATGGATACATTAATAGAAATAATGGAATTATAAAATACATTTCTATTTGTATTATGTTTTTCCAAATGTAATATTTATTTTATTTATGTATACAGTTTACGAATAATAGTAAACTACATGGTCTTTCGAGATGTGATATTAGGTATGTTATGTCCGTATAATAATGTTGACCCCAGCTCTGGGTTACTAGTGTTGGGGTCAATACATCTAGTATTTGAGGAATTTTAGTTAAACCCTATAGATCATGATTAAGTAAAACATAGATTATGGAACATAAAACTATTATATAATTTGAGGATATGTATTGATTAGAAGATTTAATGTTTTTGAAAGGAATAGATTTTTTGGTATTTCATAGAAATACAACCCTATCTCGATACTGCAAGTGGAAATGGTTCTGACAAAGACATACCTAGGGGTAATAACTCTAAAAATGGTATATTGGACTTCTTATGGTATTCACATGGTGAATGATTATGGGCCTTAATTTACTCGTAGTTTCAATCTCTTAGGGTACATTATTACGATAATTCACATTTTCTGTATAAACCATTGTTAATTAATTACAAATAAAGTGATTCCCAATGAAATCATGTTTATGAATATGATATTTTATAATGATAAAATTTTCGAATTTATATTATGTCTTTAAATAGTTTTTTGTTTATTAAATATGTTTCATAATGTTTTGATCTAATATAAAAGAATTCATTTATTAATAATATATCCAAATGAATGAAATGGGAACCATAACAATGAATGTACCCCATGTTAGGGTTTCCCTCTTGGGGAAGATAATGAAACATGATATGTAGTTACAGTGGGAACTTATAAAATTGTAACCATATTTTTATTTCTAGTTAATGTAATGAGTAATAACCTATCTCATATGAAGTAGCCTACTAATCAACAATGAGGTGTAATAATTTTATACCTCTTAAATCATTAGAATCCTCTATCATTCAATAGAACTATAACTCCAGTTTTACCTAAGTAATGGATATGTTTCATAGAGATGATATTTCTCCCTCTATGATGTAGTAAAATGGATAATTTCATCTAGGAGGTCCATCTTCCCATGGGATATACAAGTTTGTAGTGGTAATTTACTCCAAAACATTAAGGATGAGGCTGAAATATCAACCATGGAGTTGAAGTATTTCAAGGTATTCTTCTTCTGAAAATATTTTCCTCATTTGGAACAAGAGGACATGAAATGAAGATAATTGAGTCTAAAATATAAATAAATGAAACAAAATCCTATGTGTAATGAATACATTTCAGGTTTAGAAAGGCATATTGAAAACAACTTATTAAAAATAATTATCTTGATTTCACATTTATATGATGTGATTAACCTAATCCATCATAGGGTAATATTGTCCCAATAATTATTTTCATTAGAGGATATAATATTATTTACTATTATTACATAGAAATAATTCTCAAATTCTTAAGTCATCAATGTGAATAAATATATGAAGAGTATGACAATGAAAAAAATGTATAATAATAACAGGGGAAAGAAGTATTTTCCTACATTTGATACTTGTTGATGGAAAAAACTTTGGTACGTATATAAAAGTAAAATTTGATTTCTTCTAGAATCGAGAAAATGTCCCCTAAGATAATAATTTAATGAAAAATAGATAGATTTCTGATGTTAAATGCTTTAACTGTATAGATATATGGCACTACACAAATGATTTACCCAATCCTCGAGGTAATATTCTTTATAAGAAGTTAAGAGATGAATATAATTATTATTATACTACAAATCATGATGTGGTATGAACAATGAAATTTTTATTTGATTTACCATTAAGTTATTTAGGTATTTCTTCAGTATTATTTTGGTTGGGAGAATTATGATATGTATAAGTATTGTATTGATGACTTTTGGAATTATTTGAATGCGTTTATTGAACTGTACTTCATGCTAAGAATAATTATACGGTGCCTAGTTAAAAATTATGAAGAGAAAATGATTTATAGAATTATAACCCATAATATTTTCCAAATGCTGAGATAATAATTTTATGATAATGAAATCATTTATATGGATTAATTATATTGGGTAGTACTGACTATCGTGGAATTTTTTAATAATAATTTCATTTATAAAATGAAATGAAATTATTTTTAATCATATGAATCTTAATCATTTGGAAGGTCCATATTATTATGCATTTTTTGAAATAATTTATGGTGAACATTGGATGATGATATAGTGATTAATATATTACATAATAGTATGATGATTAATTAATATTGGATAACATGTTATAACAATATTTGTTTTGGAAAATAGTAAGACGCAAATAGAAGGAATTTTCACTATTTATGGAACTTGTGATCTATTAAAAGTGATTTTTTGATCTTTAGGTATAGAATTTTAGAAATTGGACAAAAAATTCAAGGGTTGTGAGATTAATTAGAGTTTGATAAAATCACAACCAAAGGAAGAATGTTTTTTTTTGAAATTGACACGCATAAAATTTCTATATTTATATATATTCTTATAGATTAAAAAAATACTCCACATTAAGATAAGCATATTTGAACAAATATTTTATCCAATTACATTTATATCTAATTTAATTTTAAATAACAAAAGATTTGTGGTTTTGAGGCTCTTAAAATTCCATAGATCACCTAGTTTCTTTTGATCAATTTCATCTATCACTCCCTAAAATTATTTAGTCTTTTCATAAATGTACATGATTTAATTTCCTAAATATGTTATCCTATTTGGAATTTAGTATGTATTTTTTCATATGACCTTTTTATTTCACTATATCTCTCATCAAGATGCAGTTTTATTGACCAATTTTCAATTTCAGTTTTTTGACACTAGTATTTCAAAATTTCAATCCCATGATTACCACGATCATGTTTAAAATGTTAGGACACAGTTTTATTATGGTGGAATGAATGTAACACCCGAATAATATAAAATATATTAGACTATAAATAAAATAATTCTTTTTAATATCCTTCATTAAACCAAATAATGAGTTCGTATTTAATTGGATGAAACATTAAGTTTATCTTTTCTTATATGAAACTCCGATTTTAAATGAAATTGAAATTTTATTAAAATATTATTATTAAATGAAATAGTTGTCAACTAGCTAGAATAATATCAGATATTAATAGGATTAACTATTTTATGAATATTGTTTTTCAAATCGATCATTTTTTATTGATTTATTATAAATAAAATACTAATCATTTAAAAGAAAAAAGAATTTTCTTCTGAAAAAACTGTATTTTCAAAAAGACAGTATAATCACGCTTTATGAACAAAATTAAAAAAATAAACTTTTACAAAAATTATTTGACCAAATTACAATCATATATTATAATTTTAATACCAAATTTATATTATGATGAATATTTTTAATTTTTCTATAAATTATGATTTTTTGATGAATTCTGAAAAATACTAAATTTTAATTGGAAGATTCCTTTTCATTAATTAATTTATAATGAATAATTATATTATTATTTATTTTAATCTAAAACTAGTTCAATTATATAATAATTAATCATCTTTTTATTTTAATAATTTTCATATTGAATTTTGTTTTCATAACCTGGTAATTTTTTTGTAAATTTTCTCTTTATCCCCTGCTTCCGAGTCACATATTTAGGATTATTTTTAAATTTAATTGTTTCACTGATGTGAATGGAATTTTTTTAAAAAATACATATTTTTATTTGAATAATGGATATTAATTAAAAAGTTTAACACATTTTTAACCAAAATCGGTATTTCAAATAGTAAAAGCTATTTTCCACGACTATTAAAAGGATTGAATTCTCGTGGGGATTAGTTTAGAAGAGAAGGGATCAAAATTACCTACCAAATATTCAAACATAAATTTTATCAATATATTTCTACATTATACATTTTTGGTTCTATAATGAATCATTTTAGTTCCATGTGTAATGTGAACAATCTGGGTATAACTTTTTATTTAAAAAAATATACTAGTGTGCCACTCACATCACATATAAAAGGAAAAACCTCTCCTATCATATTTATCACTTAAAAAAATTATATCAGAAAACCCCAAAAATGATAAAATACATTATAGACTCTTAATTTATTTAGACGATTATTTTGGGATGAAATAAAAACTAGTGTGGTTTCTGATGCAGTCCTGAATAGGAAACCCGTAGAAGAGGTAACATTCTTGAATGAACATTTTTATTTTATAGCTTCCTCCATATTATAAAATTATTACGAAACCATGATGATATATTAACCTCAATAAATTCTATACAAATTTATGTTTTTATGTTATGTTCGTTAACTAAAACTTCCATATCTATCATCAAATGGGTCACAAAAACATCACTTATATTTTTGGTAGACTACCGCCACAGGATCCAATGAAATTTTTTCCATTACCCCATCTTGTGGTTGGATATGATGATGGATATAACATATATATAAAATATGTATGAATTATTTTTACCATTTTATTAAATATAGCATTTATAAATTTTCTTATTTAAATTTCACATGGGATATGCTAATGTCGCTCGTGTTTATGGAGGATTACCCCTCATAATGTGACATGATTTGTGTTCACTAACACTTTATATATAAGATATTAATGATAACGATAATGAATATATGTGATATAAATGATATAATTATAATATTAATTAAATATAAATAAAATTTAATCAATAATATATAATTTAATTTCATACCATTTCACTCCATTAATGATGATAAAATGTCTTGTGTATGTGTGGATAATCACCTTCACAAAGCAACGTGGCTCTCTTTTAATCACCACACTACATAGATGAAACGAAAAAGAATATTTAATGAATTATTATTGTTATTATTATATAATTATCATTATATAATGAAAATATAATAATTATATCTTTTTATAATAATCTTTCAAAAATTAAAATGTTACTCATGCATACATATGGCCAGCTGTCTCTAGGATTGTAATGTAATTCATTAATGAAAACCATATTTAATGATTTGTACTAAAAGTGAAAAATTAATTTTAAATATCATAATTTTTTCATGATTATTATTATTGATATTATTTAATCGTGATCATAGTAAGGGGACTAACAACATAAGATCAATACATATAAGAAAATAAAAGCAGTTATTACAAGAAATGTGACAATAACAACGAATATTAAACAAACATGTATTAAAGGACATGAGTAAAAAATATATTATAATATAAATATAAAAAAGTTTATATATATTTTTTATAATAATATCATATATATTATATAATTTGTTCTATCATGTAAAAAGGAGGTGGAGACTTTCAGTAAGGGATTTTGGAATCACTTTATACATCTCTGTGACCCATATGATATTAGAAAACTATTTATTTTATGTGATGTATATAGTAACCGAGATATTATTTTATTGATTTAATTCATAATATTATGGGTATTTACATATCCAAGTTATGATATCTATTTCATGGGGCTTACGGTTAATAAGTTACCAAAGCGGTGGGGTTTTTTTGTCTCAATTTGATTAATTTGAGACATACATTATGGAATGCATCTGTTCGATTTCATGAGGGGTATATAAAATAGTGTGACATATAATATCATTAATATTTTTATCCTAATGATTTATAATTGTCCATTTTAGGTTATTCATTCACGGGGAATAAAATTCAATATTAACAAAGTAGTAATGATTTTATGTTCCAATATCATCATTTATTAGGATTTTTTTTATTATGTTACTGAGGATAATATATTATGATAAATATGTCAATAAACTAATTAAATTTATTATCCTATTTTTTCCTTATATATTCATCTAATAGTTCAATTTTCCCACTATTTGGAAGTTAAATAAAATTAAATATTGTTTTAATAGAATATAACATTATTTTACTTTTCTATCGGAAATCTATTTTTATTAAAACTCAATGTTTTATAAAAAAATTAAAAATGATTTATTAAAAATATTTTGACAAATTTTTAATTATAATTTTTATAAATAAAATCATTAGATAGTTATCAAAACATGTCAATTTTTCAATTACATAAAATGTGGAAGGTATCATTAGTTTAACATACTTGACATGTGTGAAATTTCGTTCCATCATGAAAAATTATTGTTTTAATGATTCCATTTAAAATATTTATAGGTTATTTTAAATTAGTTATTTTTTTAAAAAAAAATAACTTTCAATTTTAGATGGTGATTTTCAAATTGAATATGAAATTTCCTTCAATAAATATTAAATGACATTTTTATTATATTTATATAATTCAGCGACATAAAAACTTTAACATACTTATGATACACATAGTATATATTGTATTGATATCATTTGTAAAATTTCATTGGATTAATAATGATAATTTTAATTGAGGATGTACAATTTTTTTATAATAAATTTTTTTACATTCATTGGTTTATGAATATCATAATTTATCGAGGTATATGTTATCATATCTTATGTCAGTTTTCCAATATTAATGTTCATGTTTATTATGTTTCATCCCATTAATATAATGAATACATTTGACATTTTATGTGATATTATCAGAATTCCTTATCCCCTCTATGCGTTATTAGGTCAAATGAGACAATATATATATGGGTTTGTTTGAGGCCTTAACAATTTATATAGATAATTTTCTATGAAGAGGAAATAATATTAGATGTATGGGAATGAATCCATGATCGCATTAGATATCATGTAATGAAGCCTAAATGATAATATATCTATTTATTAATTATTTTTTTATTCATAGTTATCACTATACTATTACACTAACTAATAATAAGATCTCACTGATTTATTATGTTTAAATTTTCCCAGGATAACAAGAATTTTTTTGGAATTGATGTGTCAGATTACACTATTTGTAATAATGGAATTCTCAAAGAAAATTATTTGATATTTTATCTATCATAATGTAATTTTAATTACATATAAATAAATAGTTTTCCAAGACTAATAATATTTTTGGTCTTTTAGGATGACATTACTTATATCTCATTTCATTGTAATAAAGCATACACTAGAGTTGGTTTCTAAGCTCTGGGTCAATATAGTGTTGGGTTGAAACATTCTTAGAAAATATTTTTAAAATAATGACGAATGTAATGTTCAATCTACATTATGTATCTTTAGAATCAAAATAAAAAGAAACTAAAAAATATCATAGTTGCCTACTGATGAATCTAGTTACCTTAATTAAACAATCATACCCTTATAAATATGATATTAATCATAAAAAATAGATAATAAAAATGTAGTTAAATTTAATTTATAAAACAGAAAAAAAATTGATGCATGTGGAATAAAAAATTATTATTTCATATTTTATTATATTTTCTTACATTCCTTCCATTATATTTTTTATTTTCTATTGTTAAAAAAATTTATGAGTTTTTTCCATAATGTCGTAATTTACCATTCTTACCCTTAAAACAAAATTATAAACTAAATAAAATTTAATACATATAATAAATTATATATTAAGATCATTGTACATATCAAAAAAATAATTCATTTGATAAAAGCCCTTACAATATCACCCTTTTTGATTTGGAATATGAAATTTAATCAAATTCTATTTGATAAACAAAAAAATCAATAAATAAAAATAAAAATAACTATATAACTATAGGTATAGAAAAATTAAAACACTTATCCATGATACTCTACAATATAAAAAATAATTCAATTTTATAACATTCTAGTGAATATAAAACACACCCCCACCATTGGAATTTTTAAAAAAACAAAAAAACAATAAAATATTAATGTACAAAAGAGTAAATCCTTTTCAATTGAAATATGTAACAAAACTAGGGAAAATAAAATAGATCATTTATTAAAATAAATATTTTAAACTCACAATTTCCTAAATATTTTCTCTAATACACCGTCATGTGTAACCAACGTCTTCAATTTCTCAATCACTTCTATGGATTGATCAATAAATGTAAATTTAACTTATTTATCTACTAATTTTCTATAGTTCTCTTAAAAAGTAATTTATCATATAGGTTTATGTCATAGAATAATGTAAAATATTTTGTAAAATATTTTATATTAATATTGATCAAATTAGTGTATTTTAGGATATATTTGTTTAGGATCATCAATTGATATTTTAATAATATATATAATGGTTATTTAACCTTGTCCAATATGTGAGGTAGTGTAGATTTTGTGAGTAGATAGAGGGAAATTTATTATTGATTATTTAATAGCTTACATATTATCTTACAAATGTGGTGGTGTGAGGTTGAGAATTGATACCAGAATAGGTTGAGAAATTATAGTACCATCCTATTCAATTTATATAATAACTAATTATTCTAATTATTCTTCTAAATAGTTAACTTCAACCTTGGGGTAGATATTTATAATTTTTTTATTTTTTATGTTATAACATTTTTTTATTTTCCCATATCCTTTAATTATTAGGATTTTATTTTTCTTTCTCAAAAATATACATTAGATATTGTCAATACAATTTTTCATCATTGGTGATTGAAACCAAATCATATTTTTAATAGTGAGTTGGTTCTAGTGTTTTGGCTTTCTTTTATGAACTACCCTTATTTGATATTTTTCATTCATCTATGGTTTTTTATCCTAAGACATCATAGTTTCCACAATATTATTCATAGGATATAATGGAATAAAAATTAATCCATATATAATTAATGGAGTGACTAAATGTCTTTTAAAATATTAATAATATAAAAAATTACTAAATTAAGTGATGACTATAATTATTGAGAAATTTTTCTTCAATTAGAACTCTATATTGAAACCATTTTCATTAGATGAATTATGAATAGTATTTTCTATATAAGTCAATAATAGTTTGATCTTTATTTGAGATGTATTAATTATAACATTAAACATTATTATGTCATCCTGGATTTCCAACATATTTTAATAAGTTTATTCTTAAGACATGCAACACAATGTATTATATTATTTCTCGAGCCTTCTCATCCAAGATCTTGTGATAAAATTATCATTACTCAATGGACCTATATATTTTTGAACTGATGTTTTGAATCATCTTCTACTATAGTGGGATGATCCCTTGAATTGTATTCCATGAATATTACTAAGAAATTGTTTATATAATCTTGACACTATGAATACAATGATATATACATCATTCTTAATTTCCATCCTCTAGTACAAAATTCTTAATTATGATTTATCACTTTCATCATATACACAATAATTTTCAACCTATTTAGAAGAATATATAAGAATATTCTATAGAATAATACTGTATTTTCTCTTCCCATTTCAAAATTAATAACATCGTTATTCTTATAAATCATTTTTATTAAATAAATTATTTTATTAAAGTACATTAGTTTAAGTATATAGTCATCATGTATCATAAAATTTATAGAATATACAATTCTCATTAATACTATCAATTACATAAACATTTGAATAAAAATATTTTGGGAATTGATTTGAAACATCCTCACTAATTTAAATCCTAAAATACTAATCAATAACAACAATATACTCTCTAGGAAAAATAATTTTCATCACTGAATAACGTTCTACGAATTATAATGTTATTAATGACCAATATTCTAAATAAAAAAGTAAACTCAATAAATATAATCTTAATATAATTATCATTAATTTTTAAATGAACTGATATTTTAGATAATTTCATTTTATTTGGTAATGTTGTTGTATTTTGAGTGTTTATTTTTTTTAAATGTTTTTTTTATGTCATGTGAAAATGAGTTACTACTTCAACATAAGAGGACTGATTTAATCTTTCAGAATTATGATGTTTCTCTTCCAATCCTTTATGTTCTTCACATCATGATTAATAATCACTATTTTCATGTTTTAATCTGATTTCATAATTATAATCCTTTATAGAGAAAACAAGGAGTATCATATCGTGATTTTTTATGAATATACCATATGGAGAAAATTGGAATTACCCAAAGAAGATTAATTAATTAATTAGATCATGTTTTTATAGATGGATGAAAATATTATTCCTTCATATAGATAATTCTATATGGAAAAATGTGAGCATGAGTTCTCTAAAACATGTGTTCCAAATAGAATCTTCTATAAATAAGGGGATTCATTCAAAGAATCTATAGATACAGAGGTAACACATGAAGATGACAAGGAAAATGAAGTAATCTATCAGGAATTATTGGAAAGAGGAGTTCTTATAATGAAATATTTGATATATACATTCTCATAATCCAAATCTTGATTGGGATTCATGCATGTTGTTTATCTTTTAACAGTGTGATAATGTTGTCATGAAAGTTCAACAAACTGATATTTCATAAAGTAATGTTCATTATTCTATCTGATATTTTAAGAGGTAATGAAAATCACTCATGTTAGGATTTTTCAGAGATCATCTTTATTTTTTACTATGATTTATACAGATTCTTTGAAGGTAGAAAAATGAAATTTTTGTTGTGTGTGAAATTAAAAATTTTAATTATCACATTATAATTGTTTTTTAGATTTGATTGAGCATCTAAATGGAATTAAGATATAAATATAATTTTAGAATCAATATTTCACATTATTTTTGATAGATCCCTTGAATTATAATTCTTTTTGTGATATAAATGATTGGTTTTGAGTTAATTATGTGAAGAAAAAACCATATTTTCTATAAAAATGTGTTTGAAACGACATATTTCAGTTAGAGAGAAAATAGTTGTAAGAGTTATGGATAAAAAATTATTATAAATTTTATTTATGAATAGAGATAAATAAGATATATGATTTGTAGAAAATATTTATAGTGGGATATTTTGAAATTTCAAAATATTTTAGTGGCCCTGAATAAGGATAAAATCATTCAACTGGTGGGAAACATTAATATTTTATATTAGATGACATAAAGACATTGAAAAGAGTAGTCTCATTAGTATTCACTCACATTATATAGTGTATACTCATTGATTGACATGAGAAAACATTATAAGGAATTAGTAACAAAATTAGCACCAAACTTTTATACATTTGTTTGTTGTGCATTATTTTCATACCATTTCATATGGGTACAGATGAGTTAAAAATGGAGTGTTTGAAAATATTATCAAATTATAGATGTTAATTTTAATAGAAATTACATTATAAAACAAAACTACTAATTTAAACCCCAAATGTTCCACATATTATTAAAAACGTGATTTAGTATCAAATAAAGGTTCACTCTATTAGATCCTTGTATTATTTATCATGGAAAACATCTAAATTGGCTACAATAGATATATTCCTACCTTAGAAATAAATAATCACCTTGGATAGAAAATTGTAATGATACTCTATCATTTATCTCTTGGATTAGAGTTGATTGATGCTGTTACTGTAGGGTTTCCAACAATGTAAAAGGATTCCCATATGTCATTTACTATGAATTATAATCTCAAGGTTGATGGAAAAAATAATAATTATATTTTAACATCCTTTTCTAATAATATTTATATAAATTGGATGGGTCCTAAAACTTAAAAGAAAACATTCAAAAAACATGGATTTCATTCCAATGGGAATGTAAAGTAAAAAAAGGGTTAAAATCTATAGAAGTATGTTCAATGATATCAATGCAGTAAAGGAAAAAACTATTTATTATTACGTCACAAAATTATATGAAATATTTAGAAAAATTAGTTGATTTTAGGATATATTAGATGATTTAACTATTTTAAATAATGTTAAGGAACTATTTGGATAGGTTTGATTCTAATGTAATTTCATTAGAATATAGAGATAATTTAACCCATTAAGAACTACATAAATTTAATGTTCCCTAAGAAATGTTGGAATCAATTACATTAAGATGATAATTAAGGAAGATATAACTTTTGAAGAATTAAAGAAGCTAAATATTTGAGAACCAATACCTAAGGTAACATGAAATAGTCAATCAAAATATGAGGAAGATCATTCTAAAGATAATAATAAGATTATATCTCATATCTCTACAAAATATAGAAATAGAATGTAAATTAAAATATTGAACTCCTTCTAAAATGTTTTGAGTGTAGGGGAATAATAAATTTTACTATAAGCTAGAAAAAGATGAATGATTTATTATTTTCTTATAATTATTCTAAAAAAACCTCATTTAATTATTTAGGGTAAAATATTGAAATATTTACAAAAAAACAATTGATGTAACGAAAGGATCATTAAAATTAACAATAGAATTTTTTGACTAAAGAAAGACAGTAATGCTCTACTGAAAATAATTTCTTAGAAGATGATGTTCTTTATAAATTCATAACCATATTGGATAATTTTAAAATAATGAAAAACATTAAAAATTATTTAATAAAAAGGTGATGAAATATATGTGGAACATTTGATGACTTTAAAACATGAGTCATGTCTAGAAAAAAAATGAAAATGGTAAAATGAAGTAGTTTATTAAATAATTACTGTGAACAGATTTATGAAGGAATAGGATAATTCCATAAAATGAAAGATTCATTCATAGAGGAAAATAATAATAGTATAATAAATTTTGTCTAATAGGTGATCATTGAGAAATAACATAGTGAAAAACATACTATTAAATAAGAAGACAAATATAATACCTAATTAAAAAAATATGAGGTTGAAAATATATCATTGAATATGAATGATACTTTCAACAAAACATTTTAGGTGATGGGTGAAACATCTCAAGAAACATAAAGAACTCATCCCAAATATCAGGTGAAATAAACATCCATAAATATAAATTTTCATCTCAATTTACTAAAAATATTTATTTAATAACCCACAATGGGAAATATTGGACTCAGAAAGCATGTGAGAAACATTTTATATCGACAAAAGTTAAAAATAAATTCAATAAGAATAACTCCCCAGGCTAAAAAATCATATGTTGTAATATTCATGGAATCTCAACATGTTTATCCCAGTGAAAAACAATAAATCTATAATATATCGAAATGCAATAGAAATCATTACTATGGGGGGATATTTGGAAACATTGAATATGTTGTTTGACCAACATGTCTCCCCTTGGGAGTAGGTAAGAACTAAGGGTAGATAATAGATTAAATGAAAGAAACATTCTGATGTTAATTGAATAAAAAAAGTCTTCCAAATTTAATACTGTATAAAGTAAATACCGATTTGAATACAATAACAAAATATGATAAAGGTGTAAAAAACCACATAATTATTATGTTGATTTCATAAAAACATCTAGCTAATGTTTCTTGTACATGAAAATAAAATGAAATTGGTAAAATAAGATAAATAATTTATTGTTGAAATTTCCCTAAATCCTACAAAAATATTAAACCATGGATATTATACAATAGTTATACCTCAAATTTTATTGGGGGTGTGAAAATATTTAAAAACATTAAAAAATATAAGGGTGGAGGAGTGAAAATTGGAAATAAATATTCTCTTAAAAGTAATAGGAATTCGGTAAACCAAAATAAAATATTGGAAATTAGAGTCAAATGATGTTACAAATTGTATGTTCAAAATAATATACTATGTGTTGTTAAAAAAATCATGATGGTAAAGAAGGTAAAAATTGAAAATATTCATCTATCATATAGTGTATAAAATATAGATAAATTGTAACTAATAGTGGACTAAAGAGAGGTAACCCATTACTCAATAATGATAATAGAAATTATATTTATTTGAGTATGGAGGATGAAAGTAAATTGTGGCACTAGAGACTTAGAAATGAAGGCCAGAAAATAATTGTAATAATATGAAATGAAGATTTCTTATGATATTTTACACAAACGAAGAAGAAATATGATTCCATTTTGATAACATTCCAGAAAGGGGTGATTAGTATAAGTTATAATAAATGAGAAGTCTCGTCTTCTCGACCTCTTCTGGTAAAAAGTTCTTAAAATTATGATCCAATGAGTTATCAATCAACATATGGGTATTTGTACATTATTAATATAATTGATCAATTCAATTGGATAATGAGAATAATGTTCAGGAAACATAAATAAAAGTTTTTATAGTTATTTAAAAATTTCATAAGGGAATTTGAGATGGATTTTGTTATATAAATATTGAATATGAGAATGGAAAATGGAATGGAGTGAACATGTAAATTTTTTGATAATGACCTGAAAAAACATGGAATAAAACGCTAGCATAATAATCCCTAAACACTTCTAAAAATTTAATAGTGGAAAGAAAAAATGTTCAGTTTAAATGGGATGAAGATTTATCACTAAATATTTAATTTGAAAATTCTTCTAGGGTGAAGGTGTAAACTCAAATGTACATGTTCAAAATAGATTCTTTCTTCGACCAAAATAAAAGATTACCCCCTAAATGATGTAATATAATTGAAAGATTATAGGTAAATAAATCATTGTATTTGGAATCCCTTTCCTATTAAATATATAAAATATCGATTTATTGAGGTTTTATGAAAATGAATAGAAATGTATTTTCGTCTGATATTCATCCAATAAAAGAATATATAGATTCCTATATAAAATTCTATATATGATTGTCATTTACATTGGTTTAATAATCATGGAAACCATGTCTAGCTTAATAAAAGTTGTTGAAGATGATATAGATGATGTAACATAATATGGAATGAAATATTTTAGAGAAGTTAATGACAATGATGATGATTGTGAGCCTAGTATTGAACATGTTTATGTTGGTAAATCTACTGATAACTAATGTAATACAGGAAGAAAATTAAATAAAATTAAATAGTATAATAAAACAAATTAATAATATCATTAGATTTAAAGATGATATAGTTTACACTTGATTGGTTTTAGAATCAAATGATACATTTCTAAAATGTGTAAACATACTATGTTTTACATGATTTTTAGCATAAATAATTGCTAAATGATATGAATTATTGGTTCAATAAAATTGAGAAAAATAATACGTGAGATCCTTTCCCTTGAATTGGAGGGAGAAATTTTGGGGGAACAGAATATGAGTTTTAAAATAAACAAAATTTATAGGGATAAATATCATGGAATAAATATTGGCTTTTCTAAATAGGTTATTCACATGAAAATATTTATCATTTTGGAGGAACTATTTCCCCAACTGTAATACATTAAACTATAAGAATGTGTTTGGATGTTTATAATCCTTTAAATTTTGAATTTTAGCTTATGGATTTTAAATAAGAATTCATGAATAATGATATAAATGAGAATAATTTTAAATTTAGAAACCTGATGGGATTGAACATGATAAAATGGAAATACAATTTAAAACTAAAGAATTAGTTTTAATGATTGAAATGGGACCTTTACTATAAGTACTCGACCTTATGAAATTTCATAATCTTAAATTAAATGAATAATTCACATTGAAAATCTTTTTAGGATTATAATTGTAGAGAATTAGGCCATAACTATTACATTTCATTTAAAAAAACCAAGTAGACACTTCTACTCAGTTTCTATTTTTTTTCACAAAACAAGAACTCTTGAAAAAAAGAGTCATGTATAGTTCCATGTTTAAGACATCATGACTTTCCCTTGATCCCATCCATTAAACTATTCCATATTTAAGTCTTCTGAAAACATTTCAAAACTTGGGATGAGAAAAATAAGCTCAGTAAGGGTTACAAAAAAATGAAAGAAAACATTTGTTCATTAATACATACAAAACATAAACTCTTTTACTTACCTCATGAAAATATAAGATTTATAGATAACACATATAAATCATAAATCATAAAGGTAACTTGTGGCATCCATAACAAGCTTACAATGTGGCTATCAGAGATACATAAGGAATTAATTTAGAAAACCCACCACATTATATTCCCTAAATCTCTTGTGAGAAACATTCATGTTTAACTCCTTCATGTTACCCAATGCATTGGAGAGCTATCGCGGGATCACCTGCCCTAGGTTTATCATGGAACCACCCGTATACGTAAATAATTCCCAAGAACCATAACATGATCATAACATAATCATAAAAGAAAGATAAAATTTCCACATTGTAATAAAAAAAATATAATTTCAATATATTGAAATAATAAATCCATTATCAAAATCTATTTCAATACAAAAATACATAAAAAATAGTATATGGTATTAAATTTCCCTTTTAAAAACATTTCATCTTGTTAAGGAAGCCAAAGATCAAATAATACTCATGGCTGCGGAAAGGTCGTTGTCACTGGTTACGTAAAAAAAACATTCCTTTTTGTCGTTTAGTAAAACTCTCCATATAAAAATATTCCCTTTGAATGAAATGAAATGTCAAAGGGGATTATAACCATATAAAATAAAGTTTTGTATAAAACTAAATATTCCTCTATGAAATGATATTGAGATGAAGTCCCTTACCTCTTGTCTTACTTGACTCGATCGTTCTATAATCTCCTGAATAAGAAACTAAAGTTAATTTATACTTTCATAAGAACCTTTTTCAAGTTTATTATTCCCTTTATATCACTTATTACCATGTTATAAACATTATGTAATCATTTATGTTAATAACGTCCAATTTGATGATGTTTAATACTAGTGTAAAAAGGAACACCTTATATTTACAAGTAGTCCATGTGGTCAATATTACATTATATCCAGAATGATATTCATGATTTATATATCATATATATCATATATATATATAGTATATACATGTATTAACAATAGTACAGAACATTTGGAGGTAAGAAATGAAATGCACCGTTCATGGAGACGTTAAGTCGTACGTACGCATGAATGCTACTTTCATTTATATTTCTTATTTTAATGGAATTAAAACATAATGATACATAGGTATATTATAATTCCATTATAATATCATATATAATAACATTAACTCCATCTTTATATATTCCACATATGGCATTAATGAGTCATATCACTTTGAGGGAGCGGTAGTCCGCACTTCCTCAAATGAAATTGTAGTGTTTCCCTATAATGGAAACAATAATGGTATGATATAAATAGAAAATTCAGAAGGATAAATTAACCTTAAACATAATATATATCATATATAAATACATTTCCATCATAATGGCCACCATTAGAGGCGGTTGGAGATATTTGAACAATCATCGTTTCCTGTGGCGTTAGTTTTCCATCCACAGAAACATTATGTTCATCATCCATTAGATGGAGGTGTGTGTAAGTGTAATTAGAATAATTGTCATACCAAAATCCTAGTATATTGAGGATATAGGTTTTGTTACAAAAGAAATGAATAAAGAGAGTTTAGGGTTTGGAGGAGTAAAATAAAAGAAAACAATTTAAGAGAAACAGTTACCTTTAATTTGGGTAACTCCCTTTCGTTTGAACCAAAGGACTTATTGAAGTTCCTTATTCCTAAGGTAAGGATTCTAAGAGGAGTATAGGGATGTAGGGATCTTAATTGGGAAGATTTTGGACTAGAAAAATGGCTTTAGATTTTTGAGTAATTGGTTTGAAGTGGTATTCTTTTATAAGGGGGAGAAGGGGATCTTTAGGAAATTGTGAAAATATTATTTTATTATATAATGATATTTAGTTTCTAAAGGTCCAAAAATCATTATAGTAGAATATAATATGACTCATGGTCAAAATAAAATAATCAAATAAGAATTGGATAAGTTTTGGATAACATTGTAATCCTTATAGTCTTATTTATTTAAATCATTTATTTATGAGGTAAACACTACATCATTATTATGTCAGAAATAATTTAATTTATTCGATGTATCAAAATTATAAAATAATAAAATAATGCATGAAATCTTTTAATCTTTTTAAATAATTTTTATAGTTAAAAAAAATTACTTATATTACAGCATATGAAAATTAATTTACTAAAAGCCATTTGTTTATGTCATTTTTTCCTTTAAATTAAATTAATTAATCTAAAGTGTCATTATCATTCATAAGTGGCTCCATGAGATCTAAAAATCGACCCAAGGATGCCCATGGTAGGCCATTACTTATCTAATAAGTTTTGGACAAGTGTTAAGGTTATTTGTAATTATTATAATATTCATTTTACCTTGAATTACCCTATTTACCTTTAACCACGGTAAATAAATGTGAAAAGTCACTATTCACCAAAAATTATTTTCATCTTATTGAACCAAATTTTACTAACTAATAACAACCATGTATGTCGTATTTTTTAAATTCAAATCACATAAGTTGTAAAATTTCATTTAATTGAAAAAGTCGGTTTTTTTAACTACTACTAAGTGGTTTCAATATTCATCAAAAAATTGAAGTTGTTCAGAAAATTACCAAAAATTAAGCCTAAGCATTATTTGATATTACGAATTAAAAAATGATGTCTATTTTTCCAAATTAGAAACATAGAAGTGGAATTAATTGATTTAAAATTAATTCCCGTTGTTAAAATAATTAGCATGTTTTTAAGAAACAATAACTATCAAAAGATTGATACTTTTTTGTGTCCAATTTCAAAGTAAAATTAATTACAATGACCAAAATTATATTAAATAGTTAAAATTTATTTTAGTTACACTTTAAAACCAATTAAGAAGATAATATAACCCTATAAATAAATTGGATTAAAACACAATTTTGAATTAAAATACAATATTTTCACTAATCGTTAAAAAATTAACTTTATGGGAAAAATTCCAAAAATTTACACAAAGTAAATTTTGATGTCCCCATTATAAAGAAGGATTTTATTTGGACAATTAGAATGTATTAAAGTGAAAACAAAACTACATTTTAATAGGTTTTTCCATTAAAAGGTGTTTAATCGACCTTTTAATGTAAATTATTCTTAAAAATAGATTCATTCACATTTTAAGCCTCAAAATTTTTTATTAGATAAATGTATATAAATTTAACAAGCATATATAATCATATTGTAGTTATTTTTGTTCATTACCTCTAATACGACTTCTAGGAGTTAACTACAATTTAAAATAATAATATTATATTATTAGTGTGAAACTTAAGATTTCAAAGAAACATGTTGTTATGTATCAGGTACGCTATCAAACATAGAAACCCCTTTAAAGTAAAAGTAATATTAAATTCACAAATATTAATAAATATGAAATATTTCTTATTCTTCATTTAATTGGGATATTACATCCTTCCCCCTTTTGGAAATTTCATCCTCGCAATTTTATTCCCTTATCAAATAAATGGGGGTATTTATCCCTCATAGAATTTTCAGATTCCCACGTTTCCTCTTCAATCATATGGGTTTTCCACAAAACCATTACCTGGTAAATTATTTTATTCTGGAAAACCTTCTCTCTATGGTCAAGAATTTAGACTGGTTGGTCTTCATAAGAGAGATTCTCTTCCAAATGAAAAACCTCTGGGTTCGAAACATGAGATAGATCTGGTATATACTTTCTCAACATCGAAACATGAAAAACATTGTGTACCTGGAATAAACTTGGAGGTATATCCACCCTATATGCAACTTATCCAACATTCTCTAAATTTCATACGGTCCAATGAACCTCGGACACAACATTCCTTTCTTACCAAAACGCATCACACTTTTCCATGGAGAAAAATTCAGAAAGACATGATCCCCTACCTCAAAAGAATGATCCTTCTTCCGGTTATCTGCATAACTTTTCTGTCTACTCTAAGCTATTCTGAAGTGTTTCAGAATCAACTAAACATTCTATGCCATCTCTTCTACCAATTATGGTCCCATAAGCTTCCTTTCACCTACTTCATCCCAAAAAGATGGAGTTCGACAATGCATTCCATATAATTCCTCAAATGGAGCCATCTGTATACTAGAATAAAAATTGTTATTATAAGAAAATTCAACCAAAGAAATATGTTAGTCCCAAATTCCATGGTAATCCAGTGAACAAGGATTTAGCATATCCTCCAAGGACTGAATTGTTCGTTCTGACTGTCCATCTGGTTGAGAATGAAAAGTTGTACTAAAATTTAATTCAGTATCCAATGACTTCGGAAGGACTTTCCAAATGTTAGAAGTAAACCTGATATCACGATCAGATATAATGGAGAGGGGAACACCATGCAACCTAACTATCTCTTTAACATACAATCGAGAAAGTTGATCTAGAGACAAAGTATCTATAATAGGAATTAAATGAGCAGATTTAGTCAATCGATCTACTATAACTATGATTGCATTATTACCTAGAGATGTATTTGGTAGTCCCACAACAAAGTCCATATATATATTTTCACATTTCCACTCTAGCACCGGTAGAGGCTGAATCACCCCTTTCGGTAACTTCCACTCTACATTAACTTGCTGACAATTCAAACAGTTCACAGTAAAATCAAAAATATCTCTTTTCATTCCATCAAACTAGTAATACTCCCAAATATCTTTGTACATCTTAGTACTACCAGGATAAACTGAAAACGAGGAGCTATGAGCTTCACATAACAACTCAATCATCAACTGGGAATCACAAGGCACACATAATATCTTCCAAAAACTCAAAAAACAATCATTATCAACGTTAAAATCAGGAAACATACCCTTATGAACCATATCTACATATTTCTGCAACTCATTGTATTTTTTCTTCCCTTTCTTTATTCTGTCTGATAGAGATGATTTCACTGACTCCTGAGACAAAATAGAAGAATTTTCTGCACCAACAATTTCTATTCCAAAGTTTATCAAATCAAAAACCAAAGGATCTTTTCCAAACTTATCATGGTTAATGAAGAATTACTTTTTAGACACAAAGAATTAACAACTTTATTTTCTTTTCCCGAATGGTAATAGATCGTGCAATCATAATCCTTGATTAATTATAGCCATCTATTCTGTCTCATGTTCAATTATTTCCGAGTGAATATATACTTTAAACATTTGTGATCGGTATATATTTCACATTTTACTCCATAAAATTGATGCCTCCAAATTTTTAAAGCAAAACAAAAACAGTAGCTAATTCCAAATCATGTGTAGGGTAATTTAGCTCCTTTGGTTTCAACAGACGGGAAGCATAAGCAATTACCTGATCATTCTACATTAGGACACAACCTAGTCCTTTCAATGAAGCATCATTGTAGATAACAAACTCTCCATTTCTAAATGGATGTGCAACGAATGGATCATTCACCAATCTCCTTTTCAATTCCTGAAAAAAATCATCACATTCTTTTGTCCAGGTGAACTTAACACTTTTTAGAGTAAACATAGTCATTGGACTAGATAACCGTGAAAAAGTTTCAATAAACCTTCTATAATAACCTGAAAAACTAAGAAAACTATGAATCTCGGTTATATTTGTGGGCCTTGGACATTCTTCAACTACTTTTGTTTTAGCTAGATCAACTGTTATGCCATTTTTTGAAGGAATGTGACTTTGGAAAGAAATTTGTTGTAACCAAAACTCAGACATGCTGAATTTTCCAAAAAGTTTCTTTTATTTTAAGGTTTGCAAGATAACCCTTAAATTATTTTCATGATTCTCTTTACTTTTATAATAAACCAAAATATCCTCAATGAAAACAACCAAAAACTAATCCAAGAACTCACAAAAAATAATATTCATAAGATCCATGAATACATCAGGTGCATTGGTTAACCCAAAAGGCATAACTACAAATTCATAATGGCCATATCTAAAACGAAATGTGATATTCGGAATGTCTACTTTCTTTAAATTCAATTGATGGTACCACGATCTCAAATCAATCTTCGAAAAATATTGAGCTCCCTGGAGCTGATCAAACAGATCATCGATATGAGGCAAAAGATACTTATTCTTAACAGTGATGTTATTCAATGATACATAATCAATGAAAAGAATCAATGAACCGTCTTTCTTTTTAACAAACAAAACAAGAGCACCCCATGGTGATGTTCTTGGTTGAATGAAACCTTTATCTAATAACTCATGCAATTGCTTTTTTATCTCTAAAAGTTCAATTTGAACCGTTCGATAAGGGGGTTTTGAAATTGTCTTAGCATAAGGAACAAAGACAACAAAAAATTCAACTTCCCGATCAGATCTAGTACTAGGAAACTCATCAGAAAAAACATCAATGTAATCATTTACAACTGGCCCATCATTAATCTGAATAGTTCCATTTTTCTGAACAATATGTGCAAGGTAACATTCATTTCCATCATTTACTAGTTTCTCAGCTTCCTGATATGTTATCAAAAGGGAGGGTTAAGTTTTATATACAAACTGAAAATATTTCTAAAAATAAACCTCTTTAGCTCTACATTCAATCTTAGCATGGTAAATAGAAAGCCAATCCATGCCCAAAATAACAGCAAGCTGTACTAGAGGAAAAAAATAAGGTTTGCAGGTAGATTCTTTTTCGCACGCAAGGACAATAATTCTCTTATGTTTTTTTGTCTCAAAATTTCCTCCAGGTGTTTTTACCATAAGTATTGTATTCATATCTTGAGATGAAATTCCCAAATTACTAGAAAAATTCTCAGAAATGAATGAGTGTGTAGACTCTGAATCAAACAACACATTGGCATAATATGAACAAACAAATAGTGTACCTGATACAACTTCATTTTGTGGCCCAACATCTGCGGAAGTTGTTGCAAAGTATTTCCCCACCCATTTCTGCTTGTAGTCTGGATGCTTTCCTTCAGTTGAGTTCTTTTTTGGACACTCATTTTCATAATTAACCATTTCATTTCACTTCAAACATTTTACTGACTGTAAATCATATTTTGTCTTACCATTACCCGGATCTTTTTCAGTGCAATTAAGAGCCTTATGTCCCATTTTACCACATCGGTAGCACATACAGGAATTCAAAAGGCATTCCACAGCTTGATTTTTACCACAATTTTCACAAACTGTAAACATAAGTTTCTTACCATCATACATTTTTGAAGAGTTATTCCCTTTAGCATGCCACCTCAACCTATTATTCTATTGTTTTTCAAAGAACACATGATCATTAGAAAACTCCATTTACTCCTTCTCCACACAACAAACAAGTTTTTCATAACATTTGATCTCACGAGAAGCTAAAGACCTTTGATACTTTGGATTTAATCCTGAGTAAAAATGGTTGATTTTACTATCAGGATATCATATGAAATTTGGAGCATACCTTTCTAGTCGATTGGATTTTACTTCACAAGAAGCCATTGTGTCATCTTCCTACCTCAATTCCAGGAATTGTTTTTCCATTATAAGACGAACCACCTTTGGAAAATATTTCTCAAGAAACATACCTTTGAATTCATCCCAATCGAGAGCATAAATATCCTCATTATCCCTCATATTTTTCACCATCAATGACCACTGATCAGCTTCACCTTCAAAACGGTAAATAGAAAGACTAACCATTTGAGGTTCTGAACACTCCATAACATTGAAAATCTTCTCCAGTTCTTTAATCCACCCTTCAGCTAGCACATGGTCAGAGGATCCTCTGAATGATAATGTTTGTTGCCTTATGAAATCCTCCACTACTGACATGTTCCTTTGTGGTTGATCTGGCTGATCTCGTACATGGATACCACCACATTTTATAGCCTGAGTCAACTGTGCCATCACTACAAAAAACTGTTCAGTTCCAATTCCGACCATCTCAGATTTCTGGTTTGGAAGGTTGTCTTCCTCCTGATGTCGTCCCAACATATTTGCCAAATTTCTTCTTTGGAAAACCATTCTGAACACATAAATATCTTAGGAGAAGCAACTTGGTAATCTGTAAATGCTATATTATTTCAATATAAACAAAAAATACATTATAGTTATTTATTTAACAATACCCTAACTCCTAAAGTTATCTAAACCGACCTCTGATACCTACTATATGGACCCGGCATTATAAAATTACACAATCTTGAAATAAATGAATAATTCACATTGAGGATCATTTCAGTTTTAGAATTTTAGAGAATAAGGCCATAACTATTACATTTTATTTAAAAAACAAAAGTATACACCTCTACTCAGTTTCTATTTTTTCACAAAATAAGAACTCTTGAAAAAAGAGAGTCATGTCTAGTTCCATGTTTAAGACAACAAGACTTTTCCTTGATCCCATATTTGACCATATTCAATCTTTATTTCCTATGAAAACATTTCAAAACTTGGGATAATCATAATAAGCTCCGTAAGGGTTAGAAAACATTGAAAGAAAACATTTGATCATTAATACATAAAAAACATAAATTATTTTACTTAACTCATGAAAACAAAAGATTTATGAATAACACATATAAATCTTAAATAATAAAGGTAACTTGTGGCATCCATAACATGCTTACAATGTTGATATCACAGCTACATAGGGATTTACTTTGGAATACCCATCACTTTATATTCCCTAAATCACTTAGTAGAAAAATTCACATTTACCTCCATTTTTTTACCCAATGCATGGGAGAGCTATCTCGAGCTTGCCCACTCAAGGTTTATCATGGAATCACCCGTATACGTAAATAATTCCCAAGAACCGTAACATGATCATAACATAAGCACAATGGAATGATAAAATTTCCAAATTGTAATAAATAAATATCATTTCATGGTATTTAAATTATAAATCCATTCTCAAAATAGTTTTCAATACAAAAATACATTAAAAAGAGTATATGGTATTTATTTTTCCTTTTAAAAACATTTCTTCTTGTTAAGGAAGCCAATGATCAAATAATACTCGGGGCGGAAGAAAGGTCGTTGTCACCACTTACGTAAAAAACATTCCTTTTGTCATTTAGTAAAACAATTCATATAAAAATATTCCCTTTGAAAGAAATGAAAATTCAAAGGGGTTTATACATCGTATAAAATAATGTTGTGTATAAAACTAAATATGCTTTAATGAAAGGAGACTGACACGAAGTCCCTTACCTCATGTCTGACTTGACTTGATCATTCTATAATCTTCTGAATAATAAACTAATGTTAATTTATACTTTCTTATGAACCTTTTTCAATTTTATTATTCCTTTTATATCACTTATTACCAGGTTATATACATTATGTAATCATTTATGTTAATAACATCTATTTTGTCGATATTTGGTACTTGAGTAAAAATGAACACCTTATATTTAAAAGTTGTCCATGTGGTCAATAGTCAATTATATCCAGAATGATATTCATGATTTAGATATCATATATATAATATATATCCAGTATATACATGTATTTATAATAGTACATAACATTTCGAGGTAAGAAATGAAATGCACCGTTCATGGAGACGGTAAGCTGTACGTACACATGCACACTACTTTCATTTATATTTCTAATTTTAATGGAATTAATACATAATGATACATAGTAATATTATAATTACAGTATTATATCATATATAATATCATTAAATCCATCCTTTATACGTCTGACATACGGCATTAATGAGTCATATCACTTTGAAGGGGCGGTAGTCCATACTTCCTCAAATGAAATTATCACGTTTACCCATAATTGAAACCATAAGGGTATGATATAAATGGAAAATACCAAAGAATAAATAAAACAAAAACATAATATGAATCATATATAAATACAGTTCCATCATAATTTCCACCATGAGAGGCGGTTGGAGATATTTGAACAATCATCGTTTCATGATGCGTTAGTTTACCATCCACAGAAACATTAGGTTCCTCATCCATTTGATGGAGGTTTGTGTAAGTGTATATTAAATAATTCTCATAACAACTTACTAGTATATTTAGGATAATGGCTTTGTTAAAAAAATAAAAAAAAATAAAAAAAATTTATGGGTTGGAGAAGTAAAATTAACGAAATCAATTTAAGAGAAACCATTACCTTTAATTTTGGTAACTCTCTTGGATTTGAACAAAAGGACTTCTTAAAGTGACTTCTGCCTAGAGTAAGGCCTCTAGGAGTAGGAGAGGGATGCAGGGAGATTAATTGGGCAGAGTTTGGATGAGCCAAATGGCTTGACATGTGTGAGGAAATTGGTTAGAAGTGGTCTGTTTTTATAAGGGGGAGTTAGGGCTCTTTAGGAAAATGTGAAAATATTATTTTATTATACTGTGATATTCAGCTTCTAAAGGTCCAAAAATCATTATAGTATAAGATAATGTGACTCATTGTCGAAATAAAATAATCCAATAGGAATTGTATAGGTTTTGTATAATATTTTAATCATTATAATCTTATTTATTTAAATCATTTATTAATGATGTAAATATTACATCATTATTGTGTCATAAATAATTTAATTAATTCGATGACTAGAAATTATAAAAAAATAATATAATGTATGAAATAATTTTTTATTTCATAAGAATATCTATAGTTGAACAAATGACATATATAAATCCATATAAAATTAATTTAATAAAAGACTTGTTTTATGTCATTTTTGTCTTTACTTAAAATTAATAAATCTAAAGTGTCATTGTCATTCATTAGTGGCCCAATGGGGTCCCAAAATCGACCTAAGGATTCCCATGGTCGGCCATTACTCATAAAATATGTTTTGGACAAGTGTTAAGGTAATTTTGAATTATTATAATATTATATTTACCTTGAATTACCCTATTTACCATTAACCGCGGTAAATAAAAGTCAAAACATACCATTCACCAAAAATTATTTTCTTCTTATTGAACCACATTTTACTTAGAAATAACAACAATGTATGTTGGATTTTCAAAATTTAATTCACAGAAGTGGTAAAATTTCATTTAATTGAAAAAGTCTATTTTTTAACTACTACTAAGTGGATTCACTATTCATCAAAAACTAATGTTTTTTTCAGAAAAATACCAATAATTCAGCAGAAGAATTATTTGATATTAAGAATTTAAAAATGATGTATATTTTTTAAAATTCAATAAAATAAGTGGCATTAATTAATTTAAAATTAATTCCTTTTGTTAAAACAATTAGCACATTTTTAAGAAACAATAACCATCAAAAGATTAATACTTGTTTATGTCAAATTACAATGTGAAATTAATTCTAATGACCAATATTGGATTAAATGGTTAAAATATATTCTAATTAAACCTTAAAACCAATTAAAAATATAATCTACCCACATAAATAAATTAGATTAAAATGCAGTTTTGAATTAAAATACAATATTTTCACTAGTCATTAAAAAATGAAATTTATCGGGAAAATTCAAAAAAATTACACAAAGTAAATATTGATGTCCATATTATAAATACGTATTTTATTTTTTGAATTATATTGTATTAAAGTGACCAAAATTATATTTTAAGAGGGTTCTCCATTAAAAGGAGGTAAATCGGCCTTTTAATGTAAATTACGCTTAAAAATAAATTCATTCACATTTTAAGCCTCTAAGTTTTTTATTTGATAAATGTAAATACATTTGAAAAACAATTATAATCATATTGGAGTTAGTTTTTTATATTCTTTCCAATACAACAGATACAAGTTAACTACCATTTTAAATAATAATTTTATATTATTAGTGTGTGACGTAAGATTTCAAAGAAACCCGTTGTTGCGTATCAGGTACGCTATCAAACATAGAAACCCCTTTAATGTAAAATTAATATTTAATTCACAAATATTTATAAATATGAAATATGTATTATTTTTCATTTACTTGGGGTGTTACAATTACACCCAATATTAATAATTTGAAAATATTATGTTTTAGTTGAACTTTTATAAAGGAAAAGATTATATAAACTTAAATGTGAGAGATAATATTACATGTGCCCTAATATTCATTGTTTATATTTGTCATATAATTTTAGCTAGTGATAGGTATAAATCTTCTGAATCATTTTTTTCCCAGTAAAATAGGACCATTGGGATATCAATATTTGGGAATATGAATTTAATTCTATGGATACAAGTTAAAAATAAAGGAACATACATATTTTCATCAAAAGAAAAGTAATCCAATGAATTATTAATTATTTTTGGAATCCCATATTAATAGAACATATCTAAAATTATTTCTATTGATATAAATATGAGTAATGATGAAGCTATAAAAATTATGAATCAGAAGAAATTTTAAATTTTGATAAGAAGTATACTTTATCTTACATCACCAATACATATATTATGTATTTACTAGAATATGATTCATGATATCAAAGTGATCATAAATAATTTCACATAATTTATTCCAATTTATTTTTTATGTATGTCAAAGTAAATTATAATTTTTTCTTTTTTTACATAAAAATATTAATTTGAAAATAATAGGATACATGGATGCTGACTCAAATGGTGATTCTAAGGATTAAAATATAATATGTGGAGGAAAATATTTATTTTAAGATATTCATGTTTTTTTTTTGAAAATAAGTAACAAATATCAGTGACAGTAAGTAAATTTGAATCCAATTACATTTCTTCTACCCATTCATATACTAAAATGATGTGGATGAATGTTTAGTTATAGGATTTTATATAGAATATCTAAAATCCAATGTTTTTAAAAAATTAATGTTAAATTAATATATCAAAAAATAATTTGTAAAAATATTAATCCATTTAAATTTATAATAAAAATATTTTCCACATGTTATATTTTATCAATAGATATATAAATTTTTAGTTTATTTCCATGAAATAATATATATATAATGATTTAAAAAAGGATATGTGATGTGAAAAAATTGAGGAATTGTTGTTAAAACAACTTGTTCAACCTCTACCACTTAATTATCAATGTTATTATGTTATCCAAAATTTTAGCTGCTTTTGTTGTGAATGGAAGATAAAAAGTACTTATATATATATATATATTAACTTATGTGAATCATGAGTTGGTGATATCATACAAATTGACCATATGGCTAATTTGATGTTGTGTGAGGGGTATGTTATCAATATCAAATCCAAAATATTTCTTATCACCCAGGAATGGAAATAATTCCAAATTATTGTTTAATATGAATGCTCATATTCAGGACACCACTGTAATAGAAAGTATGTAGTTTAATGAAAATTAAAAAAATGATTTATTGATAATTTTTCCAAATAAATCCAAATAATGTGATTTTATTTACATTGGTTTTTATTTATAAAGTTGTTGAATTTATATTCTGCATTTTTATGGAATATGTTTCTCATACATGTGGAAATATGTAATTTATTTATCAGAAAAATATTGTGTTACACTTTTGTATGTTAGAGGATCCTTCACTAATCCTCAATGTTTTTAACATCGTGATTACTTAATTTTTCCATTATAAAATATGATTCCTTTCATTACATTCCTAGATATAGAAATCAAGGAATATGTGAAACGAAAATTTTATAAATTTTAAAAAATGAGAATATAAAATTTAATAGATTAAATTTCATGAATCCACCAAAGAGATTATTTAAAGAATTGGGAAAATCTAAATTTTCCATAAATAAGGTTTCAGATGTTGAACCATGGGAATGAGAGATCCAAATTTTTTATTCAAATGGAGTCTTATATAAAAATTGGGATCTAGAAAAAGAAGTTATCTATGAAGATGTACCTAATGAATAGTAAATAGATACGCATATATCAAAAGGAAAATTTCTAGATGGAGGATTTATTACAATGGAATAAAATTAAAAAAAATTATCAAATATAAAAACAAGGTACAGTGTCCTAAAACATTTGAATCTCTAAACATTATGATATCATTAGGAAGGATAACCAAGATCTCAATATTCTTGAAGAAAATATCATTATTCTTATTAAGATTTCTGACTGTAATGAATATCATTTATGCTAATATTTGAGCTGATTATTATTTTCAATTTGGGACTTTGATTTATTTGGAGGCAATGAATGTATTCAAATGAAATGTATGTTATGAAATAATGTCATAATAGCATTTCAGGATTCTGATTTGTTTTAGGGGAAGCATAAGTATAAAAAAGGGAGAAGTATTTTTTGAACTACAACTATTTATATATTTTGTTCCAATCATTTTAGATAGATCCATTAAAATAATAATTTAGAGAAGAAATAAAATGATTGGTTTTTAGGGAATATTGAGAAAACTTTAATATTATGTTCTAGATGAGGAAGTTCTAGATGAAGTGGGTAGACAAAGAATAATTGGATGAAGGAGTTCTGGATGGAGAAGAATAAGATGAAGTATCCATTAATATAGAGGAATCAGGTAGTGTATTTGTAGAAATGATTTAGTTTGCATATTTTTATGTTATTATAAATCATTGGCTCTACGGAAGGAATAAATCTACTTACTATTGGAACCCATTAATATTTACTGTAGGAAGACAAAATTCGATTGATTCAAGTTTTTCATTTGTATTCAGTCAAATTATATAATTAATACTCATTGATCAATGAGAACTGACATGATAAAGAATTGGAACCCAATTTGGGACTTAACCTTTTAAAAAATCATGTATTATTCATAATTAACATATTATTTTATATAGGTGTGGTTAAGTTATAAATATCATAGGATCCAAATTGTACTATGATAAATAGTTCTACTGTAAGAATTATGTTTTTAAATATCACTACTAATTCACCTGAACCCTTTTTAGTAGTCCACATATTTCTAGAATCTTTAGAAATATTGACCAGTAATTTCTATCATCATGAATTTCAAATAAAACCTTATATCCTCTATATCAAACCCCAATATTAATCTATAATCCTAAATAAATATATCATTCTTTAAAATTAGTGGATATTCATCAAAATTAATTTTTAATCACATGAACAATCAATAACATTTAACTTTAAATATATAATCATAATTTTAGTCCACATATCATTGAATTATTCATGATTTATAGGTATATCAATGTTATATTTTAATAAACTTATGATTGTTTCCAAGTCAATATTTTCTTTTTTTAATATGTGACCATAGAATTTTGCAATCCTATTACATTATGTGTTGAGGGTGATTTCCTTTCAAACTATTCCATGGTTTCTTGAGTGGTATCTTGAGCTATTAAAGTAATTTATTTTAAAAGTTCCATACCAACAGATTAAAATTCGAAAAAATGAGTAATAAGGTGTTAACCTTTTCATTGAAAAACATTAAATATTTTAATATAATATGAATCAATATTTAGAGTCGAGATTAGAAAATGAATTTATAAAATGAGACTCTATAACAATGATCAATTGTTTTTTGATTGAAATTTTATATAATAAACTTATGAATCATACCTATAAATTAATTTTCTTAGGATATTTTAATAATTTTAATAGATTGATTTTCCAATATTTAATGACTTCATTGGATATGAGACCAACATTAGCTTGTATAACATTGTATATATTGATGGATAACATGGAATATGAAAGTTGGTGTAGTATTTTTTTCATTTCTACCATGTTTTACAATGTTGGTGTACTCTATTGTTTTGTATTATTAAGTATTTTGATCTCCAAAAACTATGTTTTCATCAATTATACAATATCTAGAGGCAAATTTATATCAAGAAAATGCCACTTTCCAAAATGATAATATGCCATTTTATCAATTTTTTAATTTTTTACAATGTTCACAACAATGAGAGTTTAATTTATGTGATTTAGTTTACCAAGATAATTTAATAGAGAGAACAAATACTTACCAAATATTACACAAAAAATAAATAATATGTCACCATATCAAAAAATTTAAAAAATTCAACCAAACTAGACACTATATAAGAAACCAAAACTCGTATTAATGAAATATATCACCATTTAATGTTTTAATTTATTTAATGTTTCTTTAATGAGAAATTGTTTGGGACAAAAACGCATTATTAACTGTATAATGCTAAGAAAACATAGAAATCTCCAAAAAATGAAATTGATGAGTTCCTCATAATAAAATGTAATTTCCATCTTCCATTATAATATAGATAAAGTTAATAAAATTGAACGGAATTGTTTTTAATAAATATATAATGATTTCCAATAGTGGGTTCTCAGAAGGAATGAAATCCAAACTGATTTCTCATTTTTATATATAATCATTTATAATCAAATGTGTTTCCCCAATGTGTTAGACAAGTAATATTTGTGGTAATTATTGGACAATGATATTGATAATGAATTATTGTAAATTATAGATATTTGTTGATATTATATTACACTATCTTGTAAAATAAATCATATCCATAATTTTTGGGAAGACAATTTTCCAATTAAAACATATTTTTCTTATATAGTTGACAATACAATTGAATTTTTCTTTCTAAAAATCAATGATAACAAAAAAATCCAAGGAGGTAACATGTTCCAGCATTATTATTTAATAATATTTTATAACATCTAAAATTTGAATCTAAGTTGCTCAATTGTTTAATAATGATCTTATAAAGGATAAAAAATTTAATCTTCAAAAAGTCATCAATATACTAAATTTTCCTCTTAAAACCTATTGTATGTGATTATTTTTGTTCGTCTTGGAATATTTTATGGACAAATACACACTAAACATCATGTATGCAATACATATAGTTATAAAAAACATAATTTTAATCATACCTTAATATTTTTCTGATCAAATATCTAATTAGTATATTTAGAATCTAATTTATGAATATCTCTAGTATGTGTTATCATACTCATGATTTAGTCCAATCCAATTATTTTCAATAAATTTTTTGCTAACATACTTTGATTGAAAAATGATACCACCATCCCATTGATAAATTTGATATCATGGGAAAATTTGAGTTATCCTGTGATGCTCATCTAAAACCACCTAAAAATGAGATTATAGGATTCATTATGAAAGTAATAACTAGAATATCACAATATGAAATCATATACAAATATTAGTATTTTTCATGATTGAAAACATAGTAACTATTTTGATCATTTTATAAACAAGTTGTTTTTCCAATTTACACATTATTAAATATAAATCCCCTATGGAATTCCCTATTCATGTTAATATAGTAGTGTTTATATCTCCTATGAAAATCAGATTTAAAAATAAATAGAATACATTTTAATCAAGAAAATACTGAAAACAACACCACAATTTGAATTCCTTCATCCATGTTATAGAATTGAGCTACTACACTTATCTTATTTCCTATAATATTTCTCTATTCCTCTAATGTTTTTAATATACACTGGGGTATAATGACATATTTTTCATATGGTGTGATTAATTTATCCCATACATTATTCGAAGTAAATTGGAAAATACATTCATGAATTTTTAATATAAAAAATGAATATTTTAGAAATTTATTTACATAATGTGGTAATATCGTTTATTTTAAAGTATAGAGATCAATAAGTATTCATTATTTTTTTCTCGAAATAAGAATCTAATCATCAAATAGAATTATATATAGGGTGATCTCAATGATTCTTACACATTTAAGGTTGATAAGTCATATATTCCCCCTCAACTAATGAACCATCTCTATGAATCAACCTTCTAATATATATAGATTAATCTAGATTTACATATTTATAGTCATATCTATATAATTCAACATTTCTATTCTATTTGATGTATTATTTTCATCACAGATAACATTATCACACACTTTAATATCAATTTCCACTTTTTTTAAACATTTTATACTTTCTTATAGGAAGAGTACCCAAAATATTATTTTATCTAACTTAAAATGGAATTTTTCTTGGTTTCTATTAATATTTAGAATTAATATCATACATCAAAAAAGTATAATATTTTAAAAAATATAATTTATTCCCCTCTATAGTATATATGGACACTATTTAATAATTTTCCTAGTTTGTATATTTTCTCCAACATTAATGGTTTTGTTAATATATTATTCCAAAAAAATTATATGGAAACATATATTCTTTCAATGTAATAGATTCCATCTTTTGTATAGTCGTATTCCTTCTCATTTCAAATAAATTTTTAAATTGATTCTTTATAGTGGAGAAACTATGTTACTTCCCATTACATTAATAGAACATCTCAAAATAATTAATCTAGAACTCTCTTCTTTGATCACTTTTAATATTAAAAATCATATATACCCTCTAATTTAAAACTAAATTTTAGTATCTAGATAATACTAAAAAGTACCAAGTATATGTTAAAAAAAATATACCCATGTGAATCTAGTGTAATCATCCAATGTCACAAATGAATATCTCTTTACTAGAAGACTTGAATCTTGGGTAGGAAAAAATAAGATCATGTTAATAAGATTTAATGTTCTGATAGTTCTTACATCATTTGTTTACATTAAATATACATTATGTTGCTTTCGATTCATACTTAGATAAAAAAATTATTTCTTTTCACCATAAAATCATGTAGTTATATTATATTCTTTCACTTATCTATCTTGAATAAACATCTAAATATGTAGTGGCGAATAACCCTTTTCCACAATGAGTAATATAATTTTTCCATATCTAGGTAATTGAATATTTTCACTATTATCCCATTATGGTTGAAATTATTAACATTATACTTATTGTTTGAAAAAAACAACAGTTATTCATGCTAAAAAATAATAAAATTATCATTCATAAACATTATAGGTATTCTATTACCAAACAACTGGTAAAGACTAATCAATTTTTGTTATAAACCATCAATATAAATAACCTTATGATTATTGTAGAATCAATAATTTTATCCTCAGAAAAACCTTTGATCTAACATTTAGAACCGTATTTAAAAGTAAAATTGTCTCCATAATATTTTTTTCAGCAGTTCTAATTTTGCTGGGTATACTATCATGTGCCTTTAGACCCAAAATTCATGTTCAATATTTTATTTTTGATACAATTAAGTATCATATTATAAAATAATAAAATAGTAGCATCTTTAAATACTCATGATACTTTCAGACTGATTGGATTTGTTCTGATTCCCTTAGGTATATAAATATATTTAATAACAACATTAAATAGATATTATCATAAAAATTTACTCATAATTTTTTTGGTATGGAAACAAATTATGGACACCAAATTGGGATTTCATAGGAATTATGTCCTATGATGATAAAAATGAAATAGGTATAAAAAGATATATTATATATATTTCCTTTAATAATAACATTTCAACACATTTTCTTAAAATGATAAGTCTAACCTATAATATTCATTGAATTATTCATTCTTAAAAAATACATCAATTTATAAAATATTTCACATTCATTATAGAATTTCTTTAAATTCTCATTTAATTTTTAAATAACAACCATAAGATTCAATACATTATTTAATTTGAAATCACGTATATTTAATAAAAAGAGGCATAAAAATCAAACTTCCTATGTTTAAATAATATTTTCCTCAACAAACTTTTTAGGATTATCTATCAGTTTTTTTCCATAATAGAAATTAGTTCAGATTCATCTTCGTTTCTAACACATATATCTCTAAATTCAACAAAAAAATTATTCTTATAGAAAAATAGATTTTGAATCTCTAACTTCATCCATTATAGCTGTCGAGTGCATTATTTATTCTTCTAAGGTTCATATTCATAGATTTAAAAATGTTCATCATTACAAATCAAAGACACATTCATAGACATATTCTCAATTTTTTATAATTAGTATGTTTCCTCTCATTCATTATGTAATATTTATATGGAAAAATATTTCAATATTTATAACATGTATAAAATGAAAATTTTAATGTATCGACCTAGGAGACACTGTTCTGGGGCCTCGAATTGGTTCACCATATGTCCTCAATCACTCTTCCCTGTATGTTAGAGGATGTGGACAAGCAGTAAGGCTATATAGGTGGTATAGTAGGGAGACTATACCCTATGGATTAGTAATAATAATAGTAGATACTATATTAAGGATAAGGTATATACAAGATATAAAATAAAGTAAAAGTTATAATATTATATAACCATCCTAGTGGCAAATAAATATCCATTCTTGAACTATCTATTCAATGTTAATGTAATATGTATAAGAAAAAATTTTGGGAAATTATGACAGTTGAATAAATAAATAATTTCCAAAAATATTCAAGGTATACTGTATAGATGCTTAGCATTACACTTTAAATTACGTTATAACCCAATAATGGGAAATAGTAAGGAAACACAATCCAGGTTCCTAACCTATAACCTAAAGTTCATCATAGGTACCAAATAGTGTTCTAAATAGGTGTTAGATAAACTAATGATCCCACCTCCAATTTTTTCCAAAGAAATCAAGTATCTGATTATAAAATAATGTGGTGTGGACCTATAAAAAATAAATCAGTAATTAATTTATGTAATCATGTCAAGCTCATATTCCTCAATGACTCCTGGTGGACCATACCTTCTTTGTCATAATATATAAAATCAATGAATACATAAAATTCTACTAATACACTGAGACATATTAAAGCATGAAATAAAATTTTACCCATTGCAATAATACTCGGTATCTATACATTACAATTTTCATGTGGCACCCAAGGGGAACATAATGATTCTATATATAATGATGAAAATATAATTCAATACATGATCTATGATATTAAAAAAAATATAATCAATCATGATGTAATATAAAATTACCAGTGAGGCCATCCAAGCAATTTTTTATTTGGAATCCATATATCACTCATGGATTTATATTATTTCATTTAATCCATAAACCCATCCAATGAATTCTATATCAGAAGTAAAATTATCATTCATGGTATAACATAATCTTAATGAGAATATGAGCCCATTAAAGAAATTCCATATCATGAATAAAATTTCTATTGAAGGCATAACATAAAATTATTACACATATAAACCTTTCCAAAGGATTCCAGATATGGATTTCATGTATCATTGAAGGTGTAGAATAATATAATTTAACCTATGATATTTTCTAAGGTGTTCAATGTATGGATTCTAAGTTTTTCCTAAGGAATAATATTATTCATATATTTTATGATCCCATCCAAATAATTCAACATAAGTAACTAATGTATCTATAATTGAGAAAAATCAAAAGAGGGCATGTGAATTTTAAAATTAAACATATTCCATGAGAAATATATATATGAATGTTTTAGAAAAAAAAATGCTATTGATCATTTATTTTATAAGTTCCTAAGGAATAAGTCAATGTGTTCAGTTTTTTATATGGATTTGTTGGTTTATGAATGTAAAATACTAATTTAAGAATAATCAAGGGGAATACATACTAACTAAACCATTCCCACCACCCAAATAATCAATCTATTAATTTAATCATTACTGATATGAAAACAGACAATAATTTTTTCTTTGGTTACATAGACATGCATGATCATTTGAAACATTTAATATCACACACTATTGTTGATTCCAACCATGTTTATCACCATAAAATAATGTCAAGGGACTCATAGTCATGGTTGACACATTATAATCATAGGAGTCTCATTTATCATTAAAATAAATTTATATATAATTGAAAAATTCATAATTTATCATGGGAAAATTATTTGATATGTTCCACACAACAGTTACTTTCCACCTTAATAAGATCATTCAGTCACATAATTAATTTAGGACGAGACAATTATACATTATTAGTGTATTGGTCATAAAGAAAAATATCCATAAATCTCTATATTCTAATGCACCCATTGGGTTGTTGTTATTTCATTTTCAACCTCCATCCATTTAAATGGTTTTTAAAGCAACTATAAATAAGTATTTTTTTCAATTTAAATTATTTAATTTTTAGAACTAATTAATGGTATATGTGGTGTCCATAAAAATGGACACATGATATAATAATCAGCCTTTTAGGGAATGAAATTTAGACCACCTACCTCCTACAGAGGAATATTCACTCATATATTATCGGGCTTTGATTTGATCAAGAATTATAGAAATAAAAAAATTAAATAACCACTGTAAAAATAAGGCATATTATCTAACACAACAAGAGCATTTACGATGGAATATAAAATTAGTAAAGGAATTATGATGATGTTTAGACACATTTATAAACATATAACACACTATATGATGTTTGATTCTAACAGAAAATGTGGGAGAATCCACCCATATGTTAGTATGAGTAATGAGGTTCATACGAGGAGCTGCATGCTTGAATGGAAAAATAAATGTCATAAAAACCTTTTTATGATCTTATAGAAAAAATCGTAATTTATCACAATTTGAATAGGCACATTATTAGGCTACATAGTTAGGAAATACATTCACCAATTGGACAATTATACTATCAAAATCACCCTCCATGCTACAAGGTTTTTTCACATGATCTAAATTTTTTTTAATAACCATATAGATCTAATATCCCAAATAGTTATTACTTTGCACTGTTGTAGTGAAAAATTAAACAAATTATTAAAAAATGTTTTTTGTATCTCAAAACCTCTATTCCATTTCAAATGGATTTCAATTTGTCCTCACAAATTTAAGAAATCAGCATGTCTTATCAAAATTTTCTACATGATCGAGCCACATGTTTAGTCTTTATTATACTCCCAATACTCTCTCCCTTGAATTTTGTTTTTTAAATCTAGATACACCTAAAACTCATTAATTCCCATGAGAGACCTCTGAGACCATAAACCTCATCAAAATAATATTTTAACATGTATTAACTCTTGTATTTTCATTATGAATCCTAATTTAAAATGTGGGATTTCCACTAACTGAAAATGTAAAATTCATTTTGAAAATTTAAAATATCTAAAATATGGGACGTCACACAACATATTTGAAATTGAACTTTTTGATAGAGATACCATTATTCTCATTTTATGTATCATCATACCAGTTTTCTATCTTTTTACACTTTAGTATTAATGACACATATAAAAACCAATGTTAATTAATTTTACAATCTATGCCAATCCACCATCACTTATCTGTGATACAACATCACAAGTGTCAGAAGATAAATCATCAGTATATTTTAATTCTAAATTTTTTATTGTTATGTGTATATTTATTATTCAAAAATTTAAACTCGTGATGTAGTAGTAACTCAATGAATTCATCCTTAATATGTTGTTTAAAAATATAGGATATTATCAATGGAATCATTTTTATTTTTAAATTTCTTATTTGGGGCTCTTTTCCACCATAATTGAATTTTCCATGGTGTCTCAAAGGGATCTCATTCTATTTACAAAATAAATTTAATCTATGGAACATATAGTCCATTATATAATTTAAATACATAATGAGTTAATTATATTTTACCATAATCATTCTATTGTTATTGTTTATATTTATATATACCTTAATTTGTAACATATAGAATTTTTTAAATTTATAGTTTTTCTTATAATATTAAAATGGAATAAATTTCAACATAATGAATAATAAATATTATTGATAATGTTATAGTTTCAAACATATTTTTTTATCTAGATCTCCAATTAGTGCATCTAGATCAAATCTTGGGGATTATATGGTTTTACCATGTATTTCGATTGATAAATTAATAAATTCTTCATATATGGATCCATATGGGATTTCCAATACCTATATTCAATACCAAAAAAGTAGTTTGGTCATTGAAAAACTCTACAATCATTTGTACAATGATCAATGTTGTAAATATATCTTCTCTTTGGAGAATTTAATGCATTTTACCAGTTAGTAATAACCAAAATATATCTTATAGAACCATGTACTCTAACAACTTTTTTTCAAAACTAATTTTTCAACCGTTGGTCAAGTGGGGGTTAATTAATAGTAATAAATATTTATGAAGGTTAACATTAAAATTAATGAATAAATATGATTATAATTAGTCAGACAAAATGTCATAATCCACACTTTGTAGTCTATGTACCCCTCAAGATGTTTGGATCACACTAAGAGTGTACTTTTTTTAAAGGATATTCAAAACCATCTATATATATTAGAGGAACAACTAAGATAATTTTTTGTTATAAATGTAGAACAACTAATAAAAACCCATACCATTTATTTTTATCTAACTAAAATAAAAAAATTATATTCTTTTTTATCTAAATTTATTATCCCACTTATAACTAAAATGTATAGAGAAAATGTAAAGGGATATTTTTATCTAAAAAATTCATATGTGTTTTTGGGCATGTAGTGTTTTAAATGAATTAGTGGAGGATCTAATGTGTTTTTAGGTTAAAATTGAAAATTTTGGATGGTAATTGTGGCATGGCCTATTGAATTTCATCACGGATTGATTTTGGAGGAGGGATTTAGGGTCGGTCCATGTCCTTATAGAATGATATTTTGGGGTGGTTTGTTTTAGTCACACTTCAATTTTAGACAACTATATTCAATATATACTTATCATTATTTTTTGGACAAGGATCAAGTTATATTTCTATATTTTCCTAATTTTAGTTCTATTTTGATTGGTATGTTACATTAGGTAAGATTTTAGATTAAAGTTCATAGTTCTTCTAATTTAGGGACTGTTGGGAATGATGTCTTGGATAATACAATGTGTTACCTCACGTTTACAGGATTAGGTGTGATATTATTTTTGTACAGTTTTAGATACACTATATTTTAACCATGATTTTTGGATGGTGGAATTGTTCAGACTCATTTCTCTTTAGAAATTTATTCTACATTGTATTTTTATGAGAACACCCTAATGGATGTAGTGTGGTAAGGGTTGGTGTGTTGTTATGGGATCCAATGAACTATTCCAAATACTATGAACCCCCATTTATATCTTTTGAAAATTGAATCTAGAAGAAATCTTAATGGTTATTTGATGTATATATTCTTCTCCTCTGATGGATATATTCTCTCCTGTTATCATATTCCTTGAAATAAAATTAGGTTTTGTTCAATTTTTATGTGTGGGTTTGATAACTTATTGATGAAATATCCCTTTTGGAATTTCGATTAGGATTCTGAGTTCCTAATAGCATATTTATTGTTGATATACTATTATTAATCCATTCATTCATAGAACATGATTAAATATTCATGTTGTGGGAGTGGATTTCAAAAAGTTTCATATTTTATGTTTATATATGGGAAAACATTATTTATCTATCTGATAAAATATAAAAAAAATAAAATTAAGGAAGAATAAAATATGGAATGAGATTCAATGATAACTTATGGTTAGTGCTATGTTAAAATCCCCTTCATATTTTCATGGTATTGTTCGATTGACAATTTATATTTTTTTATCATGGGGGATGAGATTCAATTTTTTTAAATTTTATTTAACTACAATGACAAACAAATAATGATGAATGAGAAATATTATATAAATTTCATTTCATTCTTAACAATATTTGAATAATAATTTGATGTTTGATTCATTTATATTTTTGATTTATAGGCCTTTTATCTACTGTTTATATGACCATTTTTCATAAAATATTAATATAATGAATTTCATAATTCAATACTGTAATGGAATTTTTTTATAGAATTAAATTTGTGTGTGTATTTTTAATCCGATTTCTCATTGTTATTGTATTTTAATCATTGAATTTATGAAGATGTTTTTCCCATTGGTTTTATAAAAAAATTATTTTTTCTCTATATATATAAATCATCTAACAATGTGGAAAAGTCTAACATGCAATAATTTTTTCCCTCATTATAGTATAAATATTATGTGATGGGCAAAATATATACATTGATATTTGGTATTTGTTTTTAAATATACATTGAGATATGGTTGATGTTGGGATAGGTGAAATATGTTGAGAGTTGGGCTCTTCTATTTGTCAAATAGTTGTTTTCGGTTGATGATTTATTGGTTAGTATATGTTGTGAGTTGTACTTTTCCATATTGTTAGATGTTTTTTTCCTAGAGGAATTTTTTCTTGATGTTTATGCATTATCTCATCAAACTACCTACTATAGTCATCCTATACATTGTAAGTCCATATCCAATATGTAATTTTATTTTTTGGTCCATCAATACCTAAATTATTGATTGATAAAAGAATAATAAATATATTTATTTGAATCAGTGTTGTTGATGATTTTGATCCACTAACTGAAAAACATGGAATTATTAAAAAAAATACCATAATTGAATATGATGGACACCTTGAAATTAGAAATGAATTATGGACGTAATAGATTTTTATTCAATATAATGTTTAAAAAAAATATGCAATTAATGAATAATAGTTAATTTTTATAACTAATAAAAATCAATAAATTTTTTTCCCTAAGATCATATAAACTTCATCAGATATGATGTTAGAACCCATATCTTCTTTTCAGGAACGTTTTTCCTTTTTCTTGAGTTTTTGAGAAAAATGAATTTTCTGGAAATTTCGGAAGTACACGCCATGTGCTCTTCCCCGTCTCAAAGCCGTGTGCTGGACGTGTCCGGGCCACACACATGGTGTGTAAGGCTGAGGTGGAGGCCGAATATTTCAGAGTATGTAAAATTCGAAGTACACGCGATGTACTCAAAAAGTACACGCCGTGTACTTTTTTTTCATTAAATGGACCGGGGTCATGTCTAACCCCCAACACCATCTTCTTCTCCAGTTTTCATCTTCCCATAAGTGACTATACTGACGAATCTTCTCCAAGATCCTGCCCCACTGTCCATTCTCCGATTTGAGAACGGTCGATTGCGTTGGAATCATAGCGGTGATTTCTTCCTTCTGCTTTAGCCATGTTTCTTGATTCCACGTTGTTTCCAAGATATCATGGGATGAACATTTTTTCGTTTTCTTAGATCTGTGTTGTTCTTAGAGGAATCTATCTTTGAGGTTTGCATATATCGATCTCCTCGGATCGAGGTAGGTGGTTTGTGCCTTTCTGTAGAATGTTGATGAATATTATATGCAAATTCTACCAATACCCGTGAACGAGGTATTGCGTGTTTCCTGTTTTTCCCTTGATGCTAGCTTGATTTTCTTGTTTGATTTAGTAGAGGTTATTGCCTGTGACTAGAGTAATTTGTTTGGTCTTAGATTGCTTTGCCATGCTTGTTCTGTCTGTTTGGTGTTTTTCCAGTTTCGATGCCTAATTGTAGGATACCGGAATGTTGTTTTGTTATTGTTGTTGAGCCTTAGTTGTTAGACAAGAAGATCATGAGGTTTACATGGACGATACATGCATGCTGATCATGTTTAGTTATACTCAGGACTATGAGAACCTAGAGTATTAGACCAAATGGATAATTGACGGAAGGGATTCTCCAGAGTGTCTTTTAATTTCGATGCGAGACTATAGGGGGAATTGACATTGAGTGCTTCCCTAGAGATTATATAGCTCTACGCTGTGAGCCATAGGGGTAATTGATGTTGAGTGCTTCCCCAGAGAGCCTTTAGCACGATACGAGACTATAGGGGGAATTGATGGTGAGTGCTTCCCCAGAGAGTCTGCTTATTTACATAGATGAACCAGTGGGGTGAGACTGTATGTGCCTCCCAGAGCGTTGCTATTACTTAGAGGATGAACCATAGGGATTAGATTGTGAGAGCTACCTAGAGGATTACCTATTTTCTTCATGTTACAGACTGCTTACTTGTGTGCTTTACTTATTAAAACTATAGATTGTAGCTTCTTGTGCTATTCTGTTTACTACTTCCTTTTTTATTACTTCCATGTATTCATTGACTGTTAGGCACAGATCTTTGGGTGATTAACTACAGGGATTGTATCTCACACCCTGTTTGAGCCATGCTTTTGGGGCCAAGAAGACTATGTTGCTGCAGTTGTATATAAGGGAAAGGGCCCTTCTACTTCAGGATCTTGACTGCATCAGGAGCCGGGGGAGCGTGGGACCGGGTCGTGGCTCACGGTGCTAAGGATCTTTCTTTTTTTTTTCTTTTTCACTTGGTTTCAGTTGTATTCCAGCACGTTGTTGTGTTTGCAGCTTTCCATAGATACTTGTACCTTCTACATCAATGTCATCATAGTTATATATTTACATTGCTTCCGTTGTTGGGTTTCTGTTATTATGCATGTTGTTTACTGCTTGCGATGTTTATTGGTGTTCCCTTATCTTGTATACCTTACCGAATGAGGGAATAGTTTCCCCACCGAATCACCAAGGCACTCGCTGCTAGTCGGCAGCCTTTGGCGTTCAGAGAAACGCGCTTGAAGTCATGTGGCGAACCGGGTACGGGGCACCAGTGGAGGGGCTCCGGATTCGGGGCGTTACAATGTGGTATCAGAGGGGTTCATTTCTCTTGCCTTACTATTTGGAGACTTTAGACAGGGATAGGACATATTCGGTACTTGTTATTAAGTTGTTCCTGGGAGTAGCTAACCCGTGTACAGGGAAAAGCCATACTACCTTGTTAATGATAGTTTTCTGGTTTTGAGATTTTATGGTTGGTATGTTTTCACCTAGAGTGATTCGTATGACTTGTATGGTTATTGTTTTGATATTTCGGATAAATTCTTGTCACAACCCGATGAGATGAGGGTATTCCATCTCATGAATCATATATGCACTTGTAGAAATCACATGTCATGCATTATTTCCATGCCATCTAGGGTGAATTTGCGATTGCATGCTGTTGTGATAGGATCTATGTATATTATGCATGCTGTTGTGATAGGTGCTCGATAGATTCTCTACTATTGTGTTAGAAATATGTTGTTTTTTTCCTTAAATAAAATGAATGCCAAATTTTGGTTCTTGAGGTGTTGTGGGCCCTCCCGGATCGGAATTTGGCATTTTTTCCCTCTTTTTTAGTGTTTCTGGAATTCTGTGCAGTTTCTGAGCTACTGCCCAGAAAAAGCCAGAATACACGGCGTGTACTTTTTAGATACACATTGTGTAGTTTTCAGGCCATGTCACTGACCGTGTGAGAAGAACACGGTGTCGTGGGAGTATCTTTGGGAACACGCCATGTAGCATTAGTACATGCTGTGTGAGTTCGTAGCCGTGTACCCGGCCGTGAAACTAACAACACGGGCCGGGGAAGCTCGGGCAGAACACTCTATGTCCATAAGGAACACGCCGTGTATCCTTTTCCAGGTACTCGGCCGTGTCACGAACAACACGGTCTGGCGTTACCTTACTTTCCACACGTCGTGTTTGTTCGGAACACGCCGTGTAGTCATCCCCAGGTACCCGGCCGTGTCACGAACAACACGGGACGGTTTCGCCTTCACGTATGCATGTCATACATGTTCGGAGCATGCCGTGTAAGGTCCAGCCATGTAGACGGCCGTGTAATCAACAACACGGACCACCGAAGCCTTGTCTAGTGCACGTCGTGTTTGTTTCGAACATGCCATGTAGACTTGGGTTGAGTCGGACCGTGTGGGTTAGCCGTGTAAGGAGACTCGGGCTGGGGAGAATTTTTCATGTACCCTACGTGTGTGGGGGTCAACACGCCATATAGTTTGAAGTGTACATGAATTGTAGGGTGAGAGTACGCACCCCTGTCAGTGGTTTAAGAAGACACCCCATGTAGATTTATACACACCCTGTAGTCGTGTTTTTCAATCTTGTGTGTTTTTCTTCCCATGTTCCCGTTTTGTACTCTTGTGTTCTATGTCCTTGTTTTCCTGCTCTAAGGTGTGATTTTGATCTTTCAAAACTATGCCTTCGAGACGTCCTCTGGTCGTACGTCTGTCGTCAGGAAGTGATCAGACGCCAGACAGGGCTGATCAGGGACTTTCTGTCGATCCCCCAGTCGGGCCAGCCTTGGCACCGGTTGTTGTACCAGTCACAGGAGATGATTCACAGTTCAGAGAAGGTTTCATGAGGAAGATGCAGGCCTTCCAGGGAGAATCTCCTCCTTCCTCATCTATGGCAGACTTGACGCTGGTTTTCCAGCAGCAACATCCTCCCACATTCTCGGGGGAGGGAGGACCTCAGGCTGCAGAGTCATGGATGGAAGTCATGCTGACTATCTTCGAGCATCTGTACACTCCTCTAGAGAGGCGGGTCAATCTCTCCACCTACATGCTCTGAGATTGTTCCAATAGGTGGTGGGATGTGATCTCACAGGCGGGTCAGCAGCAGGCTATGGCTTGGGAGGCGTTCCAGCGCATTTTCTACGACTACTTCTACCCGGAGACCCTGAGGGCCGATCGAGCACGGGAGTTCATGATCATAGAGCAGGGTACTCTATCTGTCATGGATTATTCCTCTCATTTCACTGAGCTGCAGCATTTTATACCCCTTCGGGATGGGAGTGGGGTGTTCTTGGCGAGGAAGTTTGAGGATGGGCTAGGGCGGAAGATTCACTTGCCAGTTAACATCTTCAAGCTGACTTCCATTATTTCCATCATCAAGCAGGCACTAATTGCGGAGCGCAATCTGAGAGACTCAGGATCTGCGAGTCAGGGTGGTTCTGCTTCTAGAGTTAGTGACCCTCCAAATGACAACACTAAGCACCATAGGGAGCCTACGCGTGGTGATTCGAGGAAGCAAGACGCATCATCAGGCATCCAGGTGACATGCTACAAGTGTGGATGGACATGGAACATGAGGCCGCAGTGCCAGAGAGACCCTGTGGAGTACCAATCTTGCGGCAAGATGGGTCACCTTTAGCATTTCCGCCAGGTTTTCTTACCAGAAGCTGGTGACCGGGGTTCTTCCAGGCTCCTCGTTCAGGAGCAGCCCCACCAGTTTCTCACCAGTAGGGAAATTGGAGTTCTTCCAACCATTCGGGCCGAGGTGGAGGTCAAGGGAGTGGTATTCAGGAACAAGTTCCTCTGCACCAGTAGGGAGGTTCAGCTCAGAGTGGTCAGCTAGGGGTACAGGGCCGTTGCACGGGCCAATCTTTCACTACAAAGCAGACTTATCATGAGCAAGATCCTGACCCTTCTACTGTTCCAGGTACGATTTTAGTAGCCTCAGTTTTATCTTCGGCCCTTTTCGATACTGGTGATTCACATAGTTTTATCTCTGTTACCGTTGTGGAGAGCCTTGGACTCGAAATCTTTTCTTCTTCCGACTCGTTGACACTAGACACACCTTTGGGAACGAAGACGTCTAGTGTATGATAGTGTAGAGAGTTCCCTCTCTAGGATGAATGGTATCACTTTTTATGGGATCTCTATGTCCTAGAGATGATAGGCAATGATGTAATTCTCGACATGGACTGGTTGATTCCCTTCCAGGTAGTCGTTGATGGTTATCATCACAGAGTCAATTTCATTTCACCAGAGGGTGAATCTTTCCTTCATAGAGGCTAATGGGATGTTCAGGCGAGTCGGGTGGGACTCGAGCATCTTGGGATACGAGGAGTGACGGCCCAGATTGCTAGCCTTTACCTGGATGATCAGGGGACTCCATAGTTAGACATTCCTCCAGTGGTGGATCGCTTCAGGGATGTCTTTCCAGAGTACTTTTCGGGTTTGCCTCCGGAGCGTGAGGTAGAATTCTCTATTGAGCTCATTACAAGAGCGGTACCAGTGTCCATTCCTCCATATAGGATGGCCACACCTGAGTTGAAGGAGCACAAGAAGTAGTTGGAGGAGCTACAAGATAAGGGTTTCATCCGAGCCAGTACTTCTCCTTGGGGTTCTCGTATTCTGTTTGTGATGAAGGAAAACGGTACCCTTCGGCTTTGTGTGGATTATCGGAAGCTAAACCACTTGACGACCAAGAACCGATATCCCTTTTAGCGGATTGATGACCTCTTTGATCAGCTTCGGGGAGCCTGGGTGTTCTTGAAGATTGACGTGAGGTTCGGTTATCAACAGTTACACATTAGACCAACAGATATACCTCTGACAGCCTTCAAGAGCAGGTATGGTCTTTATGAGTATATAGTCATGCGTTTCGGACTCACGAACACACCTGCGGTTTTCATGGCACTGTTGAACCGCGTGTTCCATCATTACTTGGACACCTTCGTCATGGTCTTCGTGGACGATATCTTGGTGTACTCTAACACTCGACATGACCATGCCACACATCTTGAGATCGTTTTGAGTACACTGAGAGAGCATCAGCTTTATACTAAACTCTCTATGTGCCACTTCTGGATGGATCAGATTCACTTCTTGGGTCACGTCATCTCAGAGGAGGGAGTATTTTTGGACCAAGTGAAAGTGAGAGCTGTAGTTTCCTGGGAGCAGCCGAAGAATGTCTTTGAGGTACGGTGTTTCATATGGATGGTTGGATACTAGAGACACTTCATTCAGGACCTTTCTCGTCTAGAAGCTCCTTTGACAAGTTTGAACAAGAAGGGGGTGATGTTCTTATGGCCAGATTCTTGTGAGTCAGCCTTTCAGGAGCTGAAAGGGAGGTTGACATCAGCACTGATACTAGTCTTTCCAGAGCCAGGAAAGAGTTACACTATTTACTGTGATGCTTCGGGTATCGGTCTGGGAGCTGTGCTTATGCAGGAAGATGGATTCATTGCGTACGGGTCTCGGCAGTTGAGGACACATGAGAGGAACTACCCTATGCACGGTCTGGAGTTGGCAGCTATTCATTCCTTGCGCTATTGGAGACACTATATTCTGGGAGATCACTTTTTGGTCTTCACTGACCACAAGAGTCTCAAGTATATCTTCACTCAGCATGATCTGAATCTGAGACAGTGCATGTGGGTCGAGTATCATCAGTCATTGGATTTCGAGCTTACCTATACGCCGGGAAGGGGAAACGTCATGGCAGATGCGTTGATCAGGAGAACTCAGATTCAGGAAGTTCAGGAGGCCAGTAGTGAGTGGCAGCTGATGGCTCTATTCTCTGAGATGCATCTGGTGGTGCACGACAGACGAGGATATACCTTTCTATCTTCCGTAATTGTTACCTCCATGCTACTTGATCGGGTACGGTTGAGGCAGTTATCACACTCGAAAGGCTTAGTCCTGCGTGAGAGTGTGTCAGGAGGGGAACCTCTTCCTGGATGGACAGTGGGTGAGGATGAGATCTTGCGTTTCCAAGGACGTGTATGGGTTCCAGCAGACATACATGAGGAGCTGATGCAGGATTTCCCTTCCTCGGTTTGGGCGGTTCATCCTGGCGTCACCAATATGTATCAGGATATTCATTTCCAGTACTGGTGGCCAGGTATGAAGAAGGTTGTTGCTGGTTTTTTAATGAGATGTTTTACTTGTCAGTAGGTGAAAGTAGAGCATCAGCGACCAGTAGGCCTTTTACAGCAGTTACCTGTTCCGAAGTGGAAGTGGAATGATGTTGCGATGGACTTCGTGACCGGGTTGCCGAGATCACCCCGAGGGAACGATGCTATTTTGGCTTTCATCGACAGACTTACGAATGTTGCTCACTTCTTTCCGATCAAGGAAACCTTCAGTTTCGATGATCTGGGATGACTTTACATCAGAGAGATCATTCTTCTGCATGGATTTCTACACTCTATTGTTTCAGACAGAGATGCGCACTTTACCTATCGGTTCTGGTAGGGACTTCAGAAGGCCTTGGGTACACAGGTACTTTTGTGTAATACATACCATCCCCAGACTGATGGCTAGTCTGAGCCCATGATCCATGTGCTTGAGGATATGCTCCAAGCTTGCATCCTTGACATTGGCGGTTCTTGGGAGAGGCATATTCCTCTGGTAGAGATCACCTACAACAACAGTTTCCAGGAGACCATTCAGATGGAAACATATGAGGCTTTGTACGGTAGGCCATGCCTATCACCCTTATGCTGGCTGGAGGCAGGAGAGGAATCTTTTCTGGGACCTCGTCTTGTTCAAAAGACATCAAAGCAGATAGAGCTAGTTTGGAAGAGGATGGCTATATCGCAGTCTAGATAGAAGTCTTATGCTGATCAGCAGAGACGACCTCTGGAGTTCGAGGTTAGTGATCAGGTTTTCCTACGTGTCACACCAAGGATGGGACACAAAAGGATTCGGAGATTGGGTAATCTTTCACCATGGTACGTCGGGCCGTTTCAGGTCTTGGAAAGAGTTGGGCCAGTCGCCTATCGGTTGCAGCTACCTAAGAGGTATCAAGCCATGCATGAAGTCTTCCACGTCTCTCAACTCCGAAGTTAATTTTCAGACCCTTCTCACATCTTTCAGCCAGAGGATGTCGAGCATGAAGCAGATGATTTTTTCGAGGAGCATCCTATCCGGATTTTCGATCGTAGTACGAAGGTTCTTCGCGGGCGGTTTGTTCCTCTGGTACGAGTTCTATGGCAGCACGGGCGAGTACATGACGAGACCTGGGAGAGGGAGGCCGATGTATGATCACAATGGGCGGAGCTGTTTGGGGTTTCTTCTTCTCCGACTCATTAGGGAAATTTGGGGATGGATTTCTTTAAGGGGGGACGTTTGTAAGAACCCTGATCTTCTTTTAAGGTACATTTTTTCTTTTTCTTGTGTTTTTGAGAAAAATGAATTTTCTGGAAATTTCAGAAGTACACGCCGTGTACTTTCTTAGTAAATGTCGTGTACTCTTCCCCGGAAAGAATCCATGTGCTGGCCGTGTCTGTGCCACACACACGGTGTGTAAAGCTGAGGTGGAGGTCAGATATTTCGGAGTACGGAAAATTCGAAGTACACGCTGTGTAATCAAAATTACACGCCATGTACTTTCTTTTTTTTCATTAAACAGACCGGGGTTGCATCTAAACCGCGAAACCATGTTCTTCTCCAGTTTTCGGCTGCCCATAAGCGACCATACAGCCGAATCTTCTCCAAGCTCCCGACCCACCGTCCGTTCTCCAATTTGAGCACGGTCGATTGCGTTGGAATCACAGCGGTGAGTTCTTCCTTCTGCATTAGCCATGTTTCTTTATTCCTCCTCATCTCCAAGTTTTCGTGGGATGAACCCTTTGTTCATTTTCTCAGATCTGCATTGGTCTAAGAGGAATCTGTCGTTGAGGTTCACGTATATCGATCTCCTCGGATCGAGGTAGGTGGTTTATTCCTTTTTGTAGAAAGTTGATGAATATTATGTACAAATTCCACCAATACCCATGAACGGGTTATTGCGTGTTTCCTGTTCTTCCCTTTCTATTTGACTACTTTTCTTGTTTTCTTTAGTAGAGGTTATTTCTTGTGATTAGAGTAATTTTTTTGTGCTCAGATTTCTTTTCCATGCTTGTTCTGCTTGTTTGTCTTTTTTCCAGTTGCCATGACTAGTTGTAGGATAGTGTAACCATTGTTTTGTTATTGCTGTTGAGCCTTGGTTGTTTGGAAAGTAGTTCTTTAGGTTTACTTGGACGATACATGTGCGTAGAGCTTGTTTAGTTATAATCAAGACTGTGAGAACCTAGAGTAGTAGACCAAAGAGATAATTGGCGGAAGGGCTTCTCCAGAGTGTCTTTTAATTATGATGTGAGACTATAGGGGGAATTGACCTTGAGTGCTTCCCCAGAGAGTCTGTAGATCCACGATGTGGGCCACAGGGGGAATTGACACTGTGTGCATCCCCAGAGAGCCATTAGCATGATAAGAGACTATAGGGGGAATTGACAGTGAGTGCTTCCCTAGAGAGTCTGCTTATTTACGTAGCTGAACCAGAGGGGAAAGACTGTGTGTGCCTCCCAAATGGTTGCTAGTACTTAGAGGTTGAACCATATGGGTTAGACTGTGAGAGCTACCCAGAGGGTTACCTATTTTCTTCTTGTTACTGACTTCTTAATTGTGTGCTTTACTTGTTAGAACTGTGGATTGTAACTGCTTGTGGTTTTCTATTTACTACTTCTTGTTTTATTACTGCCATGTATTCATTGACTGTTAGGAACAGATCTTTGGGTAATTGTCTAATGGGATTGTATCTCACACCCTGTTTGGGACATGATTTTGGGCCCAAGCAGACTATGTTTCTATAGGTGTAGATAAGGGAAAGCGCCCTTCTACTTCAGGATCTTGACTGCATCAGGAGCTGGGGGAGCATGGGAACGAGCCGCGGCTCGCGATGATGAGGAGATTTATTTTTTTTCTTTTTTACTTGGTTTCAGTTGTATTCCATCACGTTGTTTTATTTTCTGCTTTCCATAGATACTTGTACCGGCTGCATCATTGTCATCATTGTTATATATTTACATTGCTTCCGCTGTTGGGTTTCTATTATTATGCATGTTGTTTACTGCTTCCACTATTAACTGTTGTTCCCTTACCTTGTATACCTTACCGAATAATGGCATAGTTTCCCCACCAACTAACCAAATCCATCGCTGCTAATCGGAAGCATCTGACATTCGGGGAAACTCTCTTGAGGTCATGTGGTGAACCGGGTACGGGGCACCAGTGGAGGGGATCCGGATTCGGGACATTACATAAGAATCCATGAAAAAATGGGTTATATAATAATTTCATCCTAACAGAACATATAGAAAATAAAAAGATCTCATAATCATTTATTCATTTCATCAATGTGTAACCCCGGTATAAATAATCGAGATTCATAATAATTTGATCATAGTATAACCCATGGAAGAAAACTTAGTTTCGTTGACATTATTTCCAAATAAATATAAAACCTCTAGAGAAATAATAAAAATGGTATCATTGGATAATATCCACAATAAAAGAATATGTATCATTAATGGATGTCATCAAAGATGTACATTGACTTTTAAAGTTCACTTTAAACATTTTTAGAGGTAAAACAATTATATTAATATTATTTTTAAAAAAAAAAATAAAAAAAATATTTTATAAATTTTTTCTTGGAAAATAAAATAAAAATTTTTATAAAGGAATATTTAGACATAATTTAAATCATTTATTGAGTAAAATAACCTTTTTATTAAGAAAAACTTTTTGTTATTTAAAAAATGATTATAATTTTCAAGGAAAATTACATTAAAAACATATAAAATAAGATTCTAATAAAATAATGTTCATGATGATGGTAAATAATGTTTATTTTGTACATGTTATATCAGTGATTCCTTTTACATTTTTTGTAAAATCCAAACTATCATCAATTGAAAAATGATAAATAAACTTCAAAATATATTTTAAAAAGTTTTACATGGGTTTAAATTTCATTAATAAATCATTTGAATGTGGTTCAAAATAATTTTTAAATTTTATTTATAAAAATCGTTTTGGATAAAAAGTGGCTTCCAACCAAATAGATAAATTAATTCAATTTTCATTAAAAAAATATTTCTATATAATGATTAGATAATGTGAATAAAATAAAGGGAATTAATTTATTTAATTGACATAAAAAGCATAAGAAAATTCATTATTTTCCTGAAGAATATGTTATAATATTTCATCCTTTAAATCATAAACACAATAAATTTCAATAAATGATTAGATGAAATCAAAAAACCATTACAACTTTGGTAACATTTAATCATAAAAATCATTAAATAATAACATTAAATGAAATATAAAATATCAGTTTATTAAATAAATTCAATATATTACATGTCAGTGGGTTTTTAAATACACCACATAAAAGAATATGGGTTCATAACATTACATTTGTCTCAAAGAAGAAAAATTGAGACAAATATATCTTACTTCAATAGTGTCTCTTGAACTATAAACACCATGAAATAGGTATCCTAAAAAATATATATAAATCCCAATAAAATTTTGGAGAATAATCTTAAAATACAGTCCTCATTATTATAAAAACTATATAAAATAAACACATGATTAATTTGTCGTGTGTCATAGAGAAAGTAAAAATGAGATGGAAATCCCATTCCTTATGTCTAAACATACTTCATACATGTTTCAACGTACTATATAATAAATATAATTTTTTATAAATATATAATACAACCAAATTTATTTTCTTCATACAATATATTATGTACTTATATAGTTTTCATACTAATTTATTAAAAATTATTTTTTAAAATTATATTTCAGGTAATACATACTTAATTTTTCACGTATTGTTCATTTTTTTATTTCCTATCGAATAACATTTAACATGGTTAATTCATCTCCAGAATGTTAACCATGATATAAATATCATGTATATTAATTATATATGCATTTAATTTAAAAGAAAATAGATTGAGAATGAAAATAAAATAATCCATTAATGTAGATGGTCAGTTGTACGTAAGCATGAACATCGTATCCATTATCCCACCAGATAAAGATACTGAAATGAAAAAATATATAAAAATAAAAAAATATTTTCTTTGCCTTATATATCACATGCTTTTATTTAACCATTTTCTAATTACCTTCATTGTAAATGATATATGAATAACGAATCACATTACTTCGTGATACGGTAATATGCCATACACACGAGCGATGTTATCATATTCCACTAGAATGGAAAGTAAAAAAGGAATATTTAATTTCATCATCCCAAACTAAAAATAATGTAAAATATATAATATATAGAATATAATACCATAATTATACACATCCTTAAGATGTGGTAATGGAAAATGTATAACATTGATTCGAGAGGTGGTAGCCAGTCGTACACATGAACGAAGATTTCATGACCCTTTTAATAGAATAGGTGAAGTATTTAGGTAATTAAATTAACATAAAAAATATCAGTATACAGAATATAATTTGGATATTATATCATCAAGTTTTAATATTAATTTATTGATGTGTAGAAATAAATAAAATAAAATACTAAATTATAGATGATACCTTTTCTTTGAAAAACTACTTTTGGATTTCAATAAAAAGATTCATAGAATGTCTTTATGACCTAAATAAGGATTAAATTATTAAATAAGATAATTTAATATTATATTTGGGATTTTATTATTCAAATCAATTGGTGTTGTATGTGTGGAGAGGAGAATATATGGGTGGCCTTTTATAAGTGCGTTGAGTGGGATACATGATACTTTCCAAAAAAAAGTCAACCAATGTATGAAAAATTCCAAAAGCCTCCAACGAGGGACACCATATGACATATAATATATGAGGATTAAATAATACCATCCAATTGGTTTTCTCCATGTTTTGGAGTCTTTTTTAACCCTTATCTTATTAGTTTAACCACCAGTAATTCTTTTTTCCCCTAACCATGGTGAATAATTTTACTATTTTAACTATTAATATTTTAAAAAATAATTTGAAATTATTATATATATATAATTTATTTTTCTCTATAATTTATAATTTATTTTCCAAAATTACATTCACATATTTGTAATAATTATATTTCATATTTATCATATAGATGCAACAAAAAACAGTTTTCCCAAGAAAAATTGTTCAACATTTTAAAATTGGTTGACATCAAAATTAAATTTAAAATTGATTTAAATGAAATAAATTGGATTAATAGCCCTAAGAGGGAACTAACTATAACTTTAATCACGTATTAAAATAATGTATATTTCTAAAAATTCATTTAATGAAATGATAATTTATTATATATTCAATTATTTTTTAGTATTCATAAAAAAATTATCTTTTCTGAAAGTTCTCAAAAATTTACTCATGTATAATTTTGAAATTACAATTTCAAAATATATGATTATTTTTTCAAATAATTATTTTAAATTTTTCTAAAATTTACTCTAAAATAATTCTAAAAAAGGACACAATTTAGTTTTATAAAAAATACAGTTTTAAGAAATCAATGGGATTATTTATTATCTCTACCCTAAAAAACATGAATATTAATTATTATATTGATTTTTTAGTATTTATTTTTCATTAAAATAATTATATAATATTTATTTGTTTAAATTTTTTATGTAAAACATATTTTTGTTCACAAAAATTGTCTTTTATAAATTATATTTCATTTATTTCCAAATATTTGTTATTTAAACTAATAATTAATTAGTCACCAAAGAATAAATTTTATATTACTGTTTAGACTATATCATATCATATTTGTGTTATTGCAATTCATAAACACCAATATAATTGCTTTGTGATAACAATAATATTAAATAATAATATTTTAATAGCATGTCTCCTTTTATTTAAAATCATTGTTGCATGTATCGCAATTTAAACATAGTGTTCCATGTAATAAATATTAAATTTTGTATGGCATGGAATCAAATTTATTGAAATGATTAAATATTTTATAAACCATATGTTTCACAAAAATATTATGTGTTACATTCTACTCCCCTCCCCCTAAATAAATTGCATCTACATAATTTGAACTTGTTCCCGCTGAGATATGGTTTAATATTAGACAATCCCTTTGTGGGAAGACCACATCATAAAAAGGGTTATTAAAATTTTATATTAAAAACAAATAAATGGATTTACAAATTTAATCTTTAATAATACATACTATGTTTCTGAATTGGATTACATAGGTGGTTAGTGAGGATTTATATATGGTTGAAAATCACAGTGTCCATATAATGATGGAACTTAACCTAGATCATTGATAACTAGAATTTGAATAATCATGTGAAAATCAACAACAACAAAACCATAAAAAAATGATACGAATAAGGTCACTTAGATTTTCAGAAATTATAGTAATAGGAATAATTTTTTTCTAATATCCCATTTGCTAATGTTAATGAATTTTCACAAGAAGATATACTAACTTTATTTCATTCCATTTCATAAACGAAATCTCATAATTTGGTTGTGCTTCGATCAATTTCTACATCATCTCTTACATTGAGAAATTTAGATGAATTAATTGTATTTATAAAGGGATTGTGGATCATAAGATTCATTATGGATTGATAATTCATCTCATCATTCTCTATTTGTTATCAAAAATAGAGTTTTTATCATATCTTATCCAATAATATCCAATGTTAAACTCAATCAATTTCATGAATAGTTAACGATAAGGATCAACCATGTATGGTTGAAATTGAAATCCAAAAATTTGTAATGAAGGTCACAAAATTTAAAAAACTCAATTATTATTAATCCCTAATCAAAATTATGTTATTATTAATATTACATACCAAAAAATTGAATACATTAACCATATATTATATTTAAACAATGTAATAACATAAACATCCATAAATCTTTTTATAAGCATACGTGCATCAATATTTCATCAACAAAACATAGATTATAAAAAATATTTGTTAAATAGAAAAATACTGTAATCTCCACTAGCGATAAAAAAACCAATTTTTAGAAAAAATATTTAAAAAATTAGAAGCTAATCAATACTACCGAATTTACATTATCACTATAATTATTCTCTTTATCAAAACATCATTATCTCGGCATCCAGATCATATTATGGGTTATTATTCCCCTAATCATATGTATTCCATGAATATCAACTTAGCATTAAATATATTTTCTAGGAAATCAACACCAGTATACATATTATAGAATATCCTTAACCCAAAATGTATAAATAAAAATACTTTTAGGTTCTAGGATTCATAAAATATAATTGTTTAATTCCCATACACAAAAATATTTTTTATTCAACCTCATTCATAAACCATTAATTATGCTTTATTATCTTATTACATAACAACTCATTCCTATAATATGGAATATGAATCGTATCATAACATTCATCAACCTCAATTTAGTAATTATTCTCATTTTTAACATAATAAATATTATTAGAATATCCAATACCATTCATATGTAAATCTTAGTCTCTTTATCATAAAAATATAACCATTAATCATACAATCTTTTTGAAATATTATATATTAATTTTATATTATCCATTGTGTTATCCAAACATTTAGTTTTTCCTTTGTAATTAGTCTTATTGTTCTCTTCTTTTCCATACTCAAAACATCATCATGTTCCACTAAGACATTAACAAGGGTGTTTCTTCCCGCATTATTGACATATTAGAAAGAATGTATTTTTGTCTTATATGATCTCCACCACTTGAAATCTCAATGAACCCTGTCCTTATATTCATTGGTGAGTCAAATTGTTGGGTATGGTGTGTCTTTTTTAATCATATATTGTAATAAGTGATTATACATAATCAGAATATCCTTAACTTCAGTCATAATTCCATTTTATTTCTCATTAACACAATTTTACCACAATCAAAATTATTTTTATTTTTTAATTTTACCACCAATGACTAAAACTAAAAAACATTCTCTGGGAAACAATAATCTTATTGGGGAACCACATAATCAGGAAAATTACTTATGTGATGTCTGAATCATGACACATTCTTTTCAATCAATGACACTATATGATTAACCTATTTCATTCATGGTCATAATTTATATCCTATGTTATTCTTTGTAAATAGTTCATGATCTAAAAAAATATATCCCAGGATTATAAAACAAGTTGTATAGTGAGTATTATTGTCATGCACTAAGTGAGGATTGATTCATTCTCAATGAACTATTTAGGAGTTATTACCCTTTATTACTTCTGTGTCAAATCCGTATCAACTTGTATTATCCATGTAGGGATGTAATTTTTAGGATACCACTCACTATATCCTTTAATAAAATTCATGTATATTTCAATATACTTTGACTCATGCTTAGATTGATCGTTATAAATATCATTAGTCTTATCAGTAGTCATATCCCTATAGATTAAACTAGAAATTTACCATCCTAGTTTCCAATGGTTAACTAAATATTTCCTCTGATATGAATTATAAATATGTAGACTTATAAAAAATACATATTACTTCATTTAAGATAATATTCATTACATGACCCATAAGCATTCGAGAGGATCATAATGTTTTAGTGACATTGGATACTAGGTACACTATCTTATTATTTAGTGGAGGATATTCAATTTATCCCTTAAATATTTTCCCATTTTGTACTCTTCGTAGTCACTACCTACAAAAAACTATTCCTCTTAATCAAGGAAAACAAAACATAATAATGTGTAATCATATATTCCCTATATTAAAAAATGGATATATTAATATAACAAGAGCATAAGGACATCAGAAGATGATAAAAAATTTTGAAATATATCCTTAATCTCCAATATCATAAGCATAGGAAATGACATAAATGTTAGAAGGTCATTAGACATGGATCATAAATGAATCAAGGAAGATAATTCATTAGATCATAACATTAGAATATGAAAAAGATTTTGTTCATATAGAAAATCAATGAAATTTTATTTCCTTTTTAGTCAAGGATCAATAAATGAACAATAAAAATGGAATGGGTTCACTCCCTAAACAATTTTCATATTAAATGTTCACTTTTAATACTTTCACTGGGGATAAGGTTCCCTACTGAACAGGCTTCACTCAACATTCCAATATTGATTATCTCATAACATGTCAATCTTAATGAAATTTATTGCAGGGAGATATAGCTCCCACCCATCATTAGATGTTATATAACCATGGTCCTTGTCTATATTATAATCATCTTCCATGTTTATAATATAACAGTTATTAAATAATTTAAATAATAAATATTTTTTCTAGAATATCAAAAAATATTCATAATATTGGAACCCATGGAAAAAGTGTTATATAAACATTTCATCATAACACAACTTATTAACAATAAATAGGAATTATAATCATTTCATCATTTAATAAAATCATTGTATAATAAAAAATTATTGTTTCATATGAATTTTATCATGGTATAGCACATGGAAGAGAAATTTATTTCATAAACAACTTTTAATTATAAACATAAATCATCAATAAAAATATTAATAATTGTAGCCTTAAATTATTTCTCTATTTTATCATATTTAACATCAAAGGACATCTTATTAGCATGAAAATGATTATTAAATACCACTTTTAATATTTCTTCAGGAAAAAAAATTTCTTTGCAAATGAATTTCTAAATGTAATAATTGAAATAGTATTTTGTAAATAATTTTCATTCAATGTAACTATGAAAACATAAAGGGAATCTTTAAAAATAATTTAAAACATTTTTTTTAAAAATAAAATATTTTCAAAATCATTTTGATTGAAAATAAAATAAAAATATAATAAGTGATTCTTCAAATTAAATAATTTTTTTGGTGTTTGATAATTCCCATCTTGATTAACACATTATAAAAATGATTTATTTCACATTTTTGGTCAAAGAAAAATAATATTTGTTAAAACAAATGACATGAAGATTCATTTAAAAACCCCTTGTAAAAATTAAAACATGGGTAAAAAATAATTTAATAAATAAAATAGATAATTTAAAAAACAATTTTGAAAACGTTTTTATAAATAATGGTTTTGGAAAGAAAAGGTTTTATTGACCGAAGAGAGAAATAAAGTCATATTAAATTAAAAACATTCATTTTTAATCATTAAAAAATATAGAGAAGAAATATATGGGAAAATATATTTTATTGAAATATCCATATGGGAAGGAATTTCATGAGTTTCATGATATATGGATCAAAATATTTCATCATCAGAAGCATTAACACAAATAATCTCAATAATCGATCAGGTTGAATCATAATTTTGTTACAAATTATTAAACATTTAATCATAATACCCATGAAATAATAATAGTAAAGTAAAAATAAAATATAATGGGAATAAGTAAATTCATTATATTACATGTTAAAGGGGATTTAAAAACTCCTTATAATAGAATATGTCTCTATAACATGACATATGTCTCAAAGAAATGAAATTTAGACAAAAAATATCATACTACATTACAAATATTTGAATATTATTCCGCATAAAAAATAATAAAATGGATTTGTAAATCCTAATAAATTTTCTTAAAAAATAATGAAATAAATTCATGGGTATTATGTATATCACATAGAATAAACTTATAGGGAATATAAATTCTGACTTCTAGAAAATAAATGTGAGATGAAAATTCATAACCTTGAATCCTCGTTTCCATCATAAACATTTGAACCTCTTATATAATAAATAAAATTTTATTATTAATATAATATATATCTATATTAATATGTATCATAGCATATATTATTTACTTATCCCATTCTATTACATTTTTATTAACTATTCTTTTCTAAAATTACATTTTTGGTAATAACATTTTTTTTCATGTATGATTAGATCTATTATTTTAGGTCATTTTAAATTGAGCATGGTTCCATTATAAATAATTTAAACAATGATATAAATATAATATATATAAATTATATATGTATTTCAAATAATCCATTGTTGTTTGATATAGAAAATTAAATTCATTATTCATAGAGATTGTAGGTCGTACGTACACATGAATGTTGTTTACATTTTATAAACATATAAAATAAAATATGTGTAAATTATATATTACTTATAAATACTAATTTCTATTGAATATATATATCTCATTTATTTACTTAATCTAGTCTTTAATACCATCCATGTATAGCTTATGTAACTAATGAATCACATCGCATCACAAGGTTATAGTTTTTCATAAAAAAATAAAATTATTGTGTTTTCAAGGGATGAAAATTAAGAATAAATATGTGATATAATTATTCCATTTGAATAATAATTTCAAAAAAGTATTTTATAAAAAATCCATATTTATATCCAGCTATGTAATGTGGAAATGGAAAATGAAGAACATTGATTCATGAGGTGGTAGTTTGTGAAACACATAGACAATTATTTCATTACCCATTTGATGGAAAAAGATAAAGATATAGGTTTTTAAAATAACATTATGACATAAAAGAATATTTAATATACTATGGATTGTATTTCATCATGGTTTAATAATAATTTAAGGAGGTATAAGAAGAAATATAATAAAACAATCGATTAGAAACGATGCCTTTTCATTAGAAAACATCTTTTGGTTTGAACCAAAAGGCTTATTATGATGCCTTTGTGACCAAAATAAATATTATATATGGATATGGGAGAATTAAAGAAGCTATTTTGGTAGTTATTTAATGAACCAATGGTTTTTTGGATATTTGAAGAGGAATAAAGGGGGATTTTATTAATGAGGTGGGTTCTAGAGTTGTAGTTTTTGAAATGAAAAAGGTGTAACAATGTTTTACACATGAACCAAGTCTAAAAATTATGTAATTATATAATATTTAAAATATTTTATCGACATATGTACATTCATTTACTTTTACGTCATGTATTTTGCAATTTAACCCTTATCTATTTAGATTAACAATCGGTAAAACTGTTTTTTCCTTATTCGTGTTAAATAATTTTATGTTTTTACTTTTCATTATGGTCAAAAATTATGTTGAAAATATTTTATAATATAAATTAGGATGATTAAAAAAATGGAATCTGTTTTCCCAAATTACATTCACATATGTTTCAAATTATAATTCCATTATTAATCTCATAGACACAACAGGAATTTGATTCTTCAAATTGATAATGTATAAAAGAATAAAAAAATTTCATATCAAAATTAAAAATAATTTCATAATACTATTATAAATAGAGTTATTAAATACATAATTGAAAAAACATTACATTAAACCCCATATTTTATTAATTTCTAATTTTTCTTATTCTTGAAATGAACGATAATTTTTTATAAAAACCAATATTTTTATCTATTCATCAAAATATTTGTCTATTTAGAAAATTTGAAAATAATTAATATAAGATAAACTATGTAGTACCCAGGTTTTTTTTCCGTAACTATTAATTTGTTCCTTTTGTGTATATAAACTATAAGTGTGATGGATAAAAGAGGTTGTTGAACTTTGGATAATGTTTTGTGGAAGACGTGCATGTGCATGGGTTTCCCATGGTTTGTTTAAATCATGCGGAAATCCTGTAAAAAATGAAACAAAATAGATGTTTTGAGGTAGTATCATTTTCACCATGTGGTCTTCATTAGGTTAATTCTACGAGGTTTCTGTATGAGTTTTCCCTCAAGGTAGAAGCTAACACATAGTTAACACACAGTTTTTCAATCCATTTGAATGAAACGTGCCCTGAGTTAATGAATGTTCTTAAAAAGGATCTCAATCGTTTTTCCTCTAACTCTATCATTTCTTATCCTTGGAAACCCTAACTCGGTATTATTATCCAATGAATGTAGGAGAACCTATCCTAATTTATTTTGAATCCATCTGGAGCCATCCATTGGTGTTTTCGAGCCCTATTCATGCATTAAGTTTCATTCTTCGTCATTCTTGTAACTTTTTATTATAACTACATAGATATACTTCTCATCTCTTCTCAGTTTCTCATATCTAATTATTTTATGGGTATATATAAAACAATAGATGATAAATATGATATGATTTGGCCTTTTTTGGTAGGAGAAGATATCCAAGATTGTTCTGTGGAGAATCAACCATGTTTTCTTGATATTACTTTGTCCGTTTTTTGTTTTCATGAACACAGTTTAGGTAAGTGGCATCACTCTCAACTCCTCCTAGTAAAACAATAACAACCTGGCTCTTTTTTACACACTAAAACATGATTTATTACACAAACTTCACTTGATACAATTTAGAAGATCAAGAGTTATAGTGTCTTTTTGGATTAGGATCATTACATAACAAATTAAAACATGAAATACAACATATTTATTGAAAACTTCCTTTACATGACCACTAAATTCCCACATTCTTAGGATTGAATGGGATAACCTAAGGACATATAAAAGAAAAATCTGAGTTATGAAGCCCAGTATGGGAATAAACATGGAATAACATGAGGAATACAACAGATGTTAGACAATAGGATAATCAAAGGATCACAAGAGAAACATAAACATAAAGGTACGATAAAGCATGATAATCATAACATGGAAATGGTGTTAAAACACTTAACATGGAATTTTTAATGATCCAAGGATAATTACACATGGAGCATAAGTAAACCCTCATTGAATATGAAGCACAAGTAAAACCAAGTTTCACATTATTTATCATTATTCAATATTCATTGCTCATGATGTATCATTATACTATTCTTTACCCAATGTATTAGAGTGCTATCAGGGCGCACCCTTCGTAAACATTTCATTTCATGCATAAGTGTGCCTCATAGATCATATAATATGGATACATAAAACATCATAATTTCTTCCATGATAAATAAATATGGAATTCATACATGAAACTATATAATAAATATTTAAATTTGCATAAAGTTGAATACCCTTGATAGAGAAATGGGAAAGGTATTCACTACACAATGATTTTGGATTGAAAAAACATGGTGCAATTTCAGTAGAGTAATGACGAGACATAAGAACTCATAAAAATTGTTGATGAGAGGTATAGATTTTTTTCATTATATGTACAAGAAATGTACAGAAATGGGGTCATATAGATACATGTCCCAACAATAGTAATTGAATTCAGTTTCATGACACAAAATAATTACTTGGATGTAAAAGAGGGGAGAGTAATCACTCATGGAATATTGGCATGATAACGGGTGTACATGGGCGTAATTAATGAGAGATAAAGGGGTTTTCCATCATCAAAATATAAATAGTTCTTTATGGGGGAGGTTAAAAATCATACCCCGACTTTTTTAATTGAAACAAAAGGGCAAAACAACTTAATGAAAATTTGAAAAAAAAATGAGAGCAGAAGATTTCCCTTAAATTGAAGTGCGATCACAAAATATTGGGGGAGGCTTCTCTGAAGCTTTGGAAACCATGAGAGGATTATAAAGGGAGGAGGGAAGGGGTTTTTCGAACATCAAAGTCTTTGAGTGCAGAGGAAGTGTGAGATTTGGGGGGTTAATAGAGGAAATGAAAGGGAATTCTTTATTATTTAGGTTTGGGACACCTAACATTAAAATAATCAAAACCACAAACCATCCTACAGTTTTGGCGCATGGTTTTTTCCAAAGGGTTGTTGAGAAAAATATTTTATAAGACCAATGTCTGAACTTCATAGAATAATAGGGTTGCTTATGTTGAATTGAGTTAGACTCTCAAGGAAAACAATTTAAGAAGACAAAATGTTTTATAATCCTTGAAGGGTCCACTAAATCATTTTTAAATATATCAAACAAACCCAAAATCAAATTATTTTAACGGTAAAACATATTTTGGACAAAAATATTGTTTATAGAATTTTATTACTTCACTATTTGGTCATTATGATGTCATAAAACATATTATAAGTTTAAATAGTATTTACTTTTTACCCAAAAATTTGACTATTTCAGAATATTATGAAAAAATCAATATTGGATACATTTGGCGTCCTGATTAAAAAAATAATATTCATTTTATCTAAATAATTTTCAAAATATGTGAATTTTTACTTTTCAAATAAAAACATATTTTTATAGAAAATTCATTGGTTTTGAAAAAAACTGCTTTCAAACCATAATAAAATTTACTATTGAATTCATAAAATTATACGATAATTTATATTTTATGAAAATTAATTTAATTATTATTATTATATTTTATTAAAATATTATTTTATTAAAATTCCATTAATTCATCAGCAAAGATTTATTAGTTGAATATTAACTAAAAATACTATTTATGCATTTAAAACAATTTACCAAGTAACAATAAAAATAATGTATATTCTCTATACAAGAATAATGTACATAGTTATAGTTCTTGGGTCTCATTACATAACCCCTTATAACACCCACATAAGACCGAAGGGTAAGGTGTGCGATGGTGACAAACTCTTGGGTTGGCTCGAATTACATCGCACGAGTGGTAATCTCTATTAACAACCACTTCTCCCATAGTGGATTCCTCTCAAGCTTAACATGTTAAATTTTGGCATGGGATTGGTCGAAAGAAAATCCTAATGATGCCACCTCCATTCGATGCTCTATAAAATGGGCTTCATACGGGGCAAGACTACTAGGTGAGGTCATCCCTTCCTTTTTCTGTGTAAATTGAATTTCTTAAAAACCTATATTTATACTACTCATGTGATCACTATTCAATGGATATATTAGAAATGGTCAAAATTATTAACTGTATTTTAAAATAAAAAACATAAAACAAAATATTTTCATACGTTTTACATGACCATAAGAAGATATTTAAATAGACCAAAAGGAATTTTCATTATTGATTTTTTGGGATATTATAATCTACCAACATTATGAAATTCCACTATCGAAATTTCATTTTGCCACTCAATTTTTTTTGTAAATATGTTTAATCAAATCCTCTAATTCCCATGTCGCTTCTTCAATCTTTTGGTTTTTTCAGAACACCTTGACGAGGGGCATTGTGTTATTTCGTAGAACTTTTTCTCTATGATCTAAAATCATCACTGGTTTCTCCTCGTAAGAAAGATTATCCTCGAGCTGTAATACCTCTGAAAAGAGTACTTGTAAAGGTTTTGGTATGTACTTTCTTAATAGGTATACATGAAAGACATCATGTACTTTTTCTATGGTAGGCGGAAGTGCTATTCGGTTGGCCACAACCCTAACACGATCAAGAATTTCAAAGGGGATGACGTGCCTAGGACTAAACTTCCCTTTCCTTCCAAACCTCATGACCTTATTCCATGGAGAGATGCATAGAAATGACATGTCTCTAACTTTAAACTCAAGGTCTCATTGAGGGTTATCTGCATAACGCTTCTGTCAACCCTAGGCTACCTTGATATACTTATGAATGGTTTTCACCTTATCCACCATTTCTTCAACAATTTCTATTCCTAGAATCTTGTGATAACTGACTTCATCCCAACATTCCAATGTTATACACCTCTTCCCATATAGGTATTCATCAGTTTCTATTCAGATACTCGAGTGGAAACTATTATTGTAGGAGAATTCAACTAGTGGATGTTGTAGGTCCCAACCCTCCTTTGATGTCCATATAACTTGATATTTACATTTTCTCTAGTCTCAAAATTGTTCTCTTAGATTTCCATCAGTTTGAGGATGACAGGACATACTAATGTTCTGTTGAGTATCCAGAGTATGTTAAAAAATCTTACAATACATAAAGGTGAATCTTGGATATAGATCAGATATAATATATAGAGGTACTCAATGAAACCTTACCACTTTTCTGATACATATTCGTTCCAGTTGATCCAATGAGAAATCCTCCCGAATTGCAATGAAGTGTTCAGACATTGTAAGATGATCTACAATATCCCAGATTAAATTATTACCTTTGGATGTCTTTGTATTTCTGGTGACAAAGTCATTGGTGATGTTCTCTCATTTTCATGATGGTGTGGTAAATGGTTACATCATCCCCTAAGTCTTTTTCATATATTCATTCACATTATGAAACACAAAGAACATTGATTTATACTCAGGGACCTCCATCTTCATATTATTACATAAATTATGCTCTCAGAGATCTCTATTCATCTTTGTGTTTCCTATGTGAATAATGAAATTTTAACTATGTGCATCATCTAAAATATCCTTCTCTATCACCAGACAGAATGGAACACAATGTCTTTTCAAAAATCTCACAATTCCTTCATCATTAACATTGAACTCCAAGGATTTCTCTTTTCAAATAGCTTTCACTTTATTTTGAATTACCACATCATCCTTTTGATCATCTTTTAACTTTTCCAAAAGAGACTGTTGAGCCATCATTTGCGAAAGGATTGATGGTGTTCCATTATTTATGATTCCCATGTCAATCTTCATGAAATCTAAGAATATTGGATCCTTTTCAATTCCAATCAATGATAGAATCACTAGGTCCTTCTACTTAGAGAATCTTTCACCTTGTTCGCTTTACTAGGGTGGTAATGTATTGAGCAGTCATAGTCTTTGATCAGCTCTATCCATATTTGTTGGCACATGTTCCACTCTTTCTTTGGGAATATATTATTGAGGATTTTATGGTCAATATATATTTCACACTTCTCTCCAATGAGATAATACCACCAAATTTTATAGAGAAGATCACTACTGCCATCTCCAAATCATGTGTTGGAAATTTATGCTCAGGAACTTTCAATTTCCTTGAAGTATAGGCAATGAATTTTTTATTTTGCATCAACACATAGCCCAAGCCCTTCTTCGAATCATCACTAAATACAACAAAAAGTTCTCCACTTTTGGGTAATGTGAGAACGAGCGTAGTGATAGGCCTTCTTTTTTACTCATTGAATATTTCTTTGAATTCGCCACTCCACACAAACTTTACTCTTTTCTGAGTTAGATTTGTTAGATGGTTGGAAAATCATGAGAAATTTCTACGAAGTCATAGATAATATCCATCTTACCCCAAGAAGCTATGTATATTCATTTCCAATGTTGGGCTCAACCAACACTCTATTGCAGCTACTTTGGAGAGATCCAAAGATATCCCATTTCTTGTGATGATATGGCGCATGAATGATACCTCCTTCAACCAACACCTACACTTGTTTTAATTTTCATAGAGCTTCTCCTTTCGCATGGTCTCTAGTACAGTTCATATATGCTCCTCGTGATCCTCCATAGTTTTGGAATTTATTAGAATATCATCTATAAAGACTACCAAAAATTTGACTAGGTAATCTCTAAAGACAATATTCATCAAGTTCATGAAGATTGTTGGAGCATTAGTGAGCCCTATAGGTATTAATATGAATTCATAGTTCCAGTATCTTGTACGAAAAGCAGTCTTGGGTATATCTTTCTTCATCACCCTTACTTGATAATATCTCGACCTCAAATCTTCAAGGGTGTAGTATTGTGGTCCAAGCATCTGATCGAACAAGTCATAAATTCATGGGATAAGATACTAGTTCTGTATTGTAATTTTGTTAGGCTCACAATAATTGATTCAATGGTTAAGTGTCCCATCATTCTTCTTGACGAAGAGGACATTTTCACCCCATGGTGAAGCATTTGGGCATATAATCCCTTTATCGAGATTCTCTTATAGTTGTTTTTTCATATCCTTAAGCTCCATAACATCCATTATATAAAAATTTTTCGATATTGGCCATGCCCTAGGTATATGATCAATTGATAATTCAACATCTCTTCTAAGAGGAAGACCAGACAATTCCTTGAGAAACACTTCAGCGAATTACCTCATAATAGACATGTCATCTTGGATGGTTTCCTCCATAGACTCAATCATATGAGATTGATATACAGGCTCATAAAGCAGAAATATCCACACTTGATATAATGAAGCTAAAGAAGATTCATCTTCCTCCATGAAATTGTACAGAATCAGGGGGCGATTCTCCACATGGAGAGTGATTTACCTATCACAGAAATTTATGTTGGCCCTATATAAGGAATTCCAATCCATGCAAAGAATTGCATCAAATTCTACCAGAGGGTGAATGATGAGGATCACCAAGAAATTAAATCCATATATTATGAAAGGGGAGGATTTATATTCATGGTATGTAATTATTACCTCATTTTTAATACTCATCAACATCTTTACTTCCATGATTTGTGGTGGTGTGAGGATTTTTCTTCTAATCCTTTAATAAATAAAAGAATTAGTATTTCCTGAATCAAAAAGCATGTTCTCTATTCAAGAATGAATTACTTGCATACCTATCACCACATCATTTTCAAGGTTCACTTCATTATTAGTGATGGAAAAATCTCCATTTAGATGCCTTAGAGGTTTTCGGTTGCCTATGAAAACCCTAGTCTTAGGAAACTGATTTGCAAGATGCCATGGTTCATTGATGTTCAAGCAATGAACAATGCATTGAAGTTCGAACGGAGCTTTCCTCTCCTCTATTGCAACCGTGGGTTTTCTTGTCATTAGTTAATAGATAGTTTCCCTTCTCTTCCACACCTAATGCATTTCTTCACCCCCTTTAGGCAATTTCGAGGGTGCTTCTTTCCTCACCCTTGGAAAGTGGGTGGATATATATTCTTATCATCATTGGATTTATCCATCGGACAACTAGCATTAAAGTCCACCTTACGATTCTTATCCCCATGAAACCACTGAGATTCTCTAATCTCTATTTCATCCTTGAGGGCACATCGGTCAATTTCTTCATAGATGTTGATGTCACAGATCAGCAGCGCTATCCGTAGTCTAGGTTTCATCCCACCAAAGAACTGGGCCACCATGCATTTGGGGGTAATGAGAAATCCAGAGGCGTATCGTACATTCCTTATAAAGTTGGCCTCATACACTCCGACAGATCCGTCATCTTTTTTCATGAGGGCAATGAATTACCCTTCCATCATAAGTCAGAGGGTGCATGGAAAGTATTTATTGAAAAACATCTTCCAGAAATCCTTTCATTCCAAAGACTCGATCACCTCCTCAGGCTTCGTATTTTTGATCAATTTCCACCAGTGATCAGCTTCACCATCCATACAATAAGTAGCCAAGAGAACCTTCTCTGGTTCATAACATTGAAGGATGGATAAGATCTTTTCTATGGAGTTAATCCCTTGTTCGGTGATTTAGGGATCAGATAATCCATTAAAAGTAGGAGTCCTTTGTCTCATGAAGCTCTCGATAGTGACTTGTTCTTTCTTTTGGGGGTTGGACGTTCAACATGACACCTATTTCTATATAATGTTTGAGTTAACTAAGAGAGAAGTATAACAAAGTCAAAGATTAACGCTCCCATCAGATTGGGAATCTCATTAGCACAATCATAACATTGATCTTCACATAGGTTGTTTTCCCTAGTCATACTATATCGGCCATTGGATTGAATAAATGGAATGTTAGGGGTAACACATAATGGGTAATACAAGGACAAAACTGATGACTAATATATAATTTTAATTTCCTTAACTAATTATTCCATAGACTTAAATATATATTATCCATGATAAAATTTCTTACATATATTCTTTAGGATAATTTTCTTAATTCTCTTCATAAGTGTTCATACTAATCTTGTGAATTTACCAATGCATATCCCCCAGGATTTTCATAACCAAGAGTGAAACAAGGCCCACTGTTTTTCACCATTTTTCATTTTATTCTAGCTCAAAGTGGTGTTTTCAGGTTTTACACCCAGGACACATCTGTGCCAGAGCGGCCGCTACCTGCTCGTATCCGGACAGGGATGTATTTTATTGATAAACCACATACTCAGTACAAAAAAAATTTGTATATTTTTATTATACTTATTCTTATATCTATGTATTCACTATGGTTTTCTAATCCTAATCCCAAAAATAACTAAAACTATTCTTTGATACAAACAATAACAACCCTTCCCTTTATTACAAAATAAAACATGATTTATTACAAAATCTTAATTTGATAAGAAATTAATGATTGAGAGTTCTAGTGTCTTTTGGGATTAGGATAATTACCTAACAACATAAAACATGAAATACAACATTTCTATTGAAAACCTCTTTTACATGACCACAATATTCCCACGTGCTTAGCATTGCATGGGATAACATGATGACATGCATAGGAAAAGGGTGATCTATGAATCCCATTATAGGAATAAACATGGAATAACATGAGGAATATAAAACATGTTAGACAATTGGAAAAAAAATGAATAACAAGAGAAACATTAACATAATTTCATGATAAATCATTATAATCATAACATGGAAATGTGGGAACAACACTTACCATGTAATTTTTCATGAACCAAGATTCATTACACATGAAGAATGAGTAAACCCTCATTAAATATGAAGCTCGAGAAAACCCTAGTTTCACTTTAATTATCATGAGTCAACACAAATTTCACATGATTTATCATGATACTATAATTTACTCAATGCATTGGAGCACTATCAGGACGCACCCTTTGTAAAAATTTCATTTCATGTAGAAGTGTGGCACATGAACTATAAAACATGGATACGTAAAACATCATCATTTATTCCAAAATAAAGGAATGCGGAATTCATACATGAAGATATATATTCAATAATTAAATTTTCATAAATGATAATTCCCTTGATAGTGAAATGGGCATGGTATTCACAACACAATGTTTTTGGATTAGAAAATCATGGTGCAATTTCACCAGCGTAACGGTGTGACATAAGAACACATAAAAATAATTGATGAGAGTGAATGGGGTGTCTCATAATATGTACATTAAATGGACTATATTTGGGTCATATATACACAGGTCCCAACTATTGTAATCGAATTTAGTTTCATGATACAAAAGAATTCTTTGGATGTAAATGAGGAGAGAGAAATCCCTCACAAAATTTCGCCATGGTAACAGGTGTACATGGGAGGAATTAATGAGAGAGAAAGGGGTATCCCATAATCCAAACATAATTAGGGAATTATGGGGGAGGTGTGAAATCATACCCCAAAAGTTTTAATTGAAAACAAAATGGAATAACAACTTCAAGAAAATTGGACAAAAATGAGAGAGGAAAATATCCCTTACATGGATGTGTTATCCCAAAAGCATGAGAGAGGCTTGATAGAGGCTTATTAGGAGCATGGGGAACCCTGGGATGATTATAGAGAGGGTCTGGAAGGGGTTTATCAATCTCTAAAATCTTTTAGTGAAGAGGAATTGGGAGCTTGGGTGGGATTATATAGTAAAGGAGAGGGAATTCTTCATATTTAGGTTTGGGACACCTCACATTAAACTAATCAAAAAAAACCTGCCAATGGTTATTTACCATGGTTTTTTCCAAAGGGGAGTGAAAAAAAATATTTTATATTTCCAATTTCCTAACATATTAAAATAATAGGGTTGCATAGGCGAAGGTGAGTCACACTCTAAAGGAAAACAATTTAGAACGATATAATGTTTTATAAGCCTTGAAGGGTCAAATAAAGATTTTTAAAATAAATAAAACAAACCCTAAATCATATTGTTTTAATGATAAAACATATATTGGACAAATATAATGTTTATATATTTTTATTTAAACACTATTGGGTCATTATGATGTTATAAAAAACATTATATATTTAAACGATATTTAATTTTTTCCCAAAAATTCGGCTGTCTTAGAAAATAATTATAAATTAACCATTGGATAATTTCGACATCCGGTTTCAAAAAATAATATTCATTTTATATATCTAATTTTCTAAATATGTGAATTTTTAATTTTAGAATATCAACAAACATTTATCCAAAATTCATGCGTTTTGACAAAAAATACCTTCCAAACCATAGTAAAAATGACAATTTCATTCATAAAATTATATGATAATTTATATTTAATAAAAATTAATTTAATAAAAATAATAATATTTTATTAAAATATATTTTAATTAAAAAATACATTAATTCATCAAAGTAGATTTATTAGGTGAATAATAATTAAAAATACTATTTGTGCTTTAAAAACTATTTACACAGTGACAATAAAAATAATTTATATTTTCTATACAATAATAATTTACATAGTCATAGTGCTAGGGTCTCATTATATGACATCTTATAACACCCACAAAAGATAGAATGGTAAGGTGTGCAATGGTGACATACTCTTGGGGTGGCTCGGATAACATCGCCCAAGGGGTAATCTCTATTAACTTACACTTCCCCCAATGTTGGTTCCACTCAATCATAATGTGTTCAAGCTTGACATGGGCTTGGTCTAGAGTGAAGCCCAATGACGCCACATCCTTTCCGAGCTCTAAAAAATGGGCTTCGCATGAGGAAAGTCTACAGGCTGAGGCCGTCACTTACTTTGTCTGAGTAAATTATATTTGTTAAAGACCTATATTTATTCTATTCATGTAATCAATGTTCAATGACTATATTAGCAATAGTCATAATTTTTAACGACATGTTTAAATCAAAAACATAAATCCAAATAATTGCATACATTTTACATAACCATAATAAGAAATTTAAGTAGACCAAGAGGAATTTTCCTTAATGAAATTTTGGGTCGTTACAAAAACTGAATGAAATGGTTTAAAATTTATTTATTTTTCATTATTTTTTTGTATATTAGCTAGTTTATGATTCCTAGAAACCCTATTTGGTGATGGTTGTGGAAAATCTATAAAATTGGTGTTTTTTATTAAATTATTTGATTATTGATTTAAAAATGAATATTTTAAAACTTTATTTTCCTTGAATATTGGTAAATTAATTTTATCAAAATATATTTCAATAAAAGGAATGATTTTATTTAGATGAAATGTTTGTTTATAATTGTCTTGTTTAAATTGGTTTCAATAAAAGAATGGATTAATTGAAATGGTTTGAAATGGTCATTATAATTGGTTTAGGAATAATAGTTGTGTGTGTGTAGATTATATTTATGAGGCTTAGTTGGAATATGTCGTTTTGGTCAATTACAATAGTTTAATGGAACTTTGGGTCAAATTAGAATTTAATGACATGATAGATCAACAAGAGACCACTCATGTGTTTTTAAATTTCAAAATGAAGCATGGATATTTTCATTTATGAATAAGTGGAATGGAATGTTTTTGAAAATATGTATTTCAGAAATTGTTTTATATCCTTTTAGGGTAGTTTTTTGGGAAGTAAAAATTGAATGAAAATTGTTAATAGACCAGTTGTGCAATTTTGGTTTCAAACAGGGTAGAAGATTTTTTATGTTTAGTAATAAATATTTTTAGTAAATGGTTTTATATAAAGTATTTCATGTAAATCTTTCTAACCATTATATTATAGTGGTGTTAGTATGGAAGTCATTGGGGAATCATATTGAGTTTTATACTCACCCCTACATTATCACTTCGATTCTTTTATATATATTATCTTCTCCAACACGGGAAAAAGTAAGGTATCAGATATATTTGGCACCACCTCATTATAAATGGTATGTTTGATGATATTGGGGCCTGGAGATGTAGAGCATGGATTCTTTGTCCATCATGTACACTTTATTTATTTTTTGGGTGTTTACCTTATTTTTGGTTTGGTTTCCGTTGTAGTAGACATTGGTGTGTTTTTAATAATCATGATGGTTAAGTTGTGCTATTTTTATCATGAATCATATTGTGGATGTTTGTTTATGATTTTTTGGTAAGTGGATTATTTCATAAATGGTAGATCTTTTCCATCATTCATTTGAAACCCTTAAATATTTATTTCCAGGCATTTTCCTCATTCGTATGTCTCTTAAGGCCAAGTAAATAATTGTTTTTTTCTCAAAACAATGAGAATAGGTGGGTCATTACAAATGGTATCATATTTTTCCGTCATTTAAGAATATGTAGTCACTACTTTTATTGGTCTTTTAGTTGAAATATTTTCTGGAATATTCCTAGGGTTATGATCATATAAAGGAGTAGGATTGTCGGAACCTAAAATATAGAGCATAAAAAGATTTAGCTAACCGTTTTATGATGAACATAATGTTTCTAGGGAGTAGTTTACATAAGTATTTTGGAGAAACTTATTGGATCCTGGAATCTCATTATCATGGGTTTATCCAATGAGAAGAGCAAGACATGTATTAGAGGAATGACTTCTCTTTGAGATTGAAATTTTCATTTGGGGTTATGATTTATGAGTTTTTTGAAATTGTGTAAATTCATGTAAAGTGAATAAATATTTTTAAAATGAAATATTTTGAAAAGGGTATGGTTGGTGTATTTTGAAAATGGTTTGATATTCAAACAAAATAAATAGATTTTTTCAGAAATGGTTGAACTGTAAAAAGATGGTTTTGAATAAAAAAGTTGTGATAGTTGATGTGATAAAATTTAAAATAATAATCCATTAATTTCTAGTATGTGAACTCTCGATTGTTTATTTTTTTATAAAATGGATGCTTGTAGGAATCATAAAAACCATATAGAAGAAGCTGTAGTGATTGTGGTTGGACAAGAGCCACAGGTAAACCAAGAACTAGTTTATAGTATTATTGAAGTGTTTCAATCTTTGGATACGTGGATCTAGAGGGATGAACCATGAAATGTGGATAATTTCATCCAATCCATGAATTTGAATCCACCCTTCCACTAGGGTAATTCTAAAAATGAAAATTTGTAGGCGTGGATAAATAGGATGAATCATATCTTCTATTTCATCGGCACACCATCAGATCTGAAAGTCATGTTGGTGACATATATGCATGGGGATTTTACACATTAGTGGGGGATATAGAGGTGCCAGATAAACTCAATATTTTCCATTCTAGTGAATATTTTGAATAATGTCCTATAAAAAAATTCTACCCTAGTATGTTTAGGATATAGAGATTGAATGACTTCTTCAACCTAAAGCAAGAAAATATCTCAATCACAGAATCTACAGGTAAATTCAGGCATTTTGTTCCCATTGTACTAGTTGTTATGGAAAGCGCTACCTAAAAGGAACACATTTTCAAACCAGGTCAATGGTAAGAGATTCTCTTGTATATTGTGGTTCTATGTATTGTAGATTATTCTAGGATAGTGAATAGAGAAATAGTGGTTGAACATGATATATCAAGATTTGTGGGAGGAGGAATTGTTATGATTCCTATGGGAAATGGTGTGAACACTATTCCTAGGAGAATGATGAAGAGGGACACCTATTTCCAAAGTGATATAAGGAAACAGAATCCTGTTTCCAGATTTGTGAACCTTCAGCTGTGACCAAAGTTCCAAGAGGTATGTTTCCCATGTGGTTTATTTGACCACATGAAGAGAGAGTGTACAACACCACCTAGATCATAGAATAAATTCTTTATGATGGGACATCATAAGTGATATTGTCGCAGTGATCCGAGGTCAGATTATTGAGACACTTCGTAGGCGTCACAAGCAACATATGATTTAACAAGAAAAGGATAGCAGAATCAGACTCATCAACTGAGTAGTGCTATATATGGTGATTTTCAGAACACTGTGATTCATCAACAAGGAAAATAAAAGAAAAAACAATGAGTAGATTATAATGATAGAGAAATTTTATATAGCTAATTAGATGATTAGAGACAATCAGGATATACCCTTTACAGTGATAGGTATCATTCAATTGAATTAGAGCCTTGTTCAACTTTTGACGGATACTGGTGAATCTCATTCCTTTGTTGCATGTTGTTTTGTTTATTTCCTCAGATTAAAACTTTATATGATATATTCTGTAACTTATATCAAACTCTTCATAGTGAAATAGAATGTCGAGCCTTTACGTGATTCTCATGTTCTATAATTTTTTATGGATCTCACTAGAAATAGGACTTCTCTGTGTTAGAGATTGATTTCATTGATGTAAGCTTATGTATGGATTGGTTGACATCATTCAAGGCACACACTGGCTATTATAGAATAATGGTTAGTTTCACAACTGGGGATGGAATAAATAAACTCCATAGAGGAAAAAGGGTTGTAAAGACATGTGAAATGTTATTTTTATCACTAGTAGTGGGAATGATCTCCTTCCATTTGATGACATTGACTTTAGAATCAATGAAATAGGTCAAGGGTAGTAGTTTTTCAGAATTTGTGGATCAATTTATAGATGTATTTACAAATAAGTTCTCATGATTACCACCTATAAGGAATTTGAGTTTATGATATATCTCTTTATGGTAACTGTCCCTATTCCTCATATATATTATAGAATGTCACCAAAAACTTTCAAGGAATTGAATGTCCAATTATATGAGTTTTAAAGAAATGGTTTCATTTAGATGAGAATGTCTCTGTGGGTAGCACCAGTCTACATTGAGATTAAACAAGATGGAGATCTAATGCAGTGTGTGTATTATTGTAAATATAACCACAGTACGATCAATAATTGATATCCACATCCACGCAATGATGATCTGTTTGATCAATTTAGGTGAGCCTAGTGGTTTTCTAAAATTGAATCTTGATCGGGATATTACTAATCGTGGGGTTAGAAGGAAGATATTACGAATATATATTTCAAAATAATTCATGGAAACTATGAATATGTAGTCGTTCCTTTTGTTTTTATGAATGCACAAATGGACATTATAGAATTTATGAACTATTTATTTTAGAGATATCTAGATTCTTTTATAGTAGTGTATGTGGATGACATATCATTGTATTCAAGGACAATGGTTGGGCATTAGAAATACTTGGAGATAGTGTTAAAAATATTATGGACCATCAGTTGTATGAAAAATTATAAACATGTGATTTTTTTATACAAGAGGTATGCTTTATTGGACACATAGTTTCTGAAAAAGGTGTTTGATAGATACTGAAAATATACATGTTGTTATCTCATTGAAACCCTTGAAGAATGTCATTTAGATGTTACATTTTCATGGTCTATCTGGTCATTAATGATGCTTTGTGTGTGACTTCTCACAACTAGATTAACCTGTTATATCCTTTAAAAAGATTAACCTTCCATTTCGATGCATTGGGGATTGTCAGAAGTTATTTCAAGAGTCGAAAGTCTATCTTACATCAACACCTATTTATATTTTTCTAGAATCATGGAAGGGGTACATGGTATACTGTGATGCTTTTGGATTTTGGTTGGGAGGTGTTCAAATGAAAGAGACTGTGATGTTGATTCTGGTTCATGGTTGTTGAGAGTTCATGAGATGAATTACCCAACACATGATTTTGTGTAACTTGTGGTTGTTTATTCTTTGAATACATGTTGTCATTATCTCTTTGGAGTGAAATTTGCTACGTTTATTGATAAAAAGAGCATGAAACAAATTTTATCACGGTGGGAATTGAATCTAAAACCGTGATGATTGATGAAGTATCCCAAAATGATTGACATTGACATAATGTATACAACAGTAAAAGATAATTAGGTAGCTGATGCATAAAGAAGAATTTCATATGCATAGTTGGAGAAAGAAGCTTTAGATGAGTGGATGTTAGTGTTTGTCCCTAATGACATACATGTGGAATGGGAAGACAAATTTAGTGTTGTGGTTTTCTTTTCAGTCTCCATAGTTAATGATTTGGTAAATATGGTTAAAGTGGCAAAAACAGCTGATTCCGAATGCCTCGTGATGAGATCAAAAATCAATAGTGTGGAGACCATTGAGGTACATAATGTTGTTGAGAATTGATTTTTGTGTATTAGAGAATGGATGGTTGTACTTAGGGATTTTGAAGAGAAACATCTTAAAGACTACCACCATTTGAGATGGGCTATACATCGGTATATATATAAGATGTATAATACATTAAAGGCACAATTTTGGGGGAGAAAAATGAAAAAGATATCGGTTGAGTTCATTTCAATGTTCTTAACCTATTTGTAAATTAAGGATGTGCATCTTGTAACAGTGGGTATGTTGTAGTATTTACTAATCCCAGGGTGTAAATGGGAGCAGTTAGTGATATATATTTTTACACATCTCCCAATAATGGTTTGAAGACACGGTTCCATATGGGTCATAGTTGATCAACCTACCAAGGCATCCCATTTCATTCATATTCATGAAACTCAAATAGTGGAGGATCTGTCCAAAATATATATCCAGGAATTGGTAAAGAGACATGGTGTTCTAGAGTCCATTCTCTCAGACAGATATCTGAGGTTTACGACTCATTGTTGGAAACCCTTACCAAAATCCGTTGGGACTCAATAGACTATGAGGATGGTGTATCATCCTCAGATAGATGGGAAGTCTGAAAGAATGATATTTAAATTTTAAGACATGTTTATGGATTTTGTAATGGATTTTGGTGGCTCATGAAAAGATAATATAACCTTAGTAGAGTTCTTATATAATAACAACTATTAGACCTCGATACATATGGCTACTTTTGAAGCATTTTATGGGCGTACATATCTTTCTCCACTATGACAGGTGGAAACATGTGACACCTCCCTAGTGGGGACATGCCTATTCCATGAAATTATAGAGAATATTCAATTTATCAGAAAGAGTATGGAGAGCACTCAGAGTTGTTAGAAATCATATGTGGATCATCAACAAATATCATTGTCGTTCAGAGTGATTGGTCATGTGTTATTGAGGATCCCTCCCATGCTAAGAAATTGTTGTTTTTGGATGCAAGGAAAGTTATCCCCTTGATATATTGGATCATTTAAAATACTAGTATATGTTGGAGATATAGAATATTAGTTTCCATAGCCACCACAATTCTGTTCGGTGCACACTATGTTTCATGTATCTCAATTGAAAAAGAATCAGCCAGATCCTGACTATTTGATCTAATGGGATGATGTTAACCTAGATTTGAATGCTTTCATGGTATATATCCTAGTGTAGATTGTGGATTGTCAAGAAAAATTATTGCATGGATAAAGAATCGGTCTATTTTTGGTATTATGGGAATATGGTTAGATTCTGGGAGAAACATGGGAATGTGATAAGGAAATGAAATATAAATGGACTGAACTCATTCTGGGTTGTGAGAGATTTATACATTCCGAGGTTAGAATAACCAATGTTTTAGAGAATGCAGTACCCATAATTTTTAGTATATAACCCTTAAAGTTTTCTTTCTGTTTATATAATGTATTATGGTGAATGATGGAATCACTACTGGAAATCAGATCTTTCCCAACACTTATATACACCCTTTCCCAACGGTTTGGGAGAACCGTTGGGAAAGGGTCCTCAAAACACCCCTTTCCCAACGGTTCTCCCAAACCGTTGGGAAAGACCCCCCCTTTCCGGGTGTTTTGAGACCCCTTTCCCAACGGTTCTCTCAAACCGTTGGGAAAGACCCCCCCTTTCCCAACGGTTTGAGAGAACCGTTGGGAAAACTCAGCCCCAAATCCAACATTGCCCCCTGGAAATTTCCACCTATCCCAACGGTTTTGAGAACCGTTGGGATAGATTCATTCATTTATTCTAGGTCTGCTACCCGAGAACATTATATAAATCTAAATTTTAAATAATTATGATAATACATATATATATTTATGAAATTATGTTCACAAAAGTGATGTTAGCTTAGTGGTTAAGTCGTTCGATTATACACAAGGGGTCGTGGGATCAAATCCCACCACATGTTTTTTTTTGAAATACATTTACCAACGGTTTTATAACCGTTGGAATAGATTTTCATATTACTTATACCAACGGTTTTGAAAACCATTGGGATAGGTCTATACCAACGGTTTTCCCAAAACCGTTGGTATAGACCTATCCCAACGGCTTACTTCGCAACGGTTCTCCAAACCGTTGGTATAGGCTATACCAATGGTTTGGAGGCCTATACCAACGGTTCCAAACCGTTGGTATAGGTTAGTATTCTACTAGTGAATATTTGGGTGAACTTTCAACATGTTTTTGTGGAAAAAGGTGATGCATACGGGATGCACGCGGTTTTTCTAAACAATGAAAAAATCCTAGAATAAATCATGAACAATAGCAGTTTTGAGTCAATAATGTAGGAACGGTGTGAAGATGGTTAGGGAGATCATGAGTGGATATTATTTGAGGGTTTCCATACTTTAGAAGCTAGTATTAAATTAGTGTATGATTTGTCTTACAGTTCATTGAGTTAATGATGGATCATAAAAATTAGGATCTAACTCATTTTGCCTCTAAATCCCTAATGATTTATCCTTGGATTCCCTAACTCATTATTATTCTCCATTTATGGAAATATAACCTCTCATAAGAGAATTATAATCAATATGGATCTCTTCATTGGCGTTTTTGAGCCCGATTCTTCTATTAAGTGCCTTTATCAGTGGTCTTATCATATTTTCATAGATCTGTTTAGATATAATTCTCCTCTCCTCTCAGTTTTTCATATATTTTCCTATTATGGTTATAACTATGATTTTGGATGCAAAATATGGTAATATTTGGTCTTTTTTGTTGGATCAGAGATACAAGGTGGTTTCATTGAGAATAATCCATGTTTTTCAACCGTTCATCCTAATATTTTAGTTTTCATCAAAATGATTGTGGTAGGTGGGTTCACTCTTGAATCCTCTTATGGGAAATGAATTTCATGGATTCAAATTGATTTCTTAGTTTGGATTTATAATGAAATGGATACTTTATGATTGATAAAAACCCTCTTTGGTAATGATTGTTGAAAATATGGAAAATTAGCACTTTTGATTAAATTGTTTGATTCTAGATATTAAAATGTGATTTTCCTAGAATAATATAAATTTGATTTCATAGAATGGGGTTTCATAAAATGAACTATATTTATTGATATAAAATTGGTGTTTTGAATTGTTGTTTTTAAAGGGGTTTCCATGAAAGAGCAGTTTTATTAAATAGTTTGAAATGGTTGTTTGAAATGGTTCTAGAATAATGGTGGTGGTGTGTGTGGATCGTATTTATGAGTATGGTTTGGAATGTGAGGTTTTTCTTGGTTCTAAGCAAGTAACAGAACATAGGGTATAATTATCATGGTATTAAATGGTAGATCATCAAGAGACCACCCATGAATACGGAACTATCATAATGAAGCATGCACTGTTGGATGAGTGGATAAGTGTAATGGAATATTTATGTAAAAATTATAGTTATAAGTGGCTTTAAATCCTTGTTTTGTTGTTTTTACAGATGTATGACTTGAATGAAAATTTTTGAAGTAACACTTGTGCACTTTTTGTTTTAAATGGTTTTGAGGGTTGTTTATATTTAGTTTAAACTATTTTTAGAAATTTTTTTATAATTTTTTTTATATAAATTCATCTAACATTTCTATCCTAGTGGCGTGATTCGGGAATTCATTGGGGGAAATCCTACTGAATTTTACACTCACCAAAACTTTGGCACTTTGGTTCTCTTGCAAAGAATATCTTCCAATACATGAGAAAATGTAATATATCACACATATAGAGAACCAACTCGAGATACATGGCTTGTTTGGTGATGTTAGATCATAGAGAATTGGAGAATGGATCGTTCTATTCAACATAGAGTTTTTATTAATTCATTTATTATTTACCTTATCTTTGGACTGGAATCCGTTGTAGCATACTTTGTTGTGGTTTTGTTATATATATGATGGTTGGGTTGTCATGTTTCTGTCAGACATCATATAGTGGTTTTTGGTCATTGATATCTATTTAGTGGTTTATTTCTTAAAATGGTAAATCCTTGCCCACTTCCATTTGAAACCATTCATCATTTTTTTCCAGACTTTAGCATATTGCGGGTGTCACTTAATACATAGTAATGATTCATTATGTTCTATGCCAATGTGAATAAGTTTTTCATTAAAAATTTCAAATGAATATTTCAAAAACAAGGTTTGTTTATTTTCACATAAATTTTCTAAAAATATAAAAAATTAATATTAAAATATGATTGAAAATGAGACAAAGACTTTTTCGGAAAAAATAAATGTTTTAAGAAAGAAATTGATTAATTCTTATCTCTTGTCTAGAAAACACATAATATGATTGTCATAAATTTGATTTAACAAAATATAAGATTCATTAAAACAATTAACAAATTATATTTATTTAATCAATTTACGTAGATGTTTTTGTGTTAAAACAATATTTTTTTCACAAAATCATTTCTTTTATTTTGTAATAGTTTTTAATTTTTCATTTTTAATAAATTTTTCCCCAAATGATTCAATTTATACACATGTTTAAACCATATAGATTATTAATTTATTTATTATTAATTATATTATTCATTCTAATGGTTGTTTGATAATTAAAATATTAAATAATAATATGTTAATATTATGTCATGTTTCATATAAACATAGTTCTGCATCTATCAAATCTTTCACTCATTGATTAGTCTAACACATGATAATTTCATTGGTGTGTGCAATGAAAGATATTGAAACGATTAATTTTTTTTGAAATTAAATATTATAAAAAATATCATGGTGTTTCACTTAATTTTCGAGACAGGGTTATGATGAGATATAGTTTTACCTATTTAGGTATTTATTATCTTTTTATGCATTATTCACTAGGATTTAATAAGATTCTTTCAAAAGTTTCCATGATTTTTTGGGTAGAGTGATATTGATTGTTCGTATATTCACACCTCACATATATATGTATATATATATATATATTAGGTCCATATGAGTGATTTGGTGATTGTACTAGGAATTAATAACTTATTGAGTTACTCATTGCCTATTCAATTTTCTGGTCATAACATATAAATTTTCATAGTAGTTTTAGGTTCAGTCCACATGTATGACATTAACATCAATTTTTATGATGATTTTTCTACTATTTATATAATTATTTCTATCTTGGATCGTATATCATAACTCTAAAATTATATTTCAATGGTACTCAAACATATTTATATACATTCCATACCATTTTTTATAGTCATTGAACCATGTCCTGTTGAAGGTGGTATTTAGGGGTAATTCCAATATTAATAATCATCTTATTATTTCTATTGGTTAGGGGGGTGTGATATAAAATATAAAAATAATAATCTTATATATAATAAAACAAAATAAAATATGATGCTCATAATATCTCTCTAATATGATCACAATATGAGTAATTATCTTTTGTAAAATCATGGTATCAACTATGTAATATTAAAGTATCATATTTATTTCTCTCTTTTTTATTATTTTATAATAAAATTATCAACAACATATGATTCTATAAATTTCCTCATCACATGGTATCAAAATTATTCTTCAACAGTACATCCACCATAGTTTTCTAGTTACATTCAATCTTTATTTCATAATTTTGAGTATTTATCCAAAACATATTTATAGATTAGTATAATATATTTTAAATTATTTTATAATGGAAAAAAATAATGCATCTAGAACGTTCAATGTTAGTTTTGACATGTGATATGGAATTATTGACTTAAAATTTTCTCTCTTGATTCATCAGATATGATTTTAGTTCTAACACATTCTATACTGTTGAATATGTTACTCAGTTTTAAAAAAACAATTGTATTTCTATAATAAATCATTATATCAATGAAATTTCCATTCGAGAAAACATATTAGATTATTTTGATTTTCACATTGCATCTGTTGAATAGCATCTAAAACCCTAGAATGTTTATTTCTCTATTTCCAATACTCATAACCCATTTCTACCTACTTTATCTATAATGAAATGAAATAGAATGAAACACAGTGAGGGTTGGCTAATTTTTATCTTGGGACAACTCTTAAAACAATGAATCCTAAAATTATCTATATATAACATTTCTGATCTTTTTAATGATTTTAGATTTAATACCCTATAACATAGTAGTAATAAATATAATTTCGGTCAAAAAGTCATAAATTTCCTAACAAACAAGAAGGTGATCATGAGAATAATTTCATATTGTAAAAACAATAAAAGGAAAAATAAAGATAATAAATATAAAAGTAGATTTTCATGTCATCGAGAATGATCTTAGTTATTATTGATTTTTCTAGGGTTGTGTCTCCCATTAGAGATGATATTGTGTGGTGTCCCTACATTAAATACAGTTTTTCCATTCCATAATAGTTTTCCATGATTACTCATAATAAAAATGAAACAAAACATAAAAATAAAAAATATATAACATGAATTCTATATAAATACCATTATATATAACAAAATAATGGAATTATTGGATAATGAATCTAATAAATAATAAATATAATTAAATCTATTATATAAAAAATAAATACAAAATATCTCTCAGTAACAATAAATTTATGGTTTTTTATATCCTCATGCATAATGTTTATAATATAATCCACAGGTATAAATTTGATAAATTACGTTCCCAATATGTTCACATATATTAAGGATAAATTTGGATTCTAAATAATAATATTTTTTCAAAACCATATAGTTTTTTCAAATTTTAATAGTCATGATTAAATTTATTGTTTTCATTATCAATTATGAAATTTCATTGAAAAACACTATAAAATAGCACTATCAAATTTTCTATAGAGTTGAAAATTAAAATATGGAATTACTATTTCCCTCAAACATATATTTGGTGTGTCACACTATAAAATTTTAAATGTATAATCGTCTTGGTTGATTATGTCCACTTTAACAATTAAGATATTCTTTTTGTTTTTTGAGATTTGGTGTGGGAATAAATTAAATATAAAATTAAAATGAATAAAAAATTATAAAATACAACCAATTTATTAACCTAAAAAATAATAATTAAAAATAAAAAATAGATATATAAAAATTGTGTTGGAATAAAAATGATAAGAGAAAGAAGAAAATAATATATAATTAAAATATATGGTTTTCAATTTTTATGTAGAATAGTCAAGAAAAATTAGGAATTCCAAAAGTTGATCTAACTATTATTTTGGTTTATTTAGTTACAAATATTCTTTTAAAAAATAGTGTTGATATATATAATGATGTTAATTTCTTAATTTCTTAATTTTTTTTAATTATTTTTAAATTTATAAAAATTCATTTTTTATCAAAATTTATTTTTTTAGTTGAAGAAACATAATTTAGAATAAATATTTATGTTTTTAAATATTTATTTTTTTAGTGGTAAACTTTTTTATGCATCCATAACAAAAAAAATGATATCCATTATTCATTTTATATATAATTATATATATATAGGTATTAAATTAAGAATTATAAAAGTGAATAAACAGGGTTTATAAAAGAAATTGAGAAAATAAGATTTTAATCCTCAAAAAATTTAATTTGAAACAAATGATATAACTCAAAATGTAATGAGAAATTACAAAAAGAAATGAATTTATAAAACATTATACTCATAAAATGTAACCCTCTCACATATTCTTCATACATTTTTATCCCCATGAAAATGAATCTCAAAAAATAATATAGACTATCAAAATTCAATTAAATTTCAAATATGAAGTTTCCGAGTTAGGGGTATATTGATAGTTTTATCAATCAAATGTTTTTATGTAGTTATAATTATTTTCTCATAGAAAAATAGATCTTAAAAATAATTAAAATATCATTATATTGGTTTCTAATTCTGGAACATAATTGAATGGTTAAAAAGTTGTACTTTATCAAATATGAAAAATAATGTCAATAAAGTACCCTTTAATTATTTTCATTAGAACTAGATGAATATAGATATGAAAAGAAATATCAAACATAAGAAAATTTTGGAGAAGGGATTTTTTGATTGATATAAAGGAACTCTGATCCTATGTATTTTAAAATAGATTCTGTAAAACAATGATATACAAAACTAATTTTCATTTATCAAACCCCACTATCAAATAATTATGATTCATGATATTAGTAAAAATTTAAATTACTTCAAAGGAAAATTTATTTTCAAAAGTGAATTTTTTATATTAATCCTTATTTAAAATTTCCTAAAATAAACTTAGTTGAAAAAAATAATAATTTCCAATTACATAAAATAGAAACACTTAAAATAAGCACAATATATTTAAATAATTTTTTTATTGAAAATGAGGAAATAAAATCAGAAAAAGACATATGTTTTATCATAAAAAAAGAAGTTTGGCATACTTAATATTTTAAAAGAAATTGTAAAATAAACACCATCATTTATTTTTGTATAATATAAATAAACTATTAAATCATTACTACATGAAATAAAATTGTTAATTTATACAAATAAATCAAATTCGGAAAGTTGATCAATAAAGTGTATGTTTAATGGAATCAAACAACAATAATTGATCTAATTAACTCATCAGTTATAAATAATTTACAATCTTGTTAAAAATAATTCATGGTTTATTTCCATTAGATGATCAATTTAAAATTAAAAATCATCCATGTGAATTTATTAATGAGCTATCATAAATAAACATAAATCATTTTTCGATATCAAATTACTTTACAAAAAAACATATTTATTATTAAAAAATTTAAATATTTCACAAAATTAAAATTAAAATAATTATATTACATTTAAGAAATAAAATATTTAATAAATGAAAAATATTTATATATAAACAAATTACATGTAAACCAATTTTCTCATTATCTTAAAAATATATGATTTTAATATAGTTTTTTATTAACAAAGTAAATAATAAATATATTTAAATAGATTAATTAGCACAAGATAATTTTTTTCATTTTTTTAATAATAAATTAATCATAATTTAAGAATTAAATTAAAAGGGAGAGAACAATAATCATGTTATAATATTCTATTTTCTTAAAAATCTAAATTTATATATTCCAGAAAGATAAAAAATATATAGAAAAGTGTTAAATGTTGTATATATTCACTATTAAATTTGTATTGAACCTACTCGGGTCAACCTGCGACATCACAAGAAAACATTCACCATAATCCTTGTATAATATTCCTGATCAGTGTGGGTTGATGAAAATTATTTCGGAATCAAATGAAACAAGAAAGGAATTGATTATTCCTCAATAAATAATAACTAACAATGAGCTCCAATTGAAAAACAAACATAGTGTGTTGCATTATATTTCAATTCATAAGAAAAAGAAAAAAATTATAGAGATAAACAAAAAAATGATACAAAACATGTATAAATAACTAATTTCAATTTGAGATCTCCAACATCAAAATAATACGTAACAAGTTATAGAATAAAATAGAGAGGCCAAAATAAAAAATTTGATGGTTGAGTTAGTAATATATGGGTATTCTTAAAAACCATATGATCAAATCCATGTTCCCCTAGATCATATCTACATCCAAAATCATCATTAAGATATAAAAATGGATATATAAACAAATAACACATATGAAAACTTTTTATATAAATACACTTGGAGGTGTGTATGTGTGCTGTGAGAAAAAAATCCCAACAGGATTTCACCTATGTGTTTCTGAAATTTATTTTATATGTAATTTCCTAATTTCTATGTTGAACCCCATATTGAAAATATGTTTTTATAAAAAAAATTGTGAAGAAAAAAGTACCATACCCCATTCCATGATGAAGGAATGACCCCATTACGTACCTAGAAGTTAGATTCCCCAAAAAATTAAAATTACCTTCAAGGAATGAAGATGATTATTTATAACAAATATAGATAAAAACAATATTTGGACTTACCTTTTAATCATTTTTTAAAGTCCCCCTTTTATGAATTAAATGTGAAAAACATACATGGAATGAAAACTATTTTACATGATGAAAATCTAACATCCAAATTTATGGATAAAAAAGATTGTTAATTTCCTCAATTTAATAATTTTCCTAAAAACACATCTTCCACATTCCTGTTGAAATTCATTATATATGATTATAAGGGGAAACATGGAATAAAAAACAAAACTAGAACTCCAAAAAACCAGGTTATATGTATTATAAATGTAACACCCCAGGTAAATAAAGAATATGAAATTTCATATTTATCCATATTTGTGAATAAAATATTTAAATGACTTTAAAGGGGACGCTATGCTCGATGGCGTACCCAACACGCAACAACGAGTTTCTTGGGAATCTTACGTTGCACTCTAATAATAAAATAATATTATTTTAAATGGTAGTTAACATGTAGCCGTTGTAATGGCAGGAATGGATAGAAATAACTAAAAATATGATTATATATGTTTTTAAATATTTTTACATTTATCCAATAAAGGATATAGGCTTAAAATACGGAAAGAATTCAATTTTAGGCATATATGCCCTAGTTTTCACTAAAGGTTCACTTATCGCCTTTTGATGGTGAACTGTCATTAAATATAGTTTTGATCACTATTATACATTATTTTGGACCAAATAAAACTCCCCTTTAGAATCGGGACATTAAATTTTACTTTGTGTAAATTTTTGGTATTTTTCTGATAAAGTTCATTTTTTTAATGAATAGTATAAAATGTTGTATTTTAATACAAAACCTCTTTTTAATATAATTTATTTATATGATTATATTATCTTTTGAATTGGTTTTAATGTGAAATTAGAATATATTTTTACCATTAAATCCAATAGTGGTCGTTGGAATTAATTTCACTTTGAAATCGGAGTTAAACTAGTATCAATCTTTTGATACTTATTGTTTCATAAAAACACGCTATTTGCTCTGACAGCTGGAATTAATTATTAAATTAATTAATGTGACATATATGTTTTGAATTTTGTAAAACGGACTTCATTTTTGAATTCGGAATATCAAATATTGCTTAGGGTGAAGTTTCGGTATTTTTCTAAAAAACTCCAATTTTTGATGAATAGTGAAACCACTAAGTGGTAATCAAGCAAACTGATTTTTCAGTAAAATGAAAGTTTACCACTAATGTGTATTGAATTTTGAAAATCCGACATACATGGTTGTCATTAGTATGTAAAATGTGGTTCAATGGGATGAAAATAATTTTTTGGTGAATAGTAACTTTTTTTTCATTAATCGCGATTAGAGGTAATTAGTGTCATTTAAGGTAAAATTGATATTATAAGAACGTGAAAACAACATGACACTTGTCCTACACCTATTGGGTGAGTCATGGCCGACCAAGACAAGCCATGGGACATCTTGGGGACCCCATGGATCCACTTTAGTTGGAAAATGACAATAATATATTTTTATTTAATGTTAAAATTAAATTGACACAAACATGAGTTGTTTTACTAAAACAGTTTTTAAGTGGGGTTAAACAAGTCCAAATTTTGATTATAAATAGTCATTGGAAAGATAAAAATCTTTCCTACATCATAGTGATTTTTTTATAATTTTTAGACATTTAATAAAATAAATTATTTATGACATAATAATGATGCAGTGATGACATCATTATTTAACGATTTAAATAAAATGGAAAGATAATGTAACATCTATGAACTACACATGTCCAAAACTTATTGGATAGGTGGATTTCGAACCCTTATCACCTTATCCACGAATTATATCAATGTGGGGCCTTTTAAAACCGAAACACATTTTCAAATAAAGTAATATTTCTTTACTTTCCAAAAGTGCCCCTCCTCTCCTCTTATAAAAGGCCCCCACCTCTACCACCATACACACACTCCTCAAGCCTTTGTCTCGGCCAACCCCTGCCCATTTACTCTCTCCACATCCCTCTCCTCATCCTAGAGGATTCCATTTGGGCAGAATCCTTTCAAAGGAAGCCTTTAGGCTCAGATCAAAAGAAGTTACACTTTTAAAGGTAATTCATTCTCTCATGTTCATTTGTTTTATTTTGTTTCTCCAACCCCCTAAACTCTTTTTATTTATTTCTTTTCTAACAACACCAGTATACTCAATATAATAGGATGTTGTTATAAGATTTATTCTAGCTACACTCTCACACAACTACATCAAATGGTTAAAGAACATACGGTTTCCGTGGATGGAGAAATTGTGCCTCCCGAAACAATGATTGTTCAATACTCAATTAACACCTTCAAAGGTGGCCATTATGATGTCACTATTTTTATATATGATATATAATATGCATATTTTTTACTTATTCTTCTTTATATTTCATTTTTGTCTTACCTTTATGGCTTCCATTATGGGTATACGCGATATCTTCATTGTAGGAAGTGCGGACTACCACCCCCTCAAAGTGATGTGATTCGTTAATGCCATACGTGGGACGTATAAAGGATGGATTTAATGTTATTATATACTATGTTATACAGAATTTATTATTTAAATCTATACCATTATTATTTCTTTCCATTAAAGTATGAGATAGAAATGAAAGTAGCGTTCATGCGTACGTACGGCTTACCGTCTCCATGAACGGTGCATTTCATTTCTTATCCCCAAATGTAATGTACCATTATAAGTACATATATATAATGGATATATATGATATATGATACATCTAAATGATTAATATAATTCTGTAATTAAAATATACATACCTCTCATATAGTTTTAATTCCATTAATACGACATAGAAATGAAATTAGCGTTCATGCGTACGTACGGCTTACCGTCTCCATGAACGGTGCATTTCATTTCTTTCCTCTAAATGATTATGTGATTTTATAAATACATGTATATGCTGGATATATATGATATATATGATATCCAAATCAGGAATGTCATTTTTGGATATGAATAACCTTTGACCAGACGAACAACATGTAATTGTAAGAAGTCCACTTTCGACTTAAGAACCAAATATCGACAAAACAAACATGATTAACTTAAATGATTAAATAATGTTTATAACATGGTAAGAAGTGATATAAAAGTAATAATAAACTGTAAAAAGGTTCTTAAGTAAGTATAAATTTACTCAAGTTTATTATTCAAGAGATTAAAGAACGATCGAGTCAAGTCGGACCCGAGGTAAGGGATCCTACACCTCTCTTTCTTTTTAAGTACACTCTTTTATGTCATTCCTTTTAAAGCTCATATTTTTTGTTACTGGGATGTTCTTTTATATTAATCTTACTGTATTTTTTATGTTCATGTGATTAGAGATCCTATTCTCTCTCATCAATCCATTTTGGAAGTTTTGAGTGGCGCCGATAGGCTTTCGAATTTTCGTAAGAGATCTAACCTCTCTCTCTCTTTTAAAGTACTCTCCTTTATGTCACTTCTTTTAAGATCTTATTTGTTATGTTGGGGGATGTTCTTTTATATTACTCTTTCTGTAAACATTATGTTGATGTAATTAGAGACCCTATTTCCTCTCATCAATCCATTTTGGAAGTTTTAAGTGGCGCCGTTAGGCTGCCGAGTTTTCATAAGCGATTTTTCATCTCACTTTTATTCCCGTGAGATTTATGCTACATTTGCCACAATTTCCATTCAGTGGTTTATTTACTGACCACTATTACAATCCTATTGTAATATAATTCCATTTATGGGTATTTACATATTCATTGTATGACACTTCTTCAATGGGGTGTACTTTTCAAAAGTTACCCAAGTCGGTAAGGGAACCTTTCACCCTTCTTTTTTTTAATGACTTCTTTTGTTGGGTCTTTTAATTTACATATTTTTATGTTGGTATATGTTCTCATATATCCTAATTGATGTAAATTTTATGTCCAAGTGATGAGATACCATTTTTTTATCTCTCATCAACTCTTTTTGATGTGACGCCATTAGGCTGTCAAGGGAACTTCTTAACCCAATTTCGATTTCTTTGGGTTCAACATGTTGTTTTTGAATATGTAATCCTTTGAATATGTGTGAATGACCTTTGATTATTTTACACTTAATATCCACTTATATTTGGTGTATTCATTTGTCACACATAATTATTTAATTGATTTATCCTTAAACCAAGGATACCGTCTTTGTAAGGGACTTCGTCTCAATCTCCTTTCATTGAGGCATATTTCGTTTTATACACAACATTCTTTTATACGGTGTATAAACCCTTTGACTTTTACTTTTATACAAAAGGAATCTTTTTCTATGAAGTGTTTTACTAAACGACAAAAAGGACGGTTTTTTTAACATACGCGGTGACAACGACCTTTTCCGCTGCCGCGAGTATTATTTGGTCTTTGGTTTCCTCAACAAGACGATATGTTTTTAAAATGAAATAAGTACCATATACTCTTTTATGTATTTTGGTATTGAAAATGGTTTTGATAAAGGATTCTATTATATTGTGATTTAAATGTGGAAATGTTATCACTCCTTTATATTGGTTTTATGTTTTATGATTTTATATTGGTACTTGGACATTTTAACGCGTGGTTACGTTATAAACCATATGACGGGTGGTGCCGTGAATACCAGGATGGGTGGTTACGTTATAACCTCCAATGCATTGGGTATGGAAGTCGGCCGTATGGCTATTCCATTAAGAATGTATGGAAATTGTCCGTATGGCTATTCCATTAAGTGATATGTGTGGAAGTCGACCGTATGGTTATTCCACTTAAGTATGTTTATGTCCCAAGTTACCTTTATATATGTTATGTGTTCTTTATATGGGTTTTATGGTAATCCTTTGGTTACAAAATGGTAAGTAATGATACTTTTTTTTCAGTGAGAAGTTTTTACTACATCATGAAGGTGAAAAGTATTACATTGATAAAGTATTCATGGTTTACTTGTTGTTTTGAAAAACTATCAGTTTTCATTCTTTGTGTATCCCTTACTGAGCTTCTTATGCTCATCCCAAGTTTTTGAAATGTTTTTCACAGGACATAGCGTGGAATAGGGTCGAGGATGGGATCAAGGGAAAGTCATGCTACCTAAAACATGGAACTATACATGTTTCTTTTAAAGAGTTTTTATTTTATGAAAATTTTGTAGAAGAGACTACTTTGTAATCTTTTGAGATGTAATAGTTATGTACTAATTCTCTAAAACTCTAAACCTGAAAATATCCTCAATGTGAATTACTCATTTAATTCAATATTAAGTAAGGTTTAAGGCTGGGGCCTTATAGTTGGTATCAAAGGTCGGTTTAGATAACTTTAGAGGTTTGGGTATTCTTTAAGCATAAGTGACATTACCATAATGGTTAGGATTTCAGAAAGAGTCCTAGTTTTAGATAAATTGAATGAGTAAGTGTATCTTAGTGTTTACCTTCCTCATTAGTACATGATGGTTTTGTTGATATACTCACACTGACATTTCTATTTTTAGTGAATGGATGTATCTAGCAGGAACCAAAGAGACAACATATTTGAAGGAAACTGTGGTGGTTCTCTGATTAAGATACTAGATAAAATGGAGGATTCAATGAGGAAACTCGTGGTTGTTCTAAACCAAATATCAAGGAGTCATGATCAACCACTTCAACCTTGGCGAGTTCTCTAATGCATCATGTACGAGATGGCCAACCCGATGTGGAAATTCAGGTAATAATTATTAAGGTAAACATTAGGGTTTATATGATACTTAATTTTTAGGTAATTATGGGTTACTCTATGATATGATGGAAAATGAAAGGAATGAGATAAACTTGAGGTTAAAATATGTTATGATTATTCTTGAAGATTTTTCTCATTTTGGGGAATGTTTTATGAATTATATAGTTTTGGAAAAAGGACAACACGTAGACCGTGTGACATCCCGTCGCGTCGGACAAAGCTGCGGGAATCGAACCCACAACCAATGTGTGACTGGGATTTATCGCCTACCACTGGACTACGTGAAGTCCCTGGTTAGTTTGACTGATTCATTCTAGTTATATGATTTTATGAATTAAGAGTAAGTTGATTTTGGGTTATTTATGAAAATGATTAACCTATCATGGAGGATATGTGATTAGGCTAATTACTTTTCAAAACGAGACTTTAGAAGCAACTGATGTTGGTTGGAGATAAATGTTACGATTTATCTTGGAAGACTATGCGACTAAATCCTTAAAATATTTGGGTTTCAATATTATATTGGTTTACTTTGAAGAATTTTATGGACAAATTGATTATAGAATGGTCCTCGTTTAACTTTGGGTTTTGTTGGACAAATTTTGGAGATTAAGAATAGATTTTCTTTTTATAAAGGGTTATCCTTTTCTGGATTATCTGATCTTGTACTAGCCTTTTTGGGTTTGGTTTTGGTTAAAGTCTAAAGACATGGGAAGTATATAGTTCTATTTTGTGGATTAGGTGATTCTCTAGAAGTTGATTATAGTACTCTTAATGTGAACAAGTGTTCCTAAATACTCGTCTTTTGGAGAAAATATGAGTTTGTGTAAGGAATCTAATAAAAGTTGAAAGTCAATATGATAAGTGATTATGTTTCCTTATGAATAAATTCCTCAATAAAAAGTAACTTAAAACAAAAATGTTGTCTATTAACTTTTCCTACTGGGGAATCGAATACCGTTTAACCAATCACAAGTTTGTGATTTTTTCATGGATAACTTTCTCCTAAACATGTTTTCTATCACTCTCCATCAGAACATGACCCTTTGTTTTTTCCTCCATGTCCATATTTTCATACTTGGAATCCTAGTATGGGTTAACTCGGGTGACCATTGTACTTATCTCTCTTTATTTTAAAGTGTTTGTTTTACCAACTTTTGTTCCGATGTGGGACTTTCAAGGATGTTTCCAAGTGAAATTTTAAAATTGCGAGGACGCAATTCCCAAAAGGGGGGAAGGATGTAACACCCCAGGTAAATAAATAATATGACATTTCATATTTATCCATATTTGTGAATAAAATATTTAAATTACTTTAAAGGGGAAGCTATGCTCGATGGCGTACCCAACACGCAACAACGAGTTTCTTGGGAATCTTACGTTGCACTCTAATAATAAAATAATATTATTTTAAATGGTAGTTAACATGTAGTCGTTGTAATGGTTGGAATGGATAGAAATAACTAAAAATATGATTATATATGTTTTTAAATGTTTTTACATTTATCCAATAAAGGATAGAGGCTTAAAATACGGAAAGAATTCAATTTTAGGCATATATGCCCTAGTTTTCACTAAAGGTTCACTTATCGCCTTTTGATGGAGAATTGTCATTAAATATAGTTTTGATCACTATTATACATTCTTTTGGACCAAATAAAACTCTCCTTTAGAATCGGGACATTAAATTTTACTTTGTGTAAATTTTTTGTATTTTTCTGATAAAGTTCATTTTTTAATGAATAGTGTAAAATGTTGTATTTTAATTCAAAACCTCTTTTTAATATAATTTATTTATATGATTAGATTATCTTTTGAATTGGGTTTAATGTGAAATAATAATATAATTTTACCATTAAATCCAATAGTGGTCATTGGAATTAATTTCACTTTGAAATCAGACTTAAACTAGTATCAATCTTTTGATACTTATTGTTTCATAAAAACACGCTATTTGCTCTGACAGCATGAATTAATTATTAAATTAATTAATGTGACTTATATTTTTTGAATTTTGTAAAACGGACTTCATTTTTGAATTCGGAATATCAAATATTTCTTTGGGTGAAGTTTCGGTATTTTTCTGAAAAACTCCAATTTTTGATGAATAGTGAAACCACTAAGTGGTAATCAAGCAAAATGATTTTTCAGTTAAATGAATGTTCACCACTAATGTGTATTGAATTTTGAAAATCCGACATACATGGTTGTCATTAGTATGTAAAATGTGGTTCAATGGGATGAAAATAATTTTTTGGTGAATAGTAACTTTTTTTTCATTAATCGCGATTAGAGGTAATTAGTGTCATTTAAGGTAAAAATGATATTATAAGAATGTCAAAACACCATAAAACTTGTCCTAAACCTATTGGGTGAGTCATGGCCGACCAATACAAGCCATGGGACAGCTTGGGGACCCCATGGAGCCACTTTAGTTGGAAAATGACAATAATATATTTTTATTTAATGTTAAAATTAAATTGACACAAACATGAGTTGTTTTACTAAAACAGTTTTTAAGTGGGGATACACAAGTCCACATTTTGATTATAAATAGTCATTGGAAAGATAAAACGATTTCCTACATCATAGTGATTTTTTTATAATTTTTAGACATTAAATAAAATAAATTATTTATGACATAATAATGATGCAGTGATGACATCATTATTTAACGATTTAAATAAAATGGAAAGATAATGTAAAATATATGAACTACACATGTCCAAAACTTATTGTATGGGTGTATTTCGAACCCTTATCACCTTATCCACGAATTATATCAATGTGGGACCTTTTAAAATCGAAACACTTTTTCAAATAAAGTAATATTTCTTTACTTTCCAAAAGTGCCCCTCCTCTCCTCTTATAAAAGGCCCCAACCTCTACCACCTTACACACACTCCTCAAGCGTTTGGCTCGGCCAAACCCTGCCCATTTACTCTCTCCACATCCCTCTACTCATCCTAGAGGATTCCATTGGGGCATAATCCTTTCAAAGGAAGCCTTTAGGCTCAAATCAATAGAAGTTACACTTTTAAAGGTAATTCATTCTCTCATGTTCATTTGTTTTATTTTGATTCTCCAACCCCCTAAACTCTTTTTATTTATTTCTTTTGTAACAACACCAGTATCTTCAATATACTAGGATGTTTTAATAAGATTTATTCTAGCTACACTCTCACACAACTACATCAAATGGTTAAAGAACATACGGTTTCCGTGGATGGCGAAATTGTGCCTCCCGAAACGATGATTGTTCAATACTCATTTAACACCTTCAAAGGTGGCCATTATGATGTCACTATTTTTATATATGATATATAATATGTTTATGTTTTACTTATTCTTCTTTATTTTTCATTTTTGTCTTACCTTTATGGCTTCCATTATTGGTATACGCGATATCTTCATTTTAGGAAGTGCGGACTACCGCCCCCTCAAAGTGATGTGATTCGCTAATGCCATACGCGGGACGTATAAAGGATGGATTTAATGTTATTATATATTATGTTATACTGGAATTATTATTTACCTCTATATCATTATTATTTCTTTCCATTAAAGTATGATATAGAAATGAAAGTAGCGTTCATGCGTACGTACGGCTTACCGTCTCCATGAACGGTGCATTTCATTTCTTATCCCCAAATGTAATGTACCATTATAAGTACATATATATAATGGATATATATGATGTATGATACATCTAAATGATTAATATAATTCTGGAATTAAAATATCCATACCTCTCATATAGTTTTAATTCCATTAATACGACATAGAAATGAAAGTAGCGTTCATGCGTACGTACGGCTTACCGTCTCCATGAACGGTGCATTTCATTTATTTGCTCTAAATGATTATGTGATTTTTTAAATACATGTATATGCTGGATATATATGATATATATGATATCCAAATCAGGAATTTCATTTTTGGATATGAAGAACCTTTGACCACATGAACAACATGTAATTGTAAGAAGTCCTCTTTCGACTTAAGAACCAAATATCGACAAAACAAACATGGTTAACTTAAATGATTAAATAATGTTTATAACATGGTAATAAGTGATATAAAAGGAATAATGAACTGTAAAAAGGTTCTTAAGGAAGAATAAATTAACTCAAGTTTATTATTCAGGAGATTAAAGAACGATCGAGTCAAGTCGGACCCGAGGTAAGGGATCCTACACCTCTCTTTCTTTTTAAGTACACTCTTTTATGTCATTCATTTTAAAGCTCATCTTTATTTTTACTGGGATGTTATTTTATATTAATCTTACTGTAATTTTTATGTTCATGTGATTAGAGACCTTATTCTCTCTAATCAATCCATTTTGGAAGTTTTGAGTGGCGCCGATAGGCTGTCGAATTTTCGTAAGAGATCTAACCTCTCTCTCTCTTTTAAAGTACTCTCCTTTATGTCACTTCTTTTAAGCTCCTATTTGTTATGTTGGGGGATGTTCTTTTATATTCCTATTTCTGTAAACATTATTTTGATGTAATGATAGACCCTATTTCCTCTCATCAATCCATTTTGGATGTTTTAAGTGGCGCCGTTAGGCTGCCGAGTTTTCGTAAGAGATTTTTCATCTCACTTTTATTCCCGTGAGATTTATGCTACATTTGCCACAATTTCCATTCAGTGGTTTATGTACTGCCCACTATTACAATATTATTGTAATATAATTATATTTATGGGTATTTACATATTCATTTTATTACACTTCTTCAATGGGGTGTACTTTTCAAAATTTACACAAGTCGGTAAGGGAACCTTTCACCCTTCTTTTTTTTAAAAGACTTATTTCGTGGGGTCTTTTAATTTACATATTGTTATGTTGGGATATGTTCTCATATATCCTTATTGATGTAAATTTTATGTCCAAGTGATGAGATACCCTTTTTTTATCTCTCATCAACTCTTTTTGATGTGACGCCGTTAGGCTGTCAAGGGAACTTCTTAACCCAATTTTGATTTCATTGGGTTCAACATGTTGTTATTGAATATGTAATCCTTTGAATATGTGTGAATGACCTTTGATTATTTTACACTTAATATCCACTTATATTTGGTGTATTCATTTGTCACACATAATTATGTAATTGATTTATCCTTAAACCATGGATACCGTCTTTGTAAGGGACTTCGTCTCAATCTCCTTTCATTGAGACATATTTCATTTTATACACAACTTTCTTTTATACGGTGTATAAACCCCTTTGACTTTTACTTTAATACAAAAGGAATCTTTTTCTATGAAGCGTTTTACTAAACGAAAAAAGGAATGTTTTTTTAACATACGCGGTGACAACGACCTTTTCCTCCGCCGCGAGTATTATTTGGTCTTTGGCTTCCACAACAAGCCGATATGTTTTTAAAATGAAATAAGTACCATATACTCTTTTATGTATTTTGGTATTGAAAATGGTTTTGATAAAGGATTCTATTATATTTTGATTGAAATGTGGAAATGTTATCATTCCTTTATATTGGTTTTATGTTTTATGATTTTATATTGGTACTTGGACATTTTAACGGGTGGTTACGTTATAAACCATATGACAGGTGGTGCCGTGAATACCAGGACGGGTGGTTACGTTATAACCTCCAATGCATTAGGTATGGAAGTCGGCCGTATGGCTATTCCATTAAGTATGTATAGAAATTGGTCGTATGGCTATTCCATTAAGTGATATGTGTGGAAGTCGACCGTATGGTTATTCCACCTAAGTATGTTTATGTCCCAAGTTACCTTTATATATGTTATGTGTTCTTTATATGGGTTTTATGGTAATCCTTTGGTTACAAAATGGTAAGTAATGATACTTTTTTTTCAGTGAAAAGGTTTTACTACTTCATGAAGGTGAAAAGTATTACATTGATAAAGTATTCATGGTTTACTTGTTGTTTTGAAAAACTAACAGTTTTCATTCTTTGTGTATCCCTTACTGAGCTTCTTATGCTCATACCAAGTTTTTGAACTGTTTTTCACAGGACATAGCGTGGAATAGGGTCAAGGATGGGATCAAGGGAAAGTCATGCTGCCTAAAACATGGAACTATACATGTTTCTTTTAAAGAGTTTTTATTTTATGGAAATTTAGTAGAAGCGACTACGTTGTAATCTTTTGAGATGTAATAGTAATGTTCTAATTCTCTAAAACTCTAAACCTGAAAAGATCCTCAATGTGAATTACTCATTTAATTCAATATTAAGTAAGGTTTAAGGCTGGGGCATTATAATAAAAAATATAAATTTGATATTAAGGAATAATGATAAACAAAATAACACCACAATAACATATAATCCATGGATCATCACAATATGTATTGGCCCAAACATTAATAGATAAAATTCCATTTCTTATTGAATTAAATGCCCTATTGTTTATTTTTTTTGAAAATACAATCAATTATTTGGTTTTTTTATCTTATACCGATTTTAATATACTATTTGGAATCATTAAATTTGATAATATGATTTTGATAAATTATAATATTATGCATAATAATAGAAGATATTGATAAATCCATTTAAAAACAATGGAATTTATGGCCTCAACCAGTAGGATAATTCCATATGAAGCCAATTTATCAGAGATTCAGAGGGAGATCGCATAACATGGATTTTAGCTAGACCATGACCAAGAGGAGATCCAATAACTAATGCATAAGTGAAACTTTTTATGGGGTTATTTCATGCTCATTGAGATCATGGACCAAACCGTGTACACCGAACTACAACATGGATATATCACCATTATGCACCTTACACAATGTATGTTTTCTGTTTTAATAATGTTTTATAAATTATGACCCCAGAAAAATGAATATGTAAATTCTATTTTAAAAGGAATAATTTTAATATTTAATTATTTTTATTATTACATTTCAATTGATTTTGATTTTGAAATAATAGAACATAAATTAGATTTCTTGGTAATATGTAATTTAAATTAAGACATTCCGTTTACTGATTTAATTAGTATTTAAAATAAATAATATTTTTCTAAAATGTTATTATTATAAAATATTTATTATGTATAATTATTATTATAATTTTAGGAAACAAAAAAAATTTAATTTTATAAGGGTTCAAAAACTACTATTGCCCAAAAACATCACTTCTCTATAATTGGATATTTTTATTTTAAAAGTGTAAATTTCATATATTTAGAAAATTATTTGGGTAAAATATATATTATTTTTTAAATTATAACATATAAATAATCCAATTTTTAATTTTTCATAATTTTTATAAATAGTCTTATTTTCGTGAAAAAAATTAATTAAGTTATAAATATATGCTGTGTATAATGAAATCATAATGACCCATATGTGATGAAATAAATTATTTTAATGGTATTTATGACTATATTTTTTCCAATTTAAAATAATGTTATTTAGTGGTTATTTTTTATATTTTATAAATAATTTAGGAATCCTCCAAAACCTATATAAATTTTTTTAGTTTTAAAGTCATTTCATTATGAACATGACTCACATCCAGATCAACAATTGTAATATTTTATTAACTCAGGATCATAGAATTATAAATCAATGAAAACAACCACCTTTTGTAGACACAATAGTCGAACACCGTGGGATGGTTTAGGGGTTTTATTACTTTATTATATAGAGTTCAAAACGTATGTTTGGGAAACCATAAAGTAATACCCTATCTTTTCATATATAAATCCACCCAGTATCCCATTAATCATAACTCAAAAACCCTAAAGAACATTCTTACAGTGAAAAAACTAATCTAGAGTCCTATCGCGGTTCCCCCAAGCTATCATGAATCTCCTTCCATGATTTTGGAATAACTGCCTCAAGGTGTGGGAACTCTCTCTCTTATTTTTATTCAACCACCTCTTTTATGTTGTGCCACTTATTTTCCATTTTTTGTCTAGGAATGATTTTATCCGTACCACTAAATTCACTTTTTAGTCAAATTTCATGATATATCCCTTTATCTCTCATTATTCCCTCTCATGAACTGTAATTTACCCCTGTTATTCTCCCAAAATTGCATTATGATTTCCCATAAAAAATTAAGGGATCTCCCTCTCTATGTTTTCATCGAGATCCTATTTTATATTATGCCTCTTAATTTACATTATTTATAGTCTGGTTATGTGTTTCTTCATCCCTCTAACTTCTGTTTTAATATCCATGTGATAAGATACCCCTTTCACTCTCATTAAACCAGTTCATCAATCATTAAGTATTATCATTGTACTACCACAACTTCATTATGAGTTTTCTGTGACAATAAAATGTATTTGTTATATCATCACTATTTACAAAAAATAGTATTAACCTATAAATACCTATATCAATTTTATTTGGTATTCTATGTATGTATTCCACACACCATGCATGTGGAATAAAATGTGATGAAATATGATCCTATGTTGAACGATCTATGTCAATCAACTATTCATGTTCATTATTTTAATGTAACAGGTGAAAAAAATATAGTTCTCTAAAACATTGTGTAATGTTGTTGTCTGATAAGAAGTCAATAAAGGGACTAGGAAGTGAACCAAATATATAACTGGAATTTATCTACCATTTCATGATATCTTTGATGTTATTCATGACATATGTTTAGGATGTAATGATTAATGTTGTTTTCATTTAACAATGTTTCCATTATGATTTCATGTTATATCATGACTGCTTATTCATTATTACGATTCTCACATTCTCAATATACCATTGAAATTTATATTGTCTAAAATGCAATAAATTCTTCAACTTATTATATGTTTATTCACATACTGGGATTTATAGCTCACCCCTTTTCATGTTCGGTCACATATTATCTCCTAGTCAACTTGAAAAACACTTAAATCTTAGATCATGATGGTTTTCATTAAAATAATTCTTTGTCCTAGGGTTTTCTAGATATATAACAAGAATCCATCACATGGAATAACATTGATATAGTTTATTGCTCTCCAAAAGTGATTTCCAGAAAATAGGCATCAAGGATCTTTATAGTACACCTTCTGTAGAAGCCCGAACTCCAGATAACTATAGGAGCCGGTGCCTTCTGAACATGATGTGTTATCTTAAAATAAAATACACTTTGTTAGCAACACATCATGTCCCATACAGAGGATCGTGTGCGGTTCGGGTTCTGGGAAACCAGAAACTTCTGAAACCATCCATCTTACAAAAGCTGACACCTGAAAATTTTAAACCAAAACATAGGGTGAGCATTGAAATACTCAGTAAGGGGGTTTTAAAAAGAATTTAAAATATAGTAACATTTGAAAACATTCTTTTAAAAGAGTTTGAGCATCCACTAAGAAAGATTTTAACACAACATACATAACAATGCTTTAATCAAAGTTATCACGACAAACATGAAACGAATACGTTAACTCTTAAAGGAGTGATAATGGTTGATATAAACAAGCACTACATGTGATTTACTTGAGCATAAAATTTAAACAGTTAAAAGTAATGCATAATCAGAGTTGCGCACAAGGAAACAACTAAACGTTCATATGTTGGTTACTATTCTATTAAGTGATAACACTAGGCATGCTTCAAACTTCAAACTAGGGAATTATGAACTTTATACAAACATTAAAGGCATCAGTCATGAAAGAACTTTATCTTGGAAAAAATTGTTATATAACTTGAATTATGTGGCATCAAAATTTAATATTGACAATCGTTTCGTTTCACCAAGGTCCATCCCCAAGGTGTCATTTGAAAATTACCAAGGTTATTCACCATGGTATCGTGAAAATTGTAATCTCTAGTGGTTACATCATTACCCAATGCATTGGAGCGCTATCAGGGCGCACCCTTAAATTTGCCTTTATTATCATGTGAGCCACATCGTTCATGCTTTACTTAAATCATTCATATATTCAAGATGTCTCATACCACCGTGAATATCTCATTCCTTTTCATTTGCCTTACCCAAGGTGTCCCATACCTCTTTGGGTAATCCAAATTTACTAGTTCGTTTAGTGATAGGTCATAAGTACTATGTATATTAATAATGAATCATTTCACATTTTACAAATCACATTGTAGAAACATGCCAATAACTAATTAAGGACAAACATAGTTTAGTGCAACATCCTTTTCACTAAAGCATGTAAAAGAATGGTATAATAAATGATGAATATTTGCCATTTTAAATTCATGGATAAGGGAATGTTTTAAGGAAAACACTTGAAATTAGTTATGGTGATAAATAGGCCCTTGACCTTGTAAATGAATTAAATCATGATTTGATTAGTTAATGCATTCAGTAGGGTAGGTTCATCATGATCCATTGAGTCTTAAGTCATCCAGTACACTTTATGTCCCAAAGGACACCATTCATGGTAAAACAATTTCAAACAACCCGTATTACATGTTGGTTCATTTTGATATCTGAATATAAAATAGATAGAGTTTTGGCTATATATATAATTAAAATAGGTAACCCGTATATATACAAAACATAATTTTCTTAGGTTTGGTTTTTAAAAGAAATAAGATAATTCTTTTGTGACCATTGTATTAAACCTTAAGAAAGACCGTTTTAAACCGGATGAATTTCCTTATACAAAAGGATGTATATTCATGTATAAAATTTACATATACTATGAGAGTATAAAAGTTTGAGTTTAGAAAAGAAAACAGTACACGAAAACATTCCTATATGTGCATGAAAACAGACCCTTAGAACACGACAACATTCAAAGGGTCCATATATTAGGTATATATATATATAAACTAATAAAAGCTATATATATATATATATACCGAAGGTTGCAAAACAAACAAGGACCCTTACATACACATTCCGTTAAAATCATGAAGGCATAAAGCTTTGAAGACAAATCAACCCGAGGGGGTGATGTTTAAGTATATATATATATATGTATAAACTGTATATATATATACACCGTGAGTATATATAATGTAGATTATTTTCGAAACAAGGCAAGGATGCAAGACAAACCCTTACCGCGTTGAGGAGGAAGCCTGGACAGGTGCGCCGCTGGGTTGCTGGGAGTCCGTGGAAAAGAAAGAAGAGGAGGGGAAGGGGCCGCCTCGGGCTTCAATGAGGCAGGGGTTTATATAGGCCTTGGTGCCTCGTTGGTGGCCCGACCTAGGCGTAGACTGACGTGGGGGAGACGGACGAACAGGAACCTAGGAGGGGGAGGTGTGCTCGGAAGTCAAGGTGAAGCACGAGGGAGGGGGGGCCTGGTGTCCTTGGTGCAGGTCTACGGTCGGCTGCGGTAGCGAGGAGGAAGACGATGGGGTCGACGCGGAAGGGAAAGGGACGGCCGGGATCAGAAGGAGGGAAGATCCTGTGGCTGGAGGAGGCGCGGAAACAGGTTAAATGTTTTAAAGGGATGGAGGGCTGCGATTCAATCGCCGAAGAGATCGGACGGCGATGGAGATACCGCGGGAGAGGCATCGCGTTTAAAAACAGGATGGACGGCGGAGATCGACGCAGAAGTCGATCGGACGGCTCTGGTCGCGCGGAGCGCGTCCCACATCGAAACCGCAACGTTTTGAGGTGCGGTATAAAAGATAAGCTGCTCGGGTAGCGGAGTAATAACACAACACACACACGCACTCGGGGCCTTATACACGGGCCCCTCCCCACCCCCGCGGGCCTTGGCCCAACTACACCCAGCGCGAGCCGCGGCCTTACACACGGGCCCACACGCGTCCTGGGTAACCCATGCCTCGGCTGACCCCGAGCCTCAGGCTGGCTCTCAAAAAGCGCACGCACACCAGGGGAGCCCGATGGCGGTACATCGGGTTCCCACGGGGTCTCGGCCTTGGCCTGAGGGCTTGTCCCTTGTGGGATTCCCTTGGCTGGCCGGGACTCAAGCAAAAATGTTTTTTTTTTTTTTTTTGAAAAAAACGTTTTATTATATACTTAGCTCAAAAGTAGTGAAAAGTAGGGATTTAGAAAAACAAATTGTTTTAACTCAAAATTTTAGAACAAATTTCAAATTTAGATAAAATATTTTAATTCTTGATCTAAATCTTTAAAAGATATACCTCTTGTACATTACTATTAAAATCATTAGTATTTTTAAAACACTCTACTACTTGTTGTATAAAATTCCATTAAAGAACAAAAGTTTTCCCAAGATTTTTCATCATTTAAGAGATAAAAAGGTATAATTATTACAAATTCACTCTAAACATATTTTTTAATAAAAATATTACCAAGTTTCCAACTAGCTAGGTATTTCTCGGGATTTTGTATAAGCGAGGAAATTTAATTTTAAGAATAAAAACGAAGAATCTTCTATAAAAGAATGTTTTTAAGAATGAGGGAATAAAACTTAGTTTTCTTTTAAAGTAAATTTTAGTGGAAACACAACGGTAGCTTTTAAAAACCCAACGGACATATATTTAAACATAACGGTCATAACTCAAAGAACTAGTATAAATTCAGGAATGTGGGGTACCCTTTAAAACAGAACACTTGAACAAGAAGGATGGCTCTCCTCATACCATTGGCGTTGAGCATGTGTGCCGTGGCCCTGGCGATTATACTTTTCACGCTGTTGGATCCTGAAGATGACAACTATCCGATTGCCCGTGTTGTGGTTCTTTGTAGTCTTGTTGTGGCCGTGTTAGGTCTTGTGCAGGGCACTTTCAATTAGATGGGTCTTGTAGTAAAGTGATGTTTTAAAAAATGTCAGTTTACATTATTCTCTACGTATTATTTCATTTCTAATTCCTTATTAGCAAAACGAATAAAACAAGAGACGTTAGTAAAGGCATAACACTTCTTACATAAACCCGTTCATAAAACCTGGGGCGTCACATTATCCCCCCCTTAAGAAAATTGCGTCCTCGCAATTTATTCCACGACACTACAAGGTTCAGAAACGTTCCTACCACCTCCACCAACGAAAAGGGTCAACAGGTGTATTTAGAGGGATCCCCGTAGCGAAGCTCACTTCATCCAGCTCTCTAATCCACACACACCTAAGACAGGAGGGGTAGCACTTATGTTCTGGGCTTTCAGGCCTCCAAAGGGAAGCTCGAACCGTACAAAGTTCTGAAATGTCTTTGCAGACCAACGTTCGAAGAACTTTCCGAATTATGTCTCGGTCGAGGATATCGATGCCATAGATATGGTCAAACAGGCTAAAGCTGAGAAGTTAGAGCATATAAGCTGCATAAAGATTTCCCTCTAACGCAGCTTCCTGGAATTTCACTCTGGCCGTGAAGTTTCGGCCTAGGGTGAAACAAAGAAAGAGCCCTTCGTGGTAACTTCCTCGTCGTTCACGTCCGGCTAGCTGAGCAGAGCCGATGCGGTAATAGATGGAGGCATTCCCCTGGCAGGTGCGGAGAATCTCCGGACCGTTTGTTATCTCAAACCATTGCTTTCACGTTCTTCGCAAATTTGCGAAGGGGTCATACTCGTCCTCACACGTTTTGATCGCAATGATTTCCAAAATCTCGGTGGGATGAGATAGCAGGTGGGTTTGTCCTTCCATCTGAATGTTTAAAGACAGGAGTTCCATTACTTGAAAGACATACAAGGGCAAAAACATGGTACGAACAAGGAAAGGAGGAAGATAACATTTCAATAAACATACGTTCATTATTATTAGTGCTTGAGTTTCCCTTACTCATTGACTAAACGAACTCCACACAGAGAAGCAAAACTCCCTAACTCCTCGAACCAAACACAGGCCGAGCATTCAGGGAAAAACTCATGAGGACACCTATGACGTCTTATGAGTCTTGCATGGGGGACGTGAAGTTGAGAGACATCTTCATACACTTGTCGTCTGTAAGACAATCGGGTGGACTCGTCTTCTAGCCTTCCGAAGTCCAACAACTGACCCCAGAAGCCATAGTTTAAAACCTGACAAAGGTAGCTTGCTCGGAGGTCTCCGTCCGCAGCAGCTTCTTGAAAGGGGTTATCGAGCATAGTGCCAAAGTTTTCACCCGCCGTGAAAATCCGGAAAAGTCCCTCGTAGTACCTTCCTCGACGTACATAGGAGGGAAATAGGGTTATTATCATAAGGAGGTAATCCAATCCCAACCCTTGGTGCAGACTAAGCACTCGAGGTGAGTTGGATACATCGTAAAGGTATTTCCATGTCATACGGATATGGGCATAGTTTAGAAAGTCCTCACGGCTTGCTAAAGACACAATGGTCTCTAGGGCCTCTGTGGGAAGAGATAAGAGATTTGTGCCTTCATTTTCCATCTGAAATTTAAGAAAACCAAGTTTTTAATAAAATTGAAATACATATACATATATATTTTTGTTTCAGTTTCTGGCTTTCCAGAGTTATCCAAACTGAACCTCTGATACCAACTGTAGAAGCCCGAACTCCAGATAACTATAGGAGCCGGTGCCTTCTGAACATGATGTGTTATCTTAAAATAAAATACACTTTGTTAGCAACACATCATGTCCCATACAGAGGATCGTGTGCGGTTCGGGTTCTGGGAAACCGGAAACTTCTGAAACCATCCATCTTACAAAAGCTGACACCTGAAAATTTTAAACCAAAACATAGGGTGAGCATTGAAATACTCAGTAAGGGGGTTTTAAAAAGAATTTAAAATACAGTAACATTTGAAAACATTCTTTTAAAAGAGTTTGAGCGTCCACTAAGAAAGATTTTAACACAACATACATAACAATGCTTTAATCAAAGTTATCACGACAAACATGAAACGAATACGTTAACTCTTAAAGGAGTGATAATGGTTGATATAAACAAGCACTACATGTGATTTACTTGAGCATAAAATTTAAACAGTTAAAAGTAATGCATAATCAGAGTTGCGCACAAGGAAACAACTAAACGTTCATATGTTGGTTACTATTCTATTAAGTGATAACACTAGGCATGCTTCAAACTTCAAACTAGGGAATTATGAACTTTATACAAACATTAAAGGCATCAGTCATGAAAGAACTTTATCTTGGAAAAACTTGTTATATAACTTGAATTATGTGGCATCAACATTTAATATTAACAATCGTTTCGTTTCACCAAGGTCCATCCCCAAGGTGTCATTTGAAAATTACCAAGGTTATTCACCATGGTATCGTGAAAATTGTAATCTCTAGTGGTTACATCATTACCCAATGCATTGGAGCGCTATCAGGGCGCACCCTTAAATTTGCCTTTATTATCATGTGAGCCACATCGTTCATGCTTTACTTAAATCATTCATATATTCAAGATGTCCCATACCACCGTGAATATCTCATTCCTTTTCATTTTCCTTACCCAAGGTGTCCCATACCACTTTGGGTAATCCAAATTTACTAGTTCGTTTAGTGATATGTCATAAGTACTATGTATATTAATAATGAATCATTTCACATTTTACAAATCACATTGTAGAAACATGCCAATAACTAATTAAGGACAAACATAGTTTAGTGCAACATCCTTTTCACTAAAGCATGTAAAAGAATGGTATACTAAATGACGAATATTTGCCATTTTAAATTCATGGATAAGGGAATGTTTTAAGGAAAACACTTGAAATTAGTTATGGTGATAAATAGGCCCTTGACCTTGTAAATGAATTAAATCATGATTTGATTAGTTAATGCATTCAGTAGGGTAGGTTCATCATGATCCATTGAGTCTTAAGTCATCCAGTACACTTTATGTCCCAAAGGACACCATTCATGGTAAAACAATTTCAAACAACCCGTATTACATGTTGGTTCATTTTGATATCTGAATATAAAATAGATAGAGTTTTGGCTATATATATAATTAAAATAGGTAACCCGTATATATACAAAACACAATTTTCTTAGGATTGGTTTTTAAAAGAAATAAGATAATTCTTTTGTGACCATTGTATTAAACCTTAAGAAAGACCGTTTTAAACTGGATGAATTTCCTTATACCAAATGATGTATATTCATGTATAAACTTTACATATACTATGAGAGTATAAAAGTGTGAGTTTAGAAAAGAAAACAGTACACAAAAACATTCCTATATGTGCATGAAAACAGACCCTTAGAACACGACAACATTCAAAGGGTCCATATATTAGGTATATATATATATAAACTAATAAAATCTGTATATATATATATATACCGAAGGTTGCAAAACAAAAAAGGACCCTTACATACACATTCCGTTAAAATCATGAAGGCATAAAGCTTTGAAGACAAATCAACCCGAGGGGGTGATGTTTAAGTATATATATATATATATGTATAAACTGTATATATATATACACCGTGAGTATATATAATGTAGATTATTTTCGAAACAAGGCAAGGATGCAAGACAAACCCTTACCGCGTTGAGGAGAAAGCTTGGAAAGGTGCGCCGCTGGGTTGCTGGGAGTCCGTGGAAAAGAAATAAGAGGAGGGTAAGGGGCCGCCTCAGGGTTCAATGAGGCAGGGGTTTATATAGGCCTTGGTGCCTCGTTGGTGGCCCGACCTAGGCGTAGACTGACGTGGGGGAGACGGACGAACAGGAACCTAGGAGGGGGAGGTGTGCTCGGAAGTCAAGGGGCAGCACGAGGGAGGGGGGCCTGGTGTCCTTGGTGCAGGTCTACGGTCGGCTGCGGTAGCGAGGAGGAAGACGATGGGGTCGACGCGGAAGGGAAAGGGACGGCCGGGATCAGAAGGAGGGAAGATCCTGTGGCTGGAGGAGGCGCGGAAACAGGTTAAATGTTTTAAAGGGATGGAGGGCTGCGATTCAATCGCCGAAGAGATCGGACGACGATGGAGATACCGCGGGAGAGGCATCGCGTTTAAAAACAGGATGGACGGCGGAGATCGACGTAGAAGTCGATCGGACGGCTCTGGTCGCGCGGAGCGCGTCCCACATCGAAACCACAACGTTTTGAGGTGCGGTATAAAAGATAAGCTGCTCGGGTAGCGGAGTAATAACACAACACACACACGCACTCGGGGCCTTATACACAGGCCCCTCCCCACCCCCGCGGGCCTTGGCCCAACTACACCCAGCGCGAGCCACGGCCTTACACACGGGCCCGCACGCGTCCTGGGTAACCCATGCCTCGGCTGACCCCGAGCCTCAGGTTGGCTCTCAAAAAGCGCACGCACACCAGGGGAGCCCGATGGCGGTACCTCGGGTTCCCACGGGGTCTCGGCCTTGGCTTGAGGGCTTGTCCCTTGTGGGATGCCCTTGGCTGGCCGGGACTCAAGCAAACATTATTATTATTATTTTTTTTTTGAAAAAAAAGTTTTATTATATACTTAGCTCAAAAGTAGTGAAAAGTATGGATTTAGAAAAACAAATTGTTTTAACTCAAAATGTTAGAACAAATTTCAAATTTTGATAAAATATTTTAATTCTTGATCTAAATCTTTAAAAGATATACCTCTTGTACATTACTATTAAAATCATTAGTATTTTTAAAACACTCTACTACTTGTTTTATAAAATTCCTTTAAAGAACAAAAGTTTTCCCAATATTTTTCATCATTTAAGAGATAAAAAGGTATAATTATTACAAATTCACTCTAAACATATTTTTTAATAAAAATATTACCAAGTTTCCAACTACCTAGGTATTTCTCGGGATTTTGTATAAGCGAGGAAATTTACTTTTAAGAATAAAAACGAAGAATCTTCTATAAAAGAATGTTTTTAAGAATGAGGGAATAAAACTTAGTTTTCTTTTAAAGTAAATTTTAGTGGAAACACAACGGTAGCTTTTAAAAACCCAACGGACATATATTTAAACATAACGGTCATAACTCAAAGAACTAGTATAAATACAGGAATGTGGGGTACCCTTTAAAACAGAACACTTGAACAAGAAAGATGGCTCTCCTCATACCATTGGCATTGAGCATGTGTGCCGTGGCCCTGGCGATTATACTTTTCACGCTGTTGGATCCTGAAGATGACGACTATCCGATTGCCCGTGTTGTGGTTCTTTGTAGTCTTGCTGTGGCCGTGTTAGGTCTTGTGCAAGGCACTTTCAATTAGATGGGTCTTGTAGTAAAGTGATGTTTTAAAAATGTCAGTTTACATTATTCTCTACGTTTTATTTCATTTCTAATTCCTTATTAGCAAAACGAATAAAACAAGAGACATTAGTAAAGGCATAACACTTCTTACATAAACCCGTTCATAAAACCTAGGGCGTCACACCTTCACTACATAGTAAAATAAGATTACACATACCACAATGAGAAATATATAGATAGTAATGAATGTTCTTAATAGAAGTTAATAGTTTCATTATGCAACTACTAGAAGAGAAGCATTCTCCATGATAGATGATAAATTTGAAAATAAGCACAATGATTGTTTTCTAAAATATATTGAGATTTATAATTGAAAAATGGATGTTGAACAATAATTTTAATTTTTTTCATATTTAATAGAGTAATGAAAATATCTTCTAGATAGAGATAGATATTCAAAAGGGAAATTATTATTCATGTTCTTTTATATTCTCTTATTTAATTTCTTATTCATCATCAAATACATGTTCATTAAATTTATCTTAATATTTCATACCAATTTGACTTATAAAATTTTTTCTCTAAAATTAATTATAGATATCATTTTCTCAAATGTAAATTGACAAAATTACATAGTAATTATTTATTATTATAATATTATCTTCTCCTAGTTCATGAAAAAAAAATTAAAAATCATTTTAGATTAAAAAATAATCAAATATTTAATAGACCTATGAAAATATTAAAATTACACATAAAGTAATAAAATATAAATAGATATGGTTGTTGGAAAATAACAAAGCCGAGTTAGGATCACCACATAGAGAAAATATATAAATTTCAATTCATATAGATGAATTGACCTACAAAAATGTTTTTCCGAAATATAATTTCTCATGATGAAAAATAGCTTATCAAATTATCACATGAAACCAACTGAATAGAATATAAGAATGAAGCATTTTAGATGATTTAATTATGTAGAAAAAGGATGTAGCCAATTCACATAGTTTTTTCATTAATTAAGTCATTCATTCATGTAGGTTATTTCATGATGTAAATGGTTTTCATGTATATTGTTTCACAATGATGTGAATTCATGTAAGGGATTCCTTAATGTATCCAATTGAAATAACTGAATTCTTGATGTAGTCAAATATTATTGTATGGGATTTATCAATGAAGGTGATTCTCACATAGCCGATTCTGTAGTGTAGAAATTTTTACCTAGTAAAATTTATTTAAAAATTCCAAAATGGAGAATATTAAGAAAAATGACATAAATAATAATAAAACCTGATGAAAAAATATAGGAAAAAAACATGTGTAATATATAAATGTTTTTTGAGATCATCAAAAATGTAATTCCAATGGGATATGATAGAACAATATTATTAGTTCAACATTAATTAGTATAAACATATATACTCACATAAAGATCTCCATCATAAAAATAATGCATAAAATGTATTTGAATAAAATGGAGAGACCTAAAAACCAATGTATATATAAAAATTGTATGATATATGAGAATTACAATAATAAATCTACTCGATCAACTCTATATTAACATAGGTCATGTCCACATCCCAAAACATTCACGAGGTACCACCATGAAAACATAACAATTTCACTTACATGAGAGAATAAGAGAAATATACACATTGAGGTTTGTATGTAGGGATGGAATGCTACATTACCAGTAGTATTTTTACAAATAGTTTTTATAATTCCTTTATAAGTAATTTCCTAAATTATGGATAGAATAATAAATAGGAAATATTAATTTAAATGAGATTATTTGAATAAAATATGCAACATACTACATCCCATGAATATGTTATCACCCACTTTAAATTCCAATGAGATTGAATCATCCTAATAAAAGTATTATCATTTTCAAATAGTAAAAATAATACTTTTGAACATTGTTAAATTAAATAATAATTATGGTTTAATTTGAATTATTTATGAAATAATATTTTTTAAATTAATTATGGAACCTCAAGATGGAAATAAAGATAATCAGAATAATAGAAAGTGATCTTTTGAGTTAAAAATATATATAATTCCCTATTTTAAATTTTTTCCCAAAAAACACATCTTTCTAATCCCAGTTGAAATTTATACTAAACCAAAATTAGGGGAAACACAAAATGGGAACCATATTCCAAATGGTCTATAAACATGGTATAGTTATTAATGTAAAGATAAATTTGATATCATGGAATCATGATAAAAACAAGATATTAATAAAAAATAAATAAATCAAGGACCATCATAATAATTGTATAAGAAAATTTAAGAGCATCATTAGAAGCTCACTAGGTCTTATTTTAAGATGATCTTGGACATACAATGGTGGAACTAATGATCATAATATGTTGAGACCCATCCAAAACATCCAAATAATGATTTATAAACAAAAATCATTTGAGGTACTCCGCAAATTGATTTTATCAACTAAACATGGGGTTACTAACTAGTTTTTAATATTAACAAGTATATCATTCATAAAAATATATTCCACTAATCAACCTAGGGTTCCCAGGACCTAACCCACGATAAAACAAATAAAAAGGCCATTTAATCAACACATTTATCAATAATAATCCATTTAAATATTCAATGAAATAAACTCCAATATCCTCTTAATAAATGGAACCTTTTATATCAATACATGCATCAAATCATAATTCAATTAATTAAATGAATGGAAAATTATTATACAATAAATGAAACAAAAGGGAAAATCCAATGGTGTTATAAGAAATTGTAAAAATATCATTATATGGTTATAAAAATTCCATTACATAAAGAATGGAAAATCATGTTATAAAACCATCCCATTTAATCATTACCATGTAAAAAACATTATAAATTAATTTAAGAAAAATATTTCCAATGAATCATCATGAAAATAATTACAGAATCCAAAAAATATGCCAAATTCATAAAATACAATAAAAAAAGATAGAGTATTAAAATCATAACACCCACCCTCAAAATAAAACAACCCCATGAAAATGTGATTTTACCTCTTTAAAAATCAACATAGAATAATATTACATCCACTATCATTAAATGTAGTGGTAAAATTCCTCTGTCGAATTTATACAAACAATTTTCATGCACAAAAAGTTGTTTTATGAATTTAAATTTGGGTATTAATAGAAAACCATTTACTCAATATTGAGAAAGGTACTTATCCCAAATAGACATAAAATCATTTTTATTAATATTCATTACATTCCACAAACAAATTCCATTGGATTTTAATATTTTAGTTACTTTAGAAACATTGAAACACAAACATCGTTATATATGTGATCTATTTTATCCCTCAGTGTGTTATTCACAATTAACACCCATATTAGTCATATCTTATATAATAAATATATCCATAATTTGGAGAAACGAAACATAATAAAGGGTATGCTAAAATACTTAGTAATGGTAATCCAAGGAGACATGTATGAATAATCTAAACCAAAGGGTATGAGAACATGAGAACAACATTTGAAAATTATACCATACTTATCAAAGATCATAATCTTCATTAATGGAAAAAAGATTTTAAATTTAAAATACATGAATTATAACAGAATAAAAGAACATGATCCAAGACTGTAGAACAATAAAATTAAATATGGAATTACTGAAAAACACATATGTATAAAAAATAATTTCCATATTAGTTATGGATGAATTTCAAGCCTATAATAGTATAATGGGTTTCATCCCCAAACCATCATAGTAGTAAAGGTTCACTTTCAAGATGATCATAGAAAACAATGTTCCTTGCTAAATCAAGCTTACTCCTCATTCTTTCAATGTACTAAACCGAGTTCACTCCCCATTCCGTTCCAATTTATCTCATGGGATATAATTATTTACCCATTTCATTGGAGAGATATATAGGTCACACCCCTAACATAATTTAAATTATATTTATATTTTCCACTAGATCATAAATATTCATCCTATAAAATCCAATGAAATGAAACGGGTATAATATTTTTTTTATCATAACCTACATAAAAAAGATATGCATCATTATCATTTTATCAAAGAAAATCCCATGAAAAGAAGTGGGATTCAAAATCAATTTATTTTGGAATAACTCAGGAAAGAGAAACAGGATTCATAAACCACATGCCATCAAAACAGAAATCATTCAGAGATACAATATTATTGGTTTCATTGAATATTATCGCTTAAAATAATAATTTACATCAATTTATGTCATATTTGATGTAAAATTATTTTGATCAATCATAAATAAAATATCATGAGGAAAATATCATTTATGGTATGAAAAAACATCTAAAAACTTAAATCATTTTAACTTTTTTTCGAAAAAAAACTTGAAAACATTAAAAGGAATATTAAATTCTCTAATTGGTTGTGAAATAGATAAAAAAATTTCATGACATATATGTTTATGTATATATTACATTTAAATTTTCGATAAAATCCAAATATCCCTTATTTGGAAAATGACATGAAGATTCATTTATAAAAATTCTTAAAAGTATACAGTTTGTAATTTTTTCTAAAAAACTCATAAGATTTTAATGGACCATTTTTCAAAAAAAATTATATGGCATGGTTTTACATGATAATAGATTACTGATTGATGATAGAAATTGGGAAATATTTAAAAAAAATTATAAATAATTTTATGTACCAAATTGTGGGAAAATGGTACCATTAATTGAACATATCGTGAATAAATATCTGGGAATATAATTAATGAGAATTATTTAGAGGTATATCATGATATTTTACTTTTGGACACTTAATCATGAAGAATCATAATAAATGATGAGATTGTGACAAAAAATTATAACATCTTTGGTAACATTGAATAATAAGACATGTGAAGTAGTATAATAAAATAAAACCTTAAATATCATCAATATGAATAAAGTCAAACTAATAAATGTCCATTTGGCTTCTGTTCACATTGTTAAATATATAGGTGTATATCATTACATAGGTCTCAAAGAATCCAATTTGAGAAAAAATCAGGTACCTTAACTATTCACTTCCTTCATGATAATTTTAACCATCATTAAATAAATATAAATTTATTATAAATTTATTAAATAACCATATTAGTATATATATTACCATATATGTTTCACTTATTCCAATCTATTAGCATTTTTTAACAATTATTTATAAAAGTCACATTCCAAGGAATATCTACATTGTTTTTTGTGTAAGTTTTGAATTGTATTTTTGGTCCTATAACATTGATCATGCATTACTATTCTCCAAAATTTAAAAAATTATATAAATTTCATATTTTTTCATTATATATTTATTTATATTAATCCATAAATTTTTTTGATTTGGAATGAAATCACAATCTATAGAGATGGTAGGTTGTACATATGTGTGAAGGGTGTATCCATTTTATTGTAGGATTGAAATAAATAAAACTAAATGATTAATATATTATCATTAAAAAATAATTTTTATTTCATATATATCTCATATTTTAGATACATCCATAATTCCTTTCACATAAAGCATGAATGAATCACATCGCTTCTTAAGGTGGTAGTCCTCCACACACACGAGCAATGTTATCATATTACCACAAAATGGAGAGTATGATATTATGTACAATATAATAATTAAGGAACCATAATAACATCACAAATATCACATAAACACACTAAATCCACCACTATTAATATCCTTGATTAGTTTTAATGATAAAATGAATGAAATCGGTTCACAAGGTGGTCGTTCTCCGTCTAGATGAATGATGATTTCATAACCCATTTGATGGAAGTGGAGATGGTTTTACATAATTACACAAACATAATACATATTAGTATATCTTAGCTAATGAAGATATTATATCAGTATGATATAATAAAATTTTATGAATGTGTGGGATGAAAAAAAATGGCTAATTGATGAACTTTACCACATCATCGGGAATCCTCCTTAGGAATAAACTAAAACAATACTATCATACCAGCATTTTAATGATTCTAGAAGCCTAAAAAATTTGAAAACATTAAAAAAATAAGTTATAAGGTTGAAATATGGCCATAAATGGGTCTTGGATGAGTTGGTAGATCATTTGCGAGATTTACCTTTTTAGTTTAACCCCAGAGTTAATAAATTTTTAGCATAACCATGGTAAAAAATATTTTCAATATTTACTATTTATTTTTGTAAAAATGTTATGTTACCCTTATTTTATAGTATAATTTTTATTTATTCATAATACGAAATCAATTCATCCAAATTTGAATTATTGAAGTGTAAAATTATTTTTAAATTAATCTCATAAACATGATGAGAATGAAGGTTTTTAATGTGAAAATAATAAACCATTTACCAAGGTTTTATATCCAATTTCAATATTAAAAATATTATAATGAACTAAGATGGACTAAAATGTTAATAGTTTAACTAATTATACTTAAAATCCATTTTTAAATATTACTATTCTTTAGAAATAAATTACATGAAAATGAAGTATTAAATTAAAATTTTGTATTTTTCACTAACTATCAAATAATGAAAATTCTCATAGAAATACAAAATATTCACCCTTATATAACATTGAAATTATAAATTCAAAATTTTATTTTATTTTACCAAATCAATTATGTAAAATTGTCAAAAATAAATTATAAAATTTTCCAAAAAATTCATAAAATTAGTAGTATGTGAAAATATTATTTTTGAAAAAAATAGTCATTAATGATTTTTTTTTATTTTTGTAGAATTTTTTTAATTATATAAAACCAATATAATTAAGAATCAAAAATTATTTATTAATATAATTATCACTATGTTTAACATGTTTGTAATAAGTGATGCATTTAGATAACTATATTAATTTTATATTATGGTTTTGTTAAAAAACATTTTTATATGTAACATAAGCTAAGATTGTGTTGTGTGTAGTGTAAAATTAAATAGGTGTTGCTTGTATTACAATATAAATAATAAATTTATTTTGCTTTTAAATATTAAATGTACAAATAAAATCTAGGAATTACATTCTCTCACCAAAAAATTTTATTTTTTTCCCTAATAATTTATCACACTTATACAATCAATTGAGAATACTTCTACCACTTCATATCCTCAAGTTCCCATGTAACATCCTAAAGTAGGTGGTTACACTATAGACTATTGAATAGAATAGTGGTCCTTTTTGTAGATCATTCTCTATAAGATACCAAATCTCCACTAGTTGTTCCTCATAAGATTGATCATTTTCTAATGGTATGACTTCTGAGTTCAGTATATGTGAAGGGATGGGAATGAAATTACTCAGGAGAGATAAATTAAATACATTGTGGAATTGAGAGTAGTTTGTTGGATTTTCAATGCAATTATCTATGGTCCTAATATTTTCAGGAATTTCAAAGGGACTCATATACCCTAAAAATAGTTTCCATATCTATCATAATATCATAAAATTCAACCATGGGTAAATTCATAGAAACACATTATTAGAAACATCAAATTCATTATCTCATCAGTGATTGTCACTATAAAATGTATGATGACTCTAAACTACCTTTAATGTTTATTGAATTTCTCAAACTATCTCTTTCATTTCTTCTACTATTTTAGGTCATAATAGATTACATTCTCCAACTTCATTCGATCTTGTTAGAGATATATGTTTCATTCATTATTGGGAATCATAAGGAGCCCTCTAAATTCTTGAGTAAAATATATTGGTGTAAGAAAACTCAACTATATTATGGGGTTCATCCCAACAACTATTGAAATATAATGTACAAAACCTCAACATATCTTCTAGGGTTTGAGCTTTTTATTCAAACAAACCTTCTATTTGAGTATGATTTGTAGTGTTGAATTTCAACTCTATAACAAGACTGCAAAGAGAATTCATTAGATCATCAAGGTAAACCTCAAATCCTGATAAGACATAATGTAATGTGTAAATCCATTTAAACATACCACATCCATGATGTATATTCTGGGATGATGATAAAGGGATAATTCTTATTCGATAGTGATGAAGTGTGGTTATATGGTAAAAAAATAAAAAACAAAACATATATCATACTTCTATTTAGATGTTTTTGGTAGTCCAAAAACAAAATCCATAGTGATTTTTTCCCATTTTCATTCTAGTATAGGGAATGGATTCAACTTCCCCTTATACATTTTACTTTGCTCCTTAACTTGTTGACATACTATGAAATGAGTTAAAAATTTTTGATATATATATTCATTCCTTTCCACCCAATGTATTCATTATAATATCAAAAAATCATCATACTTCTAGGATTAATCTGGAATGAAGGACATTGTGATTCCTTTAAAAACTCATTCTTCAATTCTGTTATGTGTGGAAAAATACAAGGGTTTTAATCTACATCATCTGATCATGTGAAAAGATTAAATCTGGAAGATTACGTTCCTTCTTTTGAAACTCCATATATTCCATCCATTCAACATTAATATTCATATAAAAAAATGGTTATCATGCAATTGAGAAATATATTATTTTCTCCTAGATTTTGTATTTACATACCCATGTTTTTCATTTATATAAATAAAAGATATTTTTCATCCTTTTAAAGGACATAATTGCATAATCCATTTCACTAAAATAATTATCCACCTTCATCCCTTTCCTAGGTTATAAATTTATTAAGAATACATAATATTTAATCATCTCTAGAAATATTATTTGAAAAATATTGAACTCATTCTGTGAGAATATATACATAAAATCATTTTGAATCAGTATATATATCACACTTTTCTACATAAATATAATATCTATATATGTTTAATTCAAAAGTTAACTAAACTAACTCCAAATAATGAATTGGGATATTTTGATCAAGATCCTGAAATTTCCATAAGGAAAAATGTATTGTTTTGTCAGTCTATATAAAAAATCATCCCAATACCTTCTTGGATTGATCACTGTATATTAAAAACCCTTCCATACTATAAGGGTTATTGTAAAACATGTTTGCTGAAAAATCATCTCATTATTTCCTTGAAATTTTCCTCAAATTAATAATTCTAGGGGAACATGAATTCCTTCCAAGATTAATTGTAATAGGATTACATATTTGTGACAAATTCACCTCAAACCATTTATAATATCCATCAAGAATAACAAAACTACAGATCTCTGTCATTTGGGTTGGTCTGTACCAATATTAAATTGATTAAAAAATTGATGGATTTTCTAATATACACTCTATTGAGATTTTATGACCCAAAATGAAACCTTTAACAGCCAAAATTCATACTTCATAAATATTGAAAGTTTTTTCTCCTTCCTTGGGGTATTTAATTAAATTTCCATTTTGTCTTCAGGCTCTTCTTTACTCTTAGAATAGATAATAATATTGTTAATAAGGACTACCATAAACTGACCAAGGTAATCTCTATAGACTATATACATTAAATTGAGGAACATAGTTGAGGAATTAGTAATACTAAATGGAATCACTAAATATTTACTATGGATATAACTTTTAAAGAATAATATCTTGGGTATATCCTCCTTATTGACACTCAATTGATATCATCCAAAATAAAGGCCAATATTAGAAAATTATTGATCTCCATGAAGTTGATAAAAATATAAATTAATATGGTAAATAGGATAATTCTTAATATTTTTAATAAAGATTAGCTCTTGATAATCTAAGTGGATTCCCACAAAACAAAAATTATTTTTATCAAAATGAATAGGTATACCTCAAATGTGACACAATTACCCAAATGAATCTCAATTCAATGTTTTATAATATTTTCTTCTTCAATTATAGAAAATAAATGAGGTACATTCTATAGGGAGTATTTTATATTGGTATGGAAGAAGGTATGATTTCTATAAAGAACTAAAATTCAAATTATTTTGAATAACTAGGAAACTTATGAAAAAATACATTAAACCATTCTTAAACAACACGTAGATCATCAATGAAAAATTACTCCCCCAACCATCTGAGATAAAACCCATGAGAAATGAGAATTAAAACCCATAAATGGATATAATATCCATTGGATTTTTGAACTTATTATCAGACATATAGACAATCATAGGTTGGTTTAGAATATCTAATTCTATTAAACTTCTTTAAAATTAATGTGTTATTTATACAACGATACCTAGTCCATGATTATAATTACTTAAAATTCTTCTAGAGGATGAATTAAATCATTTTCAAGAAGAAATATCCTAAAACCACAACAAGGGAAGAATCATAAGATTGTGGTGGTATCATCATAACATGAGGTGTATCCCTACTAGTTATACATCTAATAGTTTCTGTGGAATTATGATACCCTTTAAAATTAAATATATATGAAATAAATGTTATATGTATAGTCAAATAAGATATTAGTAGTTCTAGAGTGGATAATAAGTGTACCTCTCACCACATCATTATTGTATCACTTTTCAGACACCATGATTGCATAAAATTCCCCATTGTCCCATAGCTTAAAAGGATGCTAATGTCTGTAATCATCATTAACCATCAGGTATGGGAATTGGATATCATCATTTAAATTCTCCATACTATTGATGAAATTTTCCCTTTGTGTTCATTGTACTCCAAATTAATTCCATAATATCATTAATCAAAATTTAAATGACGTTACCTTCCACAAATAAATCATTTAGTATTCCCCTTAAGAAAAAGTTTTCTTGGTTTCTTCCAAAACATTAAGAGAAATATAAATCAAATCATCTGCGGTAAATGGTTTTAAAATTTTCCCTTGAAATCCATATTAATTTTCATTTAAAAACAATGATATTTATATATAACATCAACCACCATTTCCACATTGGTAGAAAATATAAAAAATCTCATCATAAGTACTTATGTATGGTATAGATAACTGACATCAATGAAATGGTTTTAAGACACTAGATAATTAATCATCCTCACTCTTAAGATGGGTGCTAATACCTGAACCATACCTTGAAATCCGTATAAAATTTTCCTCATATGTACCAACAGATTCATCATCCTTCTAATTTCTCTCGAGAAACTCCTTCACATTCATTTTATAGAAAAAATCTAGAAATTAATTGATGAAAACTATGTTCTTGAACCCATCTCAATCCAAGGATTCAAATTCATTCTGTTTCTATTATTCCATAAAAGACTTCACCAATGATCTGATTCCCAATCTTAATGTTATAAAACCAATATTAAATTTTCATATTATGAACACTTGATAAGATAAAATATATTTTCAGTGGTACAAATTAATTTCTTGCAACTAGTATATCAGTAGATCCACTAAAGCAATGTGTGTGTTTCTTTATAAAGGACTCAACAAAATAATTTTACCTCTTTTTATCATTTTGTAATTTAACATTAATCATATCTTGAAAAATTTATGCAACCATAGAAATGTGATTGTTCATTTCTGGTCCCATAACATTTGGATGCTTGGGAGGATAACCATTGCATTATCTTTGACACATATCATTAACACATTTCCTTCTGGTTCTATCAATTGACTATAACTAAAAATTCTATAGTAAGAAACTAAAATCTTTGTGGGGAACCACATAATCATGAAAACTAATTATAATTATTCTGAATAATGACACATTATTTTAAATCTAGGACCCAATATGTTTATCCATGGTCATTCATACTCATCATATATTTTAATCCTTTTTGATGGTTCATAATGTTTTTTGAATTTCTTAGGAATGTCCTTTGGGAGTTTCAAACTAGGTTTAAAATTTGGCCTATTTTCATGCACTTGTTCCTGACCAAGTCCAACTCAATAGGGTGTTTTAGGGGTTTTTACCCTTTAGTATATATGTTCTAGAGCAATATCAACTTCTAGTATCCATATAGGGATGAAATTTAAAGGAATCCACTAACTCTATCCTTTACCAAAATTTATATTTTTTTCCTATACGTTTTAAATCATTGTAATTATCCTTATACACATCATTAAAGATCACAATAAGCTTATATCATCTATGATTAAGATGGATAATTATTATTATCTTATGATACAAACTATCACTAGTACAAGGCACACAATATAGATTTTTATCCATTATCAATTGAAGAGAAGAGAACTGATAAAGGATACCTTTATCAGTGTTAAAAACCCTGAAAAGGGTGCCTTTTTAAGCATTACTAAAAGTTTTGATAAAATGTATCCTTTATCAGCACTTTTCTTTTAGTGCTTCCATAGTTTAACATTTATCATCTCTTTTTCATAGCACTAATAAAGGGAATAATAACATGCACATTATTTGTAGATTTTATAAAGGTACCCTTTATCAATGCTTTTTAAGCACTCATATGGTTCCTGATTTCTCTTGTGAATCACACAAAAAAATAGCACATATGCTTCCCCTTACTCATACAGGATCTTAACACAAGCCATAATAAAAAATCGTCTAATGGAATGGGTTCTTGCATACACAATGAACGCACATTCATATTGTCCCATTGGACAATGTGGACCTTTCCCACTCGTTGTATCTTTCTATTTAGCCCATGCCTATAGCTCTAGGTCGACACACCTACCCCACCATCTGGGCCTATACACATCCCCCTACCTTGTTAATATATAGAAATAAAATTCTGACATATACCTGAATTTATAATTTTAAAAATTGGAAAATTAATTAATTTTAATTAAAAAAATGAATAAATTTAAATAAATTCATAAATAATTAAATAATTATCTAAAATGATAATTTATATATATATTAAATATTTACAATTAGTATATATTAAATATAGATTGATAAAATGAATAAATTCTTTAAACAATTAAATTTTTATTTATATATTTATGTATTAATAAATTTTAAATATATATATATATATTATTTATTAATAAAAAAAATATATTAATTATATATATAAATATATATATATATTATTTAATTTAAATAATTAAACAAATTAAAATTAAAAATTTTTAAATTAAAGGAAATATATTCTTTTATTTAATAATTATTAATAAAAATAAGTAAAATCAATATACATACATATAAATTAATAGTATTAAATAATATTATATATTTAATATAGATATATAAAAGGAATAAATTATAATATCTAACAAATTGAAAATGAATTAATTAAAAGTTTATATAAAACTTTATAATTAAAATATATATTAACAAACTCAATCAATATAGTATATATATATATTGATTTAAAATAAAATAAATAAAATATATTAAATATAAATATTGAAAATTATTATAATCTAATAATTAAACTCAAATTAATGTCATAAATAATTTTAATGGTTTTTAGTCAAAATTATTCATTAATATATTTAATATTTTTAATGTAAAAATATATTCATTTATATTGAAATATATATATATATATCAATATATATAATATTTCAAAAAATTATTTATGTAAGAAAAATATTTATGCTTAATTAAAATGATTTATATATCTTGTTAAAATTGATTTATAGTTTCTAATTTAATAATAATTATAAATATTGACTTAATGTATAAAGTAATTGATCTTTAATTCAATTTTGTTGGGTTTATCAATTTATCATATGTCAAATGTGCGTAACATTTATATCACATATACATATACGTAATTAATTCATTCTCTTAAACTATGTATAAAAAATTATATTTGTGTAATTAATGATACCGTATATTGAAACAAATACAGAAAATATTTATGTAATTTATTAAAATATTAATATTCATTTAAGAATATCACATAGTTACAAGATATATTTAAAATATAATTTTGTTAATAGATAAATTTCATTTCTTTATTTTTAATATTGTTACAGTTGTAGTATATATATTTTTAATGTTTTTTTGAATTTAACCAATTTTAATATTTATTTTTATATATATTATTTGAAAATGTTAAAAAAATTTAAAAATTTATTTATCATCATCTCAATATATATCAATATTTTATAAAATAATTTATTTATTTAACACTACTTGTCAATTTTTTCAATATTTTTAATATATAATTATTTTTAATTATTCAATTTCAATCCACATTAAAATGCATTCATTTAAGATTTTATATCCATTAAAAATATGGAAAATATATTTTTAAAGAAATAATTGCAAATATATATTTAAAAATGTGTATTTATTGTATTTATAAAAGTGTATATTAATAACTGTAACTAAATAAACATTATTTCATTCGTAAAATATTAAATATAATTTTAAAATAAATAATAATATATTAAAATAATAATAAATTTATAATAAATTTATTTAAACAAATAATATATTTATATATATAACAATATGTTTATATATAATATATATTTATATATTTCCTCATGATGATATCTATCATAGAATCATATATGAAACAATTCCATTTTTTCGCTGTGATTTTTGTATTGTTGGGCATTTGAGATCCCGTTGTAGGATGAATCTTATTTCTGCTAGATGTTAATTAAGTGTCCATGATCTGTAATACTAGAGAAAGAAACAAGATAATGAGTCTTTCTAAGATAGTATTACATAAGCTATGAACAAGTATTGGAATGCGGTTAGTCATGACTCTCCTCATAGTCATTTATATTATTTATAACAACATATTAATGAAGATGAATCAACTGTTCTAACTAAATTTCATGTTGTAGAAGGTACTCCATAGAATTTTAGAAGTTTATATAGTCTTATGTATATACCCTAATATTCTCTTAGTATTTTGTGGGCTATTTTCTTCCCCTCAGCTGAATGTTATGGCCAAAATCTCCTATAGTGATATGCCATACGAAAATGAATTTGTTGGTACGAGAACATCATTCAAATATAATTTATTTATGAAAATAATTCAACATAGAGAAGGATATGATTATATAGATAGTCAAGTGAACAACGAACAATCTTCATAGGATGAGGTGGATTATAGGCTTTGTCATGTGAAAAGTGTTGTTCATTCTAAATTCAGTAATGGGGAGGCTAATCTTGTTGCAGTAACATCAATGAAATCCAAGACCTTGAGGGCTCAAACCTACACATTACCAGAACATGTACTGACTGCTCTAGTGAAATAAATGGAAAATTATTTTGTTTATACATCTAATGTTGAATTAGGGGGCCCTTCTATTCATATTATTCATATTATATGTGAGTTGGTGGGTGTGAATCCTCTTTCACAGTGTGGACTGTTGGTTCATAGTGATGTCAGTATGCCAAAAGGGCAATCATCCATGAATATGGATGGAGTTACATGTGGGTCAGGTGATAAATCTATAGTTTGTGGCATGATGTTGCAGTATATATCCACTAATTTATATTCTAAACTGGTTTATGGTTTGGAGAGTAGATATGTTCTATACAATATGATCAATGATGATACTTTGGTACCAAATGATTTCCATGCTAAATGGCTTTGAACAAAATTCCTTGGATTACCATCAAAAGTAGCATGTATTCATGATTCATGGCCTGCATGATGCTACTCTGGCTCCAAGATTTGACCCTACTAAATGATATGTAAAATGTACAAGACTTCAAATTTAAAGAAGAATATTATCTTGGGTAAAAACCTTGAGTGTCCATTTTCAATTTATAAGCCTCAAATTATTCATTTCCTCTTCTTCTATAGTTTCAAAACCATGAAAAAATAAAACATATTAGAAGGAAACCACACATAATTCATTCCATATGCTTTCATCTAGATGTAGTGAAGATGATGAACAAAATAATAATCATGTAACTAATTCATGAGGAATGATGGGTAGGGTTGAAGATGGACTATCAGATAACGGTGGCAAACCACATTTATAGGTCAAAGTATGTCAAAAAGAGAAGTCATCCACACGATCGTGGTTGACTTGTATCCAATGATAGATTGCATAATGGTTCTCAAGTATCTTTTGTTTTTCTTGGAATTCATTTTTTTTTGTTGGAGGCATTTTTGGTTCTATATATTTCTCCATTGGGATTTCCTTTTTTTACTAATGTGGCCACTGTAACTCAACATTTCCAAATATATCTATATATAATTATATAAAAATATTTATAATTATAATATAATAGTTATAAATATATTTACAAAAATATTTATCTAGAAATATATTTATAAATATATATTTACTCTATTAATATAATTATATATTTATGATTATAAATAAATTCATATAATTTTTCTGAAAATATTTTGTTTATTTATAAGTAATTAATTTTTTTAAATGAAGGTAAATACTTGAGTTGGTTTCCCAATCCACGCCCCCATGTAATTTATTAAAAATAAAAGGCTACAATATAGGAACAAGGTGTAATGCACTTACACTAGCAGGGAATTAAAGATTACAAGATAAAGCTTTAAGCATACCAATTTCAAAGAGGGAACAAGTCCACATGAGATCACCAACATATATCAGTGCATGATGATCTTACAAATCCATCCATCTCAAATATTAATCTTCAACTTCTAGTTATTGAACCAAACATGGGCAGAAGATATCTTCATCTGATAGTCTCACATCAAAGACATTGACCATCCAATACAACAGAAGACCTAATATAATTCCATGGGGCACAAGCAGAAATAAGCAGCATAGAGAAAATATCTTTGTTTCATTAAGAACCACACTACAAAGAATATAGTAGGGAGAAAAAAACCCACAGGAGGCAAATCCTTAATGAAGACAAAGATTCATATCATAAATCAAACCAACTAGAGATCAACAACACCTCCCAGAACCATATTCAGCGAGCAATGGTAAATATCAAATAGAAATGTAAAGAAACACCATCAATTGACAGAAAAGGCAAAGAACCTTATTATGATGCATCAACATCCAAAAAATCCACATTATATTCCATCAACACCATGCACCGAAGAAGCTGATGAGTCAGAGAAAGAAAAATGTCACAAAACAAATGCAACCAAATTCAATAGTCCTTGTGAGAGAAGCATGGAAAATAATGACTACAAGTTCACAATAAGGGGTCCAGTATATCAAGAAGACTGGATAGACATATTCATCCTTTGGTTGAAAATGATGTGTTTTGTGATGAGATATTTTTCAGTAGAAATAACACCCATTTGAATTGTTTGATGGGAAATTTCCTATTTTCTTTCCATATGAGTGTTCCAATATTTGATCTCTTGCTCTGTGAATTGCTGTGAGAAGTAATATAAAACAAGGTTCGAGTCATAAATCAAACTTTTTTCATGAACTGGTTCGTAAGATTCCCTCCTAGAAGCATCAAGTGATCGAGTTTCAATAGTTCTTTCAGTATGAGAGTAATCCCTACGTTTTCTCGTTTTCTTTGGGTTTGGAGTTATAAATCCATCTGCATCCACCATAGGTTTTTTTTCATTTTATGAACATATATTTCAAATAGGACTCCTCAATTTATCCAGGTTTCTCATCCTCCTCAATTGAGGAATCACTGGAATCCAAAGCATCCACATGATCCATGCCTCTATCCTCTTGAGTCTTTATATGATCTCTCTATTCTTCAACTGTAGGTGGATCAGGGTAATATTTATCCCCCTTTCCATTTTAGTGAGAGGGATCATGATGTTTAATATTTTCATCCTTACAGGGGGAACTGGAAGTGATTTCAATGAAATTAGTTACATAATCCGAAATTATATTCTTAAGTGTTTGGGTATATTCCAGTCCAACATTATTTTCAGTGTTTTCCTTTTTATAGAAGTTATAAGGGACAACTGTGTTACCCTTTTCAATCCAAGTGGGTTTCTAGTTTTAATGACATGCATTAATTTTACCACAACTTCTTGAGGGGTGTCCAAGTCTAAAAAATTTGTGACAATAATCAGGCAATCTCTCATACCAAACCTCTTGTCAGAAACCAGAATCACCACTCTGAATCCAAATGTGCGAAGGCAAATGCTGTGAAACATCAATTTCAATACATATTCTAGCTATTGAGGTCCCGGAACGGAATTTCATTGTAGAATCTAACATCAAAGGATTTCCAATGAGACTGGGAATAGGAAATAGGACAACTTGATTGAACAGGTGAAGGGGTAGCTCATGAAAACCCACCCATACTGGCACAATTGGTGACTCGATATACAAATCAAAATATGGATTCCATTTGTGTACGTTCAAGAAGCATCCAAAAAAGTACGATGAGCACTTAACCCATTGCCTATAATACTCCTATTATAAGACTAATCTAAAAACAACATGTGAGGGGTTTAGGATACCTATGTGAAAAACCACAAATCCAATGGATTCAAGTGAAAATCTCAGAAACTTCAATGAGGGCCAACGATTCAAAAACAACCCAACAAGAACACAATGCAAGTCTGATGCGAGTATCTTTACCTCTTTTGTTGATAAGGAGACCACTAATTTTCCATGATGATGAAAATATTTGGTCTTAATCTAAGTTTCAGGTACCAATTTTACCTTCAAATAGGCTTCTTCAACTGCTCTCCCTACTACCACATCAGTGAAGGACTTGAGATTTGCGTTAGGGTTTGTCGTTTGAGTCAGGTTTTTCCCTTGCGTGTGCCTTGTCTTGGTCTCCATCCCCCCATGTTTGTGATGGTTCAAGTTATATTACTAATAAATTATATATTTAAATAATTATAAAAATATTTTAAACATATTTAAATAATGAATATTTGTAGTATATTCTTATTTATATATATATATAATACACATATATATAATTATATTCATATATATAATGATATAAATACATTTATGTTTATATATAAATATTTAAAAAAATATCTAAAAATAAATTTATTTTTAAATATAAATACAAATCATGATGAAGTCATTTTATGTGCTAAAACATTAGAATTGTTAAGAGATATTTTATCCAAGATTATTATTTTAGCCTAGATTAAACCCCATTTTATTAGCATTTTTTAAGCACTAAAAAAAGTGAACTTGATATTTTAAAAACACTAAAAGATCATTTTTGTGCTCATCATACTCCCACATAAGTGATGATCTTCTACTACTCTCCATCAAACATCTCTCAAATGAATAAAAATTGAAATTATAGGTTGTTTATTATTTCTCCTCCTCTCTCATTTCATTCTTATTCAGGTTCGGTGGTGTTGGATAATGCAGCATTATCCTGGCTCGATGATCTCAGGGTTCCATGTTTAGGGTATCTACAATTTAAATTTCATTTTATCATCCATATTCTTATTTATCATCCCTCACTTATTCATTCTATTTTCGAGACTCTATATGGGATATTTTTCTAAATATTTAATGTCTCAGTATGTAGGGTGTCTAGGTTCAATTTACAGATATCTCTACTCCGAATGGCCCTAAGGCCTTCTTTTTTTATTTTGGATTATCCAACTATTAAGCGTTTAAGTGGAACCCGTACATGACCCGTAGGCCCAGGGCATAAGGCCCGACAAACGCGTAATACATGACCCGAAGGCCTAGAGGCATACGATTCCCAATACATGACCTGTAGGCCCAGCCCACATGAACTAACCCTCCCCATCATTCTGCATCATTGATCACCAAGCTCCCCACATTGCATTGATTGTGGTCTATCATTGCCCCATACAAAGCTGCACGGTGCCTGGTCTCGATGGCGGCTGTTATACCCTCTCATTCTTCCAATACGGTTATCTTTGTATCTGGTGGATACTACTCCTATTGCTTTGATCCTCATTTGGGGCCTATTCTGTGTGAACTGGGCTACTCCATGGTCTACGTGACCCGAAGGCCCTGGGGCCCGAAGGCCTTTGATGACCCGAAGGCCCTGGAGACCCGTAGGCACAAACCGGTGGCCCGAAAGCCCAAATCGGGTGAATAGTTCCATCTGTTACAATATCGAACAGTAATTTCTACAATAACTACTACAGTTGCTGCAATAGTAATGCTATAGTACTGCTTCAGTAACCCAGAAATTTTCCTCCACCCGATTTTGAACTCGGGTCTCTTGGATGCCAAGCAGGAGCCCTTACCACTCAGGTACGGGCTCATTGGCTTAAAACGTGTATCGCTAACAGCGACTCCTGAAGGCGGCCCCCACCATCCCAAGTGCATGGCACACTCCCCATCTAGGAAATGGATTTGAATTGCCCTATAATTAGGATTCATATTAATGGTATTGTTATAGATGTCCAAATGTTTATAAACTTATGGATTTGGGCTAGTTCTGAAGGTTATCAATTAGAAATACTATGAATGTTTTAAGACGTAATTCTTGTTGTGTTTTTTTCTTATGAATTGGAAATATGATTTTCAGTGGATTATATGGGATCTAAGATTGGTTGTATTTGGTAACATGCGATTTATTTTTATTTCTTTGTCACAAGGTTTATAGGTCCTTCAATAAATAGATTTTAGAATTAGTGTTTGCGAAATACATGTAAATATATCATGGAAATTATATGGGATGAGAAAAAATATAATGGGAAGGATCTAATATTTATTCAATGTTTTCCATTATTTTTGATCCATTATTGTTTTAAATGAGTAATTTCGATGGCTATTTTATGGTTTCATTTTAGTTTTTAGTTTATTTTATGGGATGTTCCTCATTTTAGGATTCAGATTTGGTATTATGTATTTTGGTTTGAATTAATATGTATTTTTGGATATTGTTCGATTCTCATTAATAGTTTTGGAGATCAAGGAACCTATTAAGGGGTGTAATATTTAGTTTACAAAAATCAGATAAACTAGGGAAATGGGTAACCCATCACTTATAAGATAGACCTGATAGAGGCATAAGTTACCAAAGGGTTTCATTGGGTACTCAGCAGACCTTTACATGGCACCTGATTTCTTGAATAATTTCATTTTAAGTGCCCAATTTATTAATATATTATATATTCCACTACTTATACTCTACTATTATCCCTTGATTCTAATATCCTTTTTTCCTAAAGGGTCCCTTTTAGGGTCTCTATTATTTATTATTTTACTCCTTATTTTAACCTCGATGATGAAATTGAATCTATGGTATAATTCCATGATAAATCTAAAAGTATTCTTCTCTTCCCATCATTCATTACACCTCTAACATTTTCTTTTAATTTCAATTACGTATGGATTTTATATTAAATTCCACCAGAAAATGGTGTAATTCACCCTATAACATGAGTCTTATGTGTTTCTTACTTCATGGAGGTTGGGTGGGTTAATTACCCTTCATTCATCAAAATTATAATTAATTGAAATTACAAAATATTTTATTTTATGGATTCCATGATTTTTGGATTGATTTATGTGATTTATCCATAAAATTGAGTATATCTTAGTGATAATATATTTTTAGGGTAATTTATAATTTAAACCACATTATGAATCAATGGTAAATTTTTATCATTAATTATAGTGATTTTTTTTCATAGTCATAAAATTGAAATTCCATGGTTTTTGGGGCTTCTGGAGATTATATGGAATTTAAAAAAATCTATTATAATATTTATTGTTTCCCTCAACTCACCACGTGATACTTCGGCTATTCGCATATCATGTTTCCCTTTGTTTTAAATTGTTTTTAGAAAAATCATATTATATTTTTAAAATATTATCATATAGTTTCCAATTATAATTTTATATAAAGGATTAATTTTTTTAAATGGTTCTATAGGATTGAATTTAGAGAACATAACTTTTTATTTCTTATTTGGGGTGAACATTACTTAATATATTATACTTTAGTAGTCCCTTACTAACCAATATCATAATTTTCTACAATATTGGATGAAATTAATATATTGTTCCCATATTAGATCTTGTCTCATGACCCCATATTCCTAAAGTTTTAAAAATATTCTCATGAATTATTCTTGGGAATAAATGGAACCCTTGGGTATATTTCAATGTCATTATAATTTATATACAACCTATAGTTTCAGTCCTCCACATGACTTATCACCATGGTTAATTTTCATATATCTAGAGTGGAATTATTTTATCCTCTGTAATAATATATATTTATAGAAACTTATTCCCACTAGAAGTTGAATAAGATAAAATTCATCAAACCCTAGTTGACATATGCTAAAGATTATTTCAATGGGGATTTTGACGATGGGATTAATAGGATGAACAATTGATTGACTATGAAAAGTAAAAAAATAATATATATATATATATATATATACAAACATAACACATGGAAACTATAATGGTTTTATGAGACTTAAAGTGAGGAAAGTTTTATGAAAGAATTATTTTCATTAATGAGTCCTCATAGGAAATTATTTATATATATTTTTCTCATTTCCTTATATAATTATTCTTCATATTTTATATACACTTTTTTTCAAATACTACTTTTATTTCCCATCTAAAACATAGACACTTAAACAGAATATTTCTTTATCTGGTGTCAATCATTGACCTTTTGTTGATTGATGAGACTAGAAGTGAAATATTTATTGTAAAATAACATAAATTTAAATAATTATAGTCTATTAAAATAGTAAATGATTTTTTTTATTTCATGATTTACCATTTCATCATAGGGACTACCACAAAAATTCCCATGTTTAAAACCATTGTACATTTTTGTATACCATACTAGTGAAATTTTATGGCACATTGTACTACCTCATAGTGTGTTACCGTTTTGTTTCTTGGGTGTCAATTCTAACATGCCATGGTGGTTAAATTTAAGAGGGGAAATCTTTATTTATAGATTTAATGTCACGTTATAACATTTGAATAAATATTTTCTTTCACCAATGCGTGTATCATTAAATATTGATTCTACACATGTGTGACTCTATAGAAGAGAATACGATCAAGAAAAAAATATTTGAATTGTGAAATAAATGTTATTATTGTAAATATAATTTATATTTTCGTTTTCATATATTTAATATGATATTTTTAATTTGTACATTATTTAATTGTTTTAATGAACTTTATTTTTCATTTAATGTGTATCAGAACATGGCAAGTGATAATACATTTTAGATAAAAAAAATTATGTTTTATGATGTTAACTGTCCATTATATGATGAAATGATTTAAGGAAATATAGGTCAAGGGTGGAGGGATATGTACCAGTGGGGAAATTACACATATTATTTCAATTACCTACTACTTTCTCTAGATCATTGCATTAATCATATGTTCCATTTGTTGACGGACATGTGACAGTGACCTGATATTTCTCAATCCTTTAATTCTCTACTTAGACTACCAAATAATCACCGCCTATACTACCACATAACAAGTGAATACATGAATAAACATAAAATAATCCATATTTATTGGATTCTTATATAAAAAGGATACCAAACCTATCCTATAATTATGTATTTATGAGAAATGAAACTAAGAGATTTTGAAATTAAGTACATAGACTAAAGTAATTTTCCTTTTCATAGAGTAATTTAATGTATGATTTTAATGTTTAAACTACAATTATTTTTGCAAAATGGGTGTGTGTGTAAGACCATTCATCTTCTCTTTCAAACTTTCACACCAATCATGGATCCCTTTGTACTGATTAGGTTTCTATCATTGCTTTTTTCATCATTATGAATCAAACTAAGAAACATTTTTCGGTTCTTCACAAAATCAAATATCGAGAAAATTTTGATTTAAGGAAAAACTATCATCCTCATAATATGAATGTAGAAAATATTAATTATTGTTTTTTGTTGACTCTCATCCCCCATCTCTTATTAACCTAAACATATGATGCTTGAACTACACTGAACTATATTCATCTCATACCAAATATTGGTGGTCATCTTGGATGAATTTATATGTGAACATTGACCATAAATGGTGTAAATATTTTGTTAAAAACAATTACCTATTTACATCAATGAACGCTGAAACTATTTTAAATAATAATTTTTTTTACCATTTTAAAAATTCTCTATATTTTTCTCCTTTTATTAGTAATCTCTTATGTGTAGTTTTTTATTATTTTGTATAAAATGAATATATTATGAATCTAATATGATGTATGTGAATCAAAAATTTGTGTAAAATAATCATGTGACAAAACAGAGTAATGATGTAGTTAATGATTTCATCATGATTTCAATAGTGAATGTATACAACCCTTCTAAAATTCTTTATACGTGGTTAATTTATTATCATTCATGATAAATTACTTATGAATAGATTGAAGAAATTTAAATTTATTCTGGAATTGGTAAAATATATAAATGTTGGACTAATCATAGGTAAAAAATAAACCCCCACACTAATTGGGATGGTATTTCTATTTTAAAATCATTTTATTTGAAAACCACTATAAATGATGATGGAGATCATATCAAATAAATTACAATAGAAATAGAAGATGAACCTTCTGATTGTCTAAATTTGATTGAGAAGATAATTATTTTTACTAATAGACCATTTTATAATGGTTATAATAAATTCACAACATTTATAGTTTTATTGAAGTTATATAATTTCATTACAGGAAGTGGACGGAGTGACACTTTCTTTACAAAACTACTTCGTCTCCTGAATGACGTGCTACAAAATGAAAATGGACAACCATGTAAAAAAATATTGTGCTAAATGAATGATTTTCACAATGGAAATTATACCTCAAATATAGTTTCATTCAAAAAGGATATCAGATTTTTTCATAAGGACCTTAAATCACATGTAAATTTCCCTATGTCTGGTGTTGATCGATACAAGAAAGACGAGTCAAGTCCTTTGAAAATTTTATGGTGCATTTCTATAATTCAATATTTATAAAGACAATATTGATTTTTGGAAACCTATATACAATTGACATTTCTTAAATATAACTAAATTATATGTTTTTAAACTACACCATCCATCATAATCTCTTTATTATATGAAAAATGATTACAAGTATCCTGAATTTGGAAATGATTCAAGAAACATTGGTCTTGAATTATCTATGTATGGAATAAATCCTTTTAGTGTATAGATAAGTACTCATATAACATTTCCCATCAGGTACGTAAATTATAACCTCCCACAATGTTTATTCATGATATGAAAATAAATTAAGTCACCTCTACTTATATATAGACAAAAAACCTAGAAATTATCTTAATGTTATTATGGATCTGCTAATGGAATATCTAAAATTGATGTTGTATATAAGAGTTACAATGTATGATTCTCATAGTAGTAAAAAAATTACCATTGAGTGATAGGTTGTGTAGGATGTAGAATTACATTCATCTTTAGGAAAATAGGTTATACTATAGCATTAATGTAAAATTGGGGAGTCCTATTTGTGATGAACATAAAAAATCAGTTTGGTTGTAATACTCCATGAATACCATGTTATTAGGACTTCATAAATTTTCAACTCAACGAGATAAATACCGATCCTATAAGACATCATTATATTGAAATACCAAAAAACATTCAAAACAATATCCAATAATGTGTGATTAATTTTTCAATAATGTAAAATATATTTACAGTGCTTTCAATATACTATATTCGATGATCCTTACAAAATCAGGTTGGAAAAGTGAGATCCGTTTTATTTGAATTTACTTTTTATAATTTTTTTCACCTCATAAATTTTATTTATGTCATGCATGTAGAAAAAATATTTATTTGATAGTGTAATTTTCATGATACTAAATGATAATAGAATAAAAAATTTGGAATTATGTCTAGGATGGACATTATTTCCATTGATATAGGATACGTTTTGGAACTATTGAGGGGTAACATGTGGAATTTTCATTCTCAAGTATCTCACACTCTATATAGTTTAGAGAAATTAAAATTATAAATTTTCCATAATGGTGTAAAAGTTACAAAGGGTTGTTCATCAAATGTAATTTATTTTTATTCAATTTATAATTTGAATTTACCAGGAATAAAATCAAATGAATGTTGTGTTTTATTGAAATATTGGATTCACATTGATTTTTTTGTGTACTTCCTAAATATGTATGGAATTAATTAACCAGACTCTTCCTCTATTTAAAGTCCATATGTAGTAATTTAATAGACCCAACGAAGTCCGCAATCAGGAATAAGGGGGTTGCAATCATATTATTGGAATTATAGTTGTTCTTCCCACCATAATTCTTTGATATAATGTTCCACCTAACGGATAAATTTTTTATATAGGTCAAAATATGTGGCAGTATAAATTATTTATGGATAATACCCATTCAATTATATATGAATATTTTAAAAATGAATATCTATAATAGTAATGTTCCATACAGTTTTATTCCGAAAACATATATCATTGAAGATGTTTTTGAATTCTATACTGACTACCAATCTGATTATCAATGAATCTACCTCCCAATGTTTCATAAAAGAAAATTCCTTATTGGACTATGGATTTTCGAAAGAGATATTGTTAAAATAACAAGTCACATAGTCGGTGAATTAACACTTTTACATATTAAATAATACTAAATATGTTTCTATATACGTTGAATCCAACAAATAAATTACTAGAGATTTGAATCGATCATGGGATGAAGTAGGAATATCAAATACACAAAATCAATAGTTTATTTTATTGTTATGAGATCATATATATTAGGAGTAATGAAAAATGATTTCATTTTTCTAGTGGATCAATGGATTGCCTAGGGACAAAATGAAAATTTTATATCTGATATAGGTTTTGTAATCAATGGTTATACATTATATAAAAAAACCTGATTACTACATCTAGATACAAAATTGTGGTCTTATTCTTATAGTGGAAGTGATTCAAATTTATGATTTCAAGGATATAAATTCAATTGATAAAAATATGTAATTTTTTGGCATTATCAAAAAGATATATGAGTTAGATTATAAAACAATTCAAGTGCCTATTTTCCAATTCAAATGGCATGAAACTTGAGTGTAGTGAAAGTTGATAAAATGGGCCTTAGAAAGTTTAATTTTAGTTTGGATGGAGAAAAGAATGATCCATTTAGAGTAGACTCACAATATGTTCAAGAATTTGATTTCTCATATCCATAAAAAATATAAATGTTCGATTATCTTACTGGTGACTAAAACATCTATAGTGTCAACTGAAAATTGAAGCAAGGATGACCCATTCATTAGTAGATCATAATTAGTTCATGGTTATACCAATATAGATAATGTATTGTATGACAGATTAAATTGAAAATAAGGGATTTGGATTCTTGGAAGAGGGTACAAATCCATTAATACATTTTAAAATGAAACATAAGTCAATGAGAAGGTGAATACTTTTATTCATATACAATAATATTAAACATAATATTTTTAGTTTTCAACTGTATTAACATAATATAAATTAAATGTCTGACTAATCATGTATAAAATGTCTTCTACGCCTGATGATGTTTCCAATATATTGGAAGAATTGGTAACTGATGATAAGATTTCATAATTATTTGGGTATCAACAACATGTTGACGAAAAATTAAATAATGACACAATATCATAGCGTTGGATAAAATTATAATGCCATGGTGGGTATAAAATTTCATGTTGGTTGGAATCAACAAGGTAAACCTATTGAACCCCAAAGGACATGTTCATTAGTAATGTTGGGTTCACAATGAGGATGAATGTTCTGGTTTATGTAGATTCACAGTTCCATTTCCATCTTATTAAGAAAAAACCATTTGTCATGACATAAATGTAATGTTATGATATACATTCGCTTTTTGGCAGATAGATAATATAATGAAACATTGATTTAATTATCATTTTTTCATGAATATGTCATAAATTATAGATGGTTTCCATATGAAATATGTATTAATGGACACTAGAAAAGACCATAGTGGTGGTAAAGCTCTTTATACCAATTTATATCTTTGGGATGATGGTAGTAAAGTAAATACACAACAACTAGTTACTTATGATCATATTATAAAACTGAAAAAATGGAATTCTATTATAATTAATCGGATTAAAAATTCATTTTAGGTGATTTTTATGTTATAATATATTATTAGGAATTAATTATATTATCTAATTACTCTGAATTATTAATTTATGAAATAGAAATAAGTGATGAAAATAATTAACATCCACCAAATCCAATATACCCATGTCACAATATATGTATGGGTTATGAATAACAGCAGAAGAAATTGGTATGTATTTTAAATATACAATAAAAGTTTTATGTTCTCTTAAACAATGTATGTTCCTTTTTTTATATAAACATTGTTGAATAAAAATCTAAATCTATATCCTTCCCACATCATTTGCCATGGAACGAGGCTAGTATAAATGAAAAAGGTAAACTAGTTGATGAAATACCAAAAGTATCAAAGAAAACATGTGTATGAAATAAATAATAGAAATTAATTATTATTTTTAATATTATTATACAAATATATATGTGTGTGTGTGTGTTCATATTATTCTTATATGATTAATACAAAGGAATTTGAATTGACCATTCTAGAATAAAAACTACTTTCATTAGATATTATGTGACCTTCACAATATAGACACATTAGGGGTGTATGATTTAAAGTGTCTCATCAAACATATTTTTAGAAGATAAAACCACAAGAACAAACATATCAGATTATAAATGGATTATAGTCTCAATCTTCTAATGGGAGGGATATTATTGTTTCGTATGGTTTGCCAACCCAATATATGCAAAACAATCAAAGAGAACCTATAGTGGAAAAAATATCAACACACGAACAACTAAATGACCCTGGTCACATTGAGTAATGTCATTCACCCCAACCACATAACTTACTTGATGTAATAAATTTCTTCATTATTCATTCTCCAAAATTTGAATCAATAAACTTTCAAAAATATTATATTTTTAAAATTATTCAGATGGAAGTTGTATGTGATTTCATTCTTCAAGACCCATTAAAATTGTTTTCAAAAGGGGTACAATTTATAGTATCTTGGGAGACATGCTACGAAAAATTAACTCCTAATTGATAAAATGACAGTGGGGATTAAGATATCTTAAGAGATTACTATTATTTATATGTTCCACATGATGATCCAGATTTTATAATAGTCAATGATGTTATTGGAACATCCATAGCATGGACATATAATCTCAAAATTATAAAGGAGATTTTTCATTGATATATTTCCAATGAAAAACAAATAAATGTTGATGAAAAAATGGTTCAAGTGAGTTATGATAATACATGTGGATAAATTATAGTGGAAATGGAAGGATAGATCAAGATAATCTAGTAAATCTGCCAAGAAATCAAATTCACCTTACAAAAGAACCTTACAATTTCCATTTCCACTACAACATATAGTTTCATTAAAACATAATATAGAGAGATTATTCAATGATCAATATATTTCATGCGTTCAATATAATGAATAAATACTTGGAAATATTAATATAGACATGATTAGTCATGAGAGTATAATTAATATTCTCTTATTTGAATTGATCGGAGTCTAAATTGTGGATACATACATATGGTACATTTTCAAAATACGTGTTCCTAAAAAATGATCTAATATTTTCATTAAATATTATTTCTAATAATATTTTCTTTATGCATTTATATTATACATCATAAATGGAAAAACTTATGAATCGTGATTTGTAGTCATTAATCCTTATAGCCTTTGAATTGATGAAATAAAATTTGAGTCGAAAAAAATTTATATGAGTAAATATAAACTAAAACAGGAATTTGAGAATAAAATTATAGAATCCAAAAACTTTTTGATTACTATATTGAATGGGTAATAATCTGCAATCTAGTCATATAAAATTGTTTTTATTATTTTATTACTTATTTGTTTTTATTTTTTTAGGAGGCACAGGATGCTAACCACAATCCTTCTAGATACATAAAATTTTTATTTTTTTAATCCAATGCATCGATATCCATCAAACAGGACAAAAATGACATGTAATGTAAATATTACAAACACTAAAATCCAAATTTTATAGATAAAAATCAAATTATATGGATCAAAATATTCATTAATATGATTTTCATTATGTTATGGAGGTCACTAAATATGGGTAGAATCATTGTATGAGGTCAGTTACTGAATATAAAAATCCGATGGGTAAATTCAATAGAAACAAATATTAAGGTATAAATAGAATATTAAACTATCAAAACATATTTCGAGACCATTTTTCTTATGTCACTCAATTTTTTTTAGTGTAAGAAGAAAGATAAATTAATCCATTGTAGTTTTTTTTTCTAAATTATGAATGATCTCCTGAACCAACATAATACTAGAATCCCGAGACAAGTAATTTCTGATGGTATTTATAATTTCATTATTTTTATTTATCAATTGTTTATTTGACTAATTTTTTTCATAGTTCTTTCATGAATTTAGACAATCTACTTAATCAAAAGAATACATTTTTTTTGTTGAGTGGGAAGTGTACATGGTGATAAAACTTTTTTTCAACATAAAATTTAGGTTATTTACTAAAATGTTAATGATTTAGTAAGATATATGTTTTTATAAATTTATTTTCAGTGTGACGAATTATTACTCGAAGGCTTATATAATTTTTTTTGAAGGAGAATTATAATTGTGGAAATCAATTTTTTAATAAATGTATGGGAAGGATATATGGCCTTAGAATATAAAAGAAATAATGAATAGGTGACTCCAAAATACTTATTTAATTAACTTTATCAAAATTGTATCTATTTATTAGTTAATTTCCTCATCATTTTTATCAGATGCTTATTTTTTAAAGTTTACATATTAGTTACAAACACATGTAACATGATCACAACCACGAAAACGAGCTCAAATTATTTAAAAATAATAGTGAAGGGATATATAATTAGTTTGTAACATAATGGAATTGATCTCATTTCAATCTAACATCCTATGTGGTTTGTATGACCTGCTGTATGTGTTTTAAATACTGAAGTGTCATTTTAGTTTGAATCATACATATAATAGACAAAACCAACAATACAATATCATATTTCATTTAAAAAATAAGAAAATGTTACATAATTCATATTTCATGTCTACGAATTGATTGCACGTAAATCTAGAACCTGATGGGGTTGGTATAAATTTAAGTACATGTTTCAAATGCAAGTGTGCCTTTCTTGTTTAAAACACATGTCATGTATCCAATATTGTAAAAACGAGCAGGGATTGTTTTAAAAAAAATTATAAAACAACCAAAAATTTATTTTTTATAGATACAAATTCAGAAAATATCAATCTAAATCATGATGTGGTCAATATTATCATAAGTTCATGTTTAAGAAGAATATTGTCATTATAGTTAAAAATGCACATCAAATAGCCAAGACTGGGCAAACTACCTTGTATGTTTTTCCATAATTATAAAAATGATCCATATTTCAGTTTCCTTGTATATGAATTAACCACACATCAATACTAGGCATGATATGGTTGAAATATACAAAATTTATATTCTAAACTGATGTTCCATTTTAGTTTAAATAGCACATTAAATAGTAAAAATTGAGAAAATTATATAAGATTATTTTTAGAAAACTAATATAATAATCTATAATTATTTTTCTCATATAGTAATTGAATATTGATAAATATTACACATAATGTTTTCTATATGACCCTATGTGACTGTTTTCTAAAAAAGGTTCCATTTTAACTTAAAACGCACATCCAATATCTAGAGGAGAGAAAACGAGGTTGAATTACTTTGAAAACATGGGAAATAAATCCATAACTAGTTTTTCTTGGGTTTCAGTGGACTAAAAATCAATCTAAAACACCATTTTTTCAGTATGATTCGAAGTACTTTTTTTCACTATAGAAGGGTAATTTTATTTACAAAAAACATATCACATAGAAAAAATGTGCTTTGAAAGTGTTATTTTTTTTGTAAAATGGTACATATATTATTTAAGAATTGTAGTAATTAACAAATCATAAAACACACACATGATGTGGTCTCTGTGAATCAATGTTCATGTTTTCAATATATAAGTTATCTATAAGTTTAAAATGAGTATCAAATTGCCAAAACCACGCAAATGAGATATTATTAATTTTAAATAATTAGAATATTATTCGTATATATTACTAATATATATTAATTGTATACATGCCAATCCAACTAATAATTTGGTTGGTATGAATCTAAGTGTATTTTTATAATATAAGTTTCAGTTAAGATCAAATCATGCCTCACATTTTCAAAACTGAGGAAATGAGATCAGAATGATTTTTAAATTTAGAAAAATAATATATATTTCATTTTTGAATTGTAAGAATTTACCAGACATCAATTTGACATGAAATGTGGTCGGTGTGACTCAAAATAATTTTTTTAATATATATATTATGTTTTAGTTTAATACAAGTATAATGTTCCCAAAACGGAGAAAAAAATATCAAAATAATTTAGAATTTTAGGAAAATGATTCATATTTCATTTTTTACATGTTGGAATTAATTGAATTTCATTCCGACACACAATGTGGTCAGTATGACTTGATGTCTATATTTTCAATATTATTGTCATTTTAGTTTAAAACACACCTCACATAGCCAAAAACTGACAAATTTACCCTTTATTTATTTCAAACATTAGGAAAACGAGCCATTATATATTTTTGACTTGTAGGAATCTGCTACACATCAATCGTAAAAACTATTTACTGATAATAACATTAATATTTATAGTAATTTAGAATATAATTTATCATATTCGGATTATGTAACATTTAAATTATAATTTTTTTAATTTATATTTTAATTTTATTAAAAGAAACAATGGTTTTATTTCGGGGGAAAAAATTTAGAGAGAGGTTGATAATTGAAATGTCATTAGGAAAATATAATTATATAGTGGTTGATAGTTGAAAGGAGTCTTCAAAATTTTACTTTGTATATGGGTTGTAATTTGTTTTGAAAAACTATAAATACTAAATTAATATAAATATTTTGAATGTCAATTGTTAATTGAAATTATATGGAAATGTGTTATTTTTAGTTCAATCCAGTTCACCATATATTTATATTCCATCATAATTATTCTTACTAGGTTTTATTTTAAAAGGTTGTTTCATGACTGTTGTAGGGATGAAAATTTTTTGCAGTTGAAATGGACTATATTAGAGCTAGATAAATCACTAATAAAGTTTCCATTTTTAACACTTTACCTAGAATTGATAAAGAGCTTCATTACCCATGCTTCATGTGGATGTGATATAGGTTACCATTATCATCACTCGAACAATTACTACTAAAGAATCCCCTTATCATATTTTTTTGGTAGCATAGATAGATAGTGCTGGTATTGGTGTTTTTGTAAGCATTGATAAAGGTAATCATTATCATTTTTTCTAGGAATGATAAAAAATTTCAGAAGTAAATATTTCTTTGAAATTTAGTGCTTTATGTTCTGAAAATGATAAATTTTAGTGATATTAAAAGTGAATTTTGTAGTAGTGTATTGCGACCCATGATTTTCATAAAAATATGTTACCAAAAATATTATGAATATTCATTACATTTAAAAAATACATACTTCTAGACTATAATATTATTTTTCCACTCAAAACTCAAAATGAAAACAATGTACAATTATTGAGCTACGTCATCTCCCACAATGTTAAGTACAACTAAAAACATTCTTATATATATAATACATAACACTTATCTTCATAACATGGTGGAAGGAATCATAAGAAAGGGTGAGATCATATTCTTCATAATGTAAAACAAGGTGGATATGTAATCATAACATGGACATAATTATATGAGAACATGATCCTAACATTAAAACACCATACCATGTATATCATTGATTAGAATCCTTAGTCATTGAATAACTATTTTCAAATCATTATAAATGAATCATAATAGAATCAAAGAACATGATTCATGAGAGAATGAAACTGAATTAAGAAAAGGAATTTGTGGAATACACATATGTATAGAAATCCATTTAAATATTAATCAAGGATCACTTCTATGGATATCATATTAGAATTATTTCACTACCAAAACCATGACACTAGACAAGGATCACTCCCAAGATGATCATAGGGGAAAAAGTCCCTTACTGAGTTAGGGACACTCGACATTTCTTCCCATTCATGTTGATCATGGTTCACTCCACACTCAAGTCATATCTATCTCTTGAGATATAAATATTTACCCAATATTTGTGATGGAGATATAGGTCACACCCATAACAAAAATAAAATAATATTTACATGTGAAAAAAGATTATAAAAATTAATTATATAAAAACGCATGAAGTAAAATTGGTATTATGAATATTTATCATATTATAACATCTTTAAAGTATACAGGTTTCATAATCATTTCATTATTGAGTTACCCATGAAAAGAAGCGTGTTTTATAATCATTTCCCCATGGTATACATATGGATGAGAAACATGTTTCATAATCATAATTCCACCAAAATAAAAACCATCCAATAGAAGAATATGAATGGTTTCATTGAATCATATCCCCCGGTAAATAATATATTCCATCCAAGTATTTCATCTAACATGTAATATCATTTCTATCGACCATTTAAAAAATTATGGAGGAAAATATCATTTATACTGTGAAAAAAACATTATAAAATATAATTTTATATGGAAATATGTTATATTGAAATGAAAATTTAAAAAATATAACCTAATGATAGAAAAAATAATTTTTCATGACATGGTAATGTTTTTTTCATATCATCCATGTTTAATTTAGGTTTCCATTCACTTTTTCAGTAAAATCCAAACAAACAGTTTTTAGAAAAATGAAATCCTTATTCCATTCAAAATAACAACCAAAATTAAAAAATGGGTAAAAATGATTTAAAAACTAAAAATATTTTAATACGAAAATATGGAAAATATTTTTTGAAGACATGTTTTTATAAGGAAAAAAAATTCTGACTGAAGAGATATATAAATTCAGATTATCTTAAAAATATTTCATAATTATTTTAACTAAAAAAATACAAAAAAGTGTAATATTACATTAATGTATCATTAATTACCAATATATGATAAAATTCATGAGAAATATTGAGTGTCTTGTGATGAGATTTATACATTGGAGGCCTAATCACAAATAATCCAGATAAATGACGAGATTGTAACATGAAATCTTTACCACACTGGTAACAATGAATCATAAGACCGATTAATTAATTACCTAAAATGAAACATAAAGTATTCGTACAATGATTAAATTCATGATATAATATTTAAAAATGGATTTAAAAAAGACTCATTAAAGAATAAGGGTGCATAACATAACATATGTATCAAAGAAAGGAATTTGATAAAAAACCCATTCTCTAAGTCTTGACTTTAGTTGTACTCATTCAATCATCATGAAAAATAAATATAGGTTTAATATAAATATATTTTTGAACCATATTCATATATATCATAAAATATATGATTTAAATATTCCCTTTTATATCTTAGTTGTTAACGATTCTCTCACAATGTCATGTTTCTCGGTATAACTACTTTTTTTATTCCATGATTTGACATATATTTTTTTACTCATACATTTTTCATGGTTTCTCTATCTCCAGAATGTAAATGATTATATAGATATCATATATATTTATAGTTTATTTATTTAGATTAATACATAAACTTATTGATATGTAATGAAATACATCATCCATGGAAATGATATAGAATATATAAACATGAATATTGTTTTCTTTTTTTTGACTAATTAAATGAATTAAAATTAAATGATATATATATTATCATTATACAATAATTATTTCTATCATATATATCACATATTTTATTAAACCCAAACATAATTCATTTATTTTATTCTAGTAGGAATAACAACACTTAGTGAGGTAATAATCTGGTGTAAATAGGAGCGATGTAATAGTAATCCCTCAATATGGATAGTATGAAGGTATGTGTAATATAATTTTTTAATCATAATTACATAATAAAGTTGATATATAAAATATAAATCTCTTATTTTGACAATGAAATTATTAGTGGTAATGTAAAAATAAGTGACATCAATTCACGAGGCTGTAGTCCTCCTTAAAAAGAAATGATGATTTCCTAACCCATTTGATGTATGTGGAGGTGGTTATACATAATGAAATTAACCTAAATAATTTTTAAAATATGGTAGAGACTAATATTATTATATCATCATGGTATAATAATAATTTATGGTTGTGGAGGAAGAAATAAAATAAAAATACTCATTGATAAGTTTTATCTATTCATCATGTATCCTCCTTATATATTAACTAATAGAATTCCTAGGATGATATTAATAAAAAAAATAATGTTTCAAGGATGAGTTTAAGATTATTTTAATTGATTTTAAATGGTCTTGGTTGAAAAAAATGGGCCTGATGGTGTAGAAAATAGAGGATATGGGGTGTGCTTTTATAAGTCGGGTGTGTGTGACACTTGAATTGTTTTGAGAAGTTTCTATCATATCCTTGGATTAATATTTTAACAAGCCTCCAAAATGAACCATTATCCATTATAAATGATATAAGGTTGATATGTGGGAAAAAATTGGGTTTTGATCTTGTTTTTATGTAATTTTTCACCCATATATTCTAATATTAACCCCGTAATAATTCAGTTATTCCATTAACCACAGTAAATATTTTTTAATGTAATTACTAATAATTTTGGTCAAAAATTATGTTGACATAAGTATAAATTAGAAATTATACTCTCTAAAAATATGGAATAATTTTTTCAACATTTTAATCAAAAAACTGGAAAATATTAATTGAAAATTATTCTAATAGATTAGGTGAGAAAGAAGGGTTTTAAAGACAAAATGTTTTTTTTATTTTTAAGTACACCAATCTAGGTTGACTGGGAACTGGAAACAAGATTCATGAATAAACTAAAAAAAATCATAATAATAAATCCACTGATAAAACAACTGGACACTGGCCCATGGGTGATCATTGATATATCGATGTTATATTAGAGGAGATATGATCATTTATCATCTTATTAGATAAATGTATGTAGAAGGAGAAGTGGATAATATCCAATATTTTTGTGGAAACATTTCACATTCAACCACCTCCATAGGGGTAGGGTCTCCTGTCACATGAATAATAACTGGAACATGACCTAACTTTTAATCTTAGTTAGCTGGGATGCACCAAATATTTATTTATTTAGAGATAAAACATGTTAATCAATAAGGTCCTCAAATTTAGATACATTGGGTTGGTTCACCTCCTACATCCATTTTTACTTTTCTAGGACACATTATGAGTCATTTCTACTATTATTATCCATTAATATCTTGTTTTCATTGTCTTGAACGAATTATAGTTGCCTTTTAACAGCATATATTTATCCTTAGATGAAATTAAAAATAATCTAATTTAGAGAGTCCCTTATTTCCACTACTAGAACCCTTTCTAAGGTAATACTCACCTTTTTACATATCATCAATTCCTAGAAAAAATTATATATGGTCCCTTTCATCCATAGAATCAATATGACTCATAGATCACTCTATAATAATCCTATTTAATTCCAATACATGTAATGATGTGGGTGGTGATTCCCACACTGTTGTCTCACTAAATTATCTTCTTCCATTTTCATTAATATAATTATTTTTCTTCATGTACCCTGCATTCATCCACCCTACATATATTATTGGAATGATGGAGATATCACAAAACTAAGAAAACATGTTCCACAATGTTAAAACAAATCATTTCTTCCTTGTTAACACTACCATATATGAGCTCTATATATGACTGATAGAAGACACATAAATCTAGCACCCAATCGGGTAGAGGCTTGATAGGGCATGCCAAATGTTTTATGGGGACTTCACTACTTCCAGATTCACCACATGCACAGATGAAAAAGAAAACCCATCATTAGGGATTTTAATGTACTCATTATACACATGTACCTGCACAATCATGATGTTCAAAATTATAGAATCTATTATCTGGTCATGATCTCCATCTTGGGCTTCTATAATATTCTTATTAGATCCCATTATATTATAGGAAACCTGAAGATCCCTTGATTTTAGAGACTCCCCATCCACATTTCCATTGCAATCTTCACTGGTACATTGATCCAAAATTCTACCCTATATTAAATGTTGAACCATATGTCCTAGTTGGAAATTATTACCACAGAATTTGGTTAATGATTCTTAATAGACATCTTACCTCATGTGGTACACCCCTTATATTCTAATATAGAATAAAACCACTAGATATTTTGAAAAATATATATCCATAGAATTCAAGGTTACACAATATGAAATTGGGCTTGAGTTTAGTGGTCTACAAAGATAAAACAACCAAGATCATTTCTTATCAACCTATGGATGTAGAGATAATAAAAGGGAAGTTGTAATCCCATAAGACGAAGCCAAACATCCAAATAGGGAAGATTAAGATGCACATGAGAAACTATTGACCACATAAATAGGTAGAAACACATGGAATCAAATGATTGGAGATCATGGAATATGCTCAAGCCATGTCAAAATAATCCCGGATGCGATTGAGGTGGTGTCGCATGTCGAGTTATCCCACAACTGCCAAAATTTACTAGTCAGATGATCTTTTGTTGAAGCTAAAAAAAGAATCTACAAGAGGATAAATATTACCAAATTAATCCCCCAATGATTATTCGTGGAGTAAAGAAGCCTTAGGAAATTCTGATGCTATACTCACATTGAATAGAACCTATTTTTGGAAACCTAAAACCATCAGATAAAGAGTGATTTAAAGTAAAAACTGATTAAAATATTTTCAAGTTTTTTTTATTCAATTTCATTGTGAAAATGATTCAAATATCCTAAATTAGATAATTTGATCTATAATTTAACTAGTTATAATTTGAAACCAATATGAAATATAATGAATCATTATAAATATATTACACCAAAAAAATATTCCAATTACAAATATGTATTTTTCACTATTTCTCAAAAAATGAAACACAGTAGAAAAATAAAAAATATTAACCATAAGATAATTTTGATTCCATAAATTCAAATATTAATTTTATTTTATCTAATTAATATTCTAAAAATATAAATAATAATTTTTATTATTGATCTGAAGAAGAAATAAAAACATTATTTTGTGAAAATAGTTTATCTGAAACATATAAATTCTTTATAGAAAATTTTGTATTTTAGAATAAATATGTTTTAATTATATATACCCATTATACATAAATTTTAAAAAGTATTTATTACTGTTCATATCACTATGTTTAATATCTTGTTTATAAAGTTCATGTTTGAATTACTATATTAATAATATATCATGGTTTTGTAAAAAATTGATGTTTAGTGTGACAAAATCTAATATAGTGTATCATGAATCACATTATTAATATGGTGTTTCATGTAGTTGATGTCATTAATGATATTTAATTTTCTTGAAAAATATTAATTTATAAAAACTCATGGTGTGACACTCCATGATTTGATATCATTAAAAAAAATAATAAAAACCTTTAAGGATATCACATATAACTTTAACTTGGTTGATAATAAATTTGGAACTCTTAAGAGTCACATAATATGTAAAATTAATTGAATTACAAAAAATATCATATATAACAATACAATAATCTGGATTTATTTAATGGATGACAAATAACCTATAAATAATGTGGATTATATAATCCCTAAATATCGAAATTTTATAGATTATATCAACCATGACCAAGGTTTAACCACCATAGACATTAGGGTTCCTCGGAGAAGAAGAAACCAAGAATAAATCAATGAAGGATGGAGATTATTAAATAAAAGTGAAATGTGTTTATTACGTAGGGGAAAAATTAAGAAATCATGGGAGAGTGTCTTATAAACATTAAAGGGGATTAGAAGAGGCTTCTAGGTATCCCCTCAGTCTGCTAAGAAAAATTAGCGAAGAAGTACCTATAACAAGTGATAAAACCAACTATGGAAAAACTGTTTATTTGAAAATTTACTCTTTTGGGTATTCCAATGATTTGGATTTAAATACTGTCAAATATTTCACCAAATAGGTCGTGTCGATGTGAATTTTATTGAAAACATGCACCAGTATTCTACATAGTTTCCCAAAACAGGGAAATGTTTTACATTTGTTACAAAAAAATCACTCTATATAAGGCGAGGCTCTATGATTACTCCCAAAAATACATTAACCTTCATCCAAAATATAACTTTACTTCTTATAAATAAGAATAATCTATATGATTACTTTTAATCCAACTTTATCCCTTTGTTAACTATAAAGAAGAAAATAATATAGACCCTTATATTTGGTTAGTATGTATTGTCACTATGAATTGTGCATAGTATGAGTGTTGATCACATAAAATGAGTCTCACTATATAATAAAGGTTTTTCATTGTTTCTATATATCATTATGCAGTCTTTTGGTTTCCATGCCAATTGAAGATGTTTATAAATTTCATGGATCAAATTTATTAAATTCTAACATTTTAATATAATAAGTAATTAAAGTATATAACACAAAATGGTGACCTAGGGATGTAATAAGATCCCTTGATAATTAACAATAAACATTTTAGTACACTAAATATAAAATAATTATTCTTCATGAATAGTAATAAGAAATAGAGAAAAGTATTGATTGGAGAATTTAAAAATGAATATTGAATTATGGGAATAATATTACATGAAAATATAGAAAATGGATCAATAACTACTATGGGAACATAAATAGTATTTTTTTATTATTTTTGAAAAATAAGTCATAATATTAATTATTTTTTCCTCAATATATGAATTATTATCCTCAATCACTCTTGGTTTTTTAAAATAAAAAATTATGTAATGTAAGATCATAGTTTTCCATAGAGGTATGTATTTTTTTAAATATAAATTTAAAATTCATTTGTTATCTAAAAAACCATTTATAAAGAGGTCACGAATGGTTCAGTAGTGTTCGTTATTAGTTTAGGGCACAAAGTTGTGGTTTTTGAAATGAAATGGGGAGGGGAATGATTAGTTAATTGTAAGTTAAAACCACACCCCTCTACTATACGACCACGTAATAGTGAAGACTAGTTTTTCTAATCATGAAAAATAATATACATGGCTCTAAAAATCTTTAAAATAATTATGGCCTAATCATCCATGTTAGCAAAAGGTTTCTCTTATATATGCACCTAACCATGTGATGGTGTTGGTCTTTGGACAATATGTTCTATTTTTTTAGTGGATGGTTAGTCTAACATTGTGTAAAACTGTTCAACCCTATAAAAATGGGTGAACTAGATATATACCCTCCTCAATTCATTTATACAACATATTACTATTCCATTATTAATTTCTAGTCCAGTGGATAGTGTGGATAGGTCTTTCTTTTATCCTCATATGTTTTGAGCTACCTCCTTCTTCTAACATCTGTTCCAAGCATTGTTTAATGCATTGGATCTCCCATAAAAATATGTGGCTCTATTATAATAATTTATCAAATAATATTTCCATATTCAGTTTTTTTCTATTTGTGGAATATTGTCAATAATTTTCATGGTGTTTTTCTAGTTTCAATGATTTAACTCATTCGATACGAAATCTGAAGTTCATAGTGGATGTGGAGTCATCTACCGGTATAATGTAAATGGTCTAGTACATTTCACGGAAGTTATAATTATTTATATCATATATCATTGTACATAATCTAAAACAACCCACATGTTTCTTTGAAATTTGGGTAGTCTATTATTAAATTTTTTTATAAATTGACAATGATACACCAATAGATTATTTTTGTTGATGGAGGTTAATGAACTCAAATCAAACCCCCTTTACATGTGTTTATATATGTTCCCTTGACACCTTTACCATGCATTAATGAAAAAAATGCCTTCTTAACTGGGTTTAAATTCTCTATTAAAATCAATATCATAACTAAATTAAATTAAATGATAATTTCAATGTGAAGTCACTTGAAACTTGTTAAATTCTGAATTACATCCTTCTATAAATTGGAAAAAATAAATTGTAAAATCTTATAATATTTCGATTATATAGTATGAGAGATTGAACATTCTTATGGATTTTATTATGACCATTATATGTTTTTATACGATGGAATTACATGGGAGAGTCTTGGATTCCCCTCCTAGGACTACCATGGCAACCCAAATGATTCCACTTGATCGGTTATTGTGTTTTCTATGTGTTAGAACCCTTCTTCGATATTTTTTTCAAAAATTTAAATTGATAACTTCTATGAAATAGATTGGTGTACTCATATTTTTCATTTCCTCTAGATAATAAAATGACTTGGAGTATATAAATGGATTCATCCAGAGGTATTAATTTAAGGTTTTCATTATAACATCTATTTATTTACTAATAACTTCGTGCTCATGGAAACAAGGGATTGTCCTAGTCATGAAAAAAATTCTTCTTATAGTAGTGAAATTTCAATTATACACCTATGTATTACACTCATTAACTATTTTACAATATCACCGTTGATATATGTGAGTTGGTCTTACCATCTTAGGTCATGGATTTACTATCACGATATCATAAAATGAAGCCTTTTCTATATGAATTTTGTCTTTTCTAATATTATTACACAAAAATATTTCTTATATATATGTGTCTGGTGACATATGTTTAGATACATTTTGGCTTAGTTAAATGAAGTTGTGTACATCAAGGTGTCCCATAATGAACATATGCTCAACATGGTTTATATTTACCAATAAAATTTATAATCATTATACTTGTATGCTATTTATATTATACTTGATAACTATATTTTATATTAATCCATTAGTTGTAGACTACATAGTTTTACTCACACCCTGTTTCAGTTACTATTTGTTACCTCAGATGCAATAAATGGATTTAGGTATATATAAAGGCAAGAATCCATCCATGGATGATTTATTTTTGTTCTAGATTAGAGTATTGAATAAGGGGGAAATTTAGATATTAGGAATATATGATATTTCATTCGTTTTCTCTTTCATTTTTTATGTAACATATATTATATGCATGCATTCTATTACTTCGCAACCACAGACTTCATTTATTTTTATTTATTTTTTTATGTTAGAACATGTAGTTGGGTTTTGATTTTAGTTTCAAACAGAAGTCATTATGGTTTAGTGTATTTTGTTTTCTTTTCTTCATATGAGTGGTTATTGATATTTATATTGGGAGAAAGTGGAATGTTGGGGGATTTTGTGACACCCACAGTGTCACTACATTGTGATTAAATCATTCAAGGGTCTTTGTGTGCACTCTCCTAGTGCTTGGGGTGTCATTTTAGGGGTTTTACAATTTTTCAGGTTATCGGATTTGAGAATGGTTTTCCAAAACAGGGCATCCAAAACCCACAAGATGTAGAACATTACACTAGCATTCACATAGTTTGCAACTGGTTTAATAAATTGTAAAACCCATTACATCCTAAATAACATTTATTTTAATAATATTATTTATGATATTCCACCTACAATTTGATGCCCTACCTGTTTGGTCCCGACTAGAGGGAACCCCCTTCATTGTCCTTCATTTTGTTCCACTTTTTGAGAAATTTATCATTAGAGGTTAGTGATTAATAATGATTTATTCATCAAATCTTCCCCTTTATTCTTCTTCTCCTATCCCTCTCATAATTTCTTGGTTTATCATGGCATGTATCCGTCATAGATAGACCCAATTGTTGGTGTTGGATTATTATCCCTTATTTATTAGATGTAAGGGTGTGTGGATTATTATTTGTTACCTTTTCTTCAATATCCTAATGTTTGGTCATGGTCATGTGTCATTGAGGTAGGTTTTTCCATTATTTCCATTTTCGGGATATGCCAGTGTTTCATGATAATTTCTAGTTACATTAAAAAAATATATAAATGGTTTTACATACTTATGATATGTTGGTTTGATTTGTTAGAGTGGTTTCATTTTTAATGAATTTGGAAAAATTACTTTCCAGGGGCTTCTTTTCAAATTCTTATATAAGTATTAAAACAATGATGCTGATAATGTTCAAAAACTAAATTTTCATGTGAAATATATGTGATTTCTGTGTTTTTCTCTTAGGGTTGTGTTTGGTAATGGGTTTGGATAACTGTGAATTGATCTTTATGTGTGGATTGTGTGATGTGGACTCTTATTTATAGATATAATATTTATGGTTAAAGGTTTTAGAATGATTTTCATTTTTTAAATTCCTGGTATTGATTGGTTAATTATATAGAGTCATAGTGTTTGGTTTAATCGAAAGTGGTGATTTTGAAAAATTATTTTTGGTTCTTTCATGGATGTTTAATTTCTATCATTGGATGATCGAAAATTCATTTGTGCATAGGGTTCACACAAGGATGAGCCTAAATAAATGTGGATCTTAAAAATAATGTTTTGTTGATCCGTAATTCTAAAACGGTTCCTCTTTTATTTTCACATTCCCTTCCAAAATGGTTCTTTTATTTCTAAATGTGTTTTTGGTACATTGTGTGGATTTAAATGTGTTTTCAAATGTTCCCTTTTTAAACATAGCCTATTTGGCATTGAATATTTGAAAATGGTGTTATATACCATTTAGGAAACGATTTAGAAGTACCATTCAAGTGTACTTGAAATAGACTTGATGTAAAGAATAGTTGGCACTTTATATTTTTTTGTGAAAGAATACTAGTTTTGAAGGAAAAAATAAACGATTTGTAATTTAGAATATGTTTTTTAAAAGGATGAAGGTTATCCTGATGTGACATCTCAGTTGGAACCTTTTTCAATGTGATGTGTAGTGAGAACCTCTATTAGAGATTTACCAATATGGTTTATTGTATAGGGGGTGTCTGTGTTTGGGGTAGGCAAGTGCGGTGATGGTAGGTATAGTGGGCCATGCTTATAAGTTCCTCCTACATACATAGTGTACATTTACCATCAATTTCATAGGAGTCTTCTAGATGGTCAAGTGGTGGTTTTTGTTAAACCTTGATTTGATGGTTTAGTACCCCATGGATGATTTAGAGACTAGGAATGTCTTGCCACTGGTGAAGCTAGATGAAGGAAGCTAGTTTGTTATTGACTGTGGAGTTTCACCATATGTATGACGGTTTTTCAAAACTGAGTATGTCCAAGGATTTCTCTAGTGTTGTTTAGGTAATAAATATAGTTACTATATCAAATTTCTTGTTTTATTTCTATTTATCTTGGATTACTACAATGTTATAAATTTACATTCAATATTTTAAAGCATCACCTTGTTCGATTTTAGTCCTGGATTTTGGTTTAAAAAAGGGAGATCCAAATTTGAAAAAGGGAATGTGGCATGTGTTGTTTGGTTATGGGAATGATTTGGTTAAATTTTTAAAATTTTTAAAACCTATTTTCATATATGAATTAAAAACTACTATTTATATATTATTAATGGAAAGTAAATGTATAGATGATTTTTTGGTTTCCTACTGAGTTGTTATGATTACACCCTACTTATGTTACTTGGAATCAATAGAGATGAGATATTTTTTAGGTCTGGGTTTCTGTATTTCAAGATCTATTTTTTTTTTGAGTAATTCCATTTCATTGTTGTAGGTGACCAAAAGGTCACATGGAGATATTGATGGTGTAGCCACTTTTTTGTATTTAGTTTTCAATTTATTCTCAAGTTATATTTTCATATGGATTTATTACTATATTTATTTATTTTTGGTTCTTGGTTATTGATGTGTGCTATATTTGATTAGCTTATATAGTTAATCCTAGTTACTGAGATGAAATAGTTACCACTCAAATTATATTTTATTCCGGACTCTTGTTGTTAGCTCATGGGGATTGAGAACAACCTTCGAGCTATGTCACTGACCAATTCAGGTGTTAGGTTGGATGAAATCACGACTTTGTGCATTGCTCGTACTGGCAAGTTCCCCGTATACCCCATTTTTATACATCAAAATCAATTCAACATTTCTATATGATAAATATTGTTATTATGTGTAGTTCCTATTAACTCAATGATTTAGTTACATGTTTTTTCATTTATCATGCTTCTCATGATTTATCATAATTCATTGTTTTGATACAATTCGATTAAGAAGGTATAGTCCCCCCACTGTTCGACCATCAACCCTTGCTTCTAGTTAGTAGGCTCTAGTATACAAGGTGTCACACCTAACACTTAATGGACAACCAGGATTAGTTATATTTGAGTGACCCATGTTTGGGACTTCACAATGTGTTATCAATGGATTCATTTTTATCCCATATAATTTTTTTGTGGTGTACATGAGGGTAGTATATGACATAATTTGGTAATGATAATGTTCCTGGTAGTGGATTACCCAAATATGGGGAAAATCCATGTTTTCCGAAATGGGACTTGATGTTCTGATATTCACATATTACAATTTTATTTTTTAACCATCATTCAACCCACATGATTTATGGTTTTCATTATCATTTTGTATTTTTACCTTTTCCCCAGTATATAATGAAGGTATTGTCTTATGGACCATTTTATCCTTATAATGATTTAAAATATCCTGATTATTTCATTCCATGGTTAATGTATTTCAAACATTGCCTAAAGCCTCTCACATTTTACTTCATTTACATGCATAAAATTTTAATATTGTTTGTGGATGGGAAATGGATAAATTATAGGCTAATTAATGTTTATTAGTCATCATAAATGTTGTTTACTTATAGAGCATGATAGTGGAAAATTAACTGGCCAATTAACACATGTTTGATCTATATAACAATATATACATGAAATAAAACATTATTTTATTTTCATTAACTGTATTCCAATTTTAATTTCAATATTTTACACCTCTATAAATTTTAAATATTGATCTGAATAATCATATAATTGTTTTTTTATACTTATATATAGGGAACATATATAACATGTCTATTTTTATATACATAAATTATGAATTTTAAATTATAAGGTTTTTATTTTATAACATATAAATGGTAATAAATATAACTAAATAGTTCTCGAATAGAAAAAATACTAAACTTTGACTGATTAATGAATTGGTTTCCATTAAATGGGATTCCAATAATAGTGTAATGAGACTTATCCTCTCTAAATTTGAATATAAACTCCAAACAAAGGAACCCTTATTGTGAAACATAGAAATTTGTCCGTGGAATGCACTTGTTGTTGGAATTTGGGAGTGTCTCTTGTTTTTTTGGAAACTAATATAGTTGGTGAATCTCATTTTCTATTGTGTTCATGGTATTTTATATATATATTCCTCCATGAATTCCTTGGATTGAGCACTTGGAGGGTAGAAATAACAATTCTCTGAAAGATTTTGGACATGAACACTCGATGTTACCTTTTATTAAGCCACATATAACACCTCAGGTTGTCCCTTTTTTGGGAACAAATTTTGTACATACAGTTGGTTGTCTACAGCTAGTACAGTGCATACAAGATCTTTGTGACTTGCACCAATAATATTATTTCTTACTAGAGAGGTCAAGAAAGAATTGTTATCCTATATTTTTAGGGGAATGTAGACTTCAAAATTATGATTCAAGGATAGTGGACATTTTGATTGACCATCTTGAACATGGGGACTACTCCGAAAATAATAGTGACGTTAGTTGCATATATTTTTTAGGGATCTTTCGAATGGTGGTGTAATGTACATAGGTATGAAGATCAACCTTAAATTATTGTCCATAGGGATTTCAATAATATCATATATGATTTCATTTTCCAAGAGTAATTTAGGTTGGACGGGGAAATTGAGTTTTTTAATTTGGAGCATGGCACTCTATTCGTTATGGACTACTCAGCCTAATTCATAGAAATATAACATTTTATTCATATTCCTCTTGATAAATACTTCTCAAGGGTTTGGTGATTTGATGATGGGACTAGGTATAATATCCAATCACAATAGACAGTCATATATTTGATTAATGGTAATGTGATAGAAAATCATGCCCTCATATATGAGAATAACCTGGCAGATAATGAAGATGTGGGGAAGATAAATTCATCACTGATGTGGGAGGTTAGGTTTTCTTGTATTAAAAACTGTTTCATTGATATTATCATGGGAAAAGTTTTTGTAAACATTTGATTCCAGGTACCCATCTCAAATTCCATCAATGTGCTATACGAGGACACAAGAAATGTAATTCACCGACACTAGTTACCCAGAGTCGGTGCATTATTACATAACATTGGCATGATCACAAGGGAATCATGTCTCGAAAGACCGATCAGTTTAGTATTATTGCAAACAAGATTCATACAGAAGTTCAAATTTACAACTTGAAAAGAAATACAGCATAAATTTATTCCTTTAGAAACATCCCAGCCTCATAGATTATGACTTCAAGTCACTAACTAAATTCTTTATATCCTGGGAAAATGAAACATAAGAAATGGGTGCGCTGAAACGCTCAGTATGGGTAAGCAATACAACAGAAGATATCATAAATATTATGCATGGTGAATAATTGAAACCACATGAAATTACCAATAATATACATGAATGATTTTTTGGAAGAAATATGAGATGAGTAAATAATGCCATAATAAAACATAATCATGGGTATTAAACTAGTTGAATGACCACATGAACCATCAATGTTATTTTCATAATGAGGGAAGGTATAATGACAGAACTTCTGAAATGTTTGTCAGGGCCTCGTCCTAGATATCTAAAATTATTAAGGCCTCAACCAAAACCATATATCAAATTGGGAAAGGCCTCGGACAATTCCACATCCAGTTGTCTCATGAGACCTACCAATCCATCGAGGAGCTATAGTAGGATCCAAAAGTCACTTATTAAGTCCAATACATTCCTCATATGAAAATATGGGAATATAACATAAACATTCATATTAAAACTAGCATAAAAAATGTCAATACTTTAACCATAAACCATGAATGGTATAAAAATAGCACATCCACTTTCAAATCTATCACAAAACCTTCTATAAAATATGGAAGTTTTGTATCATAATAAATCAACTTCGAATAAACGTAAAATTCATCAAAGGATGTTGACACAGATGAAATCAAAACCTTTTTTAGAGAAATATAACTTTCTATTTTGAAATAATTTAAGAGTCACATAATTATAAAGAAAGCATTTATTTTGAAAACATTCTTATAAGCTTATAAAGGAATCTTGGAAAATGTTATAACGGTGGAAAATAGTCGCACCCGCCGTATAAGTTAAAAAACATTATTACCTTAAATTTGTCAAAAATGTCAAAAAGTACCTTGTTTGGAAAATGATGGAAAGATTCCTTTCAAAACATATAAGGTCAAATTAGGGTATAAATGGATTTAACCCATTATCTAGTAAATAGTAAAAATGTTTTGAAATAAATTTTTAAGAAGCATGGATGTGGATGATAAAGAGGTCCCAATAGATAATTACGTATAAACAATCTCAAATAATGAAGAGATTGTGAAATTAACCTTTAACTTGTACATTTCCTTTTTAGAGGATAGGTTAACCTCCTGTATAATGGAGAAATAATTGTTATTAAATTATACAAGAATCATATTCTTTAATATGATATCATATATGATCTTTTAATATTTAATTGTTAATAATATTTTAGTGTTATCATCTTTTCAGGTGTTAACTAATTTGTTTTCCTTTATATGGTTTGATACATAAGTAATGTTTGATATGGATAGAATGTATATTATTCATATTCCTAATTATATTAATTCATTTAACATTATTTTTAATCATTTAATGAAAATTTGTCTTAAATGGATTATGATGGGGAATGAATCTCATTGTGTTTGTGGGGACGGTAATCCGTACGTATGCACGAGCGACAATGTCATTCTGTTGATATTATAATAATATATAATTAGATGGTATATCGTATATAAAGAATCATTATTATGTTATATTTATTATTTATATTAGATACACATCATTATTATAACCAACCAAATAATAATGTATTGAATAACAATTACAACACGTCGTGGAGACGGTAAGCCGTACGTACACACGTATGGTGACATGTCATTTAAACGATGGATATAATAATGAATATAGTTGTTCCATATTTATAATAACATCACAATATATATAACATACAGTTGTTATTTTTTTATAATTGAAAAAAAAGAAAGAGGAAGTGGAAGAAGAAAAGAACTTGAAAGAGGTGATGAAATACTTACCTCTTCTTTGAGTTCTTCCTCTTGATTTGATCAAAAGGGCTCCTTAGAATGGCTTTATGAATAAAGTAAGGCATATAGGGTGAAAGGAGAATATTTGAGAGGGTATTTGGTTAGGGGATGGCCGATCCAAATTTCTTTGAAGGTGTTAATTAGAGAGAAGGTTGGGTTTCCTTTTATAAGAGGGTGAGGGGCACCTTAGGAACATATAGAAATATTATTTTATAATAAAATAATTTTCGGTTTCTAATTTCTCAAAAATGAATTATTTATGGTCCAAGGTGTTCATGGGTAGTGAAAACTCCACAAATTGTTTTTAGAACTAGTTTTGGTCACTATATTAACCATATCTTTTAGATTTAACTCTTAGTTAAATAGTTTGACATTTACCATGTCTCTTTGTATTTTTATATTATATGGTTAATAAACATACTATATTCTTAGAATATAAAACCAAGTGGTTCATTAATTATAAACCTATTATTATATATGTCTTTTGGAAAATCCTTAGATATTTAGTAATAAAATATTATATAATAATATAAAAATTTATTAAACACTCTTTTATGTCAATTTTGAAACTATTTGGTATTTTGTATTTGATAAATTCATAACATCATTATTACTTAGAAAAAAATTCATCTAAACAAACATAATATGTCATAGTAACCGATAATAGAATTAGGACATGTGTTAGGGTAATAATAATATAAGGTTATTTTTTGTCGAATTAGACTTATCCAATAGAATTAGGACATGTGTTAGGGTAATAATAATATAATTTTTACCCTTAATTACCCTATTTAATTTTAACTGTGGTAAATAAAACTATAAATGTTACTATTCACAAAAAAAATTCATCTTATTGAACCACATTCTACATACTGATATCAACCATGTCTCTCGGATTTTTGAAATTCAACTCACTAAAGCAGTAAAATTAAGTTTTATGTAAATTTTCAAATGCTCCTAGGAGGTGGGTAAAAGACGTTAAAAAGTTTAATAAATTTTTTTATATTTCTAAAATTATTATAAACTGACTTCAATGAATTGAATTTATCTTATATAGGTATTATGTATCTATTTTTACCTAAAACCAATTTAAATAAAATAAATTATTATTTAAATAAAAATTCTGTTTTAATCTATAACTTAGAGTTTTTCACCATTCATCAAAAATTGAAAGATTTCAGAAAAATACCAAAATTTCAACCTAAGCTAATTTAGATATTCCGAATCCAAAAATGAAGTCCATTTTAAAAGATAAAATTAATAAAAATTCAAAAAGTGGGTATTACTATTCATTACTGCTAGTTTGATTTGTTGTGGTGTGTTATAACTCGAAGTTGCATACAAGACACGCTATTGAATTATTCAAAGAGAAGTATAACATGGAAGCTTGGGGTGTTATATTCTTCTCTCCCTCAAATAATTTCATCCTCAAAATTTCAAGAATATTACTACATAAAAAGACTCAGGTGGTTATTCATTATAATTTCCTTGATTTCCCATGCTACCTCTTCCATCTTAGGGTTTCTCCATTGTACTTTTACCGGACGAGTCGTCCAGTTTCTCAGCACTTGTTATCTTGTATCAAGAACCTTGAAAGGATCTTTGCAATAAGATGGATCGTGTTATAGCTCTAATTCCTTATATGTGAATACATGCATTGGGACAGACATGTATTTTCTTAATAGTGATATGTGGTACACATCGTGAACATCGGAGATTCTTGGAAGCATTTCAAACCGATAAGCTGAGGCCCCGATTTATTCCAGAATTTTGAAAGGTACGATGTACCTGGGACTTAATTTTACCTTCTTAACAAAACGTATAAATCCATGGAGATACCTTGAAGAAAAAATGGTCTCCTACTTAAAATTCCAAATCCTTCCTTCGATTATCTGCATAGCTATTATTCCGACTTTGAGGATCTTTGATGTGGGTTTGGATTACCTTCACCTTTTACATTGTTTCCTCCACAAGTTCTGGGCATACAAGTTTTCTTTCACCAACATCATCCCAGCAGGATGGTGTATGATATATCATTCCATATAATGCTTCATATGGTGTCATCTGATTACTGGAATGGAATCTATTATTATAGGAAAATTATACCAGAGTTAAATATTGATCCCACAAACCTTGAAATTCAAGTGAGCATGATCTCAATGTGTCTTCTAGGGTTTGAATAGTCTGTTCTGATTGTCCATCAGTTTGAGGGTGGTAGGCAGTACTCTAACGATGTTCAGTATCCAGGTATTTGAAGACATTTCCATAATCTTGAGGTAAATCATGGATCATTATTAGAAACAATCAATATGGGAACTCTATTAAGTCTCACAACATCATTAATATAATTAGTCTTGGTAGACGTTCAAGTGTTAAATATACTCTTATAGGAAAAAATGTGTTGACTTGGTAAGACGATCAACAATGACCCATATTGCACCGTTCCTTCTAGGAGTCATTTTTAGTCCCATGAAAAATTAATTCGTAATATTATCCCATTTCCACTCAGGTATGGGAATAGGTTTCATGACTCCTCCAGGATGTTGCCTTACAACATTCACTTATTGACAAACAATTCATCTTGACAAAAAATCATCAATCTCCCTCTTCATGTTGCCCACCAAAAATGTTCCATCAAATATCTATACATTTTGGTGATCCCAGGGTGTATAGGGAAATTGGAGCTATGGTCATCATCCAAAAAATCACTTTTTATATAAGCTATATCGAGAACACAATGTATCTTCCCAAATTTCAAAATTCCATCTTCATACACAATGTCACACAATCACCCATCATTCACAGTATTAATATTCTTTTGAAACTATACATCACCGGTCTGAGAACTCTTTATCCATTAGAGTAAACGTGTTATGAAAACCATTTTAAAAAGTATTGATGTTTCACATTCAATGGGGATTCCCATATCCATCTTTACTAGATCCATGTAAATAGGATCTTTTTCAACTCTCATCTTGTTCAAAACTCTATGATCCTTTCTACTCAAAGAAGCATCCACCTTATTTTCCTTCCCCAGGTGGTAGTGTATAGTGAAATCATAATCCTTGAGTAGTTCAATCCATCACATTTTCCTTAGGTTGAGTTCTTTCTGTCAGAAAATATACTTCAAACTCTTGTGATCGGTATATATCTGACATTTTTCACTATAGAGATAATGTCTCCATATCCTCAAAGCAAAGATTATAACTGCTAACTCAAGATCACGAGTAGGATATTTTTTCTCATGAATTTTTAGTTGTCGTGATGTATAGGCAATAACCCTATCATTCTTCATAAGGACACTACCATGTCATTTCTTTGAAGCATCACTATAAATAACAAACCCATCTTTCCCCGATGGTAGAGTCAGTATAAGAGCATTGACTAATATTCTCCTAAATTCTTCAAAACATTCCTCACATTCTTTTGACCAAAAAAATTTAACCCCTTTACGTGTGAGCTTGGTTAGTGGGTTAGCCAATTGGGCAAAATTCCGAATGAAATACCATTATTAACCTGCTAAACCAATAAATCTGTGTACCACATTTATACTCATCAATGCTGCCCATTCCTAGATTTCCTTGGTATTATAAGAATCAAGAGAGATTCAATCCTTAGAGATAATATAGCAAAGAAAATAAATCTCTTGAATCCATAATTCACACTTGCTAAAAATCCCATATAATTCATGTACTCTAAGAGTATTCAGGATAATACGAAAATTATTTTCATGATCTTCGTAGCATTTGGAGTATACCATGATATCACCAATAAATACTTCTACAATGTCATCAAGATATTCCTTGAAAAATCTATTCATTAGATCCATGAAATCAATGATTTCATTAGTCAATCCAAAAATAATTTCTATAAACTCGTAATTCCCATACCTGGTTCAAAATGCTATTTTTGGAATGTCTTCCTTCTTCACACACAACTGATGATATTCAGATCGAAGGTCAATATTCGAAAAGTATGGAGCTCTATGAAGTTGGTCGAATAAATCATCAATGCAAGGTTGGGGATACATGTCAATTATTTTTATAGAAATGATCTCCCTATAGTCAATGCACAACCTCATAGATCCATCTTTATTATTAACAAAAAGAATAGGGGATCCCCATGGAGAAACAGTAGGGAGAATAAATCTCTTATTACTCAATTACTCTAGTTGTTTCTTTAGTTCCACTAATTCCACAGTGTCCATTATATAATAGGTATTTGATATGGGTCTTGAACCAGGAATTAAATAAATGGAAAACTCAATTTCTCATTCTGGAGGATGTCCAGGTAAATCCTCTGGAAATACATCAACATACTCTTGCACAATAGGTACATCCTCTATTTGAACATTATTTTCCTCACACTTAGTTATTCCATTCTCTTCCACCCCAATAATTGAATTTAGTTGAGCTATTGGGGGTGGATCAAGATAAGAATCAGGTTGTGATGATTCTGATCTATTGATAAGGTGTTCTTTATCATCATCATCAAAAATAGTAAAATCCTTCTTCTTACAATAAATATTTACATCATGGTCCGAAATCCAATCCATATCGAGGATTATATCAAACTCAATCATGGTTACGATGATGAGATCAGCTGATAAAGAACATTTATATACCATAATGGGGACTGATTCACAAAACATTGTTGCAATGATACTTCCCTTATGAGTTTTGACTGAAAAATCCCTTGTTAAATAAAATTGGAAATAACTAATTTTCATAGAAGACTGGGAAGATATGAAACAATGCGATGATCCAGAATGAAATAAAACATTGGATAAACATGAGTAAACCATTAAATTACCTACCACCACTTCTTTCGAGGCTTCTACCTCAATAGCTGTGAACGAAAAATCTTATCCTAGATCCCTTTTCATTTTCTTGAGGTACGTTTCTCAAATGCTTAGGACATTCCTTTGCATAATGTACCATCTCCCTACAATTTTAGCATGGAACATTGGTAGAATCTTTCATTCCTTTAAAATCACCAGCAAGATGGCCTTTCTATACACATTTGTAGCATACTCCATTTCCTTTTAGATAGGAACCAGGTTGCTTCCTTTCACAATTATCACAGGGTGGAAATTCAATTCTTCCCTTCCTCCTGGTTTCCTTATTTCCTTTCGTATAGTGTTTAGCAGATCTCTTCTTATCTTTATTTTCATTAAAGTCATAAGACTTAGAGAATTCCATTTCGATCTTAATATCACAAGAGACAATATCTTTGTATGATGATAAGGATTGTGATACTAGTTCTCCATGGAGAAATGGTTTTAACCCATCAATGAAACGATCAATATTACTTCTTGGGTTACATATATAACCTACAACATACCTCGCTAACATGGTAAAGTTAACCTCATACTTTGAGATATTATCATCCTCCTTTTTCCTTAGACACAGAAATTCTATTTCCATATCCGCTCGACGGTCATGAGAAAAGTATTTTTATAAGAAAATTTCTTTAAACTCCCTACATTACATATTTGATACTTAAACATATTCATTAGTGTTTTTAATCAATGACGACCATTGATCAGCATCTCCAGTGAGGCGGTTAACTACCATGACAACTTTTCCCCTTTCATTACTCCCCAAGAAGTGTATTATTGTTTCGAAGGAATTTATCCATTTCATAGGCACTAATGGATTTTTACCGCTATTGAATGTTGGTTGTTCTTCCCTCATGAATTGGTGTAACATTTATCCTCTGCGTTGGGGATCAGGGTGCTCCATACGGGTAAGGTTATTATTCATAACCTGTGTGAGTGGTCCCTGTTTGGTGATAAGTTGACCAGCTCCAGTTGTATCAACATCTCCACTATAATTATCTTTAGTGGGAGGGAAATCCCTACATGGAGTGAGTGCATTGATACAATTTCTATTCCTTCCACTAGGCACCATTTCTAAACAAAGTCATAAACTAGATTAGTTTATGAATCGAAATACATAAATCCAAACTTGTAAAACACATAACATAAATTGACTAGTTTATGGATATAATCCATAATCATAAAAATGTTTTCTTTGAGAAAGTATATACTCATATACAATTCATAATGGTTTGTAACGAAAAAGTTATTTATCCTAAGCATATCCCCCGATAGTGTCAAAACCAAGAGTGCATCAAGGCCTGTTCGCATGCACCAGTTCCCGTTCAAGTCTAGATCAAAGCGGTGTTTTCAGGTTTTACCCCTAGGTACATCTGTATCAGATCCGCCTCTACATACTTGTATCCTGACATAGATGTATTCCAAGGAAAACTCACAAAATCTCTACATCACCCAAATTCTAGGAAGTTCTTCTATACTAATACTCAAAGTATTTCCTAGGGCTATGTGCTCTAATTAGAGTCTATCTAAATCTAGCTTCCATGGTTTCTACTAAACTTCTTCTGATACCAACTGTAACTCCCCGAACCTAGTTACCTAGAGTTAGTGCATTATTACATAACAATGGCATGATCACAAGGAAATCATGTGTTAAAAAACTGGTCAGTTTAGTATTATTAGAAATAAGATTCATACATAAATTCAACATTACATCTTGAAAAGAAATAAAACATGAATTTATTCCATTAGAAACATCCCAGCATCCTAGATTATGCCTGAAAGTCACTCCTAAATGACTTCTTTATATCTTGGGAAAATTAAACATATGAAAGGGGTGAGCTCAAACACTCAGTAAGGGTAAGCAATAAAGTGAAAAATTACATAAATAATAAGCATGGTGAATAATTGAAATCACAAACCTTTACCAATAATAAACATGAATACTTTTATGGAAGAAATATAAGCTGAGTAAATAATTCCATAATAAAAAATAATCATCGGTATTCTAATAGACGAATGACCACATGAACCATCAATATTAATTTCATAATGAGGGAATGTATAATGCCAGCCATTCTGAAACATTTTGTCAAGGCCTCAACCTAGACATATAAAAATTATTAAGGCCTCAGCCAAAACCATATATCAAATTGGGAAAGGCCTCATCCAATTGTACGTCTAGTTGTCTCATGAGACATATCAATGCATCGGGAAGCTATATCGGGCTCCACCCATCACTTACTAAGTTCAATACATTCCTCATATGAAAATGTGGAAATATAACATAATCATTCGTATTAGAACTAGCATAAGAAATGTAAATACTTTAACCATAAACAATAAATTGTATAAAAATAGCACATCCAAAGTCAAACATATGAAATAAACTTCAATACAACATGTAAGTTTTGTATCATAATAAATAAACTTCAAATAAACATAAAATCCATCAAAGGATGTTGAAATAGATGAAATCAAAACCTTTTTTAGAGAAATATCTCTTTCTATTTTTAAATCATTTAGGAGTCAAATAATTATAAAGAAAACATTTATTTTGAATATATTCTTATAATATTGTAAGGGAATCTTCGACGATGTTATTACGGCCAAAAATAGCTGCACTCGCCATATAAGTTAAAAAATCATTCTTACCATAAATTTGTCGAAAAGGTCAAAAAGTACCTTGTTTGGAAAACGATGGAAAGATTCCTTTAAAAAATGTAAGGTAAAATAATGATATAAATGTCTTTAAACCATTTTATATTAAATAGTAAAAATGTTTTGAAATACATTTTAAATATGTATGAATATTGATTATAAAGAGGACCCTGTAGATAATTACGTATAAACAACCTAGGATAATGAAGAGATTGGAAAATTAACCCTTACCTTGTACTTTTCCTTGGTCGAGTGTAGGTTAAACTCATATATAATGGTGAAATAATTGTTATTAAATTATACAAGATTAATATAAATTAATATGATATCGTATATGATCTTTTAATATTTCTTTGTTAATAATATTTTAGTACTATCTTCATTTCAGGTGTTAACTAATTCGTTTTCCTTTATATGCTTTGTTACATAAGTAATGTTTGTTATGGATTGGATGTATCTTATTCATATTCATAATTATATTAAGTATTTAAACATTATTTTTAATCATATAATGAAAATTAGTCTTTAATGGATTATGATGGGGAATGAATCTCATTGCGTTCGTGGAGACAGTAATCTGTACGTACGCACGAGTGACAATATAATTATTTTGATATTAAAATAATATATAATTGGATGGTATATCCTATAAAAAGAATCATTATCATGTTATATTTATTATTTATATCAATTATAAATCATTATTTTACCCATCAAAATAATAATGTATTGAATAACAATTATAGAATGATGTGGTGACGGTAATCCGTATGTACGCACGTATGGTGACAGGTCATTCAAAGGATGGATAGAATAATGAATATGGTTGTTCTATATTAATAATAACATCACAGTATATAGAAGATATAAGATTTATTATTTTAGAATGGAAACAACAAAGAAAGAGTAAGTTGAAGAAGAAATGAAGATGAAAGAGGAGATGAAATATTTACTTATTCTTCGGGTTCTTCCTTTTGATTTGTTCAAAAGGGCTCCATATGATGGCATTCTGAATAATGGAAGGACTCTAAGATGAATAGAGGAAATTTGATCGGATATTTGGTCAGGGTTTGGCCTATCCAAATGTCTTTGAAGGTGTGAATTAGAGAGAAGGGAAGGTTCTCTTTTATAAGAGGGGTGAGGTGCACCTTAGGAAACACTAGAAATATTATTTTATAATAAAATCATTTTCAGTTTCTAATGTCTCCAAAATGAATTATTTAAATGATAAGGTGGGGATGGGTCGAAAACCACTAAAAAATAGGTTTTAGACTGGTTTGGGTCACTATATTAATCTTATCTTTTAGATTTAACTTTTAGTTAAATAGTTTGACATTTACCATGTCTCTTTTTATTTTTATATTATATGGTTAACAAACATACTATATACTTCCAAGAGAACCTCAAGTGGGTCATTAAAGATATTCCTATCATTATATAAGTCTTTTTTCTAAACCTTATATTTTTAGGAATAGAATATCAATTAATAATATAATATTTTTTTAAAACTCTTTTATGTCAATTTTGACACTATTTGGTATTTTGTTTTTTTAAATTCATAACAGCATTATTACATCGAATGAAATTGATATAACCAACCATAATATGTCATATTAACATATAAAATTATTGTAATTCATAAAAACACTGAAATTACATTTATTTGGATATTTATATTATCAATTATTTTAATCATTCTTTAATATGGTAATTACTCTATTATCATTGTGTCATAAATAAATTTAATTATTTAATTTCTAAATAATATAAATAAAATATAATTATGTAGGAAATTTTCTATCTTTATAATAAATATTTATAGTCAAATATATCTTGTGTTTAGCCCTATATTAAAAATGGTTTACTTATAAAACATTGAATTTAATACTTTTAACTCTTCTTTGAATATAATAAATGTTCCAATCTTATCCTAGTGAACCTAAAAGACCATATTTTATTCCTAAAGTTGTTTTTTGTTTAATTAAACTCATCAAATTGAATTAGGTCATGTGGTAGGGTAATAATAATATCATTTTTACCTTCAATTACCCTATTTAGTTTTAACCGTGGTAAATAAAAGTAAAAGTTACTATTCACAAAAAATTATTTTCATCTTATTGAACCACAATTTACTAACTAATATCAACTGTGTATCTTGGATTTTCGAAATTCAAATCACAAAAGCAGTAAAATTATGTTTTATGTAAATTTCCATGTGCTCCTAGGAGGTGGGTAAAAGACGATAAAAAGTTTAATAAACTTTTTATATATCTAAAATTATTATAAACTATCTCGAATGAATTACAGTGAACTTATATAGGTATTATGTATCTATTTTGACCGATTGAAAATTTAAAAAAAATAAATAATTATTTAAATAAAAATTATGTTTTAAACTATAACTTTGTATTTTTCACTATTCATTAAAAATTGATATATTTCAGAAAAATACAAAAAAATCACCCTAAGAAAATATCGATATTCCAAATCCGATAATGAAGTCCATTTTGAATGATAAAATTTATAAAATTTTGAAAAATGGTTATTACTATTCATAACGGCTAGTTTAATTGGTTGTGGTGTGTTAGAACTCGAAGTTGTGTACAACACACACTATTGTATTATTCAAAGAGAAGCGTAATGTGGAAGCTTGGGGTGTTACAAGAAACCCCCATGGAGTAGAGACATAATAGAGTGTTTAACCTATTGCAGAATGGGTAATCATTAGATAATCTTTAGAAACATTACAATTGCTCTATTTAAGAGATTATCTAAAATGTTTCTAGGAATTAGAGCAGGATATGTAACTCTATTTTATGAAGGAATCTAGTGTCCAACTGGACATAAAAGTTGTGTAGGTGGTCGTGGTTGGCGAAGATAGACTTATGATGTGCAACACCAATAGAAAGGAGGAGCTCAGGGAGGTCAAGTTCTGACATATGGATAATAACAAGGCCAATTACTTGTAGTGTTTACTATACATAAGAATAAGTGTGTTCGACCATATATAGTGTGAGGTGTGATCTCAATATCCTCAAGATTATTTTATTATTTATTTTAAGCAAGCACGTCAAAATAATTCATATTTGTGGATATCATTGAAATCCTTTGTCCTGAAATGTAGTATTTTGATGGACTGGTGAATCCTGATTGACTATTGAGAGTGTTATAAGGTAGTGTATTCCTTTACAATTTGTGCCTCCATGATATTGGAAGCTCAATTTTCTTATGGAACCTTTTCAAACATGAGACGGTTATTTGTTTAAATATTCTAAGGAACAAAGAGTTAGTACCTTATCGATATGATGTTTATTATTACTAATTTTGGTGTTCTTTTACATCATTAGAGGGTGTTAGGTTTATTTATAAAGAAGAATATAATTATTAGGAAGGTTATTGTGTACATAATAATAATGTATTTGGTATATTGTCAGTCAAGTTTTCTAGTATTTTTGTTCATTATTATGGGTATGTCAAGATGTGTTTCCTCCATTTGTAGTTTATTTAAGGGAAATATTTCCTAATTAATTTATTAGGATACCTCAGTAGAGAGTGGTAGGGTTCACCATATAAAATTTCATAATAGTATAGTCAATATAGATCCCTCCATTATATATGAGTCATATTGAGCTTCATAAACTCACGATCTTGTTAGAGGACATAGAATCCATTGGGTTTATATAACCAAATACATCTCCTTAGGGATCACAGATACTATTCAACAATAAGAAAGCTGGAAACCTTAAATTGTGCATGGATTATGAGCTCTTGAATCATTTTACAATTAATAAAGGGTACCAACATCCACATATAGATAATTTATTTGACAATATCTGAGGAGATTATGTATTCTCAAATATTAATTTGAGGTTGTATTTTCATCATGTAGGTTATTGAACCTAAAATACGCCATATTCAACATTCAAAAGTCGATATGGCCTTTATGAATACCTAGTAATCCATTTGGAATTAAAAATTATCTTGCAATCTTTATTTATTTTATGACTTGGGTTTTACCCCTATACCTAGATACATATTATTTTTGGATTTACAGGATTATATTTTAGTGTTCTCTCATAATTTACAAAATCATGAATAAACACATCACATTGTGTTGAGTAAACTAATAGATCATATTTTATATACAATGCTCATAGAATACATCTTATGGATTATTAATGTTCATATCTTAGGTCACATCATATTGTAATTATGGGGAGGAAGTAAAGTCCATAATTTCCTAAGATAATCTGTAGAATATTTTAGATATTCAATGTTTATTGGGATTCTCTATATGTTATTGATATTTTATGAATGATTTATAATGCCTTGTGAAAAAACCTATGTGATTGAATGTGAAGGGTGTTGAATTATCATGGTATAAATCCTATAATATATTCTTTCAATTGTTTAATGGAAGGATAAATGTTGCAAAAAAATTATTTTTTTTTGGAGTATAGTTGGGGATATAAAGTGTATTATGATGCATCTGGAACCATGCAGTGAGTTTTGTTTTTTGCAAGGGGATAAATTCATTGTGTACATGTCTCACTATTTAAGACCACACATGTATAGAAACCCAACACATGAAATTGAGTTACCAATAAACATACAAGAACTATGCTGTAGTATTATAGATTCTGGTCGAGAAATTTGTGGTCTTTTGGAGGATTCTTGATGAATGTTTTGAAATGGACCCCAGAATTTGATCCTTGCATTGAATCCCTTTTCCTTCTCGTTTGGATTGGATTTCTGGGACCTTCACTGCATTTGTTCAAACAATTTTATTTATATATGATTTCCAGCCTTATTGGAAACCCTCTCAAGCTGGACTCTTCCATGAGGTATCTCCCATGACCCTTGGTTGCTAGGTTGTGTATTGAGGCTGACGTTTCACAAGTTCTTCCTTCCTAGATTTGGATCCAAAATGGTATCTCTGATTTATTTCAAGAAGTGTCTTATTAAAATCTCCTTGTTTATTACACGTATTTCCTTAATCATGGACATTTTTGGGAGGATTGTGATGCAGTGACAGTTCAATTAGTGGTCCACATGAAAAAATAGATATAAAAGGGCATGTGAATGTTAGACACAAATGCACCTAGGCCTTTTGGGATTCATAATTCTCTTGGAGGTCAAAATATTATTGCTAAGAAGTTGAATGAGTTCCAAGATCATGAGGTGGAATAACATCAAACCTAGAATCAAATGAGAAATACACCTATGGGAATTGATAACGCTACTTCTGTGGATGTTGTCCACAGTGCTTCAGGAACCTCTTCACTACCTTCCACATAGGTGGGAGAGTAGGTGGAACCTAGAAATCCTTCTGAAACCTTGTAGGAAGAGGTGGATAAATGTACACACTCTGACTTAAATGAATCTTTAACTGATACCTGTGACCAAGCTTATCAATATTAGAAAGAATGATTGAATTCAATCACTAGAAAAGGAAAAAATCCAATGATTGTTCATGAGGGTTATATAACACCACATCCCATGAAGACTCAGAAACATAAATACTACTCGAACATTTGAAGAAAAATTTTTCACGAGGTCCTTGGATGTGGCCAGGTCAAAAAATATCAACTCTTCTCAGTGTACTGATGTTGTTATTTCTGGCTCAAAATCTTACGATGATGATAAAAAAGAGTTACCTTTTGATGGGGATACTTATCCTGCTCTAAAATATGCATATAGGGTTACTACAGGAATTGAAGAGGAAATATTATCTTGGATTGAAGACCACGATGCGGTCTTTATGAAATAGTACAAGGATGGTAAAATCACTATGGATGCATATCTTCAAATCCGAAAAATAATGATTTCTAAAATGGAGGAGGAATTCAAATGAAACCCCGACGTCAACTACAATTAAATTCCATGGAAATGAATCTATTCCTTGATCTTTTCTTATCTGAGGAATGTGGAATGATCTTCTTTTGGATCCTTGTTTGGCTTCTTGAGGAAGCTCTTACATGATGTGATTCATGATGGCTGTTTATTCGTGTATTTGAGGGATTCTAATCTAAATTCATAACTTTCATGCAGTTTCTTGTTGTTCTGTATGGGTATGTTTATAGTAGTGATTTTTGTTGAACCTTTATATCGCCGAAAATTATACTCCCCTCAATCCCTAGATGGTGTAATCTTATTACCCCTCTTGACTGTATTGTTTATTATTCCTTTTAATAATATTCGTTGGGGCATGAATTGGATTTTCAATTCATATCCCAGTTTGTATTAAAAAATGTAAATATAAAATTGTTAAGTGTAATGATGTGATTGATTCATTGAACGAGAAGACTCAAACACATGTTTTTTATAAACCATGTAACTATAGGAATTTGATGGATATATTTTATACATATATTTGGATATTCAAGATCACCATGGATAGAAAATAGTTATAGCTCAATTTATAAATTTATCATTTTTCTATTGATTTATGATATGGATGATTTTTGTACATAAAGACATAGTGCTAAGTGTAATATTTATAGGAGACACTGCTTTGTTATCATTAATTATGAGGATATCTTGCATATCCAGTGGTGTATTTGGGTACCTATAGACATGAATGAGGAGATGATGTGAGAATAGCAGTCTTCTAAACGGGTAATTAATATTGGAATCACTATTTTTTATAATGACTTACATATCAAGTATTAGTGAATTTACTTAAATAAGAATATTTTCTGATTTACCACATGGTCTGCCACCTATTTGTAGGTGATGGTATCACAAATTGTATCTTATTGGTCTTTCATAACCACTACCCAACCAAGAGTTTAAATGGGGTGAAATAAATATTTATTTTTTGATTCGGTTCTTGAAGTCCCATATAGGGAGCGGTGTAGTGTGGGTTATCATTGATTGGACTGTGAAGGTATCCCGCTTTATTCCAATTATGGAATCCTTGTCAAAATACCCACTTGGGAGGCTTTATGTATGAGGTATTATAGTCCATAATGGTGTTCCACATTGCATTATATCATATCAGTATTCTTGGTTCACTTCACAATATTATCATGGGTTTTATAAGGATTTGGTTTAATAGGTATTTTGAGTACAACATATCACCCAAAGGCTGGCTATCAGTTGGAGAAAAATATATAGGGGTTAAAGCATATTCTTTGGGATTATTTCCCTATTAATGGAGTGTCTTCTGATAATCACTTAACTCTATATGAGTTCTCTTATTATAATAGTTTATAACCAACTATAAAAATAGCTCATTATGGGGACTTATATAGTAGGATATTCCATTCACCCTAATATCAGTTTGAGGTTGAAGAGGTAGCACTACTGGATTCGTCACTCATTTTGGAGACATCACAACAACTACTATTTATAATTAAGATTATGGGTACCACTACTTCTAAGAATAACATATGTACTAATATCTATAAGACAACTATAGATTTTGAGGTAGGGGTTAGGTATTCCTATCTATTTCACCTATATTTTTTTCAATCATGAATCATGATGCAGTGTAAGATATCTCATAAATTCATTGATCCTATTGTGATTTTGGAGAGTGTGTGACCGATGGTTTATTCTCTTGATCTTCCTCATAGATACATGGATATGTATAGTGTATTACATGTTTCCAAGTTGTTTTACTACCTTTTTGACTTTTTTCAAGCCCTGCAACATAATTATGTTGAGTTGGATGTGGATTATTATTTTTAGGAATACATGGTTTTTATTTCTAATCATATTATGAAGGAACACTAATGAAAATTATTTTCCCTACATCAGGTTCAATAGTAGCGTGACAATGTGTAGAAACTATTCCAAGGAATGAGAGTATGATGTATGTGATTAATATCTCAAATGTTTCTCATATTGTCTTCAGAAACAATCAGAAATGCAATATAAGGGTGAGTTGTTTTATGGAAGGGAGTTTGTAGCATAATTTTTATAATGAATGTGTGTATTCATTAAAAATTCATTATAAAAATATATTTTTATCAGGATAAATGTTTATAAATAGATCAAAAATGTTTGGTGAGAATCTGGGCATGGTTCAAGGATCGAAGTAGTGGTTTCAAAATATAAAGCGGTGGTTCACTGATTGATCAAAATTTTTTCTTCTGATGAAGATAATTTATTCATCATAGTAAGAGTGGAGTAAATTTTTTTTAACTGTGTGGGAGTATATTTAAAACCATGAAAAAATACTCAATAAAATGTGGTTGTACATGGAATTATTCGCACACTATATCTCATAGTAATCTACCTAACTATATGAGGCGTGGATATTTTTATAGTAGGTGCAAATAGTTACTCTATCTATTTAACTAAACAATTTACCATACTAAAAATTGGTGTCATTACTATTTTCCCCAATCTTATCTGAAACCTAACATTTTTCTTCCTCCCACATTTGTACATTGAGTGGACTACACAGAGAGATCCTCCTTCCCTCCAACTTGAGTTTGAGGTACCTTCTTCATCTAAAATAATTCTCAAGCATCATTCATTATATTTGATCTACCTTAGTATTCCAACTACTATGTTACGTTATTTTATCTATTTAACTATCCATGTTTTCTATTAAATCCCTACGACATAATATATACTAATTTTAGGGAATTTTTAATGTTTCATTTTTCTATCATTCCCTCACATATTAGAAAATGAAACCAGACAAGGATCCATCTATCAGTCTAAAATAAGATTTATAATACTTTTCACATATCATCTTGTTATTTATAAGATTTTTTCTGATTGAATGAAAGATATTTTTTATTTTTAAACATATTTAAGTAAAATTGAGAACCTAAGAAGTATATGATACAATCATCATGTTCCATATGTGATGGTAAATGAATTAACATATCATTTCTGTCTATTCAACACCCTCTCCTAAATAATTTCTATTAGACACTATGTACTTCAGTAGCCAGATCATATCTGATGGGATCATTGAATCGCTAATCCATATTGTCCCATGTTTGGATATACTCCTCCAATATAATTTTCCCTGCATGAAAACCAATTTTCAGAATACAGTATTTCATGTTGATCTACTCAATCCTCTTTGTACCGGTGTTAATAAGAAGAATTATATCATTTGTTCTATAAGTATCCTATTCATAGACATTGACCAGGAGCACATAATCCATCATATCATTCTATTAGTGTACAATAAGGTCCCAGATTTGGTATTAGATGGAGACTCTTTGGGTGACCCTGCTTCAAATCATCCATCACCTAGCTACATTATTTTTTTTCTATTATTTTTCTGAAGTATATAATTTTGTTATTGTCCTGATCAATTGAGATATCCATGTCACCATAAGCATGATCCATGGGTTCCCCATCCACCACCTCATGATTTTTGTATTACCTTGTCCCAATTGGATTCAGTACATTTGAGTAGTCCTTATGGACTATTTTATTTCATTCCCTTTAGAACAATGAATATCAATAAATCACAATTGGACGTATTCCCATTCTTCCTCCTCCTACCATGAATTCCACTATGGGGCACTTGAACACCACATTAATCTGAGTCTTGGTCAGAATGATCATCCTTTAGAACAATCCCATAACAGCCGCGATCATCTGAGAGAGTTTCCTTTGAAGTATAATATTGGATGTTAGATTTCATAACCTCCCTTTGGACGTGTGATGAATAATAGACCTCTAGGTTCCTAAAATGGTTATTGATCCAAATCCTCATCTTGAACCTTCTCAAACGATCCATTCTAAGAAACTTCACCGAGTCCCCATTGTCGTTAAGGGATGCTCTACCAGAGTCCTCTCCCTTACCTTCATCATGTGGAACCACCATGAACCTATCACCTATTTTAAAAAACACTAACCTTATTAATTATTGTAACAGTTTAATTTGGGGTGTCCATAGGCCTAGTATATGACATTTTCTTCGATTCATATTTCCAAAGTTTAAACACTTCAGCAACCTTCAGAGCGGGATGCATCTGCTGTATTTATTTATAATGGTTAACACCATTTAGTTCTCTTAGAAATACATGTTCAGATGAAATACATGCAGGTATGATAGTTTTTCCACCTTGAAAACCCCCCGTGTTTCCACTTAGTCTACCATTATCAATGAATTCAACCATATCCTTCCAAACTAAACTGTGGGGTGACATCCCTTATAATAGACATCTATTCGTCTTATATAATCCCATATGCCTACACAAAGATGATTGGTTACCAAATTTATAGCATGAAGAACAAAAATCCACCCGTGATTCTAATAGAACTAACTGCATGTATCCAAACTTTTCAACAATTGCAATCTACAAAAAAAATCAGGTAGTGTTTTAGACACATCGATTTCAACAAAGACTATAGGATAAATTGGATGAATATTTGAATTATTTAAACTATCTGAGCACATATAATGACCCATGAAGTTCCCTAACATATGAATGATCAAGGGGTTTTGAAACTGAAGTAGTTGTTTATGAAATATAACCCTAATATCAATAGTCTAGGAGTTTTTTACCAAATGAAAATCATTGGTCCACTAGAATATAATGAATCTAGATCTTTTGAAAGTGTGAGGTTAACCATACCATGACAAAATCAGGAAATCCTCTATTGCAAATCAGATCATGATGCGCTCATTGTCTATAAGACCCATCGTAGCTCAGTCTTACATTCACCAATACTAAATGGGTTTAATGGAAATGTGAACTAGTATACTTCATAACATTTATCTTCTGTAATATAAACCATTATAATGGAATTTATTATGACCAAAATATAATATTATATAATTAAATTTATAAGGAATGTCTTGGATCCCTCACCTTGGGAATCCTTGATTACCCATAGGATTCGTCCTGTTCACTGGTGAGTTTTACATGATTTGAAAACCCTATTTCATTTTTCTATTGAATTAGATTTAGTATTACTGGTTATGGATCTATGGAATCATCTACTTATCTATCTAGAAATTATTTTATATTAAGAAGAGTTTTATAACCTTATTCCCACATATCTACTATCATTACATTATATCATCTAAGAATTCACCTTAGTTAATAACATGGTCAAAACCAAGAGTGGGTGATTGAGAAAATCTATAGCTTATCAAATATAAAAATTTAGAGTTCTGTGGCCATGAATCATGTATCTGAATACTGTAGTATCAATGATGAAATAATATTTAATAAGGGATCAATATTTTTTATTTTACATTGTTTTTAATTTTATTACAATATTTATGGTTGATCATGGATATATACTTCTTTTATTTAATTTTTCCGTTAGAATTAGATCAAATCTAATGATGTGGGTGTTTAATTAGGATGTTAAAATTGTTGGTCCATCTAGAATTACCTATTACACTTGGTATATTCTTATAAACACGTGTTTTGTACCATAAATAAAATTTTAATGTTAATTATAGGGTCCGCATGATGTTTATATCATATTTAGAGGCCTTATAGGACCCTAGGGAACATTTATTACGGTATGTCCCTGTACACCATTAGACCCTTCTGTACTGAACATGATTTTTACATGGAAAAATTAATTTGGACACATGTAATGTATTGGGTTAGTCTACATAATGAAGAATCATGTGTATTGTAACACATTTCGTAAACCAACTCATGGTGTAGTGGGGTATGTACACAGTTTCTTGTACTAGGGTACACATTAAGGGTTGGTAATTCGGTAGAACCCATCATGTACTCCTAGGACACTCCATTTACTTCCCTATTTATTGGATTTTTTATATTTTCTCCATAGAGAATGATATGAATAAATATGTATTCCATTAAGAGTACCTTTAACATATATTGTGATGATGTCATTTCTATCAGATTTTGATTCCATTAACAAGTTGATTTTGGAACAGGATAAGAACCCTTAATCCATAGTAAGGATGAATGGATCTAAATTATTGATCTAAGATGGTATATGAGTTTTAGTCTCCTGGTTTCCCTTTTGGATTATCAATCACAAGACTCTTCGGTGAGCTACATAGGGAAACCACATTTAGATTGGTGGATGAGTGTCCTCATAGGATGGTATTTTCACTAAATTCCAAATTTAACTATAAATGGAAAAACAAACATTTTGATTGATAATTAAAATGGAAATATGATGAACATGTGACTCGAATAGGTTAACCATATTATTCCTATTAACCCTAGATCCCATGTTAGTTAAAAATCATTAGTGTACAGTGTAATTGTTCCTATTATCTAACCATATCGTTAACTCTACACTTAATGTCCATGATTTAACATTTAATGATAAATATCCTCATCCTTCTATGATACATTTATATTCATGGTAGTGTGGGTAGAAAAATTACTGTTGAAAATTCATGATATCACCATTCATAAGAACATAGTTTCAATGTCTTCACAGGTTCGCAGTATGGATCCTGGGACATATTTTATTCCATTATATATTTTTAATGTTGTGGATAGACTCTGGTTGACTGCATATAATTTTATAATATCAATCATGGATTTTGGTCTTTTAATACTCTCAGTTAGTTTGGGCTGTAGTAGAGAAACATTTCCTCTCACTAAAAACTTGTAGAGTTGGTATCTACCTCATAGGTCTGGGATACAATATCCTCTACATATAAACTAGATAGGTTTGGTATCTCCCACACATATATAGAGAGTAGTATACAATATCTGTGGAGATAGTTTTCATCTTTCTTGAAGAGTGGTATCAATCATGGGTCACTCATTAGGACCCCAATGTGGATTCAAATTCAGTGATAAGGTGTTATTAATTGATTTAAGAAGATAAGATGATGGATGGGTTCGGTGTCACCCTCATTGGTGATATGTATCCTAGTAAGGTAGTGTTCCCTATGAAGATTGATGATTTTATGGGTTGTCTATGTCAATTGTTGTTCCTTATGAATGATTCGTCATCTTGGAGGCTCATGGAGTATAGTGTTCTGTTCTAATTTTTCCTTCTATGTAGTTGGTCTGGATCAAGGTCACTCCTTTTATTATTAATCATATTCCCATTTAGATCAATTAGGATATTTTTAAACTATAATAGGTGCTATTTTATTGAGGTGGTATACTCCTTCCTCTTATTTTCTAGTGTGGCTTCTTTCTCAGGTCCATAGATTAATTTTTTATCATAATGGGATATAAGGTTCTATATGTCATGACCTAAGAAATTTTTTATATTCATATGTAAAGGGGCCTTATTTAGACAATGAGTTCATTATTATAGTTTCCATTATTCCCCTGGGTAAGAGTTGTTGATGACCTCATATGGTAATAGTGGGTGATTATTCTATTTATCCCTCTAGCAATGGACCACCCTTTTAGATTCCATATGTATAATTATACCATTTTTGTATTAGTTTCCCCATATTCTTGGAATTTATCCTTTGATATTTTATGTATTGGTGGTACTAAGAGGAGTTCACCTAAGAGTATTAGTGGTTATGTGTATCACCTTGAGGATATATGGAGTGGGTTTTCATTTCCCCCAGTTCCCTGTGAGAAATGATGGTGCCTTCCCTTATATGGATGGAATGATTGTAAAACCCTCATTTAATAGATATCATGTAAATATGATACATTTTATAGACCCTATTGAGGTTGGATGATGATATTTATGATTAATGGAGTGGATTTTCTTCCATGACTGTTATCTTTTCATTCATGGAGATGAGTAGTTGTGAAGTTTATACATTCATGTGTACTGATCCATTACTTTATTTTTCATTTTTCAGGGATTTCTACTGGTTATATTTATACTCACCCCAACATTGGACTTATTCACACACATTTTTTTGTTTTTATAGAGGATGTATAGGTTATACAACATTTAGTCTCATGTTATGTTTCGATGGTTCCAGGGTATCAAAAAAACTAGTGGGGTTTTACATAGTCAAATCAAGGATGATGGATAGTATATTGTGATGAATCCCATTCTTGTGCCTTTAATGTTTTTATTTTGAAATGATATTATCATTTTTATCTAACTACATATAACATGTGTGGTTATGTTATTATTACTGTATTAGTGTTACATATTATTTTAATAACATAAAATAAGACCACCCATTTTTTTATATTCTTTATTGGTGGAAGTCTACAACCCATTTCCTATTAGAGTAGGAATTTGGGTTGGTGTACACATCCAATTTCAACCTCAGATGGGTCCTGGTTGGTGAGGTTGTGTAATAGTGGAATCAAAATGTGGTTATCCCAAGAATAGATATTATATATAGATGACTCATGAGTTTTTTAGAACATATAGGGGGAAATTATATTTTGGCACATATTTATAATTTTCATATAAGGATACCAGTAAAAAGTGAAGTGGATGTTATATTCATATTCAAGGAATCTCATAACATGATCATCAAACTCGAGTAAAATTTTCATTGGTCATGAAGTACATCTATGTTGGTTCATGAATTATATACCAGGTTTTTTAGTCTTATTTCCATATAATTGCATCATGTTATTAATAATGATATTATTCAAAAGGGATTTTCATTTCTAACCATTGGGATTCTTTCTTTAGTGGCGATAGATACACCTTCTATAGACGATGATATCCTCGAGATTACCCACAGATGTGTGGGATTTCAAGGAGGATATATATTCAATATTATAATTTATGATCCAAATTTTGAAATATGGTGAATTTACCCCACACATTATAAGGTGTGGAATCTTATCTCTCTTCCTATGAGCAGGGTCAGTATCCCCCATGGTTGATTAAGGTGTGGCATCTTCTATTTATGGGTGGTTCACAGATGGGTTCAGTAATCCTCCCCACATTTTTTGGGCATGAAATGCTCTATATATGACCTAATTATTGCACTTATCTAACTTTATTAGACATATATGTAGAATATAATACTAGAGACAATATCAAAAAGACATATTTTGGGTGTGGGATCCCCCACTATTAACCCTGTGAGGCGACATAGTACATTTACGATCCATATTCCCCCGATCACCCCATGTGTTGGAAACTCTGTCTCTATTAATAGGTTTGGTGGGAGCGCTATTTACTTGGGGTGTGGGATCCTCCACTATTATAAAAATGAGTTGGCATGGTACACATTTGATGGGTATTCCCCTTATTACCTTCTTTGTGGTAACCTATATCTCGATTGATGGGTATGGTGGGAATCCTCCTCATGGAATTAAAATAACCTCTATAAAAACTTATATGTATGTTTTAATACCCCCATTATTTACTGTTGTCTTGAATTTCCTATATGATGTCAAAATCAATTAGTTAATGTGTATTATAGTGATGTGTATAATCCCATTTTAAATTACTATATGGAACCATGGGTTTTCCCTAGACACTGGGTGAGGTCTGTGTCCCCTCAACTAGATTATTGACTATTGAAATGTAGTGGGAACTTTATCATTGATTCAAAATTTTATGGTCTAGATAATTCAAAATGTTTTTTTGTCATTTCCTAATTGAGAGTTTATCCATGTGTCATTCTTGTTCATGACTGATAGTGCTTTTCTTACTTCTTAGAGTAGAGATTGGTATTCTGAATAGTCTATTCTAGACATAAAAAACCTTGGCTATAAGGGATTCTACACCTTTTGTGTAGTCCATATGAATGTAGGGTCTTCATCTTATGGGTGGTGAATATAGTGAATGATTCCCCTTAATGTGTACATTGGATGAGATAATTGGATTTGGACTGTATGAATGAACGTGATGTGAGTCCATAGCTTATATATCATTGTTATGTTAGAATAGTAATGTTTTATTAATTATTTTATTTTCTGTAGGATAGTAAATTATATATTTGAATGGGTCCACCCCTTATTAAAACATGTCTTAGAGGCCCTTATAGAGGGAATAGCTAACCCTCATTTCTACAGTCGATCAAAGATATTTATTTTGGATATTCTCATATGGATCTATTTATTATAGGGTGAATATAGATGAAATCATCAGTGATAGATGATCATCCATTGACCAATCCTGGGTAAGCTGTCAATACCGTAGTTAATTTTTTGACCATACCACTGAGGTCAAAGACATCGTTGTCATGAAGAAGACCCAGTTGTGGAATATAAAACATTATCCTACCTTTATTCAAAAATGGATAATATCCCCAGACATAGTTTACTATTTTATCACTAGCATTAATCCTATGTGTGACCTATTGTTGTTGATAGGTATACAATTCAATTCAAACAATAATGAATCTAATGATCAACTTCATTTTATTATTTCATTTCTATTCCCTATCTGGTTTATAATTAGTCATAGGATGTGTTACTACTAGTGGGTAGTTCAACATGTCCATGATGATAGATAGTGAGCTTGATCTGATGATGAATAGACTTCACTAGAGGATAACGATATTTTTCATAGTGGAAGAGAAATTTTCAATATGCTATTGTACTATCTTGATATCCTTGCAATCATTTATAGGGTTAAGGTGAATGGGTGGATCTTCCCATTGTTCAAATAACTAGGAGTTACTGATTTGTTCACCATGATACTAACATCCAATAGTGAAAAAGGGCTCTCTGGATGTATTGTGTCATGCTTATTGAGAAAACTGAGATCTGATATTGGGGTTATCCAAATTTCTCTAAAATAATTTTTTTTGTTCACATTTATGATTGTGGGGTTCATAACTCCCATGATTAATTCTTTGTTATATGTACAATGTATAATGGTTTTGGGTGTTTCTTTGCATTGTGATCCTTGGTTATCCCATTGAAAAAGGATAAAGGATATTTTTGGAATGATTTGGCGAGTCTTGAGAGAGTAAATTTAAGCTCATGTTGTATTCTTCCCCAGGAATGGATCAATTATTAATGCCAATTTTGAGGAGAGTGGGTTACATATGCAACACCTGTGAGTTTTCAAAAGGGGATATAGTTTTTATATGAATGTGTTCGAGATCCAAATTTCATTAGAGCATCTCTAATGAGATAGTAGGTTGTATGACAGTTTGAATTTTCTATATGAGTGAAAGGAAATTCCTTCAGGATGAGTATTAGTGTTTTTTTCTTTTAAAGGATTAATTTCCATGATAGTGGTGAAGATTGTAGTGCCCCATGTTTTTCGGTAAAAATGAATTTTTTAAAATTACTGAGACCATGGCCTTGGAAGAGGGAAAAATATAAATTTATCCTATAAAATAACATAGTAAAATATTTCTGATGGTTCTATTGCTTCCATGATGTGATGTTTATCCTTTTAATGATATTTTCAGAGATTCTGAGTTGATGGAATTTATTCTAGATATATAATTTGTATTAAATTAAATATAATTTATTATTCTGTGTTCAATTTTCAATATTTCCTAAAATAATATTTTATGGAAATTAAGACAACTTGGTTGTGTTTAGAATGTGGTGTCCTAACTATTTTGGGTGTAAACATCATATAGGTACAAATATCAAGGTCATGTCCATTTACAATGTATTATTTATAATTAAGGAGGGTTTAATTAAACTAATTCACCCATATCCCCACTCTTTATGTTCTTCCTTGTCCCCTACACTATCATGGATGATGAATTGGAAATAAAGAGGAATAGATCAAGTAAATCCTTCCTGGGGTGATTGGTGGGGAAAATTTGAAGTTATATAGTCATAAATGACAAATTAAAATCACATGATATGGAATATATAATGATCCTCCATATGTTAAGATTGGGTATTTTTTAGTCTACTTAATTTTGATTATAATTTTAGTTAATTTAATTATTTTTGGATCTATATTTTTTATATTTTATCATCACTTTGTAATCAAACCAAATTAATTGAGTCTATGCTCAAATTATGTTTATCATAATGCTAGATTATTTGGATTTCTGACTATATGGTGTGTGTTCTCAATAAGAGAACAACATGTACTATACATGTGATGTTTTTGTTGAAGATGGGGTCTACCTGATGTGTAGATCAGATGTACACACTGAGAAGGACCCTTGGTAACACATATTAGTGTATGGATGCCTACATAACATGATAACTATGTATAGTTAATGGAATGTACATGGACACAACCTTTGTGGAATCTTGATTCACCCTTTGTTTCTATAGATGGTTTCGATCTATGTTGCTTATGTCCTCTATTTTAGAGGGAAACCTCATGTACTATTGAATGTGCATTCATAGATAGATAATGGTTCTCTCTCAGATATGTGAATTGGAGAGAACACATTGTTTACTCCACTATCACACCATGCATTTCCCTAATTATGGGTTTTCATGATTCCATTCTCCTTTGATCCCTATATAGATAAATAAATAGTAGATTCACAGTATCATTCCGTGCATAAAATTATGGTGGGTTTTAAATCCGTTTTGGTGATTGATATAAAGCTGATTTCATTGTTTGAAATCATCCATTAATTCATGGTGACGATGATATGATCTAGATAATGGAGATAATTATATAGTAGAATGGTTGTCTTCATAGGGATATTTTTCTGTATAGAGAATGGAGATCTCATGTGCATTGAATATAGTAATGTTTGTAGGGTTGGTGGATGAGTTTCTTTAGCACAAGAGCCTCAACCATGTTGTTGAGGACTCGACAAGTGCATCCAAGAGACCCGAGTTCAAAACTGAGTGGGGAAATAATTTTTGGGTACTATAGTAGTGTTTTAGCTGTACGGTATTAGGTACTTTAGAAGACAATGATAGGTACTATAATAGCCAGAACTATTCATCCTTTTGGGATTTCAGTCCACTAGTTTGGACCTCGGTACCATTAAGGCCTTCGAGCCACCTCAATGCCTTCGGTCTACCTGAAAGTTTGCTTCAATGACCAAATAGCCTCTACAAGGAGAAGATTCTAGATGTGAATTTAGAGTAGGTGCATTCACTAGAGGATAAGCTAAAGAAATTTTTCAGAAAGAGATGGTTTGGAATTTCCCTTAGAACCAACCTGTTCTTGCACTGGATGCCTAGCCGAACAATACATGCGAAGGTGGAGAGATGATATCATGATGAAGAAGCTGGGGAGGAGCAGTTCCATGTATATTCTATATAATTTATAAGACCTATGGGTCATGTAATCCCTAAGCTTATGGACCTTGTAAGGGTTCCACCTCATCCCTTAATATGATGGTTATTAAAAATTAATAAAAAGGAAGGACATCATGCCATTTTGGAGGATGTGTGTCCATTTAGGATACTATATTCATTTTAATTAATGTTTTTATTGATTTGGAATTGTACACTTCCTGAGAAAGTAGATTGATGGAACATAGATGAACATGTGACATATGGATGTTACCCATACCATTCACATTAATCCTGGATAATAGGTTAGGGCATGATGGTTAGTCTTTAAATGTGTGGGTGTTCAACAACATCCCCTTCCTTTACAAAATATTTCATGTTTGTGCCTCTATTTTTGATATTTTATGTCCTCACAATTCTATGATATATTGTGAGTGAGGTAAATGAAACTAAATAAGTGATTGTATTGCATTCTCGATAGTCTCATTCACTAGGAAATAGTCCTAATTTGATGAGTTTATTTGTATTGTGGATCTTGGGGATGATGTTTTTACTTCAATGATGTTTCATGTTTTGGGGGGACTATGGATAACTACATTGACTTTTCGAATAACATGATAGGATCTTGGTAAATCATCATAATCCTCCCCACTAGTGGTGTTTTAGCTGGGCATAGTGTCTTCTCACCCATAGGTAGATTCGGAATCTCCGAAAAGGGTCTAGGGAGGGGGATCTTCTATATAAGGGTTAGATAGGGTAAATATCTCCCATACATGCATAGGGTATAATATCCTTTATCTATGGAGATATTTGTCTTCATTATTGATTAGTGGTCAGGATAATTTTTATGGAATGGGACCCATAATATAGATTCAACATTATCTTAATGATGGTATCCATTTATGTATAGGTAAATATTGATGATTGGGGTAAATATCCCCATTTCTAGGATACAAATCATTTCAAGGAAAGGGTCTCCATTTTTAGTGAACACCCTATGGTTTGGAGATAAATATAGTTTGTTCTGTGTGGATGATTTCTAATCCTGGAGGCTCATGGAGTATGATACACTTTTGTTTTCTACCATCATTCAAAATAATATTTCATGGTCAATAAATATCCTTAAATTACTTATTCTTATCCTATAAAGGGTAATTATGATAGTGGTTTTATGTCTCATGTTCTAGTTTGTTGAGGTGGTATAATCATCCCTTTGATTATATAGTGGCAGTTATTTCTCATGTACGAGGCATGGATTTTCATCATGTTGGTTTTATGGGAGTTCTATGTCCAATCCTAAGTGCTATACTGATATTGGGATATACGGGGGCCTCAATTATGGAATGATGAGTTTAGGGTATTTTACAATATTCCCTTATAGAAGGGATAATAATATATATTTACTACTTGTAGTGGTTCATCATTCAGGTTCTACCACCATTGGAGAACCATCACTGTTAAATAATCCATGTATATATCACTATATTTACTGTTAGTTTAACCCTCTTATGAACAAAAAACATTTTTCTTAAATAAATTATAAATACTTGTAGGGATTCCATTAAGAATGTGTTTTAGAGTTACCTCCCATTGAATATTGGTTGGACAGGTTATAATTTCCCTCTATGATCTTTGAGATAGGGTTGTGTTCTTCCCTTTGTGAGATTCTTGATCATGAAATCATAATTTCATATATTTCATGGAAATGGGTTACCGTTGACATACCCTAAATATATTGACCTTGAAATTTAATACATTGGTATTAAATATTTTTAGAGTAATATTAGACACATTCCACTAAAAGATTCATTAGGATCCTAATAGAATGTTTTTTTAATAATTTGCAAACATATTTATATTTTGGTGAATGATATTTAATGTTTCCTATAAAGAGATTCTTATTTTGTACTTCCTAATGAAATACCCTAAAAGAACATTCTTTATAACCTAGTGAAATAAAACATAAGTTATGGTGAACTCAGATTATTATTAACAGAAAACATAAGAGATATCAACTTATGATAATATATAAGCATAAGAATATAATATTGGAACGTCATCATTTCCACAACATACAATGTACACAACCAACCTATCAAAGATGAGTAACATGATTCATGGAATAAAACATTACCATTTCTAAAAACATGCCTTATAAGGGAGATAAATCAATCAGAACGATAAATTAAACTTATAAAAGCTTGGAACCATCCAAAATATAGAATACCATTTCATCTTCCAATATTAACAACCAAAACTATCAATATAGTAAGTCAGCACTGATCTCATATTTCTCATTGTGGATTTGGAATCATCACTTATTTCCCATTGTGGATCTCGATGCACATTTTTAATAAAGTGGATTAGAACCGCCAAATTTCGCATAGTGGATCAAGACACGTGAGATTTCAATCGTGGAGTAGGAAACACATTATTCCAATAATGGATTAATCCTAGAGACATATTTCACATTATTATATCATGAGATATAAATATTTTTGTAATTAATTAGAGGAATATATAGGTCTGCCTATTTTGGATATACCATAACAAAAATCATTTATTATAAAATAACAATTGTATGTTTTTATAACCTAAATGTCGTCATATAATGAAAATAAAACATTTGTGTATCACCAAATAATAAACATACATCATATAATAACCATTAAATTAAAATAGTTTCACAAAAATTTCATCATGTAATAACCTATGAAAATGAGGTAGGATTAATAATAATATTGTCATTTTATCGTCTAATTTCCATTGAAAACTAGAATATTTCCTAATTTTTATGTCATGGTATAACCCATAGAAGAGAAACAGGTTTCATTATTAACATGTCATAACAAACATAACCCATTCATAGAAAGAATAAAAATGTAATCCTTGGTCCATATCCCATGTAATGAATAAATTATATTAAAAGAAGTAATATTTGAAAGAGAATAATTTTAAATTAAAAAACACATGGAACGTTTCTTGAGAAAAAATTAACTATATTTTTAAATCATAAAACATTTTCAAAATAAATTTCAATTTAAATAACATTGAAAACAATTAAAGTATGTTTTAAAAATAATTGAAAACATTTCTTGTGGAAATATCATTTCATATTTAAAAATAACATTTTTAAACACAATATTTCTAGAATATAATGTTTATTGAAAATAAATGTGAAATAATATAATGAAAGCATCTATGAAGGTAATGGTCATGGTTATGGGATGTTCCATTCAGGTTGGACACGTTAAATCCGTGATTCCTTTCTCAATTTTTTAAAATTCCAATGAGGAATTATTTGGAAAATTGTTTGAAGACCCCATTTAAAACATTTCATAAAAGTATAACATGGGTATAAAATTCATGAATTTATATAGATAAGTGTCATAATAATTCATCATTAGATTCATAAATAGAAACAATACTGAGAAACGATTAGATTTTAACGTAAAATGATTACCACTTTGGTAATAATGAATCATAATACCAATTACAGAATAACATGAAATCAAACATATACTATAATTAGGTAAAAAAATTCATTAAATTAAATTTCATAGTGTCTATAAATACAAATAAAAAATAATATATATGTATAATATAACCAAAGTCTCATAAAAAGAAAATTGTGAGAAAGATATTTTAATAACTAGTTAAATTTTGATCTGTAAATAAAGTGTAAGATGGATCCAAAAATGGATATGTAAATAAATATACTTTTCATTATAATCAACATAACATATATTTAGGTACATTATATACACAACATAAATGAAACATGTGGTTAGTATTGCAATTTCTCCCTGAAAATTAACTACAAGACAAAAAACCCCTACCTTAAGTCCTGACATCAATCAAACACATTATAACCTCTTATTTAATAAATATAAAATTATTATTCATATAATTCATAAAAATATTTATATATTATATTCTATATATGATTTTCCATGGACCTTTTATTACTCATTTATTAACAATTCCAACTAAAAGTTACATTTCATGTAATAGCTTTGTTTTAAATATAAGGTTTGATTTGTAATATTTTTTTCTTATTATTTTGATCATGGTTAAATAATTCATATAATAATAAAAATGATTTTAATATCATATATATTCATTATATAAGTATTTATAGTATTCCATAAAATATTTTCATAGAAAATTAAATAAATTGTTCATAGATATTTTTGGTTGTACGTATACAAGAATGTTGTTTCCATTTATTGTAGGATTCAAAGGAAGAACTGAAATTTATATATTATAATACAATAATAATATTAATTTCATATATATCACATTTTATATTTAATTCCATCATTAACACCTTCTAAATAATGTGTGAATGAATCACATCACTTCATGAGGTGGTAGTATAGCATACACGTGAGAGACGTTATCGTATTCCAAGAAAATGAAAATCCTGAAGTTATGTGTTATATAATTACTCCATAAGCTAAATAATATCATAAATATTATATATAAACAAAAAATCTATCATTATTTACAATTTTTATTGGTGTTAATGGAAAAATTATTGACATCGGTTCGTGAAGCATTAGTTTGTTGTAAAAACGAATTATGATTTCCAAACCCATTTGATGGAAGTGTGAAGTTTTTAGGTCATAAACCTAAAATAAAAAAATATTAGCATATTTAATTTTCTGAATATATTTTATATTCATTGTACAATAATATTTTTAGTATTTTTGTGAAGAAAAATACCAAAAATGCCCATTGATGAATGTTTCCTCTTATATAGGAATCCTCTTATGGGTTTTAGTAAAATACATCCATGGTTGGATTTCTATAGAAAATAAATATTCTAGGATGAGAGTATGTACGTTTTTAAGTGATTTTGGTTTATTTTTGATGACCCAAAGTGGTTAAATAGTTTGAGGAATTAAGGAGAGTGGTTTCCTTTTATAAGCTGGAGGAGGAAACACTTGGAATTATTGAAAGGAATTGAGTGATCCAACATTTTTCTTATTTAAAAATTGTATAAAAAGGTACTATATAGAACGTTGTTGGTTTATGTGTAGAAATATCATCATATAATATTTTTTCTACATGTTTACGGTTTTTTAACCGTTATCTTTTTTTTGAAATCCTGTAGACACATTTTAAACTTAACTGTTGTAATAAAATTGTACTCCAATCTCTATGATGTTTTCTAAAATATTAATTATAACTTATTAGATAATATAATTTATTAATATTATATATATGGAATAAATTTTTATAAATTATATATTCATAAGTGTAACATTTTTATTTAAATTTAATCTCTATGATGTGACAAGAAACTAAGTATTTAAAAAGAAATGTTCAAAACTGTACAAATATTTCATATCAAAATTATATTTTAAAATGATTAAAATGGTCTAAATTTTATTAATGGTTGCATAATGGAACTAACTAAACATTATTTTTTTTAGAAAAATTATCATTATAACTAAATTATGCACAAAGGAAAATTTTAATTAAAATTCTAAACTTATTCCATCATCTTAAAAAAGTATAACTATTTTTCAAAGTATAATAAATTAATCCTTCGATAATTTTGATGTTGTAATTTAAAAAAAGAATTCTAATTTTTTAAATAACTTTTATAAAATTGTTAATAATTTATTTTAACAAAATTGAATTAAAAGTGAAATAACTATTTTCTCGAAAATTTAGTTTTCAAAGAAAAATTTGATTTTTTCTTATCTATTCTATAGAAAAAATATAATATTTATGTTAAAATATTTATTAAATATATATTATATAAATTTAATTCAAATTATTCACCAATACTGATTATAATTATTTAATTATGTAAAATCATTTCATCATATAAAAATTGTTTGTCAAAAGACTAATACCTCGATTTCAAAGTTGTTATCATATTCAATACCAATTAACATGTCAACAAATAATTCATCAAATATGTGTGTCTGAATCATATATTTTATTAATTTTTTTTAATCCTATTGCAACTCCTTATTCGAGTATAAATGTGATAACTATCATATTATATAATAATATTTTAATAATATGGAAAATTTTGTTTAATCAATGTGTTACGTTTAACATAAGCTAATTTTGGTGTTTATTGTAATGACAGCTAAACATAGTTTTTGGTGTTAGAAAAGATACCAAAAACATTAAATTTAGTTGAACAAAAATCACAAAATCGCTGGTTCTTAAATTCTAGCATCATTAAAAAGAGTTTCTCTATTAAAATTCATCAATTTTTTTCCAACAAAAAAGGATACTTATTCCTCATTACATACTCTAGTTCACATGTAGCATCTTTAGTCTAATGGTCTCACCAAAAAATATTGACCATGTTGGTGGTATTAGTTTTTATAATTTTCAATATTTGATCAGGAATCTCTACTTTAAATTCCATATATAAATAAAATTATCTTTCTATATGACATATTTTTTGTAGTACATCAGATGAATTAGGGTTGTACATCTTTTGGACCGATGCATGGAACAAGTTTTGATCTTGATAGATGATTAGTGGATGCTCCGAAAAAAAATATATTAACACAATATAAACAACTATTATAATGGGACCAATATTTATATGGATTAGTTTTGTCTTCATTTTTTCCATTGATTGATTCATATAGGGGCCCTCTAAAAAAATATCAAATTCTATATATTGTTAATGATTTTTATCATATCATATCATAAAATTTTCTACAGAACATACATGTTGTTTAATGTCTCTAACCTTCACATCCATATCATCAAATAGCTTAGGCACCAATAACTTTCTTTCAACAATTTAATTCCAATATGTATAAAGGGATTCATAATGGGACATCTAAATTCATGAGTGAAAGAAGTTGTTATAAGGAAACTAAACTAAAGGAATATGTGACCCCAACCACCATTTAAAACCATTGAATATGATTTAATCATATCCTCAAAGTTTTAAATTGTTCTTGATCATTTAATACTAAAATATATATCAAGAACATTCTAGATAAATAAATAATATATTGAGGTAAATATTGGATCCCAATTAGATGCAAATGACGGTGGTACTCCATGCATCTTTAGAGCTTCCATAATGTATAATCTTGAAAGTGGATGAAAAGAGAACTATTATATTATAGAGATGAACTATGTTGACATTATAAGGTTATCATGTATATAAAATAATTTACTCAACATAAAACATATTTTTACCCCTAATGTTTACATGTGCCTTTAATAATATTTCCAAAAAGTGTATAGTAATTATAATTAAATAAATTTATCACTAAAACATATAAAATTACCATGGGGTGTATTAACATAAGTATCTCATAATATATCCTTATTGTTGATAAAATACCATCACATAAAACCTCAAAAGGGGTGTCAATGAAAATGATCATATAACCTACCTTAAACACATAATACCATAGTGGTATCCATAATTATTATATTTATCTTACACAGTTACTAAATGATCGATTGTTAATTCACCATTTATTCCTTATTAAACCTCTTATAAAAAAAATTACACTGGAATTTTTGGTTCATCCTTATACTGATAGAGTATCATATGTTCTTCTTTTATTCCATAATTCATGTAGGGGGAGATAATCACATGAAATTCCCATGGAGAGTATTAACATAATTATCTCATAATATATCCTTATTGTTTATAAAATACCATCACATGATACCTCAAATGGGGTGTCAATGAAATTGATCATATAACCAACCTTAAACTCATAATACCATAGTGGTATCCATAATTATTTTGTTTATCTTATATTAATACTACTCAATCGATTGTTAATTATCTATTTATTCTTGATTAAACCTCTTATAAAAAATAAACACTGGAATTTCGATTTCATCCTTATACCGATAGAGTATCATATGTTATTTTTTTATTCCATAATTTATGTAGGAGGAAATAATCACATGAAGTTTCCCTAATGTATGACCAATAATATTTTTATAGGGCTCAATCGTATAAACTGAAACATGTAATTTCTAACCAATGAGGGGAGGATAAATGTTCCCTAACTATCATGATTAACCTCATCCATTTTAATTAAATAATAATTCCCTTAACCCATTTTATTTAGGGTATGTTGCTGCTTATCCACCACATTATCCACTTAATTGGTGAATTGATTCATAAAATCCCAAAATTCCTTGCACATGAAACACTAGACTACGGGTGGTGAATTAGTTGGTTTACTATTCTCCTCTAATACATTAATATGACCATTAATTGTATATTGAATTTCCTGGACATGATAACATACCTTTACACAATTGAAAAACCTCTTAGTTCCATTCATGCAATTACCTTGATACTTCTTCCAACATTTTGGACATACATATGCATGGAATTTCATTCCACTATTTGAGTTTTCCTGAGAGCCATTCTTATATTTATTCTCAACACAAAAAGAATGGTGGGAATATCATAATTTTATTTATAACATTAGTGAACATATAAATTATTTTTCATATCTACTAATCTATATTTTATCTAATCCCTTATGAACACTTGGTTTTAGGACACCAATTAATCTATCATTTTTTATTTCATTTATACTGATTAAACTAATATTGTACCCAACAGGTCTTGTAATATTATATTCATTGGTTCCTGTAGATTCCTCATAATTTTTCATAAGATCAAGGAATTCTTAATAAATATTGTCTATAGAATATGAAGGAAATACATACTGAAAAATGTCACACTAAACACTTATAACACAATAGATTCAAATTATTCTTGATCACTTGTATTCTTAATAAGAGTCCACCACTAATCTTCTTCACCAACCAAATGAAGAATATCCAAAATGTAATTTTCACCCTCCCAATACTATATATTGAAAAATATCATTTCAGTGGTACTAATATATTTCTTAGAAACTAGAGTATCATTAAAACCACTGAATGATAGAGGATGTTTCATCATGAAGGACTCAAGAAAATGATTTCCATATATTTCACATTTGGAAGTTCAACATGATACATCGATTTGGAAATATTTTTAATCATATCAAAATTATTTCCCTCAATATGTCTCATTTCATTTTGTTACTTAGGAGGACACTAATTTTAGTGTACATTGAATTAGATATTAAAATGGTAGCATCATGCAGGAAGACCTTTTGTTGTTCTCTAGTTCTTGATTGAGTCTTTATAAATAATTTTTTTAATGTCGTTATCCCAATGTACAAATGTTCTAGCGCCAAATAAAATTGAAGTATCCAAATAGTAAATTAATTTCTAAAACCCCCTCACAATAACCTTTTACAATATTCAAAAAAAAATTTCTTCTAATTGTACATATCCATCAATTTATTATTGGAGACATCCCTAGACATAACTATAGAAAAATAACAAGGTGTATAACTAAGGTTTCGAGAACCTACTTTTAAAAATTTATCTAAATCTTTCCTATAATACCAACTATAGCAACCTAGGATATTAAAACATGTATATTACATCTTTTTAGATGAATATTCTAATACATTACACAAACACACACCAGAGGACCATTATAGTATTTTTTCCGTTAAAAATAAGCCCAGAATGATCTAATTTAGTAAAATATCATAAATATATCCCATAATTATCATCACATTGTGTACTATTCATAGACATTCTTTACTTAAAACCATTCTTCATAGCCTGGGTCCAAATAAACATAAGAAAGGGCAAGCTTAAATGCTTAGTGTGGGTAAATATAAAAGATGTAAATTTGTAGATATATGAAAGAATAATATGGGCATTAGGGTACATTACCTTGATTATAACATAAAAATTTCATACCCAACATGTCATAGATAATATAAACTATCATTTCCTAAAACAAGGCCCATAAGCTTGATAAATCATCCTAAGTCAATAATGAACCATAATTTAATCTAATAATTTTTTTCACCATTATAAATACAGAAAATTATATTATATGTAATGAAAAAATACCAATACTATCAACATAGTTTATCAGAAATTATCAAATATTTCCCTATGTGGATTTGGAACCATCACACATTTCCAATTGTTGTTTAGGACACACTTATTTCCCACAGTAGATAAGGACACACCTATTTCCTGTAGTGGATAAGGACACACAAATTTCACATAGTTGATAGAAAGACAAATATTTCCCATATTTTATCAAGACCATGACATGTTTCCCATTATAATTTCATGATATATAAAACTTTACCCAATTATTTGGCAGCAGATATAGGTACCACCAATTATTGGATAGAACATATGCTCCATCATTTGACATAATGTAACCACCTCACCGGGTCATAATGTAACCACCATAAAATATTTTAATTCAAAAAATATGTCTGCAATAATGTCTTATAATATTCATCACATCATAACCCAAGAAATAAAAAGGGTTTCAATACAATTTTTTCATATAATAACTTATGGAAAAGAATTAGGTTCATAATCCTTTGATCATTTCATCATAGCATAACCCATTAGAAAATAGGTTACATATGATTTTTTTTTTAAAAATATTTCCATCATTTATTATATGCTTTTTAATTATTTATTCTATATAAATTTATATATTTGATCTTATTTTTTTCAATTTTTCATTTATGTTGTGATTTGTGTAAACTGTAAAAAATTATTAATTTGGTAATTTTCATATATTTTAATTGATTTAATATATCAATAATAACATTTAAAAATTGGTCAAATTGATAGAATTCTATTTTTTGGATATAAATATATATATGTTTGTGGTATACAACATTCAATTATAGACCAAGATTTAATTAAAACAAATAAATGCATTAGGAAATATATCAATATTAAATGTATTTTTAGAAGTCATCGTGAAAGACACCTAAAAAAATTTAGAATACCTTAGGATAACCACTTATAATATAAGTGATTATATATTTATTTAGGAGAGTCTTTTATCATCTTTTAATTAAAATTATTGGAGTTATTAACTCATTAAGAAAGCTATTGCGTTCTCAACATTGAAGGAAGATTTATGGAATCCTCATCAGAAAAAAGTGACTCATTAATTATGTCTTAAATTCTATTATATCTTTCCATGTGCTTTGAAATTTTGATTTTCAATATAAAACACAATTTATAGAATCTTATAAGAAAGAACTATTATTATATTCATCTTTATGTTGTGAATAACAGGATCCCACTTTTAGAAAAAAGATTCTAAGGGGGGAGTTACTGCCCCAATCTAATTTCTTTTTTTAATTTACAATTATTTTTAATTTTATTTAATTTATGTTTTTTTAAAAAATATAATTTAGGAATGTTTATTATTTTTTCTATTTTTTATAAACCATTCTTCTTCTTCTTCATCTTCATCTCTTTATTTTTCTCATTTTAGATTTTGACTTCAAGTATGTGTTTTCTTCTTCTTCTTCGTCTTTTTCTTCTCATTATCTAGTTTTTTATTTATTTCTTTTCATATTCTATTAATTATCATATTACTATAATTACAATATACCCTTAAAAATGAGGGGTTAACTATAGGGTTGGAACACTGTGTAAATTCATGTTATAAATTTTTATGTACTTTAATTCTTATGTTTGATTATGTTTGTGATGACCCTAAATGATTTTCCCAATTGTTGATATATTAAACCGTGTAACTAATATAAAAAAAATTATACTATTTTATTAAATATTCCCCACCATTTTTTTAGATACAAGATCTTTATATTATCAATTGGATCCATTTACCGGATGGAATAGAAAAAGATAGAGTCATTTCTTAGAAAATGGTAAACTCATGATTGAGGTGTTCCCTCAACCTTTATTATAGGTGGATATGGAATAATGATTTTTATGTATTTCAAAATTTCCCTCCAAAAAATAAATAATAATAATTCATGAATGAGCTCTTGGAATTTAATTATCAAACAAAATCTAAACACCCATGGGGAGAATAATGGAACACACAAACCAAACCACAAAGGCCATATTATTATATTCTAGTCAAATAATTTTTAGAATTTCATGTTTCATTTTTTTATTTTCATTAATCTGGTGAAAGAAAATCAATGTTTTCAAAAATAAGAAATAAAATTAAATATTTGGGTTAATTATAATTAGTATGTAACAAACTGGGAAACCCTCTCAATTGAGATTACACTGGTCCATCTCAATGTTCTCTAAGAAAAAAGTTTTTGTTTTCCATACCCTATGACAATTGTGGGTCGAAATGGTGTCATTTACATGGATCCAATCAATCATTATCTTTAATATTTCCAATCATTATATATAATTCATTTTTTCCTATAAAATATGTAAAAAATTATTTTTCTATGATGTTTTCATGTGATTATTTCATTAATTAGGGTAATAATTATCCATATGTGTAAAAACCAATTATTAACTCACCATTTTATATGGAGGATGGAGTTTCTCATATTCTTATAAAAGTGAGGATATTTTGGAAATTGAATAACATGGAATGAGCATTCCAAGAATTCAAAGGAAGCCCAACGGAGTACATGAAGATTTGTTTTAGTGATGGTGCTAGAGATAATTGAGTTCCCTCATTTGTTTATATAATTTCATAAAGTGGCCAAGGTCCAAGAATAATACCCCTTATAATTTCTTGATTTTTATGAGGATATCAATGGTGTAGAGGATCCTGACTATTTAGCTTCATCTCTTACTGTGAAACTCCAAGAGTTGATTCCCACTGAAGAAGATATTCATGCGAAAAAAAACCCAAGGAGATGGTAAAATCTTGATCTCAAACTCATTCATGTTGATTGGAAATAAATTGAATATCACTATCTATTATTTTAATTTTAATGATTCGGCATACTCAAAATTTTTCCTCCTACAAGAATAATAAATTAATATTGCACCTGTTTTGGAACACATTTATGTCTTGAACATATTACACATATACTAGTGGAATTCCATGAAGAGAATCTAGTTTATCTTCTAGAATAACCATAGATAAACACTAACACCATTAAAAGTGATGACTTCGATATTAATTATTCAAATATAAATATTGAATCTCCCTTTGAGTATTATTTCAATACATTATACCAAGATCATCCACTTGATTATGAAGAAGACATTTAATAAGTAGAAAAAATGGGGAGGAGGTTCCATACAACATCCTACCTCTACCATTTATGTTGTACCACATTTTGGAGGGGTGGATATTCTGTAATCTATATATATAATTCTCTTCACCAATAAAAAATAATTTCTAGATAAGAAATGTCATATATAGTGGTTCAAATATAAGAATCCCTATCCACCATTAATCATTTGATAATAGCTAGTACTGCCCTCTCAGGGAATTAAAAGACTGGTCCCAATTTTTTGATCATACCAAGACTTATATTTCTATTTTATTTTGATAATTTTATATTTATATTTAATTTTTGTGATTATTTATTTATATAACCCACTCTCACCTTAACTGTTTGATCATAAATGACATGATTCTTTTTCTTAATTACGTAATTTATTTTGTAGGTCTCCAATGTCATAATGAATCCCCTAAACATTGAAAGAAGTGGACTAATGATTCATCCCCCAATTGAGTTTATTTTTAATATTAATATTTTTAACTCCTTAATTTATTTCCAGCAATATTATTTGATCTTGAAACTAAAAATTGAAAGCCCATGCTTGAACTATGATTTACTTCACATATATATGAGACTTGAGTTTATTCATAACCTAATGATTCCATGATTTTTTTCAATATTAATGATATAATAAGAGAAAAATGGAAAATAATATAATAAATGTGATGCATGGGAATTACACAAGGACTCATGATTTGGGGGAATTAATTAATTAATGCAAAGAAATTTCCTTACCATTTTCATGGATTCAATCTCTGAAATTATTTGGAATCTGTTTTTTATTATAATACATGCATTTATTTATTGTCCAATATAATACTCCAATTACTAATATTATTTCTAGGAAAAATTTCCTTATTTTATCTTGAGAATATTTCTAGAGTGATCTTGGGACATGTCACCTACTAGAACATTTATTGAAACATGTCAAATCTAATGACTTTGAAAAATATCATATAAAATAATTGAGGTATATTAGGGAAATCCATTATCCTGAAGACTTACATTACATTATTACTTGTTTATCCAAATAAAACCATTCATGATCTTGTTAGGGATTACTCACATTTCAATCCATTATTATCCATTCCTAAGCTCCTCTGAGTATTTTTTATGATGTTTTAAAGATGATATGTGGGGGTAAAGGGATTTATATTATATGGGATGAAATAATTTTAATTAATTAGTTTGGGGATTCCAATAGTTGGTGTTGAAAAATGGTTTTTATTCTTTAATAATTCATTATTTTTTACCTATTGAGAAAAACGTTAAAAATATGAATTGTTTGTTTCTGGGACGAATATAAATCACCATCACCCGACGGATGATTTTTATCTTAAGTTGTTATAAGGTGGATGTGTGGTTTATTCATATAATAAATTTCAAAAAAGAAAAAATAATAAAAATAGATACTTTGAAAAATAAAAAATGTATAAAATTAGAGAAAATATCATGATTGTGGACATTATTCCTTATGCTGTCATTATTTATAGCATTTTATTTTAATGTCTCAGTGAAGTGGGATCTGCTACATAAAAATAGATATTTTCATTACACATTTATTTTTGATATCACTCATTTTCCTTAAGAGATAAAAATCCTCCTTGTGTGTTAATTTTTAAAGAATCGACACCTATAAACCTTTATTCATGGAGTTATTTCAACTTTTATTGTAGGACCTCGAGATTTTATGTGCCTTCATATTAACAAAGTGGATAAATTAGTTCATTTACAAGACTATTGAAATAAAAAAAATTCTCATTATATGGATATAACTATAAATTAATTATATCATCATGGATGAAATAAATGAATCCATTGTGAGGTAGATAATGATTTGGAATGTGTATTAACAAAAAATTGAGAAATGTGAATGAATGGGAAGTAAGTTCCATAAATTTTAAGTGGGAAAACGTAAAATACATCAGCAAACGTTTTAATATAAAATTAGTAAATTTAATTAATATTTTATTTGATTTTTTTAATTTCAAATATAAAATTTATAATCAATTTATTTAATTACACTGAAATTCAATTATTCACAATATCGATGCCCTATATAATTCAATGTTTATACATTATGATTGATGGAAAACACGGTTTCAGTTTTAGTTAATCAAAAGGTATAAAATTTTCATAATTTATATATTATTTTAAATAATTTAGTCAATAAGATTTTTTAAATTTGGTATTATTTTCATAAAAGATTGATTTAAGGTGTTTTTCGGATAAAATAGGAAAATTATATAATTCTTTAATTTATATGGATTTCAATCACATTGATATATTTTGATTAAGATTTAAAAAATCGATCAAATTGATGTGATTCATTATTTTTAGGATTCCTATGTTCGTGTGATATAACATTCCATTATGTACTAATAGCTAATTCTAATAAATAATGGCCTGAAAAATCAATCAATTTTGAAACAATTTCTTGATGATAGAGTGGACACCTATTCTCTAAATGAGGATTATCACAGGATAAACACCTAAAATTTAGTTTATTACAACTATATATATAATAGGACTAGTATCATTGTATCAACATTAAATTTCATATAGTTATATATTCATTAAGGAGGACATTGAAAAATCAACATTTAATGAATTTTTATGGAATCCTTATAAAGAAAATGTATCACTCATTAATTATGTCATAAAATATATTAAATTAATAAAATTACATTAAAATTGTGAGTTTAGATAGAGAAATTAATGTCAATCATTCTAAAAGAATTACCCTATAAGATATTAAACCATATGGTGGGAATAATAGAGCCAACTTCAAGAGGAAGCATTCTGGAGGGGAAGCTGCTACAACCATCATCTTCATTTATTTTTTTACATTTAATTTATATTTTATTTAATGAAATTTTAATTTAGTGTATGTTAAATACAATATAATCCATTAAATATTTTTATTTTTGTGTCTTCTTACAAACACCCGTTTTATTCATCTACATATTATTATGCATATTTTTTACTTTTTATTTCTTTGATTTGATTTTGTGTTTTCTTATTAATATTCTTCTAATTATATTATATATTTATTTTATTTGTTTATTTTATTCTTAGTTATTTCTCATCTTACCACAACGATCACTTAACATAAAAATTGAGTTTCTAACCTATGGCTTGTTTCCAAGAAATTAATGTGATTTTTCATTTATTTTGTGAAAAAATTATTAACTTTTCATACAATTGTGATTAGCAAGAGTTATTTGAATGGGTGTGGAAATAATCCACCATGACACTGAACTCAAAATAATTTCAATTATTTTACTAAATCTTCCTCCTCATTATATTGGATACAAACTCCCCATATTATGGAGTTGATCCATTTAGTGAATGAAATGGAATATGATGTATCCAGGTCTTAGAATATTCCACACTCTCTATTGAGATGTACAATCAAAATTAATTATATGATGAGGATGAATTAGTATTTCTAATATAATTTGGGATTTTAGATCACTATATAAAATATTATTAATTCATGAATGATTCCTTGCAATTTAGTTATCGAACTAAATCTAAACACCAAAAAGGATAATGGTTGAATGCACAAAACATACCACAGAGGTCGTGTTTATTCTTTCTAATAACATTATATTTCTAATTCTATCTTTTTATATTGTTTTTAATTTAATTAGTATTCCAAAAAAAATATTTCATTCAGGAATAATAAAAACATCAAAAATAAAGAGTGAGTTTGAATTTAAATTATTATGTGAATAAGTTGAGAAATATCCTAAAGTAAGATAGCCTAGGTTATACACTATGCTACATTTGGAAAATAATTTTAATATTCCAAACCCTATCATAGGTGAACATCATATTTATATCTTGGTATATCCCATGTAAGAGAAATGGATTTCATAAATATATTATCATCTTTAGAGTAAACTATTCAGATAAAGAATATGATTGGTATCCTTGATTCATATTCCCCAAAACACATAAGTTATATCAAATGATATCATCATAGATGGATAATGATTTTGAAACAAAAATCACATTGATGATTTATTGAAAAAAATATACATTAATTGAAAATAAAATAATTGAAATCAATTTCTTTTAAAATAAAATTGAAATCAGGAAAATGAATCACTAAATATCATTTAATATATTTCATGATGAAAAAACCATTTCCACATTGAAAAGCACATTTTAAAACCTAAAATGTTTTTAAAATTATTTTTTAAAATAATAATAAAAACATATATATATTCATCTTAAAATAATATATTGGTCTTGAGAAAAACAATATTCATACTTGTCATACACGTTAATGAAAATATTTCATTCACATTTTATGTAAAATCCAAAAATGCCTTTCTTGGAAGAGGACATGAATATTCCATTTATATTAAATTTAAAATAATTAATTCTTGATTTAAAATTTAATTAATATAAAAATTTTCTTATATAAATTACAAACAACATTTAAATTTTTATTAGAAAATGTTGTTTTGGAGGAAAAATGGTTTTAGACTGAAAGGATGGTCTTTCCGTAAAAATATTTTTTTAAACTATTCATTACATAAATATATTAATGTTAGTGGAAAATAAGTATTCATATAAAATAACCAAAGGATAATAAAATTAATTATAATATTGAGATATGGTTTATAATATTTCTTCCTCATAAACCAGATCATAAACATTCTCGATAAATGAAGAGATTATGACATAAAATCATTAAAATAATTAGTATCATTGGATCATAAGCACTATAAAAGAATAGATTAAAATATAATTTAAAATATCATGTCCATAAATAAACTCATGATATTTCATTTAAAAGGGTTTGTATATACACATATCAAATGAATATTCATGTATAACACAACAGATGTCTCAATGAATGAAAAAAAATAAAACCCCCTTAACTACTTTTTATCTTTGGAGCTCTAAATCCCATAAAATATATATACTAAAAAAAATATTTAAATATAAATAATAGTAATTATATGTTTCATAAAATAGATTATTGGTATGTTTATAAACCAATTAAAAGAATCGCATAGCAAATATGACATGAGTCTCACCGAAAAATAATAGTGAGACAAAAATTATGTACCTTAAGTCTTGACTTCCTTCGTACATGTTAAATTATATTATATAATAAAATTTATTTCTTATGCATATATTGAAATAAATAATAATATATTTAAAACAATATATAATTTTATATGTCGTTTTATTACCTGTTTATCTACAATCCCATGGTAATGTTACATATTCAGTAATAACATCTTTATTTAACATATCCATTTTGAGTTGTAAAATTATTTATTCTCTTACTTTGATCATTGTTACGTCATATAAATAATTAAAAATTTGATATAAATATCGTATATATTCATTAAATATGTTTTATATTAATCCATTTATTAATGGAATAAAATGAAATACACCATTCCTAGATACAATTGGTTGGATATATACATTTACGATGTTTTCATTTTCATGAAGGATTAATAGAAAAAAGTTAAATGACATATTATTTTTTCATAAAAAATATATTTTTATATATATCACATATTTCAATTAATCTCATCTTTAATACTTACCATGTATGGTGTGAATGAATCAGAACGCTTCGTGAGGCGGTAGTCTTTTATACACATGAGTGACATTATCATGTTCCCATAAAATGGAAATAATAATGGTATATGTTATGTGATAATTTTAATTTAATAATAATATACTAATTTCTTGTGTATTTATTAAATTTTTCATTATGTCAAAATGTTTTAGGTTCTAGTGAATAAACAAATGACATCGGTTTCTGGGGGGATTGTCTACCATTCACACGAATAGTGATTTTGTAAACCATTTAATGGAACAGGAAATGGTTGTAAGTAATATTTCTCATATATCAAAATAAATTTATATGTAATATTATGATTTTATTATATCACCACATATAACAATAATTAATGAATATGGAGGATGAAATAAATCTAAAACACACATTGATGAATGTTACCTCTTATTCATATATCCTCCCTTGGTAGGCACGGAACTAATTCATAGTATGGAAGTATGTTTAAATAAAGGATTATTTTTTAGAGGGAGTAATTTTTTAATTTATTTAGTTAGGTAGTTTTTGAAACAAATGGGATACTAGGTTTGAGGATGGGAGTAAATGTTGGCCATTTATAAGTTGGGGAGAGGACACATTAGTATTTTTATAAAGAATTGAGTCATCCCACATTTATCTTATGTTCAAAGGATAATTTATTAAAATCCTGAAACATAGTGGTTTAATAGTAGATATATTAAAATTCTGTCATTTTTTAGGTTTATAGGTAATTTTTAACCTTATCATTTTAGTTTAATCCCTGGTAAACCAACATTTACCATAAATCCGATAATTAATTTTTACTAATTTCCATATTTATTTTGATAAATTGTAATGTAAAATATAATTGATAATATAAATCAATAAGGATCAAAATATTTAATATATTTTCCAAAATTCCATTCAAATAACTGGAAAATTTTAGTTTTAATTTAATCTCATGGATATGAAGAAAAAGTTAATTTTTAAAGAAAAAATTGTCCAATGTTTTCAATGTTTTTATATATAAATCCATATGAAAATGATTAAAACGACCAATATTATATTAATTGATTAATAAATGAAATTATTTAACTTGGAAATTAATTTAAAATATAATTTTTCTTTATAAATATATTAAATGAAGCAAATGTTTTCAATTAAAATTCAGTATTTTTAGACTAATCATCAAAAAATGAAAATTTGATGGAAAATAAATAAATTAAACATTGGATAATTTTGATATTAAAATTTTAAAAATGATGATTATTATTTCAAATAAAAGTTATAAAATTGATAAATTTTTTTTTTAATATTGGTGCACCAATGTTGATAAAATTTTTTTTGGATAATACAGATTTAAACATGAACAAAAATTTATTTTTATCTCTTATATAGAAAAAACATAAGAAGAATGTTAAATATTTGTATGAATATATAATATATATTTAATTAAAATTATTCACAAAAATTTATTTTTTTTAATTAATTATGTTAAAATGTTTTTTGTGCATAAAAATAGTATTCGAGGGAATGGTTACCTATATTTTCAAAGGGTTTTCATTTTCATTTTCTGTTAATTGCTCACCAATGAAAACATATTATAAACATGTGTAAAACATATATTATCATAATTTATTTAATATTATTCATTACCACAATTACAGTGGCTATGTAATAACTATCATATTAAATAATAATATTTTAATTGTATGACACATTCTGTTTAAACTAAGTGTTGCATGTAATGAAGGAAAAGATTGTTGTTGTGTGTAAAAAATGGTAAAATCAATGTTCTATGTAACGAATTTTATTAAAAATAATAAATTTATTTGAAAAAACTAATTTAAATAAAAATATATGTGTCAGACTAAAGAGTTTGGTTATTGATCTCCATGACTGATGGAGTGGTTGTACCTCAACTTAGTATTTCCTTCTCATTAATGTAGTATGGAGGTTTTACGGTTCATACTTTCTAGGTTGCTGACCTATGTCCCAAATTCCCATTTCTTGTAGTGCCTTATTAGTTATATTTATAATCATTCCTTCATTGTATGTTTTCCCACACATGTTGGGTCTTCGAATATTTCATATAGTTTGGAGATCATTTAGAGCCAATATATAATTTAATTATTCTAGAGTATCAATGAATATGTTCAGGTTTGAGGAGGTAGTCACATAGACAATGGAGGGAGTAACATAAATTCGTCCAATTTACCGACTCTTGGTTATTATATTTCATGTATACATTCATTTTTTGATACCAATATATATATATATTGTTTAATTTAGTTTATCTTTTTGTATTAGGGGTTTATCTTATTTCATGTCTATATATATGAATTATTGGTTCTAGATGCCTAACCCTAACATATTAGAGGTGGGATTAGGGTAGTATAATTATAACATCACATCCCAAGAGGGGATCTAGTTGTTTAGTTCAGGTCATACATTCTTAGAGAGTTCAACTTAAACCCATGCATAATCAATACAAACAGGACAGATGTGGGAATAAATCCCATGAAGGATAAGAATAGTCACACTCAATAGGTTTCCCCAAAATAAAAAATGACTAATATATAAAATTTTCAATTAAAATATATTATTAGTGAAAAATTATGAAGAATAATACAATCTAGATATTCCCTATAACAAGATTTTGTAGGGACATAGTAGAGTTCCAAATATATCAGCTACATTCCATAAAGGAACACATCCCTCAAACAACTAATGATGCATGTATTTTTGAAATTCCCAGAAATATATAAATATATATCCTAGTTATATAAAATACCATGATTGAAACTGAGGACTTCTTCTGGGTTTTATGTATTAATCTATTCCATTACATATCCCTTCCTTGTTACCACCATATCCCATAGTGGGGGCCCCAATCCTCACTGAAGTATGCATGTCACTTGAGGGAGTACAATAAACTAATGTCAAAAATTATTCTATAACCATTATAGATAAAAATTGGGACCCAATAAAATATCCAAGAATCCATATTTTTCATGGATGTGTCAAGCTCAATATTTATATATTATCCAGTTCTGTGAAAAACAATGCACCTTAAAAAAAATTTAATGAAATAAAATGCTTCACTGATTTATGATTTATGGTCAATGGACACCCAAAACCTAATAAAGGTACCCTACATCATAGTGTATTAAATTCTATATGTGTTTTTAGCCAAATCTATGAATAATATACACTTTCTTTTATGGAGTGTTGGTTGCTGACTGAATCAATCATATAGGGGTCATGCAACTTGTTGGACACAAATGTGTACTGAATCCATGATTTAATGTGTAGGTTCCATTACCTAAGTATATGGGGGATTCACCAACTACTATAATTATATGGGGACCCATTCCTTATATTTAGCACAGATTTATGCATGTACATGACCCTATATCCCCTCAAGTAAAATCAATTGAATCCCATCATCACCAATTAAGTGTAAGTTTCTAAACAAACCAACATGAATCATAAATGGAATCCAATGATTTAGTGGATTACAAAATTGTTATATTTTTATAAACACAATCCTTATTGATTATTTATATGTTCAAACATGATTTCACTAAATTAAATCATTATAAATTGCAAATATTAAAAAATAAATAGTCTCTATGGTATACATGACCTTTGAATCTCAGGGTAATAGACAAGATGTGTACCACCACATATCCTATCAGGTTGCATTAAATATACATGTAATGAATAAATTGTAACATACATCTGACCTCATGATATAATCTCCATATAACACCAAATGCATGAGTCTGGTAGTCCAAAATTATACAATATCCCAGGATTAATACCTGACATTTCGACTACTGAGGTCTATCTAGGTGTATACCATTGTTCATGTCATTTCATCTATCCCTAAACGATGTTTTATCAAAGATAAAAAAATCATTTTCAATTTAGAATTATACATTTGAAACCCATTTTAATGATCACCATGTTATTCAAAATCGAAATTATGTATAAACTGAATCCTGAATATATACTATACACCAATGAGGGATAAATATAATTTATTTAACCATAGTTTTTTTATGATCACTAAGGAACATACAAATATATATACCCTTTAAGGTGAATCCATACACTGGATGAATATCAAATTATTGGGTAAGAACCATTGATAGTTACAAAATTCTTTTATATATTTATAAAAATAATAAAACAAGAATAAAACATTATAAATTCATTATTGGCTAGGACAATGATCTCACACACATATATCTGGTCTATAACCTCATTCAAATATGTCTGAGGGATAGTACATCACCATTAAGAAAATTTACATATATAATTCAAAACATATTAGTAAATAAAGATAGTTACAACGCTTTATAACATTTTTCTGATAGAACTCGCCAACATTTAATCATATAAAACAACAATATTGATGATAGAGAAAATAGAAAACTCCAATGTCTGTTTTCATTACATTATATTTCTATACACAATTGGAGGATGGAATATGAATCATATAATATAATTTCCCAAGTGTTACTATATATCCCATATCACACATTATGATTGGATTAAATGATTTCAATATGATATCGCCATAATTTTCCTTGAGATATACTTTTATAAGGAATAAAAATTTCCTTCAAAATATGAATATTTGATCATATGATATCCTAATATCATATACTATAATATTGGATAACATGTTTCATATACATATTAGTGTTTAATTAATATCATTATTGATATCATTATTTTAATATAGCCCGATGGGCATTGTGTTATTTACCCATATATTTCTCCATATGTTATTACTTTTGAATCCATATCAAAAATTCCATTAGGATATCTTATAAAAAAATTGAAATAAATCAAAAAATAAACTTATGTATTACATCATATGAAACACCTTATAAATATTTTCCAAATAATACTTTTGGATAAACCCTAAAACACATTTAGATTATCCATGCACGATTCATAAAACTCAATACTTATTCAATATATCATAATATTTAACCCTATATTTATTTAATGTGTATTAAAAAAATATAAATTCAAAACAAAAAAATTAACAAAGTTGGACCCGTATAAAAGAACCAATTATACTAAAGTTACAATAAGATCTGATGTGATCCCCATCAAATTGATGTATCAATACACCAGTTTCCACAAGTTGTATCATATACAAGTATCCATATTTATACAATCAATTGTTCATGTTAATCATGTGATCATGAGAAAAATATTTTTCTACTCACTTATAGTCACACATATGTTCCTTATTTTTAGAGTAAAAACTATCCAGGTTAATGAAGAAATCATATTTCATTCATCTGATGGATGGTGAAATCACATTCCCGTAAATTTATTGATATACAAATTGCATGTGTTTCCTAAGAATTATCATGAACTTATTTTTCCTATATCAATCGAGGCCTCATATGTAATTCTCATAACATGAGATGTAAAAAACCATCTCCTTTATAAATCAACAGACAACATGGTAAGTAACATCCTCATCCGACCCCTTATTAGCTAGGCTATAATGCATCCCTAAAAAAGCTATCAAAGTATGAGGGATATCATGAATGGTATCCTTAACACCTCTGTTATAAGGAAATATCAACCTTAAATATGAACTCCTATAATAAAAATTAAATTTTGTATGACACACCATGTGTAATAAATGTGGATCATCTAGAGTATAAAACTTATTTTTTCATCATGAGTATATTTTGTATCTCCATATCAAATATTTCTCATGTTATCATTAATATATAGTAAAAAATGTAACACTGGATGATGAAATTCATAGAAGGATATTCAAAGTATTATATTGGAAGGTTAATAATAATTTTCCTTCAAAATATATATACAACCCACAAGAATATATAATAACATAACTTTTTGGTCTTCATGTGAGGTGATTTATATATCTTTTTATGAAAAAACATATCAATTTGTGAGTTTGAGGGATATAAAGGTAAACCTATACATGGAGTCAGTGTGGAGAAGAAAACCTAAGTATAGTGTTTCTATATTATCATATTTTGATAAGCACAAAATGACCATGGGAATAACTACATGGGTTGTAGTTGTGTAAGAGTGAAATTTATGGGTATTTTGGGGATCAAGATGTATCCAAGGGCATTGTAGAATGGTTGGTGGTCATCTGAGATTAAAAATATAATGTTAATGTTTAATTTTTTGTGGTTTTTTATTGGTAATATTGTATCCATTGGAATTATTTCACAAATCCTTTTCCATATAGGGATCTTCGATGTAATGAGGGAGATAATACTATAATGATTCCAAGAGAGGCGAGTCATGTTTCTGGGCGAGACCTAGCGCAGGTTGTTTCACTATAATCCAAAGGTTTGATGATTTGTTGGACCCTTTTTTCATATATTTACGTTAGTATATTAATATTTATTAGTTAATATGATTCATAAATAGAATCTTTTTAATTATAATCAAATGAGATTTTTCTCAACGCTAACTCTCATTATATTCTTCAAACATGTGGGATATTCACCAATTTTGGTATGTTTTTTGAGCCATATATTTTAGGAACTCCTCTTAGGTAATGATAATTTCCCTTTTGTGATAATTGTTTTCTAAATTTATCTACAACTCTTAGGTTTTACAAAAAATTATAGGATTCCTAGGATTTTTTATATCATTTGATCAAATTTTAATCAACCGATGATAATCCATGAGTGAAATCATTTAGACACTTTGTTTGTAATGCCTTTATTTTTGTTATGTTATACATTTTTATGATTCATTTGATTATAGGTGCAGGTTAGGTAATGTGTGGAATAATAATGGACCCACAATTAGATTATATTTTTTCAAGTGAGACATCTTTTGGTACACTCACGTTTGTATTTATGGATAATAACTACTATCTCTCATTATATTTATTGACATATTCAGACCATATGGAGTAATTCATCATGTTTATAAAGTATTAGATCTTATAGGGAGTTTTTTTTGTTATTACATGGAACATGATTGGTTTCGCTCGAATGAATATGGGGAGACATGGTTAAATAAGGATAACATGGGAGGTGAGGACAATTTACCCTGATACTAATTGAGGTTCATCAATTTATGATCATTGCTTTATTTTTATATTTCTCCCCATGGGACTCATACAAATGGGATTATATTCACACAATATAAGACCCAATAGGTTGTTTTATCCTCTGGTAACTTTGTAATATCCAATATAAGTTGAGCAATACAAATAATATGGTATTTAACATTTAATTGGATGAGGGATTTGTCATTTCTTTGGTCAAGGGATATGGATGGTGATTAGATCACTAGTTTAGTGATGGTACTTACCATTCTTGGATTACATCTCTCAATTTAGATATTAGTTGGAATTATAATTTTTTGACCATATAACTGGAGATGTGTAATGTGGACATCCCTTTAGGGAATTATCACAAATTACCAGAATTTATTTTGTGAGATATGTGTTGGGTTGTATCATCATGTGTTATGGAATATTTTAGAAGTACATGGGAATTTCTAGTGTGAAAACCCATTATTAAATCAACCCACTCAACTATAAAAAAAGTACTTAAAGTGATAATAATTTCATGATGAGTTTGGGTGGAGTTGGTTTTTATTATTGATTGGTTGTTTCCTCTTGAAAACTTCTTCCTCATGCATATGTATGGATATAATATATGGACAAATATGGGGATGAACTACAATGTTCATACTCACAACCCAAATGTCTGTATATGATGTTTTAAAACATTATGGTTCAGGTTAAAAAATGAGTAAATGGACTAATAACTAGAGATTAGTAATTGGAGGTGTGGTTTATGAATGGGTTTGGATGTCATTATTTTGTAACGTTAAGATGGGTAAATCAGAATTGTTGATAATGGGATGGGTTTTTTCATTTTTTCATTGAATATATATCATTAGGTCATGGATGATTGTTTTATCTCTTATATGACTCGAATGACATTGTACATGATTATATTATTACCATGAATATGTTTTGGCTTGTTGTATTTACTGTTATTTTTCTGATGTTGTTGACCTGTTATTATGATTTTATTGTCATATTTTATAGTCCCCAAAAATCAACCCTTAGAACATTAGGCTAGTCAGCAGTCTGTCATAGGGGGTGGCATAACAGTGGTCGTTGGGTCTCCTATTTAGGTTTCATTCATGATACCACAGTCAATGAAACTATATATAAAGATGACAATAAATATTGTATAAAATTATACATTTTACATGCTTAAACTCTGTTAATAATATTTAAAAAAACATATATATGTTCTCAAAAAATCATATCCCATAAGATAAACTAGCTGGGGGTCGTTACATCGCTATGTAATTCTTACAACATATCTTTATGAACATATAATAATCCCCCCACCAAACTCTTTTTGTGAGTAACATCTATAAATTATTATATATTAAATATTAGCATGACTTTAGAATCTGATATCCAATGTTCATCTCTTTCAAAATACAATCCAATTTTTTGTTACATTGCCAATTATAATGATAATATTCTAATAAATTCTATTAACCGCTTCAAAATGATTCAATGTTCATCATCAATGTCATTATTTGATCTTTCCCATTAAATATTTTTCATGAGACCATTTTGGTAGAAAAGAGAAACTATTTACATTATTTCATGAAAACACAACCTAAAATGTTTTAGTATTCAAAGTGATTTTGTATTTGTTATGATAATAAATGATACCCTTTAAACTTTTTATTAAAAACAAACGTAACCCCATTGAGGATAAAAACTGATGTTCACTTTGAACATTTTGGATATAAATAATTATATGTATGACTTTTAACTTCACTAAGACAAATTATATTCCCAGTGGCCTCTTTGACACTATAACCTCTTTAAAACAACAACCTATGATATAACAACTCAATTTCATGTAAATTACATGTATTTAATAAATTAGTATTTTTTATGAAAACAATATTATATCTATATCATATATAATATTTTATGGTTTTATATAAATGTTTTCAAAATAATATCCATTCATTAGAATATTCTATTCACTAGTTTTGAAAACAAATTCATTCATATTTTAACAAATATTTATGATAATTTAATCAATCATTGACAGACCTCAATCCATACTTATATTATTATCAAATATGTTATAGAGTTTAATTAATGTTAAGTTATTTACATTAAAACTTTCCCGTAACATTTTCCATAATAATTCTTTCTTAACGAGAAAATTCCCTTATCAATTATGATAATTTGAAATGAAAAATAAACATCCATTATATAGATCTATCTAATTTGAATGTATTCATTTACATTATAATTCTATAATTAACAAAAAAAATTGCGATCATTTGAATAAAAACTATATGAATCATCAATTCATAACCGGGACTTGAACTTTTGTATTATTATATCATTTTTATTATATAAATTTTGTAATATGTACCCATAAAAATAAAATAATTTATTTTTATGACATCAAAACCATACATGAAAAATCTATGATGTTTTTCATTCCCTATTAGGTATTCTATTTAATTTTATAAAATCGAATCCTTTTTTATAATCACTTATTTAGGATTAAATGAACATGATTTTATTCATTAAGAAATACTTTAGTAATTTCCCACTAACATCTATTCTACTAATTAAACTTCCACTCACTTGTAAAGTCAACACAACACTGGATCCTAGAAACCATATTTTATTATAATTTTTCCCCAATAATTTTTATATATTTGGATATATTTTTATGAAAATCATTCCCATTGTGATAACATATTTAATAGAAATTGTAAAAATAATTTCATTGCAATAAAATTCCTTAAGAAAACTTATATTGCCTCCAAGTCATTCCCAATATCAATAACATTGACTATACAAGGGGAAACTAAAGTTACATTTTCCAATTTCATTTATCTCCATGGATACATAATTTAATTCCTTTTATTCTTATAATAAGAAACTAAATTCACTTGTTGAACCACTTCATCATGGGGTTACATAAGTATGAGTTACTGTAAGACATAGTGTTTTCTCTCTTACGTAAGAGAAAATAATATTTGTTCACTATTATGAGATGTTTCTTATAAAATTCTCTACCATTATAATGGATTTATATTGAAGTAATTTTTTATGATTATTATTATATACCTATAACAAACGCTTTAATCATATGTGAGTAATGTTTTACATTAATTTTAATATCGCTTTTTATTAAATGTTTTCTCATTAAAATGGTGACTCCTTTTGAAACTATCCTATCCATTTATAGTCTACGACACATATTTCACTATGTTTTTGGGAAAAAATTTCATATGTACATTCACCTAGCTATATATGTAGAAAATAATGTCTGTCCGATATTATATGTTTCTTTGATGGTTGAGTATAAAAGTCCTTACCTATATAATTGTATAGATAAACTCATAATTATTACTACGATACCATAATTTTATTAGTGTTTCACTAATATGTGTAACCTATAAAAATGATAAAAATGGTCACTTTATCTAATTAGGATCAGATTTTACTTTATTTCCTTACATAAGATAATCTTGGGGTGTCATGATTTAGCGAGGCCTACCTGGATGGATGATCAAAGTCATTGAATATTATCATTATAGACGGAATATGGATGTAATTACTTTTAATGGGGAATTATTCTCACAATCCTATTTAATTTATTATATTTCATATAATCATGTAGCTAAAATTTTCATTTAGAATCCATATGTCTTAAAAATTCAATACGTTCAATTAAAATTGCTATGTCACTATATATAAAACTCATGGGATAGCAATAGATAGGGTAGAAAAACTAAATCAGCTACCTTACATTGAATATATTTACTTATACAAATTTATAATAATTTATAGAAGTATTTTTCCACATCAATCCAAATATTGCATCTATTCATATTATTAAAAATATTTATTTGAATAATATAAGGAATAATTCTAAATAAAATAATAATTTAAAAATGTAATCATGAGAAAAACCTTCATAAATAATTAATTTATAATTAATTTAAAGGATCACATTATTATTTTCATAAACATTATGTGGATTTGATAATGAAATAATATAAAAACATTATATTTACTTCCAAAATGAACTCATTTATATAGGTATTTATATATAATTTTACTTCAACATGTGACATCTAAAATTAAACATTATATATATTATATTTATATATTATTTAACCATTCAAAATATAAAAATTTCAAATTATTTAAATCATTGTCATAACAATTCTCAAAATTCATTCTCATATGGTTGAAGAAATTTTATTAAGTGTGGAATTTCAAATTAAATATTATCAACAACCCATACTTTTAAATAGAATTGTTTTATAATATTTATTTTTTTTAATTTTATAAAAATTATAAATCACCATATAACTTCCATGTAAATATTATAATTCCTAATTATAATTTATTCAATATAATTTCATGTGGTATTTAATAATAACAACTAATATTATGGATATATATTTGTTAAATGTTTGAAAATTTAAAGTAATTAATAATAAACATTTTTAAATAATAAATTTATAAAATCATTAGAATATAAATAAAATTCATCCAATAGAATTTCCTAAATTTTTTATATAATTTATAAACAATATAATTCATTAAATTATTTATAATTATAAATATTAAAATTTTCATATATATCATATTTTATGTTATACTATATTTCATATGTTATTACGACTTATGTTATATATTGTATTTTATGATAAATAATACTTAGTTTGAGATATAACCTTCTGTGACTACAGAATCATATTTTATTTTATACTTTATATCAGAATAACGATGTGAGGATAGGTTTTACCAATGCAGATCATCATTATCACCACATATGATATCCACTATTATACGTTATAATATGTTTAAAACTGAAGAAATTGAAAAGTGTTTCCACAAACAGTATCCCTTATCATAAGGAAAAGATATATCATGACTTATGATATCCCATAACATTTTTATATATGTAGAAAGAAATATCTTCCATGTCTTAGGATCATAATTACAATATAAAATATAACATACAATTTTATTCTTTTCAAACAATATTTTCAGAATAATAAATCTTGGTGTGGCTCTAATATCATTGATATGATTTTTCATGTTTTAAATTATTGTTAAATGACATAAAAGGCATTAGAAAACTCATAAATAAGATATTTGTGTTATGAAAAACGAATATTCCTTTCATTGATAATAGAGTTTGTTCCTATATTCAATCAGAGTAGTTTAATTATGATCACTAAGGAATTCCCAAATAAACATACTCTTCATGGTCTATCCACGGTCCAGATGAATGACCCAAAACATGCGTGGGATCATCTATATTTCCACAATATACTCTTATATCTTATGGAAAATGAACAAGGAATAAGTAATCTTTTTAAATTCAGTAAGAGGCTAAGACAAGGATCATTCAAACACATATCATAGATGCTACATAATTTATATAGTTTTTAAGTAAATTACATATGCCTCCCAAGAATATACTCATATGTTATAAATTGTATAATTAAATCAATTAGCTTACATGTATTTTTAAACATTAGCTATTATTTCTCCAAAACCGTTCATCATATGAATCATTTTAAATGATAATAAAAAATATCGAAAAAATTCACATTAGAACATAACATTAAAATTTAGTTCCATTATCATATAGTGTTATAAAAATTGTACAAAATGATTCAAAAAGAATATGATATAAACTATGTAATATATATTGAAGGAATTAAGAAACGTTAATATAATATAACTATATCATTCAATTTTATAGTACATTCCATGACTTATATGGTAATATTGATATTATCCCAAATTATGTCATTATATTTTATACTATGAAATATGTTAACATGTATCAAATACATATTGGGAATTATGGAATATCTTTATCATGGACAAGGTGTGTACCCTAAAACACACTATGTATGTGAAATGGTGTGTTCGATTGTATACAATGCTTCACCTCAGGTCATGCTTTCGATGAAAAATATGGTTTATACCCTAGATTACACGAAATGCATATCAAGGTAAGAACCTAGGAATGTACCTCCCTATAAATCAAGTCATGTATCTCGACATAAATGATATGTGTGCCTTTAATAAATATCATGTAATACTTAATCGACCATATCCACAAACAATAAACCTATATGAATCATATTTATTATCAAATTTCATGTGCTATTTTAGATCACAAAACTACTAGATATGCAGTAGGAATGAAACACAGTGTGTGGTCCCCTAGACTTCCTTCTGTGTTGTAAAAAATATCTAATTTATAAAACTATCCTCCCTTGATTTCCAAAGATATTTTTCCTTCTCTCGGGCCCTAACATAGTATCATTGACTCTATAGGCTTCAACCACCACATTCAATCAATCTTCACCTTCATCATTTCTTAATCAAATTTTTTTATCACTGACTATCAGTATCCCCAAGAAATGGTTAACCTTTTCCTCTTTCATAAGTAGTTCAACATCATCCCCACCACATCTTAATTCATTTAGAATTTCATTAAAATACCATCAATCTGATATCCAGAAAGAATTACCATGATAAAAGTTTTTCATGAAGGTTCAATATGAAAAGGGAGATTGTATCATTACTTGTGAAATCCTAGAAACCCAAACCATTCAATAATAATTATCAAATTGATGAATTAACGGTGGATAAATGACTCAAAAATAATTAATGTGATGAGGTTATAAATTTAAATAAATAAATTGGAGTAGATAAAGTAAAATTGATGTTTCTATTGTAAGAATAAGAATGAAATAGAATAAGTGGAAATATACCATTTAACATGAAACAATCCCTTTATCATGATGAAAAATATGAAATCATAAACATTATATTTGTAAAATGAAAAAAATTTATAAACCAAAATCAATGTCCTAAATAATATAATTAAATTTTGTAACATTCAATGTTTGATGGTCTCACATGATCCATTCACCACTTCCATATGACACAGTCATCTCCGTCATTGTGATTCTAGAATCGTTCTTCACCGTAAAATCACCTGGAAACCCTCCTCAGATAATAATATTTAATCACTCAAACTCTCTCTTAGGTTATATTGTTAGTGGAAATGGATAACCGTAGATGAAATATCATAATATGACTTGGAATTCAGTAATTATGTCAACATTTATTTTTAATTAATTTCATAAAATGGCATGATCCTCGGATCAACAATGTAGTATATAAATTATGACACTCCTAGGTAAAATACGTCATTCTAGACACAACTATGGTGCCCAAAATTTTTTGGGACTCCATTAAGATGATATCCCCCTTCAAACTTATATAAATCATATATTTTTTTCAATAAATGTTTAATATACCATAAAATATGGTTTGATTGAAAAATAAATAATATCTAAACCTATATTCTAACACCATTCCTTGTGATCTATAGAACCCTTGGAAAACCCTTTAGAGGAAGATGCCTATAGTAAACATACCATATCATCCCACTAGAGGACTCATAACTCAAAAATCTCAAATAAATAATGTTTCGATTAGAGAGATATCTATGTTACTATGTCATAATCACTATATCCATTTTTACTTTCGTCCTTAATCATCCATATTAACACAAGACAATCTACCTCAAAATTCTTCTTGAAACAATACTTCAACAAAATCTAAAACTCTCATTAAGTGAGTTTTAAAAATACTTCACATCGAAAAATAATTCTAAATAAAAGTTTATACTACTACATGAGGTTAACAGAGAACACAAAATGATATTATTTCTCTTATAATGGTACTTAATAGAATATAATTTCTAAGGGATGGTCACATGCTCCACATTCGAAGGAATTTCAAAGAATATTGTTTTGTTGGAATAATATATCAATGTTGAACCCACCTTAATGATTCTAAAATGAATCCATAAGAACACCACGGTATAATTCTCATATAGGTCTACATCAGCTTCCCATTATCGATTATTCATTAGGATTATGAATTAATGATTAAAGAATAATAATAAAGAAAACATGGTCCTTAATTATAAAAATGTCTGCAATCCTTTTGGTCATCCTCAAATCCACACCTCGATATCCAAATAAGATCGCATCTATCATAAAAATATCCTAGTTGTATTTCCAAAAATCTTTAATTAAATATACTAATGAGAAAATCTAGAACCAACCTCAAAATTGTTAAACTACCCATCATCAAACCACTACTTATTTGTGGTCCAATTCACCATAGTATTAAGTGGATATTCTTTAACATTCAGATGACTATAAATTGTCCATGCCATACCCTAGGTCCACCCCATCAAGAACATGAGAAAAAAACTTGTGTAAATAATCCTATATGAAATAATTTTAGTTTCAACACAAAGGTAATTTATAAAATATTTATTAGAAATAATTAAAAGAAGACCATAGCCAATTTTGGTGGTCCTTGATCATGGTTCATGTTATGATATTCAATATGGAATCCAAGGGGAATAATTATCAACATGGGAATGTGGTTAACATAATCCCAAAATATGGGGAAAAATATCAATTTTTCACATAAGAATATATATTCACAAAACCCCAGTAAAATCACATAACAAGTATAAGACTCTTTCACACAAATGAAGAGTTTCAGGCCATCAATATCGATTAAAGGTGAGAAACATCTCATTTTACCATGATTAAACAATTACTTTTAGATATATATTTCATTAATATCCCTAAAAAATGATATGGTATTTCTTTATAATGATTTAATCAAATAGGCCAGTGGTTAAGCACTCTGATCCAAAAAATAATCTTGTATTTATATTTATGTATCCCATCCTCCAGTCCACGAATTTGAAAATCAAACATTTTGAGTTCACGACACAACTAATAATCTAATAGTAATTCTAAGGGAATCCCTAAATTCATAATATGTTCCTCTATTAATGGATACATGATAATAGTATATTCATATATTCCGTAAACATGTGATAGGAATTAATAATTCAACTTTGTAAAACAGGGCCTCCATCTCTATAATTCAACCCAATACATTTTTCTATCTTCCATCAAGGTATAATCATAAGTCTCTCTCTAAAAGAATTCCTAAATTTCTTCACATTCCTAGGCATTGAATCCTCAACCACACATATACTACACAAATCAATTTTTACCATCCAATCATAATTGATTATTACTATATGATGGATAGCTATACTCACCATACCTATGGGTCCCACTCATCATTAAAGGTGGACCTCACATTATCTTCCCAATTATGTATCAATGTTTAATAAAAAAAATTGTAAACAATACATATTTTAGATGGAACCACTATGTGTTATCTCGACTATAAAGGTATCCCATTATTGAAAAAATTCTCCATCAATGATTAAATCACTTCACCATAATGATTGGGGGAATGATGTTCACTATTAGTGGAACTCTCTAGATGATAAGGTATTAGTGTGGGTTATAAAAGAAACTTAAAACCCAATCTACTTCTATATTAAGAATACCTCACATCTGAATATAAAAGTACAATTTCCATGAGGAGAGGAAACAAATAATACCTAAAATGACATTTTTTGACCCCTGACTATACCCATATATTATACACATATTTTCAATGATCTGAATATTATAACTCCTTGCATATATTAGACTATCTTAATAATGTAATGGTTGTAGGGAATTGAACCATCTCTTTTATGTAACTAATATTAAATTATATGTCTCCTAATAAAAACTAAATCTTGATAGGTCCCTTTCACTATGATATAAGATTCAATGATCACATTGAAACTTATAAAATAAGGTTCTTTGAAAGAACTACTATTCATGTCCTCTAAGGAAAAGCTAATATAATCGCAAAATCAAGGTTCATATCTAACAAGAATTATCAATCCACTAATGCTCACTAGTGTACTCTAGCGAAGGTGGGGTCTTATGATAATATAACATCATTCATAATTATCTCTCTGAGAGATCATTATAATCATGGAATATTGAACAACTATATGAAAAATCAGGCCCAAGGAATTCTATTTGAGGTTTGGGGGCCTTGAAAAATACTAATATATGGTAATTATACCATATAGAATGTTCAAAACATATCAAACATGTTACATCCTCAACAATATCTAGATATAATATCATCATTAATAAGGACTGAAACATCCACCATGGAAGAGTAGTATCATCATGAGTTTTAGAAAAAAACATGCAATAATGGCACGATAGGCCATGTAGGGAGATGAATGAATGTATCAAAATTATGAAAGTGGGTTTAAAATAGAGATTAATTACCTAAGTTGTTAACCACACTCAATCTTCCAAAAAAATAGAGATCTATTTTATCTTCCAATCCAATAATCACATCTAGATAAACTATTATAGTTCACTCTAAAAAAGAGTATTCTCATCCACCATAGATAAAATAACCATCTATGTTGAAATAAATTATACACTACAAAAACATAGGACTTAATTGACCACATTCCTTGGAGAAGTTATATCTCTCAACTATGTATATGTATTGAAATATCATCTCCCCACTAATCAGAAATTATACCCTTAAGAACCTAAATAGGTACATCACATTCTATCCTCTAAATTAATGGAATCTATCTATTACTTCCACCATTTATTAGATTGGATTAATAAAAAATAATTAAAGAATATCTAGAGAATATAACACAATAAAAACATTAATGGTCGTAACTAACTATTATATAATACATTTACCATCCAAAATAAACCTTGTAATCGGTACCCATATTTCTTATTTGATTAAAAATTTATCATGGTCCTAATGAATGGATCTATTGTTTTCTATAATAGCATTGGGTTCCCAATTATGAAAAAAAAAGACATCATTTCCTAAAACCACCAACCAATACTCACATGAACACTATCCCCAAACTCGATCTATTAGACAAAACCATTTTAATATCTATCTAATATGATCCAACCCAATAGGGACCCTCCCAAGTTTGCTGAAATTCAAGTGTTCCCCCCTTAAGTCCACCACCAAAAAACTTGGTGTTGTGGATAGAACCAAGAATCCATAAACATATAAGGGAGTTCTTAGCATATTCCATACTATAAAAAACATGCACTAATTGAGAAAAATCTATAAAATACATTATTTTATATATAAATAAATAATTTGTAAACAATTAGTGCATGAAACATCTCATCATAAGTAAATGCCCACATAGGTAAATCTTTATTGAACTATTAAATTTAAATAAATTTGAAAGGAATTATTCCCTAGAAAGATCTTCCTCACAACAAGAACTCTTGTATTGATCTAAAATTGTAAATGTAACCATACCCATCATGAACCACCACATACAACTGTGCTTCGACCTCAAATAATTCACATTAGCTCTTCACATGTAAAGGACACCTCTAAACTATGCATCATTTTCATATACATAAGATGTGTGGTCATGGAGATAATGGATAATTGAGCATATATGTACTTTGTAATAAATTCTTATGACCTAAATGAAATAAAAAAAATCATATAACATACTCGAAAACAATATAAGAACCATAAAAACAAAAAATCAAATTATTCACTACAACTAGATGTCTCAGGAATATAGGGAAGTCCAAAAATTATCATCTTTTTCGATAATGAATTGTATCTCCCATGTAACTAGGGATTCATGTAATTCATATCATTCTATAATTTTTAATATTTATATCCCAACTCTAAGTAATATCGTTATGAAGACAATGGAGTTCTGGATGTGATATTTCGATTGGTGTATCTAAACCAATCCTGACATCAATGTAACAACATTAAGACATATTAGATAACTAACTCAATGTGAAATTATACACATCATTCAAGGGAGTACTAAAACCTATTTTCTTCAGTTACCATTTCCGTTTTTAGAATCATATAGAGAATATCGCACCATATCCTTGAATAAATATCATTCAATGGATTACTGGCCCTTTCTATCGTTTACTACCCAATCATGTGAAAAAACAATTTAACCCATATAATTTGTACCGGTGTATCTACACCTCACCAATGTTTTTACATCAATCAATAAAATATTTATCGTTGATTGAGAACCTTTTCCTTGTTGAGTATGTCATGATAAATAAGGGAATACCTAACTCTATGGATAGATTACACACTCCCTAGTTTAGTTATAGTTATTGAATCCATCATCTATATAGGGGGTACACCTTATTGAGTATAGGGGAATTTAAAATACATACTGATATCTGGAGATCCTACAACTTAATTATCTAGGTGACTAGAGAACATTATTCATAAATATTTTTACTAGTTGATGAATTGTATGAACAATATATAAAGGTTAAAAATAATTTAGATGGATTGAGAATCATTTTGAACCATAAACCCCTTAATTATTCACAAGTGACATGTTTTTCATCATATTAATATGTTTTACATTCTATTAACTTCTTTTGATTTCCCACAAGACAGTGCATACTTTTTAGTACACACATCGCATGCACCTATTACCTCTCCCTCATTCTTTGCTGAATCTATGAATGTGTCCAAATATCCATCCTATATAAGGACCCCAACAATGAATTTAAAAAATATATGAGACAACTAGGTGTATGTGAGGACTTTATTTCTTATGTAGGACTTTTGAGAAACCAATTAAGAAATTGTTTTTATCAAAACCTATGGGAAAATTATGGTATTGATGGGGATCTTTTTCCATAAATAATTATTGTCATCTAAGGAACAACTTTTCACATGTTATTTGTAATATATTGAAAATATAACATTATTAGTGGGTTAATTCCTTGAAAATAGATCCCTACCTATTAATTCCAAATTTATCCTTCAAAATGATCCACAACTAACCTATAGGGGACAAATTTGGATTCCCATTCACAATAGAATACTGTTTAGAATCAATCTCATCCCCTCTAGTATCATCATCATAGAACCCACGTTTTCAAAATTAGATTTGTACCACATATATAAAACCATTTAAATTAAAAAATCTTATCTAACTATACCCCATTCACCCATTTCTCCAAAGTGACCAATACTTTTCTAAGTTACCCAAACATGATTCACAACCATTATCTAATTCTCTACCACAATAAAAACAAATATATAAATATTCTAAGATGGTTGTTCCCATTCAAAAAGATATCTACATGGTCACCATATTCATTCTTGTCTTCAACATGGTCTAGAAATATCATAAAAATATCTTTCTAACACTCTACATCCTAAACCAACCCACTACTGAGTTCCATCCATGTTGGCCTCCTCTCCGACCTCTGGAGTTACCTGAAGGGCATGAACAAACCAATATTATCTTCTCATATAATGTAATAATTTGATAGTACTAATTGGGAATATTATAAGTGATCTATAATGATTGTTATCCTTGGTGTGTAAGGTCCTCATAATACACTCAATCTTGTATTCATTTGATAATGGGGATTCTAATTCTTATGAAAATAGTGGGTAACCAACTAACTATACTATCCTGAATCATTTTACATAGTTTTTATAAAAATGGAACCATTTCCACTGAAAACCTGATAATATATTTAATAATCCAACATTTTCTAATAAATAATCTATTATCCATAATATGGGCCTCTAATACAATGCAATTTCCAAATTACCAGCTTTTGATTTATGTTTCAGGATAAACTCGAAATTTTGTCTTTTGATTACATCACAAAAAAACTATTAATATGATCTTTTCATGTTTTTGACTATTCCACATGAATTTAAACTTATTTTAAGTGGTTCTGTCCATCTAGAAATAAACTAAATGATAATGTGGTCATTGTTTCCTGACCTTAAAAAGTGAATCATATTTCTTAGACACCTGATGTGATGACCCATACTCTCTTGGTCCTTCCCTTGACCAAAATCAGGGTTCTAAAGAAATGGTGTCTCGGTGAGACCGATCGGTGAGACCGATCGGTGAGACCCATCGGTGAGACCGATCGGGGAGACCGATCGGCGAGACAAATCGGCGAGACCGATCAGCGCGACCGATCGATGAAACCGATCGGTGAGACCGATCGGCAAGACGGATTGGCGAGACCGATTGGTGAGACCGATCGGCATCACCCGGCCTTGTCAAGTTGTTTCCAGCAACTCTCCTTGTGTAAATAGGGTTTTAAACCCTATTCTGACTCGTTTAACCGTGTTTTAAGACCAATAACGCCCATAAGAGTTTCAATTAAATGCTTCATCAATTCATCAGTTGGCTTAAAACCACCCGACCCTTTTTGTGACGAGTGGACCTGCGTGATCAACCCACGACCCCCGCGCCTTACGCAGATTTGCGTTTTCACCTCAACCATCCCCAGCTCCTATAAACTAAGGGATAGTCGTGGTTTCTCCTTTCCTTCGTCGTGACTTTCACAAACTGCTTCTGGTGTGTCGGACCGGCCGCATCGTTATCCGTAAAGTTCCGCGCCCCCGGCCTAAACGTCGATCATCTATCAACAAGTAGGGATTTTCTCCTTTGCTTCTCTCTCTTTGTGTATAATGCATGGTGGGCGTGCTTTTTTCTATATAATTGGATAAACCAAACCTAATAAAGATAATGAACGAATTCTATAAAGAAAGAGGGGGGGCTATAATCATTGATGTTGTCTTATGTTTTGATGATGTTTCTCTTATGACCATCTTGTTGAGTTGTGTTGGCTTATGCCTCCTGAAAATCGAGGTCGTTGGTGGTCGTTGTTTGTGCACTAATAAACCCTGCTGATGTTTTAAATGGCTTGTTTGTGGTTGTAAACTCCTGCTGTGAAAACTTAATTGGTTAATCACGTATATCCGGCTGAATGAATTGAGGCACCAGGATCTTCCCTTTTCTTTTATAACCCCGGTTAAAACACACGGATTTTAAATCATAGAGTGTGTTAAGTCATTTAAATTTGAAAATACACGCAAGGCCCGGCTTGGGTTGGTGGTGGTAGTTGGTTGTTTTCCCTTCGGGCCGATTGCTGGAGATGTGGGAGGGGATGGTATTCCCTGTTCTTTTATACTTTTGGTGGTTGTGAGTTTTAAATATGGGTGGTTACTTGTTCATATCACAAATTGGGGTGGAATCCTCTATTATTGAGAACCAGGTGTGGACGTTTTGGTTGATGTTTGACTGTTTACTTTTCTGGACTTATGTCTATGACTACTAGATGCCCAGTGGTGCTTATCCCAAATTTTATTACTGAACATGAAACAAGAATGGGATGATGGGTTTTGTTGGCGAGAGTCGTGACTTGTGGCTCGAATATATTGGTGTTTTGTTCCGTAGGCTGGTTAGAAAAACCTAGACTTGGGTGAGTGCTTGTTACCTATATCTATACTTGTAGTTTTGTGTTTCTTATTCGCTCCCCACCCAAGTTGAGAACTTAGTTCCAAACACCCCCATTTCATGGGGGAGGGTGTTTTTCCCAACACTATTCTTAGTGGCTGGTTATTAGCTCTTTTTCTGATCCCTTTCCCGGATAGCCCAAATATCTTCGGGCAGGCTGTGATGGCCTAAAGTCCATTATTAGCCCAAGAACCTTCGGGCGGGGTGGTGTGGTGGTTGGCCAGGTGTGTGCGGTAGTTGGTTTCCCGAGATTCTTCGGGATGAGGCCCAGGTGTCTTCGGGCGTGGTGGTGGTTGTTCTGGCCTAGGTGTTTGCAGGCATAGTTATGTGTGACAGTTCTGTCCCAGGTGTGTGCGGGTTGGATTCAGCAGTGGGACTGCGTGCGGTTGAGGCCCAGGTGAGTGCGGGCGGGATTTCGGCAGTGGGACTGCGTGTGGTTGTGGCCCAGGTGTGTGCGGGTGGGTGTGGCAGTGGGACTGCAGTGAGAATGGCAGGAATGGTCTGACGCGTAGGATGTCTCAATAACCAGTGGGAAAGTGGAGCGGGGTACCCAAACATCGATGTGCTCTTATTATATATATTACTTGACTTGCGTTATTTGGGGAGGGAGCCTTGGTGAGGCCTGGGATGGATAGTTTACCTTGATAGGTGTGTAGTTTACTCTTTTCTCACGGGACTCTAGTACATTCCCCCACTTGTGCACGAGAGTCTTTGGTTTTCTCTACTGAGTGTACTTGTATGCTCACCCTACGTTTATAAAACTACTTTCAGGTTTCTAGGAGGACTTCGGGGATCACATAGGACCATACTAGCTCGGACTTTTGGAGCAGTTACAGTTGTTGTTTTTCTTTTTGGTACTTACCTTGTAGTCACGTTTTTTGCACTTTGTGGCTTTTACTTTTGAAACATGCATGTGGGAATGGTTTACTTTTGGCTTTACTTTTCTTTATACCTTGGTGTTGTTGGGTTTTCTTCTACTTATCCTTCGATCCTATAAAATAAAAAGGGTAATGCCTCCCATTTGTGAGAATTTTCTATACCCTTGGTGCTAGTCGCCACTCCGGGACCGATTGAAGGCGGGTTTCGGGGGTCATTATCTCTCCTTCAACATAAAGAAGGAAGGTCCTGGCAATCAGCTGACCCTTCCCTCCTTTTGGTGAAGGCGGGTCGTGACAGAATGGTATCAGAGGTAGGACGGTGTCTTGAGTTAGGAACAGTGAGGATTGCATGGGGTGGTAAGGCAACGGTGTTGGGTGACCATGGAGCGTGAATTAGGCCAGGGAAGACCGGCTAGGACACGGGATTTTAGGGCCCCCCGTGATCCGATGTAGGGACTCTGGACCTACCGAACGACCAAGTGAGGCCGCACTGATTGCAGGGTAGACACCCTAGGAAAGGTACAAGCATCATAATGACTTGTGTTCTTGTGTTTCTGGGATGTCTTGGGAATTAAGAATAAATATAAATCTTAAGAAGTTTTAAGGATGATATTCTGCACTACATGGGCTTAGGCATTCCTTGTTTACCTTGCAGCTATGGCACCTGGAAGGTGACCACGTGTGGTCCAGGCGATCGAGGCCCCTGAGACTACTTTGGCCAATCGGCAGAGAGCTAATCGAGAGGAAGAGGACGACCAGTGGAAGAAGAATCTTCGAGCCTTCCTGTGATAGGCCCTCGAGAAGTATGAGGGCAGCACCTCCGATATGAAGACGAAAGGCTGGCTAGAGGAGCTAGTTATAGATTTCATCCTGATTTGGCCCCCGACCGAGTACTGGGTTCCTCTGGCCGTTAGCCAGATGTGGGGAGCGGCACGTCAGTGGTGGATGCTTTACCTAGGAGAGAGGATAGAATCTGAGGTGGCTTGGGTGGATTTCGAGAAGGAGTTCCGGGCGGAGTTCCTCTCCTCGACGATGAAAGAAGAAAAGAGGCAGGAGCTACTCTCCCTCCAGCATAGGAGTATGTCTGTGAGGGAGCTAGGGATCAAGTTCAAAGACCTCCTACGTTTTGCTCCGGACCCCTTTCCTGACGAGGAGTCCCGGGCAAGACGTTTGGAGGAGGCACTCCGACCCTCCCTCCAGTATGCTGTTACCCCCTTTACCCTGCCGACATACTTGGAGGTCCAGAAGAAGGCCGAAGTGGTGGAGCGGATGCTTGCTCTAGGGGGAGTGTCACGAGAGGGGACCCAGCTGGGACCATCAAAGGTGAAAGCCGTCAGCACCAGGCCTCCAGCGTCAGGACCCTCTATGTTCCGACCCGCAGGGAGCAGGCCGCAGCAGTTTCAGTTTTGATCCCCCGGCCCTCGCCCTTTTACTACGGGCCCGGGACTACGGTGCTTCATCTGTGGGAGCCCTGGGCATCTCCGGAGTCAGTGCCCAGACCGGGTGCAGTACAGCAGTGGAAGTCAGCCCCAGCACCCGCCCCAGCAGTAGCTTCCATCCAGACCTTTCCACCAACAGCAGTGACAATGAGCTCCCACTCCTCCGAGGGCAGACGTAGGAGCAGACCGACCTCTGGGTGCTCCACAGGGACCTCGACCAGGGCGTGGTCGGGGGGTGGCCGACAGCCGAGGGGCAGGGGAGCTAGGCGTGGACAGTTTCACGCTGTAGAGGCAGTAGTCTCAGCAGAGCCAGAGGTTGTTCGAGGTACAATCAGTCTGTTTAGCACTCTTGCTTATGCTTTGTTCGATACCGGAGCTTCGCACTCCTTCGTTGCACCCAGTATAGACCGTGCCTTGGGTCTAGATGCCGAGAGACTTCCAGTTCCCCTGGTGTTGAGCACACCAGTTAGAGGTCAGACCTACTTGTTGTTCTTTTTTCGGGGATGTAGACTGATGATAGGGCCACATTAGTCGGTTCGGGATCTTCTTCTGCTACAGATTCAGCCATACGATGTCATCCTAGGCATCGACTGGCTATTTTCTGTGTGCGCCGTCATCGACTGTTTTCGAAGAAGGGTGGTGTTCTCAGACTTGGACAGCCGGCGTGTAACCTTCACCGGCGAGCAGAGCAGTACGAAGGGAAACAAGAGAGAGGAACCTCTCCTCTTCTTTTTGACCGAGCAGACGGTAGAGTCAGTAGATGCGGAATTAGTGGAAGTACAAGAAATTGTCCGTGAGTTTATGAACATATTTCCTGAAGAGGTAAAGACTCTACCCCCTCTACATGATATCGAGTTCGGGATAGACCTACAGCCTGGCACTCGTCCAATCTCGATGGCTGCTTACCGGATGCCACCTTCGGAACTACGGGAGTTGCAGATATAGATTGACGATCTGATGAAGAGGGGTTATGTTTTTCCGAGTACGTCATCGTGGGGTGCTCCGGTCTTGTTTGAAAAGAAGGTAGATGGAGGTCGTAGGCTGTGCCTAGACTACAGGAGGTTGAATCATGTGAAGATCAAGAATTTCTACCCTCTACCAAGGATAGATGATCTTTTTGACCAGCTGAAAGATGCAGGATGGTTCTCAAAGATCGACCTGCGGTCTGGCTACCACCAGCTGAGGGTGAAAGAGAGCGACATCCCGAAGACAGCGTTCAGGTGCAGGTATGGACACTTCAAGTTTGTAGTCATGCCCTTCGGTGTTACAAACGCCCCGGCTGTGTTCATGGGGCTTACGAACTCCATCTTCCGGGAGTACCAGGATCGGTTTGTGGTTGTGTTCATCGACGACATCCTAGTCTACTCTATATCAGAGGAGGACCATGCAGAGCACCTGAGGACAGTTTTGGAGGTCCTCTGATGGCACCATCTATATGGGAAGTTGACAAAATGCATGTTCTGGACATGAGAAGTGCACTTCCTCGGGCACGTAGTGTCAGAGCAGGGGATAGCGGTCGACCCATCAAAGGTCGAAGCAGTTGTTTCTTGGGCAGCACCCAAGAATGTGGCAGAAGTCCGAAGTTTCCTCGGGTTGGAAGGTTACTACCGGAGGTTTGTACCCAACTTCTCCCGAGTAGCAGCCCCTTTGACGGATCTGACCAAGAAGGACCAGGCTTTTGTATGGATTGAGTAGTACTAGTCAGCCTTCAGCTATCTGAAGGGGAAGTTGGTCGGTGCCCCAGTGTTGAGATTACCAGAAGAAGGGGAGGCCTATGAGGTATTCTACGATGCTTCGGGACAGGGCCTGGGATGCGTGTTGATGCAGCGACAAGGGGTGATCTCTTACAGGTCCAGGAAGTTGCGTTCCCATGAGCGTAATTACGCCACCCACAACCTAGAGCTTGCAGCGGTTGTTTTTGCGCTAAAGTTGTGGCGGCACTACCTCATCGGGGAATGCTTTGTGGTCTTTACAGATCACAAAAGCTTGAGTTATATCTTCTCCCAGTGGGACTTGAACTTGCGACAGCGGAGATGGGTGGATTTCCTCCAGGATTTCGACTTCGAGATCTCTTATACTGAGGGGAAGGGAAATGTGGTGGCCGATGCTTTGAGCAGCAGGACGCAGAAGGATGCGGTCTGAGAGTCGGCGGACGCCTGGAAGGCAATGGAAGAGTTGGATTCCTTACACCTGGATGCGAAGATGGATAGCGGCAGAGACTGCCTATATCAGATGACAGTGCAGTCATCCCTGTTTCAGCAGGTGGAAGAGTCTCAGTGGGGATACCTAGAGTACGAAGTGATGCATGACCAAGTTGAACAGGGCAATGCTCTGGAAGGATGGACCGAGGATGGTCAGAACCGGATGCTTTTCCAGGGGAGGTTGTTTGTCCCAGAGGCGATTCATGGCAGGGTCCTCAGTGAGTTCCACAACTCACCCCTGGCGGTACACCCTAGAGTTTCCAAGATGTACCCGGGTTTGAAGAGGATGGTTTGGTGGCCCGGAGTTAAGCGAGCAGTGGCGGAGTTTGTGGCCAAGTGCCTAGTGTGTCCGCAAGTGAAGGCTGAACACCGAGTTCCAGGCGGCCTAATACATCCCCTAGGTGTCCTCGAGTGGAAGTGGGATGAAATCTCAATGGATTTAGTCACGGGACTACCCAAGGCCCAAGGAGGGTATGATTCCATATGGGTGGTAGTGGACAAGTTGGAGAAATCGGCTCACTTTCTGGCGATCATGGAGTCGAGTGCTATGGATGCTTTGGCACGAAAGTACGTGGATGAGGTGGTGCGGTTACATGGAGTTTCAAGGTCTATAGTCTCCGATAGGGATGCACGGTTTACCTCGCGGGTCTAGAGATGATTACAGCATGCGTTTGGCACCCAATTACGCCTTAGCACTGCTTTCCATCCCCAGACAGATGGGAAAACGGAGCACACCATCCAGACCTTGGAGGATATGCTGCGAGCATGTTTTCTGGACTCAGGAGGGTCATGGGTGGAATACTTTCCTCTGGTAGAGTTTTCCTACAATAATAGCTACCACTCTACCATCGGCATGGCCGCGTTTGAGGCTTTGTACGGGATTTCATGTCGTTCGCCTGTGTGTTGGACCGAAGTAGGAGAGATAGGCATCCTTGGTCCGGAGGTGGTGCAGAACACGACTGAGAAGGTTCAGCTCATACGGGAAAGGATGAAGGAATCCCAGGACTGACAGAAGTCGTATGCTGATACCAGGAGGAGGCCCTTGGAATTTGAGGTTGGGGACCACGTGTTCTTGAAGGTCTCCCCTCGGCGTGGGCAGCTGAGGTTCGGCAAGGGGAGTAAGCTTTCCCCTAGGTTTGTCGAACCCTTCCAAGTGTTGCGGTGGGTCGGCGAAGTGGCTTACCAGCTAGCGTTTCCACCACCGCTTTTAAGGATACATGATGTCTTTCATTTGTCCCAACTCCTTCTGTATCTGCACGATGATTCGCACGTCCTTGAATGGGGAAAGCTGGACATCGAGGATGACGCGACCTTTCTGGAGAGACCAGTGATGATCGAGGATCGTAAGGAGAAGGAGCTTCATGGGTGAACCATTCCCTTGGTTTGCATGTTGTGGAGACATGGTGGGCTTGAGGAGAGTACGTGGGAATGGGAAGCACAGATGCGTACCCAGTACCCAGAGTTGTTTTGAGTTTTGTTCCTTGTTGTACCGGTTGTGGTACGACGTTTTGTCCTTTGGCTATGAAATGTACTGGTGTCTTTCCTCTTCTTGTGTGTGAAAACCCCCGGCTATAGGGAAGGAGAGAACCCGACCCCTAATCAAGACGCATTAAGGTGGATGTGATTAAACCCGTGCGGGCGAGTCAGTGCCGCCCAAAGCGGATAATATCTTGACATGGGAGAAGAGACTCCCCAACCCACGTACCCGGGCAGTTTGGCATGGTATTTTGCTAGGTTCGTGAGAGGAAGATGTTATTATTTAGTGATGAGGTTCGCTCTTGAGAGGTATCTTTTGGGGTGGTTGTTCGGACCCGACCTTCCCTTCTGGGTTATCTAAATTCACAGGGACGAGAATAGTTTGAGAGGTATCTGATGTGATGACCCAGACTCTCTTGGTCGTTCCCTTTACCAAAATATGGGTTCTAAAGGAATGGCATCTCGGTGAGACCGATCGGCGCGACCGATCGATGAGACCGATCGGCAAGACCGATCGCTGAGACCAATCGACATCACCTGGCCTTGTCATGTTGTTTCCAGTAATGCTCCTTGCGTAAATAGGGTTTTAAACTCTATTCTGACTCGTTTAACCGTGTTTTAAGACCCGTAACCCCTATAAGAGTTTTAATTAAATGCTTCATCAATTCATCAGTCAGCTTAAAACCACCCGACCCTTTTTGTGACGAGTGGAGCCACGTGATCAACCCACGACCCCCGCGCCTTACGCGGATTTTCATTTTCACCTCAACCGTCCCCGGCTCCTATAAACTAAGGGATAGCCATGGTTTCTCCTTTCCTCCATCGTGAATTTCACAAACAGATTCTGGTGTGTCGGACCGGCCGCATCGTTATCTGTAATGTTCCGCGCCCCCGGCCTAAACGTCGATCATCTATCTACAAGTAGGGAATTTCTCCTCTGCCTCTCTCTCTTTGTGTATCATGCAGGGTGGGCGTGCTTTTGTTTCTATAGAATTGGATAAACCAGACCTAATTAAAGATAATGAACGAATTCTATAAAGAAAGAGGGGGGGGGGCTGTAATCGTTGATGTTGCCTTATGTTTTGATGTTGTCTCTCTTATGACCATCTTGTTGAGTTGTGATGGTTTATTCCTCCTGAAAATCGAGGCCATTGGTGGTCATCGTTTGTGCACTAATGAACCCTGCTGATGTTTTAAATGGATTGTTTGTGGTTGTATACTCCTGCTGTGAAGAGTGAATTGCTTAATCATGTTTATCCGGCTAAATGAATTGAGGCACCAGTATCTTTCCATTTCTTTTATAACCCCGGTTAAAACACACGGATTTTAAATCATAGAGGGTGTTAAGTCGTTTAAATTTGAAAATACATGCAAGGACCTGTTTGTGTTGGTGGATGTAGTTGGTTGTTTTCCCTTCTGGCCGATTGCTGGAGATGTGGGAGGGGATGGGATTCCCTGTTCTTTTATACTTTCGGTGGTTGTGAGTTTTAAATCCGGGTGGTTACTTGTTCATATCACAAATTGGGGTGGAATCCTCTGTTGTTGAGAACCAGGTGTGGACGTTTTGGTTGATGTTTGACTGTTTACTTTTCTGGACTTATGTCTATGCCTACTAGATGCCCAGTGGTGCTTAACCCAAATGTTATTACTGAACATGAAACAAGAATGGGATGATGGGTTTTGTTGGCGAGAGTCGTGACTTGTGGCTCGGATATAGTGGTGTTATGTTCCGTAGGCCGGTTAGAAAAACCTAGACTTGGGTGAGTGCTTGTTACCTATATCTATACTTGTAGTTTTGTGATTCTTATTCGCGCCCACCCAAGTTGAGCACTTAGTGCCAAACACCCCAATTTCATGGGGGAGGGTGTTTTTCCCAACACTATTCTTAGTGGCTGGTTATTAGCTCCTTTTTTGCTCCCTTTCCCGGATAGCCCAAGTATCTTCGGGAAGACTGTGATGGCCTGAAGTCCATTATTAGCCCAAGAACCTTCGGGTGGGGTGGTGTGGTGGTTGGCTAGGTGTGTGCGGCAGGTGGTTTCCCAAGTATCTTTGGTATGAGGCCCAGGTGTCTTCGGGCATGGTGGTGGTTCTTCTGGCCTAGGTGTTTGCAGGCATAGTTACGTGTGACAGTTGTGGCCCAGGTGTGTGCGGGCGGGATTCAGCAGTGGGACTGCGTGTGGTTGAGGCCCAGGTGTGTGCGGGCGGGATTTCGGCAGTGGGACTGTGTGTGGTTGTAGCCCAAGTGTGTGCGGGCGGGTGTGGCAGTGGGACTGCGGTGAGAATGGCGGGATTGGTCTGATGCGTAGGATGTCTCAATAACCAGTGGGAAAGTGGCTCGGGGTACCCAAACATCGATGTTCTCTTATTATATATATTACTTGACTTGCGTTATTTGGGGAGTGAGCCTTGGTGAGGCCTGGGATGGATAGTTTACCTTCATAGGTGTGTAGTTTACTCTTTTCTCATTGGACATTAGTACGTTCCCCCACTTGTGCACGAGAGTCTTTGGTTTTCCCTACTGAGTGTACTTGTATGCTCACCCTACGTATATAAAACTTCATTCAGGTTTCCAGGAGGACTTCGGGGATCACGCAGGACCTTACTAGCTCGGACTTTTGGAGCAGTTTCAATTGTTGTTTTTCTTTTTTGTACTTACCTTGTAGTCACCTTTTTGCACTTTGTGGCTTTTACTTTTGAAACATGCATGTGGTAATGGTTTACTTTTGTCTTTACTTTTCTTTCTACCTTGGTGTTGTTGGGTTTTCTTCTCCGTATCTCTCGATCCTATAAAATAAAAAGCGTAATGCCATCCATTTGCGAGAATTTTCTATACCCTTGGTGCTAGTCGCCACTCCAGGACCTATTAAAGGCGGGTTTCGGGGGTTATTGTCTCTCCTTCAACTTAAAGAAGGAAGGTCCTGGCAATCAGCTGACCCTTCCCTCCTTTTGGTGAAGGCGGGTCGTGACACCTGAGGTATGTGGGAACTTCTTTTTTGATGGATGAATTTTCTTGAACCATAATAGTACTTTTCATGTTACCTTGAAAGGTATGATGATTATAATTAAATTTCATTGAACTACATTGTTTGTCAATTCCTTTATTTGGATAACAGGGTTTCCCTCTTCATGGGTTCAATCCCATCTCCTCTATTCTAACTACCTCCCAGGATAGAAATAAATTAAATTTTGAATAGATATATATATTTAAACGAAATAAAAACCAATCTAGGGGACATTAAGAACCTCTAATACACACACACATATATATGGATGGTCACATAAATGTGTGGTATTAATTGATCACATTCACAATAAGATTAACAATGATTATTACATGGAAGGATATCAAAAATATTTCTTAAATTAAGAAAAGTGCCTCAAACTAGGTATAAAATCCATCCTGGTATGTTCCAACCACACATCCCCTCTGCCTAGATTTGAAAATAGATTAATGATTATATAACCCAAATGATTGTATTTACATGGAATATGGGTCTAAATTTAATCATAAAATCATTAGTGTGAGAATTTTGGGTAATAATAATGGTGAAATTGATATGAAATATTTTAATTTTTAATGATACTGATTTAAAATAAACTCATTAATTTGATACTAAACAAATGGTTTCTAATATATTATTTCCCAACATATCTATGTCCCATAATTACATATCAAATAATCACTTAATGAACCATCAAAAATCCATTTTCATGTCCATGATAAAGTTAATGAAGGATTAATATGAATGAACATAAGCTTCCAAAAGTTCCTATTCTAAGTTCACTCTTGATAAAAAAACTAATATATCCCATCAACCATAATAGTGTTCTATCAAAAACTCAACATCATTAATTACAAGTGGTGATTTTCCATATTTAGAAATATAATGAACAGGGTTCCATTATAACCACCATGAATTATCCTAAATTCATTTGAATGTAAAATCCACATAGTCTATCCTACTAATAATTAGATAAATACCAATAGGTGTCCCATGTGGTTAAATCAAACTGCTTCCAAAGTCTCTCACTAGAGTTAAGTAACAGTTATCACCCTTATCATTTAGAGGGACAGGGAGACATCCAATTCATATTTATGGTCTCCATAGAACTTCCTTGGAGTTCTCTATTAAACAATGAAATAGTCATTATTTAATTTACATCTATATCATAATTGGCCATAGAGGGAAATTTCAACATTGTTTCCAATTTGGTTTTCCATACTATGGCACCAAAGAGGTGGACCCACCAAGGGTAATATGTTATCTAGGACAAAGAGAATACCTCTACACATAAGGACATTGATGTATCTAGAACTGAATGACATACCCAAATAGTGACTCTAGGATTATTATAAATACACACTAACAAATAGCCTAATATTATAAATTTGAATAAACCAATGGCTAGTTTGGTAGTCCCTCACTAAACAGGGTTGAAAAACTCACTATAATGGTAATATATGTAGTGATACAATCAAAAATTATTTGGTAGGTCTTCCATGGATAAATTATCATGATGTTACTACCTTTGACAATAATAACACAAACTATAGAGACCCTCCTCACAGTCATATACGAGATTAAAAATCTAGAGGTCCTTTATATTTCCCTTATTATAAAGGCCCACCTCAAACCCATTTAAGAATCTTCCATAGAAAAATTTCCCATGTTGGAACAATTTAGAGGTTATATTTATGACAACAAATGTGGAGGTCCTTTACAAAGTTCCATTCTCATTAATCATAACGCCATCCCAGGGATTCCAATTGAAATGAGTTTCTTCATATTTATAAGTTAAAAAATCCTAAAGGTACCCTCTATGATATCAGTTTTAGTGATCCATTATGTATTATTATTTTCAAAAATCACATACATCATCCACATGATACCGGTTATGGTGGTTCTCCCCAGAGTGTAAGCTGAAAAGGCAGGAAGTTACCCCCTTATAAATTAAGCATTAGTTACTAATAAGAAATTTCCTCCCAAAGTTGATTAAAAATATGGATAAAATAAAGGAACTTCACATATAAGTAATAAATATATTAATAACTACACAATTTATTACAATGAAGATCAAATAGGTACCTTTAGAGGTTATCCATGGGGTAAAAATTTCATAATTCCTCCCTATGATAAGAGTGGGTCCTCTTAATTATTCCATATATGAAATTTTATACATTAACATTCCTTATTATGGTTATTGAGAAATACTTTTATGTGGAGTTCCACTGCATGAAATTGAATTATATATCAATAATAATATAGAACCCCCCCCCATTGCATTTGACATGAAGTCCCACCATATAATGAACTGTTTTCATTGATTTAAAGACATATCATGTCCTTATGATCCATGTTATTTCCTCTAATCGAGTGGTATAGGAAAGTATTAGGTCAACCACACTATAAACTACATCACAATATAGAGGATAATTTGACTAAAATAATGGAAAAATTGAGGTAAAAACCAATGATAATGCCTCCCACATATCTGGAAACCCTATATGTGACGGTGGATATTCATAATGAACCAAATATTACTGATTAAATTATTGTAAAAAAATATTTATTTCTAGAACGGGCTGAGATAATTCTCAATATAGCTGAAAAAATGAAACATCTTGATAATGATTCAATTGAAGATAATACACCATACATGTTATGGCCCATTTATAAAACACAATATATTCTTCCTAAGACCCTAAAATAACAATGTATTTGAAATATTAATCAGAACTAAAGAGGAAATATTCAAAACTAAAATATAAGAACCTATAATTTGAATTAAATACTATAAACCTCATGGAATTAGATGATAAGTTATTTCATCTTATCAATATTCCCTTATGGTGTCTCAAAACCCTAAATCAAGAAAATAGTATGAGAGTCTCCAACAATCATACCTCAATGTAGTGAAGACCCTACAATATATGATCAGATATGTTTCATCTAACATAAACAAAATTGTGTGTTCGAATATGAAACTTGACACATTACACCATTAGTTACCAAGTAATGTTATTTAGGAATGATGGACTGGAAAATTATTTTCTAAAGACAAGCCTCTGATCCTAGATCTTAATATGTCAGTTGGATAATCCATTAAAATCATACAATTTATAAATCAAGAAAAAAGTGAAATAAATGGAAATTATCTATTAACAATATCATATATTAAAAGTTTAACAACATGAAGTTGATGTATAATTTTTTTAAATCAGGTTACTCAAAATATATATCACATTAATTGTTTAGTTCCTCCCCTAAAGGGTGTTCAAAAACGAAAATACACATAACTCATTCCAGATTTCATGATCTAAATTGAATTATAAATATAATAAAAACCTCTAATGTAGTCCACGTATCTATTTAACATACAAAAAGGTGAACTAAAAACTATTGTTGAAGACTATTCACCCAAGATCATATGGATAGGGTAATTTTTAAATCCCCATCTCTAATGAAGTAAATCTACTGAAAAATAATATAATCCCTTGAACTAGACCATTTTATAATTTCCCCACTATTGTTTCTTATTTCAGTCTGTCTACTAAGACAAATTAAAATTAAAATTATTGGAGATTCACTATAGATATCTATTCATGAATGATTCTCTCATCCCCCTAAACTTGAGAGCCATGAGAGGTAATCAAAACCTAATGGTTTTACAATACCATGAAACCATAAAATATTAAAATATGAAGGGATTATTATGATTTTTTCCTCTAAGGGTACACAAACACTTATGAGGATCCAAAATACACAAATGAGGGTGACTATTTCATTCTTCTCACATAATTTCCATTATTGAAAATTTTAAATGAAAATAAAAAATATAATTTGATTCATGAAACCAATACTAAATAACATGATTATGAATTTCTTTTTTAAAATTTAATTCGTATTATCATATGAGAAGAGGGTGTAAGCACATGGAATCCATGCTAAAATCATTATTCGGGAGTTTTTTTAAACATTTAATGACCAACCACCAAGTGATATTCAGCTATGGAAATAAGTAATGTGTCCACCTACATCAAAATCCCACCTATATCCAAAAGAACATTAGACTATATATACTATGTAAATGTTCAATCAATTTGATTACGACTTTGAGAAGATATAGAAACATAACACTAAATTACACAAAAGAAATATACCAGTAAAATGAAACTCTTAGGAAGAGGTATCCATTACTCCTCAAGTGAATGAAAATCAATATGATTATATTTATCATATAAAAAGTGAGAATTAAAATCATCTAACCAACCCAAAATTAATGAATCTATTTTACATGACCCCAGCACTAGGTGATTATCAAATAATTCTTCCACTAAGATATAATCACAAAATTTTGATGTGATTAACCCAGGATAACTAAGGATACTGATCGACCATATGATCAAAATGTATAACCATATTATAATCCACCAACCATTACCACTAAAAACCATCTCTATAAGTAATACTCTAATATTTTCTAAAATACATATAATCTCCTACTACTCAAACAGAACCCATATAAGAAAACCTGTATGAATGAATTCTATATCTAACTCTCTTATACATGGATTTGTAAATACATGATTTCCAAAATTTAATGATGTAATAGATATAGACCATTATATTTTTCATATTATTTCTCAATGTCGTCTTATGTTAATGATGTTATAGAATAAGACAGAAGTAGAGATCAGATTCGTCATCTGGGATCTATAATGATCATCTTCATTCATGTAACAAAATCTAAAAGGTGGGTCTATTATTGATTAGAATTATATTTTTTGATGGTTAATTTATTATTTTAACTTAAAAAATGATGGAAAGTCATCCTTGATCTATCAAATTCAAAAAGAAACATGAAAATGAGATGGTTTTCAAATTCTCATCCATGTGTAATGGCTTGAAATATTATTCGAATATACATATCAAACAGTAATAGATAATAGATGTTTGTATATAAAAAATTGGGATAATATATAGGATTCAGTTACCCATTAAGGTGTCTTAAATTATTTCAATATTTTTTTATATTTTTCCGTTTTATTAAGTATCCATTCAGTATTCCAAATCAAAAAATTAGTTGGTTTCCACGCTATATGGGATAAAATAATATGATTTCAAATGTTGATCACCACTCTCAAGAAAACAATACTGTCATATTTGGTACACAATATTTATAATATTCATAAAATAACTCCTCGTGGGCTATACTAAATACACATTCTTTATGACAAGGTAGAATATTTTAATTAGAAACATATAAAGTATATTAAAAACAATGATTAAATGTATAAAAGAAAAACAATCTTGCTATTTAATTATATTTAAGGACCATAATTTTTCTACACAATAAGATGTCAAAAAACTAAATGTGGATGTGAATAATGAAATAAAATTCTACTTTCATAATCTAAAAAAGTTATCTAACAACATTGATGAGTTATTTTAATTCAAAAAAAAATTAGAATATGATAGACACTGAGAACATAAAATTGTGTCACCCCTATATCAGGTGACACCTATGTATGGTGACCCATCCGTAGAAGTATAAGAGTGGAATGAAATGACAAAAATATTTTTTTAGAATTTAAATAATTAAATAAATAAAAAATTGATATCCATGTATATGTAATAATTATGTAATTATTAAGTCATCCATTTGGGATCTAAATTCACCTTTTAATACCTATGGTGATTAATTTATTTTCATATTCATATAAGAGTTGTTTTAGCTGATATTTAGGGAGAAAAAAATGACAAATATCTCCAAATAAACATAAGAATGTTAAAATACCATGGAACATCCCTCCCCTATCATTGTGAGGATGGGAACCACCCCACAAAAAAATAAATTAGCTGGGGTGGTAAAATATCCAATTTTTAAATGTGGTATATTTCATATATCCTTTTAATAGTGAAGAAGGTTTATTTAAAGAATAATTAGGCATTTAAAATCATAGAGGGGCCACAAATGTTGATAAACGAGAGGCTCTGATGGTCCCTAGAATTTAGGAATCTTATCTGTTGAGATCATACATGTGGCTATGATTTGATGGTAATAACATTAATAATATTTTCATAATATCAATATGATATTGGAACATCTTTGGATCATTATTATATAGTCATTTTTGTGGATTGATTAACTGAAAAACTATTAGTTTTATATCTATAGGACATCTGAAATTTACCTCAATATAACTATGAAAAGAAAAGAACACCCCCAAATTTTGACAAAGTAATGGATTCATTAACATAAAAAAAAATTTCCTAATCCTAAAACTAATTTGTATATGTGTTATAGGAATAAAATCCACTTATAACAAATATATAATCACTTTAGAACCTCTTAGTCATCCCTACCGAGATTTCAATTCACTATTCACTTAGCATATCCAATGAACACAATGAATCACTTATGGAGTCCCATTAGTGACCTTAGAAATATATGCATAAGTTTTTTTAGTTGAAACATACCATTTTGAAAAAAATTCCACTGAGTTCCACAAAATCATTTATTTTTCCAAATACGATAGAGAAGATATTATAGAAAGACACCTCATGACCTTAAATGATTCAAAAAATATTTATAATATCAAAAATCACCAAGAATTTGTTGAGCATTTCTCCCAAATAAATCTTTTATACATTTTTATACACCACTGTTTAGGTTATAGTGATTCTAATTTGTATTCATCAAATATAATGATCCAAGGATATGGAAAGATCTAGGAAAGGAAACTTTTGAAAATTATGTTGCATACCGAATTTTGACAATCTCATTTATCCTAATGAATTCACATTAGTCTTCAAATACACAGCATTCAATGAATTATTAGGTTCATTTTGGATATATATATGTGAAATAGTTCTCTCTTTATATAATGAATGCTTGAAGTACTCTATTGACTAGAATAATAGGGTACTATATTTTGATATCTTCCCATTTCAGTTCAATGAGTCCCAATATATTAATGTGTGATACTAAAAATTGAGTGTAAATGGGAATTGGTAAAAACATTTACATATACTTTTTACCCTAATACCATGGATTCTTCCCAAATCTACCCATTGATTGAACTGAGTTGTAATTTTATGTTACACATCAACCAAAAATATGAATCAACTCTAGATTTAGGGAGACATCAAGTAGTGTTGGCTATTAACAATGACCCTCTGATCAGTTTACTCTATTATAATTGGAAAAAAAATGATTCCATAAAAAACATTAGAATTAATGGGGGATAATCTCATGTAGTATTTGTGAATATTCATGTAATACAATAATATTTACTTGAACACATGTTAATTTAAAATCCATTAACTTCATCCAAAAAACTTAAACAGGATAGAGATGAAACATTGAATGATGAAATATGTTTTAAAAACATTTTTCTCAAAAAAATGATTTTTGTTTCACATAATAAACCCTTACACTATTTAAATGGATGTGAAATTTATAGAAATGATGATACTCCTACATTATCTCAAGTGACTAGATCATTTTATTTCTTCTAGTAATGAAGATAAAGAGGAAAATTTCAAATATGCTCTCTATTATTTTGAAAAGGGTATCAAACAATTTATATAGAAATTAAATAGAAAACAATTTATACTATGTAATATTTATAGAAAATATTAGTTATTCTCATTATCACCCCCCCCCCCAAATAATAAGAAGAATAAGTATATTTCATAAAGAGCCATCAATTTGTGTTCTCATGGAACTAAATAAATATTTCCAAGTTAGGTTCTTAGTTGTCCAATATTCCTTTGGGTTTACTAAAAAATCACTTATGTTATAAATAGTCAACAAGGGGATGCATCAAACTCATCCCATGAAGGTTGAAGGTGGTTTTTATTATCTAATCAAATATAACATCATTAATGAAGTTAAAAAATATAAATGGGTAGAAAATATTTTCCCTATTAAAAAAAGTATTATAAAATCAGACTCTTCGTTAACTTTTGGTATTTTAGCTACCATTTACGAAGGATGATTCATTGTTGAGATTATAGAAATTAGGATGGATGTATTAATTTTTTATCATAACCACCCATTCATCGATGAGCATTATTGTCACAATAAGATCTGAATGGAAAAAATGGATAAATAATCCCATGTATTCAAGGCACCCTAATGGGTATTCTATTTCTTTTTAATTCTCATTTTCTTAAGTAATATTGGATTTACATACCATGGTGCCACACAAAATATATTATAAATATTTGTGGGAATGATAGTGGAATACTATTTCAATGGTCTTCCAATTAGTATTCAACGTTGTTGATATTTTTTATCTAAAAATGTAGTAATTTATTAATATGATATAGAATAATAACATGAAAATAAATCCATTGAAATGTAAATTTGATTTAACATCATGTAAATCCCTCATCTCTATAGTATACAATCATGGAATTGAATTTATACCTAAGAAAACAAATGAAATTCATGATAATATCTATCATACTTATATTCAGTAGTTTATAGGAATTTAGGGATAACATTATATATTAGGTTACTCATTAAAAATCAACCTGGTAATTTATTATCATTTATGAATCTAATAATGAATGTGAAACACACCAATAAAATAAATACCCACTAAAGGATGTTGAAGTCCTAAAATGGTATCTTTTGGGACTATATGTGTTGATACATATTTTAGAAGGGAAACCTTTTTAATAAATATGTGTAAAAAAGAGAATGTTCTATTGGTGGATTCTTTACTGAAAATAATTATTTAATAATGGATAATATCATTAATTTCCTTATAATAGTCATATCGTAATTTTATACACTCAACAATGATATCGAGAAAATTTGTCTCAAATTGATCATTGTGGTGTTGAATAATAATATTTACCTAAAAAACATTGAAATATAACTGTTTTTTCTATTTGGTCTATCTCAACTGTTTCTTTATTCGTCCCATATTGACTACAAGACATGTGAGTTAGTATTTTATCCTATAATAATTTTTGATCCACTTTGTATCCAAGAAATTAACCTAGAGAAAAGTGATTATAGATATTCTTTTAGAATACCCTACCCTAGAAGGGATACAATTTTAGAAGTAATATTTAATGAATATGTTATATCTAAAAATAAGACCATCAAAATGTTGTAAATATACATTAATGGGGATTATTTATGACTTACTAGGAGATATATGGATGACTCTAGAATCAACCATGTTTCCTTGGGGATTGTATTAATTTCATATAAAAATGCCATAAATCATTCTTTTGGAAGATTTTTTTTGTTTTATGATTTTATTTTTTGTAAATTAGGAATTTTTTTGATACCATGTGAAGGATCATGAAATAATATTGATGAATCTAGACTTTTAATAATGGTTAGAAAAAATAATGGTGCAAGGGATTTCCCAATTTAATGGCAGCTGTAAATATCTAAACACATGAAAAGACACATTAATCCTACAATGTTAATTCATTTAGGTTTAAGGTCTGTTTAGAGGATATTCATATCAAATGACAATAAAAAAATTGGTTTAAATAAGATTTTGAAAGAAAATATATTCTAGTCTTTAAGGCCAACACCTGAGAAGCATACCATCTCCAAGAGATGTCTGGCTAAATGTTCCTAGTCATGTGAATGGTGATAGAGTATAGTAGAAGTAATATAATATAGCTAAAAAATAATAGTATAAGTAATAGTAATTTAAATTAATAATTAAAACCAAGGAACAAGGTGCAAAATAAAATATTTCTAATAGTCTAGGGAGACACCTAGGGGGTGTCTAAATTGGGGATTGAGTTCTAACATTAACAAAGGATATGTAATATTAATGAATATTAAATGTGGTATTACATAGAATATGATATTATATAATATTGGTGACCATGATATAGGGTATAGAGGAGTGATTTTTTATAAGGAAGGATATAGTACACGCCAAATAGATATAGCTTATACTGAAGAGGTACTCAATAAAATTTCAATGTCACTGATAATATGAGGGTTCCCACATCATAATGATAATGTTTCAGAACAACCATTTTAATATAAAATAGTAACATATGAATATGTTATATATAATTCTCCCTATGACTCTATGAATTTGTTTTTTTAAGACTCAAATATTTAATTTATTCAATTATTCAGGTCTCCATTCCAGGGAAGAAAGACTATTTCCGTATAAAAAGTGTAAAAAAAATATTCCAAGATGTATAAATATATTGCAGCATGGTTGAAGTATTTTTTGTATTGTGGTAAAAGATATATTAATCATGTATACATAAAAGTTTACCATTTAGATGAGATACACACTAAAACCATCATAACAGTTGAAAAATAATTATTTCAAAACTATCTCATGACACATTAGAGAGGGATATTTCACTACTCTATAAGGATTCAATATAATTCTATAATAATTGATGATGTGGAAAAATATTTTAGGACTAGTGGTTTTATAAAAAAATTTAACTATCAATGTAGATTTAATTGATGAATATTTAATTGGGAATAAATCCATGGTATTTAATTTAATGGGATGTTGATTAATGATTTAATTTCATTTTTAAAATTCAATCATTTTCTAAAGAACAAGATGATTACATTGTAGAAGTATATTATCACATAAACTAAAATATTATAGAAACTTCATGAAGATAAATAATAAAAGGAATAATATAAATTTTTTTCGAAATCATATATTGATTGGTGATGTATGATCAAACAAACATACATTAAATATTATTCCATAACGAACATTTTTCTCCATATATATCTGGAAAATAGGAATATGAAGATAAGAACATCTTGAAGATCACCCTTATTTTTGGTTTTATTTATCATAAATTAAAATAATTTATGATATACCAATGATTTGATCAAATCAATATATCCCTCTTGAATCCATTAACTGTAATATATGAAGTTTTCATATAACATGGTGGAGTAGTGTAGTATTCATAAATTTAAAACCATATACTACTATAGTTGTATCAGTTAATCATTATAAAAACAAATCATTTATATGTTAACTTTATTTTACCATTTTATATTACAACCATGTAATATCAATATGTTCATGAACATCATAATTAATGTTTTGATATTGATTCTAAAAAAGAAATTTTTCATTAAAACTAGAAAATAGTTTGTATGAAACCAAAAGTAGAAAAAAAATCAAAATTACACCATATCTCTTAGGTTGTACAATGAGACTAGGGTGGAAAAAATGGTGTCATAGCCATTATTTGTTATCTGGATTATTCATTAAAATGTTTATAGTTATGTAGAACATTAAAAATTTAAAGGGAGTAACTTTATATTATGTATGAAATTCTCATATATGGAACAAATGTATGAGATCTCATTTATACTCTATTGATCTTGATTAATATTCCACTAGAGTACAAGGGATACCATTTAGTGATCCCATAGGAATATCAATGTTCGTATCTAACAAATGGTTTTTTAATGTTTATGTTAAGAAAGGTCATGTATTATTACGATTGATTTTAATCATATATAAATATTAATTTTATTTACTACTAAAAAACAACCAATATTTATTATAAACATTCTAATATCATTGAATGTGATGCCAATGTTGAGGAAAATGTGTTCTTCCACAAAATCGATTTTATGATCTGAATATAAAATCAAATGAAAATTTATATGGTTGATTTATTTATTGATTGATGTTTTAGTTAAATTATTAGACCAGTCCAGGAGATCAAGGATTAAGATATTTTGGATAAGAAATTTATAAAATTACTTCCTATGCATAATCCAAAAGTAACATCACTAGTTAACATGAATATTTGTGATTAGTCTCAATATGGAATATATAAACACATAGTTTAATGTGATATAGGGGTAAAACTAAAAACCCAATTAGAACATTTATTTAAATAGAATCATTTAAAAGCTATTGATTAGTTAGAATTTTAGGATGTTTATAATTAAAATTGTGTGTTAGAGTATTTTTTATAGCATATTGCAAGGTTTGTTAAAAGAGGAAAAGTAATAATTTTGGAATAGATACCTCTATATTTTTCTTATATTATTAAGATTGTAAAGATTTATTTTAGTTTTACAAATATATTTTTTAGATGGGATGATGACTATATATTCTCACCACAATAGAAGATGAATTTATCATATATAAGTAACTAAAATTCTAAATATTCATTTGTAATAAATATTATATGGAAGTTTATTGTTAGAATAGAAGAATTGGATGTTGGGGAACACCTATTGAAGGGTATTAAAACAATTTTTATCTCAAATTTAGAATATGTAATGATGGATTTTGTAAAGAGGACTAAAACATAAATAGTGTTAAATGAAAAATTAGAGAGGACTGAATTTATTCATGTGGAGTTGGAAAGATATCTCACAGATATTGTTATAAAAATAAGTAAAAAACATTGGATTTATGTTAAAGGAATCAACTTTTTTTAACATGATACATAAGATGATTATATTGAGAAAATATAGGATAAATGTGAGAAAAATGTGAAATATAAAGAATTTTTGAATTATAGATTGAATAATGAAAAAATATTAGATCATTAATGTTCATAATTTCTATATACATTTGATGGTCATGATGATTTATAACAATAGAGAAAAAAATTATTTGATATAGATAGTTAACGATAAATTCAAATTCGTTGTCTCAAAGAAAATTATTCAGTTTGGAAAGTTCTTAAATGGTGTTTTGAAAGTGAGTATTTAATGGGGTATAATAAAATTTGATAAAATTTTATGTGATCTTAAGAGAATTGGAATGCATAAAAATATTATCTATTTTGATGGAGAAAGAAAAATGACAAATTCTATACGAATGAAGTGCATTCTGAATTTTTTGAAAGTAAAAATCTATCAACTAACAAGAAATTATTTATAATAAAATAATTATTCTAATTTTGGATATATGATAATATTTAAAAAAAATATTTCCAATCATGAAATTTAATTTTTTTTTTATTTTTTTCCTTAGTCTTTCTAATTATGGTGAGGCTAAATTTTATAAAAAAAATATAAACTATTGGAATATAGAAAATTATAGTTAGAATATACTCTTTATATTTGTTAAGGAATATATTATATTTTTATATTTTAGTATATAAAAAATATGAAGTAAAATAGTTGATTAGAGATAAAGAATTTTTATACAATATTTTTTACAATAAATGGAATTATATGAATGGAAGTTTGATTATGTTTATTGGAAAATCAGGTTTCATCCTCTTGAAGAATAAGAATTATATGAAATTTTTTTGATGAAAATAATAGTAAGTGGAAAAAAAGATTAATATCATCCAATAAATTATTTGATGGAATAAAATAATATTGATAAGTAAACCACGGTGGAAATTTACTTAAAAATAATGAATAGTAGCACCTGAATTTTGGATAGTGGGGTTTTATGTAATTGGAGAAGAAATTTTAATTTGTTATATAATGTTAATAATAAATTGTATGGAAATTTTTAAATTTTAAATTATATAGAATTGATGATTAAGAAAAGTACAATAACTTGATTCATATAGTTTTGTATAAAATTATGTTAATGTAGTTTTAGTTGATGGAATTTGGAACAATGTTTAGAACATTATTTATCCTTCTAAATCATTTTTTTGGTCACATTCAGTGGAAATGGATAAAAAATCAAAGTTATATCTGTAAATTATGTTAAAAAATTGATAAATAATGGTTGTTAATAAGAGGTTAATATCGGGAAAAGTTTTAATTCTGTCAATGTAAAAATTAAATTTTTGTTGAATTAGTGGTTAGAACACATCAACAATTAATGTATAGAGAACTAAATGAAATTATTAACTTGATTGGATATTCCTAAACTAAATTTATTTTATGAAAAATATTTCTGAATCTTAAATGTGAGTTAAAATATTTTAAAATTTATATCCTCCAAGGAAGAAGAGGGAATTGTTTTTAAATAATTAGATTCACACTAATTTTTATGCTATGTATAGACTGGACATATAATTAGAGAAAATTCATCATATTTGTGGAAAATTATAGTATGATGAGGTTTGGTATGATCATATGATCAATATTAATTTTTTTCCATAAAATGGTCTTGCTGAAAAGATGAAAATAAAATAAATATAACTAATTGAAATATCATATCAGATATTGAAATTGAGTACACATATTATATTGAAACAGTTTTATTGTATGAAAATGTTTCAATGAAGATAAGAAATGAAATTTGTAGAACTATTAAAACATTATCATTTTATAATGCAATAGATTGATCATCTAATGAGTTCATAAATTATTTATAAAATAATGGTATTAACCAAGTTGTTCTCCTAGTGATAATACCTCTAAAAAGTGTGGTTGTGGAAAGTAGAAATTCCTTGGTAAACTATATATAAAATTGGCTATTGATTAGTAGTTTAATATGAATCCACTTATAGAAATAAGTGGTTAAGGTAGTTTTACATAATCAAAATATAATATTACCCACAATAATGGTATAGAAAATTTCAAAAATATATAGTATGGAAGGAAACCCTGTTGAAGTGTCTTAGAGTATTTAGAAGAAAATGTTTCATCCTAAATAAATAACGAAATAATGGAATTTATAGTGATATTGTGTATAGAGGTACATTCATCGGATACTCAATTAAGACTAAGGCCTATATAAATTATAATAAGAGGTAAATCAAGAAAATGGAGATCAGTGATGAGAAAAATTAATGAGAATGATGTAAGAAATTTTTTTTTGAATAATTGTATGATGAATGTTTATAAAAATATAAATATTTAGTCATCATTCAATACATTAATTCCTATAATGATTTTATGATTGAATCTACCTAAAAAACTACGGTGTTGAGAAAACCTATTAGTCATTGAATAAGTAACAGGTCTTAGGTTGATCCATGAAAAATAATTAGCTAAAAACTTACTCCCACCGAGACTCAAATTAAAAAATTATCCTACCACACTAATCTATTATATAAAATTTAACTCAATAAGTTTTCTGTTGTGGAAACTTTTGAACCATGAATGAAATCATTTATTGTAGAATTAGATAAAATTGTAAAAAATATACTTAAAAGCTTGTGGACCAAACTAAAAATCATATTTTATTTGGTAAATATTTAGTGTTCTGGAAAAGAACATATTAAATTGGAAAGGTAATATAATACAAATAAACAATGGGTTTTTATGGATATGAAAAATTTGATGTATTTTATGTTTATGAAACATTTCCATCGAACAGAGTAATGGAATATATTGGACTCTTCATAGTAGTGTTTTTTCAGAGGAAATTCAATTATTTTTATAAGGAATTTAAGATTGTATTTCTGAATTGAATATTCAATGAAGATATGCACATTAAAAAAAGTTTGATTGTGTTCTTGGAAATGATTTTTCAAAAGTGTTTGTATTTAGAAATGTTTTTTATTTTCGAAATAAACCACCTCATGATTCTTATTAAAGGATGAACACATTTATGATTTAAATTAAATTTATTTGAATTATTGATTAAAACCACTATATTAAAATTTATGAATAAGACTTTTTTATGGCATACTAGTATGCAAACGAAATTATATTCTATTGAAGAAAACTAAAATCTATTGATAAATTTAAAAATTAATGAAATGTGAAATTGAAATTTCAATGATTAAAGAGATGAAATATTTTATAAGGTTGTAAAATTATTAAGATGAAGGGAAGACATCAATTTCAAATATTTAGTATTCATTGTAAATCATCAAAAATATCTGAATAGAGGAGTGTAATCTTATTTTAAATTTGTTAGCAATTTGAAAAAATGTTGGTAATAATGAGTATAGTGGGAGGTAAAAATAAATTTATATAAAATGATAATTAGTATTTTTCTCTATTTTCCTATTACCAAGATAAATATATTCTCTCTAAAAATATTTGAATAAGTGTTTTAAATTTTTCATAATAAAGAACATCTCACAGTAGTGAGAAGAATTATAAGTTATGTTCTATGAAATATAAATTTTAGTTTGTTATGAAATTATATAATTTACATATATTTCATTGTATATTTGGATACAAATTGGAATTTATACAATGTAAGAAAAAAATTAAAAGTGGAGTAAATTTTTAATTTAGAAATAATTGTGTTGGTTTCCTAAGAAAGAAAAGTTAGTGTCCTTCTTTAATTAATACAGTGGATGAAAATATTCTAATCAAAAATCCGTGTAAAAAAATTCTATATAATGAAAACAATTTAAAAATATATGTGATGTTTTACAATAGATAATAATGATTCAATGAGATAATAAAAGTTATATTAATTTATCTAAAAATATATTTTAACACTCTTTTACCAAGGACATTGAGATTCAACACCATATTATAAAGAAGATAGTGGGAAATAATTTAGTAAGGATAAAATTCATTGGTACTATGATCAGGTGGAATATATGATCAATGAAAACCATAGTATCTCATGAATATTATTGGCATAGGTTGAACCTAAATGTTTATCCAATCACCCCAAAATAATGAGGTTTAGATTATCCTCTCTCTATATTTTATCAATTTTTATATCTAGTATTTTTGTATGCATACAGATTTATATATTTTTTGGTATACCTGATATGTTGATATAATATCATGAGGGTTATTAGAGAGAGAGAATCATATTTAAATCATATAAATCATTGTATAAATTTATACTTTCTATTGTTTCCTACAATAACCATTTTTTCTCATTGACTTGAAGAAAAAATTAACTGAACTTTGAAATATTTTATTAGAGCACTAGATGGTTGAAAACTCATTGGATTTTTCTCTTGGTGTTTTGAGTAATAAATACATCTAAATTTATTAATATTCTTTTATTAATTATTAATTTACATCTCTTGTTAAGAAAATTCTTGGAAGATTTGGTTATCTCAAACACAATCAAAAGGAGGATTATATTAAATGATTGAAATTAGCTAGATTGTTGGATTTTTCAAATAGGGATATTTTTTAATGTATTGTTAAAGTATTTCAATGATTCTTTTAGAATACAAGGTTCTTAAAGAGGTACTAAAAAAAATCTAGAAAGAGAGTACACCACAGAATAGCTGGTGTCAAATTCAAAAAATTAGAAACATAAATTGCCTTTTATAAGGTTTATTCGATTATGTGTATGTTTTTATGGGATCTTTATAGTGTGAATAAATGGTAATAAAACTGTGGTGAATTTAGATTGAAAACACATGAGGAAGGATTCCCTCAATTTGATTTATCTCATAGGTGACTACCTATAATGATGTCTAATATTAATGGTGAAAGCTGAGAGAAAAAATTAAAATATCATGAGAAACAACCCAGTGTTGGTCAACACTAGTAGTAAGAGTGTGTGTTGGTGCTATGTGAATGGCATAAACATAGAATGAGGTTTCACCGTGGACAAGTATTTGTAGTGTGGATTAAAATAAAGATAATTTTTAACAATGTTTTTTGTTATAAGGTTGATATTGTATGGGAAACCTATACAATATTCTAATGTGGGATTCACCTAAAGTTGCTTATTCAAAAAGTCAGGTGACTATGACATAGAGTAAAGACATCATATTTAAAACATGTAAGGACCAATTAATGGTCACAAAGATATAGGCTATACCTCCATGGTTTTCAACGAATTTTAGATTTCAAATGATATTTCAAGGTACACACATCATAAAGAGAAGCGTACACTATAATCATGTTAAATTCAAAAAGGTAAAGTTGATGACCATACAATACCAAATTCTATGTGTTGTGAAGTTCATGTTTTTTGTGGTGAAATTGATTGTGTTTTCAAGAAACAATAGGTATCTATTCCATAGAAGAAAGACCACACCGTATATAGAGTATAGAAAATATATTCCAAATCACACAAATAGATTTCACTATGGTAGTACTATTTTGGTCAGGTGATAGTTGATATCATTGTCAATTATATAAGATATTTCACATTCAGTACATTCTCCTGGTCCAATCCTTTATAGAAATTTAAAATTAATGTATTCATCACTGAGACACCACAAAATATAGAGAGATGTTTTTCCATGATATATTGTTTCTTCAAAATTAGAATAGAAGTGTTGATGTAGTAATATCTTACAGATTTGGTTGTCACATATTTAATTTATACAATAAAACTCAAATTAATAATTATAAAATTAATTGAGATTTTATATAATGGTTTTATTTGATAGAGAAGTAAATTAAATTTTATTTTTTAAATTTGAAATTCTAACAATCTATGAATAATGGGATTGTTGTTGTGCATAGTAATATTATCAAACATACTGATATATCCGAAGAAATTATAGAATTTACGAATATAAGGGATGAAAAATTGATTTATGTAATATTAGGTATTTATTAGTTATGTATGATTTGGATAAAATCAATTGAAGACTATCATAGATAGAAAATTATATATTTCCAACCTCTAAAATATATGGACATAAAGATTGAAACCTCATGAATAACACCCTTAATAGGGTTGTAGTAGTTATTTGTAAAATCAATAAATCATTGATATATTCTCCATAGAGTAACCATTTATTTAAGATCCGAATAAAATCAACATGTTATTGGATTAAAATTTATGAAATTGGTTTTTAATGAAAATATATTCATGTTTCCTTTTCCAATGAAAATTAGTGATCCATTTTAAGTCTAAAAGTAATATAATTTGTCACTATAATTAACACCCTCTCTTTGTAAGTATAGTGGGACAATTAGTAACATATTATTTATTCCCCTAAGAATGATTTTCCAACGATGTGGTAAAATAACAAAAACATGTTATAAGTTTACAATTTTTCTCACATATATTTTTTTATTGATTATAAATCATAATCCATTCAAATATAATAATAATACAAATCAATTGTTAAAATACTATTTACATGGAATGATTAATTCCATTTTGGGACATTATTTCAGAATTAGTGGATAAATTATATTCAAGGATATTTTACCAATATTTCATGATCATAGGATTTTAAATATTAGGAAATGGAAAATACAATATTTTCCCGTTAATATTCCTATTATTATGGGATATTTATTTTCATTGCACATTTTTTGGTGGTCTATATATTTACAATTTTGTATATAGAGGTTGTAAATGAGGTTAATTGAAACACCCTGAGTATTTAAGGACTTTTTTCAGGAATAAATTAACATTTCATAAATTTATTAAAATTAACTAAGTCAGAAATTCCATTCCCACTAATCATCGTCTCAACATACGTTAAATACAACAATTTCTTAGCAGACGTTCAACACAACATTTATGTTTCAATGAATCATCATTTTACTATTATAATTATTTAGATGAGATAATTATATCCTTGCCACTAAAAATAGGTATATCAGTAATAATAAATAAATTTCATTTTTTAAAAAATTTACATAAATAAATCATATTTATAATGAGATATATAATTATTTTTGATGCCCTTATTTGATTAAAATTACCATTTTCTCAAAGGAACTGCAATTAATGCCATTCTTCGAAAAATATTAAAATTAATTTGATACATATTTACAAATATAATATTATCATATAAACATAATATTTTAAAATATAATGTAAAAATTATTTTAGGATGAATTATTGGTATTTTTTCCATGAAACACCATTTTTGAATGAATAGTAAAAATACAAGATTTTAATTCAAAACTATTTTCTCATAAAATTTTATGATAATGATAAATTATTCTTGAAATTGGTCAAAAGGTTTAATTAGATAATATTTTTTCATTAAGTAAAATTTATGTAATTGAGATCAATTTTTCCTTCATCTTGGGTATAAAAACATTGCAAACTTTTGAATGTTATTACATTAAAAACTAGCATTACTGAACCCACAATAGGATTATTTTAAAATTAATTTCAGCCATATATGTCATTAGGATTTTAAAAAAATGATTAAATATTTTTAATCATAATAATTTAAAATTTCTAATAATTTAAAATTATATTTTCACAAAAATATTATTGAAATTGATTAAAATTTAACAAAACGGGTAGGTTTTAATTAAGATTAATAAGTGACTGATCAATAACATTAAGACCCAAAACAATCTAAAAACTTTTCCAATTACCATTATATGAAAATTAATAGTCCATAAACTATCAATTATTGTTTTTGGTTGGTTTTAATAAATATTTTTAGCATAAAAACGTGGGTACAACAAATAGTTTTTTAAAAAGGATTGTGTGTTCTTTCCCTTCCTTATAAAAGGACACCATGATTCACTCAACATAACCCATCTCAAACAACTTATTAATTTATAATATCTTCACAATAAACTTAAAATTATCCTTATATTCCTCTTAGATCCTCCACATTGGCAGAAATCAATCCAAGTATGCCTTCTGAAACAAACAAAAAGGAGTTACCCGATTAAGTGGTATCGTCTTCTCTCAATCCCCTTTCATTCATTTTTCTTATCTAGACCCTAAACTATCATTATTATATTATATTATATAAAAACCAATATATAAAATATAATATGATATTTTTATTTTAAATTTTCAACCAAAACATACACACACATATATCTAGTAGTTAACAAACATATTGTTTACGTGTACGGTGAACTACTACATCACTAAATGATGATTGTTCATTTTTTTCAATACCACATCACATGGAGGAAATTATGATAAAAAATTTATTTATATATTTCATTTTTTATATTTTTTATATATTTAATAATATTTATTCCATTTTTCAACAAATATCTATTTACGTTCAATTTGGTGTAAATACAATAATTTTGTTTGAGAATGTATTTACTATAACACCCTCAATGAGATGTGATTCGTTCACACACAACATGGAATTTATTAATATTGGTTATAGTGAAATTATGTTATATAAATATATATATATATAATTATAATTCAACTATAATAATATTATAAATATGAACATATATGTAATTTTATTAATTATTTTCAATACAATAATATAAACAGAAACATCGTTTAGGCGTACGTACGACTTACCATCTCCATTAACGGTGTCTTACATTTCATACATCAAAAATATATATTATTATAATACACATATATGGAATTTACGTAAAATTTATATCCGGTTATAAAAACTAGAATGATCATATAATTATAAGGAAGAATGATATAACAAATTGTGACACAAGCAAAGAACAAATAGAATATTACCCGAAGTAAATCCTTAACATAGGATTGTTAACAGGATGTCTATGTAATGTAGTGATGAAACATTTAATGGTATTAAATATAAGAATATTTTTATTTAGAAAATTTATAATAAATTCGTATTTATTATACATGTGGTTTGAATGAGTAGAAAGAGATTCAAGACACAAGGTTAGGGGATTCCATCTCACTTTTTTTATTTATGTGAGATACATGTTTTATTCACTATCCAAACCGTTTATGTGATTTTTTTACTAACCATGGATGTATTCCAGGATTATTATATTTAAATATATTGTTATTTACATACCCATATTATGATAATTCTTTCATGGGCCCTGTTTTCAAAAGTTACCAAATCGGTAAAATCAGTATTTCTCAATTTTCATTCTTTGAGACACAAGTTTTATTATACACCCAAATTATTTTTGGAGGTGAATATACTTAAATTTTTTAAGATATATTATAAATATAATTCTTTTAATGATATTTTAATAATTATATAATTTATTTTAATTGTATGGTGCATATGACCTCAAGTAACCAAGTGGTAAGAGTTTTTAGACAATCAAATCTCATTTTGAGATTGTTTTTAATTATGCTTCCTTGGTAAAATAATATATTCCATATCTCAATAAAAATAATGAATTTTCATATACTATGTTTATTCATGATATACTCATGTATTATTACAATTATTACACTCTTTGTGACTTAATGCAATGTTTTTATGTAAAATTTGGTCGCCTCTCTCTTTGATCGGACGTCAATTGTATTCCAAATACATGTTTTCCAAAATGTTTTCAATAGATAATTTTTTCCCATTTTCTCGGGAAAAAATATTTTTAAATATTTTTATAGTTTTAAATGATTCCATAATAAGTTTTCCAAGAAAAAATAAATGAAACTTTTTTCAAAAGGCATTATGGTTTAGAATGAATTTTTCAATCCATAAAGTAAATTATACAAAATAAATTATTTCAAAAGGTATTTTAAAATTAATTGCATTCTATGATAACATAAATTAGTGTTAATCATGACATTATTTGGAAATTATTCAATGTTTCTATGAATATTGTTTCTCAGGATATATTATTTTATGATGGAATTATGTTTATGAAACTCATTTCTCTTTTACAGATTATATGCTTTCGAAACCCACTTCTTTTCAAAGGTTATGTATTGATGAAATGTTTATGAAACCTATATTTTTATGCAGGTTATGATATGATTACATGTTTATAATATCCATTCCATTACATGGGTTATGATATTAATATTTATGATATTTATGGACAATAAAGAATGATTTGATTATATGATGCGTCAGACATATATCTCCCTCTAATGAATTGGTTAAACATTTTTATCTCGTGGGATAGACATAGATGGTCTTGGGAGTAATCCTTGGAAAATACGATGGCCATATGTGTGAAACATGACTAATAATATGGTATGATGAGTGAACTCATGCTACTAAGATGGCCATGTGAGTGAACGATGACTACCAAGACGCTATGGGAAGTAAACCCACAATACCAAAATGTTCTTGGAAGAGACGCCTAGGATAATATAGAAATCATATTATATAAATATGTGTCTTTCAAAATTCGATGTTTTATTACAATGTTATTCTATCGTGGATTATGATATTTATTTCCATATAATTCATTTCTTATAAACATTCATTCTTTATGCCAGGATTCATTTATATGATCATTGAAATGCATGGTAGGATCTTCTGTTTTCATTATCATGTTCTCATACCCATATTATCATTATTACTCTTATATATCTCCCTTTTTTACCCTTATTGGGATATTTATGTCACCCATTTGTATGTTCCCATCCCTTAGTTATAAATATAAGTATTATGTTATATTGGTCGATGAAGGGTGCTTCTTAGTAAGAACCAAGTGGAAGATAATGTATCTCACATATGTATCATTTTCTATGTTTCCATGTTTCCAATGGAACTAAACTAGTATGGTCTTTTGGAATCTATTTTAATAATGTTTATGTATTCTGAAAATGTTAAGAACTTTTAATTTATGAAAATTAAGGGTTAATATATTATTATTACCTCATAAAAATGTGAGTCCTCATATTTCTTATCTAAAACATTGATTTACGAATTTCATTCATAATGGAGTATCTCTAAAATAGTACCCACCTATGAGATAAAACCCAAATGAAAAAAATACATTTATATTTTCTATTTTTCCCCTTTGGAATGTGAAAATTTATAGAAATTTGTTTATAAAAGAGTCTTACATAGGTTCCTCCTTAGTTGGGATGAGTAACGAGAGGTTATTTCTATTATACAGGAACTCCACCATGGAACCTATAGTTCCCATTATAAAATATCCAATATCTTTTATTGTAACAGCCTTAACCATTTTGAATTTTCATTCTTATAATTTAATTTATTTGATGGCTTACATTACATACAATAATGAATTTTAAAAAATCAGGATGTACTATTGATATTTTTTAACATAACCATTATATCCATAATAATATGATTTCAGTTTGAATATGAATAAAATAAACTTTAATATTATTAATATAGGTTTTATATAAAGGAAATATATTTTTAGTAATGGAATTATATGCTTTTGAAAATACCTTTTCCTTAAAAATAAATTTTTTATATATTTTAATAAATAATAAAATTATATTTTTAAAAATTCATAAAATTTATTTGACAAAATTAAATTCATTTTTAGAATAATCAGGTCAAAATATCTTGCATTTAAATTTAGATTATTTTTTTGAAAAGAACAATTTTTCAATGAATATTGAATTTTTTATTTACGACTGCCCTTTCATTGATATATTTTATAAATTACCCCCTTATATGAAACTATTTTATAAATAAATATTGAGTATTATATATTTATTTTTGTTAGGACCAATAGGGGCCTATATACCCTGAGAGGGGGGGGTGAATCAGGGTATGGATATTCTTTTTCAAATTTCTTCCTGCCCCACTGGATCTTGAACTCCTTGTTACAAGGGTCACTTTGTTTGCACTTGTGTGTATGTTATGATCACTTACTATCTCCTTTATCTGATGCTGATGCTTTAAATGCAATGCAAGAAAATTAGTAGGCAGACGCAGATATTTTTACTTGGTTCACACTCACTGGGCTATGTCCAAGGAGCATACGCCGAAAGGTTGCCGGTCATACCAATTCCACTAAACTTCACTAGCTGTGGATTACAATGTTCGGGCTAGATCACTTCTATACCCAGGCTCAATGCCTTTACAATGTTTAGGGTCAGCTCACTTCTTTCCCAAGGGTCACTCTCTATTTTTCTCTCTCTAGATCACTGCCGGTGGAGAGGATCACCTACTTCCTCTTCTTATGCTCACTACTCTAGAAGGGATTCACTCACAGTTTATAGACGTGTAGGTATCCTCATTTTCATGAAATAATGCATCTTCAATTGTTGATAGATGCTCTGTTGAAGTTCAAGTTTCACCCATAGATGAATACCCCTTTGCCACTATGCACTAGGCAAACCACTTTGGAAAGACCTCCGCAAAGCACTCAACTTCGCTAGGATCCCAATTTCGCAAAGCTCAACAAGCCTTCGCGAATCTCCTGCCTTTTCGCGAAGCTCTCTCGCGAAGCTCTCTCGCAAAGCACTCTCGCGATGCACAGACCTTCGCAATGCTTAGGCCGTCGCGGAGCTCCTGCCTCTCCGCGAAGCTCACCGAGCCAACGCGGGGCACACACCTTTCACGGAGCTAGAATAGCCGCCACGAAGCTCCCCTTTCGCGAAGCAAACTGCCATCGCAAACTACCTTCGCAAATCGAGAGAGAATGATCTTCTATGAAAATGCTCTCTACTTCACTCGAAGGGGTCGACCTCTATTTATAGGCGATTCTACCGACCCTCAAACTTTCTGCCCGAAGTCAACGCCACGTCATCTTAAATCGCGAAGCTCCAATGTTTCTGCCGAAATTCTGTCCAAATCGCGAAGTTCCACGGCAATCTTCTGTTCGTGGAGCTTGACGTAGTCACGAAAAATCACCATCAACATACCTTCGCGACTTCCCCGCGAAGCTCCCTCGCGAAGCCCAACATTCCTTTGCGCCTTCGCCACGAAGCTCCCTCGCAAATACCTTCACCACCGCGATGCACTTCAGCCTCTACCGTTCGCGAAACTTGACGTAATCGCGAAGCATCACCGCCTCCATTCTTCTGGTCTTCGCAATTTCCAAACCAAGCATCTTATCTTCGCGAAATTCATGCCTTTTCCATATGAAATTATGCTATTCATGGAAATCCACTTTTCGTGATGCTCACCAAACTCCAAATTTTGGACCCCAAAAATTTGGCAAACACTGGGAAACGACGCAACCTTGTACTGCTCTTTTGTACCGCCTCCAGATCGTCCTTTCCATTTTCATCGTTCTTTGTCAACATGGAATGTCAACAAGTTCTCGAGAACTCAACAATTATCCATGGAAACCTACTTTGTCAACAAACACAATCAACCCAAAAATTATGCAATGTTACCTTTAGGGATTTTTGCCCAACAATTTTTTTTTAAAAAATTAATGGAATCAATTAAATATTGAATGTTTTTATTAATAATTTCTAAACATACACAGAAAATTATATTTGGAAAATAGTTTTTCATCACGTCTGTTGGTTTAAATGTAAATTACATTTTTTCATGTATGTTGATGGAATTTGAAAAAATATGTTAAATACTTGGAATCAAGGTAATTAATATTATATAATAATACTGACAATAGTTTTCATAAAAATGATGAGTATGAATAATACAAATTATTTACCACAATTATGTTTTAAACGGGTTCACTAGGTGTTGAACTAAAAGGATAACTGAAAATATGACATTAACACTTGTCCAATTCCTATTATCATGATACGTTTCTACCCTAAAAATATTAGGATTCATTTTTAGGTTATTTGGAGAAATTTTCATGGAAAATGAAATATATAATAATTTTAGTATAGAAAAATGGAAAAATGTCACCCTTTAGTATTTAAATTTAAATTATTTGTTTAAATATATAAAAAAAGAATAATATTATATAATATTAATGTTTATTTTGAGAAAAACTATATTAATTTCATGAGGTTAATTTATTTTTTAATTTTAGTAATTATATAATTATAGTAGATGTTCAATAAATTCCAAATCATTAATTATTTGACAAATAGAAAAATAAAATAAAAGAATCTAAAAATATTACATATAATATAAATTAAATGAATTATTTTATTTAATGATTTTTATGTAAATATAACATGATATATTGGTTTTAAAATAATATTTTCAAATTGAAACTTTTTATTAATGTTATTATAGATGAATTATAAGAATCGTTTCAAAAAAATTATTAATTTATTTTATAGAAAATATTATTTTACTAAATAATTATAAATTAAAAAAAATTGTATCATATTCTATGTTATTGGTATATTTTATAAAAATTTAAATGATTTAATAATAATGGACTATTGTTCATTTTATAATTATTATATTCACCATAAAATAGAAAAAACATTGTCACCATAGTAAACGGTAAACAGGGTTTTAACATTACATGTGCTTATGTTAAAAACAATTACACACATATATTATTGTTAATTTTGTAAATTGGAAATTATATTTAAAATTACATAGTGAAAATTAATTAATTATAATAATTTACTTCTGGGTTTAAATGATTAATTGACAATGTAAAACTACTAGTTAGAGTTGTGAATACTAAAATGGTAAAATTAAGGAAACTTAGAGGTTAAGAATGAAAAATATTTCAAACTAATTTTTTTTGTGTTTCTGAGGTGTGTCTCAATCATTTGTTCCATAAAATACTTTAATTATAAAATTTTGAGACACATTGGGTAAGAGTGACATTTCATTATTGAATAGTCTTTGGTATTTACAAAAGTGTCATTCCTCCTCAATTATAAATGGGAATTTCCTCCTCTCATTTCTTTACACATCCTAAGTAATTTTGATATAAAACCCCATTAAATATACATCCAAAAACATTTCCATGTTCTTGAGCTACTATAAATCCTATAATAAAAACCCATTGGTCTTTATTAAGAGAGAAAAGGTGGGTTGTTCTATGAAAAGGTAAATATCTTCACTATGTTCTTTCGTTTTACTCCTCCTATAAATACATTATCTAATGTATTAATAACTAAAAGGTAATGAAACGTGTATACACCATATAATGAGATTGTATATATTTATATAATAAGCTATAACAACGTCCTATTCCATCAAATGTGAAACAATATCATCGATCTTTGGTACATTTGACTACCACATCGTAAAACGTTGAAATACATTTTCTATCACCACCATTAATGGAAGAATATATTGGTGGATTTAATGATTATATATGATATGTAATATGTTAATATATTTATTTTATTATTATATCACATATACCTTTTTAATTGTTATTCTATGGGAATATGATAACCTCGCTCATGGGTATAACGGACTACAGACTCTTGAATAGACGTCATTAATTTTTTAAATACACTTTACATGGATAAGAATAATAGTAAATTTTAGGAATATATACGATATATATGAAATATAAATTATTATATAATTTTAATGTCTTATTTATCATCATTTTGTCTCATCAATTGAGAAAATTGAAATTGTTTTTTTTTTGCGTATGTATGTCCAACCATGTCCATGATTGGTATATTTCATTTTCTATCTACAAATATAATTTATTACCCGAAGTAATTATACTATTAATAGATATTATATTTTAATGTTGTTGATAATTATTTTTATGAGTTATGCATGATAATATTTAAAGGACCTACGACACCAAACCAAAACATACAGGAAACAATGAAGCTGTTACTAACCAAAACATTCTTTAAAAAGGGAATTGTTAATAAACTGGTAATAAAAAGTAGTAATTAAATCATATAAGGTATGATAAATATGAATATAGTTATATTATATATTTATAACAAACTTATATTTAATATTCTATATTTTTTAACATGTGTGAGGGAATTCAAGTTTTAAAGTAAGGGATTTTTGTCTCAATTATCCTTATTTGGGATATATTATATGTTATGCACCTATGTTATACATTGAGGTGTATATAAATACTATTTGAAATATAATATCATGAACCACCTAATATTAATTTCATTTTATGTTTCTTTTTTTTGTAATTCCATAATTGGGCATGCGATTAAAAAGATACCACAATTATAAGGGTTTCATCTTAGAATCTCAGTGTCTATATAGATTATTTATAATTATTCCATTAAAGTAGAAATATTATGATATATTTATAAATCAATTATTGATTTTTATTCCCTATAGTAATTACATGAGAATACGTTTTACCATAATTTTCCTCTCATTTTGTATTCAAAATTACAAAATAATGTTTTAATAAAAACCAACATAATTTGACGATTCAGTGGAAAATACATTTTCATCCATATACATAATTTATAAAAATATTTTCAAGAATTTACTAATGTAACTATATGATCTGTTAAATTATTTTTTAACATTTCTTTAATATTTACAACACGTTCTAATAATAATTTTCATGTCATTTTCTAAACAGATTCTATTTTGGTTTTACTGAAAATGTTAAAGGAATATTTGTTTGGAAGTGTACATGTTGAAGGGATTTTCCCACAATAATGAAGGTTAAATGTTTTAATTTTATTTATATTCCTTAATAATTATTTTAAATTAGAATGATTACCATAATATTTTATGACTTTCGTGTTTTAAAAAGATAATTTTCAAATATTGGTTATTTTGATCATGAAATGTTGATCATGATTTGACTTTAAAATTAATTTTACATCCACTATAGTTTACATTGTTGTTACCCAATAATTTATAAGGATATGATAAAATAATACCATCATTATTATTTCTCAGTATGGTTTATGGTCTTTATGAAATGATGTCTATGAAAAACATTTATTTTGAGACAAAAATTCCTCACCCTTTCTCTCGTTTCTTTTCTAAAGGTTTTGAATAAATATATTATCTATAATATATCTAAAAGTTGTGTTAGTTATAAATGAATTATTTTGAGATACCATAGGTCACCTATGTACTAGTTGACTATTTTTTTATGTTTCCAATGGCACTTGACCTTAATGATTCTAGTGTATAACATTATGAAATGTAATGAAAATTAATTTATTAAGATTTAATATTTATATATCGGATGCTTGAATTATTACATTTTCTATCATAGTAAGGTTATGTTAACATATGGAACAAAGGATGATGTAAATTTAGGGAGAACCATTAATAAAATAGGATGTATAGGAGAAAATCCTACGTTATGGTAAAAAATGGAATGGGGTTTACTATGAAATTATATCCATGTTAGGATATAATAGGTGGATGTGGTTCTGGAATAGTTGTGACCTGGGTTGATAATTCTAAAAAGGATTCCTTGATCTATACTTAAAAATATGTTGGTGCACGACAACAGTCATTGTTTCCCACTTGGATTGAAACTCCCGGGGACATGCTTTAGAATTTAAAAAATTATTTATGTGATATTATAAAGGATATTAATATATTATTATCATGGATGGTTTGGATAATCCTTTGGATTACAAGATTTAACAAAAAGGCTTCAATATATATATAATTTATAAATGATTTTTCCATATTTTTTTGGTTTCCCATTATTATTTTTGTTTATCACACTATTATTTTTGTCATTAGTAAATTGTAAGAACCTGACGGATCATCAATATCATTTAATGAGATAGAAAATATTTTTATGAGAAACCAAGTAGATTGATGACTACAGTGAATAATATTATGATTATTCCTTATTATTTATCATGAAATATGATTATAAAAATTCATTGTAACGAACTCTGAAACTCAAAAATGAAAGAAGGATAATGTTTTTTCAGTGTTTCGGTGGTGGAGACCATGGATGATGGATGATTCAGCTTCCTATATGTCTCTAATGTTAGAATAAGAACTCTACGGAATGTATTAAATGAATCAGAAGATGATTTTACTTTAACACCCCAAGGATTAAAAAAATTAAACGAAATGCATGAATCATTTTTAAGTAGATATTTATAACTAGCCTTAACACATTTAATTTACAACTTCTATGTCATGAATTTCTAAAAACAGTCATCTACATATGTGATCGGTAAGTTATTTTGAGTCTAATGAAACCAACTTAATTTTTGGTGAATATTAACATACCTTTATGAATATTAAAAATAATAGTAATATAACCATAATGAATAGTAAAATGAATTATTATTTAATTTTATTATGGTTATAAAATAATGAGATGTTGATTAATTCTTCTAAGTGTCAAAAATATTGAGTTATAGATCAAATTTTTTTACTTTTGAATAAATTACAATTTTATTTAAAAATTAAATTAATAATATTTTTAATATTAATTTTATAAAATGGAGTTCAATTTTGGAATTCTATACGTTGAAACTTTGTAAAAACAAATTTTTTGGATTTTTATTAAATAGTTGATTTTTCGGTGATTTGTAAAAATATAGTTTTCAGTTTTGGTGTATTTAATGGCATCATTAATGATGTAATAATGATTAAATTATTATGGTCGACATTTTTATAGAAAAACAAGATATTATGTGTCCCAATAGGCTAATTCCATGGTCAAATACCATGTGCAAGCCCATGGTTTTTCAAATACCACTAATGAGGTGTCCCTTGGAAATTAGTAAAATATTCCCTCTCTTTTCCTATAAGAACCAACCCATTCCTTCATTTTATTCATTCAAAATTCCTCCTCGACAATTCTCTACCCTCATTACCACCCTATATTTCTTCCAAAGGTGTCCTCAAGCACCCAAATACCCAACCTTCTCATTCTATGAGTTACTCTACAAGGTAAGAGAATTATCACCATTTTTATTTTTCCATTCATGTTCTCTTTTATGTGGTATATCATTCAAGAGTGCATAACATGTTCTTATTTAATTTTTATTATATCTCTATACTTTATTATGATTAATTTTACAGATGGGTGACTCTTGTACCCTCTCTTTTTACTGTTTTCTAAAACCATGTTGCTTAGCCATTAGGTTTCCGAATTGTTTGTAAGGGATTTCTCAACTATTATTTTATTTCAGGTTCTTTTATTTTCTTATAATTTACTCATATCCCCTTATCCAAGAGGCATTAATGATACAATATTTTATATATTCTTTATTTCATCATGTTTATGTAATATTCATCATCATTCGTTTTCTCCTCTCCCACTTATTCTTGGAATAAAAACATAGTCCGTGATGTGTCGTATTACCGAAATTCTGGATGATATGATTTCAATTTGAATTAATTATTTAATTTCTAGTAATTCAACCATTTTATTGGTTGAAAGAGGTTATAATATATGTATATTATCTCATCTATGGTTCTGAAATTCATTTTTTCACATGGTTTTAATTTATAAAACAATATGAGTTAATTATTATCAAAGAACCACTAAAATGATCTAAATGAACCTCATTATTGGTTTAACTTATGAATAATCCTAATTTTAGAGTTAAAAATGATAAATTTTATAATTTATGGTTTTGGAAATATTTAACTACAATTCCATTCCAATTTTAAAGTGTCACTTCCAATATGAATCATCCTTATTTTAGAAATATGGGCTGCTGAATCATCTTCACTTTCTCTGCAACATCCTCTACTAATTATAGTCCCATAAACTTATATTACATAACTTCATCCCTATGTAGATAGAGTTAGACACTATTTCCAATACAATTCCTGAAAAGGTTCTATTGGTATACTATAATGAAAATAGTTATTATAAAAAAATCAACTAATGAAAGATGTTGATATCAACTTCCCTGGTAGTCCATTGAACAAGATCGATGCATATCCTACTAATTCAGAATCATTTTTTATGACTTCCCATATGGTTAAGGATGAAAATATGTACTCCAATGTTTCCTACTTATATCCCTAGTAGTCCTTCCATGGTGTCCCAATGACCAATGTTCCAAACCTTGATGTTATAGGAGTTAATCTACATGGATTTTTAAACACATTTAAAGTAAGAAGAACCCAAGAATGGTTTTCCATAGATGAAACATGGAAGCTAAAGTTGGAAAGAACCAAGAGGAAGATTTCTATCCAAATCGGCAACCCAAAAGGGTGGGAATTGGAACCGAGCAGTTTATGACAACAATGGATTAGTAAACTCAAGCAATAAATATGGGTGCAACCCATGCTAGAGAGGAAAATGATCAACCACAAAGAAACATAACTTTTTTGGATAATTTTATGAGGAAACACCCTCTATAACTCAATGGAACAATAAACCTAGTTATATCTAAAGGATGTTACATCATTATTACATCATTAATCAAGTCATTAAAGACACCGAAACTCAAAAGTATATTTTTACTATCCACCATGAAATAAATTGTTTCAGATAAATCCCAAAAAAATCACCCTAACCATTTTTAAAAGTGTAGAATTCAAAAATAACCTCCTTTTTTTTGAAAATAAATTTCCCAATATTATTAATTTAATTATTAGATAAAATCATACTCAATTAAAAATTAACAATTTTAATTCTATAACTTTTTTATATCACATTGAAAAATTAACCAAGATGTCATTATCTTCAATCCTTAGAAAATAAAATTATAATAAATTTTACTATTCATTAGGCTCATATTACTATTCATATTGGTATTTAAAATTTTATCTTACTAATGACCAAAAAACCAGTTGGTTCTATCAGACTCTAAAGCTGGAGTTCGACACCACTTCCCATACAATGCCACAAAAGGTGCCATCTGTATACTGTAATAAATTATGATATCTTATATAAATGAAATACCACAATAATAAAAGAGTTTCCATGGGATCAATTATCATAGAAAATACCACTCAAGCCATACACATATAAAAAACGATCATTTTGAAATTTATTAAAGAGCGTTTTAAAATTAATTTAAAAGGAAGGTACCTTAAAATATAATTTGAGTGAGAATTAATAGAATGAAATGGATATGTGTATACATATTAAATAAACATATGAAAAAAATATAAACAAAAATTCATCACACCAATAATATTAATACCACATAATTAATAAAGAAGAAGGTTAACCTAAAGAATGTAAATTGGGTTAGGAATTCTTTTAACTTGGGTTCTTCATACTTAATTTTTTTTTAAACTTCTGTATAATGGTTAAAATAGTCTTATTAATGTCTTAATGAAATATATTCATGTTTAAAACACCTTATATGATCATTGAAAACATCATTCGACACATTTATTTGTAATATTTGGTTATTAACATTATGTTGGGAGTGTTATTTACATGATTTCCATGATCAATTCTTGATGGATATTATTTTTGATTGGGAGTGAAACACCAGAATTGGAATGGAATGGTAGATTCATATTTCCATTACCATAAATTATTCAATTTAACCTTTTGAATTCTTAAATGAGGATGATTCATATAGTAAAACATTAATGATGTTCATTTAGATCATTTTAGTGGTTCTTCGATAATAATAACAAAATTTTGTTTCATAAATGAAAACCATGTGTACAAAAGATTTCCAAAACCATGGATGAGACATAATACATATATTAAAACCCAGTTCAGTCATAAAAATGGTTTCTTGGGGAAATTTTTTTAATGAAATAACCACTCATGTCAACAACACTGAGTAGTAAACTCTTGTATGATTATGCTACGTCATGTATGTAAGATATAAAAATTCATTAAAGTATACAAATGGCACTTTTTGAGGTATTTTATGTAAAGTAGTGTCAAACTCCATCTTTTTAGTAGAAAACTCTAGTAGGATTGTGGAATGTCATGTATGTAGGTATCCTTATTCATTCCAGTATACAGTTCGAAACATTTTATGTATTGTGGTATGTCATTTATTTAAGATATCCTAATTCATTAAAACTATAATTCCAAAAAGATCCTAAATGCGTTATAATGTATGATCTTTTGTTAAATTCAAGATTAAGTAACGTTTTAAGGTCAGATCCTTATATTTATCAATGTCAAATACACAAAGGAAGTAATTTTGGTGGAAAATTAAATGTTAGGTTAATAGAATTGGTGAGAATATTGGAATTTCAAATGTATCTTTGATAATTTAATTTTTTATACTTGGAAAGTATGGTTAGTATATAAATATACATCCTAGGTTGAAATATATTGAATAGAATCATCATGTTTTTATGAATAAGGATTTCACTTATGATGATGAAGTGATTACGAATGACATATGAAAGGTGTGAATTGTTCTAATTGTAGTTTTTATATTAAACATATGAAGCATTACTTAATTGAAGTTGGTGAATCTTAAGACATTATTCATGTTTCATTTTATAGAAAAGAGGTATTCTAGAATATGTTAATTAAATCTAGTTAATGGATTATGAATGAAGTATAATGATTGAACTGTTCATGTATTACCATTCAAGAATTATTAATCCTATAATATAAAATGATTATTCAATTGAAATTTTTCACTGAGGATCTACAAGAATAAGTTGAATGGTACCGATGATCTAGAAAATAAATTTTTAGGTATGATGATATTTTATTGAAAAAACATGATTATGGGAATTATAACACTTAATAAGTTACTAATTTGTATATAATGGTGTTTAGTTTGTATAAAGTTATTATTGATATGGATAGAGTAAATTGAGTTGTATTGTTGTCCTTTCAAATGATTAATGATTTTAGGAAATGTTTGTTATGTTATAATTGATGGAGTTTATAACATTTTTTTATTTATGTAATATATTATATAATTTCTGGTTTTGTTTATGAAAACACTATAAATGGATGCATGAATATAAGTTTTAAAGTAATTTTTTTTCTACCATGTTTCAGGAGAATATGTGACCAATGTATTCAAATATGTGGTATGTTAAAATAAAGAGAATTTTTTTTGATATTTTTGGGATTAATGAAAATTTTATTTTGGATATTTAGTGAACTTATTTATAATTATTTAACGATATAAGTACCATAGGGTAAGTCATTTTTGGGATGGTTTTTTTAACTATATATATGGTTTTAGTGACTAATGTATTATTTCATCCTATAATGATTTTTCCATATTGGTTAATTTTTTTGATGCATTTTAATATTTATAATAACTAGATATAGAAGTACAGGTCATTATATTATGGATCATGTAATCCATTAGGGCTTCAATCATGAAAAATTCATCTTTATTTCATTGAGTAAGTGATGAAGTTAAAATTGTTTGAATCATAACTAATAGATGCAAGTGTGCTTATGAAATTGAAAAAATCATGTTAGTATATTTTCCCATTTTATCATTCTGGGTAGTATAAATTACAAAAACATTGGGAAAAAAGGATCATGAAAAAAATTGTCTTATTACTTTTATAGTTTTTTAGTCAATGGAATTTATTTTATTAAATATTTATGGCTTTTAAATTGTTAACTTCCACTTGATCATGTGTTTTATCTCTCTCTATTAGTCAATGGGAGTTATTATTATAATCAATGTACATATTTTATCATCCCACTAATTTGCTCATCTTCAGAATCCTACTAATGTTATTTTTCTTGATAAACATCGTAATTTCTCCTCCCTACATTCAATAGAACTTTTTATTATTCTTTTTTATGATGCGGGGTTTCCAAAAAATAATTTTTAAGTGTAAAAAATCATTGATTACCAAGATAGTGTCCAAAACAGAAGGATAATGTTTTCTTTTGGGAAATAATGAAACACCCCCTTATTTTAAGAAATATTGTTTACCAAATAAATGTAATTTCTTCGAGGGATTATGTTCATGAAATACTGAGTTTTAAAGAAGACTGATATAATATTAATATTATTTTAAAACATGACAAATATAACTTGGATATTAAATTTGGAATTATAAATATTAATAACCACATATTTAAAAAATTTTATAAATGTTTTAGATAAAAATATATATTGTTAGTAAAGACATTAAATTTTTCAAAAATAACAATTCCTAAAAAAATTACTATTTGTGATCGAATAAAAAAATCATTATTTTGAATTTTAGTAAAATTATTTTAAAAAATGAAATTAATTTTTTGAATATAAATATAAAAATTATCTTATGGTAAAATATTTTTAATGTTCGGTAGAGATTAATTTTTCAAAGCATAGTGAAAAATAAATATTTTCATTAAAAAATGATTTTTCATTTAAAACATATTCAAATTTACTTATTATTTAAATATGATTTTAAATTATAAATAGTTAAATTATAAATTTTTTAATCTATACTATTTCATTGGTATGAATTTTATAATGAAACTATTTATTAAAACATTACATTCTTATGAAAATTTTATATATGTAAAATTGTTTCTTTATTTCTTCTATGAGTTTAATTTTAAATTAATTTTTTTCTATATATGTGAACAGAATTTTGAAATTTTTTTCCATTTTTTGAATATGAATAATTAATATTATATATTACAATAAAATTATTTTTTTTCAAATTTAATTACAAAAAAGGTACAAATTAATTAGCCTAGTTAATGTTAAAGCGAGTTTTATAGGGGGTTAAACTAAAACAATAAGTGTTAAAATGACCTTAATAATTTTCCAATTCTTATTTATTGCAAATATTTAGACCTTTATTACTATATGAATCATTTTTATATGCTTTTGTGACACTTTAAAATAGAATTGAATGATCTAATAATCTTTTTAATGAAAATGGAAAAACATCACCCACATTCTATTAAATTTCAATTATGTCTTCAAATAAAGAAAAAATAATGATGTGAAATAATGTTAATTGTAATTTTTAAAATTATGATATTAATTTAATGATTTTAATTCAATTTTTTATTAATTATGTAATGAATTTAATTTTATAAGAAAAACCAACACAAATATAATCTAATTAATATAAAACTAATGTGACTGAAAAAATATTAAATGTAATTGAAATTGAATTAATTATTGTATTTAATGAAACTATAAGATAAATATAACATTATATACTATTTTACATATATTATACACTAATTAGACCGTTTAATTTATGTTTTTTAAGGAAAGTATAATAAATAGCGTCAAATTGACATTATCTTTTTTTTGAAAGAATAATTTTTTATTAATACATTTTCAATTCCTAAAAACAAATAATTTGTCATTTTATATTTATATATTTTAAATCGAACTATTGGTCTATTAATAGACCAATTTTTCCTTTATAATAATTATATTGACCTATAAATTGTAAAAACATTGTTACCATGGTAATGGGTAAAATAAGGTTTTGGCCATTACATGCACTTGTGTTAAAATTAATATTCCACACACACAAGATTTTATTTTTTCAAAATTGTATTTCATATTTAAAATCAATGGCTAAAAATTATGTAATTATTATTATTTATTTCTATCCATTATTGATAAATAATCTAGGTAAAAATACTAGTTACCAAAGTGAAAACTGTAATTGTAAAAGTTTGGAATATTAGATGTTTAGGAAAAAATCTTTGAAAATGTATTTTTTGGGGTGGAAGTGTTTTTGGATCATACCATATATATAATTCATTAATTATAAATTCTTTAGCTACTAGGGGAGAAAATGAATTCCCATTATTGAAAAGTTTTGTGTATTTAGAAATGTTTCACTCCCCCAAAATTATAAAAGGCAACATCCTCCCTTCACATAATCTCACCACCTAATCCATTTGGATCAATAAAAACCTTCCAAAAACCCTCTAAAAATATTTATCCATGTTTTTTTATTGTTTTTATCCCATAATAAAAAATACAGTATCTTTAATAAATCATCCAATGGGGGTTACTAAAAAATGGTAATCATCTTAACTAAACCTTTTATTTTTAATACTCTTCATAACACATTAATTACTGTATTAATAATTTAAAAATAATAATAAGTTTATCTACCATATTTATTTTATTTTCTTATGTTTATCTAGTAACTTATTTCCACCCTCTTTTCCTTCAGTTAGGAAATGAAACCATTGATCATGTGTACGAAGTACAACAGCCTCATGAAGCCATATAATTAGTTTTCCATTGCCTCCTTTCATTGTACAACATAAAGACTAATTTAAAATATATATATATATATTATTTATTATATCATTATATTTTAAATTATAATATCACAAATAATTTCTTACTTTCCATTCTTTTGGAATACGATAGCATTTTTCATTTGTACGGTGGACTATCACCTCGCAAAGTGATGTGACTCATTTTTTAATACTATTTACATGGAATGTAATAAGGGTTAATTTAATGAATATATGTTATATATATTACATAAATATAATTATGGAATGGTAATATATTAGTTACTTTAATTTGGTATCATCTTTCATGAAAATGGAAATATTTTTCAAGCTTGTGTACAACTTACCATCTCCATTAACGGTGTAAATAATTTTATATATTTAAATTTAATGGATTACTATGAATACATACATAATTAATATATATGATATTTATATCATCATTGAAATTTAATTTATTATGGAGGCATGATCAAAATGAAATGATTGATGACACCAAATCTAAACATACATGAAACAATGATGCAGTTATTATAGAAAACATGATTTATCAAGGAATTGTTAATAAAATATTAATAAATGGTTATAATTAAATCATATATAGTATGTTGAATATTATTTTTTCACTCTATTAGATATATAATCAAAAAAAATTTAAAAAAAAATTATAGGAAGGTGTTCAACGAATTTCAAGACATATGTTGGGTCTCTACCTTCCTTATCTAAGACCTATGTTATGTTATATACCTATATTTTTAGGTGTATATACTACCCCATTGAAATAATATATTATGAATATCCTTCAATTAATTACATTTACTATTTCATTTTCTATATTCTTCATTGGGTCTTATGATTCAAAATATGACAAAGTTGTCATGGATTGATTTTACAATCTCAGTGTTTATTGGAATTTTTTATAATAGTACATTCAATGATGATATTTGTTGATATATTTCCAAAAAAATCAACAATTTTATATAAAATTTTTTCTTCCTCTAAAATAAAATTTTTCCCGAAATTTTCTATTCTTTATGTACCAAATATTCCAAAATAATGATTTTTAATAAATTTGACATTATATATCTCTTTAATAAAATCCCAATTTTCTTCTTTATCAAGGGTTTTCAAGAATGTTTTCTGTTTCCAGTGTGATTTCTAAAATTAATTGTTATCCTTTTTTTGAATTTTTAAACAATTTTTTAAAATGATTCAATATCTAATTTTCTAAACAAGTCCATTATTAATTTTTTTGAAAATTGGAATGTAATATTTGTATTAATATGTATACCATCAACAAAATTTCACAGAATCATCAAAATTCAATGATATAAGTATTCCTTTATAATTATTCAAGGTTATTCTCATATAAAATGACTTCCAAAATATTTTATGATTTTCTATTTTAAAATGGTTGATTTAAATTAAAATTTATTTTCCTTAGTAAATGTTCAATGTGATTTGATTTAAAAATATTTTCCCAAATAGGATTAAATCTTTTAATATTATTAAATTGTTATTTTGGATATTATTCAATGATATTATATATGTTACTTTTTTGATGATTTATGTTTATTATGAATAGATTTATATGAAACACTTTTTTCTATATATTATGATATCAGAAAATGATTGTAAAACCCATTTCTTTTCACAAGTTCATATATAATTAATGTTTGATGATCTTGAGGAACATGTTTGTATTTTTTTTATTATTTTATGGTTTGGACTAATATCTCCCTCTAATGTTTTTTGTAATGATTTAGGTTATATGTGTTCAATGTTTACATGGAATGTTATCCCATGCTGGAAAGTGGTTACACTAGAGGTTATCCCAAGCTCAAAATATAATGCACGAGTGGTTATCGAAATCCCAATGTATGCATAATGGTTGTTTGCATAAGTCTATCATGGTATGAATTTCATGGTTGATAGCCTAGAAATATTATTTTTTTAATCTTATGAGTATTCCAAAAATGTATATCTTATTCCAATTTTATGATCACATGGCTTAGGTTATTTGATTAATTTATGATTATTATCTTTACAAATACAAAGATTTATAAATGACTCATGTTTATGGTCTATTAAATGTAGGGAATGGTTTATAAAATGTTATTATAATTATCTTATATCATCTAGATCATGTTATATTGACATATAACTTGTTTATCCTTAATGATCGTCTTAGATAACCATTTGTAATGAATAATTTCCCTTGGTTATAAAGAAATATATAGAGATGGATTTGTATAAAAATAGTTTTATTTATGAAGAACCCAGTGGGACATGACAGAGCTCACTTATATACCAGTTGTTTATGTGTCTACTTTTTCAAAGGCACTAGACCTAAATAATTATATAATGGATCATTATATTTTGTAGTGAATATTCACATATTAAAATTTAAAAATTATGTATGAACATTTTGGGTCATAAAATCCACTAAATTATAATCTTTGAATACTTTTTTTCCATAAATTATGAAAAATTAAAAAGGGTTCAGTAAGAAACATCAAGCATTTCAATTCAATGAAAATTTCATTTATCATACCTCAGTCATATTTCTTTTGACTAGTTACCCATGGATATTGATTATATGGTGGATAAATATCATGTTCCTATATCCCACAATAACACCCATGTAATTTATGTTCATTTTTACAATAATTAACATTTTTACCAAATAGGTCATATAAATTCTCTTGAAAGTGGTTATGATATGGTCTTTCTTAAATTAATGAAATACCATATCATTATAATATTTCTAATCTTTCTTAAAATTATAACTTAAAATGACACCAATTTATATACCTCCATTTCTTATGGGAATAACATAACCACCTCAATTACTTTTGTGCATACAATTCCATGGAATGTACTGGTAAGAAGGTGAAAACATATTCTATTGTATATGGGACATGTATCATCTTTCTCATTGAATTTTATTTCCCGTCAATTATCATATCAAATTGTGATTAAATATAAATAATATGAATACCCTATGATTTGGATTGATTAATTAGACCAAATACAAGAGAGAAGATAATCGAAACATAATAACAACAAATTACTTCAAAAATACATAGAAAGAGTTTTCAATAAGATGGTTTTTCACTGCTTATTCATCTAAGGGTAATTGGTATTATCCTTGAAAAATTAAATGAGGTCTATAAATAAACTCTCTATTCTTGAGAATGTATTTTAAAGGATATATTCTATTCAATTTATACTCCTAAGGAAGATTCTTACTTAAACATAATGGATGGATAGTATATCAATATATCCAACAATACATGATTTCTAAAGAAATATGTTTCATATTCTCACATTAAATTCCATGATTCATTATTTTAAACAACATGGATGTTGTCCTAGTTATATAATCTAAAATAAAAAAATGCCCCAAGATAGTAAACTACATGACAGTGTTATCCCTATCAAATGATTTTAAATGACATGACATAAATATCCACCCCACATAATTCATATATGAATTGGGTCAAACATTTTATATGAATTGATTTAACTACAAAAGGGACCTATCCTTGTAAGAGTCCCTACATAATTGTTTATTATATATATAATATAATAATAAGATTGATATTACCTATATACATGGGAACTACTATGTCTTGATTCCTATAATAATAGTAGATGTACTGGTATTCTGATCACCCATCATGGACCAACCAATAAATTCAATCCCCAAAAAATTACACATGTTCCCTTTTATTTTGACCTTAGTAATTAACGTAATGTTTCTTTATTCAAATTACTAAGAAGAAATCATCTCTTCTTCCCTTATGTACAATCCGTATCAACATAAATACCTCTTTTAATAATAAAATGTGGATTTATTCTTATAATAATATGATAATTAGATAGATCGGCCATCACCCAAGCTTGACAAAAAAAATACCTTCTCTATTGAATGCCTAATTCTTCATAATTTTTTACAATTCATCAATTTATATTGTGTTTCCATTAATAAATTTATAATAGGGTGTATCTCAATCATTTAAACCCCAGGAATTAACTATATATTAATAGATGATTCTTTCCGCAATTCTTGATTCTCGTTTGATGTTGAACTTTATGGCATGTTCTTCCACCTTATATAACCCTTACACTACCTAGAATGGTCTATTATTGTGACAAATATTCCTAACATAATAACTACATCTATGTAAAAATCCATAGCACATGGTTTCACAATACTAAAATCCAACACTATGATCAAAATGTAAATATATCCAATAACAAAATGTATCTTGATTCCTTTTATTAGACGATAAATAGTGATTATTTAGTTATATACACATGACCACCCCAAAATTGTATTCATTCACATCTTCCACCCCATTCGGAATATATGGTATATGAATTCATCTTAGATGTTTCTTTCATTAAACTTATTCTAGCATGATAATTTTTATACCATTTTAAAAAACTATGTGTGTATTAATTCCTATAAAATTATGATACAAAGCGTTGTCTAAATAAATTAACTTTTTACTATGTAAAAATTCTATATCTAACCAATTTTCCCCATTTCATTTTGGTTTTGAGCCTCAATTCACATCATATTTTCTAATCCATGGACGAACACCATGTCTAAATCATTTAATCATTCTTTTGTATGATCCTAATCTAAAACGAAAACATTTATAAGAACTACATGTAAGTTGATTCCTATAATAACATGATGCATAATTACGTACATATCGCCCACCTTAGATGAATCCAATATATTTTTTATTTTACTATTTTCCCACACCACACATAAATATGGACCATGTTTATTATATTGTTTCGTTCAATATTTGTATCTAGGATGGGATAATATAAATTTTCATCCATAAAATTTTTTTGGATTAATTCTTCAAATTTTTTAATATGTAGTGATTTTGAATCCTTTTATAGTATCCCTAACTAAAATTACTTATCCACCTCAAGTCCCCCTTTTACAGGCCTTATTGACTCTATCATGACTAGTCATGGACTAATTTATACCAATTACCTTGAAAATAATCTCTTCCCCTATAATATATTTTCTTTCTTGAGTATTTAAAACACGATGACTTTTCCATGTATACAAGTAATAGGTGTGTTTAATCATGAAATACCCCTCAATTTAGTATTGTTCAGTCTTCAAATTATTTATAAATCCAATAACTAGCCATAATATTGTCTATTCATAAAGGGAGAGATTCTCTAAACAAATATAATCTTAAAAATTATTGCAGCGGAACTCATAATTTGAATTTTTTCAATAACCATACTTAGTATGCCTCTTTAATGGTATGGTAATGTTACCATTTTTTAAAATATGGGATAATATTTCTCTATAATTTTTAATTTTATTTAACTATTTCTTGATTCATGTTACTCGTGTAGTTATTTACATCAATCACATACACGGTTTAATAATTTTTAAAATGTTTCTATCTCTCAACCCCACATTTGGGTTGTCATACCCCCCATTAATCTGATCACTATAACCATAAACAATGTATACCTCCCACTAATGTATTTTATATTCGTATTTGGATCTCCATTCTAATTATGATTACCTCTCCTTCAACTTTATGATGAATTTTTAATCTTTTGGTAAATGTTGTATGAACTTGAATTTCAATCACAATTTATTCAAATTTGTTTCACCTTAAGGATCATTCTCATTTTTTTTACTTGTATGTACATAAACTACCAACTGAAAGAGTCATAATGATCACTGATTTGATACCATCAAAGTGGAATCCATGTAGAAATTCATGTTTTTACTCCCAAAGAATCCACATTACAATTTCTATTAATAACATAAAGCATTTCAAAGGGGAAAATGCACAATTATTGTGTGGATAAAAACATATAAAGGATGGACTATGAAAAAGAAATTTTTTTTCCAATGAATCTATTCCCTCTAAAAATTAATAAACAAACATTAGGATAATATAATAATAAATGAAAAAAAATATTTATGGGAAATCATTTTTTCCCAGTGATAGAAAATCCATACTCACATGGCGTACAAATATAAGGAAAAAGATAACCTTATATTCCTTACTCATGTCGGTCCATATAATCTATGTAGAATGCATGATAATGTAATTTATGTTTAAGTAAAACCTATAGAGCATGGATTACTTCATGTATAATCCCATTAATTATATTAATTTTAGTAATTCATTCACTCCCATGTATCCAAATGGACGACTTGTGGATTTAAATCATGATAAATGTATTGTGTGACAAGATATATTGCATCCATACAAGTTTCTATGTTTATGAGGAAATAAAAACTCAATCTCCAATACATTATTATTATCTTGAATAAGATTATGATACCTTTTAATTTCATATCCAACTCAGTTATATAAAAATAGGATAACAAGATTTAATAAAATTGATTGATTCAAAGAATTCATCATTCGAATAAATTGTTTAGAGATTATGATTTTCCAAAATCATCTTGTCATTATTTACAATTGTATTAAATTGTTATTATTTTATATTTTCTAACATACTTGGATTATCTATTATCAATGTTTAATTTAACAGTAATCAAGGAATTTAAAATAGTTTACAGAGAATGAAATATATTTATGAAAAAAGTCAGGAGCATCTAATACTATATATTCCCTTCTTAATTGGTAACTAGATGTGATAAGGAAAAAAATTATATGGTAGTTATAATGTAGTACTTATGAACTCCAAATGTTGGATCACTAATTGAACAATGTATTCCATGGCCTAAAGAAGTTAAACAAACATCATAGCACCATCCTCAATATAAAAAAGAGTAGTGTTTTCCCTTTACATTTCTATCACCTCATCATCCCTCTCATGATATCTTTCCACCACTTAATATTCACTTCATATTGGAGATATCTATTTTCCAAGCTAACCCTCCACTAAAAAATTTCAACTTTTTATCAAATGTCACAACATATTGATATAACTCTTGATGTTACATAGAACTAATTTCCACAAGGAAAACCACAATATAAACTCCATAAAACATTATTTGAATATTCATTCCCTAATCCATTACATTAATGATTTTACTTATAATGGAATAAATATATATAGTAGAATCTATTTTTAATTAGGGAAATTAACATGTGTTGAAGCTTGGGTAGTTGGTGACATTGTTCTCCAACAAGGGTCTCGTGGATTAGATTTTATATGTCCTTCCACACTAGCTAACTCATAGACCACTAAATCATATGGGGCCATGTGAATGAGATAGAAAATACAAGGTGTACTAAGACATAATCCATCATTGATTAGTATAATTTAAATATGATCTCAAGATAATTATTTATTTTTAGTTACTAAGATGCTGGGAATTCGACAAAAGTGGATTCATATTTATAATACTCTATTTCATATATTGATACTACTATTAAAGTCCCATAAAAGATATACCCCACTAAGTTATTATGAAGGATAACATATATTAGTTTTAGTGTTTACCTCTATAATCAAATTTAAAAACTTCTATAATTTTATTACTTGATTCCTCATAGATAACTGCAATAGATATGGTTTCTATTGTATTTCCTTCATTCTAGCATTATGTATTAGAGAAAAATTCCATATGAATTCTCCCCTAAGAACATTAAAGTAGAATTATTTGTAAGTATAATATATTAACATATATTATAAAAACATATGTGAAGTAATATATATCTCATTAGAGTTTTGGATTCATAAATTCTCACTAAATGATTCTAGTATGAACTTTTTATATTGATAAATCTACATACACAGCTATCCTAAGTCAAAATATCATATTTAGATTTGAAAAACATGTATTGATAATAGGACATATGAGATTCCATGAATTTATTTTTGTCTTTGTACATATAGCTATTTTTCAAATGATCATGTATTATTTTCCATTGGATGTCTCTAAATAAAACTCATGAAATAAAATAATTGAACTAACCCAGAGAAATAATCATGGAAGTTTGTTAGACTCATCAAAAAACATGATAGTGTGTCTTTAATGACATACTAAATAGATTTTTATTTCAATTGCTAGAATCATTAGATAGAGAAACAACCTATTTCACCAGATGCCCCAAATTAGTATTAGGTTTTTAGGCTAATGAATCCACCCTTTCAATGCCTTGAGTATAAAATCTGGAAATCCGAAACGAGTGATGATGGAACTATCAACTTGTAACACAGTGGTTTCCATTATTTCAATTAAGACATTTTACACAATACCGTATAGGGTTATATCATTCGGTTTCTCCTCACCATTATCTTCCTCTCCTCATGGTTCATAGGGATCAGTATTCAAAATAGATAATAATGAATATTACAAAAAATAATCATAACATGGACCTAATTGATGATATGGATTCAATTTACTAACAAGGGTTTTATTAGCCAGTGGGACATTATATGATGCCTCATTATTTGGTATTACATATTCAGGTTCCATTTCTGATAATCAAGGCTCAATAATTAAATTTTTGTTTTATGAATTTCTAGGTAGGATAGTATGTGTTATGTTTGAAGACTCTCCCCATTCACTTGTGTGATTATCTGAAGCTAAAATGTCTGCACTTCACTAATATTTAACCAATTATGGGGGTTTGTCTATAAATTTTTAGATTTATGAATATATAATTATTGTTAAAGTATAAAATGGATCTATCGCTTCCTCCTATAACTATTAATTCCTTGTGGAACACTAATGGATCCTCTTATATAGGGCCCATATATATCGTTGTGCTTTTAAGTGGTGTAATAGTCAAAGTGTATTCTGGAGAATCCACGGGCACACATGTCACCTTTATCCCCATCTTAATTACATATACTTTATTTGATATCCATTATTAAGCTTAATAGAGGTGAATCGTGAATGAATGTGTGATTATATTTCATGGGGTGAATGAATTTATTTCATGCTTCATCAACCAATTGGTTATCACACCATTTATATCTATGTTATTTAGATTTCATGTACAAAACATGCGACATAGAATCTTTTATAATTATATTGTACTATCATCTATATCTCCCCCAAATATAAACCACCATTTTATGGAAAAATTTAAATTTTATTAATAGGTAATTATATCATTTTCCACATTTCGGGGATTTTTGCACTACCTTGAAGTACATATCATATGTCTTCAACTCTATCGATGTCCATCCATGTACAGAAAAAATAATAGCATAAAAAAAATTTAACATGAAATGATATATTGAGGCTTATATATGGTCCTATAATATTTTTTTGGACCATTAATCTTCAATTTTTTACATTTCCAATGGTCTTTTATAGGGAAATTATTTTATTTCCTCCAACTTGAATGACTCATTATAGGATCATGATAAATTGGTGCTTCATTATTAATCTATGGAGAATCATATGAGAACATTTAATTTAGATAAATAGATGATTTAGTTATGGTCACATCCCTTTTAGTTTTGATAATTCCTTACTAATCCTTCTCTACAGCTAAGTCCTCACTCAAAATAGTAACCTTCTAGATGATTATTTCATGATGACATGAAGACATGAATATATGTGTATATAATGGTTCTAACATAATGATGCAATTTGAAGAAGTTAATATAAATTTTTTATGGGTGTTCACATTGGTCATCATCAAATGTTAATTTCATGCCACCATAGGTTTTTTACTGTTCATACATCTATGATTGGATCTCAAACTATCCATTATAGATATATAAATTAATGTGTGAGAATATATTGTCAGCTATCATTGAAAATAATTTGTCAATGCACTCATAATAACAGGAGCCCATCTATTAAATAAAATAAGTATTGACACTTCTTGTACCAAACACAAATTTTATCCACAAGTTTCCCCATTGGGATATCCATATAGGGAATGAAATGAAACATTGAATTTATTATCAATGATTTGATTTCTTTTTTAATCATTCTAAAAGAGGGGGGTAATTTTTGATACTTCTTCGATGAATTATCAAAACATGAACTTTGAAATTCTAATAATGATATGGAATACCTAATTCTTATATTTCATCACTAACTACCCCTATAACCCTTAAAAGGACTATGAAATATTGAATGAATATTTTCTATTGGGTATGTATATATTTTTGTGTTTGTGTGTGTGAAAAACATTAATGAATCTTAGCTCTCCCTAACCCTATATAGAAAAAGAAAAATCTCCCTACCAACCAATATTATATACAAAATGTGCTTGCTCTCTCACTTGTGTTTTAGGAATATTATTAAATCATGTATCAATCTACAAATATCACACTGATGTTTCTGAGAAAACCTTAGGGATTCATGTTCATGCTAACTCTATATCCAATGTAGTTGAAAAAACATCACTATAGATGAGGGTAATAGGTTATTGGAGTTCCGTAATTATTTATTATGGTACATACCATTAGGAATTGGTATGTGGGACCTTCACGATGTTTAATATGGAAGATATTTATCTGGCTATTGAAATTGATGTTCATCCATGGCTGAGTCTCATACCATGTATCCTTTATGGTTTCTATTAATAATGGTTAACCTAATGATGGTGTTCTTGTGGTGTCTCCCAAGATATATTTCAAGGGTATACTCATTATAAATATCCAAAAGGATATAATCCTATATAGATCTTCTGTATAGCAAAAAAAAACTTATCCCTACTACTCTACGAGATAAATGGAAGGTCTAGGATACGGGACTCCAGTGACTCAAAAGCTAGGGGATAAAATGTGAATGATTAAATACATATATCTAGGACACCTTAAAAACATTTTATATGTTTTTTAATTTAAATGATCTTAAAATTTGGAATATTTCAATTTTTCTCACATTTTTTTTTGCTTGAACCCACTTCCTAGGGTGAAAATCATGTCCATCATTCCACCACTAGAGTTTGTAAATGAGTGTATGGTGGTATATGGATGTAAACTAGTGTGTTTAAGTTTATATCACACACTAGTTATTGTTTTAAGATATATTTAAGGAATAAAAAGGTATTAAATTTTAGCAGAACCCATTTTAATGTATTTACACCATGAGTATGTGCTTATATCATCAAATTTTGAGTCGCACAATAATTAATAATTTTTTTATTTTTTTAGGTTAATGAATTTTAATTTTTTTAAGAATATCATTGTAATATAAAGGTAATATGTATAATTAAGGATATTGTAAATGATGTGATAGAAAATTTCTTAATAATATTATAATTGAAAACTTCAAATTTGGGATTATAATTTCATAGCATAATTAATAAACTGGTAAAAATGTGAAAAATGTTATTCATAATGAACAATTTTTTTGGATATATCCTTTCAATATAAATAAAATTATATGAAATGATTATCCAAATAAATGTAAGATAAGTGAAGGAAAAAAGGAATATTGGAAAAGAGGTATGAAATAGGACCCAAAATTTAATAAGAAAAAATTTCACAAAATATAAATTCTCACCTAGACCATATCTAGCCAAGTTATAGGAATCCTGATTCCCATGCCTGGTAGTGCACACCTTGGAACATGAACCCAATTAGAATATTCCATAATAACCAATCCCATTAATAATTGATAAAGAACCCAAATTATGAGTAATAAGTGGTGGACATGGGTAGAAAAAGATTTCATTGTCATCTAAATTAACATTAGAATTTGATGCACATTGATGGAATATTTCTCTTTATTAATAAATGATTACAATGTGTTCATGAATCCTTTATTATATATAAATTCATTGAAAATTTCATATGGATGTGCCCTAGCTTATTCAGTCCAGAACATCGTAGCATGTGTGCACCCGTCTCTTCATCCTGAGTACATACAGACAGTTGTTTTAATTCCCAAGTCATATATACATCAGAATTTGATCACTGTATCTGATCAATTTTTTTTATAATAGAGTAATTTCTAGGTAATCAAGTTGGACTAATGAAGTAATTATATAAGGAAAATAGAGAATTTATAGGTTTTCTACGATGATAAAAAAATAGGGTTCCACTACCACACACCTTATTCCTTGGTGACTTATCATGCACTTTTTTTATAAGTGTCTCATCTAACACCTTACTCACCTGAACTGAATTTTTCCCACCACTACCTAGTGCATCCACCACCTATCTTGATCCCCTAATTCCCATTCTGAAATCCCTAATCAATAGGACTATGCCAGTAATGATGTTAACAAGGGTTATCTGGTAACCCATCTCCTAGTACCTATGTATAACCACACATCCTTTAATTTCAAAAAATATTGTGAGGAGACATTTGAGTGAATGAAATGAGTTTGTTTCATTCCTATGAATTCAAACCACCCCACACATGGTTTTTGGATCAGTACATATAATACATTGATAGGATTTCGGGATATCTATGTCCTTTGATGATTATTATTATATAAAAGATAATTTCACCCAAATAATTTCTAAGGCCATGTAAAAGGGTCCTTCATAAATGTATACACCATAGAATACATTGGTCAACATCATAGAAACCAAATTTTTCTTAAATGGGCCATTTTCAATCCCATATGGGATAAAAATGGATTCTCATTTATTTAGATAACCAATCTAGGATCCCTATCAACTCCTTGAGCCTCATTGACTTAGTGCCTAAGTCTTCACAATTAGAGTGACACAAAGTGTATCTTACTATGCAACTATGAAACCAAATCAACCTACACTTATCTGATTATCTATATTAATTATTCTAGGTTTTCCTTCATCTAGGGACCCAAACACGTGTCATGCCTAGTTTAAATGCTGATCCAAAATAATGAAGAAAATAAGATCTTCCAAGAAGGCCATGGTAAGTCAATATTAGATCTGCTTGGGTTCCCAATTGACGTTGGTATCTTGCATGGGAAAAATAGATTTTTAAAAATACATTGTTGACACACAATAATCAAAACCTACTTTCTACATATTTACATTAATCTAGGCCTCCTACAAATCAACCTAAATTACATAAAGTTGTTATAAACAACAGTGTGATGTCTTCAAAGAATTTATCCAATTTATAGTAGGAATGGGGAAATCCTAATTTGATTTCACACATTATTATAATATTATATGGGTAAGGTCCTCAATACACTCAATGTTATATTCCAGTTAATAATAAAGACTACCATTATTTAAAAATCACAGGATTATATCCTAGATTTACCCTCTTGTAAAAAGCTACATAGTTTTTACAATCATGAAACATGTCCACTAGGAACCCAATAATATCATTAATTAAACTCTACAGTATAATCAACGAGATATTAGTGTTAATATAGTCCTCTAATGTAGTGAAATCCCTAACATATTTTTACATGATTTATCATTGTTGTTAAATAATAAATGGTCACTTATACATAAGTCCCCCGCCAAAAACATTCTTGGATCATTAAAAAAAGTAATCCATTCAATGTGACATTAAAATATTTATATGTATTCATATACATATGAACATAAAAAAAGTTATTGTACTGAAAGGATCACATATAATGTTAAAAACATTGAGGGGGTGAATCATTGTATGTCAAATTGTTTACTATTCAATATCAACCATTCTCTTGCTTATTCATGGTTTCTCTCAAAATTTAAACGGAGAAAAAAATATAAAGGGGCATTAATCTTTATAAAAACAATTACCTTTATGTAGGTATGACTACATCCCTGGTGTGTTTTGGTTTTTATAAGATAAAAACATATCTCTCCTCTTATTATTAAGAATTTCCCATAAGCAATGGTATGACATTGATCATATTATAAATGAAGGATCAAAAATAAATAATATAAAATAGAAAACATAGAGTTTTTTTTGTAATTACGCTAAATATAATTGATTACTGACTAAAAAATGGGCTATATAAATTTTTGAACTTCTCCCTCCTTCCTCGATCAAAAATCTTATCAGTTTTAATAAAATTGATACTTAGAATTCATAACATAGTGTTTGAGAAATGTATAATTAATTTCTTCTTTCATATAAAAATTGAAATATTCAAAAAAATACATTAATATAATTTCAATAAATGTCATCACATAGAGTCTCATGTAATAACGACCTCCAAAAACTTCCAGTTTCATCAAAATTCCATTTTTATCCAATTGTGGGTAATCATCATTTAATTTATCTAAAAACGCCACCTTAAACTCCCCACAATCATAATAATTTATCATGTAAATCCCTATCTTATATGAATCCTTAAATTGTTTTGGTAGGCTAATCGTTTAAACATTCATAGTTACATACATAAAAAATATTCATGTTTATGGCCCCTTATTTTGTGGGGTAATTATTTTTCGCAACATTCTCATCAACATGAGCAGTGTTGTTGAATTTTATTCATTATAATAATACATTAATATCATTATAAATATCATAATATCATTTAATATTAAATATAATATTTAAAACACATTCAATTTCCTTAAGATGTATAACCAGTTTTCACCCATCATCGTCAAAACTAATAGATTGAATCTTGTATAATCATAATTATATTTATGAGATTTATTCAATGAATAATAACCCAAAATCATCTAATTTAACTTTAGTTTGGATAATTTATTATAGAAATATCCATAAATTTTCCTAACAAAATAGCTCTTACAAAATTTTGGAATAATAATTATGATGTTAAGGAATGACACTTATGAAGTCTGCCAAACAAATATTCTATAAGAGTAAATGAATTTATAGATTTTCCTATTCTACCATGTATTTTATTTTTTAACAGTAAATCATACATCATAAAATTAAAATTATTCTTATTGGTTTTTTACATGACATATATAATGACAAATTAATGTTATGTCTATCAATTTTATTCTAACTACAGTCGATACGACTCTTATAAAAATATAAATTACCTAATGTAATATTTTGATGAACATTATGTGTATTAAATTCCTATCATTTTTTAATCTACCTCTCTATTGGACTAATATGAATAGTGAAATTAATCTTATATAATTAATTTATTTTAAATTTTGAAAACATTTGATGAATCTTATGTATTTTTTACTTATATAAGTTTTAACCTTAGCATAAAATATCATTTCCTTTTCTATGACACTAAGTCCCTTATCATGAATCCTTAAGGCATTGAAAATTTCCCAAAACCCTCTCTAATAACTATAAACACCACAAAATAATTATTGAAAAAATACACCATGATACTAAAGTGGGATTAATAATCCCACTTTGGATTTGTTGCTAATACCAATATCATACACCTCATTTCAATGAAACACTTGTAATTTTATCCCAATTAATAAAATAATATTAAATGTGAAAGTACTTTTATATGGATTGTCGATAATGAATAAAAATAATTTAATTAAATGATAAGGTGGTATCTACATTTTTGATGAAATGAGTCCTAAACAAATCAACACTATGTCTAATGTATCTAGATGAATGTAGAAAATATGTTCAATTAGATTATAAAACAGTTTTCTACTTTATATAATTTATGGTAGGTTTTAGATATAATTGTTAGTTTGAAATTGGAGAACGTATTTTATTACGAATTTTCATATACTCACTCAAAAAATCATTAAAAAGATCATAAATAAGATGCTCAGGAATATCTCTAATAAGATTACACCCATTAATTTTGTAATGATTTTAATCTAGTGTAAGAAATTATGATTCTTAAAATGTAAAATACATTATTTTTGGAATGTTATATTTAATCCAATTTATATCCTAACATTCTAGAAAAATTATTTGTAAGTTGATTAGTTTTATTTCATCCTGGGTTGGAATAAAATATTGTTTTAGAATTTATTCAACCCTATTAACCTTCAAAAGGTGACTTAATATAAATATATTTTGATCTGGAGTAGTACATTAGATTATTGGATATATTTATTACACTCTAGTAATGACATCAAATAAAAAGTGGGTACCTAGCTTCTAAATTAAAATATTCTCTCTACGTTTCCATCTAGATAAAATGTGTAACTAATTGTGATATAACCTTTAATTCATCCTCTTTGGAGAATAACATATCTAATGTTTTGTTCTTTGAGTTTTATGCTACACATATCTCCCCAATAAATTTTACACCTCCTAGAGTCGATATTCTATATTTAATGAATCCAACCCAATTTAATCATTTATGATCTTAAATTGTAATTCATTATTCGTAATATGTATCAATCCCTAATTAAATGTATTTAAATTTTATCTTAGAGAACTATTTATTTCTTTAATATGTGATTAATTGGGATTTGATTGATACCCATCATAAAGAGGAACAACATAAACAATTTGTATTCATAATTCCATCTAGTATTTTATATTTCTAATAAATCTTATGAATTACATTTCATCCACTTTTTTCTCTTCATAATTTATTAGTAGTATTGGGCCTACTATAAATTGTATATACACCCCTCTAGACTTCTCAATATCAATCCTTGTACATAGTTTTATGAAATATTTTTCTGCTGACATCATGGTGTTAAAACATATTTAGTTTATCTATAAATCCATGAACAAGTTGATTTCCCTATGTATTTTTACCTCAAAATTATTTTTCATCTACATAGATAATTCTCCACATTAATTCTCTTTGTTGTTGGAAAAAATAACATCATCAACCAGCACTCTCCAAAATAGTTATATCAAGAAAATTTTAATCAAATGTAAATAGATATCCACTAGCACTTTTATGAATAACCTGGTTATTAAATACTCATTCGTTTTGAATTTCTATGCTATTGGATGTAGTTTTAAACCAAAACAAAATTCCATATTTTACACACCTAGTTTCCTTCCCAATCCAGTATAAAACTGATAGGTTTCTCTTTCTAAAATTATTTAACTAGATCACCATTTAGGAAATAATATTTTATATCCATTTTGAAAATTATGGAGCATCAATGATTTATAATAGTTAAAAAACTTGCTAGTCACTATTTTAAAATATAAAGCAATGGTATAAAAGGCCCCCAATCCATGAATATCCACTACATAAAATACTTGTTTTTATTTCTAGAAACATATCCATTTTCATTATATTGTATTTGAATATCCGTTTTCCTGAAAACATTTCCCTCAATAATACATGGTATAATATCCCATTCTATATTCTCCTCAATTTGATTAATCTCTACATTTATTTCGAGGATCCAATCCTTTTTATCAAAATCCTAATTAATCAGACGGGGTTCCATACTCAAGAGAAAACTAATGTTACCAGTTTCTATGATTATACATTTATTTTCACTCTGTTATTATGATCTCAAATATTTTTTTCGATATCAAAATGTTCCCTTTGTTTTAAATTTACTATTTTATACTTAATATCCTCATCTTCATCACTTGAGTCTTCATAATTTGCACATTTAGTTTAAATCACAGACTTCTCTCTTATTTCATCAATAGACTCAAAATGAAGAACAACATCCTTATCATATGAAATCGTTTGTTACTTATATTTTCATTATTTTTATTAATAATCACATCAACAATGTTTCAAATCCTCTTATACATATTTTTGTAGATTATTTATGATCTTTCGTTCAATGTATATCTAAGAATGTTCCTTGATCATAATATTAAACAAAAATTCCTTTATTTATATATTTTATATCGATCAAACATGGGCTCATGGAAAATATAAATTATTGTAAATTTTTTGAATTCTTGGAAAATATTTTATAGGGTGTCTAATTTGATTTTGGATACAAAATAATTTAATTATCAGAAATTACCACAGTAGTAATTTCATACATCCATAAATTCTCACTGATCTATTCTCTACAAGCATGGTTCTAACCATATCCACTATATTTTTTTCATAATTGAACCCACTCCATTTTTTAGTATAATATAGCGAACTAAAATCATATATAATTTCATTTTTACCTACAGATTCAGAGAACTTGTTATTAGAATACCTAGTAATATTATAATATCTCAATTTATCCAAACTCAAACCACTCTATTTTTCAAAAATACATTCAAAATGTTTTTATGTTTCCATGTATTGTTAAATAAGAAACCTGATCACTATACAGGTTGTTATAATGAACTCATCAAATAAGGTGATGAATTATTTTCCTCCACCAGATTTTAACATTTTCAAAGGCCCGCAAATATCGTAGTTAATCTACTCCAAATTATTTTTTTTTATTTTCAACTCTATTATTGGATTTATTCACTATTTTTCAATACATAACTGTCTTGAATAACTAATATTTTATTACTTATTACCACTTCAAGGACTAGTTTCCCCTTTTTCAGCTACGATGAAAAATCCTTAAATGGAAAGAGTTCTTTTCTACTTGCATACTAAAGATGAAATCCAACATGGATTCTCTAATTTGAAACATACTACCTCCAGATATAAACCCTTGTTTAATAACATCTCAAGAACTAAACATATTCATAATGAATACATTTTTTAAGATTAAATTATTTTTAGCATCATGTTTTAGTGAAACACTCAAAAATTTATTCTTTATCACTTCTATAAATTAGAAATTGAGGGGAATAATATTTTTTTCAATACAGTCCATTCCAACCCTGATGATTTTTAATGTAATATCATTTAAAAAATTAGAATCCCATAATTTATACATTTCATTATTCATCATGTTATTTAAATCACTAGATATGTGAGATGAGAAACCATTGTCCATTTTCCAATGATTTTTGAAATTTTTATTCTTTGAATGCAACCTCATCCACATTGGTATGTTATTATCTGTGACACTCATTGTAAATACTCATTGGCATATTTAAAATATATATAATAGGTTATATTAATGTGAATATTTTATTTGATACATTAAAATCCTGATCACACCACCCATAGACCCCTTTCAACCTTCCAAAACTATTTTACACTACAATTTAACCCATGAAATTTTAATTTTTTATTGGTTCTCACCAAATATTGTTTTATCCTCCTTCAAAAACGCTCCATTATTTTCCCTAATAATGCCTTTTTGTACTAATTATTTTGTTCCGTTTAACCAATGATACCACAACACCATAATTAGCCCTAGAATATCATACTTTGATAAAAAATTTATATCCTCACGAGTTATTTTCTAACTCTATTTTATGACATACAATGATTTTTCATAAATGAATACTTTTTTCGAATTCTTATTTGTTGGGGGTTTAGAAAGGAAAAAACTCCCAAATTTTCCACTTCACAAATACAAGTAGATTTTCCTTTTTTTATCATTATGATTAATATAGATTATTCTTTACCACAAGTCTCTTATTTATGAATGGTTTTCTATTGATTGGATCCAGTTATAGATTTCACATTTTCATTTTCAACTTAATGAACATTAATCATTCATGGTGTTTTTTTCTTGGAACAGTATTCTACATATTAACTAGTATATAAAAATCACATTTCATTGTTTCATTTTTTTCTTTCAACGTCATCAAAATTTAATTTTAGATTTCTTATTTTATTGTACACATGGGAAAGTTTAGAACTCATTTTAGTTGTAATCATCCCTTTCTAAAACACATTATGGTTCAATTTTTTAATTTATTTACATCAATCTCCATTATCAATTTGAATTTTATTTTTCTTATTTTTGTTCCTTTTGATAATATAAGTTTCATCGCTCAATATTTATATGTTCCTCAACTACATTTTTTATTTACATTTTTATGGTATTCCATTATATATTCTTTTTCCTTAGTTTAAAATTGATTATTTATATGTGATTCATTATCTAATGAATCACTTTATTCTTATTATTTATGCATAGTATCGTTTTGAGAGGTATCTCCAGTAATATATTCTTAGTCACCACCTTCATCACTACCTAAAGATCATATATAACATATGGAAAAATCATTCTTCTATAAATGGGTAATGTTATCTTCTTTTGATTTTATTGGATTTTTATCTCAAAACAATTCTTATTACTAATCATCATTGTATATTGATCATATTTACTATAATCTCTATTTTTTATATGAAAATTTCTGGAATAATGGTAAACTATTATAGAATTAATGAATTTTAAATGGATATTTCACCCAAAATTTACTCTCCCTTGTGTGTATCTTCTTGAAATTATAGTATTGGCTTTGATAAAATATTTCATTAATTTTTATTCTTTAGAATAATGTTTCTCTTATTCTATCGTTAAATACATAGAATCATTGAAGTAAATCAATTTTTATTGCATGTATTTTATTTTACATTATGATCCTCATATCAAATCATAATTATTTATAGTTTTTTCAAGTTAATCAATTGTGACAAAATCAATATATCTATCTTTATAGGATATGATCTTTACAAATAGACATGTCTGATGGAATTATTATATGATACTTCTCTATTATAAATTCAACTTTTATTCATCTAATTCCTTTTATTCTATTGAAAATAACATTGACCATCATAAATACAAATAATATAATTCATCTATCAATATTAAAAAAAATCAAACAACTGTATATTAGGTTCCATTATAGCTCCCTTTATATTCTTATTTACATCATAAAGGATATGATGTTTGCTCTAAATTAAATATGTTTTATTGTATCCCATTAATTGTTTTAGTACATTTTCATATTATTAAAATATTATAATTTTTTTACCTATCCATAAATTTATATATTCTTTTTGACAATAAGATACAAGTATTAAGTCTCTCTCAGCACGGTGAACCCATATCAGATTGAATCATGCACATCCAAAACTAGTTATACAATGTAAGGTACCATTAATTCATTCAAAATATTATATCCCCTTTTTTTAATGGTTGGAATAATATTTTTTGTTGAATTATGTTTATACAATCATAAATTTAATGGAGATAATAGTGAGCTAACTATGATCTAATACTAATTGAAACAGTCAATAGAAAGTGAAAAACACTAGGGGCAGTCAATCAGTGTATTTATATTTTTTTTATTCTAATGAAAAACTCTCTTTTTCTTAATAAATCAATCATTGGGGAAAAATATGGAATAATTTAATAAGGTTCAACTTTAAAAAGGATTACTACAACTTCAATGTGTTATGATTTTTATCCCATGAACAAAAAGATATCATATTCTCGTCATAAATTAAATACATGAAATGATTTGGTGTTGAACCTATTATAAATTTTGTCTCCAACTAGACATTACCATTAACCCTTGAAAATATAGATGTATCTATATTAAATAATGATCACTAAAATCTATGAAATCCTCTTAAATGGGACAAATAGATTTTGATTATCATACTCCTTATTTGGTAAAAAAAATAATCATATACATTTTAAAATTGATACTATGAATTATTATCTCACAATCATAGAAATCCCATAATTATTTCTTCTTCTATCTCAACACACATATGGTCACTAATCATTAAGAATATAATTTTTAGAAATCCTAACACACATATTCTTCTAAAATATCATCCATAAAAACATTTAATTTTATTGGTCATCCATTTTATATGATAATAAAAAAAGACCCTTCTAATCCACATGAATACTCATCCTTTAACTCCTCATTAACGTTAAAATTTATCAATTTATGGTCTCTCTTATTTAATTATCTATTGAATTTTCACAAAACTAAGACATTGAGACATCATGAAGAAATGTATGAAATAAATCATTTCTATTGACAATTATATTATATTGAAATGAAATTCTAAAATATTCACTTAATTATATACCATGGGGTCGAATGATTGTAACATCCTAGACTACAAATAAATATTTCTATATGTTTTTGTTTGTAAATCTGAAATAAAAATTCTAAATTAATTTCTTTTATGTTAATAATATAAACCAAATATGTATACATTTATTTAAAACTATGTGTTTTTTTTATATTTTTCAACTATATTGTTATTTATTTATTAGAATTTTCTATTAACCTAAAGGTATCTTTCCTACAGAGCTATAACATGTTGTGTCTAGGGAAGCCATGGGGCTCAAACGCACAACTGAAGGCGGGAGGGGAACAATAATTACTCATATATTATGTCTCATATTTAATAAATTGTAGATCATATATATATATATATATATATATATATTTATATCGTTACGTACACAATCTTATTTGATAACAGCATTACATTTCAGTTTTATTTTTATATCATCATAATAATTAAGATATGATAATTTAATGGTTAATATATTATGATACATTTTTCAAAATCATAAAATATAAAATATTTAATATATTATCATATAACAATATATTTGAAACATATAATTATTTATTAAATAGAATTTTAGTTATAAAATAATATTTTATTATGAATTTTTTGTTAAATTACACCTCATTTTACTTTTAAATGGTTTTTATCATACTAAATATTAATATTTTATTAGTCCAAAAAAATACTTTATAATATATGTAAATTGTTATATAAAAAATAAAATTATGAAAAACTTTTTATTTTTGATTAAAAATTATATTCATTTTATGTATAGAATATTATTATCATAAAATAGTTTTAAATTTTTGAGAATGTGGATTTTAAATGTAAACTGGTCTTTGATATATAATTTTGATCATTGGGTAGAACATTTGTTACAATGAAACCATTTTTCAAATTTTATATTTAAAATATAAAATTAACTAAAAAATTATTATTATATGTTTTTTTTAAACTTATTAATAACCCATTATAAAATAATTTTAAATTTTTCATACCAGAATACAAAATCATTTCATTGAAAAATAGATATCATTAAGAAAATTTATGTCATGTGAGATGTGTTTTTATCTTAATAAGTTAAATAAATAATTATTGATAATTTTTCTTGATGAAATGTTTTTATAATATTGTCAATAAAATAATTTAACAATGAAATAATGGAAATTACATTAAAATTACTGAGAATAATGTTTTTTAAACCTCAAAAATAATGTTTTGTAAAACATGGTTTTATCCTATTTGTTCTCAAATATTTTATATAATTTATTCAAATTATTTAAATTTTATTTCATAAATTGAATAAAATTTTTTAATTTATAATTGTGAAATTATATTAGGGTGGTTTTTTTATTTTTTTAAATAATTTATTTTCTATTTAATAGATGTAAATTTCATTTTAAGTCATACCATTACTTTAATGACATCAATTTGATGAAATGGATAATTAAAAATTCTTAAAATAAATTGTCAACCAAATATTAATTTGAGGTGTAAAATAATTTATTTCAAATAATAATGTATAATTTATTAATCTATGTTTCAAAATTTCAATACTATGTAATATTTTATTTAATAAAGAATTATTTTTGATTCTTCATATGTAATGACACAGTTCAATGATTCCTTTTAGTTTTAGAATGGTCATAATATCAAAGGGACATATATTTATTAAATTTAATCTAAATATTTTACTATTAATCATTATTCCTCATGTAACACCCCAGGCTTCCACGATATGATTCTTTTTTAATAATATAGTAGCATGTGTTGTACACAACTTCGAGTTCTAACACACACCACAACCAATCAAACTAGCTGTTATGAATAATAATACCCACTTTTTGAAATTTTATAAATTTAATCTCTCAAAATGGACATCATTTTTTGATTTGGACTATCAAAATTATCCTAGGGTGAAATTTTGGTACTTTTTGGACAACTTTTATATTTTGATGAATAGTGAAAATTACTAAATTTTAATTAAAAACAAATTTTTAAATCAAAATAATTAATAGGGATAAATTATGAATTTGAGTAGTTTTAAAGTATATATAAAATATATTTTTACCATTTAATACAATGTTGGTCATTGAACATAATTTCACAATTAAACCGAACATAAACAAGTGTCAATCTTTTGATAGTTATTATTTCTTAAAAACACGCTTTTTTTTGACAGCGGGAATTAATTTTAAATTAATTTCTGCCACTTCTGTGTTTTGAATTTGGAAAAATGAACTAAATATTTGGAATCAGGATGTCCAAATTTTTTAAATAGGTAACTTTTATTTTTAGACATTTTGACTAATTACTTCGGTAAATATTTTATTTACCATTGTTAATGGTTAAATCTGGTAAATAAGGGTAAACAAATAATATTATAATAATACTAAATTACCCTAAAACATGTCTTAACCTTCTTTTTTGACACATGTACGACCATGGTCATCTTTGGGTCTATTTGGGGACCCCATGGAGCCACTTGTAGGTGATAAGGACGATTTATATTAATTAAGTTAAAGTAAATACAAAAATGACATAAGCATATATCTTTTAGAAAAACAATCTTTACATTGGGCTATATATGTTATATTTTCGACTATAAATATTAATTATAAAGATAAAATGATTTACTACATAATAGTATTTTATTTATAATTTTAGAAAATTAATAATTAAATTTATTTATGACACAATAATGATGCAGTATTTTCCTTATAAATGAAATAATCAAATAATTGGTGTTATAAAAGTTAAAATAAATATAATTTGAAAGTTTTAATGCCATAAAATAATTTATTGGTGAATATGACATGTTATTATTTCCTAAATGAATTTTTATCGAATTAATAAAGTTATTATGACTTTAACAAAAATCAATTTTTAAATGTTGTCAAAATTGACATAAATGAGTTTTTAAAAAAAAGTATTATATTATTAACTGATATTCTATTCCTAAAAATCTAACGTTCAGCCCAAGGAATCATATATTGATAGGTGCATCATTAATGTACCACTTTGGGGTCTCTTGGATGTATATAGTAATTTTATTAACTATATAATATAAAATACAAAGTGACATGGTAAGTGTCCATCTAATTAACTAAAAGATAAAACTAAAAGATAAGGTTAATATAAGGACTCAAACCTATCTAAAATATATTGTTTGAATGTATTTCGTCCCATCCCCAACTTATACTTTGAATAATCCACATTGGGGCCATTATAAACCGAATATTAATTTAATATAAATTAATACTTTAAGTTTTTTCTAAAGAACCCCTCCTTCCCATTATAAAAGGACACAACTTCGAACCAATTCTTCACAACTTCAATGCCTTTTGGATAGGACAAACCATGCCCAAATAATCTCTCAAATTCCCTAACTTAAACCTACAGTCCTTATTTTGATCAGAAATCCAACCTAAGTATCCCTTTTGATCAAATCAAAAGGAAGAACCCGAAGAAGAGGTAATGTTTTCACCACCCTTTTTGAAGTTCCTTTCTACTTAAACTTACTCATTATTTGTTATTTCTTTTATAAAATAATAAATCCAGTATATTCTATATACTGTGATGTTATTATAACTATTTTAAAACCATATTAAGTATTCTATCCATCTTTTTAATAACATTTCACCATACATGCGTATGTACGGCTTACCATCTCCACGTCGTGGTGTAATTATTATTCAAAAACATTATTATTTGGATGGGTATAATAATGATGTGTAATTCATCTAAATAATAAATATAACATGATAATGATTCTGTATATATGATTGACCATCCAATTATATACTATTTTAATATCAAAAGAATGATATTTCCACTCATGTGTACGTACAGACTACCGTCTCCACGAACGCGATGAGATTCAATCCCCATCGTATCCATTCAAGTATAATTCGCATTTGATGATTAAAAATAATGTTTAAGGACTTGATATAATTCTTTATATGAATAATATAAAACCTATCCATAACAAACATGGCTTATGTAACAAAACATATAATATAAAATGAGTAAGTTAACACCTGAAATGATGATAATACTAAGATATTATTAACAAAGAAATGTTAAAAGATTAAATATGATATCATATTCATGTATATTATTCCAGTTTAATTTATTAATTATTAATTAACCATTATACAGGAGGTTAAACTACTCTCAAACAAGGAAAATTACAATGTAAAGGGTTTTTATCTCGCTCCTTATTCCCATGAGATTCGTTCTATATTTATACTATTACCGTTTGTGTGGTGTATGTACTGCCCATAATTGTATTATTTGTGTTATACACATTAATTTATGTGTATTTACATATTCATTGTATGATACCTCTTTTATGGTGTGTGTGTCTCATAAATTACCAAATTGGTAAGGGTTAATTTCACAATCTCTTTATTATCTGAGGTTGTTTTTAAGTATGTATTTAATGGGGCATATTTATTATCCATGTCCATGTTTCATGAAAGGGTTTTCAAAGGGATTCGATTAAGTCACTTTTTATAAAAAAATCATTTCAAATGTTTTAAATATTTATTCTTCTAAATCTTTCTCATTAATGTATTTGTCATTAAAATGGTTTTTTAAGGATTTATTTACATGGACATGAATGTTTTTAAAATGTTAATTCCTTTCAAAAGTTTCAAAGTGGTATGAGTTCCTTTCTAAATTGTGTGTTTATTAAATGTTTTCATGAAAAGGGATATTTCAATCAAATAAATTTACAAATCATTTCCATGTATTTCAAATCCTTTAATGGATTTTAAAATTTTTTTGAAATAGATTTATTATGATACAAAACATCCATATTGTATTGAAGGTTTTGTGATATGTTTGACTATGGATGTGTTATTTTTATACCATTCATGGTTTATGGTTAAATTATTGACATTTCATATCCTAGTTCTTATATAAATATTTATGTTATGTTTCAACATTTTCATATGAGGAATGTATTGAACATAGTAAGTGACGGGTGGAGCCCGCTATAGCTCCTCGATACATCGGTAGGTCTCATGAGACAACTAGACATGGAATTGGATGAAGCCATTTCCCAATTTGATTTATTATTTTGGCCGAGGCCTTAATCATTTTAGACGTCTTGGTCATGTCCTTGATAAAATGTTTTAGAATGTCTGGCATTATACATTCCCTCATTATGGAAATAATATTGATGGTTCATGTGGTCATTGAACTAGTATAATACCCATGATTATGTTTTATTATGGAATTATTCACTCAAATCATATTCTTTCCATAAATGTATTCATGATTATTATTGGTAAAGGTATGTAGTTTAATTTATTCACCATGATTAATATTTGTCAATTTATGATGTATTTCTTACCCTTAATTAGTGTTTGATCTCACCCCTTTCTATGTTTTATTTTTATCAGGATTACAAGAAGTGTATTATGATTGATATACAGGGTTAAGCTAAAGGGAATAATTGCATTCTCAAAGAACTATGTATGTTGTGTTTAATGTTTTAAATTGTAATGTAATGTAAATATATGTAATATATTTTACAAGACTGCTAAACTGATCGGTCCTTCGGGACTTTATTCTTTGTAATCATGCCAATGTATTAAAATAATGCACCGACTCTGTGTAACTATGTTCGGGGCATTACACCTCAATCCTATTGGGCCTAAATGATAAAACAACCAATATTTTAACCCTCAAACACCCTTATCCTCATTTATAATTATCCCTTCTCCATTCCCTTGTAAAAACACTTCCAATTAACCTATTAAATAAAAATATATAACCATTTACCTCTCAAAAAGTCACATAGACTCTTTATAAATTTTCTTTTGTCACTCAACCATAAACCCTAAAGGCTTTAGTAAATGATTTAAAATTTGTTGAAGAGGTAACATCATTTCTCTATAAATAGTTCTCTCCCTTGTTCTTTCTAATATTTCTATATATTTCTATTTTCTACCTTATAAAATATAACATAGGTGATCATATAAAATATGATTTTTATTATTATATTTTTATGTTCATTTTTTCCTCCTTTCAATCTAATGAAAATGAATTCATCACTCATGCATATGTAAAAACTACTTTCACCATAAAAATATGTGTTGCAATTTTCCACACCGAATTTATAGGATGTTTATATATATGTATTTAGTGAATATATGTGATACTTATAAAATAGTTGATATTATACAAAGAAAAATAAATTTTTATTTTTTTTCATTCCATCAATTGAAATATATGAACATCGCCTATGTGTATGTGCAGTCTATCGCCCACATGAAGAAATGTATTCATGTTTTCATCATTATAATACATGGATATATATAAATATATATTTTATGAATAAATATTATATTTATTATTAATATATGTTATGAATATGGTTCTTAAATTAAGACACAAATAGTAGTGATATTATAATGTAATTTTTTGATATCGGTAACTTAGACAAAACAAACTCATAAATGATTTCATCTTTAAAAATCAAAACTATAACTCAAATGAAATAATATATACCTCCATAAATAATTATGATGATTGAATTATTTTAAATCGAATAAATTTTTAATGATTTGCATTCTTTAAAAAAATCATTTTAATTCCACCATTTCAAAACACTTGGGAAACAATCAAAATTAATAATATTTGATGAAGGAAAAAATTAATAAATAGTACAAGAGTAATAAATGATTATAATTTAACAATATAAAAGGTAATATATATCTATAGTTTTAATAAATAGTATATTAGTATAGTAATGTTTTTTTATTTGATGTTAAATATATTTCTTCAATGTAATGAGATTAAGTGTTTCACGTCTCACTTTTCATTCTTAAAGACATATGCCATAATTAAGAGTTGTTTTATTTTGTGTGGTCTATAATCTACCATTTGTGTTTTTTTTCATAATTTTAGTAAATTTTAGGGATTTAAAATTTTATCTCAATTTAAACCTGTCATGTTTTAACAACCATGTTGATCAATTTATTTACAAGGGACAGTATTGGTGTCTCATCTGCTTGTTTTCAAAAATGAATGTTTAATAAAAAGGTGCATAGAATATTTATTATATGGATTCTTCAACACATTATTATGATATGTAAATTGGAATTATTAATTTAATTCATTGGTCCAAACATTATATTTTCTTTTGATGCATCATATGGCCATACGGGAAAAACATGATTTGACATTTATTGTATACCACACCCATTTATATATGATGTCTTGGAATGAGGCCCTGATAATTAGATTTTGATGTTCAATATTTTGAATTAAATAATTATTCTCTATGTAATAATTTAATTTTCGTGGTAATACTTTTTTATATTCCCCATTATGATATTAGTTTTATGATACTTATTTTTATTGATTATCTATTCTATGTTATTAAAGACTAATTTATTCTATGATAGGTTTACTTTTATGATTTCTCTTACTAAGAATATATCCTCCCAATTTTATTTTTTTCTCTTATACACATGGTTTATATAAGTTATATTTGAATGATTTTATGGATATACTATATGATATAATAATGTTTTCATTGAAATGTTATATTTTATTTGATTTTTTTAATGTAATGTGATCTCATGTATAAATATTGTATCTAAATACTATAACATTATTTTATCACATCGGATGAAATATTGTGTGTCTTTTGAAAATGCAGAAATTTAGATACTAGATATGGGTTAATAGTGTTATTATTTTAATCGTTTTTTTTAGATATTTGTTTTAATTTTAGGAACAATGTTAATGAAAACATAGATTACATTATAGAACCCTATGAAAATATATTTAGATACATCTTTCTATGGGAAAATATTAAGCATTTTTTAAATTATAGAGTTATTGGTTTCATATAAAAATAATACATGTATTTTTAAAAACCTGTGGATGTTGTCTCTTTACCAGGTGTACCTAATGGTAAGAAACCTAAAAATATTGGTTGGATATTAACTCAATAATCAGTCAGTCCCAAAAAAATTATCGTAAAACACAACTATTATGATACTCCAAGAATATATTCTTTAGTTTAGTCACATGTTTTTTTGGAACAATTATGAAGGAATTGAAAATATTTATATAATTTGAATATATTCCCAAAGACACTAATAATATGATTATATCATTAAATACCCATAAACATTAAATTTTATTTTATTGGTTCACCAAATTACAAATTACCCCATATCATTTAATATTCCAAATTTTCAGAGCTAATATAATGTATGTTATTTTTGGGAGATGACTCTGAATAAATGGAATAAAAACACACCAACACCCCCAATATATGAAGGTATTTTTCTCTTAAGAGATTTTATAATGTAAGAATTATAGTTATGTAGATCATGAATATATTAGAAATGTTATGAATTCTAATATTGGATTAATAGATTAACTTTTTTGCTTCACATAATGATAGTGTGTTGTTACAACACTTCATGTTGAAGAAAAATGCATCCCTTAATGGAACAATTAATCTATTAATATATAAAAAATTTACTGATTCCCTTAAAATTATATAACTATATATTTTATGTAATTAAAAGAAAAAATTATTTTTTGTATGTATGTAGCTTAAATAGAGAAAATAATTAGTGGTGTTCATTCATTCGAAATACTAACGAGGCTAGGGAATTAGAGAGTATGGAATGAGACATTTCTAAGTTATTTTTTGGTAAATACATTCCTCATAAAAAATGTGATAATTTGGAATGGAAAATTTTAAATTTTAGAAAAATGGTAGAGGGAAATAATTCTATTTTTTATGAAACCACTAAAATATGATAAGAAAATAAATAGGTTTATGTAATTTATATATATATTGATATTGGTTATTTATATGATTAGATAAACCTAATCCTATTAAGGATGTTACAGTATAAAAAAATCAACATATGATAATATGGTTTCAAGTTCCCCCATAGTAGAGAAGTAATTCTTGTGGACTTATATTTTCAAATTAATTAAACAGAAAGAGATAATTCATGCTCAATATATAAGGTACAAGAAGTAAAAAGTTGGAAGTGGAGTGTGGAATTCCTAACATATCATAAATATGGAATAAAACACCATGGGATTTAATTGAAAGGAGTATATAACAACCGAATCTCCAAATAAACTTATTTTAAATAATAATCATATTATAAAAATTTTATCTACAAAATAATCACACAATCCAATTAAAATAGGGTTTATTGTCTTGGAGGATCAGCTACACATCCTATGTATTTTATGATACTTGTGATGTTACTCCAATATTTAACGACACTTGACTCCATTATATAATAATCACATATTGTAATCATATTCAAAACCTAGGGAATGAACTCATATGAAAGTGGCGATATCAAACACCCTGTTAGGGGATGCTATCATTGATATTTCATTAAGGGTTAGATCTTAAAAATCCAAGAAAACGTGATCAAGGGAGAAATATATTACTAAAAATAATAATGAAAAATAATAGTTTTTCACATGTCATGATAATATCAAATTTAATATCTAATGAAAAAATATATACCACATTAAAATATTGCGAGAAAAAAATATTTTTCAAGGGTTATATATAAATAAGGCATTACATTGGAATGTAACATGAAATAGAATTGTGGCAAAAATATAAGAATATATATTCTTGTGAACCAAGATACCAACATAGGGTTCATTAAACAACTTGTGAAAAATGATTCCCATAACATGATTACATAATAAAATTATGATAAATACTTCTTATATGACGTTAATATAACAATATTTTTACCAAGAATTATTTCATCACATTGACACACCCAAATTTTGAAAAAATCAATCCTCATAAAATTCACATATAAATTCAACATCTCATGTGATATGAAACCATATAAAATTAATTATATAGTGTAATAAAAATATAACCATTATGCATAAATATATATGTGTTATGACTAAAAATATTTAATCATCGCAACAAAAAGAACCCATGAAATGAAAATTGGATTTTGTTACATTTCAATGTTGTATCACTTGTATTGACATAAATAATGTAAATAGATAATTTACAATATTATAAGATCATTTATCATGTGATTCAGGAAAAAATTATTTCCATTGGAATAAAACCTTTTGAGATAAGGAGAAAAATAGATGCTAAATAATACAAGTGTTTTACAAAACAATTTTATATTTGGCATCAATGAATATATTACAATCACATGGAAATTTAATTTTAAAAAATGTGAATTGTATGTATTTGTAAAAAATTAATATTAAAAATTAATATCAATAGTTGATCCAGGAAAATATACATATGTATTTAAAAATAGGTTAAGTGAAATTATTTTGAAAACTATTACTTTTAAAATATAATGATCAATAATTAGTCCTTGAAAATGAGAGAACAGTTTCAAAAGGTGGTGTTAAAATATTTGTAAAATTTTATGTTTACAAAATATCAATAATGGATATTTTGAAAGCCATAATGTATTTCTAATGATAATGTGCAGTGTAAGATAAAACATTTCATCTGGAAAGGATGGAATACATATTTAATGTTTTTAAATGACAATATTAAAAACCCATAATATAAAATGAATATCCAAAACATCGTTTTGAAAATAGAATAAGTGAAATTGTAATTTCATATAGGAAAAAACCTATTTGGATTTCAAAATAATAAAGAAAAATATTTTATAATAAGAAACATCGATATAGATGAAAATTATTCAATAAAGGAGATGAGATGTTTTTTACTAAATTAAGGAACTTTTATTCAAATAAAATTCATATAGAAAGAATATTTGTGTTCAAAAAACAATTTTCCAAAATATAAAAGATTAAAAATATTATGAAATATAAAATAAAATAATTTATCATAATTATAATTTTTATTCTCAAGGAATATAATTTTGACCCAATGAAATGAAATTCGAGTTGACCAAATACCTTTTGTATATTATAATTATTGACAAAATAAATATTTTGAAGGGTTTTTACAGTGTAGAAATATACATCATCATAAAAAAGGAGAAAATATAAAATGATAAATTAAATAGTAGAATTATCCAAATAGAAATTATATATGTTGTAAAATAAAAACCATAAAATCAATAAATTATAATTAGGATTCTAAAAACTCTGATAATGTCGCAATAATTTGAATTTAATTTCTATTAAAGGTCTAAAATCGGATTTATTTTTAAATTACACTGATTTCATGAATAATTATGAATGTGTGATTAATTTTCCACAATATACAACCAAAAAGGATAAAGGTAATGAATATGAAAGATATCTTAATTAACAAAAATTGAAATGAAAAAAAAAACCATTACGGTAATGGTTATAAAGGAATTAACAAATATAATAGCGGTATAATAAAATATAAATTAAAATATAATGAAATAATGATATCCATTATACATGAAATATAATAGTTTATTGAATGCACCATGTAAAATAATTGAACGTGTGGAATATTAAACATGCCACATGTGATTGGATGTAAACCTACAAAAAACATCTCTGTAGTTATTGATTAATTATAGGTGTGGGCCTAATGTTTTGAAAAAAAAATTAATAAAAACATTATTAAGAATTTTTTTTCAACTATATTTCATATTTTATGGTCAAATTATTGTCATATAATATTTAATTATTATATGGTTTTCTCTTATTGTTTTTACTTAAGGTGGTTCGACCAATATCAATAAAAATTACTAGTACATTGTCCATGGTCAATATTGTTGAAGAATATATTCCTGATATGCACAATATTATAGGTTTTTGCATTTTATTACTCCATTAAAATCATTTTCATACCATATATTAGCTATTCCAAAAGTATACTTGAATTATGAACGGTTTCATGTTATGTTAATTTTCGGTGATTAAGATTACTATGACCATGTATTGTTAATATAACTTATATAATGTCCAATATTTTCTTGAAAATTTAAAATATTTTCTAAAAAATCATATATCTCCATTTAATTTATTTCTAGAACTATCCATGTAGGGGGGTTATGAAAAATGAAATGTGTCACTCACAGTGGTGGTAGTCAATGCATACACCTGATTAACATTTCCATTTCACAATAACTATGATGAAATGAAGTTATATTATAAAATATTAATTTAAAATAATAATAATTTTACAAATAATTGATTAATTATTAATATATATCTTCTTTCTATTCCATGTGATGAATTGATTAAAAACAAACCACATTTCTTTATGGGGTGATCGTCTCCATGTAAGGTCGATCGATGTTGTTTTTAATATTCTTGGGTGATAGAAACAGAAGAATAATGGTATTTTAAATATAATAAATATATTTAAATATATTAGTAACATTTATTTCATTATAGTAGGTTTTATGTAATGTATTTTTAAGATTAATATTTAACAAATCAACCATGTACTATGAAAAAATTAGGGTGAGAACATGATATTTAACATTAATATATCAATGGAAATGGATGCCCTTGTAAAAACTTTTGAGACCACATGCATATGAAAATAGAACTTCCATCTATATTGAAAAATATGTAAGATTTTTAATATGATATTATAAGTTATATTAATAGAATGAAGTTCTGGAAGTGATCCACTTTAATAAGTGATGAGAAGGGTAATTTCAGAAGTACCCATTACATTTCAATAATTTTATGTCACAATTCAAGGGAAAAAGTCCATAAAATAATGAAATAATGAATTTTATCTGATATTGGTTCATGAATTCCGTAAACATGAATTTTAACACAATTTTATAGCATGTTTTGACTCATTTACCTTCAGATTTTACACATTACCATTTTTTTGTTTTTCAAGGTAACTTGTTTTTAACTAAGTAATTTATATTTTATTAAAAAAAATTTACCCTTGTTAATAGATTTTTTTTATAAACATAAATTTATTCTATATCTAATATAATTACATTTTTAAATGTGAATTAATTATATTTTACGTTAAAATATTTAATATATTGAAAGAATGTTTTCTAGAAATTTTTTTACCATTAACTTTTGTTAATATGATTTATTATTGGGTACCAAATGAATGATTGTTAAAATATTTTTATTATTTTGTATGAATAATATCTTAATAATTTTATTAAAAAGATAAATTTAATTTATAATATAAAACATACAATATATTAATAAAAAAATTATAAAAGTTAACTCTTTGACCATTATCATGATTGTTAAAATTAATATTAATAATGCAGTTTTAATGAATAAATATGAAATTTAACATCTTAAATAGTAAAAAAATTAGATATAAAATATGAAATATATTATTATATGTGTTTTTATGGAATATAAATTATAATGGAAACGTCAATATTTCATTTGGTTGATGTATCATTCGGATATTCATGTTTCAAATTGATTTACTTACAGGTGGATCATTAAAAGAGGTTATTTTGGACATAAAAGGATGATTACAAATTAAATCAATTTTTTAGTTCATAGTGGTGGAGTCTCAGACCTATCAGGGATTCTAATGTATCCACTATATTGTTGGAGTAATGGGAATGAACCCAACTACCTATACAGAATCACTGGCTGTCCATTAAGACTCCACCAATTAACATGTCAGTTGGGTAGAAACCCTTATACCTGCTAGGCCTCACCGTATTTCCAACCAACATTTACATAGTTTCTAAAGGGTAACCAACTAGCTGATGGACCCTGAATGGATAGTAGGTGGGACACACAAGGAAAATTATATTAAGGGTGTTTTGTCATTTTTTAAACCGATTGAAATTCAGTGTATATTCACTTCACTCAAAATTTTAATATTTTTTTTCTAAACCTCCAATATTCTTACAACATTGTGGTCTCCATGATCCTTGGGGGTTTTAGACACATAGAGATGGTGAATCTAGGTGAGATCATTCATTCTTCTCTAATCTTTTTCCACTTTCTTCCTCATGTGAAAGTGGATCGTTGTTCCATTCATCATAGATTATCCCATTGGTATGTTTTATTACTTTTAGTGCATTATTATCTCAATTAAATTTATAACATCTTCTATTTTTTGGTAATGGTATTTGATTTATCATTATCAATATTCTTATTAAAAATTGGATGATAATTTAATTGAATATTGATAGAATTATCTGAGAATGACATTGGTTTGGATCGACAAGGCTTCAAGATGTTCCATGATCGTGGAAAATGTCTATTAAAGGTTTTTTTATGAATGTATGTCTTCTGGTCATCTATATAATTTTTTTTGAAAATTCTAGTAGGATATTTTATTGTGACATATTATAGATTTTTGTATTTTTCTTATCATAGAATCAAGAAAGAGTCGAGAGTGGTCAAACTCTATTGTATGAATTTGGGTCTAAGGTACATAAGTTGGGTTGTTATCATTAATGTATATTAATTTAATTATTTTATATTTTACGTTGATTCTTTAAAATGTTACAGAAATTTTTCATTAATGTTATTGTAATTATTTTGTGAACACTCTGTGGATGGTTTCCCAATTTTCAAATATGGTGGCAGAACCCAGTATATTAGTTGACAACTATGGATTTCACCTTTGAATGTCAATTTCTTGGTAAAAAATTAACTAATTAATATTTAGTAATAATAATATAATTTAGAATTATTAGTAATGATTTGGGTCTCATTATAATCCTTAGTGGATACATGGACTTGGATTGCGCAGACTAGCTGTTGAGATTTTTTTGTATTTGTTGTTGAATTTGTTTGAGAAGGGTGATTCTGCATACTTTAAAATATGGTATTATGTGTATTTATTCACATGAGGTGATAGGTTCTTCACAATGTGTTAATTAACCTTAAATTAATAAATTTTTAGCCGTACGTATTGAATTATTAATTAACAACCCTTAACTCTTAATTAATTAAAGGAATCAACCATAATGTAATTGTAAAATCTAATAAGGGACATGATGGACCATTTTTCACTCTATTAACACTATCCACCAATGGATGATCCTTGACCATTAATTAATTCTTTTAATTTCATGGTCATCTTAGAGTGTTTGGATGTCCTATATGAATCCTAGAGCATGTGAGACCATTGCTTGTTTCATTTATCACATCGGTCTATTTATATATGGATTTTGTTACTCATTCTTGACGTATTAAGTTATTCCTTTATGTGTAATCCCATTTTTTATGAATATTTTCACTAGTATATATATATATATATAAGAAAAATATAATAATAGATATCATGTGTGTTCAAACACATCCTAGTAGAACCTGTTTCAATTTTTAATCACATGTGTGTCCTGGTAATTGTTATGACTAGTGGTTATATTCTATGTTCAATCTATATGTATGTTATACACAATTTTGAGATATATCATATTTTTATTAGATTAATTTTTTAGTGGTTAATTTAGGTGGAACATAATTTTGTAAAAACTCATTGCGGGCTTGTGTACATGGATTATAGTGGTGGAAATGATGGACCTGGTCACAAGGTAGGGGAATGACGGCTTGGAGGCTTAGCCCATGACATCATATTTTTAGTATGATAACCTTTTTTAAATATAGTGAAATTTCCAAAACTGAGTTTTATGTTTCCTCAATGTGACATGGATTCTATATGATGTGTTTTGTTGATTCCTTTTGGACACTGACTGATATGTTACCTTGATTCAATGCGGATATTGAGGGACATTTTGACATGATTCGTTGTGAATGTCAAGGGACATGTGTCTCGATGCCTTGTGGACTAGAATTTTTGTTTCCTTTTATAAACTCTAGTACCCATTTTGACTATGATCTTACATTAAGTCTAAATACATACGTAGAGGTGTTTGTGGTGGTTTTAAAAGAACAAGACTTCTAGACATTTTCATTTCTTGATTGTGATTTTTGTGATTATGAAATGTTTACAATATTATGAATTTTTATATGAATTTTTTAATGAGGTTATCACAAGAATATGAAGTATATATTATTAGTATTGTATTATACAACATTTTTGGGGTCCAAATAAGTTGTACTAACACCCTTCTTGGGTGGACATCGAACATGGGTACTCATGAATCCCTCACTTTTAGTTTCAATGGCTGAGTCTATTACTTTTATCCCTACCATAATAATAGAATTTTATTGTTTTCTTAATACTCTGATAAAATTATAATTTCATATTTATAAATTTAATTTTAATTGAGTAATTTTGTTAATGGTATTGTCTCCCCATGTTTCTACCATAGACCCTCAAGTTTAGGTAGTACCATCTGGCGTACAGGTCGGCCCACTTGAGGTAATGTGATTTTTTGTCTCAAAAAATGTGATGAGGGTTAGGATGATACAAAATTGTATCAAAGAACTAGATTCTTTATTTTCCAAATTTTGTGGGTTTTTAGGTAGTACTGATAGAATTGTGTTAACGATTTTGATGAAACTTAGTTTGGTTCCTCACAAATACCTTTATCAAGGTAATTACATTTTACTAGGGCATGGGATTGATGTTATTTGTCTACTCTATTACAGTCATATATTTTTAACTCGTGTGATGCACATGAGTTTGGATTTTATTATTTCATATGGATTTTTCTATTTATTATACCGGTAAGATGTTCTACATGAATCATGTTTGGAGGATAGGTTTCTTATCACATATATACTACTTGTATGTGATTATACTAGAAATGGAGGACTTGATTTCATATTTTCAACAACATTTACATATTTTTTATTTATGAGATTTGATTTATATAAATTCCAATGCATGTCTATATTGGAAAGCATGTCTTGTGGTATTATGGTGTGTTGTACCTGGGTGATGATGATGACGATGATGATAATAGTAATTATGATGGTGATGATGATACATCCCCTCAATGAAAACATGATTCTACGTCACATATTTTTTCCTTACAAAGTGTTAATTTCCTAATAATGAATCTTGTGAGGGTATCAATAATATCGGTCTAGTTAATTAAACTTCTAAATGTCACCCATATGGAGTTATCCAACTTGTACATAGTGGTATTTTGTTTGATCGAACTAGTTTTATATGGACTATTGATGTGGTTAGTCTATGGTTGAATATGTTTTTACATATGTTTATATATATATATATATGATGGTTTTTGGTTTTTAAACCAAGTGGAAACTTGTATGGGTTTGGGAATGATCATGTGTCTTAGAAATTAGAATCTAGTTACTAGTGAGCCTGTGTATCGTGTTTCGTGAATAGAACCTAAGTGAAAATTTTCTCCATGAAGTGATAGTCAATTTTAATTCTTATGGGATGGTTATCATTGATGATAACTATCAATTAAAATTAATAACCTCTATGTAAAGACCCGTAAATTTCAAGGAAATATTTTTCATTTTTCTTTGGAATTTTACAAGAACGCAGTTTCTAACGGAGCCTGATTCCGAGGCCCGGTGTGCCCGGAATCAATTTACGAAGTTTGGCTCGGGTATGTTCAGTGAACGGATGAGAGGGTTTTTCTAACTTTTGAACCGGTGCTCGGAATCGAATTCTGAGGGCACCGATGGAATCGCAACGCCGGTAATTACGTAGAAACTCCTCTTCCGGAGTTGCGTTTTCTCGGGTGTGGTTTTTAATTTTCAGGATTAAAGTTAAGAAATAAAATAATTTTGCGACAACATTATTTAATTTCACTTAAGCCACTTGGAAGCCACTTGAAGCCACTTAAAAGCGGCTTAATCTGAGTTGAATTGGATAGGGTACTATCCAAAAATATCCTACCCTCTTGGTAGGATATTTGTGAGGTGGGGGCCGCACGAGCCCCACCATTTCTTTCCGCTAACTAACACACCCGCTAAAACCCGTCTTTATGAAAGTCAACTGACGCGTTTTCTTAAATTCTTAACAGAAAATTTAATTGGACATTTTTTTTTCGTAAATTAAATGAGCTGTTTCTTTCGTTGAATTAATTCTATGAATTAATTGTTCATTTCTTATCTTTTGAAATTCAAATGTTTAGTTGTGTAAATAAAATAAGGCTTAGGCTTATTTTATTTTGGGTTGGTCTCCTTTGACACCTTGAGAGATTGTGAGAAGCCCTCTCCATCTTCTTCAACCTTGATGAAAAACACGAAGAACACTTAAGCTCCGACGAAGAACGCCGCTTCTCTTCTTCGTAGCCGGTGTGTTTCCGAAGATCGACGACGCCGCTTCTTCGATCTTCTTCCCGTGTCAACGAAAGGAGACGTCGTTTCCTCCTCGGACTATCTCCATCATCTTACGAAGCTTCTCCAGCGACGTACCTCTTCGGACGCACCTTGACGTCAACGGAAACGACGTTTGATTTCCACGATGCCCGACCTCTGCGACGCTAGTCTTCCGTGGCTTGATTGATGTGCTCCGCACTTGAATCCGAGGTAGGGGATTGTTGATATTTTATTTATTTATTTTCCATTCTTGATTCTAGAATGTCGAACTTCGAGGATAAAGGATTAAATGTTATTGTCTAACGAGAGGGGGGCCCGGACCGCACCAACACGGCCGAACCCCCCTCCTATGTTCATAATTGTTTCCTTGCGGATGGAACGGGATGGCATGGTGCTGTCGCACCACGCGGGAATCGCACGACAATTATTGTGCGGCGCCGTCGCGCCGCGCCGTGGAAAGAAATCCAAGAACGCAACGCCGTCGTGTCGTGTCGAAGAAAGTCAAAGGCGCAGCGGCCGGATCGGGGCCACGGCGGGGGGAAGCGATGTCGTCGCATCGTGCCGGACGGCATAGGCCGCGGCCGGTTCCGGGCCGCGGCGGAGCAAGATGACCGGCGGCCGGCACCGGGCCACCGGTGTCGGCGAAGGAAGGACCGGTCGTCGCCGGTCCTTGCTGGCGAAACCGGCCGGCCAGTGCGGGCCGGTCGGACAGTGGAGACCGGGGGAATTAATTTCCCCCGACCGGGTCTCAAAAGCGGCCTTATTTAAGGGGCCGCGGTTCTCAAAGGAGGGGGGGGGCTTTGCCCCCCACGCGTGGCACCCGAACGGCGCCCAGGCCGCGCCGTCGTGCCGGTCCGTGCCGGACCACGCCGCCGCGCCAGACGGCGCCGCCTTGCCTGCCCGCGCCGCCGGCCGGGCCGGGTTTTCCGAGCTGGGACGCCGCCCGGGGCGGGTCGAACCGGTTCGGCTGACCCAGGGGGGGGGGGGGTCGGCCCGGGTCGGCCCGGGCCCAGACCTCCAGTTTCGGACCACTTTCGGTCAAATGCTCGTATCATGGGCTACGGGCCTCCAAACGACTCGCCGTCAGCGGCAACACGATCCTTGAATCGAGACGGTTGTTTCGGTATACTATACTCAAGGTGCACCTTCCTTTTCGGGAGCCTACGTGGTTAAAACTCCATAGTTAAGCGTGCTTGGCCTAGAGTAGTGATCAGGATGAGTGACCTCCTGGGAAGTTTCCCAGGGTGGGTGTGAGACGGAAAGACCAATAAATAACAGACCGGGCATCCGATTGACACGCCGTCTGTTTCGTTGAATTCCTCTAAGTGAGACGGATCTTTTGCCTTACTCCGCTCGAGGTTTGGATGCCGACGGAGTGCGGTCGGGGTGGATCGCACCGAAATCCAACCGGGCCCCTGAATGAAAAGGCCAATAACTCTCTGACCGGGCGTCCGATTGACGCGCCGTCTATTGCGTTGAGTTCCTGTTGATGATACGGAACTTTTGGCATCTTTCGCCGAGATTTGGATGCAGTTGGATAGTGGCTGGCTTGGATCGCACCGAAATCCAACCGGGCCCCTGGAACGGAAAAGCTGATACCTTTCTGACAGAACGTTCGTTTGACGAACCGTCAGCGGCGTTGGTGATCTCATTGAGAAACGGTCCCTATGAGTATACCCTATGAGTGTTCAGGGTATAGTTGAGTTACAGCCGGATTGGTTCGCACAGGAAACCAACCGGGTCCCTGGGACAAAAAGGCAAATAACTCACAGTCCGGGGCGTCCGATTGACGCGCCGTCTGTTGCGTTGAGACCCCTATGACGAGGTGGTTCTTTGAGATAGTTCTTTGCGGAAATTTGTGATACGTGGAGTATCGGCCAGTAGCTCATGGAGCGGACCCTCCCGGAGACGAGCGTGCGGAGTACAGAGACCGTATAGCCGGCTGAGACCTGACGACTGCTTGATCGACTCGACTTGGAGTGAGTCGAATAGCCCAGTGGACGGAGCGCCCAGTATTCGGCGACAGACCCACGGCGGACGGAGCGCCTGGTAGTTGGCCGCAAACCCGCGGTACTCGACAGGAGGAGTACCTCTGTAGGCTATTAGTGGGAGCGCCCGGTATTTGGCGACAAACCCTCAGCGGACGGAGCGCCCGGTAGTTGGCCGCAAACCCGCAGTACTCGACAGGAGGAGTACCTCAGTAGTCTTAGGTTAGTGAGCACTACCTTGGAGTCGTGACATGACCACTGTACACTCCAGAGATGGAGCTCTTCAGCAGTTACGGTTTCGATAATGAAAATCCTGGTTTGAGCTGAGACTTTTGACCTTTGTGTTTACCTCATGATTGAGATGGGTCACTTGATAACTTAGGTATATGTATGGGTATATACCTAGGTAGTGGTTATCCGTTGATTTCACAATCCTTGTGTTTCCTCATGATTGAGATTGGTTACTTGATAACTTAGGTATATGTATGGGCATATATCTAAGTAGATGTTATCTATTGAGATCTTCTTGTGGTTATCCTTGTTGGTTTAGTGAGACCTTGAGGGTCTCGGGGTCCCTACTGAGTATCGTTATACTCACCCCTACAAGGGCTATGCCCGCCCCTCGTTGTGTTGGTTGCAGACGACGGGCTGTGCTGACGGAGGTCGAGTGTTCGAGGACTGGACAGTACCCGGAGGTGGATTACATGATGAGTCGGTACCCGGAGGTGGACTACACGACGAGTCAGTACCCAGAGGTGGACTACGCGACGAGACGACTCACACAGGAGGTTGACGGAAAAGAGCGTGGAGGAGGCAATCTGTACCTACCCTTCAGGTAGGATCCAAGGTGGACGACCAGGAGCTTCGCTATCTGTACCTACCCTTCAGGTAGGACCCGAGGAGGACGACCCAGGAGCTGCTTCCCTCTTCCAGCTGTTTGTCTTTTTGCTATTGTACCTTGTTCAGTTGTAGTTGTACTTTCTTTTGGGTTTGTATTCTGGCCCATTTACTTTTCAGATTTTCTTTTGTACATAGTGTTTTGTTTCCGCTTGAACTCTGTGGTGCTTGTTTTCTTTTATAAAGGCAATGCCTTCCCAGTTATCGGGATTTTACGCCTTTGGTGCTAGTCGCCAGCCCCTCGCCTATGGAAGGCGGGATTGGGTTAGTCACGGCACGGGCCCCGAGGACGGGTCGTGACACTCTAAAAGTACTATTTTAAGGTCATACAATTTTTTTTACATCCCTGTATTATAAGGATGCTTGAGTTCTAGTACTAAGGATACATGTTTGGGGTTTGGCATTCTCATACACTTATGGCATCAAGGGTGGGACTAGGGGTTGGTCCACCTATTGGATTGGAATTTAACACTCATTGGGTTTCGAGTGAATGTCCTTGGTGGCTGGACATATCTGGGGCAGTACATCGTTGTAAACACAGTGGATCGAACTAAAAACCATGTGACGAGTACTGTGTTTTGAATTTCAATAGCTAAAATATTCTATTTTTTTATATGAGCATTAAGAGTACCCAATTTTGTGTGTTGTAACCTTATTGTTTGGGAAATTATATAGGTGTATTAGGCTTGGAAAAAAGGTTAGTTACAAATCTATAAATCACTTTATTAGGAGAAATGAAATTATTTATCATGTCTTACTAATAATGTCTTGATGCATGGGAATTCATGAACATGGATATTCATGTTTTCAGTTGAACCAGTGAAGTATGAAAGATATATAACCATTAAAATATTGTCATGTTCTATGTATGAACCTAAAAAAATTATTTAGTCATGGTCCCAAGTTATTTAAGGGCCAGTTCACCCTCATGGTTACAAACTACTTAACTTTGGGTGAATATCACAAGGATTTGTATCTTTAGGGTTCATGTGATTGAAAATTTATCTATGGTGAGGAATGAAATTTTAAGTGGATTGAGGCATAATTTCCATATCAATATTAGTTTATCATATTTGTAAATATCATGGATTTTTTTAAGTGCTTGTATTTAGTGATGAGACCCACCTGGGTCAAAATTGGTCACTTAATCGTCAATTGCTAAAGAACATTATGCACGTCGCAAATGGATATTTGGATTTATATAACTAAATTTAAACTATCATATTATGTACAATTATTTGTGTTTTTATAATATGTTATTAATGTATTATCATTATTAGTCAATGTATTTAAATACATACTAGTTTGGGGACAATTATACAAATGGAATAACTGTGAGGTGAAAATAAGGTTACTCCTATGGTGGGGTGCATCAATTTAGTAACATGTGTATGACATATCTTATAAAATTTATTTTGGTCTTGTGTATGACTGTTCATTAGAATAAAATGGTAACTCTATAAAACCAATGTGCAATAGAAAATAAAATATATGGTTTTATGATGAGTTTAGAATTTTTAATTAGGATATAGAAATGAATAAGATGGTTCTGCCCACAATTAAATCATGTGTTGTTGAGTGATATTTTAAAATTTCTTTTATTATTTCTATTATTAAAACCATAAGTGAGGACCCTAAAAATCAAATTTATAACCAATTTATTTAGATCTAAATAAAGAAAAAACATTTTACTAGGATTAATTATATGGTTTCTATGTCAATTTTCTGAAAAAGTCTCTTTAGAACTTCCTTCATTATAATTATGATCATCAATGTTTAGAATCAAACTAGTGGTGATCCATACATGGTTCATTGATCATTGAGAAATGATAAACAATCTCTCTATGATAGTACGGGGAATCTAATGTATTTAATTGTTTGTTCATGATAACTTTTTCATTATTCATGATGAATCTCTTAAGAATTTAACATTATTGAGGGTGAGATAGAATGATGAGTTTAAAGAGAATAAATTGTTCTCAATAATTCAATAATTTTTATTTTCACCCAACATACATAATAGGCATAACCGTCTATTTATAGATAGAGGTTTTAGTTTAGAATATTATTTAATTGCATGTAAGGAATTAAACAGTGTTATAACATTAAATAAACTCAATGGAACATCTAAATAATTATACAATCATTTTCTGATGTCTTCATCTTGTTTAATAACAAATATTATTTAATAACATTTTTAATTAATTTTTTTCACTGGATACGGTCTTTCTTCATTCGAACTCAACATGAATTTATTGAAAACATAAATAAGAATTTTGTTCACCAATAAATATTTATAGAGAGATTGTTTAGTCCAGTAATTGGTAATGGAACCTAGAAGAAAGAACATAATGTCACATTGAAAAAATACTATGTATGAACTCTCACAGTATAGTCTAATCCCTTTTTCACAATATCTAATAAATAAAGATTCACATCTTTGTCACCAATCAATATGATTGATAAATATTTAAATAATTTTTTTAAACAAACATATCATTACACCATGGGTAGGAATTTAATGATAAGTTTATATTCCAATAAATAGGTTGAGATGTGATCTTCCATAATGATGGAAGGGGCATGTCCTTCCTTTATTTATCCATTAAATTCATGTCATTTGTGATGCACCGATGACACCTAGCCTCACCATGAACTTATATCATCATGGTTTGCATCATCGAATATAAGTGAAGGAGTTATGAAAAGCATTAATAATAATCATAATGTCTGCGGACCAACTCACATGATCACATATTGGAATATCCGATGAAATCAAAACATGAATAACTCCTACTAGTGGGTATGTTATCATAATCTTATGTCTTTGAAATTTACAAATGGGAACGTCATAAGAATTGTAATCCTCTACTTAAGAGTACTCATAATGTGAATTATTTGTTATATTTGTCCCATCATACTATTTTATCCGACCATAGAACACTATATAATAATATCACCATAGCACTTCACGGTTCTCATCAAAGCAGGGAACTGCTATGACCTTATAAATGTGACGAATACACTATGAAATTATTATGTTCATGTCATTAAAAAAATGAACAACATTTATTATTATTTAATTAATTTTCTATAAATCTAATATACATTTAATTGATGTTCATTAAGATTATACTTGGACCCAAACACCAATAATCTCATACATATACAAGAGAAAACATCCTTATAATGTTAATCTGCTAAAACATACAAAATAATCATGTTTGTACTGATTCAAGGCATTAGAAAAGTGTTCCATCACATTTTACTCCATGTAAATTATGATCAAAAAAAATTCTTCTCTTTTATAATAATCCTTCATGAGATGATACTCCAACAGTTTGTGCTTCATCTACTAATGTGACATTTCCTTTTATTTGAGTTTTACCACTACAGTATTAGACTTTAAGAATGTGATTATATCATTACTACAAGGTTTTATTTAAAGCCCTTATATAAAGATTCATTTATATTGTAAATTTTTAGAAACATCATAAGTCATAGTATACTTTGACACCACTTTAGAATACATAACCACATCCCAAATTGAACTATTTCAGCTTACAACACCTCTATTCAAAATGAAGATGTTATCCTTTTATGGATTTATGTCTTCTTGATTAGTTTGTAAACTAGCATCTACATGTCCTATAATGAATAGTTCCTCATATCCTCTTGAATCTTGGAACATATCCCTTTTATTCCTTGGATATATAAGGATATTCTTGACTTTTATCCAATGGTGTTCACCATGATCTATATGATATCTTCTTATCCCACATAATAGCTAGGCAACATCATGCATAGTACATATCATACAATACTTTACTAACCTATTTATTGACACATATAAATTAATTTCCATTATTTTTCATTCGTCATGTGTTTCAGGGTACATTTTCTTAGATAGATAAATGTCACATGATTCCATCAATAATTTCCTTTTTGGATTGTCTATAATAAATCTCTTCAATATCATTTCAATGAATGTATTTTGACACAGTCTGATGAACCTACTGGATTTATCATGATAGATATAGGTCCCAAGAATATATGATACCTTGAACCGGTCCTTCATAGATAATAATTAGTTCTACCATGAAATAATAGACTCTAATAATAGTATTTTGATTCCCATAAGTAATATTTCATAAATATATACAATTAAGAAAATTACCTCACTCCCCCTAAACTATTTGTACATGCCTGGAACACACTAATTCTTTAGTAAAACAAATGTAGTTATGGATTTGTTAAAATGAATGTTCTAGAACATAGATACATGATTTAATATATAAAAAAAATTAAATTTTTATATCATGATGACATCCTTGGGAGTCACAAAACCTTCAGGTTGGGTCATATATACATCATCAAAAAGGTTCCCATTGTGTAATGCAATTTCGATATCCATTTTACTAATCTGATAGTCATGGTAAGTTACAATGGAAAGTATAATTCCGACTGATTTCAGCATTGTAGCTGGTGAAAAGGATCCATAGTAGTTAATTACATGATGATGTTTAAAACCTATTAGAATAAGGAATTCCTTATAAGTACTATATTTTCCTTCCATGTCTATTTTTTTCTTTGATACCCATTTTCAACTAACATTCTTTACATCAACTGGATAATCAATAAAATATAGACTCAGTTTTGGTATGTGGAATCCATTTTATAATGGATTCATTTACATAGAAACATATGTGTCACTTACAACTTCCCCATATGTTATAGGATCATTATTATCTTCTAATAGTGGATCTCCATACTCGGTGACTATTAAACAATATCCTTATAATTATTTATCCTCTGTAATAATCTTACGCAATATATGTTTCTATAAAAACTTCTTCTTCCATGAAGATTTGTGAAAATATTTTATATACCAAATCATGTATATCTTGATCCTAGACAACATAAATCTCTATATCACTCCCACCATATATTTTAGAGATGATGTCATTCACAATAAATGATGTACACATATCAACGATCACCTTTTTATTTGATGGATTTTATAGGTATTATAACATTTTTATGGGGTATATCCGTTGAAGATACACTTTGTAAATTAGGGTGAAATTTTTTTGTGTAATGAGGCCTTAACAAACAATTTCCAACCCTACACATGTTATTATGAATACACTTCTTTATTTCCATTAAAAAATATGTATGGTAAACTATTTTTTACTGTAGGTAGAACTCATTTTGGTACATATTAAACTATTTTTTTGTGTATCCACCAAATAATAATGGAACACTCGGCTGAATCATCATTCATCTCACCATGTTATAAAAGGGTTGGAACCTCCTTTTAAAAGAATAATTTTATTGATTTTTATTAGGAGGATTGAGTTTAGAAATAAACAATATACTAAACAATCAAAGGTAAGAAATGAATTATTCATAATGATATTCTCCACCATGGCCTTAATGGTGTTTCTTAATCTTCATTCAATGTTGTTTCTCAAATTCATTCTTATATTCCTTAATTATTCCAATGTAAAATTACTTATAAATTATTATCCAGATGTATCCATATCTACTAAAATCCTCATGAAATGTTATAAATTAAGAGTTCCCACCCCTTACCTCAATAGGAAATGGTACACATATTTATGTATGAACATATTCAATAAACCCTTTGTCCCTTTCAAATTTCCCTCTGAATGGGGATTTGTTTATTTTTCCTTATAATCATATATGACATACACCAATTGGTTTTAGTTAAATAGTATCAATATATCCACCTTTGTGTGATTTAGTCAATAATGCTTGGTTTATATGACTTATACATTGATGCCAAATTTGGGTGTGGGTGGATTTATGTGAAGATGTTCTGTTATAGATTCTCATTATATGTTTTGTTAAAGATAACACATATATACCATTATTTAGTTGTTCCATAGCATGAAAAATTATACATTTATAAAACTAGTAACATTTATTTCCAAAATTGAAAATAAAACCATCTGTATGAAGTCTGGAAACCAAAATAATTGTTTTTCAAATAGATGTAACTTTATAACTACCATTTTAAACCAATATCATTTTTTTTTTGGAAATATGAAATGGTATTCCTCGATAGCTACAGAATTTTGTTTTGTGTTTTTGGGATGATCATAGATCAATATCCCCTCCATCAATTTTTATAAATCTACTTGAACCCTATATTTGAATACATGTGTGAGCACCAAAATCTCTATGTTAAACTAAATTTACTGAAATTGATAAATATCACTTGATAACAATCTTACTTGAGTAATCCCCTTTCTCCTTCAAGGTAAAATTTTTCTTCCTATTTCATTTCCTTCCAAATTAAAAACAAACAACATATTGTTCCCTTTCTTCCCCTAGAACTTCCACTTCTTAGTGGGGTATTGAGAAGAATCCTTGAGCGTGGAGGATTTTTACATGTTCACCCTTGGGAATAAATTGTTTTCTTGCTTTTTCACCATATCAACTTGGTCAAGAAGAGTGTGGAGATCTAGTATAGGTTTTTCAATATTGTTGACTTTCAAATTCCCAACAACCTATGATAATCTCTAATGGAGTGAAGGCATAATGAGATAAGTTATTCATGTATTTTAAACACTAGACCATTTTGTAATTTAATTTTTACAATGTGAATGACAATGTGGGACTCATTGGGGGAACTCTCTCCAATCTTGATCAGAATGTGATCCTTTGAAATATCAAACCATTCATGTATATCTCTCTTCTGATATAGGCCATATAGAAGCTCAAGAATGTTGTACACATCCCTATTATCTTGTGAAATCATATCCTCACATTACATAGATTAAAGAATATAACATTGAAGATAGATTGTGTCTTTCATGTGTTTCACATAAAATAATAACTCTTCATCACTAGCCATATTATCATGTTGATTAATAATTGAGGATTCCAGCATTTCTGAATTATATTCATAGCACAAAACAACCTGAAAGAATATGTACCATTCCTGTAAGTTACATAAATTTAATAGGTTTAATTTCTCTATTATTGATCAAATTTATAGTTTGGTTGTTGTGTTTTTTATTTAATTATAAAGTTAAAAGAAAATGTTATTAATACTTTATTATTTCATAATAATTTTGAAATAATAAATTAAATTATTTAGTTAATTCACCCACTATTTTATCAACCCCAAATTGTCCTCACTATTGATCATGGAATGTCTAGATTCTATGTAATTCTAATTTAAACGATCAGAATTACTTTTCTTAATGATCCTGTTTTTTGACTCAGAATTTTTTTTAAATTATTTAGGTATTTGGTTTTGTTAACTGTTGGATTAGATCACATTGAAACATTGTGTTGATTCACCGATATTGAAATCCTGACATAGAAATCAACAACACATGCATCTATTTTTTTTAATATATTTTTTCTATAAAACTAATTTCAGGTTCTGTTAAGTAAAACTGAACCCCTTATAAGAAATCCCAAATAAAAGTATGTGTTTAGACATTTTCCATATACTAAACAGAGTTCTATGGTTCCATTCTCTATCAGCTGATTGAATGCTTAGTTTTAATTAATATATAATTAAGGCATTTTAATTTGGTATGTATAGATCTTATCATGTTTTATATTTTACAAGTATTGTTAATATTTATGTGGATTTTACATAATTAATTAATCATGATAGATAAAACATTTATTCATAATACATTTATCTATATTCACACATAAATTCTTTTATTCATTTGATTGATTTATTTCATACATAAACCAGCTATACACTTATGTATCACCTCATATGGAATCATAATAGTTCTGTAATGAATGGTATCCCCATTATAAGGGATTCTCTATTAAATACAAGTGTTTATTCCCAACACGTATGTGAGGGGAAGAAAAGGATTGGTTAAATTGGATTTCATAAATATACTTCGACATGCATGTCCTACATAATATTAGAAGGAGGGATGATTCTAAAGACATCATTTAATTTAATATAATTAAATACCATGTAATAAATTATATTAAATAAATTTCAAAAGGTACATAGGTCTTTATCAAGCTCATAATCATTCTTACATTCCATTAATATACACATGTGCCTTGATATAATTCATTCCATTATTCGTTCTTTATTATTAAGATAAACATGCTTTCATAAATTAATTAAGGATTTAATTAATCCCATTTTATTTTAATGATCATCCTGTGTGAATTGGAGATACCCAAAATTTTTGGAATTCAATTAAAATAAATGGAAAAATAAATAATGACTAAATTATTATAAAAAATTAATTGATCATTTAAAAATAATTAATATAAATATTAAATTATAAAACGCAAAATGGTGTGAAAATCAATAAAATAAGGATTAAATGATGAAAATTTTCAATTCAATGTAATATAAAATCCTATCATTTAATGGGAGACAACACTATATGTATAGACTAGCTACAAACCATGTATCTTGATATCCTTGTATATACGATATGTGCATAGGTCTATTGTGTGTACTCTACCATACTACATTAGGTGTAGATACCAACTAGATTCCATGTGTTTCACTTTCTGTGTGTCCAGGATGAAAGTGTGGGTATTTGGAATGCACCCTAATGGACTAAAAGACTTATAAAACAAAATACATGTTCTTTTACCCCAATTTTAGGTGTTCTATAAACCTACTTAAAATCATGATGTGTTCTAAGGAAAGATACTAAAATATGTGTGCAATCTAGCCACACATCATGTATCTCTTTATGACATGTGTCCACTTTTCTCATTGAGTGCCTCATAGTGTATTTAAGATGTAATAATCAATGAACTACATGATGTGTATACCTCATACATGATGTGTAAATCATAATTTCTCCATTTAATCTATCTCATGAAGTTTAACATTGTATTATGACCACAAATATTGCGTAATTTAGGCCATTAAACCATGATGAGTACATAGAATTTATTCTAACACACACTCTTTAATCTAGAAACCATTTTCCTTGATGGATGGTTAACATGAGATGTACACCCCTTTCCATCATTTCATGTCACACAGTGTATCACTTCGAGCATCCAGATATAGTGTACCAGGGTCAAAAATGTGTACATACAAGTAAACTCTATGGAACGTTCTCTTACCAATAAAACAATTTCTTAGTTCTATAGGTAATCCCTAGTAATTATTTATCTTTTCTTATTGATTAATGAAAATAAAAAACTTAATGAACATGACTAATATGCCAAAGAAGGATAATACAAATAGGATTAAGTAATTACTAACATTAATTGAAAATGTTAACGAAATTATGGATAAATTAATAAATGTAAATATAAAACATTAATTCTATTATTCCAATTCATCATTTTTGATGAAAATGCATTTTCTTGTGGTTGATATAATAATGTTTTCAAATATATCTATACCCAAAACTATGAGTGGGGATATTTTATTTAAAATTTATAATTATTTTATTTAGATCAGAAGAAAAAAAATTAACTTGTCTTAGGTTTCATTCTTTGAATATTCTTTTAATCATTCAAAATTAATCTTCTAGGTTTTTTTTCTTTGAACCTGATAGGATCCATGGATAGATGCCCTCTAGAAGTGATCCACATATTCTCCTTTGACCTATAATAAATTCCTAACTACAACATCTCAAGATTTTGTGGAATATATTCATCCAATTTTGTTAAATTTATTTGATATCATGTGTTACACACAATGAACTATGTATATTGTGTTACACATAAAACAATTTTTTTCTTTAATTTCACATAAAATTGAGTTTGTTCAATAAATTTTCGTACACACAAGTTTGAGTCATACCAGGCAATAATATAATGTTTATATTTTCATTTAATATTGATGTTATCACCTAGACACTTTATTGGAGTGTGTGAAAACTAAAATATATAATATGTTTAAAAATGTTTATAATTTTTTAAAAAATTAATGCAATATAATTATATGAATAAAACAATAATAAATCAAGTTTTACACTTAAAATAGTTTTTTCCTAAAAAGTAGTTTTATTATAATTTAATTGAATTTTTTTTCTATTTCTATTTTGGAACTTTTATAATTTTTATTTTTTAAAAATAAGAATAATTCATTACATATTAACATATAAATTTATATTTGGTTTTTTTTTGTTTTTTCCAAGAATTTTAATTTTTTGATGAAAAATGAAAAACACATCATTTTAAAAGAAACTTTTTTGAATCAAAATTTTTATGTAGTTATATTGTATTTAAAATTTGATTCAATGAATAATTAGTTAAATTAAACATAAACCAATCTAGTTTGTTTCAATTGATTCAATTTGAAAATGAAAATGGATATAAAAACATTTCAATCATTTAAAATTTTCTCCTTAAAAACATGTTGTCTCACTCTACCAATAAGATTAATTTTAAATTAATTATAACCACTTCTATGAATTAAATTTGGAAAAATTATTATACCTATTACAAATCAGTATGATATTTTGTTCTAATTATAAAAAATTTAGTTATTTTATGAAATTATTAGGGTAAATAATTAAAATTGAATATAATGATTTAGGTGAGAGCAAGATTACTTTATGGTTAAAACTAGAATATACGGTGTATAAATGACCCAACACATATCCAGTACCCATTTTCTAGACATATTGTGACCATCAACACCGTAGGTTAATTTTTTAAGAGTTATTGGGATTCAATTTCATGAAATTGTTTAGTATAATATGTTATGGAAAAATACAAAAAATGAACTTTCCTTGATTTTAACACTTTTAATGGCTTTTAGTAGGGTAGATGCTATATAGGTTTGGTTTTAAATATTATATTGGAAGATAAATTTTTTATTTTAACAAAATAATATATATTTAAATTTTATAGGAGTTATAATTTCATTAAATTCATAAAAAACACCAACACATGGATTAATTTATTAATAATTACATAAAATAAATGATATTTTATTAAAATATTTGAAATTGAAAAAAATATATATTATATTATTCCAAGTGATTTATTAGTGTTAATATATATATGAAAATATTCCATTCATGGTCTAATTGATAATTTCTAATGAACATAATGACCCATAAATTTTAAAAACCTTATTTTAATAGTTATGGTTATATTATAGTTTTTTCTCGTCACATATGTTTATGAAAATATTAATTTCCAATACATAATGTTTTTTCATATATATGTTATTTTTAATATTTTTTAAATTTTTAGTATAAATTTCCAAAATGAGTTCATTTTAATTTGGATTAATTTAGAATTACAAATGTTATAAAACAAGCTACTGAAATGAACCACCAAAATGAAATAAATAAGGAAAAATAAAGACTATGAAAATAATAATGATGATGATTTTTTGTTTGGGAGGTGTGATTATTCATTAAAAATAATTCCCCTTTAATCTATTATTTTTCATTTTGGAATCACATCTGTAAAGGGTGACCTCCCAATACTATTTACCTGTTCGTATTTCCAATATTTTTACTCCTCCACTACAGAAAGATAGTCACTCTTCTCCTCTCTTCACACCTCTAAATCCATTTGAATTGTCCAAAAACTAAGTGAATAATCTACCAACATAACTCCATCAATTTTATAATCCTAAATTTATGAAATAATTCTACCATGTAATTCCTTTTGTGAAAACCAAAAGGTGTTACCTCAAAAAAAGAGGCAACATTCATCAATGTGCATTTCAATTTTATTTCTTCGTCCACTCATTCATTTTTTCTTATTACATGATTATATAATAAATTAATTGTCCCAAGTAAAAATAGATCATTTATTATATGGTTTTTACTTATATCTACACACTTATTAATCATATGGGTAATGAAATTACTATTCGTGTGTATGGAAGAATACCACCTTGAAAATTGATTTTTTTCATTTTTCCTTTACCACCACTCATTATTTTTCATTTTCAGGCATGTTTTATATTATATATAAGATAATTTTAATTTATTATTATATTTAAAATTTTTATGGTTCTCAAACCATGATTACGCTTATTTTGTGGGAGCACAATAACATCCATTGTGGATGAGTTGAATACCGCGTCCTCAAAGTGATACGATTCATTCACACTTACATGGAATGTATTAATGATTATTTTAATAATAATATGTGATATAAATGAAATATATATATATATATATTATCACATAATTACACTTCGAAAAAAATAATAAATCCATTTCATTATTACCTTTTAACGCACTGAAAATTTGAAAATATAGTTTGGGGATATCTGGACTACCACCTCCTCGAAACGATGTGATTCCCTTTACAAAAAAATAATTATATATATAAGTATTTATAATTAAATAATATGGTATATAAGATATATTGATAAATATATAATGATATATTTCACCTAACTTCTTTTCATAATCATCCTTGAAAAATGGGAGTGTTACTCATGAGTATGTACTATATACCGTCTCCATGATTCTAACATTGGATTATTTTTCATAACAATATTTAATGATTGGTTTTAAAAGTATAATTGATATATAAATATGATAAATATTTCATGATTACTTCTCTATATAATTATATAATAAAAAAAATTTCCTTAGATGACCTACCAAATTCGTTTTGTCACATAAATAGAATAGGGTAAACACTCCCAATGTAAACAAAATTACATATGTAGTGGTATAAAACATTGTAATCAGTGAAATAAATGTAAAAAATACCTATAAATGGATCTAAAGAATGTAAATAATTAACAAATATTTTTTCCTAAAGGTAAAGATATATAGGAAACGTTGGTCTCAAGTTAAAGTACATCATCTCAATCTCATTGCATTGAGGAATTGTTTTTGATCTTATATACCCACTTTCCCTTATGAGGTGTATATTCACCCACTATTTCTTATAATATATTAAATTCATTTATTATTATGTTATTTAATGTTTTTTTAAATTTTATTTCATCATGTTGATTATAATTTAAATGATTCAATGTGGTATGGGATACTTGGGAGTGCTTACAGATTATCTTATTCAAGAAAAATCTTAATGATATTTTAATGGTGTTTCCATAAATTAACATAAACACCCCTTATTGTTAATTATCCTCCAATAGGGTCATTTAATATCTAAAAATTCACCATTCCTTCTCTTTATGGATTAATATTTTTTCAATGATATTTTCCTAGATCCATTTTATTTTCCATGGGTGAATCTTGATTCAAAGTTATTGGCATTAAAACAATTCATGGGTTACCAAATTATAAATGAATAATGAATAAATACATGAATTTTATGATTATAATTTTTATTAATGATATTGTATTAAGGAATTATATGTAATGGGTGAGCCTTTTACAACATATATGTGGGGTGGGGAAGTCACCTCCATGTGAGCTCATTACAGCTTATATGTGGGGGGGGGGCCCACATAGCACCTAGTGAGACCATTACATATTATAATTGGGGAGTACAAGATAGAACCTGGTGAGGTTGTTATAACATAAATGATGGGTGGTTCTGTGATATCCCTCTAATTCATTAGTTATGGAAGTCATCCATCTGGCCATTCCATTTGTATGATTTAAATATTTGAAATGTAGTAGTAATTCTATTACAATTAAAGGAATTTTGAGATGAATATAATTCACTATGTTATCAAAATATTTTATAAATTTCTTCATATGGGTTTTATTTATTATCATTTAATATAGTTTGTTTTTTTTAATTTCATAATTTCTTATTTTTTATCCTCATAAAAATTTTAATATGAAGGACAATATTATATTTGTTTTTCTATTTTTATTGAATTTACAGTTTCACTTCATTTTATATCCCTTACTACGCTTCGATGCTCATTCCATGTTTTTTTAAATTTTTTTACAGGTTTGAAGGATAGGTAATGGATATTAAGAGGACATGTTAAAAGTCATGGTGAGTTTTCTTAAAAATATATAATTATTTATTTCAAAAACATTATAATGTGGAAAAAATGGATTGTAATAAGAAGTGTACACATTGTATTTTATGTTATTTTTATGTCTGTGTTATTGACTAATTCTATAAAAATATAATCCTAAAAGGATCCTTAATGTGAAACAATGTAATTTATGGACTAAAACTCATGAGTTTGTAATGTTTTTGGTTGAGTCCTAATAGTTGGTATTAAAGGAATTGTTTAAAAAACATTATAGGTTCAGATAATATTAATAGCATTCCCATAGAATATTTTACATCATTTTTATGTTGAACTAACATAGAATTTTAATATTTCCATGTTTCTCAAACTAAATTATGTTTTTTGATAAATCGTTTTCTAGATAGGTAATAAGAATTCTATTATGGGATGGAACCGAGAGAAAAATATCCTTTAAAATGAACATCACATGACGGTTGGAATTATAATTGAATATATTGTTGTAGTGAGATAATATATGAAACGAGATTTGTTGTAATCCTTATCAGAGAGGACCCCTATCAAACATAAAGAAACATACCTATTTTCATAGTTTAATGATATATCAATGATCAGTATAATATATATGAAGTAATGGGATCCTTGGAATGATAAAAATTTAGCTCTTTTGGTTTAACATTTTGAAGGTGAATCTGATCAATGGTTTTATTTTGTTATGAATACTACAGATAAATATGATCATGATTCCATGTAATGGGAAACAATTAAGGATATTTTCCTTGATAAATATTTCTATGTGATTTCATGACAAATGATGGAGAAACAATTCATGTAATTAATGAAAAATAATGATTATTCAGTCTCCTCATGTGAAGATAAATTTACAAGATTAGAGAGATATGTTCCATATTTTATTGTAAATAATGATATTAAAATTTATAGATTTTAATCAGTATTTAAACCATGTTTATTAACAAATTTTCCCTCTATATAATTTAAAATTTTTGAAAAATTTGTTCATTGTTATGAGTAAGTTGAAATTTAGATTGTTGAGACTTATGTTCGATGATATTTCAAGAGTAAGGAATGGTCAAAGTGGAAGGAAGTGGGTTAAAAAAATGAATTCTATTGTCAAGCATAAAACATGTTCCAAGTGTGGTAGAATACATTTTGTTGAAGTTATGTTTTGATCTGGAAATTTATGCTGGTGTGGTATTTCTAGTCACAAGATTCATGACTACACAATAAATATTATGAAAAAACCAAGATTAAGATAATAGATATCTGGTTAGTAGTGATATGTTTTAACTGTAATGAGTTCGGATATACTTCTAACATGTGTATGAAATTATATACTCATGGTATAAATCAACCAGGTAAAAAATGGAAATCTACGTATAAGTCCTTTACTACATCTACAGTTGATGCCGGGTCATCTAGTGAAGTTATAGATGCTCCAAGGATCTAATAATGCTTCGAAGGTTAGCCAAATGTTCAAGGCTTCAGACACTCCTTCTAAGGTTTTAATTCATTTTATAATAAATTGATTAAGGAATATGTTTTGGAGTATTATATTAGGTTTTAGTTTTATTTTAGGCTTTGGGTTATTGAGAAGTATTAATTTTTTTGGATATGAGTTTTATGGTATTTTTAACTTTTACGGTATATATGATATTTGATGATTAATGGTATTTTTAGGGATATTCATCATATTTCAAGGAATATTGTGAGGGTGAAAATTTTCTTATAAAATTTAACAATTAAATATATTTCATTGTATTCATAGATTATATAATAATCATAAACTTTTCTAATATTACATATTCAACAATGGAATATTCAAATTTCCTACATTTTTTTACTGACATAATTTTCAAATTGCGATGATACCAATTTTTTAATGGGGTAGGATGTCACATCCTACAATGTTATTGTTGGAGTTGGTCGCCAAGAACAAACTACTTTATACTTTATTCATTAATAAAAGCCATATCCCATCTTGATTATTCTTCTGCGTGACAATTCATGTGATAATGTCCTAAGGATAGCTATTTCATTAAAGGGTCATAGATGATCCCTGCTATGATGAGAACCCAGAAGTCCCATAACACTGTTCATGAATAAATTTTCTATGGTTCGATGATGTTATTTTAGGGACACAAATAATATTTTCCATTAGGGTTTATGACTCATAAAACTTTGAGGCACCTTCTCATGGCGTACACCCTTGGTAATATTCAGGAGGATATTATAAGAACGAGACCCACCAGTAGGAAATACACATTTCATAGTGTCATTGGATGTTCCTATCTTCATACGTGTTTATTGGCCCTTAGAATTTATGATTATTATTAATGGGTATTAAAACTCGCACACTTTGTTGTATTGATAAAACCTGTGACGACACACTGTTCACAGCGACGTAGGATAAATTGGGTGTGTCACGAGTAATACTACATTAATAGATAATGTGAGAAAGGATTTTTCCTTTATGTTCCATAACAGAAGTAGATATATCAGGCCCTTTGATGGAATTGATATTGCCTAAATAAATCCAAGGCCATGGTAAAGTATGGGCAAGCTCAATTCCGGAAAGACAAAGAAAGAATAATCTAGCACATGGGTTTATGGCACTAGCATGAAATCCGCTTGATTAGATTTATTGAGGAAAAGGGATTATATTTGACGGTAAGCATTTGTATGAGGTGACACGTCAATGCAGCGTCAACTTCTTTCTCTTGGGTGCCTTGACCTGTTTCTAGACAGTAATCTTGGACTTTAGGAAGGCCAGCCTAATGTGAACGAGAAATATCCTAGAGGGTCAAACACTAAGTGTGTCCATGTATCTCAGTTAAATATTAATTTAACAAGTTAAATAAATATTATTCACGACAGTGGTTTAATAATTATTTAAGGATTCCTGATTCCATTTATTTCGACACTAGTTATTCAAGAGAATATATTGTGGGAGAAATAATACATTTATTAGCGAGTAATGCAGTAACATTTATTTAACTAATAAATAGCCATTAATCAAGGACTATTAAATATGGTGTAGGAAATAAAGGAAAGTGTAAAATAAAAGTACACACCGTGTAGTTTTATGGAAAACTAGTACACACCGTGTATTAATTATTACACGCCATGTAGTTTTTCCAGTTGGGATCTTGAGGATATAATATTGTTTTATTAAATGATATTTATTATAATCATCGTGGGATCATGTTAAGGATTTAATAATTTGACATGAGGGTTTTCATTAAGAGTTAATGAAATAAATAAATTGTGTAACACATTTATTTTTTGTCATAACTCTATAACCTCAAACCCGATTATAAATATCCTCACAACCCCAACACTTTCCTAATTTATTGTGCACAACAATTCTGGAGAATTATTTCAAGGCCGAAGGAACTCCTTCCTCCACGAACGCTCTCAAGAAAGAGAGACCAAGACAATCGAAGGAGGATATTGAAATCGAAGGTTCTTCCATGCTAGCACCCGAAGATCCCTTCAACGACGTTAGGAGATATGTGTCACATATGTGGATCAACACTAGAGGAATCCTACACTTGGATTCTATGACTCAACGATGGATCAAAGGATCATGACTAGAGACATCAATGAAGAAATAATTCCACCAAGGTAATTCTTGTGAATTAATTAAATTAATTATAACCAACATATTATGATCCTATCTTTGTGGTTCCGGGATTTCCTCTTATGTTTTTCATTCTTCATTCCATTCCGAAGATTTGGAATTTGACATTGTGATGGATCTCAGATTGACCGTTGTTTAAACATTAAAATTAAAGTTGTGAAAACCCACCAACGCGCTTCCGCTGCTCCCGGAACCAACAAGTGGTATCAAAGGGGTCATATCATTGATTATAATTATTTAGGTTTTTGTTGGTGATCTATGAATTAAATAATTTAATTGTTTAAATTCAAGTTAATCGTTCTTTAAATATGAATCTCGAGATCTATTCCTCCTTTGTCGTTTCTCGTTCACCATACAAAAACAACCTTTTCTTTTAATTTTTGATTAAAATAATATAGAGGATCTCATCCAGAGGGGCCAAACATTCCTGGCCATTCAACATGAGAATACATGGCGTGTATTTGGAAGTACACGTCATGTAGTCATGGTTCATGCATTAGACTGGTCTGCCAAATTAGGTCATGTATTGATCCTATCTAAGTCATTTATGACACCGTGTGTTGACCAGGAACATGTGGCAAACGGTTTTCGGATGACACGCTGTGTGGTCCACCAGAACACGACATGTAGTCCCTTCAGGTTAGGGTTGGACCGTGTACCACATACATAGCTTTCCCTGCTGGAAACCGTGTAATGCGGAAACTACACAGCATGTGTCCCACTGTACACGTCATGTACTCTGAAAGTTTTCAAATTACATTAACACGCCATGTCCCTAGGTGTGTAATTTATATGGATGGTGAATAAAAGTACATGTCATGTAATCGGAACTACACGCTATCTACTCAACCAAATTACAGAAATTTATACCAACTGATTATTATATTATAGAAACCCTTGAGAGGTGTACCATACTGTAGGTGTAAAGCTGAGGCACAACACATGATTGGTGTTATATATATATGTGTTTAATTTAATATCTACATAATAAATGGGAATTCATCATATTGCCTCTAAGGTACAAGTTACGTACAAGGATAATTTTAAATGAATTTATTTGTATAAAATTATGATGGATGAGAATCTCAGGGAAATTAAAAAAAAATATTTAAGATAAAAGGAATGATTAATTAAAGATAATTAATTGATTAGAGCATGATTTATCTTAAGAAATAATGATTAAGGACTTGCATGCTGGTTTTATTTATGCGTAAATATTGTTGCATGTATGGATGATCATGATCTAGACCAAGACCTTTTTATATGAATGGTTTATTTTAATTAATTTATTTAAATTTGGTGCCCTGCAAGCCTTCTCCTCATTAATATGTAGTGTCTGTGCGCCCAAGGATTATTTTATGTAAAAAACCCTTTTTACCCCTCACCAGCATGTGAGATAAATGCATATGTAATGGATGTAGGTCCCAAGCTAGTGGAGGCAGCTGAAGTCCGGAGAAAAAGAGAATCCAATCGAATGAGATACAAAGGTGGACAGGTGGAAAGCTGTAAACATGAACCCAAAAGGTTCAAGGTGTTTCTCCCCTAGGTCTTGGGTTAGTTTATCAAATGCAAGATAAACTAACCAATAGAAAAGCACATGATCATACCATTTATTTTATTTCTGTCAGTTTCATCGTTTATTTATTGTGGGTGTGTTGTCATGGTCACACAATTAATGAATTAAACAAGCATGCAAGATGGAACTTAAAAAACCGGCTTATGCATAAATATTATCTTAGACTTGGTTAATCACTTAAGTATATCCCACTTCATATTAACAAGCATGTAATCAAAGATAATAAAATGGAAATTTACGTATAAGGATAAAATCCCTCAAAAGAAATATTAACTTGGTATAGCCTTCCATAATGTTGGTTAGAATCGAACCATAGTTCAAAGTGATGGACCAACCCTAGTTGGGGTGCATTCAATTATCGAGGAATTATAAATCATGTTTTTGGGTTGACTTGACTTGGTTCGCATCAAGGGTTGACTACCACAGTAGGACATGGTGTGACGAAGAGGCAAAGGTTGAGGAAATCCAAAATAAAAGGATTTCAAGATTGGGGAGTCCACTCAACGGATCAAGGAGCTGTGAGTTAATACAGTTGGAATTTAAAATGCCTACCAAAAACCCTTTAATATTCTTGACCAAACCTAGTTGGGGTAATGCGAAGGGAAATATGGATCCTTTCCACTAGAATATTCTGGAAACCGAATTTTCAGAAGTCAATGGTGAGAGATATTGGATTTATATAAAATAGTGGGAGACTAATAAGTATTAATTTATTTATTTCTCTCAGTTTTGTAATAAATTAATAAACCTTTTATAATCTTAATTTTTAGAAACGACAATAAAATGACTTCAAACATATCATTGCTAACTGTACTCGAGAAGAAAACCCTTCTCACCGGCACCAATTTCCATGAGTGGCAGAGGAGTTTATGCGTCATCCTTCACCATGAATGGAAATTTTATGTACTGGAAGAGCCTAATACAATTGTGACTTGGAAAGAGGCCAATGATGAGGAATTATCTCTCAATATGAAACACATGGATGATTCCACAAATGTCTAGTGTTTCATATTATCGTTCATGTCCAATGATCTCTTGAAGTAACATTAAAACATGGACACGTATAGCATGATGTCTCACCTTAAGGATCTCTACCAAGAAAAGGAAATATAGAAGAGGTATGAGATCTCCAATTATTTTTTTACATATAATCCTGAAGATTCTACGCCAGCTGGGCCTCATGTAGTCAAGCTTATTGGCTACATTGAATGCCTGGACATCTTAGGGGTTAAATTCCCAGATGTGTTGCGTACAGATCGCATCATATCATCACTGCCCAAGACCTTCTCTATCATTATTGTCAACTAAAACAAGAGAAACAATGAGAAGAGTCTATCAGAACTTCTGACCTTGATTTTCCAGGTAGATAAGGACATGGGGCATGACAAACCGATAGTCTTTATGGTGAATAGTAAAAGGAAGGACAAGGAAAAGGGGAAAAATACTTATAAACAGTCAGAAGATCTTGAGCACCATCCTTCCAAGAAGGGGAAGATCAATTGGAATGCCAAGGAACGAAAGGTGATGTGTTTTTCATGTGGCACGCAAGACTAGAGGAAGAGGAACTGCTCCCAGAAGCATGGGGACGCTAAAGGTGCGTTCGTTATCGAGTGTAATATTTCTATTTCTAAAAAACATGTATTAGATATAGCTTGTGGGGCTCACATATGTATTCAAATGTAGGAACCAAGTATATTTAGAAATATTTCCAGAGGATAGGTGCATCTTCGAGCTTCCAATGGCATGAGGCAGGCTGCGTTGGCTATTGAAAAGTACCACCTCTCACTACCAACTGGGGTGATTTTGGTTTTACATAACTGTTATTATGCACCTAGTGTTACCAAGAAAATAATTTCTGTATCTTTTTTAGATATGGATGGATTTGTTTTCAAATTTGGAAATAAGGGTTGTATCTTTTATAAGAACAACTAAGGTTATGGTATGGCACATTTATATAATGGTTTGTATGTATTAAATTATGAAAACCAAGTGTTGGAAATCGATAACGAAACAAACTCACATGACTCATACATCACCCAGTTGTGGCATCACCGTCTCGGTCATGTGAATGAGAAGCACTTAACAAATCTATGCCAAGATGGCTATTTTGACTTTACTGAGCTAAAACCACTTGATAGATGTCACACATGTTTACAAGGAAAAATGACCAAGCTTCCATTTGGTGGAAAGGGTGAAAGGGAAATAGAGCTTCTAGTATTAGTACACATGGATGTGTGTGGACAATTTCTAGTTGAAGCTAGAGGTGGATATTCTTACTTAATTACTTTTACTGATGATTTGATTAGATATGGATTTGTCCACATAAAGAGGTATATGTCAGAGGCCTTAGAGAAATTTAAGGAATTCAAGAATGAAGTAGAGAATTAGCTTGGTAAGAAGATAAAGAAACTCTGATCGGATCGAGGTGGAGAATATATGAACCATGAGTTCTTCGATCCTCTATGGGAGTCTGGGATTATATCTCAGCTAACTCCTCCTTATACGCCATAGTGGAACAGTGTTAGTGAAAGGAGGAACCACACCTTGTTGTACATGGTGAGGTCGATGATGAGTCATACAAATCTTCCATTATCATTTTTTGGATATGCATAACAAACTACAACATACATATTAAATAGAGTACCAACTAAGCCCGAAAATGGAATTACCTCCCGGCTATGGAATAGTAGGAAACCCATTTTGTCGCACACACATGTATAGGGATGCAAGAAATTTGTTAAGGCCTCCTCAGGCAACAAACTAGCTCCTCGGGGCACGAGGTGTATCTTTATAGGATATCCCAGGGAAACGAAAGGATATTACCTATATAACCCTTCAGACAAGAAAGTGATTATCGCCATACAAGATGTCTTTCTTGAGAGGGAGAACATCCACTAGAAGGATAGTGGGAGCAAGATTGACTTCAACGAAGATGATGCTCAAGATACACAGGAGTTGGTTAGGAACACGTTCCACAGGTCCCCGTGGAAGAGGTTCCAGAAAAACAAGTACTACATAGGAGCTCAAGAGATGTAAGGGAACTAGAGAGATTTGGTTTTCTATTCACCGAGGATGGTGAATCATTATTATTGGACAATGATGAACCTCTCTCCTACAAGGAAGCAGTATAAAGCTATGAAGCATCAAGATGGATAGAAGCTATGAATTATGATATGCATTCCATATATCAGAACCAAGTCTGGGTTCTGGTCGATGAGCGAATTGATGTAAATCCTGTTGGATGCAAATGGGTATTCAAGAGAAAGATAGACATGAAAGGTCAATTTAGAACCTATAAATCAAGCGTAGTGGCTAAAGGGTTCAGACAGCGTCAATGAATTTATTATGATGAAACCTTCTCACTAGTATCCATGTTTAAATCCCTAAGAATCATACATTCCATAGCATCATACCATAACTACGAGGTTTGGTAGATGGATGTCAAAACAACATTCATTAACGGGAACATTCTGGAAGATGTCTATATGACACAACCAGAAGGGTTTGTGACACCAGGTGATGCCAAATGGGTTTTCAAGTTGCAAAAATCCATTTATGGATTAAAGAAAGAATCCAGGTGATGGAAAATTCGATTTGATGAAGCCATAAAGTAATTTGGGTTCATTAAGAATGAATGTGAGCCATGTGTTTATAAGCAGTTTAATGGGAATGTGATAGTTATCCTAATAGTATATGTTGACGATATATTGCTTATTGGAATCGATGTACCAGTCTTATATAAAGTTAAGGACTGGTTGAACAAGGGTTTCTCCATGAAGGACTTTGGTGAAGCAGCCTACATTATAGGGATCAAGATCATTCTTCATAGATCATAGAGGATGCTTGGACTAAGTCAGGGTACATACATTGACCATATACTAAAGAGAGTTAGTATGGAACAATCCAAGAGTGGATTATTACTAGTGTCACAAGGCCTACATCTTTCTATGAAAATGTGTCCTCAGACACAACAAGAGAAATATATAATGAGTAAGATCCCATATGGTTCGGTTATAGGATCCATCATGTATGCCTTGTTATGTACTAAGCTTGATGTTGCATATGCACTGCGCATGGTAGGAAGATATAACGAAGATCCAGGAGAATAGCATTGTACTGCTATTAAGACTATCCTTAAGTATCTGAGAAGAACTAAGGATTTGTTCCTGGTGTACGGAGGAGACAAGGAGCTTGTTATCAGAGGGTATTCTGATGCTGGTTTTTAGACAGATCAGAATGATCTGAAGTTGCAATCTGGATATGTTTTCTGTCTCAATGGAGGAGCTGTGAGCTGGAAGAGTTCAAAGTAGTCAGTTGTCACTGATCCTTCAGTTGATTCCGAATATATAGCGGCTTATGAGGTAGCCAAGTAAGCCGTCTGGATTCGGAACTTTTTCCAGGAGCTTGATGTGGTTCCTAGCAGTAAAGATCCCATTACATTGTATAGTTATAATACTGCAGCGGTGGCTCTTGCGAAAGAACCAAGGTCACATCAACGGTCAAAGCATATACTCTGAAACTATCACCTCTTGAGTGATTTCTATCAAAGGGGTGAAGTTACAGTGAGAAGAGTGTCTACATAAGAGAATGTGGTGGACACCATGACTAAAGGCCTATCTCAGCCGAAGCATGAATATCATGTGAGTGCTAGTGGGTTAAAGGTTGTTAGCAGTTGTTTCTAGTCCAAGTGGTAGTATGTTGGTGTTGGTGGCCTAGAACCAACTACTTTGTACTTCATTCATTAATAAAATCCTTATCACATCTTGATTATTCTTCTACGTGACAATGTATCTGATGATGTCCTAAGGATAGATGTTTCATTATTGGGTCATACTGGATCCCTGCTATGATGAGGACCCAGAAGTTCAATAACACTGTTCTTGAATATATGTTATATGGCCCGATGATGTTATTTGAGGGACACAAATAATATAGGCCATTAGGGGTGAGGACTCATAAAACATTGAGGCACCTTCTCATGGTGTGCACCCTTGGTAATATCCAGGAGGATATTATGAGAACGAGACCCACTATTAGGAAATATACATTTCATAGTGTCATTTGATGTTCCTATATACGTACGTGTGTATTGGTCCTTAGACTTTATGATTATTATTATTGGGTTTTACAACTCGCACACTTAGATGTATTGACGAAAACTGTGACGACACACTATTCACAGTGAGGTAGGATACGTTGGGTACGTTACGGGTAATAATACATTAATAGATATTGCGAGAAAGGATTTGTCCCTTCTGTTCCATAACAGAAGTTGTTATCTCAGGCCCTTTGAAAGAATTGATATAGCCTAAATGAATCCATGTCCATGGTAAAGTATGGGCGAGTTAAATTCCAGAAATTAAAAGAAAGAATAATCAGCACATGGGTTGATGGCACTAGCATACAACCCGCTTGATTAGAGATATCGAGGCAAAGGGATTAAATTACACAATCAGCGTTCGTATGAGGTGACACGTCAATGTGGCGTCAACTTATTTCTCTTGTGTGCCTTGAATCATTGCTAGAGAGTAATCTAGGACTTTAAGAAAGCCTACCTAATGCCAACGAGAAAGAGGCCTAGAGGGTCACACACTAAGTGTGTCCATGTATCTCAGTTAAATATTAATTTAACAAGTTAAATAAATATATTTTACGACTATGGTTTATTAATTATTTAAGGATGCCTGGTTTCATTTATTTTGACACTAGTTATTCAAGAGAATATATTTTGGGCAAAATAATACATTTATTATCGAGTAATGCAGTTACAATTATTTATGAAACAAATATCTATTACTCAAGGACTAATAAATATTGTGGAGGAAATAAAGGAAAGTGGAAAATAAAAGTACACGCCGTGTATATTAAATATACATGCCGTGTATTTTTTTGGAAAACGAGTACACGCCATGTATTAATGATTACACACCATGTAGTTTTTCCAGTTGGGATTTTGAGGATATAATATTGTTTTATTAAATGATATTTATTATAATCAGTGTGGGAGCATGTCAATGAATTAATAATTCAACATGGAGGTTTTCAATAAGAGTTAATGAAATAAATAAAACGTGTAATGCGTTTATTTATTTTCATAACTCTATAACCTAAAACATGATTATAAATATCCTCACAACCCCAAAACTTTTCCTCAATCATTGTGCATAACAATTCTGGAGAATTCTATCAAGGAAGAAAGAACTCCTTCCTCCAAGAACGCTCTCAAGACTGAGGGACTAAGGTGATCGAAGGCGGGCATCGCAAGCGAAGGTTCTTCCGTGCTAGCACCCAGAGATCCCTTCGGCGAAGTCCAGAGATATGTGGCACACAGGTGGATCATTGCTAGAGGAATTTTACACTTGGATTCTATGTCACAACGACAGATCACAGGATCATGACCGGAGACATCAACGAAGAAATAATTCCACCAAGGTAATTCTGGTAAATTAATTAAATTAATTATAACCAACATATGATGATACTATCTCTGTGGTTATAGGATTCCCTCTTAAGTTTTTTGTTCATCGTTCCATTCCGAAGATTTGGTGTTTTACATCATGACAGATCTCGGATTGAATGTTGTTTAAACGTTAAAATTAATGTTGGTAAAAACCATCAACGCGCATCCGCTGCGCCCAGAACCAATAATTATGAAGTATTGTTTTTCAAATCTAATTAAACTAATTGATATGTTCTGTAAAAATAAATGAAAATTATATATTCCATTACAAAAAAACCATTTTTATCATTCATTAAATGTAACATCACGTTTCTTTGATAACATTTGTTACAAGAAAGGTTGAGTCTTGTGGAATAATAATATACTGCAGATATTATTATTTAATATAGAAGTTATTACCTAGAAATTATATTTCTGGGTGTGAATAATACATATTATACTTTTTTTAATCAATTATATATATTTTTTAAATTCATCCAATAGATTTTATAGGCATAAGATAAGAATAAATCCATTATACAGTTAAAATTTATATTATTAAAAGAAGAAGTTTCAATACCTTTTAATGGAAGATTTGGTTTAAAAGTATATTTTGAGAATATTATAATTTTTATTTTAAGAATAATTTTTTTATATAGTAATATCAATATTTATCTTGGGATGATTGTTTATATTTTTCTATGAAGTATTATTTTTGATGAATACTGAAAAACACCTCATTTTAATTAAAAATGGATTTTGTATCTAATTTCTTTTTTTATTTTAATTATATTTTTTTAAAGTTTATATAGTTTAATTATACAAAAATAAATCCAATCTATATTGAAGTGGTCAATTTAAATATGTACCATGATATAAAAAAATTTCATACATTTCAACTTTTCTCCTTAAAAAAATGTTGTCTCACAGCGTCTGTGGGATTTATGTTCTATTAATTTTAACTAATTTTGGGAATTAAATATTAATAAATAGATATATTTATTTTTGTATAGTATGATATTTTTATTTTAATAATATGAATTTTATTTTTTTACCAAAATATTTATTGAAAACTGTTAATTATTTACAGTGATTAAGGTAAGACAAGCATTCTTAGGGATTAATCTTTGAATATAAGTTGTAAAAATGACCCCAAACATGTAAAAAACCCATTAAATGGACATATTTATACCCTCACAACCATAAAATTTATTTTTATGAGTTATTGGGATATTATTTCTTGAATTTTACATATATAATAAAGTACGGAAAAATACAAAAATGATACATTCCATGCCTTTAAAACATAAAATTATTTAGAGTAGAAAATAAACTATATTGTTTGGTTATAAATTTAATTTTGAAAAATAAATGGGTTATAATTTTAATAATAATTTTTATATAACTATTAGAGTCTATATAATTATGTAAAGTTCTTATGAAATTCCAATGCATGGATTATTTAGTTAATAATGAAAAAAATGAATGATATTTTATTAAATAATTCAAAATTAATAAAAACTTTAACTTCTTCAAAGTTATATTAAATGTTAATAAATATCAAATATAGTGCACTTGGAGTCCAATTTATCTTTTATAATATATGTATTGACCTATAAATAGTAAAAACCTTGTTAGAATTGTTAGGTTTAATGTTGTGTTTCTACACGTTACATGAATTTTTATTAAAATTTGTTTCCACAAAATGAAGAATTTTTATTTTATAAATAAGATTTAATATTTTATGATCTTTGGGTATAAATATTAAAATAATTATAACATTAAATTAGTAAAAATTAATTAATTACATATGTTAGGAGACCAGCTACCTTAATGAAACCCTGAAATGAAAAAATATGGAAATTTAACGACTAAGGAACAAATGAAAGAAATAATTTTATTTTATTGGTTTTGTGAGCTTGAAATGACCATGAATCCCCTTTAATCCAATAATTTTAATTTTTTGAGAACGTAAGTTAAGATTGTCCTCCCAATAGTGTTTACCTTTTGATATTTAAAAGAATGTAACTCATCCACTATAAAAATCCATTCACTCTTCTCCTCTGTTCACACCTATAAATCCTTGTTCTCCTAGAATCTCTATAAAAATAAACAAATAAAATCCCTAATATCATCATAGATTCATCACTTTTTTCATAAATCTATACATGAAATACAGTTATTGTAAACCAAAAAGAGTTACCGAAAAAAGATGTATTGATCTTGAACATGAATTTCTATTTTAGTTCATTTTACATCTATTAAATTATTAATATTTGATTCTTATATAATAAAATAAATATATTCAATATAATATTTTTTTATTATAATTTTTATTCCTACACACACTTCTATCAAATGGTTTATGATATTACCATTCTGGTGTACATTGGACAACCGGATCACAAAATGTTGTCATTCAATTCTCCATTACCACCTCTCACTTTTCTGAATTATGATGGAAAAAAAATTTATAGTATATATGATATATTTATGAATTTTTCATACCCCTGTAATTATTATATAATATATACATTCATGCCTTCAATTTTTTTGGATTAAGATATATCCCTTGAAAACGTGTGGACTAATGCCTCCCCAAAGCGATGTTATTCATTTATGTTATACATGGAATGTATTGGTAATGGTCTAAACAATAATATGTGAAATAAATTAAATATTTATGATTTTCATTATATAATTATATTATATTATAATAAAATATAAATTTTTTTATTACATTTTTGTACACTGAAAAAATGATAACATTGTTCTTGGATGCATGCAATACCACCTCCTGGAAGATATGTGATTCATTTTGAATCACAATAAATATATATATTTATGAAAGTATTATTAAGTAATATGGTATTTATAAGATAGTTATTTTTCTGTAAGGATAAATTTTAGTTACCTTATTTCCATAATGATCGTTAAAAATGGCAACGTTACTCATGCGTACATATGACTTATTATCTCTTGGAATGTACCATTTGTTCATTTTCCATTACCATATTTCATGATTGGTTTAATAATAATAATTGATATATATATGATAATTATTTCATTACTATCACTATACATATCATAACATGATTTTATTTAATATCATGTAATTTAATGTTTTAGTTTATTTAATTACTTAATGGAGATTATGATTCAAATATTTAAATTTGGTAGAAGATACTTCGGAATGTTTAAAGGTTACCTTCCTTAATAATTTTGCTGAAGATCATTTCATGGTATTTTCATTCATCAACATAAACAATCATTTTAGTTACATAACATCCACTAGGGAACATTTATATTTGAACCGCCCTCATTTTTTATCTGCATAGATTAGTTTTGTTTCAATGATATTTTTTTGGAACCCATTTCATTTTAACTGGTTAATTATGTTTTAAAGAGGTTGATGTTAAACCGATTTCAGTTCAATGGGTTTTTGTAGTCAAAAATTAATAAAGTTTGTTTCTATGATTTTTATGGTGAAATTATTTTATTTATGATATTGTTATTGATCATTATATGAAATGGGTGAGCCCATTACATCTTATGAATAGGGTGGCCCAAATAGTGTCAGGTAAACCCCTTACATATTATATGTGGGGCGGCCCATATAGCATTTGGTGATCTCATTATAGATTATACCTATAGTAGACCAAATATCATTGGGTGGCCCTGTTATAGCATAATGGGTTGGTGGATCTGTGATAGACTTCTAATTCATTGGGTATAGAAGTTGATCATATCACAATTCCCTTTGTAGAAGTGAAATGTATGGAACTTGGTTATACGACTATTCTAATTAAAGTTATTTTAAAGGGTATAATGAATATAATTATATATCTCACCAAAATAGGATTAAATTTATTTCTATGGTATTTAATGACATTCTTTGATAAAATTCTGTGTTTGTTTTTAATTTTATATTTTTTTTCATATGCTTAGATAGCTATGAAGATAAACGTATATGTTAATCTAATTTTCAGGTTTTTAATATACTTATAGTTTCTCTTAATTTTTGAATCCCTTGCAGAGTTTTTTTACTCATACCAATTTTTGAAACATGTTTTTATAGGTTTTAAAGATTGGTTAAGAGAAAGGAAGAAGTAAATATGTATATCGTGATGAGTTTTCATGAAAATAAATGATTATTTATCTTAAAAGTTTTATATTGTGTGAAAATGGATACTAATCGGAAGTGTTCAAATTATATTTTATGGTGTTTTTATGTATGGGTTATGACCTAATTCATTATAACTCTAAACCTAAAAAGATCCTCAATGTGAATGAAATTATTTTCATAAAAAATATAACGATTAAGTAATGATTATGGATGGATCCTTTTACAAACCATTTATGGGTTCTAGAATAGAGAATAGAATGTCTTCTATTTTTCATTCATGATCTTTCATTATTTAGTGTTGATGTTTCTTGTTTAATATAGTGATAAAAGTATATGTTTATTGATAATTTTTCATACAAAAAAATATCACTTTTAATTTTTTCATCGACTGTTCACAACAAACATTTAAATATATTTATAGATATTTGGTTTTGGTTAAAATGTTACTTTTATTAAAGTCATCCATTAAACAAATATTATAATCATAATTTAACCACATTCCACATGATAAAAATGATATTATTATTATTAATTGTTCTGCTCTATATTTTGAAATAAAATACATTATTTAACGATCATGTTAATTAATATTTCCTATCGGACATGGTATTGGTCTATTAGAATGCCTCTTGAATTTTTTGAACAATTGAGTAAATATTAAATTAAATATTTAATTAATAAATAAATATTTTCAATCGATGTAATGGGAATATAATTATTATTCATTATTTACAATAATATTAATTCAATTAGCTAAAAACAAATAAAATTTAATCGAGATCATTAGAACCATTAGGTGTCTGACCCTTTATTATTTTTTTCAACTAGAATCTAGGGTTGATTTCTTAAATTCCATCATTACTATCTATCAACGGGTCAAAAACACAAGAGAAATAACTTAATTTCACCAAAATGACAAGGACATTTAAAAAATCGTGGTGTAGTATAATAACTTTTCCCAATATATCAAAAAACGTATGCATAACTATTTCACCAACAAATATGCTTGATACATATTTTATTGACCATCTACAATAAAAAAATGTTACACCATGGACATGGAATTTAGGTTAATATTTATATTACAATCAATTTTCCAAGATACCATCTTTCATAAATATGGAAGAGACAAATCCATCCTCGAATTATCCATTAATGACATGTCAATTTTGACCCACCCCCATACCATACCGCTGAGTGAAAAAAAATTTCATTGATTTGCATTAGAAAATCTAAGTGAATGATTCAGGAAACTTATTAATGATAATCTGAAAATACTAAGTAAAATCACAAATGCTGATAAATAAAAATATATGATTACACCAAAACATGCATAATTCATATCGGTGGATCAATTCTTATAATCTCCCATCTTGGAGATGACAAAGTATGAACATTATAAGAATAATCATCCTTACTTTATTAGTACTCGCACCTGATATTTTATGTACTATGTGTCCCATCAGAGTACATTATCTAACTATAGAATAATTTTAAATAATATCATCATATGAATTTATAGTAATCATCATAGTGGTGAACTGTTATGACCTTGTCAATTTGACGTATACTCTAGGAAAGTATTATATTATATTCATGTAAAATAATAAACAATATTTAACATGATGTTTTATTAATATTCAATATATCAAATATAAATGTAATCAAAGTGCAATAAGTTAGTCCGAGGACAGTAGATGAAATAGTATATAAAATTGAAGTGTAATTTTGACACATATTAAAATTATTGGGAATGAAGAGGTAGTTGGATCATTGAGAGTTTGGCTCAGGTTTGAGAGCATTGTGGGTAGTGATAGTGGATGATCAATCAATAGGAGAAATTCTTTTCAATTCATAATAGACATTATAATTAACGTATGGTCAATTTGAAAAACAACTCTAACGCATAAGGCATCAAGATAATTTATTCTTTGAATATTAGATGTTAAGGTCATGTACCATTATAGGTTTTCGACTAGATTAATACCAACATTGTTTTCTACATATACTAAAATTATGTGGTTGGTAATTACTTTGATCTCATAATTTAGGGTTCAAATTAGTTTAAAAAGGATAAGAAATGTCCTTTGATAATAATTAGGGTGCTCAAGTTAATTTTTTCAGTAAGGACTCATGGTTTTAACAAGAATATTGGAATGAGGTGTCAGTGTCTACTTTATCATATTCATTGAATTAGATTGATATCTATGGAATTGGACTACAACATCAGTGTAATTAGACAATTCAATTTTTATGTATGATGATTCCCATAGTAGAGAGAACTATGATTCCTAAAGAGGAACTAGTTGGAGAAACTATGCTATGTTTATTCTAATTATTTTGGTGATCATGAACTTGGTGTGGATGAAAATAAACTTTTGGATCAACATATGATGATATTTCAAGGATTCATTCAAAAAGGGCATCATGTATATTCAAAGCTGAGTGCATCCTTAAAGTTATTGGTTGGAACTTCAGTGTAGAACATAGATTAATCCTTATGAATAATGATAAAATAAAGTCAAGAGGTTTTATTTCTAAGATAACACAACATATCAAGGATGATAATCGCTATAGTGGGTATATTGTAATGATATACACTATTAGGGGACTTAAAATTTAGTGGAAACATGAAATTTTCATATGGTTGACATCTATTTAGTATATTTCGGTGCCAAACTGATATTTTTCTTGTTTTAATGTATTATAGATGTTATTTTGAACAAGAAAAAGTGTTGTTAGAGTGAATTTATGATATTCTTTTTAGCACAGGATGCTCGAAGCTATCAATAGTGTTATAGAAACCACTGGCTAATTGATATCGCTCACTGGCTAGCTAGTGAGGATGGTAGGGTCCTAACTTCCTTACAAGATTCACATTCTATTCAAAGGGCTTGGTAAAAAACATTCTTCCCAACAGGTCTCACCTGGTTGCTGGTGGTCCTTGACCGGTGAGCAAGTGGTGCGTATTGGGAAAGGTTTTACATAGTGAAATTTCATCCTCTTAGTCACTCAATCACACTCAAGATTTATTCTCTTTAATTGAAATATTGAAAAAAATTATGTCTAATTTTATATCCTTATATTCAAGATTGATCCATTATTTTTAGTGGATCTAGAATCAAAATAATGGTGAATTTCGGTGATATCCTTCATTCTTCATGGATCTGTTCCTTATTCCTCCATGTGTTATGGTGGAACTTTCTTCCATTCATCTTGGATAACACTCTTAGTAAGTTTTATCCTCTTAATATTTTAATGTCTAAATTATATTTATATCATTTTATCTTTTGTGTTCTTGGTCACTAATTTATCATTGACTAGATCCTGATTAATTAACTAGTTAATAATTTAATCAAATGTTGTGGAATTGTGTATGAATTATGGGGATTTGGATCATCATAGCTATAATATGTCTCATGGTGGTGGAAATTTGTCATTGTAAAGTGTTTAAATGAATTTATGTACCTTCATTACCTCTTTTACTATTTTTTCAACACTAATTGAATCAAACATTGGACAGTTGAATTTATTTGGGTCTTATCTCATTGTATAATTAGGAGTTAACTATGAGTGGAAAAACTCTATTTGATTATGTCATGGATAAGGTACATTAATTGGTCATTTTTCTTCTAAAATATATAATGTATTTATATTAAATTTGTATTTCATTCATTTCCACATGATAGGTATTTTTTCCAAAATGATTTCAGAAGTATGTTACATACACTCTATGGATTGTTCATCATGGTTCTGACTAGGATGGAGTTCATAACATGTCTTTTGGAAAGTATACCATTCACCATTGAATGTGAGTTTCCATGTGAATAGTTAATTAATTATAATTAATCTACAATTAATTAATTTTTAATTCTTCAGAATGTCTAGGATATCATTGGGAACAATGGGGACAAGCTGGTGATATTTTCTTGGTTTGGGAGATGACTCGATTTGAGGTAGGTGGTATTGTGTACTCTTCCTTATGGTATTATATAGGTTTATCATCCTGTGGTATGAGGTTCTACACCTTGGGATAATTACCCTTAAATTAAACCATTGTTTTGATCAAAAAGTAATTCATAAATAATTATTGGTAACTAAGTATAAATAAATTAAATGGATCATACCTTATTTAATTATATAAAGTACCAAGGGCCATAAAGGAACCTTATTCATATTCTTGATGTGATATAGTGGTGTATAAGGCTTTAATACTGATTAATTCCATTAATTTGATGGAAAACATGGGGTGTGTGGATGTACTATATGAGAATTTGATCCAGTGAGGAAACTTTTGAGGCCTTGATGACATTAATGTGTTTATATATGATTTTTAATACACAATATTGATATGTTAAGATATGTCCTTATTTAGTATTACCTATTTTTTATGAACACAACCCCATGTATAAATATATACAAATATAAGATAGATATAATGAATGGTTCCATTAGAGTTTATATAAATATTAGTAGACCATTTTTGACTTGTTGGTCACATATGTGTACTAATAGGTGTTCCACCTTGTTTTGAATTCCTGGATAGGGGTAGAGTAAAAGACACACACAAAACGAGATAATTCACCTAAGAACAAGGTATGGGAATTATGAACTAGGTTTCAGACTTGTGATATCATAATTGGGGTGTGATGAATATGGGAACCCAAAAATGCATCAAAAAAATATTCCAAATTCATCCATACATTATCCATGATCATAGCCCATTTTGAAGATTCGATTTGATAGTTCATAGATCTTGAACGGAGTAACAGATTATGAGTTATGGATATTAGAAGTTGGGATGGAAAACTATTTCACAGAGCCTATTCGTGAAGCTCCCTCCATGATCACAAAGAAGAGTAATTTAACAGAAGCACCCTCCACGACCGCCAATAATCTCGATGACGGTCGAATCCACGGTTCTGATGAACTAGAGGAAACTTGACTGGAGCCTCTGAGAGCACTGCGAAGGTCGATGATAGTCGGCTCCGTGATTAAGAGAAACATTAGGGAACCCCCTCTGCTTATAGAGTGAGATTTCTTTTGAGGTATTATTTTCTCTTCATGGTGTGCCATTGTGATTCGTGGCGTGCTCCATCGACCTCCATCTCCTATAAATAGCAGGCTCACCCCCTTCATAAGGATGGTTACGCCACCCCTTGGGCCACTGATCTCCCATTTCGTAGAGCTCCTAAGAACAAAAAAATAATTCCCTTTGTGAATGAGGGAGCTACTTTGGGTTGGTTGAGGCTCCATGAGCCCCTATGCTCCAGGAGTCCACACTTAGCGAGCCTCATTGCTCGTGAGTCCATGTTATGCGGGCCTCTTTGCTCCACGAGTCCATCCACCATGATCCGCCTTCCACTATGAGTCCCTTTTCTCTATGATACCCTTTCCCCTATAAGTCCCTTTCCTGAGGCCCCATTCTTTGTGAGAATATTTCCTTAAAAAAGGTACTTCCTGAGCCCCGTGCTCCGTGATATCCTTTCCTCTACGAATCAGCTTCATGAATTTTAATCCTTCATGTAGTTGAAACCTTCATGCCCACCGGTCCATACCTCAGGCGCTGCACCCCCCCCCCCCACACCCCCACTCAGGATCAGTTCTAGTTTGTTCCATTCTCTCCTGTCACTGACCCCCACGAGAAATGGAGATTCACGCCATGAAAATTTTGGGCCAACGTGTCAACATTTTCCATTGTTCCCTTATGTGCATCCACTATACACCTATGGAATACCATGATTTTATGTACTCCTCTACACACCATGAAACACCTTGAGTCGACATATTCCTCTTTGTTTGTTTCCCATGTCGTGAGTTGTTAGTATCATCATCAATTCCTTGAGCACCTTGAGTTGAACCATTTCTCAAGAAACTCCGGAAAACACTACCACATGGCTCATTAGCCAGGTTGAACCAGAAAGGGCCTCTCTTGCATAAGTCCCAAAACCAACAATTTCTAGGCGTCTTATGCATAATAGTCATATCTACATGACTATAAATTATAGTACACCCAATGTGATAAGAATATGATACCTCTTCCACCAAAAAAGATATGTCTTATGCTCCAAGAATACAATGCCTAATATTCCTATCTATATGAAATTAATTTATTGTGCACCCTATGTGCCAAACATATGATACCTATTTCTCCATATAAGAGATGCCTTATACTCCAAGCATAAGAATCCAATAGTCCTATCGACATGACTATAAACTATAGTAATCTATATGTTTCAGAAATAGGATGCCTCTTGATCTAAATAAGAGATTCTATATGTTTCAAGCATAAGATTCCAATAGTTCAATATATATGACTAAATACCGGAGTACACTCTATGTGACAAACATAGGTTTCCTCTTTCTCCAAACAAGATATGCCTTTCGCTCTATGCATAAGATGCCTAATAGTACTATCTATATGACTTTAAACAATATTACACCATATATGCCTAACATAGGATTCCTCTAGCTCCAAACAAGCGATGACTTATTCCCCAAGCATAAGATTCCAATAATTATATCAATAAGACTATAAAATGTAGTATGCCCAATGTGCCAATATAGGATGCCTCTTTCTCTAAGAAAAGATTCCTTATGCTCAAGGAATAAGATTCCAATAGTTCTATCTATATCACTATAAACTGTAGTTTAACCTATATGAAAAATATAGGATGCCTCTTACTTCAGATGAGAGATGCCTCATGTGCCAAGCATGAGATGCCAATAGTCCTCTCTACAAGAATATAAACTGTAACACACCCTATGTTACAAACATAGGATGCCTCTTACACCAAAAAAAGAGATTCCTTATGCTCTAAGAATAAGATGCTAACAGTACTCTCTACATGACTATAATCTATAGTAGGACCTTTCATTCAATAATAGGATGCCTCTTGTTCCAAATAAGAGATGTCTTATGTGACAACTGTCGGATACGTCATCCCAGGATTACAGTGGCATAATTTCGAGAGCGTTAGAATCTTTTCCAGCATTAAATCACTCAACCTCATGCTTTTTGTGTCTTTAATTTGGATCTTCATCCTCTTTCATGCCTAAAGGGACCCCCTAATGACATTGTCCCATGCCACATCGGCTCACATACCTTCCTATGCCAATGCCCTGGAAGACTTCAGACAACACTTCGATTTTGGTCTCCTATTTCGAACACAATCCTCAGTCAACCGTCATTTGTTTGACCCCATTTCAGGATAACACAATATGGATGTTCTGTTTCAAACATGGTTTATAGTTTTCCTTCATCATCATTCCACGCTCGCCGCATTTTGAATTTTGGGAATGTGATTCACACTTTTCATCTCCATTTGTTTGGACTGATTCTGATGCCCTTGGGATTATCCCTCTTGTGCACTAGTGCATAGGTGTAGGCCTCAATTATATGCCTCAACCCACTAGTGATTTGGGAAGACCTCATAGAAATACATGTGAAAGAAATTATGGATAGAATCCTTGTGTAATCCCTATTCACCATTGCTGCTCCTACACGGCACCCGAGCAGATTCCATGCGTAAGCCCCATCAATCAATTACCGCTTCTTCATGGCACCTGGACTGCTTCCACGCATAATCTCCATTCATCGTTCCCGCTCCATAGCTGCACCAGGGAAGCTTTCTTGCGTAAGCCCCATTCACCATTGTCGCTCCATATGTGCACCCATGCAACTTCCATGCATAATCCTCATCCATCCTTTGTCGCTCCTTCACACCACCCAGGTAGATTTCATGCGTAATCCCCATCCCCAATTACCACTCCACAATGGCACCCAGGAAGCTTCCTTGTGAAATCCCAATTCACCACCATTTATGGATGCACCTTTGTACAGTGATCATCAAGTCCTTGCTGCCTCTTGATTCTCACACCGAGCATGACTCATGTGGGCTTTGAGTCGTAAGAATTGACTCTGGAATCCTACATGGGATGCCTTAGCATGTAAGCCCCAACATAATAAAAAAACTACATTTACTTTGTTCCGTTCCATGGAAAGGTACATGGAAAGCCTCTTAGAGGGTGAGGCCCCCCATCCATTTGTCCTGACCCCCCTTTACATCGGTTCACAAACCTCATCCCAAACTACGTGGACTTTGATCCTTTCCAAGGCAAGGTACGTAAGATGAATACCAAAGGATCAATCCCAACAACCATTGGTCCTGACCCACTTTACATCGGTTCACAAACCTCACCCCAAAATATGTGGAATTTTATCCTTGCCAATCCAATGTATGTAGGAAGCCTCCCTGAGGTTCAATCCCAACACCTACTGGTCCCGATCCCTTTATATCAGTTCACCAAATCCTCCTGAACAATGTGGTCTTTGATCCTCTCCAAGGAAACGTTTGTAGGATGCCTCCCAAACGTTCAATCCCAGCAGCCACTGGTCTCGACCACTTTACATCAGTTCGCCAACCCATTTTGAACTACGCGGACGTTGATCCTTACCATGGAAATGTACATATGAAGTATCCCTGAGGTTCAATCCCAATACATGTTGGTCATTACTCCCTTCATGTCGGTTCACCAAACCATCCTGAACTACGTGGAATTTGATCCTTGCCTCCTAGGAAAGGTACATAGGAAGAATTCCTGAGGTTCAAGACCAACACCCATTAGTCCCGACCACTTAATGTCGGTCCACACTCATCCTGCACAATGTTAAATTGCATTCCCCCTTACCATCTCTCATGACACTCAATTGTACCCACTCGAACTACATGGGATTTGATCCCTATCTCCTACACAGGGTACGTAGGAATCCTTCATGAAGTTAATCCCCATTAGTCTGTAATCCGTTATCAACCCCATTTAGTGGTATGACATTGTCAACCCCCTTCATTGGTAAGTCATTTTCAACCTCATTCGGTGTAAGCCGTTGAATTCACCCAATCGACTGTAAGTCATTGACATCCACAATCAATGGTAATCCCTCATTAGATAAACTATGTGAACTTTGATTCCCTTCCATGAGGATACATAAGAAGCCTCTCTGAGTTTCAATCCCATTACTTGTGTTTCATCATGATCTATCCCTAGATCCCATGTGTTTTGGGAAGATCATGCCCCAACTAGGAGGTTCTATTTCCTTTGGAACCCATCCATGCGTCCATTTTCAAAGGTCTCCTCATCTGGAGTCCCATCGTCCCACCAAACTATGGGAACTTTGATTCCCTATCACGGGGATACATAGGAAATATCTTCAAGGCTCAAGCCCAACATCTCCATCATCCTAACTCCATTTCCACCTCATTCTCTATCCACTTCATTAAAATCTCCATCATCCACCCCGATTCTTACCCAAGCTACCACATCCCGGTGGGATCATGTCATCCATATACCAAACTTCTCCTAGCAGTACCCGAGAATCTAACCATGCATAAGCCCCACACAATCCAAAACAAACAAACCAATAGTATCCCTCTTAGGATGGGATGCAATCTATGTGTAAGACCTAACATATCATCAGGTCGTTTTCCTTTGTGTACACCCTAATTCATCACCCCTTAAAACTACGTGGGTTCTGATCCCTATCGTCTACACATGGTGCATAGGAAACCTCCATGAGGTTCATTCCCAGCCAATGTTAAACATTGTTGTTCCCCATTCTGGGGTGCACTCTCCTAGATCCTCTCTCAGTGGTGTCCAGATCATTCTTTAGGGTGTGACATCTTACCTTAATGGGACACACCACTCGAGGTCTGCTCACATTGATCATTCTGACCTATCCATCTGGTGTTCCCCATTCTAGGGTGCACACTTTCTGATATGCCATCAGTGGTGTCTACATCATCCACCACGGTGTGATATCTTCCCTCTATGGGACACAAAACCTCAAATCCATCCTCTTTGGGAATTTTGATTCATCCATATGGTAATCCATCAAGGTGCCCCTCCTAGGGATGTACCAATCTGATCTATCTCTATGAAACATTATGATCACTCTAATTTCATCTCTGCAATACTTTAAGCTTGTGGATCACCTCATGTTAAACATGAGATGCCTGAGGAAAACCGTAGAAGACATGACTTTGGTGTAACCATATCTACTAGACATTAAACTTTCATCATACCTCGTGTTAAACATGGGAATATGAGGGAAACCTCAAAGACAAGCCTCTGACATATGATACCCCGCTACTTATGTGGGATGCCTCAGGTTAGGCACCCTTCAGATGCCCTATTATGAGGAAGAAAAGAAGTTCCCCAATGTCCATGTTTCTAGATATGTCGTTAAATCCCTAATGTTGTCATCTACTCCGACCAAAGTTTTCTACCAGTCAAGTCCCCTTGGAATGTCCACATGGAGTTATTGTAATAAATTGGGGTCCACCATGATATAGTCCTGAGAATGAGATTCACAAACCTTGTATCATATTTTTAAGGGAGACCTAGACTAGGTAATGAGTTCCGAGGTGGAATCCACGAAAGGAGGAACCGACATCAAATCATCCCATTTCTATCAAAGAGAAAACGTCCCTAAAAAAGAAAAGGATATCGTCCGTCTTTGGAATGTTGGAATGTGGTGCAAAAACTAGGTGTCCTCAACAGACGGATGTATGTGCCCTAACGAATGCATCAGAAACAAAAATGGTGAACCCGACCTGAATCTATTCTCTTTCAATTGTATGTACCAAATATTTCAGGAAAATTGAGGCTCCACCCATGTAAATACCCTCTACTTCATATGTGAGAGGATGAGTAACATCGGGTGTGTGGAGAAAATAGTCCATCGGCTCCTCACCTACTCTACCGCCTTAAGGGGTCATGCTGGGGGCATCCAACCGTGACTACATCGGCTCCTCACCGACCATGCTGCCTTAAGAGGCCACACATAGGGCATGTGCCCCCGACTCCATCGTCTCGTCGCCAACCCCACCACCATAAGAGGCCGCACAAGGGCCATCAACCCCTCAACCCCATTGGCTCCTCACCGAATCTACCACCTTAAGAGGTCATGTAGGGGGGATCAACTCCCCGATTCCACCATCTCCTTACCGACTCCGCTGCCCTAAGAGGTCATGCAGGGGGCATCCTCCCCCGACTCAATTGACACCTCCCCAACTCAGCCGCCTAAAGTGGCCACACAGAGGGCATCTTCCCCCAACTACATCAGCTCTTTTCCGACTCTTCCACCTTAAGAGGTTGAGTAGGGGGAATCCACCCCTAACTCCATCAGCTTCTCGCCGACTCTGACACCATAATAGGTCATGCAGGTGGCATCCGCCCCCAACTCCATCGGCTCCTCGCCGACTCCACCTCCTTAAGAGGCCATGCAGGGGGAATCTACCCCTCAATTCCATTGGCTCCTCACCGACTCTGTCGCCTTATGTGGTCTTGAAGGGGGAATCCACCCCCCAACTCCATCGGCTCCACGCCGACTCAGCCACCTTACAAGGCCACACAGGGAGCATCAGCCACCAACTCCATCATCTTCTCGATGACTCTTCTGCATAAGAGGCCGTTCTGGGGGAAAAAGCCCCTCGACTCCATCATCGCTTCACTGAATTTTCGTCCTTAATAGGATGTTCTTATGGAATCCACCCCCAAATCCATCCGCTCCTCGCCGACTCTTCATCCTTCAGAGGTCGCGCAGGGGGAATCTGCGAATGACTCGATCGACACCTTGCCGAATCCTGTGCCTTAAGAGGCTGCACATGTGGCATCCATCCCCACCTCAATCGGCTCTTCACCGACTCTGCTGCCTTAATAGTTCATGTAGGGGGAATCGGCCCCCCGAATCCATCTACTCCTCGCCGACCCCACCACTTGACGTGGCCGCACATGGTGAATCCACCTTCGACTCCATCAGCTCCTCGCTAACTATTCCACCTTAGGAAGCCGCGCAGGGTGAATCATCCCCCGACTCCATCGCCTCCTCGCTGACTCTGCCACCTTAAAAGGTAAAACATGGGGCATCCTCCCCCCAAATCCATCAGCTCCTCGCCGACTCCTCTGCCATAAGAGGTCACACGAGGAGAATCTGCCCATGACTCCATCGACTCCTTACTAACCCTTCCACCATAAGAGGAGAACATGGGGTATCCCCCCCCCCCCCCCCCGACACCATCGGCTCCTCACCGACCCCAACGGCTTAAGAGGCCACATAGGGGGCATCTGCCCCTGACTCCATCAGCTCCTCGCTGACCGTGCAGCCTAAAGAGGCCACACCAGTGGCATCTTCCCCTGACTCCATCATCTCCTCGCCGACCCCGCTGCCGTAAGAGGCCGCAGAGGGTACCTCTTCCCCTGACTCCATAGGCTCCTCGCCGACCCTTCCACCTTAAGAGGTCGCGCACGGGGCATCGCCCGATGAATCTATCAGCTCCTCACTGACTCCGCCACCCAATTGGGACACGTAGGGGGAAACTACCCCCAATCAAAGGAGAATCACCAAAAGAACCAGAAGCCACTACAGAGGTCCTCCCCACACCACTATCATCAGGAACGAGAGTCCTCTCCATCTCTATCAGTAGCCACTACAGAGGTCCTCCCCTCATTTTTATCAACCGACATGGAGTTCCTACCCTAGGCATTTACCAAAATTCATTACTAGGTTTCCAAACCTTCTAGGATTCAACGCCCTCATCTTACCAATGATCAAAGCTTCCACGCCTTCTAGGCTCCATCTCCCCCATTGTACCGATGCTCCTGGATTCCACATCTTTCAGGCTCCATCACCCCATCGTACTAACGCTCCAAGCTTCCAAGCCTTCTGGGCTACATCACACCTATCATACTGATGGTCCAGTATTTTATGCCTTCCAGGATCCATCACCCCATCGTAGCGACTCTCCAGGCTTCCATACCATCCAAGATCCACCGCCCCTATCGTGTCAACATTCCAGGATTCGACGACTTCTAGGATTCGTCGACCTACCAGACTATGGGGATGTTATCATCCCTTACACCATTGTGACACTATGTTTTATCCCAAATACTTCCTTGAATCAAATGCAGAAGTCCTCCCAATGGTCCTGACACAAGCTTATGGAAGGTTCACTATGAGGTATCCCAGCTCACGTATGGAGAACATTCATGAAAACTATCGGGGAATTTTAGGGAAATATCTTCATGTATATTCCCCCTCATCCCAACCAACCATAATGGGGAAGAGATGAAAATATCTCTACTGACAAAATATTTATGGTTTCACATCCTAGTTTCATGACATTTAACTTCCCAACAAACATGTCCATGTTGCATGACATTAAACTGTATAAAAACCATCATCTACGTTGTATGACGTTAAACAAAGGGAAAACATCTTGGTCACCTGATGAAAAAATGTACAACATTTTGTTCAATGCTATGAAACCTAAAACTGTATCCACCATGGTGTAAGTTACATGACCAAAATCTGCAGAAACATTTGTCAAACCTATGTGACCCTAAATGCCATCCCTCACTCGTCCTAGCTACACGACGTTAAACTATGCACCAGATATATACTCTATGACCATAATTTAAGAACCATTTGTACAAAAAACAAGACCTTAAACTATTTTCAACACCATAGTCTATTACTATGAGTCCATCTACGTCTTCCCATTTACACGCTCTGATGAATTGTGGTGTAGAACCCAGAGTGTTGGACTCTAAATGACCAAAATCCCAAACAATATCCATGCTTAGTAGCGTCCCTTTATATGGATCATTGCCTTATTTATTGTCTGAAGGGACACACTAATAGTACTAATGCTCGGCCTTTGGCTCGCCTACTGTCCTTCATCAATTCCCCAGAAAAAATTGCATTACATTTTGTGATAGGTCCTGTGTTTTGAACATGTTCAGCGGTCGATCTTCAATTTTCTATCCTCTTTCCCTGTAACATGATATGGTTGTTGTGTTTTGAACATATTCAATATCTATCCTCCATCGTTGCACCATCATCATCGTGATCTAGATATAAAATTCAATGATTCGCCCCATTTTCACCTCTCTGTGTTTAGGTGGATCTCTGACACCAATGGTGTTACCCTTATATGCCTCTTTGCATGTTAAGTGAGAGGGAAAGAACTGTTGGGAAATTCCTAATTTTAAATCTCCATTCCATCTATTGTGTACCTCTATGTGTTAGGAAAGTCCTATCATTACTACTTGTTTCCCACACAGAGCATGAATCATGTGGGCTTAGTAGTTCTGATAGGATGTGTGCTGATATTGTTGAGTGACATAGATATCTTCATCCGTCTTGATGTTAAACTACTCATTATCATCCCACATGATGTTAAACTACATTATAATCCTTTATTCCATTAAATTTACCATTATCATATTGCATGACTTTAATATGTTCATCTTCGTCCCGCATTATGTTAAACTGCATTATCATCCCGCATGACTTTAAATTGTCAATATTCGTCCTGCATGACGTTAAACTACATTACTGTCTGGAATGAAGTTAAACTTCTCATCTTCATCCTGCATGAATTTAAATTTCATTATCATCCTTCAAGAAGTAAAAATGCTCATTATCATCCAGCATGTTGTTAAACTTCTCACCTTCATCCCATAGGATGATAAACCGCATTATCGTCTATCGTGACGTTAATATACATTATCATCCTACGTCACATTTGACTACTCATATTTATCCTACATGATGTTAAATAGCATTATCATTCTTCATTACGTGAAACTGCTCATTATCATCATGCATGACTTTAAACTGCTCATCTTCATCCTACATGACGTTAAACTGCATTGTCTGTCATGACGTTAAACTGAATTATCATCATACATGACATTAAACTTCTCATATTCTTCCCGAATGACGTTAAACTACATTATCATCTGTCATGATGTTAAACTACTCATTATCATCTTGCATGACATTAAACTGCTCATCTTAATCCCACATGACGTTAAACTGCATTATCGTCTGTCATGACATTAAACTACTCATTATCATCCCGCATGACAATAAAATGTAAAATGGTCCAATCTCTAGGACCTTAAAATAAGATCACTACCGTACTTAACACACGATGATAAACTATGTGATCCATCAAGAACTGAAGGACATAAAACAACTCAGCACTTGTCCCACATGAAAATAAAGTGAAACTGGCTGGGACTTCCCATCCTTAGCCCAACCTAAGGTCTCTCAGCATTTTCGGGCCTCTAGACCAAGTTCTCAACTAGGATTGTGCGATGTGGTGTGGACTCTATGGCCTCATTCATGTCAGGCTATGTTCACCATGCCACATACATCCCCTTGACACAACCCTACTTCCATCATCCTTACTACAAGAAGTTAAACTGAACAAGTCCCACCATTCATTGTGTGTCCCATAATTTGGATTCCTGCCTTCAATCACATCCCAATGGACCCCTGAACGACATGTATGTTTAGCCAAAGGTTTGTCCTACCATTTCAGGACAACATCCCCATGGATTTAAACAGAAATGTTGATAGAATTCTCATGTTGTGAATAAGGTCGACAGTCGACGCTCAATTGTTTTCCCCTGAACTCTGATCACATAAATGTGGATACTGTGTTGCGAACATGGTCAACAGTTATGTTCTATCATTGTTTATGTATCATGGTTCTCCATAGGTGGGATGATTCAATCTATCAAAAAGTATGTCTCTTTCATATGATATTAAACTAGGCATCTAGGGTCTCAGCTCTTTGACATTAAACTAAGATCACTATCATCCTCACTACAACGAGATAAACTAAAAATTGGTTGTGACTTTCCGTTTGTGGCCTATAATTTTTTCCATTGGCCTTTTCGGGACCCTAGCCTTTGTTCTCACTTAGGATTGTATGGTGTGGTATGGGATTCTATGTTCATTCACGTCTGGTTACTCGTCATGTCATACACATCCCTTGTTGAGATACCTTACCCCTATCTGTGTCCTTACCGAATGACATAAAACTGCATAACACCCTCCAGAACGGTGGGTGGCTTGATTCCCATCCTTATGGGATACATATGACCACACTTAAATTTATCATTCAGGTCCAGCTCGGTTTCTAGGAAACCTCCTCTTCTATTTGTCCCCTTGGCCTAAGTCCTCTAGAAGGGAGTGTGTATGGTGTGGTATGGGATTATGTCCTCATTCAATTCAGGTTTCTAACAACCTTTCCACATACCACTTACTCCGGATAGCCCTTCTCTATTTTCTCTACATTCATCTTTTCAAGTCAGCTTCTCTTATATTGGGTCCCTTGACCCCCTTTATCAGTTCACCAATGTGGCCAGAAGCACTCTGGTTCAACAACTTGAGTGTTAAATCCTACATGGACATGTTATCCTTCATACTCAGGCTTCATTATCCACTTTATTTGGGATTCCATCATCTTTAAAAATCCAAAATGTCCCCCGAATGGTACAGATACTCAGCCTAAGGGATCCCCTATCATTTCATGCCATTATCCTCAAGGATCTCGAACAAAAAATTGATACAAGGCCAGCGTTGCAAATACAGTCAGCGGTCGACACTATTTTTTTCTTCCCATTTCATGGCACAAAATAGGGATTATATGTTTCAAACATGGTCATCAGTTATACTCCATCATCACACCACCCCCATAATTCCCTAAATATTGGTCGCATGATTCACACCCATTTCCACTCCATCTTGTCCAAGTGGAATTTCAACACATTGGATTTTATACCCTAGTGCGAGTTTTCATGTTAGGAGGTCAAATCCATGGTGAGGTTTCATTCAGGTCCCTACACTAATTTCCCATTTTCCTGTATTCCATGTATTTCAAAGACCTTCTCTTCCCTTGTTTACCGCATCAAACTTTGCTCACATGGGATTAGGGATTCGGTCAAGGTTTGCACTCATATAAAAGAGTCATGCTTTCCTATGGTCTGAGTTCTAAGACCATAAAACTATGATCTCTTCACATCCTTACAACAGGACATAAAAAGCATGAAATCTTCTAGAACTACATATGGCTTGATTCCCATCTTCATGAGATACATAGAAACAGGCATACATTCCTTCCGCAGGTCAAGCCCCAAGAATCTTAATTCCTACCCTTTTTTTGGCCCCTTGTCCTGAACACTTTTGGGAACATGTGGTGTGGTGAATACCTATTGGGTTCTCATTCACATCGGGTTATCAACAGCCTCACCATGCACCTCCCTTGTCTTTTCCCAACCTGGTCCGAGTTCTATGATGCTAAATAAAGATCTCCCATTGGGAACAACACGTCTGGTTTGGCTACATCGCCTCCCTATGCACAATCCATCAAACCTAGTCCCCCATTAATGGTCAATTCTATGACATTATGCTAGGAGCGTGTGACCCCAGGATCATTGTCCTTATAAAGGGAATCGACACCCACTATATGATACGTCTTATTGTCGTACTGAGATGTGTTACAACAAAGAGCCCCAAGTGTGGAATTTTCACAGAGACAATCCCTCGTTCCATGTCCATGCTTCATGGGCCCGTCATTTGGATCCTCATCCTATTAAACATTTGAAATTTACCCCTTTACGACATGGTCTCATTCCACATTGGCTTACCTACCATCTTGCACCATCTCCCCTGAAGACCTCAGATGACATTTGTAACAGTTCCCGTGATTTGAACATGGTCTATAGTCGACCCTCTTTTGTCTATCCCCGTTTCAGGATAACGTGAAATGAATATTGTGTTTCGAAAATAGTAAACATTTATCCTCTATATTCATAACACCAACATTGTGGTACAGATCTCAAGCATCATGACTCACATATTTCCACTCCATTATGTTCATGTGGAATTCCAACAAACTCGGCTTTACCCTTTCATGCATCTAGGAGTGTTATTTAGGCAGGTTTGTATTATTGGGGAGTCATTCACCATGCATCCCATTACCCTTAATGTGTGCATCCCTGTACTAGGTAATTCCCATAAACTACCCCTTGTTTCCCATAACAAGCATGACTCACTTGGTCATAGTGGTTTTGATCAGATGTTTGCTGGTGTAGTCGATCTACACATGCCATTTATCCCGCATTATGTTAAGTTGTGCGCTCAGAACTACATGCAACATTGATTCCCATCCTTAGGGGGTACATAATAATGCCTGAATGCTTTTCTTCTTGCCTAGCATAACATTCCCATTTAGTCCCTTGACCTAAAGAACTTCATTTGGGGATATGTGATGTGATATAGACTCCTACAATCCCAATTAACGTCGGGTTTATAGCTACCGCATCATGTACTCCCTTCTTTGGATCTCCCCTTTCACTCCTCGTCCTATCTTATGACATTAAACTACACATATCCATATGTCCTTGATCTATGACACTAAAATGTGTTTCTACCCTAAACATGATCAAGATGCCCCATGTTAATCATGGGATGCCTGATCTTCCTTGCTAGAGAGGGTTCCCCCAAATAGCATTGGTTTTTAGCCACCCTGTGCATCATGAACAATATTTATCTTGATTTCCATCTTCATGGGATAGGTAGAGACACCTGGGAAATTCACCTCGGGCCCATCCCCAAGGTCCATAACCCTTCTGGCCCCTCGGACTTGATCTCGGTCTAGGTAGTATGACCTTAAAACAATGTGCATCATCATCACCGTATGACATTAAACTACATTACTATCATCATAATTTGGTATGATGTAAAACTACAAGGCATTATATGTCTTTACCATAGTGGTCTGTTTCAGAATTAGGTATGATCACTGATCAGATCGAAGCCCCCACCTATTGTGTCTTCTCGACAGTGGAATAATTTCAACAGTGTTGGACTCTATTAGAAAAACCCCTCACTCCCTCCCTCAAGCTATTCTTACCCTATATTTGGACCCTTGTCATATTTCATATTTAAAGGAACCCCCTTATGGTACAGATTCTTGGCCTATGGCTCGCCTACTATTCTGGTCCAACATTCTGGAAGGCTAATGGATAACATTTTGAGTCATGCCTCGTGTTTCGAACATGGTCAGTGGTTAGACTTCATTTTTTCTCCCCATTTTAGGCTAAAGAAATAAGGATACATTGTTTTGAACATGGTTAGAAGTTAATTTCATTCTCATGCCACTCTTATAGTGTTCGGAATTTTTGGTATTTTGATTCAAACCTTTCATTCCCCACTCATCGGAGGCGTTACCCCACTCGTTCACTAGATCACACTGGGAAAATGGTAATTTTACAATTTTTAGAGAATTATTCTATAGTCGGAACTCCATTATTATTCCAAGAAATCTTGAAAAGCTATTCAGGGCGGCCCATTCTCCAGCCACAATCCCTCTTTTAGGATACTCCCAATGGTGATCGATGTCCCATTCCAATCCAAGCGCATATTCTGCTGTTTAGAACAATTTTATAGGTGAATGAAATTCTATTATATATTGTTTCCTGCCACGAGAATGGCTCAAACGAGCTTATAAATTTAGTTTTAGGTTTCTTCAATGCGATCAGGATATAGTGGACCCAATGGAATTTGCTTTCCTTAGATGTTTCCTCAGAATGTTGTTGGTCGTACCCTCATCGTCCTTGTTGGACCCCATTCTTATGAGGGAATTGTTTGGAATAATAAATCACATCCAAATAATATTTCATATGCATCCATTCATGATACAAGATTGTATCCTTTTTCACAAGATTCGATTTGACAGTTCGTAGATTCAGAACAGAGTTACGGATAAGAAGTAATGGAAATTTGATGTTGGGCTGGAAAACTAGTTTGTGGAGCCCATTTGAGAAGCTCCCTCCATGATTGTTGAGTAATGGAACTTGACCAAAGATCCCTCTACTAGTGTTTTGAATCTCAATGATTTTCGACCCCGTGGTTATGAAGAACTTGATAGAACTTGACCGGGCCCTCCACGAGTGCCAGGAAGCTCGATGAAATCGGCTTCGTGATTATGAGAAACTTGAGGGAACTCCCTCTAGTTGTAGAGAATTATTTCCTTAATGGTGTAATTTTCTCATCGCGACATGCCATTGTACTTTGCAGTGAAATCCTCTGACCTCCATCACCTATAAATAGTAGGATCAGCCCCCCCCCCCAACTTCATAAGGATGGTCACGCCGCATTTTGGTCGGCCGATCTCCCAATTCGCAGAGCTCTTAAGCACTGTGATGTGGTTCCCATTGCAAAGGATGGTTCTTCTTCATGTTGCTCAAGGCTCCGAGAGCCCTTATTCTCCATGTGTCCAAGCTCTGCAAGCCTCTTATCTCTGTGATTCCATGCTGTGTGAGCCTGTTTGATGCGCGAGTCCATGCTCTGTGAGCCTATTTTCTCGGCGAGACCCTTTGCTCTGTGAGACCCTTTGCTCTGTGATCCCCTTTTCTCCATGAGTCCCAATGCTTCACGAGACCCCATGCTCCACGAGATCCTTTCTTCAATGACGGTACATCGTGAAGCCCTATCTTTCGTGAACCTCCTACCTTCACACCCACTGGTCCGTACCGTGGGGCCTACACCACGCACCCTCACTCGGGATCAGTTTCAGGCATGTCCCTTCACTTCCATCACTGAACCCCATGATAAATGGAGTGTCACGCCATGATCTTTTGGTGCCTTCACGTCAGTGTTTTTCATTTCAAACGTATGTGAATCCACCATCCTCTTCTAGAATACCATGATTTGAGATACTCCTCCGCACACCATGAAACACCTTGAGTCGACATATTCCTCTTGGTTTGTTTCCAATGTCGTGAGTTGAGAGTCTCATTATCAATTCACTGAGCACCTTGAGTTGAATGATTCCTCAAGAAACTCTTCAAAACTGTACGACATGGCTCATTTTCTAGGTTGAACCAGAAAGGGCTTCTTAATCGTAAGTCACAACACCAACCATTTCAATGTAGCTTATTCCTAATTGTCCAATCTTCAGGACTATAAACTACAGTACCCAATATTTTACAAACATATGATTCCTCTTGATCCAAAAAAGAGATACCTAATTCTCCAACAATCAGATGCATAATAGTCCTATCTATAGGACTTTAAACTATAGTACACCATATTTTCCAAACATAGGATACCTCTTACTCCAAACAATAGATTCCTCATGCTCTATGGATAAGGTTCAAATAGTCCTATCTACATGATTATAAACTGAAGTACGCCCTATTTTCCAAACATAGGATGCCTCTTGTTCTAAAAAACAGATGCCTTATGCTCCAAGACTATGATGCCAATAGCCCTATCTATTTGACTAAAAACAGTAGAACACCCTATGTGAAAATCATAGGATTCCTCTTGCTCCAAAAAAGAGATGCCTTATTATCCTATCATAAGATGCCTAATAGTCCTATCTATATGACTTTAAACTATATTACACCCTATGTTCCAAACATAGGATGCCTCTTTCTCCAAAAAATAGATTCCTTATGCACTAAGAATAAGATACCAATAGTCATATCTATATGAAAATAAACTGTATTACACCCTATGTGACAAATATAGGATGCCTCATGATCCAAAAAATAGATGACTTATGCTCCAAACATAAGATTCCAACAGTCATATCTACAAGACTATAAAATATAGTTAACCCAATATGACAAATATAGGATGCCTCTTGCTCCAAATGAGAGATTCCTCAGGCACCAAGCATGATATTCAAATAGTCCACTCTGGATAACTATAAACTGTAGCGCACCCAATGTGATAACCATAGGATGCCTCTATCTCCAAACGAGAGATGTCGTATTCTCCAAGCCTAAGATGCTAATAGTTCTCTTTACATGACTATAATCTATAGCATACTCTATCAGTCAATAATATCATTCCTCTTGATCCAAATAAGAGATAGATTATGTGACAACCTTAAGATATCTCATTCTGTGATTACAATGGAATAATTTTGAGATCATTGGAAACCGTTAGAAAATTCCATCACCACACCTAATACTTTTCATGTCCTTTATTCATATCCTCATATTCTTTCATGTCTAAAGGGACCCCCTAATGGCCAAGTCCCATGCCAAATCGGCTCACCTATCGTCCTGGGAGAACACCCTAGAATACATCAGATGACACTTGGTGTTAGGTCCTGTGTTTCGAAAAAGGTCAATAGTTGACCCTCATTTGATTATCCCATTTTAGGATAACACAAAATGGATGTTGTGTTTCAAACATGGTAAACAGTTATCCTCCTCCATCAGGCCACCCTCACCACATTCCAAATGTTGGGAATGTGATTCACACTTTTCATCTCCCTTTGTTCGGGAAGATTCCGACGAACTTGGATTTATCCTGCTTATGCACTGGTGCATATATATAGGGCTCAATTATATGCCTAAACCCACCAGTGTGTTGGGAAGACCTCATGGACAGACATGAGGAAGACATTACAGGAAGCTCCCTTGTGTAATCCCCATTCACCAATATAGCTCCATCACGGAACCAGAGCAGCTTCCATGCATAGGCCCCATCCATCAATTGTTGCTTCTTCACCGCACCTGGGTAGATTCCATGCATAAGACCCATTAGATATTCCATCTCTTTAGTGGAACCCTGGCAGCTTCCATGAGTAAGCCCCATTCACCATTGTCGCTCCACAGTAGCACCCAGGAAACATCCATGCGTAATACCCATCCATCCATTGACACTATTTTGTAGAACCCATGAAGCATTCATGCGAATCCCCATCCCCCATTACCGCTCCACAGTAGCACCTGGGTAGCTTAATTGTGTAATCCCCATTCACCACACTTTTTGGACACACCTTTTTACTGTGATCGTCAGGTCCTTACTTCAACTTGTTTCTAACATTGATCATGACTCATGTGGGCTTAGAGTAGTAAGCATTGACTATAGAATCTAACCCGGGCTGCCTTAGTGTGTATGCCTCAACACAATCCCGAACTACATGGATGTTGATCTATGCTAGGGAAAGGTACATATAAAGCCTCCCTAAGGTACAAGCCCAACATCCATTGGTCTCGAACCCCCTTCACATCGGTTCACCAACACCTCTTCTGAACTACGTGGAATTTGACCTTTGCAAAGGAAAGGAATGTAGGAAGCCTCCCAAAGGTTCAATCCAAACTATCATTAGTCCCAAATCCCCATCACGTTGGTTCACCATCCTTTTCCCAAACTACGTGGACATTGATCCCTGCCAAAACAAGGTATGTGAGAAGCCTCCCATAGGTTCAACCCCAACATAAATTTTTCCCGACCCACTTCACGCATGTTCACCAACCTCATCTCGAACTACGGGGACTTTGATCATTTCCAAGGCAGGGTATGTTAGAATCCTCCCTGAGGTTCAAGACCAGCACCTAATGGTATCGACTCATTCACATCGATTCACCAACTCCGCCCGAACTACATTGTCTTTGATATTTTCCAAGTCAAGGTATGTAGGATGTCTCCCTGAGGTTCAAGCACAATAACCTTGGGTCCCAACCACTTCTCATCGATTCGACATCCCATTCTGAACTATGTGGACATTTATCCTTTCCATGTCAAGGTTTTTATAAAGCCACCATAAGGATCAAGCCCAACACATATTGCTCCAAACCCCCTTCACATCGGTTCACCAAACTATCCTGAACTACTTGGAATTTGATCCTTTTATTCTATGAATAGTATGTAGGAAGCCTCCCTGACATTCTAGACCAACCCCCATAAGTCATGACCACTTCACGTTGATCCACCCATGTCCTACATGATGATAAACAATATTCCCCCTTTCTGTTCCACATGATGCTAAACTATACACATTTGAACTATGTGGGCTTTCATCCATGTCTCCTTGAAAGGGTATGTCGGAATCCTCCCTGAGGTTCAGCCCCATTCAAGAGTAATCTATTGTCAACCCCATTCAGCGTTAATCCATTGTCAACCCCATTCATCGGTAATACATTTTCAACCACATCCAGTGGTAATCCATTGTCAACCCCATTCGGTGGTAAGCTGTTAAAGTCACCCAATCGACTGTAAGTCATTAAAGTACCCAATCGACATTAAGACGTCGTTATATGAACTATGTGGACTTTGATTCCCTACCATGGGGATATGTAAGAATCCACCCTAAGGATTAATCCCATCACTCATATCTCATCCTAATGTATCCCTCGATCCCATGTGTTTTAGGAAGATCATGCCCCAACCTGGAGGTCATATTTCCTCCGGATCCCATCCAGGCGTCCATTCTCACTGGTCACCTCATCAGGTGTCCCATCGTCCCACCAAACTATGAAGACATTGATTCCTTACCCCGAGGATGCATAAGTAGTATCTTCAAGGCCCATTACCAGCATCATAATCATCCTCACATCGGTTCCATATCATTCTCCCACCACTTTATCCAACTCTCCATCATCCACCCTAATTCTTACCCTGGCCGCCACATCCCGTTGGGATCTTTTCATCCACCTCCTCACTGCTCCAAGAAGTACCCGGGTAACCAACCATGCATAAGCCCCACACAATACATTACCATCCAACCATGACTATCCCTCTTGGGATGGGATATTATCCATGTGTAAGCCCGAACATGTCTCCGGGTCATTGTTATTTGTGTACAACCTGATTCATCACCCCTTCGAAATATGGGGGTTTTGATCCCTGTCGTCTATACAAGGTGCATAGTAAACCTCTATGAGGTTCAATCCCTACCAATGATAAACCATGGTATTCCCCATTCTGGTGTGCACACTCCTAGATCCACCTTCACTGGTGTTTAGATCATTCTTTATGGTGTGACATCTTCCCTTTATGGGTCACACCCCCATGGGTCTTCTCTCATTGCGCATTCTAACTAATCCATCTGGTGGTCCCCATTCTATAGTTCACTCGTTCTAATCTTCCCTCAGTGGTTTTCAGATCATCCATCATAGTGTGATGTCTTCCCTATATGGGACACACCACCTCAGAACCATCCTCAATGGGCACTGTGATCCATCCATATGGTAATCCTTCCAGGTGCTCCCTCCTAGGGATGTATCAATCTGATCCATCTCTATGGGACGTCTTGATCACTCTCATTCCATCTCCGTAATAGGTTAAACTTATGGAATAAATTGTGTTATACATGAGATGCCTGAGGAAAACCTTGGAAGACACGCCTTTAGTGTAACCGTCTCCACTAGATGTTAAAGTCACGATATACCCTGTGTTAAACATGGTAAGCTGGGGAAAACCTCAGAGACATGCCTCCGGCATAGGATACCCCATGACTGGCCTGGGATGACTTGGGGTTGGCGCCCTTGAGATGCCCTATTAGGAGGAAGAATACAAGTTCCCCAGTTCCCATGAAACCAGATATTCCATGGCACCCCTAAAGTTTTCATCTACTCCAACCGGAGGTTGATACCAGTCAAGAACCCATGGAATGTCCTGACAGAAGTAGTGTAATTAACCGGTTTCCACAAAGATATGGCGATGGGTATGAGATTCACGAACCACGACTCAAATATATAAGGGAGACCTGGACGATGTAACGGGTTCCGAGGAGGAATCCACAGAATAAGAAACTGACATCCCATCATCCCATTTTGATCAAGGAGAAAACATCCCTAAATAAGGAATGGATACCGCCCACCTTTGGAATGTGGGAATGTGGGGAAACAGCTACGCGTCCTTGACAGATATATGCGTGCACCCCAGTGAAAGTGTCGGAAAGAACGAAATTATTGAATTTGAGTGACATGATATCTCAATGGATTTTGTATACACAGTGTTATGTTTCCTAGATTCCCCAATGGTGTCAAGTGTGTTGTTTTCATTCAACCATTTGAACATTGAGTGTAATTTTATCCCATTATCATATATATTATACGCAATATGTTGTCTCAGTTACTTATGTATGTTGTGTGAAATTTTTCTCATGTCCTTTTCAAATATCCATATGGTTGGATCTTGACCATTGTTTCATTCATTATGATTACCTTCTTGTATGGATCTAAATTAGGTATAGTTAGGGGTACATTTTTTCTTACTCATAACATGATTAAACTACATTTGATTTTTTATTTTGTCCATGTGATTATATTGACTATGCTATGTTTTCACAGTTATGTATTTTCTTATTTACATTATATTATATTATTCACCTTCACATATAAAACATTTTACTCTTTGGGGTACGGTATGATGTTGGTTGTGTCCTATAGATTATTACTCTATGAAACCCCAATATTTTTTTAAATATTTTTTCAAAATGAATTTAATCTCTTCAATATTCTGTGTTACATGCAACATAATGTTCATCTTAAGTTACATATAATAATAATATTTATTTTCATTACACGTAACACTAAGTGGGGACCTCTTTACATGTAGCACTATGTTTACCTTTCATTACACACAAAACTATGTTCGGTTTGTGTTACACACAATATCAATTTAATCCTATGTTACACACAACACTGCGATTAAATGAAATGTGACATATTATTAAAATATTATAATTTATTATGATAGATATAAACTTTCCCTTAGAATGATGGTTATAAATATGATTGCAAAAATTATGAGAATATATGATTTACACTTTTTATATGTTGAATTATTTACTGGTAAATAAATTATTAAGGGAAATAGAAACCTTTAAAAAAGGAAATCATTTCCTTAAAATAAATTATGCATATAAATGTATTTTACGTTAATAAATTACACGAATCAGTTTTGGTGAAATGTTTTAATGAAATTTATATATTATATATTCAATTAAATTTTTAACATTCTTGTTATTTTTTTCCCTAAATAGATATAAAAATATATCCCATTTTATGCTTCAAACTGCTTTTTTAATAACCAGTTCTGTTGTCTTTAGCGCACTATTTTTAAAATTTATTTTAACCAATTTAAAAAACATTAATTTGAAAATATATAATTCATTTTTTTAATCATGATTTATAAATTACCTTAGTGTAATTTGTTTTTTATTTTTCTAAAATGGTTCATTTTTTAATTAATAGTGTAAATAAAAATTTTTAATTAAAAATGAATTTTTTTATTAATTTCTTAATAAATCTAAATTATATTTTAAAATTATTAAAATTAAAATTAGAATAAATTTATATATATTAATCTAGTTTAGATCATTTGAATCATTTTCATATTGTATTTTTATATAAAAAATTGTAAACATTTGAAAACATTCACTTTTAAAAAACAATTTTTCGCATAACATACTTGGGATTAATTTTAGATTAAATTTTTAAACTTGTTAAAATTATATTTTAAAAAATTGATTTTATATTTGGAATCATAATAATTTATATTATCTAAAATTTTCAGAATATATTTTTTACCAAAATGAATATTAAAAACATAAAAAATCATCTACCACAGTTAATGTAAAAACAGATTTACCGGGGGTTGAACAAAGATGAAAAGGGACACAAATGACCATAATACATTTCGAACCCCTATTTTATATGAATATGTTGACCTTAAATCCTATATATTATATAATTGAACATTTTTTCCCTTTGGAATGTGAAAAATGATGGTACACCTTTTTCCTTCCCCAAAATTATTACTGTTTCACTCACCATACTTTTAAAAGGGCACCCTTATCAACTCTTATAAACAATTGAAAATACTTTTTCTATGTATTATCATAACTTCAATAAATATTAAACTCCCCTAATCTAATATTATAAAAATTATTATGGACAAATATCCAACCTATAAAGGCTATTGGTAAAAATCTGGAAAGGATACACCAAGAAGAGGTAATGTTCCTCATTGAGAATTTATATTTTATTTCACCCCCACAACCATAAATTATTATTAAACCACTATGATATAATAATATCAGTTTTTTAAAAATACTGATATGTTTATATATTAATTTAATAACCTATTAACATTTACTCATCGATCAAATGTTTTAGTAAATCATCATTCTTATGTATGGAAAATTACCACATCATGAACCGATGTCCATAATTTTTCCATTACCACCTATCACTATTGATTATAATGATGTATATTATATATATATATATAATTTATAAAATTATTATAAAAATTATTTTATTATAACATATAAAGTTTTCCTTCTATTCTATAGGGGATATGATAATTTTGTTCATTTGTACGGTGGAATACCTCCTTGCAAAGTAATGTTATTCGTTTTAACCAACACCCAACATTGAATATAATAATGATAATGTTAATAAATAAATAAATATTTATATGTTTAATACATGAGATAGTTATGATGTTATTGAAATATTTTTCAACAATAAATTATAGTTTATCTTTTTATTTATTACCTTTTCACTCACTAAAATAAGATTACATTTTTTGTTTTCAGGTAGGCTACTGCCTTCATTAAACTACATGACTATCTATTTTAATCCCAAAACCACATGGATATTATGTATAATTATATTTAAAATAATAATATGTTATTTATGATATTATTATAATTTTATAAAGTTAAAATATTATGTACCTCAATTATATAATGTTCATTGAAATATTTAAGTGACACTCATGTGCACAAATAACCATCCTTCTCCGTGTTGGTAAACTAATTCATTTTCTAAAAGAAATCATAACTGATTGGTATTAAAATATAACTGATTTAAATTTATTATAACTATGTTATTATTATTATTTTGTAGATTATGGAACCATGATCAATGTAATTGGACAAAAACTAACACATCAAAACTTTGGAAAAACAAGGCGTTTATTACCCAAAACATGATTTTTATGTGGAATTGTATGAAAATGTAATAACAATACATGATTGAATAATATATGGAATGATATATATAATTATTCTTCTGAAGTAAAATTTTAATTAACATATTTTTATTATACATGGTATTTGAATGTGTATAAGGGATGTCAATAATTAAAGTAAGGTATTTTTTATCTCAATTTTCCTTCTTTGTTCCATATGTTATGTTATGCCCCAATATTCTTTTTAGAGGTTCATAAACAGACCCTTTGAAATGTAATATATTGATTTTCTTATACTCATGATATTTTACCTTTCATTTTATGTCATTACTTTAGGGGCTTATAATTCAATTCTAGAAATATGGAAAAAATTTAAGGTTATAATCTCATCATTTATCGGGATTGTTTATTATTGTCTTTATGATGATAAAATTTTAAAATCTATCTATAATTAAACTCATGAATTTTTTATTGAATATATATTCAGGATATTTTCATGTAATATTACCATTTTCATATATTTTTATTTGAAATATTTGATAATTTTTTTAAAAAATCCATCTTTCTTATTCACATAGATAAAAAAACTATTTTATTCCAAAACTAGGTTTTCTTAGAAAATAAAAAAAATTATTAGATTTTTCAAATTTTATATTCAAAATTTTTTTAATCCTTTTTCAATACTTTTAGTATAAATTTAAAATAATCATCAAGTCATTTTCAAACAATTTCTATTTTGCATTTAGCAAAAATTTGAAAAAAATTATTTGTTTTTAATAAGCACAATGTGAACAGTATTCTTCACTATGATGGTCTCTCAAAGTTTTACTTATTACCTATATTTTTTCAAATTTCATTTCGAATAAAATGTTTCATTTAATATTTGGGAAGTTTTTTTATTTAAAAAATAACAATTTGGATGAAAAAAATGGAATTGGAATTTTTTAAAAATTTTATTTACAATGATTAAATGACTTTTCCTAAGAAACTATTTTAAATGAGTTTTTAAGAATTCATTTTTTGTTTAAAAGATAAAATAAAAATAAAAAATTCAAATATTTTAGGAATTATTGGTTTTAAAAGGTGATTTACAAAGAATATTTTTTCTCCACAAGAAACATTCCAATTGTTTTATCTTTCAAAATCATTCTCTATCTATGATTACATCTTTTGATTTATGTTATGATTTTTTGGGATATGAAATAATGATAGTATTGTGATTATTTATCTAAATGTTTTATTTTTAAAATAAATTTTTGTTTATGAATCCCATTTCACTTCCACATGTTATATATTGATAACATGGTTATGAAACATGCATCATTTCAGGGGTTATACTATGATGAAATGTTAAATTTACTTTCAATCATGTCTCATTTACATATGTTATGAGATGGTGAAACTTTTATGAAATCCATTTTTTTACATGGGTTGGGATATGGTGATAGTTTTTTGATTTTTTGGAACACATATATATATATATTTTTCATAATGTTATAAGAGTTACATTATATCCAAGGATGGTGTAAATTTTATAAATAGGGATAGTGTTTAGGTTATAAATAAATACAGTTGTGACATATACCTCCCTCTAATACACTGGGTAAATATTTATATCTCATGAGATTCAAAGGACTATAATGGGGAGTCTTCCCAGTTTAGTACGTATTCTCTTATCCTATCATGGTCTTGGGATTAAACCATTACTATTATTACAGTTTTCGAAGTGAACTCATCACACTATAAGGAATGGTATATTGAACATAGTGGTGGTGTGTCCCACCAATGAGGGGTAACCACACATGGATTGCCCTGATAATTCATGGAAATGAGCTATGACTAATGAGGAAATTATTTTATGTGATTGTCTGAATGCCATAATTCTATGTCTTAGGCCAATGTTATGCTCTCATGACTCAGGTTATTTAATTAACTTATAATTCATGTCTTATGGATATCCAATATTTTTTTTAATGAATCATGATTTTGATCTTTTATATGATGGTTATGGTTTTAATATGTTATTCTCATATTCTTATATCATTATGCTCAATTTATGATTATGAATTTCACTAGTTTACCCTTAATGAACATATAAGATCACACTTTTTTATGTTTACTTTCCCAAGGTTATGAATAATGGTTTTATAGGTTAGTTCTATGAAGATTACTAATGGGATGATCTGTGTGGGAATCAATTTGGATTTTCTCCATAAGTGATTATTATGATCCATTTTTTCAAACACAACAAACTATTATGGTTCTTAGGTATGTCTTTGTGTAATTTAATGAATAGTAATCTAAAAATCAGTAATATTCATTAATAATATTCCATTTTTTCTAAGTATTGTAAAGTTAGAAATTTTTTTTACCATTTGAAATTTGGAATATAAAACATTTATTGAAATCACTGGGGATATTTATAAGGATATCCCTAGGTATGTCTCTAAGGATACCTCAATTAATGGGTCACAACATTGGAAAAATTTCTAGAATATTGGTAAAGTATAGATAAAGTGGTTTCCCTGAAATTACATCACGTTCTGGACACTAGAAGTATATGTGGCTTTATATAATAGGTACTTGGGGGTAATAACTCTAAAAAGAGTGTATTGAGATAGACTCTATCACCACCTGGTGAATGATAATGGGCCTTGATTCTCACCAGGTTTGACACTCCCGTGGATATTCATTGGAAATACAAAAACACTTTATGAACAGTCATTAATGATTTAAATAGAATACGATCACATATGAAATATATTAATCCTATGGTGTAATATATTTAAAATAAGGTTCCATTATTTAGAAATAATATACATGACTTTTCATGGTTATGTACTTTTCCAATATTTTTTGGGTTGGACAGACTATGCTTTTTCATTTTAGTCAATAGAGGGAAATAGAAGTAACTATGATAAAATTGATTGGGTTGGAAAATCTTCTAATGAGAAACCAAATGGTATAAAGAATAGAATCAAGGAAAATTTTATTATTCCTAATAAATTTTCATTAAATATTTTTATGAATGTACCCTTAATCAAATCATGGACTCACCATATAAGATATGGATAGTTTTCAATGATATTTTGATAAATGGATTCCATGGAAGATAAAATATTTAGTTTTCTTTATGATATTAATGTGGGAAGAACGAGTCAATAAAATGTCTTAGAGGTTCGATAAGATATTTTGAGTGTGGAATAGATGGACACAAAGAAAGTAATTGACGATTAAAAATGAGAATTCTAGTTAATGTAGTGGTTGAGAAGAATGGTATCCCTAAGATATAATCAACTATTGAATGTTTTAACTTTGTAACATATGGGTATTATACAGATAAATATCTTAAGGGGATATCTGTTGCAAATAATTAACAAGGATGTATTAGTAATGGTTTTTTTATTGACAATAAAGAGACAATGAATGAAATATGGAAGGAAAAAGGTATTAAGTTAAAGGATGATGAATATATTTAATTTATTAAGGATACGGTTGAATTATTAAATTATTAATATATTTGAATTCAAATATTATGTTATATGAATCATTAAACATATAATTATTATTTAGGATATGTTTTTCATTTTAGATAGGCATGAATTTTTTTAATAGACTAATATACCTAGAAACATAATTTTATGAGAAGGTAATATTTTAGAGAAAATACATTATTAAGGAATATAAATCTTAATATGTTCTGATGGTTGAGAAAATGTTTTTTAGTTTTTATATTGATATGATTGATTTGGATAAAGTAAATTGGATAGTATCAATGACATCATAAATGACAAAAGATTTGTTACAAAGTGGGTTATGTTATCATTTATGCAGTTTATATCATTTTGTAACTAAGTAATATATATAATTACATATGTTTTATTAATTTATAGAGGAATATTTTATGATTTTAATAACATTTTATCACAGTATAGGTTACTAACATGTTTCATTAGAATACATTATGAAATTTTTCACATGTTTTTTATGTGACAATAAAGATCTAATTAATGATATGTGGGGGATTGATGTCAATTTGTTTTGGAAATGACAGTATCCTAGATTATAAATCTTTAATTTTGGTGGGGTTAAATTGTATACAATATATGAAACATTTTTTGTTGAACTTTATAATAGGTTTTTGAGAATACCATATTACTTCACAATATGAAGATTTTTCAATAATGGATAACTAGTGAAAAAAATTTAACCACTGAAGCTAGAAAGAAAGGCTAGTCATTCTATTGATGATTTTATTTAGGGATTCATACATTAAAATTTCATCTCTTAGAGTAATAAATGAATTATAAATTTATTGGGGCATTAACCTAGGATGGAATTGTGCCACTAAAATAAAAAGTCTCATCTAAGTACATTTCCATATGTTCCCCATCTGTATGGAATTGAAATTAAATGAAATTAGCAAAAGGTTATTGAAATAAAATTTTGTCTGGTTTTTATCGTTATTAATGATATCATTGATTATTTACATGACTCTTTGGTTTATAAAATTGTGGTCATTAGCATTCTCTTGACCATATTCTGTATCACTCTCCAACCTTATCTGGGGATTAGTTTTCTATTCTATTATAATGTTTTCACTCCCCACCTATATTAACTATTTGGAGTCCTAATATCTATTATTTGATATTAAATTCACACATCCCTTTCTCTTTTTCAAAAGGATGATTTTTAACCCTTTTTACAATGTGGGTTTTTATGAAGGAACTTTTAAATTTTAATCCTATGATGAACGAGATGAATATCAAGGGGGAAATTTATTTTTATGGGGTTAGAATTTGACATCATTATATTTAGTGAATTTTTTTTCAAATTAATTTAATCTCTTCCATATTTTGGGTTACATGTAACATTGATTTTAGCTTAAGTTACACCGAACATCGAGGTCCGGTTGTGTTACATGAAAAATTGATTTTTTATTTTTTTACACGTAGAAAAATATTTATCATATGTAACATTAAACACTCTTTTTTGTTATTTTTCACACAATATTGAGTTTATATTTTGTTATAAGAAACAGTAGCTTTAATTGAAATGTGACATTCTTTTAATATATTATTATTTAATGTTATAATTATTAGAAAAACTGTTAGAATTGTGGGTATGAATAAGATTAAGTAAATTATGAAAATATATGGTTTTAATATGTGTATATAATTATTATTTTTGCATCCAATTATTTATAAATGAAAATAAGATCCATTTAATAATAAAGGAAATATTTTTTTTGAAAAACTATTTTTACGCACAAAAACACATTCAAGATCATTAAATTAAATGAATAAAATTTGGTGTCTTATTTTAATTAAATTTATATATTATATATTCAATAAAAGCATTAAAATTAAATTTATCCATTTTATAAACAGTTGGAATTAATAAATCCAATTTTATTCATAAAACTATATTTTCTAAAAAGTAGTTTTTTCACCTTTAGAAAAAGTATTTAAAAATTAATTTTTTTTTATTTTTAAAATTTTATGTGAAAAAATGAAATCTATTTTTGAACTAGTTATAAAAAATTATCTTATATGAAATTTTCTGGGATCATTCTGTAATGTTTCATTTTTTTAAAATAGTGAAAAAACTGAAATTTAATTGAAAAATCAATTTTTATTTAAATAATATAATTATTTTACATATATTTTAATATTTCTAAAATAAAATTAGTATAATTATATATTTATTAATCAAATTTTTGTAATAAATAACATTTTTGTATTTAATTTTCATATAAAACCATTCTAATGTTTTGATTATTTTCTCTTTGAAACGTGTTTTATCATCACACCTTTGAGATTAATTTCAAATTAAGTCTCTACAAATCTATAAATGGAATCTGAAAAAGTGGATTCCATATTTTTAATAAAAATATTTTAAATTTTATTATAATACTAACTTAATATTTTTGACGCAAATGAATAGTAAAAATAATAATAATGATTTACTATAGTGATGGTAAAAACAGATTTACCAAAGTTTAAACTAAAATGATATGAATTACAAATGAACTATAATTTTATAAAACTCAATTTTAATGGAAATATTTAATCCTTTTATCTTATAAGATTGATAATGCCCCATTTTTGAGCCATTTGGGATGTGAAACAGAAGGGTAAACCTTTGTCATTAAAATAAAATTTCATATGTGCCTCTCTCCTCGCTAATTAAAGGACACCCATAACCTCTCATATTCACACCATAAAACCATTTCATTTCATATAATTCCTGAAACAATAAATTTTTTAGTTACCTCATATCATCCTATAATCCATATATTGGTCATAAATCCATCCTTGAAAAGCTTTTGGTGAAATCTGAAAGAGGATACTCATAGAAGATGTAGTGTTCTTTAATGAGCATTTTTTTTATTTGTTCCTCCAAATAAAAAAAATATAAGTAAATCATATTGATATATTAAAATAATATTATTAAATATACTATGATTATTATATGTTAATTTTATGGCCTAAAACAACCTTCACTTCCATGAAATAGGTTTTTAAATCATCGTTCATGTGTATGATAGACAACTGCCTTTTGAACAAATATCATTCGTTTTCTCATTACCGCCTTTTAGGGATGTGTATGATGATGTATATAATGAATATATATCATATTTATAACATAATTATACATCATAATTCATTTTATCATATATAATTTTTTATAATTTTCTTCTATGGGTGGAACGATATTGTTTACTGTGTCTACAACGGACTACCACCTCACGAAGTGATTTGATTCGTTTTCACTAGCAATTTAAATATAAGATAATAAGGGAACATTTGAAAAATATATATATCATATAGATGAAATAATTATTATACTCACGGAATTTTTATTTTTATTAAAATATATTATGTCATTTTCTTTCTTACTATTTCATTCACAAATTGAAGATAACATCATTTGTGAATGTGGGGACTGCCACCTTCACAGACTGATGTCACACTATAAATTTATAAACATACCACATGGATTATTTTTATTATTATATTTTAAGAAATAATATATTAACTAAGATATTATGATAAATATTTAAAAAATTAATATTTATTTCCACCATTGTATAATGATCATTGAAAAATGGAAACGTCACTCAGGCGTGCATACGACCTACTATCTCAAGGATTGTAACAATATTCATTTCACAAAACCATCATTCATTATTTTTATAAAATGTATAATTGATATATAAATAATACAAGTATCTCATTATTATAATTCTACCTATTATGGAACAATATTCAATGTAATAGAAATTAAAATAACAAGTCAAAACATATATGAGAAACAAAGCAGTTTTTACACGAAACATGACAATAACATGGAGTTGTCAATAAACATGTAATAAAATGAAAAAAAAATAAATAATATATGGAAATATATATAATATTTTTTATATAATATATTTATAATAATCATATATTTCTTAGGTAGTAGGTTCGAACGTGTACGATTGAAGTCGTGACTTAAGGTTAGAGATTGTTTTTCTCAATTTTCCTTATATTGAGACATATGTTATATTTGGATAATATATTATTTTTTTACATGAATATACCTCCCCATTTACATGTAATATAAAGAATATATTTATCATTATGATATTTAATTTTCATTATATATTCTTCCTTCGTGGGGATTATAATTCAGAGTTACACAACTTGTAAGGATTTCATGCTACAATCTCATTATTTATATGGGTATTCTACGATTATGTATTGAATGATAAAATATTATGACTCATAGTTAAATAAACTCATGAATTTTATTCTCTAATTCTTATTCATTATATTTTTATATATTAGGGCCATTTTACACACTTTCTTTATTTAATTTTTTAAAAATTTAGAACATTTAACATTATTTCTCCCTTAGGATGGAAATATGTTTTCTTCCAAAATCATGTTTTCTAAAAAGGTTTGATTTTTTTTAAAATATTTTGAATAGGTTCCTCATAGAATGGTTTATCAATATGTTAATTGTTTTTAAATGAATCATTTGGTCAATCTCCATCCAATGCATGTTTTCATTTTATAAATTATTTGAAAAGAATCTTTTTTAACATGCATGAGATGAATAGTATTTTAGGCTTTCATAGATGATCATATATTTCAAAACACCCTTACAAGTTATCTAATTTATTTTATCATGAAATTTATTTCATTGATATGTGTAATATTTTTTGATTTTAAATAAATTATTTCAATCTTCAAAGGGATTTCGAAAATGTTATAAAAATTATTTTTCAAACTTTAAAATATATTATTCACATGAAATTTTTTAAATTATTTATTAATATTCATTTACATGTTTCAAAGATTATTTTTCACCAAATTTATTTTCAAAATGATTTATTGTTTTTTATTTTTAAAAAATAATTTTCCAACATATATTATCATCCTCAAAAAACATTTTAACTGATTTATCTTCCAAAATATTTCTCCATCAATGATTACATCCTTCTATGTAACTTATGATTTCATGGGGATATGATTAAAGGATATCATTGATATTATTACTCTAAATTGTTTATATTTATGATGAAATTATTTTTATGAAACTTTTTTCTCTTTCAATGGTTAGACCATAATTAAATGTTTATGAAACACACTTATTTACAATGGTTATACTGTGATGAATTGTTTACATTATTATGAAACCTATCACATTATCATAGTTTTATGTATGATGAAATGTATATGAAACTCAATTTATTTCTTCATTTTTGATATGTTTAATGATTTAAAATGTCATGGAAAACATAAGTATTATTTTCATTATGTGGTGGTCATTACATTATAACCAAGGACAATGGTTATTTTATAAAAGGGATGGTGGTCTAGTGATAACCAAATATGGATCGGGCCCACATCTCCCTCTATTTTAGGGGGTAAATATTTGTATCACGTGATATAAAATAGACTTGAGTGGGGAGGTAACCCATTTCACTATGTGACTTTTTCCGCTATGATCGTCAGAGGAGTGAACCTTGACTACTATGATGGTTTGGAGGGGGGACCCATTCCACTGTAAAGAAAAGGGATAGCAATAGGTATTGCGGTGTATCTCTAATAAGAGGTGTATCCACCCATGGAGTTCCCTGATATGTATTTTAAATGATCTTTTAATACTATGTAATGTATTTTCGAGGCTTATATATATATGCAATTATTCTATTTATTATGCCAATGAGATAATATTTTGACACATTTTATTTGATTTCATTATGATTCATGTCTTATGAACATACGATATTTCTTTCACAACTCAATATTTTGATCTTGGATATACATGTATGGTTTTTATATGTTATTCTCACATTCTCATACCCTTATTCTCTTGTCCAATTTTTTTATTTCTCCTCTTTACCATTACTATGTATTTCAACGCACCTCTTCTTATGTTTCCTTTTCCTAGGTTATTAAGAGGTGTTTTACGTAGGGTATGTCTATGATGATTTATAAATGGGAATATAAATTTGGTAAAAATAGATGATCATTCACCATATTAGAATAGTATATTCTAAATCCCCCAAATAACTAAATTATTATGGTCCCTCATCATGTGTTTATATAGTGTAATAAATATTAATCCAAAAGAATTTAATATCCATGTATGATAATTTGAAGTCACTATATAATCGCATCATTCTCGAGTGTCTATGGAATATAAGTAACTAAGAATCACTCACTTATTTTAGGTACTGGTTGGGATGAGGCATATTTTTTATTATTGAGTGGGGTAGATCGTTAAGAGTATAGAGATTGGGATTTTTTGTGGCTTGGTGTTAATGATCATATAGTAATTTTTTCCTATTTATTTGGTATATCTGATCATCCATGCGGGAGACCGTGATTTGATTATTTCTTTGGCATTTGAGTCAATTATTTCCTCATTGATACCTTATTAATAGCATGTTCTTTGGTTTCCACTTTCTCAGATTTACTTATAATTATATAATTTGTTATTTATTTATTATTTATTACTCATATTGAGGTTATATTCTCCTAATGATTCCAACTTAAACCCTCACTACTAGCATCAACATTTAGCATACTCGGTTCTATTCGTAAGCTCAGGTTTCATTATGGCTCAAAATTGGTGATTCAGGTTTGGTTGTTAGAAAATATTTTTTAAGATTTAATTTATACTGGTGATGAAAATGAATTTTTAATATAGGCTAAAAAATTAGAGGAAAATAGTGCTTATTTTCTAAAAACATTATACATGGGTTTATAATATTCAATATTTTATTTTTAAATAATTTATACAAATTTTTAAATATATATTTCATAAAAAAATCCATTTTTAAGTCATTCTCATATTTTGATAATTTATTAACTTTGAAGTTATTTTAAAATATGTTATATTTTAACTATTCCCTTCAAATTAATTATTTAAGAAAAATATAAAAAATTGATACTAATATAATAGTTACATGATAGATCCAAAGTCGAATTTATTTTTTTCAAATTAAAATTATAACATTTAGAAATTTATATTTTAAATGATAACATAACGTAAAAAACTTTTTGTTTTGAAATTATATCATTCAAAATGATATTTGTTCTTGTTCATTTTTTATATGTATTTATAATTGAATGAAATCATTTTATTTCTTATAAATTGTCTTCATTCATAATTGTTTTAATAATATACATCGAATATGACATGGATCATTTTAGTTCTGTGTGACATGTGATTTAATCAATCGGTACAGCATTTATTTAAAGGAATATTATATTTTAAAATATTTTGAAATTACACCCCCCACAACACCAAAAACAATATTGCATCCATAAATTTTTTATTTTACATTCTGAATAATAATTCCTTCTGCTATTTTAAATATACTTTGGGCCTAAGATGTATCTTCTAAAGATACAAAATCATTCCAATCATAGGGAAGAAAATTTAACATTTAATTTCATTATAATAGGTATATATTAATAATCTAGACCAAAATTATGACTCTATAGATTATAATTATTTGTTTCTAGGGAAAACACTACCACAACATTATTTCAATATCCTTTTTCAGGACCAATATTTAAAAATGAATTCTAAAATGGGTCATAAAATAATACTAAATGATCATATTAATATGGAAACTCAATCCTGATATTTCTTATCAAATAAAACCATCATGACAAATTATTATTATTTTAGTTCAACAATAATGTAATTGGGTCAACTTATCAATCAATCATTTTAGAATATAGTTTCCATGGTCATTTTACCATTAGTTTTTCTCATAAAATAAAATCCTTCATAGTGGTTTATAAAGAGTTAATTAATTTATAAACCACATCCCACAGGGAGTTTGTACCCATTATTATAGTTTTAGGTCCAATTATCCTGAACTAATTTGCCGTTTTTAAATTTCACAACCTTCCTCTTTTAAGGGTATTACCCCTAGGTGAATCAGTGTCATAGTGGTATTCTCTATCTAGTATCCTAAAATAGATTTATTTTCTAGAAAACCAAATAATTTTTACTTCACAAAACATCATGATATTATACTATATTTGTACATAACCTTGCAGGTTTTACAAATGTTTTGTCTTTCTAATCCGCATAAATAACTAAAAAATTACAAAAATAACAAAACTTTTTTATAATACCAATAATAATGTCCCATGATAAAAATATCTTTGTTATACATAATTTCCATGTGTTAATATTTAAATCTCACAAATGACTATAAAATCCTATTAACTGAAGGTTTAGTGTCTTTTAGGATCAAAGAAATAAGGAACTCATTTTATAATACTTGTGAATGTTTTTCTATATTCTAGCCACACTAGATTCCCTAATATACCCCTCATAGATCATATTAATTTTCATAACATGGGAAATTATAATATATAAAAGGGATGTCATAGAACACATAGTAAGTGGAAAAACTCATCAACATTTCATCACTGTTTTGATCCAAAACATATGATACAACATGAGTAGTGTAAAAAATAAATTTTTCAGAAGTAATAAAGATGAAAAATAAAGTTAATCATGTCTTTATATTAGTTAATACAATCTCAAATGAACATACATATATTATTTTAAAATATTTTGAGACAATAAACATGAGATATGGGGAATAATCATAAGAATATATAAATAATGAATAAAATTAAAACACGTGTTTACAAATAATTATGTTACAAACATAAGAATATAATTTCTTATTAACCATGTGACCAACATCACATTCAGAAAAACATATAATAAAATATCATAAGAACATGTTCCCATGAAAAACATGAAAAAAATCTTTATTCACCACGTTTACACAAAAAATTAAAAAACTATTCTTATGTCATGTTCACTAAATAAATTATTAAAGAAAATTCCATCATTACATTGAAGAAAAAGGAAAATTTGATAAAATATTACGGCATTATGTTCACACAAAAAACTAGGGAAAAATATCATAGTATCATGTTAACACAAAAAATAAACATCATATTTGATATGAACTCTTTTCCAATGTACTTTACAGTGATATATGACATCATATTAAAATCCTCTAAATATAAGTGTTTATATTGAAAATAATTATTCATCAAATCATAAATTTCTTTTGGATTTGTTTTTTTATTTTATAACATTTCCCGATAGTATAACCAATGTTGATCTCCAAATATTAAATAGAAAATTACGAAAATTAAATTACTCTAAAATATTATTTTCTAATAACATTTATAGGTTGATTAAGTACAATAATTCCATGGAAATAAATAATTTATATATAAAGAGAATAATGTTAATGAAATCATAATTTTTTTTTAAAATATGTTATGTTTGGAATAAAAGGAGAAGATGCAGTCACATTCAAGAGACTTTTTTGAAAATGTTAAGTGATTTTTTTTGAAATAATTAACTTCTAAAAAGAACTATGAATAGTATATTCTTGAAAAAACAGGAAAAATTAAAAATGGTAATGTGAATGTTTTGAAAACTTTTACATTTTAAAAGGAATATTCAATAACGGGTCCTTAAAAAAGGTATAATATTTTAAAAAAGGTAATGTTAAAACGTTTTTGAAACATTTACATATAAAAATAATTAATAAAAATAGATCATTAAATAGAAATTATGTATTTATATGTTAAATGTTTTATGGAAGATAAAACATATTATTTTTAATGGATGGAAAACTAATTTCCCATTTTCCAATACCTTTGTTGAAAAAACACATCATAAAAAGAGTAACCAACTTTTTTTAAAAAAAAATTTATGAGGTTAATATTAATGTAACCAGAGTAAAAATATATTTATATTACAAAATAATCAAGTAGTTAATTTATGTACTAACAAGGAAAAAATGGAGGAATAAATATCATTATAAAAGATGTTGTTTTTTCTTAAAACATTTCACTTTTACAAAAAAGTAGTACATCATGAAAAAAATATTTTTTCTAAACAAATAATTTTACCTAGATATTAAATGGAAACTATAAAATTAAATAAGAAATATAATAATTGATCATTATTATTAGATTGAGTTTCATGAAAAAATCATTTTATATATATGAATGGAAATTTGATTTAACAAAATCACTTACAGTTATCATTACCCATAAAGAGAGAGATATTTGTAAAGTGTTTTTGTTTTTTAAATTAAATTCTCCATAAAAACGGAAAAGGTAAATATAATAAAAATATATATCTTACATTTCTCAAATTATATGTTATAATTTTGTTAAGAACAATCACAACTCAATGATTTATATTTATGTTTCTAAAAATCCTTACATTGTTATAATCATTAAAATTTAAAAGGAATAGAAGGTATAACATTTGGTGGATTTATAACCCCATTATATTTAATTAAAAATTATGATTAATATATATATATGATTAATATATACATGAAAGAAGGTAATAATTTGGGAATACACATCATATCTAAATGAAGTGAAATTTATATGTAAAAACTGTTAAGGTACATGAAATGTAAGAATCAAAAGAAAATAAGATGGATACAATATAATGGAAATAAAAATATAAAAAAATTAATATTATTTATTATACTTTAAGTAAATAGGGAAATTAATAAATGATAAAAATTAAATTATTGTGTGTATTATCAAACATTTCTCATGGAATTGAAAATAATTAAAAAAATAAAATATCATAGTTTCTTATTCATCCTGCGCATTTGACTACGATCTTGAATAATCAAATTATATTTTCTGAAAACAATATTAATAATATTATCAATATTTATTTTCATTTTAATTTTCTATTTAATATCTCATGTTATATATTTATTAAATATCATTCACTTATAATAATTAATTAAGGAGGTTTAGTTGATATTTGATAAGATTTATTAGTACATTGAAGTTGGTAAAAAAAATTCAGAATATCTTCACAATATCTATACTATTATATTATTATACCTTTTATATTTTTCTTTAGAGTAAATTTTTTAAAATTGCATAGCTTTTCTCAAAAAAAAATTAAAACTTTTAATGGTATCTTGATACATTCATTTTGTGTGATTAAGTTTACCGTGACATTATATTGTTAATATAAATTATACAATGTCTAATATTATGTTTATAGAATATTAATTGTGTCATAAATTTCATATATCATCATTAAATTCATTCTCAAAACCATCAATGATGAGTTGTAATTGTAAATTAAATTCATCTACTCTAGAGGTTGTAGTCTACCCGTATGCATTATTAATGATTCTATATTTCATAAAATGGGATATAATGAATTCAAATGACATAAGAAACATGTTTTTGACGAAATATATCCTTTTCCATTCATTATATTATGTGTTGAAAAATTAACCTCTTTTCTTTGTAGAGGTGGGAGTCCGCATGTACACACAATTGATATTTTTTTGTTTTTCATAGTAAATGGAAAGTGTTGGATATTTCTTGTTCAAATAATATAATAACTTTTAAATATATTAATAATTATTATTTATTATTTTATGATGTTTATCAAAAAAAATTATGAGAATTATTATGAATAAAAAACTATGTAATATGAAATGCTCTCATTGAGAACTTGAGATTTATCATGGAAATATCATTGGAAATAAAGCACTTTTTCAAATTATTAGAGACCTGATACTTATTAAAATGGAAGGTACATATAGGATTATAGGAAATGGAATGTTATTATGAATATATTTTAATAAATAGTTATATATTCTATTAGTTTAAGTGATCCCCTTCTATATGTGAAGAAAATGGTATTTTTGGATATGCCCTTTACATTTTAAAAATGGTATGTCACTATTCAGAGGTAAAAGGCTCAAAAATATTAAAATAATTTATTTTTTTGTTATATTCATTTGATAAATTCAAAAGGTTAAATTTTTTAAATACATTTTAAACATATTTTGAATCATTTACCACTATATTTTACACTACTATTCAGGTTTTTTCCTTGGTTACTTGTATTTAACTATGTAATTTATATTTTATTTAAAATATAAGGTATCCCCAATTAAAAAAATTCCATTTTATGAAAAAAATATAATATCTATATAATATAATTTTGTTCCAAAATTTGATAAAATTTTATATTAAATTAAAACAATTAATATATAATTTTTATTGATGAAAACTATTACACGTACCAATATGTGTTCTTAATATTATTTTTTACTTATTATCAATTTAATGAGTTTTATTATATTATTTTTTTGAGTAAAATATCTATATGATAAATTACATAATATATAAAAATTTAATTTATTCGATAAATATTACCCCATATTACTCGAACAACTATTTAAAATTAACCCTTTCACTGTTATCATAATTATTAATATTAATATTATTAGTCATACATTTATTGGTAATAATATAATTAAAAAATTTATATAACAAAAAAATTATAATATGAAATATGTAATCCATTAAATATATATAATATTTAAAATTGGAAGAAAACTATTTTTTAGTATTGGTGAATAAAATAGCTTTTACAATAAAATATTACTTATGATTCCAAAATGTTAAATATGGGTTTTTTAAAATGTGATATAATATTTTTTTAAATGATTTATTCTAAAATATAAATATATATTTTTATATAAAAAATTCAAAGATATTTAATTCATTGTTATGTTTTGATATTGTCATAAAAGTTGTGGTATCTGTAAAATCGACATTTTTTTACTATTAAAATAATCATTAATTATGTTAGGAAAGTATAAATATTATTTCTAAGATAATATTGAAATTTTGAATTTTATAATTAATTAAAATTTTCCCAATCCTAAATATAAAATTTATAAATTTATAATTTAAATTAATATAAAAAATAAAATGTAAAACTCTATTTATTGAAAATGCCAATTTAATAAATTACATTATCTTAATATTATTTTTATTCACTTCTAATGGATTTTAATATTTTTATATACGATATTTTTCTTTATTGTTAATTGTTTTTAATAATATTAAACTAATATTTCATAGATCAATTTAGTATGGATTTTCATGAGAATTAATGTAGAGACCCAAGATTTATGTACATGGACATTACATTTTTTTTGGAATACTTAATACATGACAAAAACAGATTCCCAAAGACCGTATTAGTTTAGTGTATTTGGAAACATAGAACATAATATTCTATTCATGGAGAAAGATCTTCAACATCTTCTATAAGGATCATCCCCTTTTGTTTTCTAACCTCAAAAATTTATTTATATACCAGTGAAAATAAAACATAAAAAGGTGAGCTCAAATTCTCAATAAGGGTAAAAATGGAGAATATAAAAAAAATATAAACATTTAAACCTAAAAACATGAACATAATTTTTAAACATCACAATCTCAAGTCATGAAATAAATCATGGCAGTACATAAGGAATGCATCTTAAAGGATCGTTAACCATGATAAAATATCATTGTCGTAAAACATGTTATTCTGGAAAATTAATAATAACATAATATGATTTCTGTTGTAGCCAAATCATTATTTCCCTGGCCATCTTATTGGAGAAATTACATTACTGAATTGGGTTTACTTGTTACTCCATCCATGTATTGTCACGACCCGTCCCCCCGGGGCCCATGCCGTCAGTACCCCATGCCCGGCATCAATAGGCCAGGGGCTGACGACTAGCACCAAAGGAATAATTCCCTAAAATAGGGAAGGAAATTCCTTTATAACCTGTAAACGCACACAACAGAGCACACAGATGGATACAAAACACTAAGTAAACTATATAACAAAAGAGTGCTAAAAAGTAAAAGTGGTGGAAATACAAGCCCAACTGTAAAGTACACGGAACGGGAACTACAAGTACAACTGAAGAAAATAAAAATAGTTGTTGGGTCATCCTAGGGGATTCCTACCTAAAGGGTAGGTACAGATAGCCTCCTTGGCACTTCGGGCCCGTCATTCTCTTCCATGTACTGACTCATCGTAAGGTCTGTCTCCGGGTACCGTCCAGTCCTGGTACTCTCAGCCTCAGTCAGTGATGTCTGTCGCCTGCATCCAACACAAAAAGGTGCCGGCATAGCCCGTGCTGGGGTGAGTATAACGATACTCAGTATGGACCCCGAGACCCTCAAGGTCTCACAAATCCACCAAGGATAAACCAAAAAGTAAGGAATCAGAAGATAACCCTACTTAGGTATATGCACATACATATACCTAATTTATTATGTAATCCATCTCATTCATGAGGAAACACAAAAGTATTATCTTATCTCAACTAGGATTTTATTCTAGGGGTATTATTAAGTAACATCCCCAACACATTATATAAACCTTAGCTACTGGAGAACTCCTCCTCTATCGAGTACAGTTGGGTGGCCGTGACACCAAGTGCGCTTCTCACTATCATTGGACTGCTGAGGTACTCCTCCTATCGAGTACCATGTGTCTGCCTCGTCAAACAGAGGTGCTCCCCACAGCGGGTCTACCACCAAACCCAGTCACTCCCCCTCGTATCCTGCTAAGGTCCTCCTCCTATCGATTATCATGGGTCTACCGCATCACCAAGCGTGCTCATCCACCGTGGGTTTCCCGCCACAACCGGGTGCTCCCCACTGGGCCAATAGAGTAACTCTGAGTCAAACGGTCAGTATTCATTAGGTCTCATCCAGCTACTAGGTCTCCACACTCTGCTCTCTCATCACTAGAAGGATTCATTCCATGAGCTACTGGTCGATACACCAAATTTCATGAAGTCCCATGAAGAAGTCTCTCATAGGTCAGCCACGTTATATGGGTCTCAAAGCAATGGACATTGCGTCAATCAGACACCCGATCCATGAGTTATTTTCATTTTAGTCTCGGGGCCTGATTGGATTCGTGCACGATCCAACCTAACCATATCTCAACTATATCACAAACACTTGTGGGGTATACGCAAAGGGACCATCATGCTCCATGATTACCAGGACCTCTAACAGTTCGTTAAACGGACGTCTGGTTCTAATGATATGGCCAAATGAAATTAAAGGGTCGTAATTGGCCCGACCCGGTTTGGGTCGACCCGGCCTGACCCGTAGGTTTTGGCCGGACATGTTGGGCGGGCTAACCTGTTAGGTTCGGCCGGTCCACTGGGCCCAGCCCACCAGGATTCAAGGGGTCACAGAGTACCCCGAGGCCGCATACTGGTTGGGAGATTGATGACCGGTTGTGGGTCGGCACGAGGGTGACTTGTCCCAAATGGCGTCGTGAGGGAGGCTCGGCCCCGAGGGTGCCGTGAGGGGCCGGTTCATCCAGGGCGCCGTGAGGGTATGGGTTTGGATAGGGGCTCGAAAGGCCAGTGTTCTAGCGTGTCCGGGATGACCCATGAAGCCGGCATGACGGGGTGGTGGGGGCAAGGCGCGGCAAGGCTGGGGCCGGTTCAGCCGGCGGCAGTGCGGTGTAGGTGGGAAGGTGCAACCAGGGCGGCTTGGGAGGCCGGCGTGGCTAGGAGATGGTTTTTTCGAGAGGCGGATGTGGTCAGGGATGGTTTCGCTAGAAAATGGCACAGCCAGGGTGGCTCGGCCAAGCCCGCGGTGGCTCGGCCAGAATGGCAGAGATCGCGGGGGCATTTCAGTCAGGGCGCCATGAGGGGGTGCAGCCGTTTTGGCAAGCGGCGGTGCGAAATGCCATGGCGGTGGTGTGGAACGTTGTGGGGGAGGCATGGGTCACGGAGGCTACAGGTGGTGTGATTGTTTCCTTCATCACCTTTGTAACCATTTTCGCCTTCCTCCGTTTAAAAAAAAACTACAAAATAGAATGGCGGATGGGTCGGGCCATGTTTGTTTGGTCTGCACCCTCCACGTTTAAGGGGGTAGCATTTGGCTCACAATAACGAAGCACAACAAACCCTCCTGCAATAAATAATACCAAAACCTGAAAAAGGAAAACATATGCAGATCATCTAGATAAAATTTGATCCGTGTTCATTGTTTTATAAGGAAATAATCATGGGAATATAAAATCAATCCCAAAAATCCCCTAACTTGTTCGTTTTTCATCGACTGAGTCATGGGGAAGAAGACGGAATTTTTCATCGTTCATCGCGTCTGCAACACACCTCTAATCCCAAGCTCATTTTTCGGTCTTTCAATGAAGATTAGGAGGGAAGGTCGGTCGTCGAATACACCCCACATCAGTTTCCACCTCAAGGTGATTCCAAGGAATAACTTGAAGACGCTCCACGCTAGTGTTCTTCATGGAGGAAGTTCTTCATTCTTCGTTGGAGAAACATTCTCCCAAGAGCTCCTCCTCTCCCTAAATTCCACCTAATATGAAAAGTGTGCCCAAATAATAGATTAAAACATGTATTATATTGTGGGAAAGAATTCAAAAGGCATAATTAATTAAGGTGGGTGGCGTAATAAATTTAGGGAGGTGGTGGAACTATTAAGGGAGGGGTGGGCACAAATAAATGTAGAGGAGGTCAAGAGGCTCTCCCTCATTAATAATGGGAGATGGGAGTTTCTCTCAATTAAATGGGGGGTTTAGTTTTGGGTGGTCCCCACCACCATAACCTCTCGTGGGAGCTTAGGTTTGGGTGGGCCCCACCACCATAACCTCTCATGGGAGGTTATGGTCGGGTGGTCCCCACACTTCAGCTCCCACATGGGTGCTAACAATAAAATAATATAAAATATGAGATTATTTTATTTTATTATTTCCATGTAATACCCAAAAACTATTTTCCACCATCGACCAACTACCGTCGAGGTGAAAGTCTTCTTAAGAGAATATCGGCACTGCGAGTTCAATGGTGTCCTCAAATTTCAATTCCGAGCACCGGTTCAAAAGTTATAAAAACCCGCTCGAACATTCACTGAATGTACATGAACAAAACTTCAGAAATTGATTCCAGGCACACCGAGCCTCGGAATCACAGGCCGTCAATTTTTGCAGACTTTTAAAATTCCAATTTAATGAAAATACATAGAATTACAGGTCTTTACATTCTCCCCACAATAGGCTTTACGTCCCCATAATCTACAATTAAAACTAAGGGAACATGTGAGGGTATTGAGCATGCATCTGATCCTCCCGCTCTCATGTGCTCTCCTAGAGGTTCTCGTGCTTCCATCAAGCGCACACCAGAGGTATCAACCATCCAAGAAGGACCTTATCTTTTCAATCATGAATCTCTACAGGAACCTACGTAAAAGTCACCCTATCGTTGATGTCCAGTTTTCCATGGTCGATGAGGTGACAAGGGTCGTACATGTATCTCCTCAGCAAGGATACGTGGAAGATGTTTTGCACCCAGTGCTACTAAGGTGGAAGAGCTAAGTGGTAAGCCACCTAGCCAACTCAACTGAGGACTTGAAAAGTTCTGATAAATCTTTGAGATAACTTGCCGCCTCGGCTAAATCTCCGTAGACCTCATCGGGGTGAGACCCGTAGAAAGACGTGGTCGCCATCCTCAAACTCCATAGGTTTCCATCTCCTATCAGCATACGACTTCTGCCTACTCTGTGAAGTCTTCATCCGCTCCTGGATAATCTGCAACTTCTCTATGGTAGCCCGTACCATCTCTGGTCCCACTAGTTCTGACTCCCCTAGGTCAGTTCAGCACAATGGTGATCTACCAGGTTGCCCATATAACACCTCAAAATGTTCCAACCCAATGGTGGAGTGATAGATATTGTTTTATTCATACTCCAACAAAGTCAAGTGATCCTCCCAACTGCCACCGATGTTGAGGACACTAGCGTGCGGCATGTCCTCGAGGGTCTGAATGGTCCGCTCTGTCTGACCATCTGTCTGAGGATGGAAGGCGTTGCTCAAATGAAGAAGTGTCTGAAATGCCTCCTGCAACCCCTTCCATAGCCGTGAAGTAAAACATGTGTCACGATTGGAGATAATCGTCGAAGGTACTCTATTTAGCTGTAAAATCTCCTACACATAGAGGCGTCCCAAGCTCTCTATTGAACCCTGATCTCTGATCGGCAGGAAGAGCGTCGACTTGGTTAGTCGATTGACGATCACCCAGATTGATTCATGACCCATGGATGTACGTGGAAGTCCTATCATGAATACATGGATACCCCATTCCACTTCCACTCTAGGGCCTCTAAAGGATGATCCAAGTCAGTAGGAACCTGGTGCACCGCCGTCATTTGCTGAAAAGTGAGGCACCAAGAGAAAAACTCTGCAACTGTTTTCTTCCCTCCCCCCACCAGTGTTGTCGTTGGGGGTCCTGGTAAATCTTCACCACTATTGGATGTACCACTAGAGGTGATGTGTGGAACTCTCTAAACACTTCATCCTAAAGTGACACAGGTACCATGGTACGTCCACTGAAGAGGATGACTTTCTCCCCACCTTCAGAAAATAAATCAGGTGCCTGTCTTGTGGATATCTGAGAATGTTGTGTCTTGCAGTCAACGTCCCCATGCTGTGCCTACCTGACTTGCTGAAAAAAAGTTGGTGAGTAACTATAAGAGACTATAGAAAAGATTATCCCTCTCTATCCACAAAGGATATCGGCATATCGTTCTTCTACTCTGTCGCCTTGTCTAGTAGTTGTATACCATATTTCCTGCTGAGTGCATCGGCAATAGCATTCCCCTTCCCAGTAGAATGGACTATATCGAATTAGTAGTCCTGGAGGAACTCAAGCCAACATCTTTGTCTCATGTTCAGGTCCTTCTGAGAGAAGATATACCAAAGACACTTGTGATCAGTGTACACGTAAAATTGTCACCCATCAGATAGTGTCGCCATATCTTCTAGGTGAAGACCACTACTGCTAACTCTAGTTCAGGGGTTGGGTATTTCTACTCAGGTTGTATCAGCTATTGAGATACATATGCGATCATTTCTCACTTTTTCATTAGGACACATCCGAGTCTGGTCCCTGATGCGTCATAGTAGACTACGTACCCTACGCCGTCCTCTGGAAGCCTCAAGATGGGGGGAACAAGTCAGCCTCTGCCTCAGCTCTTGAAATATCTTTCGGCATCTCTCTGACCACACGAAGGGTTTCCTCTTCCTTGTCAAGGCTGACAGTGGTGCTGTATCTCTAGAGAAGTCTGGTAAAAACCTCCGGTGATAACCAGCCAAACCCAGGAAACTTTGTACCTCCGTCACACTCTTGGGCGGCACCTTATAAAGTACTGCATCAATCATCACTGGATCCACAAAAACTCCAGCCTCCGAGATGACATGTCCCATAATGTGATCCTCTCGGATCTAGAACTGGCACTTTGAGATCTTACCATAATGCTGGTGCTCTTAGAGTGTGTCCAGTACTACCTGAAAATGATAGGCATGCTCCTCCTCAGTAGTCGAGTAGATCAGAATTTCTTCGATGAAGACTATGATAAAGTGATCGAGGTATGGCTAAAATATCTTGTTCAGGAGTCCCATGAACACTATTGGAGCATTGGTTACACCGAATGGCATAACCAAGAACTCGTAATGGTCATACCGACATCTGAAGGTCGTCTTCTGCACATCCTCGTCTCGAAATTTGAGCTGGTGATAGCTTGATATGAGGTCTATTTTTCAAGAACCACTATACTCCCTTCAACTGATCAAAGAGGTCTTCAATCCTTGATAGTGGGTACTTGTTCTTCATGGTCACCTGGTTCAGGCACCGATAGTCAACGTAGAGCCTCAATCTCCCATATGCCTTCTTGGAAAATAGAATCGGTGCTGCCTAGGGAGAAACATTGTGCTTGATGAATCCCTTCCCATACTAGTCCTATAGTTGTACACGCAGCTCACGAAGCTCTACGAGAGACATCTGATACACTGTTGTAGATATCAGTGTTGTCTCGGGGTACAATTCAATGTAAATGTCCACCTCTCTGCGAGGAGGTAAACCGGGGACATCATTAGGGAAAACATCACCGTACTGGTCCACCACTATTGGATTGCTCGAACTCTCCCCATCAACAGCTCCGAGGGTAAGGCTTGAGAACGGATGGGTTACCGGCTTCACTCTCCTCTGAGTAAGTCCATATTTCACTACAAAGGCACCCTTCTCACTGTTGAAGGTAAACCTAGTACCATCTATGCGAACACACCACATTTTGTGCCTAATACAGTCAATCTGAGCATGGACTGTGCATAACTAGTCAATACCCAAGATGACATCATAAGCCACGATGCAGCTACTAGAAGATCCCACACTATGCTCTCATATCCTTGAGTAAGCTCAAACTACTGGCACTAGTGCGTAATCATCGAATCCACTCCCGTATGAGTCTCTAGCTGTAAGGATTGAGCCAACAACTCTATTGGAATCTCAGAGCTTCAAACGAGGGAAGTGGAGATGAAAGAATGAACAAAACCTATGTCTATAAGTATTGTAGATGTGGTGGATTAGACATAGATCATGCCTCATATCATCTCCAGAGCGGTGTGATCATAGGCCACAGCTACCTGGAGTTGAGATCTCCCATGTCCACCTGCTCCCTACAGTTGGGGTGGACCTCCAGGTGGTGGTGGCGGTAAGACCAATAAACATCACCCTCCTCCTGCTACATGGCCTGCTCCTCTACCACATCCACCTCTAACCTATGCACCTCCTCGATTGAATCTCTGTCACTTCCTGGGCAGTCCTCCAACCGTCTGCTGATAATCCGAACAGCGGGTCAGACATTCACGAGCTATGTGACCCTACCCATTGCATGCGTAACACTACCCACTCTAGGCATATCTAGCTTTGTCTCTGGTTCCCCACTCAGACGATCCTGAGTCATGTGGTCTTCCACCTTTAGGATTGGTCCTCTTGGACATCTACGAAAACTGTCTACAGCATGCTGTAGAAGATTCCACTCTGTGATGACAGATAGTGGGTCTCAAATCTGGTGACTTCTCAGCAACGAAACTCTCCACCAATAGGGTTGTCTCTAACACCCCTACCTGCGTCAAGATGATGAGTGATATCATCGAATCCTTGATCTCCTGCTTGAGTCCCTGCTCGAAGGTCCGGGCCCTGATGAATGGGTCTTGCACCTTGTCTGTGGAGTAGCCTGAGAGGTCAGTGAACATAAGATACTACTGAGCTACAATCATACTTCCCTACTGCAGACGAAGTAGCTCCTGAATGCGCATTGCACTATGAGTCACTCGAACATACTCTTCACAAAACAGGCTCTCGAAGTCTTCCCAGTGAAGTGGTACCTCGTCCTGGACCTAGAGCATCAAGCTCCACCATCTTCCCACTGTTTTCTGAAGAAGGATGGCACCAAGTATCACCATGAGGACTACTGGTGTCCCTACTAGTCTGGAAAATAACACCATAGCCACTAGCCAATCCTCAGCCGCCTGTGGGTCCGTCTATCCTCTGAACCTAGGTGGCCTGTGGCATAGGGACTCATACAACGCTCACAAGTGGCGTGCACCATCTTCTACTAGGGTTGGGGGAATTGGTATCCCAATGGGTAGTGGTACCGATGTGTCTCCACTTGAAAAGGGCCCTGCACTGAGGCATCGTCGCTCGGTGGTGTATCAGTGCGTGGAACTCTCTGAACTCTATCTGGCAGTCTCCGTGGAGGCATCCTGGAAAAAACAGGTGTCCTATAGTTAAAGGTTTTACCTGGTGAGCTGACCTCATTGAGCTAACTTATAAAGAACTTTTGAAAACACACACACAATCATTGTTTTCATGCACTGACTCGAAAATTAGAATTCTGGGTCCTGGTGTATAGATACGTCGACTACCGCACCAACACTAGACTCCCTGAACTGAGAACCACACTCACTACCCTTAACACTTTTTCTTCAATGATAAAAAGATTAGAGTCCTAACTTCTGTGGTAGAACCGAATCCTCTAATACCAATTGTCACGACCTGTCCCCCGGGGCCCGTATAGTGACTACCCTAAGCCCGCCTTCCATAGGCCAGGGGCTGGCGACTAGCACCCAAAGCATAAATCCCAAAAACTCGGAAGGCATTGCCTTTATAACCTGTAAATTCACACAACAAAGAACACAGCTGGATACAAAACACAATGTAAATTGTATAATAAAAGGGTGATGAAAAGTAAAAGGGGCCAGAAATACACGCCCAACTGTAAATTACAAGGAACTGGATGTACTCGTACAACTGAAGAAAGGAAAAAAAAACTGATGGGTCATCCTCTGGGATACTTACCTGAAGGGTAGGTACAGATAGCCTCCTCTGCACTCCATGTCCGTCAGTCTCTTAATTGTACCGACTCGTCGTAAGGTCAACCTCCGAGTATCACCTAGTCTTGGTACTCTCAGCCTCAGTCAGCGTTGTCCGTCGTCTACATCAAACACAACACGGTGAGGGCATATCCCATGAAGGGGTGAGTATAACAATATGTAGTTGGGTCCTCGAGACCCTCAAGGTCTCACAAATCCACTAAAGATGAAACAAAAAGTAAGGAATAAATAGATAACCCTACATAGGTATATGCCCATACATATAAACAAGTTATTAAGTGATCCATCTCAATCCCAAGTAATACAAAAAAGTACTAACTCAGGTCAACCAGGAATTTATTCTAGGGATAGTATCAAGTAATATCCCCAACAAAATATCGAAACCTCAGCTGCTGGAGAACTCCTCCACTATCAAGTACAGTCGGCCTACCGTGACACCAAGTGCGCTTCCCACTACCCATAGACTACTGAGGTACTCCTCCTGGCGAGCACTGTGGGTCTGCTGCATCACACAGAGGTGCTCCCCACCGTCGGTCTGCTGCCACACCCAGGCACTCTATCTTGTATCCTGTTGAGGAACTCCTCCTGTCGAGTACCCAGGTTCTACCATGTCACCAAGAACACTCCACTACTGTGGGTCTACCTCCACACCCAGACGCTCCCCACTGGGCTAGTAGATCACTCCGAGTCAAACGGTCAGAAGTTGTCAGATCTCAGCCAGCTACTATGTAGAGACCCCAAACCTGATGTACATGGAAATTACATTACTTTTGCGGAATACTTAATACATAACAAAAATAGACACACAAGGACAGTAATAGTTTATTGTCTTTGTAAACTCAGAATATAATCTTCTAATCATGGTGAAAGATCTTCAAAATCTCACCTAAAGATCTCCCCCATTTGTTTTCTTATCTAAAACCTTTCTCTAAATCATGGGGAAATGAAATCATATAAAGGGTGAGCTCAAATGCTCACTAAGGGTAAGCATGGAGAAAATAAAACTAATAATATACATTTGAACTAAAAAAACATGAACATAATGTTTAAACATCAAAATCTTGAGCAATGACATAAAAAATGGTAGTAAGTAAGGCATAGATCATAATGAAACATTAATCATGATAAAATTGCATGGGAATAAAACATTTAATTTTGGGAAACAATTAATCACATGATATTATTTCCATAGTATCCAAGTCATTTCTTCCAAGACCATCTTAGTGGACAAAGTCCATTTCTGAATCGAGTTCACTCCTCGTTCCTGTCCTATATCACTGAACCGAATTAACTTACCATTCCAGCCATGTCTATATAATGAGATATAAATCTTTACCCAATGAATTGGAGGGAGATATATGTCCCACACATCTCATAATTAAATCATTCTTACTTGTGCCACAATATAAACATAAATCATTCATCATAACCCAAAGAATAAAATTGGTTTCATAAACATCATTACATCATAACATAATCCATATAAAAAAATGGATATCACTTCATCTTAAGAAGAATAAAACAATGTAAATAATAGAGACATTATACTTTAAACATAAACATGCTAAATAATGACATCTTATATGGAAAATATTTTTGATAAAACACTTGAAATGAATTCTTGAGGAAAATATCCTTTCTCCTTAAAAATCATTTTCCTTTCACAAAATGCCACACAATTTTCAAAGAAAGGGATTTTATTGAAAATATCCATGAAAACCGGTTAAGGAAGCTTCTTGAAAATTAGGCGACATGAAAAAGTAAAAATTTGTTCATGCTGTATAAGTTAAAAAAACATTTTTCTCGTACTTTTGTCGGAAAAGTCAAAAAGTACCACATATGGTAAAAAAAGAAAGATCCATTCCATAACACAAAGTAAAATTCAAAGAGGGGTAAACATGACTTTAAACATACATGTAAAAATATTAAACACTTTATGGAAAACATTTTTTATGGACATGGATGAAAAATATAACCCCAGTAAATACTTACGATTAAACAATCTCGGATAAGAACAAGATTGGAATAGTTATCCCTTACCTTATGTCCGATATGCTTCGTACATATCTTATCCTCCTATATAATGATTTAAATAATTTCATTGACTTATTAAAGAATCATATTCAGTGTTATTATATCATATATGGTTCACTTATGACTTTATATTACCCGTTCTTTTGTAAATTCCATGTTAAAGCTGCGTTTTGGGTAAAAGCGTTTTATTTATCGTACGTGTTTGGACTTGTTGTTATTGATATTATTATTACTTATATCATGATTTACATACTTACATAAAGAAAATAATGATGTTTATATCATATATATTCAGTATATATATATATAATAGATAGATAAAAGAAATACATCATTCATGGAGACGGTAGGTCGTACGTACACATGAACGCTATTTTCCTTTCCTTATTGACTTGAATGGAAGTAAGTAGATGACATATATATATAGTTATACATAAATACAGTAGCATAATTATTTCATATATCTCATTATTATTCATTATATATACTTTATAATCATTCTTGAATGGTTATCATGGAGAATGAACCTCATCGCATTGTGGAGACAATAATCCGTACATATGCACGAGTGATGATATGGTTCCCATAATTATTGAATGCAATTTGAGTGGATGATATAATATTTAAGAATTATTATGATGTTATAATAACCCTATATAGTTATTTTTTACACCATTATACCCATCCAAGTAAGGTGGTGGTGGAAAACAGATTACACCACGGCGTGGAGACGGTATTTCGTACGTATGCATGCGCGGTGATTTTGTTTTCCGTAGGATGGATAGAAGGTGAAATAAGGATGTTTCATATTTATAATAACATATAAGTATATAATTAAAACTTATGTTATCACATTATAATTAAAAAGCTAAATAATAGGTAGTAGAAGAAGAAAGAAACTTGAAAGAGTTGGTAGAAGAGATTACCTCTTCCTCGATGCACCTCCTTTAAACTTCTTCATAGGGCACTAGATTTGGTCTTTTGAGAATACCAGAACCTCTATGATTTAACTAGAGAGGTTGAGAAGAGGAATTGGCAGGGATTAACCGAGCTTCAAGGATCAAAATGGTGTGAAGAGAAGAGGGAAGGGTGCCCTTTTTATAAGGGAGGAGAGGGGCACCTTTGGAAAAAAATAGAATATTTTTTAATAATAAAGTCATATTCGGTTTATAATTTCTCCAAATTGATTTATTTCAAAGATAATGTGGGTATGTGTCGATATACCTTCAAAAAATAGGTTTTAGACAAGTTTACGATACTATTTTAACCATATCATTTAGATTTAACTCTAAGTTAAATAATTTAACTTTTACCGTGTCTTCTTGTTTTCTTACATTATATTTTTAATAAACTTACTATAACAAGACAAACGAACCCCAAGTGGTAAATTATTAATATATATAACCTCGTCTAAATTATTTTGATAAACCATAGATTTTTAGGAATATAATAACAATTAATAACATAATATTTGTTTTAAAAACTATTTAATGTCAATTTTGACACTATTTTGTAATTGATTTTTTTTGAAACTAATAACAGCATGATTAGTTCGAAAAAAGTTAATTTAATAAATATTAACATGCCATATTAACCTATAAAATTTGTTTACTTCATAAAAAGTTTCAAATTAAATTTATTTTGGTATTTATAACAACAATTATATTAATATTTCATTAATAAGGTAATTACTACATCATCATTGTGTCATTAATTCATTAAATTATTTAATGTATAAAAATTATAAATAAAATACCATTATGTAGGAAATCCTTTTCAATTTCTAATGAATATTTATAATCGAATTTATCATATTTATAACCATATATTAAATATGTTTTAGTTATTAAACATTGATTTTAACTATTTTAACTCTTCTTTAAATAAAATAATAATAAGTGTCCAAATCTATTCCAATTGGACCTAAAGGCTGATATTATATTCCTAAGGTTGTATTTGGTCAAATTACACTTATCCAATAGAATTATGACATGTTTTAGGGTAATAATAATATAATTTTTAACCTTAATTACCCTATTTACTTTTTACCATGGTAAATAAAAGTAAAAAGTTACTATTCAACAAAAATTGTTTCTATCTTATTAAACTACATTTTACTCCTTGATAAGAACTGTGTCTCTCGTATTTTCGAAATTCCACTCATAGAATAGGTTAAATTAAGTTTTATGTAAATTTTCTAATTCTCCTAGGAGGTGGGTAAAAGACGGTGAAAAGATCAATTAAATTTTTATATATCTACAATTATTATACAATGACCGAAATTAATTACATTGAACTTATATACGTATTATGTATCAATTTTGACCTAAAATAAATTTAAATGAAATAAATAATTATTTAAATAAAAACTCTGTTTTAAATAGTAACCTAGTGTTTTCACTATTCATAATAAATTGAAAGCTTTCAGAAAAATACCAAAAATTCACCCTAGGCTAATTTCGATATTCAGAATCCAAAAATAAAGTCCATTTTGAAAGATAAAATTTATAAAATTTCAAAAAGTTGGAATTACTATACATAAAGTCTATTTCATAATAATATTATAATAATATCTCGTTTAGTGAAACTCAGTATTGTGTACTACACACGCTATCAAGGAAGGCCTTGATTGCATGTAATGTAAGACAACTCAGGGAAGCATGTAGGGAAAGCTCCATTTCGTGTTGCGTATAACATAATCAAAAATTAATTCATTTATACATTAAAAATATCTATATTTAATGTTTCGTAGAATAATTTCCACAAAACGAACTTGAAATTGTGTGTAACACGAGCCAAGAATAGTGTTGCGTATACTATAAGATAATAATATGTTGCGTATAGTACAAGATAATCATGGTGTAGTGTATAATATAATACCTCAAAGAAATTAAAAATAATATATCTCATAAAATCTCGGGGTGTTACATACTAGGTCTTTTCACTCTGCTCGCTTGTCACTGGAAGGATCTGCTCCACGAGCTACTAGTCGACACACCATCTGCACGAAGTACCACGAAGAAGTATCTAAAATGTATGTCATGCCATAGGGGTCTCAACGCAACAGCCAGCGCGCCAATCGGATGCCCGGTCTGTGAGTTATTAGGCTTTTTGTCCCGGGGGCCCAGTTTGATTCGTGCACGATCCAACTTGACTGTATCTCAAATATACCCCAAACTCTAGTGAGGTATACTGAAAGGGACCGTCATGCTCCAAGATTACCCGGGCCACTGACGGTTCGTCAAACGGACATCATATTCCAATGATATTGCCAAGAAAATTTAAAGGGTCGTAGTAGGCCTGGGTCCAATCCGACCTGGCCCGACCTAGTCCGGGCCAACCCGGTTCGGGTCGACCAGGCCCGCTGGGCCCCGCCCAGTGGGCCGTGAGAGGTCGTAGAGGGCCCCGAGGATACAGAAATGCCGTGAGGGCATGGACCGGCCATGGGTCGGTGCGAGGGTGCCTTGGCCCAGAGGGCGCCGCGAGGGCAGCTCGGCCTGGAGGGCGCCGCAAGGGGTCAGTTTGGCCGAGGCGCCGCGAGGGCGCGGATTCATCTCGGGGCTCGGGAGGCCAGCGTTCCAGCGCATCCCAGGTGACTTCGGAAGTTTACGGGCCAGGGTGGAATGGCTGGGGTGTAGCGCGATCGGGGTCGGCTTGCTGACGCGACATTGGTGGCTCGGGAGGCCGGCCTAGCCGGGAGCCGGTTCGGCCAGGAGGTCGGGGTGGCTGGGGCCGGTTCGACCAGCAGACAGCATGGCCAGGGTGGCTTGGTCTGACCTGGAGGTGGGGGGCTTGCCCAGAAGGTTGGAGACCATAGGGGCGGTTCGGACGGAGTGCCACTAGGGGCGTGGCCAGTTTGTCTAGCGGTGGCGTGGAATGTCGTGGGGGCGGCGTCGGTCACGGAGGCTGCTGGCGGAACGGTCGTTGTCTTTGTTGCCTTCTTCATCATTTTCGCCTTCCACTATTTCGAAGAAAAATGAAAAAGAGAATAGTGAAGGGGTCAGGCCAGGTTGGTTTAGTCTGCACCCTCCGCGTTTAGGGGGGTAGCATTTGGCTGACAAAAAAGAAGCACAACAAACCCTCCCACAATGAATAATCCCAAAACTCAAAAAACAAAAACATGGGTGGATCAACTAGTTAGAATTTGATCTGCGTTCATTGTTTTAGAAGGAAATAATCACGAGAATATAAAATAAATCACAAAAATCTTCTACCTAGTTCGTTGTTTGTCAACGGAGTCGCGTGGAAAAAGACAGAATTTTCGTCGTTCGTCACATCTGCCTCACACCTCCAATCCTGAGCTCATGCTTCCATTCATTAACGAAGATGAGGAGAAAATGTCAGTTATCGATGACGTCCCACATCATTTTCCACTGCAAGGTGCTTCCAAGGAAGAAGTCGAAGAGGCTCCTCGCCGACGTTCTTCGTGGAGGAAGTTCATTGTTCTTCATTGGAGAATCTTTCTCCCAAGAGATCCTCCTCTCCCAAAATTCATCCAAATATGAAAGGCATTCCAAAATAATAGATGAAACTCTCTATTATTTTGATGGAAATAATTCAAAAAGCCTAATTAATTAAGGTGGGTGGAGTGATAAATTAAGGTAGTGGAGGTCAAGTGGCTCTCTCTCATTAATGAGCGGAGTTTAGAGTTTCTCTCAATTAAATGGGGGGGTTTAGTCCTGATTTTTCCCCACCACTATAACCTCTCGTGGGATGTTAGGTTTGGGTGGTCCCCACCACCATAACCTCTCATGGGAGGTTAAGGTCGGGTGGTCCACACACTCTAACCCCCACATGGGTGGTCACAAAAAAATAAAATAAAATATGATCTTACATTATTTTATTATTTCCATGTAAAACCCAAAAACTAACTTCCACCCTCAACCAACTTCCATCGAGGTGAAAGTCTTCCTAAGAGAATACTGGTGATGCGATTCCATCAGTGTCCTCAGATTTCTATTCCGAGCAGCGGTTCCAAAGTTATAAAAACCTGCTCGAACATTCACTGAACGTACCCGAACAAACCTTCAGAAATTGATTCTAGGAATTCCAGGCCTCGGAATCACGCACCGTCAATTATTGTGGAATTGTAAAATTCCCATTTAATAAAACATTTACATGGAAATTTCGGGTCTTTACATGTATTACATTACATGATTTACTTTTAGTTTTAGTCGTGTCTATCTCATGAGATATATTTTTTTCCAAATCATTATTGGGAGATATATGTCCAACCCATCTCATAATAAATTCATTCTTACATGTGTCACAAAACATAAATCATTCATTATAGAATAACCCAAGAAATAAAATGGGTTTCTTAAATATCATTAACATAACATAATCCAAATAAAATATCATTCCATTATTAATGAAATCAAATCATAGTAACAATATGGATAGAAACATAACCATATTTAAGAGTGTTATCTTAGATGGTAAATAAGTTCTGATAAAACACGTCAACTTAGTTCTTGAGGAAAATATAATTTCTTCTTAAAAAATGTTTTATTTTATCCAAATGTAGAGAAATTTTAAAAGAAAAAATTTATTCAAAACAAAAATGGAATATTGTAGAGGTATCATTGTGGAAATAAGGCATCATTAAACTGTAAATATTCATTCATGCCTTATATGTTAAAAAACCTTCTTCTCGTACTTTTTCTGGAAAAGTCCAGAAGTAAATCGTATGGTAAACAAAAAACTTTTCCTTCAATACAATGAAGTAAAAGAAAAAATGGGTAAAAATGGCATTCAACAAAAATAGTAGAATATTAAACATTTTATTAAAATATTTTTATAAAACATTGTCATTTATGATAAATATAACCCTATAAAATATATACGTATAAACAATCTCAAAAAAAATGACATTGAAAAATTATCCCATAATTCTGAAACTCCAGTATAGTGGGTTTAAACATATTATTAACCTATAATAGAATCATTATAATTTTTATGATATAATATATGTTTCACTTATGACTTTATATTACCCATTCATTTGTCAATTCCAAGTTAAAGCAACGTTTTGGGTAATACTCGTTTTATTTATCGTATGGGTTTTGAATTGTTATTCTTGATTTTATTACGTATATCATGATTTACATACAATTATATTTTAAAACTTGATTTATATATTTTATATATTAATTATATATATATTAGATAGATAAAATAAATTAAATACATCGTTCATGGAGACAGTTGGTCGTATGTACGCCTGAATGCAGTTTTCATTTCCTTATTAAATTGAATGTAAGTATGTAAATGAAATATATATATAAATGAATAAAGTCACGTTATTATTTCATATATCTCATGATTATTTATTATATATACTTTATTATCATTCTTGAATAGTTAACGTGGAGAATGAATCTCGTTGCATCATGGAGACGGTAAGTCATATATTTGCATGAGCGACGATGTTGTTCCCATAATTTTTGAATAGTATTAAAATAGATTTTGTATAATATATAATAATTAGATTCATGTTATAATAATTAAATATAGTTTTTATTTCTACCATTATACCCATCCAAGTATGTTGGTGGTGAATAATAGATTACAGCACGGTGAGGAGATGGTAAGTCGTACGTACGCACAAACGGTGATTGCATTTTTCATATGATGGATAAAAGGTGATATAGTGTTGTTTAATATTTATAATAACATATAATTATATGATTTATACTAATTTTATTACTTTATAATTTAACAACTAATAAAGAGTAAGTAGAAGAAGAAAGAATTTCAAAATAATCAGTAGATGAGATTACATTTTCCTCAATGCACCTCCTTTAAATTTCCACTTAGGGAACTAGAGTTGGTCTTTTGAGAAGAAAAAAACGGATAAAATGTAACAAGGTAATTTTAGAAGGTAATTGGGTATGGTTTGGCCAATCTAGAAGGCTCAAAATGGACCGAGGATGAGAGGGAGGAGGTTCTCTTTTGTAAAAGAGGATAGGGGCGCTATAGGAAACTCTAAAAATATTTATTTATTACAATTTAATTTTCAGTTTCAGAAAGCCCAAAAATACTTTAATTAGAATGTGAGATTATTATTGTTCCAAATTAATTCAACTAATAGGTTTTATACAAGTTTAGGTCTTAAATTTATCTTTATCTTTTACCTTTAACCCACAGTTTCCTAATTTAACTCTTACCATGTCTTCATGTATATTCAATCAATGTGGTTAATATAGTTAATATAAAATGACAATTGAACCTAAAGTGGTTCATTACTGACTTGTTCATCATTATAATTTTCATTTTTCTAATTCATAGATTTTTAGTACTATTATATCATTTCATAAAATATTATTTTTTTAAAAACCTCATTTATGTTAATTTTTATACTATTCATATCATGTCCTTTTAAAAATCCATAAAAATGTGATTATTTCAACCAAAACATCCTTAAATAAAATATAACAAGTCATAATCATCCATAAAATTCATGGATGGTAATAAAATGTTAACATAAATTATTTTTAATATTTATAATCTCATATATTTAAATCATTCATTAAGAAGGTAATCACTACATCATCACTGTCTCATAAATATATTTATCTATTTGGTTTATAAAAATTATTAATAAAATACCATGATGTAGAAAAATGTTTTTTATTTCTAATTACTATTTATATATATATATCAGTTATATAACCCTATATTAAAATCAATTTAGTATAATATTTATTATTAGATTATAATTATCTTAACATTAAAGTAATTATATAATATGTCATTTTCAAATCAAAGTGAATCCATGGGGTCCCAAAATTGACCCAAGGATGCCCATGGACTTAAATATCTCATACAATAGGATTAAGAAATGTGTTAGGATAGTTTAATAAAATTATAATATAATATATTACCTTTATTTACAAGATTTACCCATTAACCATGGAAAATAAAATAATTACTAATGTTAATATTCATAATGTCTGAAAATAAAAGGTTCATATTAACCCAAATTTAAAATTATGATTCCATATATGGAATATATTTTTCCAAATTCAAAACATATAAGTTTATGTAATTAATTTGAAATTAATTATCATTTTCAAAACCAAAAAAGGGTTTTAAAAAAGTTATAACTATCAAAATATTGACATTTGTTTATGTCCAATTTCAAAGAGAAATTACTTCAATGAACAAAATTTTATTAAATGATAAAAATGTAATAAAGATTCACTTTAAAACCAATTAATAAGATAATATATCTATATAAATAAATTATATAAAAATGTAGTTTCGAATTAAAATGTAGTATTTTTCACTATTCATTAAAATTTTAATTGTATACGAAAAATACCAATAATTCAAAAAAAAAGTAATTTTTTGTCATGCTTCCAAATAATAAAATTATTTTTGTAAACTTTAACATATAAAAATTTCAAAAACTATATTTTAAAATGGGTGCGCCCTCAAAAGATAGTAAAACTACATTTTTTGAAAAATTATTGTTTTATCCAAAAAATTGATTTTGCTCTCATATCATGTTCTTTAAAATGTTTAAGATGAATGATAATTTTATATAAAATTAAAACTATGGTTAATACTATTTATAGTGTCTAGATTATATCCCATTAAATAATAATATTTAAATAATGTATCATTGTTTAGTGAAACCTGGTATCACGTACAACACAAGTTATCGAGGAAGGTCGCTCTTTCATGTAATGCAAGACAAGTCTGTGTTGTGTGCAGTGAATTAATAATTTTGTGTTGTGAATAACAAATCCAATCTTAGTTCATTTATAAATTTAACAAAATCAATACTCAGTGTTGCAAATAATTAATTATGTCAAAAGAATTTGAAATTGTGCACTACACAACCAAAGAATAGTGTTGTGTATATTACAAGCTAATATCGTGGTGTGTATAGCAGAATCTAATATTGGTTTAATGTACCACACAATATATAAATGAAATTAAAAATAATATATCTCCTAAAATCTCGGGGTGCTACATTCTTCCCCCCTTAAAATAAATTTCTCCATAAAAATTGGTCAGGGTTATAAAAGGTTTTCTACATGAATGATTCTTTCTTGGAAACCAACATTGTAAAATGGTATAACAAAACATCATTTTAAAAAGTAATGTATGAAATATAATGGTTACCCAAAGTAACTCCTCACTGGGTTTTTACATATGAGAACATATGTGGTAAGTGTAAACAAGGATATGGAAAATAAATCTAACCATAATTTTATGATGGATAGTGATAGAGAACAAGGTTTGGTGAAATTTAACTACAATAGAGAAATAAATCTACGATAATTTAAGGGACCATATGATTCATTCGATAAGAAGGTACTATGATAACATTTCAGGTTTCACGATATTTTTCCAAATGTTGATTAATTTTTTACAGGAAGAGAAATACTTAAATTATTTCAGTACAATCTCACCCATGGTAGTTCTATGAATAATTCCCAAATCATAACTTATTTTAAGAAATTATGTTGAATTTTTTACTTGTTGAAGTGTTATCAGATCATGTGATATAAAGATAGGCTATTCCATCCGCCTCAACAAAACGGTTAGAACTGGTTACCAAATAATCATATGTCCACCTATAGATCGTTAATACATTAATATAACAAACATATATTGGAATATAACTTTTCTAAAGGTGATTACTTGGTTAAAATGACTAATGCACAAATTTTATTAAAAACGAAAGTGTACAAGAGTCTAAAAATGGGATCACATTATTATCTTTTTCATAAATGGTAAGAAGAGAAATCGGAAGGTATTCAAACCAAGTAATGTCCTGATTGACACTCATGTTGGCTAGACCATTGGCAACTGTGTTTGATTCTGGTTAAACATGTGTGATGATGTAGTTGAGATTGATAAGCAAACAGGTGCATTCTATCCAGCGTCTAGTAATCAGCCATGCAAGGTGGATTATGACATTCCAAATTTCATAGACGATAGTCATTGAGTCAATTTTGATCTAAAGGTTATTACAACAAAAGTGTTTTTCAAAGGAAATAACATATATAAATCCCAACATCTCATCTTTAATGGAGGTAGAAATTTAATATTTACCCATAAAGTATCCAAGGATCTGACCAAGGTGATTCCTGAAAATAGAACCACACCCTGAAGGTATTATATTTCCCTTGGAGGTTCCATCAATATTGACCATGATCCATCCAGGCAGGGGGAGCCTCCAGAACACATATAGTGTGCGATGCGACTGACAAAAGTTTCCTTTAATCCTAAGACACCCTAGGATCACAAATTCATGCACAATGTTGTGGTAATGTGCCTTTTGAATCGAAGAATCTTATTGTATAGAAATGACTATCCATAAATGTATATAAGTACAATCTTCCAAAAAAAATGAAAATATAAAACTTCAGAGGGAGATGAACTAAATCGACATAACATTTGTCTCCCATATCACATTTGGCAGTTCTTGGTTGTCACAATCAAAACATCTGAATACCTTAATCATGTATTCTCTTGAAACATTACAATAACATGAATTTCCACATCTCCATAGTTACTAAATGTATACTATCAAAATGAACTCTTTCCACCCAACAAATATACCAAAAATTATATATACTCAAACCATGATATCACTTGTCCTTTTATCATTCATGAGCCCATTAATACTATCAAACATCTCATTATCTCCTTATCCCTTAATTATGTGCATATCATGTTCTTTCCCAAAAATATTTTCATCCATTTTGATGGTTACTAGTACCATATAATTATTGAAAACCACAATAATCTAATACATTGATATTATAATATTCTATAATACTATAAATGAGACTCCACAACACTATTTTGGAATACCATTACATAGACAAATAATCATTCCACCACTTCATTTTCATATTCAACATCACCAACCGTGATCTCATGTGACTTCCATTTTTCTTTTTTCCTTAAGTGGTTACTAATGTCGATTATCATTATCCTTTGGATTAGGGAATTGGTAAGCATAATTCCACATTTCCTTGCACATGTAGCATTGAAGTGTCGGTGGTTCATTCTTTAAATTATTTTCCTTATTCACATCATTAGAATCGTTTTCCCATTACATAGGCACTCAACTTCTTAATTAACGTTTTTTACACACATTGAACATTTGGTAGTCCCATCAATACAATCACTATCATGCTACTTTCCACACTTTGAGCATAAGAAAATATTCATCTTTTTCCCACATGTTAATTGATTTTCCTTGGACTTCATCGTTCTTTTCCTGTCAATACCATGAGATGGATATGTAACACTAACTTCCAGTACTACCTTGACAGAAGAACCCACACTCTCTTCATAGCTACTAAAGTCTCTTATAGATAATTACCTTTGAAGACATAGTTTTAAGCCACGAATGAATCAATCAACTTTACTTTTGGGTTGGATGACAAATCCAGAAGCATACCTTGCATGCCATGTAAAATTTTCCTCGTCTGTACCAACAGATTCATCAACCTTTTTCTTAAGCACAAGGAACTCCTTTTCCATCTATATTTTAATAATATGGGGGATTTAATTATTTAAAAACATGTTCTTGAACTCATCCCATTACATGGATTCAATTTCATATTGTTGCGACCATAAGGGGTCCTCCACAGTGCTATGGTTCCTCATCACCACCTTCTAACCTTAGTCGGTTGTAGATTCATCCTTGGATATCAGCAACTTCGGGCATGTTTCTCTGCTGTGGTGACATTGTGGATCTCAATTTTTCTAAATCATCGATGTGTGGGTTCATGTTCTGAGTGTACGTGGGTTCTTTGGCAGCAGCATGGGCGGTACCTATCATTGCACTTATGTGGCATCAAAATCTCATGACCTTCGATAGACTCAGCTTTTCCACATCGGTCTGATGTGGTTATGATATATTCTGATGTGGTCTGAGGGTGTAACTACATGTCAGTTGTGTGCTTTGGATGGATTTATTTCTCTGTGATCGATGGTGGAGATGGGTTTGTCTTGGTTTTTTGCAATTATGTTTCTAAGGGCATCTAGTTAGGGTGGCCTACTCTTTGTGAAAATTATATGGACCACTATTTCTCTATTTTTTTCAATTTTGGTCTATACTCATGTGTTGTTCACTTCTTCTCTTCGCGATCTGTTGCTCTTGTTCAACAGTGGTTTTGTGTGTTCTATTGAGTTGGTTTTCATGTTGGTATTTTGGAAATACATCATGGTGAACGAGGTGGGGTTGGCTATGGTAGAGGTGAAGTTTTGTGTGATTTAGTGAAGGAGTGAGTAATGGTGTTATGATGGTCTATTTGGTTTGGGGTGATTGTGGTGATCTGGGACATTGTAGGAGCACTTAGCAGTTTTTGGAATATTTTTATCTATCAGTAGGGTTTTTGTAATGGTGGTTCTTGTCCAATAAATTTTATAAAGATTGCTTCATACGAGGATTCAGAGCAGGTTTCCTTCATCATAGAGGGCTATTCAGATTTTCATGATTGAGAGGATATGTCACAACTATCAGTACTAGTCCAATGCATTTCTATAAGGGACAACCTGCAGAGTAGTCATGAAAGGTAATGGTTATCCTTATTGAAGTTGATGTTTGGAGGGGGTTTTCAGCATTGTCTTATTTTGGGTTGATTTTGACCCTTTTGATCATTATATAGTGTTAATGTCTCTATGTTTTGGAATTCCGATGAGGTTTGCCCCATTTCCATTAAAAGGGGGTTTATCCAGAAACTAAATAAAAATTTAGGCCTTCTGGCGACTCATTCAATTTCATCTTGCTACCTTGTATTCTAAATTAGAGTCCACCTCTGTTCTTCTTCACCTTGTAAATAATAGACATCCAAAATGAGTTTTTCATTTTCTGAACACTGAAGGATAGAAAATATCATTTCAATGGTATGAATCCACTATTCAGAAAAAAATGGATCATGAGAACCCCAGAAAAAAGTTGGGTGTTACCTCATGAAGGACCCAAAAGAATGTTTATCCCTTTTCTACTCATTTGAAGTAGATAATGATTCATAGATTATGTATGTATAACAATATTATTTTTCATTTAATCTACCAAAACATTTTAATGTTCATGAGGATAATAATTATATTTCCCAGTACACTATTCATTATCACAGTTCCTTCAGGTTCCAACCATTGTCTAAAACTGAAAAGGAATAGTGTGAGGGGGAACATCATACTAGGAAAACAAAATTTTAAATGGGGATTACTTTTAATATCTAACATCTTAAGTTTAATCCTAGGTTATTCATGACCATTACCATAATTCTAGGACTGTAATCTATAGTTAGACATTCCCTTAGGGACATTCGTAGACATACTTTGGAAATATATCAAGGGATATCAATAATGTTAATCCTTCCATGATTTCAAAGCTTGACTAAACCTTCACTCATATACCAACTATAGAAAACCCAATCATGACATACATGGACATTACATTTATTTTTTTCTGAATACTCAATACATGACAGAAACAGACTCCCAATGATTGTACTAGTTTAGTGTCTTTGGAAACTTGTAAAATTGTCTTAAAATCATAGTGAAATGTCTTCAACATCTCCCATTAAAATATTCCCCTTTGGTTTTCCAACCTAAAACCATTCTTTACATCCTAAGGAAAGAAAAGATAAAATGGGTGATCTCAAATTCCGATTAAGGGTAAACATGGAGAACATAAAACAAACCATAATCATATGAATATAAATACATGAACATAATGTTTAAACATCAAGATCTCAAGTCGTGAAATAATTATTGGCAGTATGTAAGGATTGGATCATAAAGGAACATTAATGATGATAGAATAGAATTGTCATAAATCATGTAATAGTGTAAAACTAATAAGAACATAATTTGATTTCTATAGTATCCAAGGCATTGCTTCCTAGACCATCAAAGTTGAAAATTTCCATTACTGAATTGGGTTTACTTGTCATTCCAACCATGTCTTACTAAATTGGATTTACTAGCCATTTTAGTCATGTTTATCTCATGAGATATAAATCATTACCCAATACATTGGAGGGAGATATATGTCCCACCCATATCATAATAAATTCATTCTTACATGTGCCACAAAACATAAATCATTCATAATAGCACAACCCAAGAAATAAAATGGGTTTCTTAAATATCATTAAAACATAACATAATCCATATAAAACATTGTTTCATTGAAATAATTCATTTTGAAGAGGTAAAAATCCATTCATTCAGTATAAGTTAAAAAAACATTCTCCACTTACTTTTTCTGGAATATTCAAAAAGTACCTCATTTATTAAACAAAATAAAGATCCCATCCATACCATTTAGTAAAAGTAAAAAATATTAAAAATAAATTTAAACCTAAATACAAGAATTTTAAAAAAATTATGAATTTTTTTTAGAAAACATGGACATGGATGATAAATATAACCCTAGTAAATACTTTTCAAAGGGGGTAGTACAATGCACGCAAGAAGAAAACAGGTCTGTGGACTTGACCCCGTGACCTACGGCCCAAACCCCAAGCCTCCCAACCACCACAGCTGAGTGCGTGGGGCATAACCCTAGAAAATACTTACTTATAAACAATCTCAGATAAAAATGAGATAAAAAATTTATCCATTACCATAGGTCTTATTTCATCCATATGTGTTTGAAAGTCCTGTATAGTGGGGATAAACAAATTAATGACTTGTAATTTAACCATAATAATATTTATTACAACATATATGATTCACTTACAATTTTATATTTCTCATTCATTTGTCAATTCTTTGGTAAAGCAACGTTTTGGGTAATACTCGTTTTTCTTATTATACATGTTTTGAATTTTTATTCTTGATATTATTAATTATACCATAATTTAATTTCACCCAAAATGTAAAAAATTATTAATATATTACATATATTCAGTATATAAATATATATATAATAGATAGACAAATGAAATGGAAGACACCATTCATGGTGACGACAGGTCGTACGTACGCATTAATGTTGTTTTCATTTCCTTATTAAATTGAATTGAAGAAAATGACATATATATATATATATACATAAATCCAATAGCTTTAAAATTTATTATATTTCATCATTATATATGATATATACTTTATAATCATTCGGGAATGGTTAAGGTGGGGAATGAATCTCATCGCATTGTGGAGATGGTAAGTCATACGTACGCACAAGCGACGATATCATTCCCATAATTATTGAATGGTATAGAATTGGATGGTTTATAATATCCCATAATTATTATAATTTTATAATAATTATATATAGTTAATATTTCCACCCTTATACCAATCCATGTAAGGTGATGGTAAAAAACAAACTACACCACGACCTAGAGACTATAGGTTGTACATATGCACATGTGGTGATATCATTTTTTGTAGGATGGATAGAAGGTGAAATAATTTTGTTTTATATTTATAATAATATATACGTATATTAGTGATACTGATTTCCTTAATTTATTATGAAAAAACTAATGAATAGGAAGTAGAAGAAGAAATACATTTGATAGAATCGGTTGAAGAGATTACCACTTCCTCGACGTGCCTCCTTTAAATTTCCTCTTAGGGAAATTGAGTTAGTATTTTGAGAAGAATAGTACCTATAAAATGTAACTAGGAAATTTTAGAAGATAAATGGGAAGGTTTTTTAAGAACATGAAGGCTCAAAATGGAGTGAAGAGGAGGAGGAGGAGAATCCCTTTTATAAGAGAGGATAGGGGCAATTTTGGAAACTCTCAAAATTTTAAATTATTACAAAATTATTCTCGGTTTCAAAAGATCCAAAAATAATTTCATTCAAAAGAAATATGATGATAGTTTTCAATACTATCAACCAATAGGTTTCAGAGAAGCATAGTTCATAAATTTAATCATATCTTTTAGTTTTAAGCATTAGTTAACTAATTTAACTCTTACAATGTCTTCTTGTATATTAATACCATATGGTTAATATTATTTATATAAAATGAATGTAAAACCTCAATTGGTTAATTTATAACATTTATAACATAATATAAGTCATTTTTAAGATTCATTTATTTTTAGAACAATTATATCATTTAATAAAATAGTATTGTATTAAAAACTCATTTATGTCAATTTTTAGAATATTCATATCATAGCTTTTTAAAAATCTATAAGAAATTGATTCCTTATAAAAAACTTAATTACTTAAAATATAACAATTCATATTCATCCAAAAAAATTATGGCATAAAAAGGTTTTAAATAAATTTATTTTAACATTTAAAATCTCATTTATTTAAATCATTCATTAATAAGGTAATCACTACATGATCATTATGTCATAAATAAATATATTTATTTGGCGTATAAATTAAAAAAATGATATAGAAAATTTGTCTAGATTTATAATAAATATTTATAGACATAGTTATCATTTATATAACAATATATTAAAATCAATATACTAAAAAATATATTTTTAGGTTATAATTATCTTTACTTTAAACTAATTTTTATAAAAAGTCATTTTCATATCCTTGTTATTGCATGGGGTCCCAAAATCGACCCATGGTTGCCCATGGTAGGAGATATCTAATCCAATTTGATTAGAACATGTGTTAAGGTAGAAAAATATTATTATATTATTATTTTTTATCTTTATTTACCTTATTTACCCTTTAACCATTGTAAAAATAATAATTACTGAAATAACAATTCATAATGTGTGAAAATAAAATGTACCTATTTACACAATATAAACGTTATTATTACAGATATGGAATCCATTTTTTGAAATTAAAAACAAATAGTTTTCATTAATTAATTTACAATTAATTCCCTTTGTCAAAACCAAAAAGTAGGTTTTTAAGAAGTATTAACTATAAAAATATTGAAATGTGTTTATGTCCAATTTAAAAGTGGAATTACTTCCAATGAAAAATATTGGATTAAATGATAAACATATAATCCTATTACACTTTAAACCTAATTGGATTAAATATTGGATTAAATGAATTAGATAAAAAGGCTATTTCAAATTAAAATCCTGTATTTTTCATTATTCATTAAAATAATAATTTTTTAAAAAAATACAAAAAATTCAAAAAAAACAAATTTTTATGTTCTGATTCAAACGAAGAGGTATATATTTTGAAATTTAACTTATTAAAGTTTCAAAAATATATTTTAAAATGGGTGCAGCATTAAAAGGCTGTAAAACTGTATTTTTTTAAAACTACTTATTTCGTATAAAAAATTGATTTTTTTCTCATATCATGCCCAAGAAAATGTGTAAGCAGAATGCTAATGTTATATAAATTTCATAATGTGGTTTATACTATTCATAATATCTAGTTTATATCCCATTAAATAATAACATTTTAATAATATATCATTATTTAGTGAAACTCGGTATCGCGTACAATGAACTCTATCAAGGAAGGTCTCTCTTGCATGTAATGTAGGCCAAGTAAGTATTGTGTGTAGTGAATGATTTCTTTATTATTGGGTACAAGATAATCCAAAATTATTTCATTTATAAATTGTACAAAATCTATACTCACTGTTGCTTGAAATGAATTCTATCAAAAGTACTTGAAATTGTGTGCAATACTAGCCAAGAATAGTGTTTTGTATACCAAAAGCTCAAAAGGTGTTGCATATAGTGGAAGCTATTCTTTATGTAGTGTAAAACACAATACATAAAAGAAATTAAAAAGAATCTATCTCAAAAATCATACGGTTTTAAAAATAATATATCTATAGAAAGTCTATTTAATGAATAATTACATAGTTAATTCATGGGGTGTTGTTGAACAAGAGTCTATTGTAAGCGTGGATATAAAGAACATCATGCTCATGATTGAAAAATAAAAGTCTAATTCATAAAATATTAAGACATACAGAACTACTCATGTGAATTACAAAAGAATCAATTTAATTTACTCCACAAAAGGAGCAGGGGAAGTCCAAGATTATTCCATCATTGTAGCAGAGTTTGATGTCTAAAATAATGTGATGGAAGTTAATTTGATAATAAAATCAATGTTAACTATTGATTTATTTGATTTAATATTAACAATCTCTCTTATTTGTGTTAAGTACCATAAATCATCCCTAAACACTCTAGTGAAGGTTTTTCCAATCAAGACACCACATAGACATCAGGTTATAATAATTATTTCGTTGATAGTCTCAAAAACATGAAAATATTCTATAATTGAATATTTGGTTTTTATAACCATTATTTAATTTAACATAATCATAATTTTTTTAGAGTGAATAAACTGGGATTTAGTAAAGTAATATTAATGTAATTTTTTTAGACTTGTTTTATTGTTTAGGATGAATAATTTGAAAGATAAATTGTTTTTGAAATCACTTTTTTAGTTATTGTATTTGTTTTCGGAATTAATTTTTTTACATAATCACATGATGTCATATTTATATTGTGTATTATTCCTTCTTGTGCAAGAAATTTTTATTATAAATAGTTTGAATATTGATTAAATGATACATTAAAAGATTATTTATATGATTTATCAAAGACAAGTTATTTATAGTGATTCTTTGTTATAAATAAAATTTGATATAGATTAAAACACACAACAAAAGGGAATAATTTCCGTAAGAAAACAGAATGGAATAAAAAATGTATTTTTCTAATATTCATTAAATTAAAGAGGAAGATATATATTTTATGTGGCAATCATAATTCAATTGTGCACATTTATAAACTCATTTACAATTATAATTCTTATTAATATATTTTTAAAAATATTTGTGAAATGTTTATTAGTCTTACATAATATATTGTGGTTCATAACTTTTTAGAAAATATACCATGATTCCTATCAATCTTAGGGAATCCCTTTGCTAATTTCATTTGTAATTAATATATGAAATTATTAGAATCCAATTTATGTAAAGGGGCTAATGAAACATCCCAAAATTACAATTAATATTTTTCATATGTTTTATTTCATAATTAATAAATGAAAAATCTAAATTTATTTCATCCCTTTTATTAATATAACACAAACATTAATACACATATTTATCATGAATGTTTTATGATTATAAATTATCCATGTATATATGGATTTATTTACAAAAAATATTTTATTAAAAAATGTTTAGACCATAGTTTGCGTGACAAAACATCATATACAATGAGGTTGTGTGGATGGAACCAGTGCTTGAAGGGAGCTAGGGGCACAATTCCTACCACTAGTCTATGTGTTGACCAAATTTCAATTTCTATTATATCTATATATAATTTTATTTCTATATATACATGGTTTTTTAATATCTACATTAGTTTTTTTCAAAGTCTCATATCGTCATAATAATTAAGTCATTATAATTTGATATGTAATAGAGTATGATAAATGATTTACAAGTTATAAAGGTGTAACATATTGAAAGTAATACCATATTAAATTATATTTGAAACATATGATAAGAGTTTATATATCATCTGTATATTAAAATAATATTTTAACATGAATTTTTAATTACATTACTGTTCATTTAAATTCTTAAGAGTTTTTATCATTATATATATATATATATATATATTGTATAAAAATACACATTTTAAATTTTATATAAAAAGTTTTATAACAAAATAAAATTATAAAATATTTATTAGTTTTATTTAAATATATGATTCACATTATTTATGGTATATTATTATTGTAAAATGATTATAAATTATTTATTAGTTAGGGTTTAAAATCTAAATGGTCATTGATATATAATTTTTATTAAACTGCTAAAAATTGTTATAACAAACACAGTTTCTAAATTTTTATTTAAATGATCAATTTTTATTATTTACACTAATAATTTTTTGAAAATTTATTTTCAATAAATTTAAACCAATTAAAAATAATTAATATATTTATTTTAATTTTTTCATAACATATGAAAAAATAATTTCACAGTAAAAAGAGGTATTTTTCCAAAAATATTATTTTAAGTGCAAAGTGTTTTATTTTATCATAATAGTTTATATTAATCACATATGATAAAAGAAATTTTTTATATTATTTGATATTTTTTCAATTAAAAAAATTATAAATCAATTAATATTATATACTTAATAGTGAATGCGAATAAATTTATTTTATACATCAAAAAATTCATTTTCTCTCAAATTCGTTTTCACAAGATTTTTGTATATATATTAAAGCAAGTTTATACTCCCTCTATAATTTTTTTTATAAAACTAAATTAATTTTTGAATTTCTCATGTCATATTTTATTATAGATAATTTTTTTAATTATTTAGAAAAAATTTCTTTTGGAATAGTAAACAAATATATCATTTTTACAGATACAACAACATATAAGACATCACTATAATTTAGGCATTGATGAAAAATATATAAATAATTTTAGTCACCAAAATATCTATTTAAAAATTAAAATAATGAAATTTTAAATATAAATATTTATTTAACAACTCGGGTTTGAAATTTTGAAGCCACTGTTATATTTTATACAGATGAAAAAAATTGATCCTTTACTTTTAAGGATGTGGTTCAATGATCGAAATTATTTTTGACAATTTTATAATGTAAAAATAACATTATTGTATTTAATAATAGACTTATAAAATAATAGTATTCATTTCTCCCCAATATTTATAGCCTTAAATGATAAAAATATTCATTACTTTTACCTTAAACACCCCCTCTTTAAAAATAAACACCCCCTTTCATTTTCTTTAGAAATACACTTCCAATTCACCTATAAATGCCCACAATCTACCCAATTACCATAAAATAAGTACATTATATTACATAGGTACATTCTAAAGGTACTAATCCCTTATCCCACATGGATTTAGTAAAGGAGTTAAAATCCATTGAAGAAGTAACCTCATATATATTTTCACTATTTTCTCTCTTATTCTCTCTACTCTTCGAGTCCATTTCAATTTAATCCATTTTAAAAAATTCATATAAATTTTATTATTATACTGGTTAAACTATTTTTCTCCCTTGTTTCCATATAATTTTAAACAGAAACATTCTTTTGGTGTACTTATGGACTATCGTCTTTATGAAGTGATGTATTTCATTTTCCACCACAAACTCAGATTGATACTTATTTGGATGAATTTGATGAATATCTATTATATTAATATCATAATTATTTTTGTTTGAGGTTAAATTATTTTATATACTATTTTTTTCCATCAATTAAGAAATGAGGTCAGCACCCGTGTGTACATGAAAACTACCCCCTCTATGATGTGATGTATTCATTTTTTCATCACTTCTAAACACTGATGGTTATGGGAATATATTTATGTAATGGCCCGGACCTCTCCGACCAATTCCTTTGTCAAAAGAAGGCCATGAAGTGTTTTGGAGGGAAAGATGGACTTTTCCCACACTTTCCAGAATTTTGAAACTACACGCCGTGTAGTTTTAGTACACGTCGTGTACCCCCTTGTCAGGTATAACCCGTGTTGAAGGCCGTTTCATTTTCGTGTGAGATAAATGGCTACAGGCCATGTGTCCAAACTACACGCCGTGTAGTACTTCCCCGTGTACGCGTTACCGTGTGTTGACCAGTCAATGGTGGTGTGCCATGTTGGAGCCGTGTGAAATAAATGAGTCCACGCCGTGTGTCCAAACTACACGTTGTGTATTCCTTCCCCGCGTATGTGTTACCCACAAACCGTGTGTTGACCAGTCAACGGCTGCGGAGCCATGTTGGAAGCCACGTGGAAACCGTGTGAAATAACCGTGTACAAGCCATGTACCATAAAGTACACACTGTGTACTTTTGCTTTTCTTGCCTATAAAAGGAGGGGTACCCTCCTCCTTTTCAACTCACCCCTCTCCACCCCTTTCCTCTAAGCAGAGATCTCTCAAGAGACGCGATGGATCTTTCTTCCATAACATCTTCGTCCGAGCTCCGATTTACGGTCTGTCAGTGGCCACAGGATCATAACGATGAGTCGGAACTTCTGTGCTTAGATCTACTATCTTTCCTTCGGCCTTTTATTTCCGAATTCCACCCGAGGAGGTTTTTCCGGGACCCGATAGAAGTGACGGACGCCGACAGACGTCTTCTAAGGTTGATCTTGGGGAGCGTTGTGATCAGAACCTATTGTGGTAGGGATCTTACCTTTGTCTCTCTAATTTTTACATCATCTGGGGTGGGTTTTCTCTTCTTTTATGAAACACAGTCGAACCATATTAATGAAGATAATAACTGGTTTATATAATGGGGATGGGAAGTTTTTTAATATTGTTACTTGACTTTTTATATCATGTGATATTATATTTTGAATTGAATAGGCTTATGCCTGCTGAAAATCATGGTTGTTGGGGGCCTTTGCTTGTGCAATTAAATTTTTCCCTATCTTCTAGACCATTTTTGTGAATGGAACCTTGTTGAATGTGGAATTTGGTTAATCACGTAAAGTTGGCTGATTAAATGAAAATATGGAACCCTTGTGTGATCACCCCAGTTAAACCAAAATGGAATAATGAACAGGTCGGTATTGGCTCAGGTACGCGGCATGCGTTGGGGTTGTTTTGTGAGTTGTTGTGGATCGGTTGAGCAGCGGGGTTGCGGTTGACTTGGTTGTGGGTTGGTGTGAATGCTATGTTGGTAAAGGGCAGCGGGGCTACGATAAATGGTATTAAAGGGATAATGATGTATGGTGCGGTTGTGGTTATGGCAGTTGGAAGCGGGGCTATAAGGATGGGTTTGAATTTTAACGTTATATGAGTTGTGGATAATAAATAAAAAGTGTAAGAGTTAATGAATGGTGGGGCATGGAAATGGAACGGGATTAATAATCCATGGGTTGGTTGGTTTATAATAAGGGATTTGTTGTGCTGCTTGTGTTTTCCAAACTTGACTTGTGGATGGCAGGGATATGTTTTATTAATGATCGATGGGGTTGGTTGTGGATAGTCTCCCAGTAGTTAAGGAACTAATAAACTGATTCTATTGGAACATGAAAACTTAAATGGGGTTTTGGGATTGTTTGTTGTATGCATGCTTTGTAGTAGCAGTGCCGAGGCACGTGCTCAATTCTCTGATTAGAATCCATAGGTTAGGCTGAGTGTTTGGTATATATATATATATCTGTATCTTTTTGTTTTATCGCACCCCACCCATGTTGATCACTTAGTGTCGAACACTCCCATTTCATGGGAGAGGGTGTTTTCCCCTTAGTTACTAGATCCTTCCTGCTCCTTCTTCCCTAGGTTGTGATGGTTTGAGGTGACATTACACCCAAGACTCTTCAGGTAGGTTTCAATTGGGGTGGTTTTAGCCCAAGACTCTTCGGGAAGGTTCTAATTTTTCCCAAGAACCTTCAGGATGAGGTCCTGGTGTGTGAGGGCGGGATACGTTGTTGTGAGGCCCAGGTGTGTGCGGGCGGGATGTGTGGCTTGTGAGGCCCAGGTGTGTGCGGGCGGGGAGAGTGTGGTAGCGTCAGGACGTTCTCCATTTGTAAGAGCATCTAACTAATGGGAAATGGTGCGGGGTACCCAACACTCTAGTTTCTTATATACTACTACCTGTTGTGATTGTGTTTTTGGTGAGTGTGGCTGGTGAGGTTGGGTGGATAGATTTCCATGAAAGGTTTCTTCTGTTGTTCTCACGGGACATTTAGATTTCTCCCCACTTGTGCATGAGAGCTTTATGTTTCCCTACTGAGTATACTTGTATGCTCACCCTATGTTTACTTTCATGTTTTTAGGAGGACTACCAGGGTAGTGCGGGACCCTACTAGTCGGACAGTTAGAGTTTTTGCAGTTATTGTACTCTTGTTTTCTTTTGGTATTGTACTTTTGAGATTTCTTGTACTTGTACCTTGTTATAAAATTGTTTAAACATGCATGTGGGCTTGGTTTGGGTTTATATCTATACACTTATTCTTTTCCTTTTTGTTGGTTGACTTGTCCTATTTCCCGATGGTAAAATAATAAAACTGTAATGCCTCCCATATTTGTGAAAACTCATAACCTTGGTGCTAGTCGCCAAACCGGGGCCTACTGGAGGCGGGACTCGGGGGGTCATTATATCCATTTCACCATTTCCAGCTCAGTAGAGGCATCTTTGGTGAGAGGGGGTCATGAAAAAATGGTATTAGAGGTGATAGTTGAGATATAGGATGTACTTTGGAGTTAGGAACAGTGAGGATTGCATGGGATGGTAGGGAAACAGTGTTAGATAATCTTGGTGCGTCACATAGGCCTGGGAAGACTGGCTAGGACACAGGATTTTATGGCCCCCCGTGTTCTGATGCAAGGACTCTGAGCCTACCGAACGACCAAGTCAGACTACATTGATTAAAGGGTAGAGACCCTAGGGAAGGTACATGCATCATCCTGATTGCGTTTTACTTTATTTGGGTGTTCTAGGAAAGAAATTGAAATAATCTTATAAAATAAAACCTTGAGAAATTTCCTTACTACTTGGGCTTAGGCGATCTTTGTTTACCGTACAGCTATGGCACCTGGACGTCATCCCCAGGTGGCTTAGACGGCCGAGGCCCAGCAGATCTAGGCGGTCGATCAGTTGAGGATTGACCGAGAGGAGGAAGATAGCTAGTGGCAGAAGAGTCTCTGTTCATTCCAACAGTAGACCCTCAAGAAGTACGAGGGTAGTACTTCGAATACGGAGACAGAGGGCTGGCTTGATGAGATAGGGATCGCTTTTACGTTGATCTGTGCTCCTAGGGAGTACTGCGTTCCCCTAGAAGACAGTCAGCGGAGAGGCGCAGCACGACAGTGGTGGATGCTCTACCTCAGAGAGAGGATAGAGGAAGAGGTTCCATGGGATGACTTTGAGATGGAATTCCGAGATGAATTCTTTTCTTCCATGATCAAGGAGGAGAAGCGGTAGGAGTTACTCTCCCTTCTGCAGGGGAGTATGTCAGTACGAGAGTTGGAGATCAAGTTCATGGATCTTCTGCGCTTTTCTCCGGATCTCTTTCTGGATGAGGAGTCTCGGGCGAGATGTTTGGAGGAGGCGCTTGGTCCTTCGCTCCAGTATGCTATCACCCCCTTCACCCTTCCGACTTACTTGGCGGTACAGAAGAAGGCAGAGGTTGTAGAGAGGATGCACTCGCTGGGAGGTGCACCACGAGAGGGGATCTAGCCAGGTTTGTCGAAGGGGAAGGCATTCAGCAGCAGGTCTCCTGCGACGGGACCTTCCAGGTTCATGCTAGTGGGGAGCAGGCCCCGCAATTCCAGTTCAGATCTTCAGTTCCTCGTCCCTTTTTCACGAGCCCAGGACTGAAGTGTTTTTAATTTTGAGGTTTCGGGTACGTTCAGAGTCGGTGCCCGACCCGAGCTTAGTACGGAGGAGGTGGGCAGGTTCAGCGCCCACCTCAGCAACACCAGTTTCCAGTGAGGCCCTTACAGCAGCAGCAGGACCATACTCCTCTGAGGGAAGACTTTGCGGGAGGATACCGACCTCAGGGTGCTCCTCAGGGACCTCGACCAGGGCATAGTCGGGGAGGTGGACGACATCAGTGAGGTAGAGGATTTGGGTGTGGACAGTTGCACGCAGCAGAGTTGACAGCTCCAGCAGGACCAAAGGTGGTTCGAGGTACGATTTGTTTGTTCAGCACTCAGGTTTCTGCTTTGTTCGATTCGGGTGCTTCACACTCCTTTGTTGCACCTGGTCTAGCCCATGCATTGGGACTAGACATATAGAGACTTTCCGTACCACTAGTGCTGAGTACACCAGTTGGAGGCCAGACCATTTTATCTTGTCTTTTCTGGGGATATGGGCTGACGTTGGGACCACATCGATCTCGTGGGGACCTTCTTCTGTTACAGATGCAGCCATACGATGTCATCATATGCATCGACTGGTTGTTTTCGGTCAGTTCCATTATCAACTGCTTCCGGAGAAGAGTCGTGTTCTCTGACGTGGATGACCAGCACGTATCTTTTGTTGGTGAGAGGAGCTATCAGGTGGTAAGCCGGCATGTGAAGCCTCTGTTTTCCTTGTTAGGCGGGTTATCAGTGGTTCCAGCTGATACAGAGATGATGGATGTCCCAGAGGTTGTTGGGGAGTTCCTCGATGTTTTTCTTGAGGATATTGTGACTCTACCCCCCCCCCGACGTGACGTTGAGTTCGGGATAGACTTACAGCCTGGTGCCCATCCGATTTCGATGGCCCCTTATCGGATGACACCTTTGGAGTTGCAGTAGTTGCGGATTCAGATTGATGATCTGATGGAGAAAGTTTTTTTTCGACACAGCGTATCGCCATGGGGTGCTCCAGTTTTGTTCGTGAAGAAGGCAGATGGTGGTCTCAGGCTATGCATAAACTACCGAAGGTTGAACCAGGTAACGGTCAAGAACCGTTACTCCCTTCTAAGGATAGATGATCTCTTAGACCAACTGAGGGGAGGAGGTTGGTTTTCTATGATTGATCTACGATCTGGATATCATTACCTGAGGGTAAAGGACAGTCACATCTCGAAGACATCTTTCAGGTGCAGGTAGGGGAACATAGAGTTTGTAGTGATGTCGTTTGGAGTTACGAATGCACTGGTTGTGTTCATGGGACTTATGAACATTGTCATACGAAGGTTTCGGGACTGGTTTGTCATTGTGTTTATCGATGATATCCTGATCTACTCAAGATCAGAGGAGGAACACGTTGAGCATCTCAGGGCAATATTGGAAGTCCTTTGACACCACCAGCTTTATGGGAAATTGTCGAAGTGTAATTTCATGACGCAAGAAGTACACTTCCTTGGGCACGTGGTGTCTCAGCATGGAGTGTCAGTGGACCCGTTGAAGGTGGAGGTAGTTGTTTCTTGGGAAGCACCCAAGAGCATGGCAGAAGTTCGTAGTTTCCTGGGATTAACATGTTACTATCAGAGGTTCATTTCGGACTTCTCTCGAGTTTTTGCACCATTGACAGGATTGACTAGGAAGAACCAAGTCTTCCTATGGAATGATCAGTGCCAGAAGGCTTTCGACTACCTAAAGGAGAAGTTGATCAGTGCTCCCGTACTGAGGTTTCCAGAGGAAGGGTTTTTGTATGAGAAGTTTTGTGATGCTGCTTCCCTTGCACTGGGGTGCATGATGATGCAGAAGAAGGGAGTGATCTGTTATGGGTCTTGGCAGTTACGCCCTCACGTGTGTAACTATGCCACCCATGACCTAGAGCTTGAAGCAGTAGTGTTCGCACTGAAGTTGTGGCGACATTACCTCTTTGGGGAGCGCTTTTTGGTCTTCTCAGATCACAAGAGCCTGCATTATATCTTCTCCCGGCATGACCTGAACTTACGGCAGCGGAGATGGGTCGAGTTTCTCCAAGACTCTGACTTCGAGATCTCTTACACTGAAGATAAGGGAAACATTGTGGCTGATTCCCTGAGCAGGAAGTCATATAATGAAGTGGTTCGGGAATCCGCTGATGCTTGGAAAGCGATGGGAGAGTTGGCTTCCTTGCACTTGGATGAAAGGGAAGAAGGTGTTAGAGGCTGTTTATTTCAGATGACGGTGTAGTCCTCCTTGTTGCAGCAGGTGGAAGAGTCTCAGTGGGGGCACTCTGAGGTGGATGTGATGTGGGATCGTGTCGATCAGGGAAATTCTCCAGAGGGATGGTCAGAGGACATCCGACATCGGATGATTTTCCATGGAAGGTTTTTTGTTACGGAGGCAATGTGTGAGGGAATTCTCCGTGATTTCCATAGCTCAGCCTTGGTGGTGAATCCAAGAGTTTCAAAAATTTACTTAGGCCCGAGGGAAAAGTTTTGGTGGCCCGGGGTGAAACGGGAAGTGGTAGAGTTTGTGGCTAAATGCCTAGTGTGTCAGCAAGTGAAGGCTGAACACCGTGTTCCCAATGGTTTGTTGCATCCCTTAGATGTCCCCGAGTGGAAGTGGGATGACATCTCAATGGACTTCGTCATAGGACTACTAAGAGCTCAGGGTGTTTTTGATGCTATCTGTGTAGTGGTGGATCAACTGACGAAATCAGCTCACTTCTTAGCAATTAAGGATTCGGGCCCGGTGAGTACATTAGCATAAAGGTACGTAGACGAGGTGGTGTGTTTTCATGGAGTTCCGAAGACTATCGTCTCAGACTGGGATACTTGGTTTACCTCATGAGCCTAGAGGGGGTTACAACATTCTTTTGGCACCTAGCTACACCTTTGCACTGCTTTCCTCCCCCAGACTGATGGGAAGATAGAGCGGACCCTCCAAACATTGGAGGACATGCAGTGAGAATGCGTTCTAGATTTCATAGGATCAAGGGTACGAAACATTCCTTTAGTAGAGTTTTCCTACAACAACAGCTTCCACTCTACTATTGACATGGAACCATTTGAGGCCTTGAATGGAAGACCATGTCGTTCACCCATTTTCTGGGAAGAGGTTGGTGAGACAGGTGCTCTTGGGCTAGAGGTAGTGGAGAGCACCACAGAGAAAGTCCAGCTTGTACGTGAGAGGATGAAATTGGCTCAGGGCTGACAGAAGTCTTATGATGATCGTCGTCGGAGGCCCTTGGAGTTTGAGGGGAGAGATCATCTATTCTTGAAGGTGTCCCCTCGACAGGGGCAACGGAGGCTTGGGAAAGGGAGCAAGCTATCACCTAGGTTCATTGGACCTTTTGAGGTGCTGAGGCGAGTCGGCGAGGTGCCATATCAGTTGGCCCTGCCACCTCAGTTGGAGAAGGTTCATGACGTCTTCCACATCTCCCAACATCGTCGGTACATACACGACGACTCTCATGTTATCGAATGGGGAGAGTTAGATATGGGAGATGACGCGACCTTCGAGGAACGACCAGTCAGAATCGAAGATCGTAAAGAGAAGGTGCTCTGTGGATGAACCATTCCCTTGGTTCGCGTGTTGTGGAGGCATGGCGACCTTTTGGAGAGAACTTGGGAGAGGGAGACCCAGATGCACGCTCTGTACCCAAAGATGTTTTGACTTGTGTTTTCTTTGTTCTTCTGAGCTTTCTTTTGATGTTATACTTATACCTTTGATGTATGGAATGCTTGGATTGTCGGTTGTGAGACCTTTTGTTTCCCTGTTCTCTGGAAGTGTGTAGTATGTCCAGATGTGTGGGGAAAGGGAAAAACCTGACTCTTAATCGAGACGCATTAATGAGGATGCGATTAAACCCGTGCAGGCGAGTCAGTGCCGCCTAAAGTGGATAACATCTCGACATAGAAGAATTAATTCTTAACACATATGATTAGGGTTGTTGGTTGGGTTCCTGTTATAACGAGAACCCTAAGAGTTATCTTGTTGGGTTCCTCTGGGTTGGTTATTGAATTCTTGGGGACAAGAATCTTTTAAGAGGTATCTGATGTAATGGCCCGGACCTCTCCGGCCAATTCCATTGTCAACAAAAGGCCACGATGTGTTCTTGAGGGTAAGATGGACTTTTCCCACACATTCCCGAATCTTGAAACTACATGCCGTGTAGTTTTAGTACACGCTGTGTACCCCCTTGCCAGGTATACCCCGTGCTGAAGGCTCTGTCCTTACCATGTCAGATAAATGGGTACACTCCGTGTGTCCAAACTACATTCCGTGTAGTCCTTCCCCGCGTACGCGTTACCATGTGTTGACCAGTCAACGGACATGTGCCGTGTTGGAGCCGTGTGAAATAAATTAGTGCACGCCGTGTAGTCCTTCCCCACGTATGCATTACCCTCAAATCATTTGTTGACCAGTCAATGGCCGCGGAGCCGTGTTGGACGCCGCGTCTAGACCGTGTGAAATAACCGAGTACACATCGTGTACCAAAAAGTACATGTCGTGTACTTTTTCTTTTCTCACCTATAAAATGAGGGGTCCCCTCCTCCTTTTCAACTCACCCCTCTCCTCCCCTTTCCTCTGAGCAGAGTTCTACCAAGAGACTCGAAGGTTCTTTCTTCTATAACTTCTTCATCCGAGCTCGGATTTACGGTCTGTCAGCGGCCACAAGATCGTAACGATGAGGCGGAACTTCCGAGCCTGGATCTGATGTCTTTCCTTTGGCCTTTTCTTTCGGAATTCCACCCGAGGAGGTTTTTCCGAGACCCGACAGAAGTGACAGACACCGACGGATGTCTTCTAAGGTTGATCTGGGGGAGCGTTGTGATCAGAACCTGTTGAGGTAGGGATCTTACCTTTGTCTCTCTAATTTGTGCATCATGTGGGGTGTGTTTCCTCTTGTTTTATGAAACACAGTCGAACCGGTTTAATGAAGATAATAACTGACTTATATAACGGGGATGGGAGGTTTGTGATTACTGTTACATTTCTTTTTATATCCTGTGATATTATATTTTGAATTGAATAGGCTTATGCATTCTGAAAATCACGGTCGTTGGGGGACTTTTCATGCGCAATTAAATATTTCCCTATCTTTTAGGCCATTTTTTCAATGGAACCTTGTTGAATGTGGAATTTTGTTAATCACATAAAGTTGGATGATAAAATGAAAATATGGAACCCTTGTGTAATCACCCCGGTTAAACAAAAATGGAATAATGAACATGTGGTTGTTGGCTCGGATACGTGGCATGTGTTGGGGGTGTTTTGTGGGTTTTTGTGGATCGGGTGAGCAGCGGGGCTGCGGTTGACTTGGTTGTGGGTTGGTGTGAATGCTATGATGGTAACGGGAAGCGGGGCTGTGATAAATGGTATTAAAGGGATAATGATGTACGGTGCAGTTTTGGTTATGTCAGTTGGCATTAGGGCTGCAGGGATGGGTTTGAATGTGAACAGGATATGAGTTGTGGATAATAAATAAAAAGTGGAAGAGTTAATGAATGGTGGGGCATGGTAATGGAACGGGATTAATAATCTGGGTTGTTTGGTTGATAAGAAGGGATTTATTGTGTTTCTTGTGTTTTCCTAACTTGATTTGTGGATGGCAGGGATATGTTTAATGAACGATTGATGGGGTTGGTAGTGGATAGTTGCCCAGTAGTTATGGAACTAATAAAATGATTCTGTTGGAACATGAAAACATAAATGGGGTTTAGGGATTGTTTGTTGTATGCATGCTTCGTAGTAGAAATGTTGAGGCACGTGCTCAGTTCTCTGATTAGAAGCCATAGGTTGGGCTGAGTGTTTGGTATATTTATTTATATCTTTATCTTTGTGTTTTATCGCACCCCACCCATGTTGAGAAGATAGTGCCGAACACTCCCATTTCAGGGGAGAGGGTGTTTTCCCCTTAGTTACTAGCTCCTTCCTGCTCCTTCTTCCCTAGGTTGTGATGGATTGAGGAGACATTACACCCAAGACTCTTCGGGTAGGTTTAGATTGGGGTGGTTTTAGCCCAAGATTCTTCGGACAGGTTCTACTGTTTCCCAAGAACCTTCGGGATGAGGCCTAGTTGTGTGTGGGCGGGATACATGGTTGTGAGGCCCTGGTGTGTGCGGGTAGGATGTGTGGTTTGTGAGGCCCAGGTGTGTGCGGGCGGGGAGAGTGTGGTAGCATCATGACGTTCTCCGTTAAGAAGACCAACTAACTAATGGAAAATGGTGCGGGGTACTCAATACTCTTGTTTCTTATATACTACTACCTATTGTGATTGTGTTTTTGGTGAGTCTTGCTGGTGAGGTTGGAAGGATATATTTCCTTGCTAGGTTTCTTCTATTGTTCTCACGGGACATTAGGATGTCTCCCCAGTTGTGCGTGAGAGCTTTAGGTTTCCCTACTGAGTATACTTGTATGCTCACCCTACGTTTACTTTCAGGTTTCTAGGAGGACTACCAGGGCCATGCGGGACCCAACTAGTCAGACAGTTGGAGTTGTTGCAGTTGGTGTACTCTTGTTTTATTTTGGTATTGTACTTTTGAGCTTTATTGTACTTGTACCTCATTATAAAATTGTTTAAACATGCATGTGGGCTTGGTTTGGGTTTATATCTATACACTTGTTCTTTTACTTTTTGGTGGTTGACTTATCCTATTTTTTGATCTTAAAATAATAAAAGGGTAATGCCTCCCATATTTGTGAAAACTCATACCCTTGGTGCTAGTCGCCACCCGAGGGCCTATAGGAGGCAGGACTCGGGGGGTCATTATCTCTCTTTCACCATTGCCAGCTCAGGAGGGGCATCTTTGGTAGGAGGGGGTCATGACAATTTAATTAATAAAATTGACCAAAAAAGGTAATATATAATTATTATGGATATTATATTATTAATAAAAATTAAAGATATTACAAAGGGATCTTTTTATATCGGTAAATTAAATAAAACATGCTCATATATGATTTGATCTTCATAATTCGTAACTAATACTCACATGGAATGATAATGAAACATTATAAATAATTTTGGAAATAATATTCCCTTGATATGAATAATATTTTAATGATTATAATTTTCTTAATTAAGGGGTTTCAATTTCACCATTACAAAACATGTGTGAAATGACCAAAAACATTAAAATCGGATTTCTAAAATAAACATTAACAAACTAATATTTGGTTAGTTAATGATTATAATTGAATAATAAAAAATTTAATAGTTATGAATAATGTTATGAAACATGTATTTAATATAGTTGTGATTATTATATATTATTTTAAAGAGATTTTATGAAATTCAATAGCAAGAGGGATGGATTTATTTTTCCACTTTTCATTCATTGATACATATGTCAAAATCACAAGTTGTTTTATATTTTGTGGTGTATTTTGAAAAATAACTAGATTTAGTGAAATATATTCACACAAAATAATTTAAATTCATTAATATATTCTGTTAAATTCAATAAATATTTCATCTTTCATCACACATGAGGCCAATATTATCTTGAATTAAACCCAACATTGAGTTCCTCTCATGACTTCTATTACATACAAGGCCAAGCCTTACCGGTCAACAATAAAATATTAATATTATTTATTTAACAATCTTTTTATCACATAGTCATTAGAAAGTAAGGAATGGAAATGTTTTAATAAGTTTCTGAATCTTGTTTTACACATTTGTTGTCAAATGAATTCGTTTGAAAACAATTAATTAGAAATGAAAATAAAGTCCAACTAAATATAATGGATGTATTTTTATGAAAACAATTTTTATGAGAAGAATTATTTTTTATTATCATAAATTAAATTATTCAAAATTAGTGAATATTTTAATTAAATTTATAATTAATATATTAAATAAAAAAATTAATTCATCCAAGAATATTGATATGGTTAAGATATTAATGAATCAAATTTAAAGCATTAATCTATAGATTTTTAAAAGGTTGTTTTACTCCATTTTAATGGTGAAACTTTTTAATTATAGCTCTTTTTTATTTTTTTTAAAATATAAAGTTTTTTTTGGAAATATTAATAGAAAAAGTTTCTTCATTTGAATTTTTTTTATTTTTCTTAGAACATCCATATTTTGACGAATAGTGAATGACACTGACTTTATGTTGAAAAATGATTTTTCATCTAAATAAAATATTTTGTTTAGTTCTATTTTTAATTGGTCTTAAATTATATTTAGAACAATTTTATATTATTTAATAAAATTTATGAAATTGGATGCAATTTAACATTGAATTAAGATATAAAAACCTAGTAAACGTTTTAGTAGTTTAAATTTAAAACACTTCTTTGTCATCCCATCTTTGGGATTAATTTTAAACTAATTTCATCTAATATTTTTATTTTAATTTATAAAAATGGATTCCATATTATTTATTAATGTAATTTTTAATTTATAAAATTCCCAACATATTTATTGAATAAAAATATTTGTGTAATTAATTAAACATACTTACAATTATTAAGGAAAAAAGAGAAAAATTAATTACAATGCTTAAATAATGAGGTGTAAAAATTACCCTAAACTCGTCAAAAAATTATTTTCCATATTTATTTTGTTCATTATACTTTTATGGACCTATAATGGTCAACGTTTTACCCTTGGGGTATTATTGAAACATGGGGAGAACTCTAATCATGTAAAGAATATCATATGCATCATTTTCCCCATATTTAGAAGGCCTCATCTCCTCATCACTTATTCACACCACTCAATCCATTTAGATCATAAAAACCATACTCATATAATGTCCCAATATATCTAAAATCTCCTTATAGTCATCAATTTGGGCAAAAATCAATCATGTAATCCCTTTTTTATAAATCAAAATGAGTTTCCTGAAAAACGGTATCATTCGTTAATGTGTATTTATCTTTTATTTCACTCTTTACCCATTGAATTTTTATTATTCCATGATTATATAATTCCATAAGTATCCTAAATATGAAGATATTTTGTTATTATAATTTTTGGTCAAATAAAAACACACACTTCCATAAAATGGGAAATGAAATTACCATTCGTGTATGGTGAGCTACTGCCTTGTGAAATGATGTCTTTTTTTCGTTTACCACCTCTGATGGTTGGGAATTATGAAGGGAAATTTTTTTTAATATGATAAATATGATATTTATTTTTTCATCACAGTTATTTGATAATTATATTACATATTAATTTATGATTTCATTTTTGTGTAAATATGATAACATAATTTGTGGGCGTGTAGACAACCTCCTCCTCAAAGTGATGTGATACGTTCATAAATTATAAGGAATGTATTACATATGTGTTTAATTGGAATTATGTGAAAAAAATAAAATATTTATTACACTCATGATACAATTACCTTTATGGTAATATGATATAACATTTTCATTTTTACCCTTTCACACACTAAAAAAGTGATAACGTCGTTCATGGACGTATGGAATACCACCTCCTCGATGTGATTTGATTCCTTTAAGATCACAATAATTATATTTATAATTATATAGTATAAAATAAAATAATATTTATTATATAATGATAATTATGGAAATATAAATTTTACATTCTATATTTCCATAATGATCACGGAAAAATGAGAACGTTACTCATGCATACTTACGACCAACTATCTCTATGATTGTAACATTGGATCAATTTTCCTAAGCATAATTCATGATTAGTTTTTAATTTATAATTCATTTTTAAATATTATAGTTATGATATGATCAGTATTAGGGATATTTTTAAATAATAACACCTTTGACTATAATTGACCAACCAAAGTCGTTTTTGACACATAAAATGATTATCATCAAAATGTCTAACTTAAACATTGTTTATTAAATAATTATATATAACTTGTTTATATGTGAAATAAAAGTAATAATAAACTTTTAAAAGGTTTTTGAATCATGTATATAATTACTATAAATTTATTATTCTTGATGATAGATGATAATCAGGACAAATCAGAGTCAAGTTAAGAGATTTCATCTGAATTTCATTTCATTGAGGAATATTGTATTATTACACAAAAATATTAATTTATATTTTGTATTAACTTCCCATTAATGTGTTGGACAATTATCATCCTTAAAAAGGGGTTTTAAATATCCTTTTGATGATAGTAATTTCATTCGGTTTACAGTTTCAATGTAACAAAAGTGGTAATGGATTGTAGTCACAATTTTCCTTCATTGTGATGTCTGTTACGTTATACACCTATATTATTTTATAAGGTGTATATATTTCCTATATGATATTTTATATCATTATTATACTTATTATATTGATATTTTATGTTTCATTTAATTTTATTCCCTTCATAAGTTTAATCAGAAAAATGTATCAATGTTGTATGGGATGCTTTGTAATTGTTAAAGATTATTTTCCCAAAGAATGATTTTAATTATCTTTTATGGACATTTAAATTTATAAAATTAAAAAACAATGTTGTTACTTATCCAAAAATAGGGATATTTTGTATTGACACCATAATTATTCATTCATTGTATGGATTATGTTTATTTTGAAGATATTGTTCTGAAACCAATTTCTTTTCCACTAGTGGATTATGTCATGAAGTGATTTTTGCGAACACCATTTCATTTACATGGGATGATTATTTCCTAAATATATTTTTGTAAAACCCATTTCGTTTATCTTGGATAACTATTTCCTAAATATAATTTTATTTAACCTAATTTCTTTCCATGTGTTACTCATATTTCAAAGAGATTGATATTTAAACCATTTCTTTTTTATGGTTTACTCATGTTTCAAAGTGATTGTAATTTATCCCATTTATTATCCCTAGATTAATCAGGTATCAGATAGATTGTTTCAGAACATACTTATTTTTTAATGGTTAATCATGTTCTAAATATGTTTTTTGGGAACCTATTTCTTCTCTATGGGTTAATCATGTTTCAATGAGATTATTTCAGAACCCATTTCTTTTCCATGGGTTAATCATGTTTCAAAGGGATCATTTTGAAACACAATTCTTTTCCATTGGTTAATCTTATTTCCAATAGATTATAGTGGAACGTACTTTGATTTCATGGATATATAATGTTCAGAAAATTATAATTTATTTTCAATCAGTTGTGATGAATTATATATTTATTTGGTTGTTAGACATTATAAATGATGGGTGCGCCCAGATAGCACCTGGTGATCCCGTTATATCTTATAGGATTGGTGTACCTAGATAGTGGTCTGATGTATTGGGTACTTTAGTGATATATGTTTGCCACATTGATTATTACATTTTAATGGGTTATTTAAGGGTTCTTTAAGGGTTCATCTATATGATCATCTAAGTTACCAAAATTTTTCATCATTACTTATTATGGATTTATAATGTTTTAAATTATCGAGATCGATATCACATGGCTCATGATTATTGATTCTGATGAATATTACCAAAAACATGTTTTGTATTTTAGGGTCCAAGTATAGATGGGTATATGTTCTATTATGGTATCTTCATGATGCTTTATCATTTCATCATACCCATATGCAATATTATTCTAATTGAAGAGATTTATCTTTTAATTCTAATTTTTAACGTTACTAAGAATATTTTCTCCCCTTGATATGTTTCCTTTTCCTTTTTTTAAAATAATTACGATGGCCAATTTATTAATATAATTTATTTCACTAGGAAGATGTTGATGACCTATTTTTATAAAAGAGAAGATAAGTTAAATGGCAGAAATGTTCTTTTGATAACATATGGGTCCAAATTGGTATGATTTTTTTAATAATCTGTTTTTATTAAATTAATGAAACTCTAATCCTAAAAGGTCATTCAGTATTTTTTTGATCCATGTTTCCCTTTTTATGTTGTAAGGTTTATATGAAACATTTGGGTCACAATTATATGCATCAATTTTTGGGAATGTAATGATATAAATTTTATAAAATGATTAAAGATTTTGGGTTCTTAAGTGTTATATTTGGTATCAAAGGTCGGTTCAGAGATCATTGGATATTAGTCAATTTTTATATGAGGTTATATTAATAGTTATATATACCATCATAGGTCAATAATATTAAAAATTATCGTAAATTTAAATTACTAGACATCACATTGAGGTTTCAATTGATGATATATTAATTGAATTTTTGGAAAAAAATTGTTTCTGGAAGTTTTAACTGCGAGGATGAATATGATGTTATTTTAGGGAGGAATTAGTTTTCATATTAAAATAAAAATGGAAAATATGAATTCTTGGTGAAATTCCTTCGCATTAGGTAATTTTATGGGGCATGAACCCTTGACTGAATGAAGATAAGGGTTTCACACACTACCCTTGGTCTACATGATGTAATAGTTAGCATGAAATGTTTTTAACAGTAATTATTATTTTCACTTCAGGAACATATTGTATTTTATTTGATGAATAATGGATCATTTAACTAGGATGAATATATGATAATACCCATTTAATATTTTTGTTTCAGAAAAAGTCTATAACGTTTAACTAATTATAAGGATACTATTTTATGAAATAAATTAGTATCAACATTTAGTATTACTATAGAATTTTGATTAATAGTGTATCATTTGATGGATTTCTCATTTTTTAAATTATCATACAATGTGATAAACAATATAATTTTGATTAATGACATGATAATGGAGGAATATCTGGACTATCCCTTTTATGGTTATGTGGTCTTTAAAAGTTAATTTTAGGGCTCTAGGAATTAAAAATTCATCTTTATTACTCATTATTTCAATAAAAAAAATGGAATTTTGATGGAAATTGATTAATGGTATAAATTATACTAATCCAGTAAGTATAGTTTTTTTAATTTTACTGTTGTTATAGAGGGTAAGAGAATTATTTACCTCTAGGTAAAAGATCTGGAAACAAAAGTATTATCCTTGTACCAACGATTCTAATTAACTGAGGTTCTTTTTTTCATTACTAATTAATTTTTTAAGGCCCTTAACCTTCCCTTGATAAATCACATATCTTTTTATAAATGAACTCAATAAATCACTATAATTATTTATGTTTTCCTTCCATACCCATGTATATTCCCCCTATGTGGAATCCTTGTTCTGTGTACCTTTTGGGGACCTTTATGTCTCTCACTTTTCCTATTTAAGAGGCCAATTTATGAACCCTTTTTACTATGTTGGATTCAATTATGGAACTCTAAAATGTTCATACTTTGATAACCAATAGAAATTTAAAGGTTTAAATTCATTTTATAGAATATATGATGTAGCATCTAGGGATTTTATGAAATATATAATTTCAGATTAATTTAAATTATTTAATAGATTTTTTACCTACCATAAGTATATTATATTATATCACATGAAACACCATGTTTATATTTCATTTCATGCATCATATAGTTCATTTTATGAATTATGTTACTTGAAGTTATGATTCTTACCACAAAAAAATATACTACTAATATTATTTATTTAATATAACAGTTATCGCATAGCCGTTAGAATGAAAGAAATGAAAATGATTAACTGGATGATGAAATTACTATAAAACCCCAATGTTTTATAAATATATTTAATTTAATGCATGAAACAATGAGTCTCTAGATAATGAAACTTGGTTTTAAGGAGATAGTTATAAACTATACGTTAAACATAATTTATATGCTTCTATGTTTTGAATTTCAAAAAACAGACATAAATGGTTGCAATCAATAAGTTATTTTTATTCAAATAGGACCAAATTAAATTTTGGTGAATATTTACATACCCTTTTGAAAATTAAATACCCATTCTAGTAATAATATGACCCTTATGAATAGTAAATCGTCCAAATTTTTATTAACCTCACTTGGGAATGTATAATAAAGATGTATCATATAAGAGACAATATGATCATTATATTAGTGTTGGTATTTTTTATGTCATAAATATTTAATTAAAATTTTATGATTAATTACATAATTTAAATGAAAATACATTTTAATGAAATTTAATCAGAAGTTATTATCTTATAGTTATAACACAAGTTTATGATACCTAAATTAATTTTTAAAAATATTTGAATAAATCATAATTTTAATTAGAAAATATATTTCTCATATTTAGAAAATTATTTTGATAAAATGGAGTTATTTTTTGAATTCTACATATCAAAATATATTTGGGGAGATTTTTTGGTTTTTTTTGAAATATATTATTTTTTGGTGAATAGAGAAAATCGATAATTTAAGAAATGTGGAAAATAAAAGAAATTTTGCATCATGTTTGATTCATGGATGATGTAAATGGTAATTAATTCAAAATAAATTGAACATATTACTACTTTTTTGGATAATAATCATGACTATTCACCTTTTTGAGAAAAAAATATTAATCCAATGATTAAAACAATGAACCCCCCCCCCATCCACTATAAATACCACCCTCTTCCCCCTCTTCCTCTCACACCACTAAAACTATTATAACTATCTAAATTCTACACAAAACATAACCAAGTCACTACCAAAATCCATGACCTACTGGTATCACCAAAATTCCATCACCGAAGGCCTTAAAGAGGATCCCAAAGAGATGAGATCAAGATGTAAAAAACCTATATCATTTTCTTTCATTTTCATTTCAATAATTTTATTTTCTTATACCATATTCCCCATACATAATCTAAGTGGAATGGAATGTATAATATCATACATGAACTTTAATTTTATAATGTTTTTTGAAAATTCATTAACTTACCTATTCTCCTCTCCCTCTTTTTCTAAAAATTGATATCTATGATGTGTCGATGAATAGGAATCATGGATGGTGTGTCCTCAATTTCCATTACATCCTTAAAATATGGTCCTAAACCACTAATATTGTTAAATAACATTTTATTATACATATTTTATTATATATTATGTTTTAGAACTAGTTTTTATGCATTCTATAATTTGATAAAACAAAACTGGTTTGTAATGATCATACATGACCAAAATAAACTAACAATTATCACTAATGAATTATCTATCGATTCATCCTCATACTATATAACCCAAATGATTTATAAAATCATTTAATATTATTGAAACATGTTAATAACATCTCATTTCCCTTTAATAGTTTTTCTTCCATTCGGCGTGTAAATCCTTTACAAACCAATCATAGAAATCATGTAAAAAACGCACCTAAAACAATGTGAAAAAAAAATATCATAATTTAATGGGAGGAATGATGTTATAAAATGATATTATATGGTGTTATAAAAATTATTAAGCATTTTTAAAGTATTAATAACACTCTTTTGACCAATATATATTATGTTTAATAACGTTTAATGTAAGACGAACCTGACGTAAGGGAATTCTTAACAAAATTTCTATTTATTGTGTTAACCTTATACATTATTCATTATGTGGAATTGAGTTTATTTGTGTGATTAATTTTTTTATACTTTTTTTCTTATGTTTATCTATGATATATACACATATCCCTTTAATTCAATTAATTCTCACTCCAATTACATTTTTAAGGGACGTTCTTTTAAAATCCTTTTAAAAGTTTCTTTAATGAAATTGAAAATAATTTATATATATATATGTAAATACTACTTTCTCAATATTTCATGATTCTTTAATAATAAGATATGTTCCTTGGACATATTTATATTTGGTTGATCCCATTTTATCTTAGGAAATTTTGGGTTGAGCCCATTATAACTCATGATATGTTGGGTTGAGCCCGTAATAGCTCAAGATACGAACAGTGAGATCCATTATTGATCTCTAATGCATTGGGTAATCTGGGAAGGATTTTGACTGAATGGATATCCCTTGGGTAAGTGTTATTGTATGTGGGATATGGTAAATATGTCCCAACTAAACTACATTATATTTCAATGCTTGCTAATGTGTTTTTATTAAATGGGTCTTATAATGTTTTTATTTTACCACCTCACTAAATATTTCTTTCTGTATATCCCTTATTAAGATTTTTTCTCTCATCCCTTGTTTTTAAATTTTTTTAATAATTAATAATGATTTTTAAGAGAAATAAGAAAATCAAGTTAAATTTTATGATGATTTTCCTTAGAAATAATGTTTCATTTAAAAAGTTTTATATTTTGAATGGAATTGATACAATTTTAGTGGTTTACTCATGTATGATTCTAGGAAGTTATGTTTTTTGTCCTAATTTAGTAAAAATCTAGACATGAATTGATCCTTAATGTTTAATAATGTCTACTCTTATATAAAAATAAGAATATTTAATGGTTTAAGGTTGGGTCTTTAAAGTTGGTATTAGATAGTTGTTTAGATAATATTAGGGGCTATTATGATGTTAGTAAATTACTATAAATAATTTTTACTTTATGGTTGATTTGAAATGAAATTTTGTTAAATTATTAACATGTTTCTTTATCCAAGATATGTCTGTTCCGAATGATTTTCCGTAGAAGAAACATGTAAGCTGATGTAGGAAGGCACCAAGAGGGTGATATATATCCGAATATGTAGCCTGAAATGGTGGGAATTGGAATCGTGAAGTTTGTGATAGCAATGGATCTATTAAAGTATGCTTTAAATCATGGTGGTATTTATTATAGAGAGGAACTCGACCTATCATTAAGAAACATGACTTTTTTGGAGCATTATGTGTGGCATCTTCCTCCATCATTTAGGGGAACCACCGATCTAGTGATCACTGAATGATGGATCAACACTCTAGAAAATTTATATGATTTCATGGGATGTTTGATAGGTCAAAATATAAAACTATAAATTTATCATTTTGAAATCTATTTTTTCAATGGTGGTTTCTAGTTAAGAATGTTAGATAAAGAGATGATCTTGAATGTCTTTAATGTGATAATTTTAAGAGTCGTTTTCATCTAAACTATTTTCCTAAAAATATTCGACTCAAAATGACGGAAAAATTCTTGGAACTGAAGCAGAAAGAATATGAATTTGAAGCAACATATTAAGAAAATTTTACAAGACTAGCTAGGTATGTATGTACTTTTACTCCGGATTTTGATAGTATAATTAATCGATTTTACTCTCATTTGAAACCATATTTATGTAGATCTTTGGCTTCATGAGAGTTTAAATTTTATTTGAAACTTGTTTCTAGTGATGAAAATGTTGGGATGGAGTTTTCTGACACATAAGTTCCTTGTGATGAAAAGAATAAAGAGAAGTCTAGTTTGCTGGAATTGGGGAAGAATTCATCAATGAAATGTAGAGGTAAGAAAATTAATTTCCCTTCCTATGAAAATTGAGGTAAATCTACTCCTAGATAATGCCTTGTAAATTCTAGAAAATGAAAAGGAGGTTAAATGTTTGGGTACATGTCTTGTGAGTACAAGGATACTGATCCAAAAATTAGTGAGAAAATGATAGTGAGATGCATTTACAATATTAATTTGTTCATTTTTCTAATTTGTGTCAAATTCTAGTCACTCATGTAGCAAATAAGAAAGATTGGAAGAAGTATCGTGTGGAAAAATACTTTTAACCACTTGAGCCGATGTTATACCATAAAATGAGGTGGTATTAGGCAAATTTATTTTTTTCATATAAAAAATTGTGTTGTTTGATTTAGGGTCTAGATAGTCCATGATTTTTGGGAAATGTTCTGCATAATTTGGAATTAAACCTCATGAAATGAAACTACAACTCATGAAAAAACACCTAGAGGAAATATTCTAGAAAAAAGAAATTATATGAATCCACCTATCTTTGTTTGTGGAAATTTTACCTGTAGACCTGGTTATATTTCCTATAGTGGATTTTAATGTTCTTATGGGTATGGACTAGCTTTATTTTTATCATCCTACGATAGATTACATAACCAAATAATTATTTTAGAATGAGTTTTAGTTTCTGTTGAAGAACGAACCCATGACATTTATAACATATCAATAATCTAAGAAACTGATTAAATATGGAAATTATATTTATGTTTCTCATATTTTTGAAGATAAGGGAATTATCCTTATTAATAATGTGTCGATGGTAAATTAATACCTGGATGTTATCTAGATGATTTTCATGTTGTTATTCCTGGTTGATGGGTTGAGTTTTCTATTGATATAGTCCCAACTATTATGAAAATTTCTCAACACCCTTATCAAATGGATCAGATGAAACATTTAGAATTAAAAAATAATTTCTAATTATTATTAGGTAAAGGCTTAATTCAAGCCAGCACTTCGCTATGGGGAGATCTTATCATGTTTGTTATAAATAAAGACAGTGCAATGAGAATTTTCATTTATTATAGATCCTTTAATAAAATCACAAATAAAACATGTACCCTTTTCCTTATAACAATGATTTTTTTATCAGTTCTAGAGATAAAAATATTTTTCCAAGGTTGACCTATGGTCAGGTTACCATTAGTTGAAAGTAATGGATAAAGACATTGCAAAGTCAAAATCCCGTACTAGATATGGCAGTCATGAATTTTTAGTAATTCCATTTTTGTTAATTAATACACCTATTTAATTAATGGATATTAGGAATATAATATTTCATCAGTTCTTGGATAAGTTTTTGGATGTATTTATTGAAGACATTCTGGTATATTCTAGTATTAAATAGGAGCTTGAAAAACATCTATGGGTTTTTCTGAAAAAATTCAATGAAAATAAATGTATAGAAAATATAGTAAGTGTAAATTTTTTATGAAATATATGTTTTTCCTTGGTGACATTGTTCCTAAAGATGGTATATTCGATGATCCTAAAAAATATGTTACAGAGTGGCCTACAACCACAAATATAACTATGATTTGTAGTTATCTTGGTTTTTTAAGATATTCCAAGAGGTTTTTTGGAAACATTTCATGGTTATCCAGCCCCTAACTATGTTAACTCAAAAACGATTAAATTTCATCTATAAAAAATATTGTGTTGATTGTTTTCAGTAATTGAAAAAAAGATTGGTGAATTATCTAGTTCTTACCCTACCTTCCAAAAGTCGTGATTTATTATCTACAATGATTATTCATTGAAGGGACTTAGTTATGTTCTGATGCTGAATGATCAGGTAATTGTTTATTCATCAAATCAGTTGAAACCACATGAGTTGAATAACCCTACACATGAATTGGAATTAGATTCTATTTTTTATTAATAATTCGGAGGCCAGATATATATGGAGTAAAATGTAAAATATATACTACAATAAAAGATTGAAATATGTATTTTCTCTTATGGAAATAAACCTGAGATAGAGAAGATCGCTGGAACTAATCACAAATTATGATTTCACTATTAATTTGTATCATAGAAACTTGAACATATAGGTTGATGCATTGAGTTGGAAAAGTAATGACACATTAACAATGATATGTTTAGAATGTGACCCATTGGGAAATGATTTAGTAAACTCTTGCTTAGAAGTTTTTGGCGTAGGAAATTATTCTGTTTTTTTTTCACTTTTTAGTGTTGTCTTCTCTGTTAGGAAGAACTAATAAAGCACAAAAAGAAGATGGCGAGTTATGGAAATATGTAGAATTGGTTAAAATGGGTATGTTTCTAGAATTTAACCTTAATAAGGAATGTGTTTTGAGGTTTTGGAGGAGACTGTTTATTATTTTTTATTTTCAGTTTAAGAAATAATTGTTATATGAATCTCACATTTCTCCGTATTCTGTTCGTCTTGGATACACAATGTTGTATAGAGATATTCGAGAGTATTAATGGTAGGATAGAATGAAAAGAGATGTTGATGATTTTATCATGAAATTTTTTCCATGTCAACTGGTAAAAGAATATAAGTAGTTATCAAAAGGTATTCTTCAACCATTACCATTTCCAGAGTGGAAATTGGAAAAAGTATTCTTGGAAATAATTGTGGGTCTATAGAAGACATCTCGAGGATACAATGCAATGTGGGTTATTATTTATCATTTGACTAAATATACACATTTCCTCACTATTTGAGATATTGTGTATTGAGATCAACTTTCTCAATTATACCATGAAGAAATTTTCTGTTTACATGGAGTTTCTCTTTCCATTGTATCAGACTATGATCATAGGTTCACTTTTAACTTTTATAAAGGCCTTCAGAATTCATTGGGCATAGAATAAAATATCAACTCTTCATTTCATCCTATATCAGGTGGGAAGACTGAGATAACAATTCACACATTGGATGATAGGCTTCATGAATGTTCAATGTACTAATTGGGATATTGGGATCATCAATTTTATTTAGTTGAGTTTTCATATAATAACGATTTTCATTCCAGTATATAGATGTCTCCTTTTGAGTCATTGTTAAGAAAGAGGTGTCGAACTCCATCATTTTGGGATGAAATCGGGGAAAGGAAATCTATGGTACTACAATTAATAGAGGGAGTGGAAAAAAATTTATGATTATTCAGTGACATGTGTGGAAAGATCAGAGCTGATAGAAAACATATGCAGATAATATGAGGAAATACAATTCATTTGAGGTAGGTGATCATTCATTCCTTAAAATCAATCATTGGATAATTGATATATGTTTTCATAAAAAAGGAATGCTATGTCCATGATTTATTGGACCTTATTAAATCTTGGAGAATATTGGACTAGTCACCTATCGAGTAGATTTTCCTCTGAGTTTATCTTAGGTACAAAACGTTTTTCATGTTTCGATTATGATAAAGTAAGTACTAGATTTATCTCATGTTTTGATCCTAGAAGTAGTTAAGCTGGAAGAGGACCTTTCTTATGAAAATATACCTTCTCATAATCATGATAATAGGGAGAATGTATAGGGGAATAAGGTATTCAACAAGGTAATGTTACTGTAGAGAAAACACATGGTAGAAGAAGAAACACGAGAATATAAAAATGATATAAGGGAAGGGTAGTCACTTGTTTAATAAGTAAGTAGAAATTATAATGGCACAATTTATAGAAGATGTAGAGAATGTAACACCCCCATGTTTTTTCACAAAAATTTAATTTAATGCATGAAAATCTATGTCTTTATATAATGATAGATTTTTTAGGGAGAAATTTATAAACTAGTCGTTAAAGGTAATTTTTTCTCTACTCTGTTTTGAATTTAAAAAAACAGACTTGCACGGTTGTGATCACTAAGTTATTTGGAGATTGTTGTGACCAATATAATTTTTCATGAATAATAACATAACCATATGAAAAGTAACATAGCCTTAGGAATAGTAATATTAACCATAAAAATAGTATATCATCCAAATGTCTAGTAACCTCACCCATGAATATATAATAAAAATGGATTTTATAAGTGAAAATATTTTTTTTAAAAGGATGGGGCTTAAGCCTCTTTTTTATTATTGAAACAAAGAAAAGACCTCTTAAACTGGGTAGAGGGAGACCCATTACATAGCCCGAAGGCCCAGTGGGAACTTATCCCATTACATAGCCCGTAGGCCCAATTGTTTGGCCCAAATCCCATTCTGTGAATAGTACTGCTACAGTACCCGCACTGCTACAGTTCCCACCGCTGCAACAGTGCCCCTGCCGCCGCTACAATGCTACTGTTGCAACAGTATCTAGGCTGCTACAGTAGTGCTACAGTGCTGTTATCTTACCTGCGCCCAATGGGTTTTGAACCCCCATTTTTTCATGTAGAATTATGGGGTCCTTACCACTTAGCCAAACCCCAACAACCAAGTGACAATATGATAATTATATAAGTGTCTGTATTTTTGTAATTCATAAATATTTAATTAAAATTTTATAATTTATTAAATAATTTAAAGGAAAACTAATTTTAATGAAATATAATTTAAAATTATTATCATGTGGTTATAAGATAATTTTATGGTACCAAAATTAATTTTTAAAGGTGTTATAAAATTAGTTGTGGTTTTTAAAATTATTATTTTTTGAATAAATTAGGATTTTAATTAATAATTACATTTCTTATATTTAGAAAATTATTTCATTAAAATGGAGTTAATTTTTGAATTCAACATGTCCAAAAAAATTTGGGGTCAATTGTTTTTATTTTTCTAATATTCTAGAATTTCGGTTGAATAGTGAGATTCAATAATTTAAGAAATATAAAAAATAAATGAATTTATGCATCCTTCTTGAGTAATGGATGATGTAAATGGAAATTGGTTCAAAATCACATGCATTTATTACTATTTTTGTTGAAAATAATCAATACTATTCATAATATTGAGAATAAATATTAAACTAATGACGAAAATATTGGAAAACCCCTCTTCTCCTCTACGATATATACCATCCTCACCCCCCCCCCCCCCTCTTCCTCTCACACCACTCAATTTTTGAGAATGTTCTAAATTTTTTCCCATATTGTTTCTAATGATCTTAAACATGTCCAAGATCTACTGGTCACCCCAAATGGACAATATTAAAGTCCTCATGGAGGATCTCAAGGAGAAGAGATCGGGAGATAAAAACCCTCTTAAATTTTCTATTATATTCATTTTTATTATTTGTCTATCCTTATACTCTCTTAAAATCCCATAATCCAAAAGTAAATAAATCTCTAGTATCATATATACACAGTAATTTTATCATTTTTATGGAATATTCATCAACTTACTTCCTTTCCTCTCCCTCTTATTCTCAAAATTAAAACATTGTCTGTGATATGTCTATTTACCCACATCATGGACAATGTGTCTTCAATTTCAATTACATCATTAAAATAAGTCCATAAAACCATTATTATGATTAAATAATGATGTACTATACATATTAAATGATATTTTATTTTTTAGAACCAGTTTTTCTGTTTACAATTAATTAACAAAAAAACATGGTTCGTAATGATCAAAAATCAACAAAAAAATAGTTGTCATTAATCATTTATAAAATTTTTAATCCCAATAAAAAATAACAAAAATTATTTATAGAATAAATAAATATTCTAGAAACATGTTAACAACATATAATTTGACGTTTGGAATTTCTATTCCATTCTATAGAGATATCCATTACAAATATTCCATGGAAATCATGTAAAGAACGCTCCCAAAACAATAGAACGAACAAAATAAAATAAATTAATGGGTGGAATGATTTTATAAAATAATCATATAAGGTGTTATATAAATTATTATACTTTTTTAAAGTATTAATAACACTATTTTATGCATTATACTGGTGGTTTAATCATGTTTTAAGTAAGACGAACCAAAGGTACGGTAGTTCGTACCCAAATTTCCATTATTTGGGATAAACTTATACATTATCTATTGTTTGGTATTGTGGTTATTTGTGTGATTATTTTTTTATATTATGTTTTATTATGTGTATTTACAGTTTATACCCATACCCATTACATTCTATTAACTTCAATCCAATTATATTTTTAAGGGACTTTCCTGTTAAAATCCTTTTAAAAGTCTCTTTAATGAAATTAACAAAGATTGTTTATTTACATATTTATAAGGAGTGGTTTGTCCTCATTTCATGATGATTTATTACAAAGATATGTTCCTTGTACATAGTATGTTGGTTTGATCCCATTATATCTCATGATATATTTGGTTGAGACCATTATAACTCAAGATATGTTGGGTTGAGCTCATTATATCTCAAGATATGATTAGTGGGCCCCATTATTGCTCTCCAATGCATTGGGTACTCCAAAGATGGAAGTTAAATGAATGGTTATTCTATGTTTAATGGTGATTCTATGAGTGATATGGTAAATATTTCCCAAGGAAAATACATGATGTTTATAGGAATGCATATGATTTTTTTGAATTGTGTTTTATAAGGTTTTTATGTAAACAAATGATTAATGCTTTATTTCTATATATACCTTACTGGGATTTTTGTTCCCATCCCATGTTTTTTAAATTTTTTTAACAGGTTATAAGGATGAATAAGAGAAACAAGGAAGTAGAGTTAATTTTTATGAATATTTATTAATTAAATCATGTTTTAGTTAAAAATATTAAAGTTTAGAATAAATGGATTCTGTTTTAGTGGCATCCTCATGTATGATTTTGGGATGTTATATTTTTTTTGGTCTTAATTCTCTAAAACTCTAAACCTGAAAGATCCCTAATGTGTGTGAATGTATTTTATTTTCAAAAACACATGAATATATAATATTTTAAGCATGCGAATTTATAATTATAGTTTACATATGTTTATAAACATAATACACTATTTACCAATTAATTAGAAATGAAAATATTGTCCTTTTGAATAAAAATGATTGGTTTTTATGAAAATTATTTTTTGACTATAATGAAATTTTATCATAATATATTAAATTAATCACCATAATTGAAAAGTACTAATGAAATTAAAATGATATATATTTAGTTAATTTTTTAAAAATTCATCCACTAATTTTTACAATGTTAAAATAAAAATCTAGTTTTAAGAATAAAAAGATATATATATTTAAAATGAAGTTTTATCACCTTTTAATGGAATACCTATTTTAATTATAATTGTTTACAATTTAATATTTTTTATGTGAATAAATAAAATATTTTTTTTAATAAGAATATAAAAATATTATTTTGGTTGGCTGGTTGTTTTACTTTTCTATGAAATTTAACATTTTTATGAATAGTGAATGACATCGGATTTTAATTGAAAACTAATTATTTGACTAAATAATTTATAGTGTTAAATAATGTTTTAAATTATTTTAACTATAATTTGATCAATTTTATATCATTTAATCTAATATAGATAATTTGATTCAATTTTACATTGAATTTAGAAAAAAACACTGAAACTTGTTGACCATTTATACATTAAAAACCTGCTTTTTCATCTCATCTGTGGGATAAATTATAAATCAGTGTCTGACACCAATGTGATTTGAAATTTTTAGAAATGGATTAAAATTTTTTTATAATAGTAATATATAATCTATAAAAAGGACACCTTTATTTTTGAAAAAAATATTTGTGTCAGTAATTAAACTTAGATATAGTGAATATGGAAAAAACAAGCTTAATTAAGGACTAAACCTAGAAAATAAGGTGTAAACATTACCCTAACTGGTATAAAAATTAACATATGGAAATATTTAGGCCATTGCACATATATGAATATATTTGGGTCACTTAAAAACACATTTGGAACATGTAAAATGTAGGGAAAATTGAATTCTTTTCATTAATACCCAATGTGTCCTTTCCCCACTTATAAAAGGCTTCCACTCCTCCTTAATTATTCACACCTCCAAAGACCTTTAAATAAAATAAAACATGAAAATATGAGTTCCCAAAATCCCTCCCCTAACCCTATTGTCTTCACATTGTGTATTAATCCAACAAAGGAATCAATGTCGTGAAATGTAAAAGGAGTTACCTGGAAAAAGTGGTAACAATATTCAATGTGTATTTATGATTTATTTCCTTATCCACAGATTCAATTCCGGTTATTCCATTATAATATAATAAAATCATTATCATCTATATACTATTATTTTTTTATGTTAGGGTTTATACATAGAGAAAAACAAAATTTCATCAAATGGGTAATAAAATTATCGTTCGTGTACGGTGAACTACCACCACGTGAAATGATGTCGTTTTTTTAAGTTTTCCACCTTTCATGGTTGGGAATTTAAATGGACACCCCATTTTATATGGTAAATATGATATTTATTTTTTCTTCATACATATGTAATTTTTATATAACACATACATTGATTCTTTTTTATTTTTTTGTTAACATGATAACATATTTTGTGGATGTGTGCACTACCACCTCTTCAAAGTGATGTGATACATTCACACATTACATGGAATTTATTAAAGATAATTTTAATTAAAAATGTGTTAAATAAGTAAAATATTTATTAATGTTATGGAATAATTTTTTTCTGGATATGTAATGTGTCATTTTCTTTATTACTATTTCACTCAATAAAAAAGTGACAATGTCGTTCGTGGATGTGTAGACTACTACATCCTCAATGATATGTGATTATATTTATGTAAAAATAATTCATTATATAAGTATATATGGTTAATTAATATGTTATTTTCCATATAATTATTTTTATGGAAAGATATATTTTACTTTCCTTATTTCCATAATTACTATAGGGAAATAAGAACATTACTCATACATTCATATGACCTACCCTCTCCATGAATGTAACATTTATTCATTTTTCATAACCATTATTTAATATTGGTTTTAAAAGTATAATTTATCTTTAAATATAATAATAATTTCATGTATATTATTCTATAAATGTTTTAATAATTACCCCTTTGACCATTGTTGACGTACCAATGTTGTTTTTTACACATAAACAGAGTATGGTCAAAGCATCTGAGTTAACAATTATTGATTAAGAAATTGTATATAACTTGAAAATATGTGAAATAAAGGTAGTAATAAACTAGAAAATGGTTATGAAGAAAAAATATAATTAACACTAGTTTATTATTTAGGAATATAGATGGAAATTAATACAAATTAGGGTCCTTTTGAATGATTTCATCTCAATTTCATTTCATTAAGGAAAATTGAATTGTTAAAGAACTAGCCTCATTAATAAAGTGTATATAATGATCTAGAATGTATTTAATGATTCTTATCCTAATATTTATGGGGTTTTTAATATCCTTTGAAATATCTCTATTTTAGGGAATTTACGTTTTAAATCTTACCTAAGCAATAATGGATTGTTGTCATAATTTTCCTACATTGTGATGTTTGTTATTTTATACACCTATCATATTTTATAAGGTGATATACTGACTCTTTTACATGTTATATATTGAATTTAATTATTCTCATGAAATTATAAGATTCATTTGTCATTATCATATCCATTGAGTTAATGATTCAAAAATTTCAAAGTGTTCTGGGATGCGTCAGAATATACAATGATTATATTAATCAAGTATGATTTTAGTGATATTTTATGGTAGTTTAGATTTTTTAACTTGAAAAACAAGTTTTTTAATTATCCTCCACATGTTATGTTTTATATTGATACCATACTCATTCATTCTATGGGTGTATTATGTTTTTTAAAAGATATTTTTTTGAAACTCGTATCTTTTACATGGGTTGATTACATCTTAAAGACTTTATTTTGAATCCCATTTCTATTAAACAATATGAATATGACCGAAAAATATTTTTGTGAAAAATTATTTCTTTTTTGTGTTTTTATACCCTAAATTTATTTTTATTTAACCAATTTTTATTCCATGGGTTACTCGTGTTTCAAAGAGATTGTTATTTAACCCATTTCTTTTACATGGGTTACTCATGTTTCAAAGATATTGTTATTTATTACATGCCTTTTCTATGGATTAATAATGTTCCAAATAGATTGTTTCCGAAACCATTTGTTATCAATGTTTTAATCATGTTTCAAATATAATTTTTAGGAACCCATTTTTTTCAAGGGTTAATTGTTTTTCAAAAAACAAATTGGAACCCAATTATTTTCCATGGGTTATTCATGTTTCAAAAATAGTGTTTTATAATCAATTTCTTTTCCATGGTTTAATTATGTTTATATGATATTTCAGTGGAACCATTTTCCGTTTCATAGGTTATTAATTTTTTAATAATATTAATGATTATTTCAATGATTGTAGTCGAATTCATAATGTATTTAGATTACTTAAATTATAATTGATGGGTACACCTAGATAGAGATGGGTGATCCCATTAGAGCATATACGATGGGTGCACTATGATAGTTCTCTGATGCATTTCTTACACTAGATATGGAATTTATCAATATTGGTTATTCTATTTTTAGGGGTTTTGTAAGGGTTCTATAAAGATTCAATGAGATGATCTTCCAAGGTAACAAAATGTTTAATCTTTGATTACTATTGATTTATAATATTTTTAATTATCTATATTGATATATAATGTCTTGTGATTATTGATTCTGATGACTCTCTCCTTTTCTGTTTTTTAATATTATATGAATTGGTTACTAATAGGTATGAGTTATTTTATGATTCACTCACGCACTTTGATTTTGTGACCATGACATTATGAAATCTTATTTTCATTGATGTCATTTAATTATTAATGTTTTTTCTTACCCTTACTGAGAATCTGAGATCACCCTATTTTGGATTCCTTTTCTACATGTTTTATATAATTATGGTGAACTATTGGTGTATATAAAGGAATTCTCAAGGACTACGTTGATGACCTATTATGAAATAATAAAAGTTGGGTTAAGTGGGAGAAATGTTCTTTTGACAACATATGGTTTCATGTTTGTATGAGTTCTTTATGTAAGTGTTTGTCCCAATTCACTGAAACTTTAAACATAATAGGTCCTCTAATATGTAAGTGATCTGCCTTTTCATTTTTATGTTGTAAGGTTTATATGTAAAATTTGGGTCACAATTATCATAATCAATGCTGGGAAAATAATGATATGGATTTTAGGACCTGATTCGGGAGTCTAGGTCATGGGCTATTATATATATATATATATATATATATATATCTTATGGATAATTTTATCATATATTCATTCAATTCATGGGATTTATAAATCCAACTCAATTTCCACCATTCATGAGCTGAAGACAACATTATTTTATTTATTGATTGGTTAATATATTGGCATCTCATATTCTATATTTCTGAAACAATTGTTTTTTTCTATCTCATGTTGATTATATAGTATATTTATTATTCATGCCTTTTATAAGATTAATATACTGGACATAGTATGTGACTATTTGGGTAATGATAGTAGATAGATTGTTTATTCATCTTTAGGACTCATGAAACAATTTATCTTAGTTATTTGGTATATAACTTACCCATTTATGTATTATTTCTTCATAATAGGCCTCAGTGAGAAAGGTTTTATGTTCTATATTTTGGTTTAATCATAAAGAAACCAGTTATTTTTATACATGTAATTTTTTATGATTACATTTCATGCATGGATATATTACCCTATTATGATATAAGCTATATATATATTTTATTATTTATTATCTCTTAAATATTATTCCTTATTTATTCTAAAATTTCATTAACTATATGGTTCCCATTATGGAGAATATGGGATCAATTTTTTTGTTATCCCCTATGTTCCAATAAGTGAAATTTCAGAGAATTTTGTGATATAAGAGAATGAATAATGAAGTTTTCATTATAATAGTATGTTTTATTTCATATTTTCCAATATAATTTGGGAAAAATGTCTGTATCTAGTATTCCATGATTGTAAAACTGTTTGATCCTATTAGAAGTGATCTCCTTTATCTTGTGTCATTATACTAAAGTAACTACCATATATTGGTTATTGGTGTTGAGTTTGATATAAATATCATCATGGAATGACTACTTATAAAACTATATAACAACAATAAAATCATTTTTTATTTAAAAAAAGCATCATAATGTGTCCAAATTCTTCATGGTGCATAATTTGATCAACTATATTATTCCAAAAAATACCGTGAATCTTTTCTATTCATCATTATCATCAGGACATTTAATCTAATGAAAATATAAAACAATTGTATAGGTAAAACATATTTATAATTATTTATACTATAAATCTCATCAATTTTGTCCATTTATTTGAACCATTAGATTTATAGTATTAACCCATAAAATTTTAGGTAATTACACTTATAAACTCAGAAAACTTCTTATTTTGGAAAATTATTTTACTCTTAATTTTTTATTTATATATACCTATATTTTCCATTTTAATTTTCAATGATACTCTGTAACTCTTAAGGTTGGTATACTAAATCTTTTGGAATTCCATGTGATTCGTACATGCATCAATGTTACCTATAAATAAATATCCAAAAACATTAGTGAATCATTATATAAACATTATGAATATGAAATTCATTTTCCATGTCTATGTATCCCACACCAAAAAAATCTTATGAATAATTATATGAATCATATGAAATTCATACCTTTTTTATTTTCTATTCTTTATATCACTCTTAAACATATTGTAATTAGATACATTTCATCCATAACATAAAATAACATAGTTTTTACAAAGAAACATAGAACCAATTCAACCATCCATAAGGAATACTCAAATACACTAAAATTCTTTAAAAATCATACCCATAATATGTATGTATTAAAAAACATCCTCCTCATTTGGGTTTAGTATATAGTCCATAGTCCATGGCCTTAACAGGGAAAAAATAATATAAGACAAAAGACCTTAAAAGTCACTCCTTTTGACCCCTGTGACACAACCTTAAAATGTGTTTTTAGTTAAAAAATAACATAGATGGGTTTTGATTCCATTCACCATGTTATGTAGATTTAATTCCTATTGGTGAAATCTAAACTCACACAAACTCACCACAAACCAGATATTGATAAACTATAGGGGTAATATGTATATTTTTTTAAATGAAATTATAACCATTTAGGGGGGATATAGATTACCTTTCATACATACAGATCGAGAACCACTAATAGATAATGATTTCTATATTCATTCATGGTATCGATCTACCACATTAAAAATAAGGGTAACTAATACTGTACAAATGAAGGATTTTTCAAATATGTATTAATAATATAATTTAGGTGTTATCTTGTAAATAAGACCCTTCATGGGAATGATGTCCTCTAATTCTATCAAACACAATGTGTAATTTTACGAACCACTAGATTAATCTAATGGATTCATAACTTTTTAAAGATGCTAAATAACCAAACATGAAACTTTAATTATAAATGTGTGCATGAAAAAGAATCCATAAAAAATATTTTTTCCCTATTACCTACCTTAAACACATCTCTATGGAAGCACCTGCCCTCATGTCCACTCAAATCATCTGACTTGTACCCTTTTTTCATCTTACTAACCTTGATCTCATAAAATCCCAATATATTTTGTAAATTGGATCCATGGACTATGTGTATTATATCTTTTCAATCTACAAGATAAATTTCCCTTGATTTACTATTTTTGGGTTCAAATTTGACACCATAGAAATACATTACATATAATACTTGTTAAAAAGTGCATTGTGTGTAAGGTATGGTAAATATTGTTTGTTTTGTAGAGAATTACGTATGTATTTATATAGAATAATACCTTTTAGAAACATAATGCATTAAATTCATTATATAACACTAAATAGAACACAATATCTTTTAAGATTTAGTTTCTTTGAAAATAGGAATATAAAACATTAATAAAATAAAAACATCAAATCCTCTTGAACGGATTATTCCTAGGATTATACAAAGTTACTTGTACTACATCACATATCCTACATACATACATCACAAGAAAGGGTTGAGAAAAATTCCCAATAATAAAATAAATAAATGAAAGAGTACATGAATGATAATCATGGATATTAAAAGAGTCATAACAAGTGATATTAATCACATGTACATGATACATAACCTAGAAATCTGGATAAAATATAAAATTGATACATTCAAAATCACATCACCATGGCCCATCACCAAGGTGTCATAAATCATAATTCACAAGGTTATTTAGTAAGGTATCATGAATAATTTCATATCTATTCTTTATTTATTTACCCAATTCATAATACTGATATCATGTTGCACCCTTTGTATGTCTTAATTCTTGTGTTCTAAAATGATTATTAAAAAATTTCATTAATTAACCATGGAAAATAAATTATGGGTTTCATATAAAATCATTGATTATGTATGTTCATAAACACTTGAACATCACATTGTTTTTAACCAATGAAAATTTAATGGGTATTTGGTTCATGTAAATATATAAATCAATAAATTATATTTTCATCGTAGTGAAATACTTGGGATAAAAAAATGGTTTGGGAATTCACATTATAATAATTCTTCATGTGAAAGTGAAAAATTATGGAAATGTATTCGAAAACATAACAGTATAAAATGTTGGTTTTGCAAATTCTATAATGGGATCAAAAAAAGGTATCCCATTCTTATAAAACTATTTAGGATGTGATGGTATGATGTAAATAAATTATGAATAGAATTCAATACAAAATTTAGAAAATATTCAACAAAATAGGTACCTGATTGGAAAAAGGGAATGTATGGAATTACATTAAATTAAATCTCACTTTACTGCGTCCCCTATCTACATCCTGAATTTTATAATTAGAATTATTAAATTATAAAACAATAAGGTAATTTTTTATTATTTTTATCAATTTTTTTAATTATAATAATTTTAATATATTTTTTAATTTCCATTATAAATGGTTAAATGATTTGATATGATATTTTAGTTACAATTTCTTTTATTTCATCGATTTAATTATATTATTTAAAATATATTTATAAATTATTAAGACTAACTCCAAAAACATAAAAATATATATATATTTATCTATTTTAAGTATTTATAATTTGTTATAAACTTCCACAATATTTTTGATAAGTAAAGAGTTCGAATTTTCATTGTGGATGGTTAACCGGCCATTTATAAGACATTTTCAAAAAATGGGAAATAAGAATTTTGGAAATTAAATAAGTTGTAAATTAAATAATTACATTAGCTTAAAAGATTTTTTGTAAATAGAAATATGACTTAATTAACTTTAGAAGACATGGGACTAAAATTTATAAGGAACAATTAAATATATGAGGAAAATTATATAAATAATTGATGAAAACTAACATCTTCTCAATGTTACTTCATCACTACAAAACTACATTACACTGATGCATGGAGTTGTTTTACATTAGAAAATCCCAAGGTATTATATGGGTATTAACGGAAGTAATTTAGAAAAATATTTGGAATGTTAAGTGAGGTTGGATTGTTTTACCAATGGGGAGGAGAGTGGTATTTATACTTGAGGTGAGTGATATTTTAAGGATAAAATATTGAATAAAATATAATATAAAATGAAAATCTCTTAATATTATAATTTTTAACATTTTTATCTATATTATAATTAAATAAAATTACTTTAAGATGTCAAATGGCCTTATAATACTAATTTTTTAGTTCAATCAAAATTGAATATTGAAAAATGGAAATTTGTAATTTTAATGAAATAATTTTGAGTTTAGAATTTAGAAAATGTTTTTTAGGTTTTAAATTTGAGAATAATGTTTTTAAATGACCTTTTTAACTTAGTAAATTTATTTCGAGGTGAAGTAACCAATAATTATTTATTATTTTATTATTACAACGTCATTATGTTTAAAAACACATCATATTTAAATTGCTATATTTTTATAATGCACGTCAAAATTGATTTATTTTAGAAAATTACCCAAAAAAACATCCTTAAAAAGTTTTGATAAGCTGATTTTAAATATAAAATTAATTTTATCAAAATTATTCTTTGACGAAGTTTGTATTAATTGTCAATGAAAACTATACTAATAGTTGGGTAATTATTACCAACAGTAAACTTATTATTCATAATGGTGAGGTTACAATTCATATGATAATATTACATACTATAAATACCTCTTCAATATTTCATTAAACATTCTCTATAAATCCACCCAAGGTTCAATATTTTTATTTTATAATATGGATATTTTTTACTAATAATATATTTCTTTCCTATGGTGTTGTTCATGTGAATAAGATTCTAAGAGGTTGGAAAGATCCAAATTTCTACCATTTTAATTTTGTTATTTTATATATTTTCCCCATCATAGTTTTTGGTATTTTCATTGATTTAGTTTCTGAAAAATGCAATGACTTCCATGAATGAAATAATTTGTTAGTTTCATTTTGAATTTTATGTGTATACTACTATATAATATATGAACCATTATTCATGAAACATATATTACTAATTAATAATGGGTCGTTACATTCTTCCCCATTTATAAATTTAATCGTAAAAATATCATCTCCGATTATAGGTTTAGAATTAATGTGGGTATTTATGTTTCATCCTTTGCATTGGTTCCCAAAATTTCTTCTTCATATATATGGTTTCCCACATAATGTTGACAAGGTGACTTGTTTTTTTTTGTAGAAAATTATCACTACAATCCAAGATCCTCACTAGATTATTCTCATAATATAGGAAATCATCATGTTGTACCGCCTCCAAATTTAGTACATGTGATAGTTAAGGGTATTTACAAACTCATCAGAGATACATGGAAAAAATCATAAACATGATCCATGTTCGGTGGATGTTATAGCTGATATGCCATGGTTCTTATTCAACAATGGATCTCAAAGGGCTTTGTGTACCTATGGATAATATATCAATTCTATCTAAACTGCAAGAATCTCTTCCCATATGATATTCAAAGGAAGTATTGTTTCCAAATTCAATCTCTAATTCCCCTTGAGAGTTGTCATCATATATCTCTTACAAACTTAGAGAATATTTTATAAGATACAGGATGGATTTAACCATTTCGATATTCTCTTACAAGATATTTTTTTCTAAGCATCTTCAGTTCACCAACATTATCCCAACAAGTAGTAGTTATACATCACTTTCCATATAGTGTTCATATGGATCCATTGGAGTACTCAAGTGGATGTTTTTGTTCAATAATAACTCAAAAATTGAGAGATGTTGATTCCGTTCACCTTTAAATTCCATCGATCATGCTCTTACAATGTTTTAAATTTTTTGAATGAAAATTTCATATTGGACATCAATTTAGAGGTGATAAGTTATACTAAAATTCAATTCAGTATTTAGAGAATGTTGAATACCGCTATTGAATTTAATAATGAACCACAGATCACGATAAGAAATTATTGAAATTGGATCCCCACATAGCCTCACTACTCTATTTATATATATCGTGGTAATTTTTTAAGATATACATCTTCCCAAATAGTGATGAAGTGGGATGTATGGGTGAGTTGATCCACCCTAACCCGTATCACATTATTTCATGTCTACATCCTTGAGATTCGAGTGATAATTTCTATTTTATGTTCTCCCATTTCCATGTGGGTAAATGAAATTGTTTCATATTCCCTTTAGAATTTTTTCCCTCTATATTAAAATTCAGAGATACTATTAACATTAAGGTATACTCACTGATCTCCTTATTCATGTTGTCCTACAAAATCGATACTGAATATGACAGTACATCTTACATTATCCATAATGGATGGAGGAAGATGAGTTATGTCAATTATCTAATTGTTATTTCTTTATATCACATGAAAACAGGAACACATAAACTTATTCCAAACTAAGTGAACCCCTATGTTTTATGCATTATTCATGAATATTCCCCTACTTTACATATTATGTCATCTTTTGATGCCCTAGATCATCCCATTGTGTCTTATTGATCCACTGTTAGATAGATGGTTGTGTAATATTCTGGAATGGTTAGATTCATTCTCTTTTGTTATGATTTCTTGGTCCGTCCTTTACAAATACAAGAAGAAAACGTAAGTCTTGGTCAACACAATTGACAGAGTACATGGTTATTTTCTACTATGAGTGTCAACTACCTTTTAATTTCATTTAGTGTTGTATTAAATAGAGAAATAATAGTCCTTGATTAGCTTTAATAGTCTTTTTTGAGGAATTTTGAGATCCTTCAATGTGAATATATAATTAAAATTTGGTGGTCTATGTATATATAATATTTTTCCTATATATATTTTTTCCCCATATCTTCACTATAAATATTGTATCCGCTAACTCATTTTCATGGGTATGATAGTTTTGTTTTTGGATATTTAACTATCAAGATGTATAATAAATCACATATTCAATTTTTATGAGTACACACCCATTTTATTTTAAGGATATGTCACTGTATTTGAAAATTACTTCCCCATTAGAGGGTAATGTTAGCACAGCTTCACTACCCTTTTCATCCGTTCATAGAAACATTCTTCACAACCCACAATCCATATAATCTTACCTCAATTTTTATTAAACTTGGTCAGTTGATTAGAATGTAATAAATTTTTTTCGGAATCCTTATATTGTATCCTTCTAGGATAAGTAATCTAATAATATTAGTAACATTATTATAAAATTTCCACTCTTTAATGCCATTGTCTTTGAAGGATCAAATGAGATTCCATTACTTGCCATGATATTCCCTGAAACTGTAACTTACTATTAGTAGAATTCTAATTTTTTAAATTTAACAAATATTAACTCATTATTCAGATGTTTTAATATAAACCAAAGATGATCCACATGATCCTTGTCAATTTTTGAATATATCAGAATTTCATAAATAAATACCACCAGAAATTTATCAATGTAATAATTTAATAATTTGTTCATAAAATCCATATATATGGTTGGAGAATTATTCTATGGAAGGCAATAAGAGAAAACTCATAATTTTGATATATTTATAATGACATTTTCATTAGGACATCTTCTTTTTTCACAATTAACTAATGATACCATTATCTAAGGTCAATCTTGGAATAGCGGTGACCCCCACATAGTTGTTCAAACAAATCATTTATCTATAGAAGAGGATATTATTTCCTCACTTTGACCCCATTGTGTTCTGTATAATTAATGCACTGAAGCATTGATCCATCGATATTCTTCACAGAGATAATAGGTTCTCTTCAAGGAGACACACATGGTCAAATAAATACCTTTCCCCAAAACATATTTAAGTTTGTTGTTTAATTATATTTACACCATATATTACATTTTATATCAGGTATTCATTATTGGATTTATTCTGAGTATGTGTTAAATAAAGAACTCTACCTTTTCTTTTTGGGGTAGGTCTAGGTAACTATCCATGAAATAGATAAATTTAATCCCAAAAAACGGGGACATTTTATATCATTAGACATTCTCATTATAATTTTTCTTCAAAAACCATTTCTATAAATAAGGATATAGTAGTTTCAATAGTATAGAGTTTAGGATTTGATATCAATCCTTTTTAAATAACAATAGTTTTTCCATTCAAGAAAATTCACATTTCCTAAATTATATATTTGATAAGCAAGATACATTTAGACACAGTCCATCAGTATTATTGTGTCGAATTCGACAAAGATAATGACTACTATATTTGAGATGACATTATACTTTCCGAAGTGTAAGTTTGTGTTTTTATATAAAATTAATGCTCATGTAATTCCTATAGGTTTTTTAAATGATAACTCTAATTCTAACTATCCTTCAGTTTGTTATATTTTTATTTGAAAACTTCGATGAAAAAAGGAATGCATATAACTTGAGTAAAAAAATTTGCATTCAATCACTGAGATAAAAATTAATGTACATGAAACCCCATCATTTAGACCCTATACTTTATCCAGTTTTATTTTGAATGAACAACCTTTATCAGTTCAACTATACTGAGGATGAAGGTGGTTTTCCTCTATTATCTTCTTATTTAGACATTGAATTGAAATGTGATAAAGCAGTCTACACTTTATGTATTTAACTTAATACTTTTATTTCACTATCTTCCCTTTTTCATTTTCATTGAGATGTTAAGGATTCACGTCACTGAAATATTTTCGAGCACTGTGGTGTTAACATCCACATTTTTAGCACTTTTCACTTAAAAGATATCATTTCCTTGAATGTTACATCCCCAGTTTTTCACACATGGTTATCTTTAGTATTGTTCCTCCTCTACCATGATAAAAATTACTATTCATGTTTGGCTCTATATATCCCTTATTTTTATTTGACCTATGTGATGACTACATATTCACAAAATCATTTCAACCATCGAAGAACTCTACACTATCTTCTCATATATTTCCTGATCATGATTTTCTAGTTACCACTACTAATAGGGTCTTATCCCGCCATAGAACCTATCATCATTTACCTTCGGATCCATAACAATTCTAGAGGGTTATCTATCAGGTCATGAAAATTTCACTTTTTAGATTACAAAAAATATATTTCCCTTCTAATTAACATCTATAATTCATTCTCTACCTTTATTCTCATCAAATAGGTGTAATATGTTTTGAAAATTTATTCACTGAAACTCTTCCCACCCCACAAAATTAATCTCCCATATTGGATTAATATTAGTAATTACGTTTCATAACTGATCAGTTTTTCCTCCCAATTTGTATACATATGTGGTTACATTCTCCAGCTTTGAAAAATGGATTATATAAAATATATCTTCTATAGAGGTAGTCAAATTTTTGAAAATTAATGGACCTATAGATCCACTAAATATATATGGACGTTGATGCATGAAGGACTCAACAAAAAGTTGTTCCCTTTGAGCCGAATATGGATTGTCAGTGTGATTTGTGTTATTATTCATTACCTTTTATTATTAATTCATAATCCTCATGAGTTTTTACTTTCCAAATACTTTCACATTAGGTAGGTATTTAGTGCATCATCCATTTCTGTCTCCATTTTCAATATTCTTTTTATTTCCATTTAAATTTCGAAAATAAGAAAACCATAGAGAGAAACATGTTACATTAAATGATATTGTAATTATAAAGGTATTATAACTCCTAAAACATTATGCTTCAATATTTTATTAATTAATACTCTATAATAACAAGTAAATATTTTATATATCCTTCTTAATGTTTCATAAAAATAATTTCATTACCCAAATATATCTTATAAAAGTGTAAACCTTGGTTCGAATAATGACCCACTATCATACACCCTATGATGATAAATTCAAATCCAAATAAACTATTTGTGGGGATGTTTCCCCAAGGTAAAACGATTCTAGAGACATGTCATAATTTAGTGTCCATATATGGATTTCATATCCCTGAAACCAGTGACTTAATAATTCACCAAAATTATAGGAAATTTCCAATATTTAAACATATCCCTAGGGTTATTAATATTGATTTCTAATAATAATTTACATAAATAACTGAATGATTCACTAATACAATCTACGAAATCCAACCTTTATAATATATAAAAATTTCATCAATCCAGACAAAACGTTACAACACACAAGATTTTTTATGGTTTATTTTTTCTAAATTAGAAAGTTTATACATGAAAAACATAATCAAAACTATAATCCATATTAAAGGATTTTTCATAGGTTCATCCTAAGATAATTTTACAACATTTCATATCTTTGGGATATACATTAAAAAGGTTTATTAATAAACAAAGGAAACGATAAATGAATGATCATTATGGATATAAATGAAACATAAAATGAGAGAATAATCATTTTTACCTGATACGTAACATGAAAATGTAGATGAAATATAAAATTTATAATTTCATAAACATGTTACCAAGGTGAATCACCATGGTGTCATAAATAATAATTACCAATGTTATTCGCCCATGTATTTGGAAAAATTCCATCACTAGAGATGAGTTATTTATCTATGAAATTGAAGATATATCAAGGATCACACTTAAAAATTATTAAATCATGCATTCCCCAAATATCTTAATAATAAATTTCATCAATAATCAATGCAAAAAAAATAATGGGTTTCATATAAAATGTTCATTATATGTGGATAAACCCTTCAATGTTAAATCAATCATAACACACAAAATTGAAATGTCATTTATTAGATATAAATAACCAAATAAATAAAATATATATAAATCAATGAGAATATCCCTTGATAAAGAAATGGAATTTTTATTCAAATTATAATAATTATTATTTTCGTATAGGTAAACGTATGAAATGAATTCAGAGCATGACGGTATGAATTGTGTGTGAATGAAATGGAATAATGGGAGGGGATGGAATTGTTCCAATTTTAAAACAACATTTTTTTTGTAAATATATGACAAAAATTATGAATGTATTGTAATAAAAAATTTATATAATGTATGAAAATAGTGGTACTTGAAATGGAAATAAGATGTGGTGAATCCTTTACATTAAATCATTCTTTATTTCTTCACTTTTCCACATGTTAAATGATAGAGAGATGGTCATTAAAAAATAAGAATAGAAGTGAATAATGTTTATATTTATCAATTTTTATCAATTATAATAATTTTTTAAAATTTATTAACCTCAATCCTTAAAGGTGAAACATATTTATATGATGTTTTCCAAAAGAATTCGTATCTTTCATCAATTTAATAATCACGCTTAATTTCTATCAATATATTACTATGATTTAATCCCAAGTAATAGAAGTAATTATATTTACTAATTTTATATTATTAAAAATTAATTATAAACATCCATAATAATCCAGATACATAGATAATTGGAAATTCCTTCTTCACTGGTTAATTGACCAATAATGGGACACTATCAAAAATTGTGAAAGTAGAAGTGTCACATCTTAATATGTCAAAAATTAAATAATTATAGTATATTAAAATAAAAAAAATTATTTTTAAATACTATTTAATAAAATTTAGATTAATTGTGTTTGAACTTGATATATATAAAAAGGAATATAAGATGAAAATGATAAAATTATTGATGAATACTAGCCCTCTTCTTGCAATTGTTTATTCTCTACGATAAAACATTACATTAATTTATATAGTTGGTTTATTCCATAATGTCCCTATGAATTATAAGGGGTTATGGGATGGAATTTGGTTTGATATTTGTCTTTGGTATGTGAGGTTGGATGGATTTTCCTATGGGAGGGATAGTGGTAATTTATATTTAAGTAGAGAGGTATTTTAGGATAAAATATAAAATGAAATATAACATCAAAGTAAATATTTTAATAGAAGTATTGTTGACATTATAACATATATATTAATTAAATAATATTAATTTAATACTTTCAAACACCATATAATATGAATTTATTTGTTTAATCAATAGGAAAGTAGAAAATAATTGAAAAAAATGTAATTTTAATGAAATACTTTTTAGATTAGATATTAGAAAAATATTTTTAGTTCTGGAAATCAAGTTAAATGTTATTAAATGACAAATTTATATTATTAAATTTATTTTGGACTGAAATAATAAAATAAACTTTTATTAATTCATTATATCATCATATTTATTCCATAAAACATGTAATATTTGAACAGTGATATTTCTTCTATTAAAAAAACTGACGGGTTTTGGAAAATTGCCAAAGAAATCAACCATGGGAAATTTTGAAATAAAGATTCCAAATTTCGAATTTATTTTATTAGAATAAATTTCTAAATTATATAATTTTTATTTTTAATATGAAAATTATAATTTTTGTGAAATATATTAAAATCTACTTTATTAAATGATAATTATAATTTATTTGAGTTCATCATTTTGGATATGTCTATTATAGAATTTTAATATTTATATTTTCATAAATTAATTATGATATATGTTATTAATATCACATTTTAAAATTTTGAGGTTGTAACACCCCAAGATTCAATGGTACACTTCTCTTTGAATAATACAGTAGCATGTGTTGTACGCAACTTCGAGTTCTAACACACACCACAACCAATCAAACTAGCCATTATGAATGGTAATACCCACTTGTTGAAATTTTTTAAATTTTATCTTTCAAAATGGACTTGATTTTTGGATTCCGAATATTGAAATTTTCTTAGGGTAAATTTTTGGTATTTTTCTGAAAACATTAAATTTTTGATGTATAGAGAATAAACATTGAGTTATAGTTTAAAATCGATTTTTTTATATAATTATTTATTTTATTTAAATTAAATTAAGGTCAAAATAGATACATAACATATATATATATATATAATTTCAATGTAATTAATTTGAGTTAGTTTAGAATAATTTTAGATATATCAAAATTTTATTGAACTTTTCACCGTCTTTTACCCACCTCCTAGGAGAATTTGGAAATTCACATAAAACATAGTTTTACCTCTTATGTGAGTGAAATTTTAAAATTCAAAGAGACACGGTTAATATCAAGGAGTAAAATTTGGTTTAATAAGATAAAAATAATTTTTGGTGAATAGTAACTTTTTGGTTTTATTTACCACGGTTAAAAGTAAATAGGGTAATTAAGGGTAAAAATGATATTAATATTACCCTAACACATGTCCTAATTCTATTGTACAAGTGTATATCGACCAAAAAAACCTTACGAATAAAATATTATCATATAGGTCCACTTGGATTAGATTAGGATATTTATTATTTTTTAATTCAAAGAAGATTTAAAAGAGTTAAAATAATAGTTTAATTACTAAAACATTTTTAATATAGGGTTAGGCATAAGATAAATTCGATTATAAATATTCATTAGAAAAATAAAATTATTTCATTCATAATGGTATTTTATTTATAATTTTTATTCATTAAGTAATTTAATTTATTTACGACACAATGGTGATGCAATAATTACCTAATTAATGAAATATTAAAATTATTGATAATATAAATATCGAAATAATTGTAATTTAAGACTTTTTATGAATTCGGGTAATTTTCTAGGTTACTATGACATATTATGTTTGGTTATATAAATATCCTTCGAATTAATAATTCTTTTATAAATTTATCAAAAACAAAAAACCCAATAGTGTCAAAATTGACATAAATGAGTTTTTAAAAAAAATATTATATTATTAATTGATATTCAATTCCTAAAAATATAAGGTTCGGCCAAAGAACTTATATAATGATATTTGTATCATTAATGGACCACTTGGGGGCCTCTTTGATGTATATAGTATGTTTATTAACTATATAATATAAAAATACAAAAAGACATGGTAAATGTCAAACTATTTAACTAAGAGTTAAATATAAATGATAAGGTTAATATAGTGACTCAAACCTATCTAAAATCAATTGGTTGAAATTATTTTGACCCATCCCCACCTTATCCTTTAAATAATCCACTTTGGAGCCATTATAAACCGAATATGAATTTAGTATAAAATAATATTTCTTGCTTTTCCAAAGGTGCCCCTCACCCCTCTTATAAAAGGGAACTCCCCCTTCTCTATAATTCACATCATCAAAGCCTTTTGGATCGGCCAAACACTGACCAAATATTATCTCAACTTCCCTCACTTTAACCTAGAGGCATTAGTTTGATCAGAAAGCAAACCTAAGGAGACCTTTTGATCAAATCAAAAGGAATAACCTGAAGAAGAGGTAATTTTTTCACCACCCTCTTTCAAGTTCCATTATTCTTCAACTTATTATTTCATTGTTATTTCCATTATAATATAATAAATCCAGTACCTTCCATATATTTTGATGTTATTATAAATATTTTACAACCATATTCAGTATTCTATCCATCCTTTGAATGACATGTTACCATACGTGCGTACGTACGGCTTACCGTCTCCACATCGTGGTGTAATTGTTATTCAATAAATTATTATTTGTATGGGTATAATAATGATGTGTAATTCATTAAAATAGTCAATATAAAATGATAATGATTATGTATATATGATAAACAATCCAGTTATATTTTATTTTAATATCAAAAAAATGATATTGTCGCTCGTGCATACGTACAGACTACCATCTCCACGAACGCGATGAGATTCATTCCCCAACGTATCCATTCAAGACTAATTATCATTTTATGATTAAAAATAATGTTTAACGACTTGATATCATTCAGTATATGAATAAGATACAACCTATCCATAATAAACATGACTTATGTAACAAAACATATAAAATAAAATGAGTAAGTTAACACCCGAAATAGCGATAATACTAAGAATATTATTAACGAAAGAAATGTTAAAAGATCATATATGATATCATATTAAATGATTCTTGTATAATTTTATAAAAATTATTTCACCATAATAAAACAGTTTAACCTACCCTCGACCAAGGAAAAGTACAAGGTAAGGGTTTATTTCACAATCTTTTCATTATCCGAGGTTGTTTATACGTAATTATCTACTGGGACCACTTTATCAACCACATCCATGATTCATAAAAATGTATTTCAAATCATTATTACTATTTTATAGACTATTGGTTAATGTCATTTATACCCTTGTTGACTTTTTATAAGATGTTTATAAAGTAATCTTTCCGTTTCTTTCTAAACATGGTCCTTTTTAAGCTTTTCGAAAAAATTATGGTAAGAATGAATTTTTTTAACTTATACGGCGGGTGCGGATATTTTCCTCCATTGTAAAATTGCAGAAGCTTCCCTTAAAATATTATAAGAATATTTTCAAAGTAAATGTTCTATTTTATAATTATGTGGCTTTTAAATTATTTTGAGAAAAGATATATTTCTCTCAAAAAGTTTCGATTTCATCTATGTCAACATCCTTTGATGGATTTTAAGATTATTTGAAGTCTATTTATTATGATAAAAAACTTCCATATTATATTGAAGGATCTGTGATATTTTTTACTATGGATGTGTTATTTTTATACCATTCACGGTTTATAGAGAAATTATTGACATTTCGTATGCTAGTTTTAATACGAATGTTTGTGTTATGTTTAAACATGTTCATATGAGGAATGCATTGGACTTAATAAGTGACGGGTGGAGCCCGCTATAGCTCCTAGATGCATCGGTAGGTCTCATGAGACAAAATAGTGTCTTGGAAAAAGGCCTTGACAAAATCTTATTTGTAGTCCTGGCACAAGGCCTTGACTATGTGGTTATGATAGTCTGGCATTATGCATTCCTTCATTATGAAAGTGGTTATTGATATTGAATGTGAGTATTTGACTAGTAGAATAACCATGTGAATAAGTAAATTGCGTTATTTCCTTTTATCTTTGCATTATTATTCTGAAGATAAAGTTTTAAAGGATTTTGTTTTAGTTATACATTGCCTTAAATGATTATGATTATTTATGAAAGAATCCTCTATATTGTTATCCTTACTGGGCATTTGATCTCACCCCTTTCTATGTTTTATTTTTTTCTAGGATGTGAAGAAGTATATTATGAATGACCTGCATGGATAGTATGATGGGATATGAGTCTGGACTATGGATACTATGTTGTTGTAGTTTTTATTTTATTATGTAATGTAAACTTTATGAATGTATCTAGTGATTCCAAGGCTACTAAACTAATCAGTATTTTGAGACTTAATCTTTTGTGATCATGCCAATGTTATGTAATAATGCACCGAATCTGGGTAACTGGGGTCAGGGTGTTATAGTTGGTATCAGAGGAATTTTAGTACAAATTTTGGAAGCTATATTTAGATAAACTCTTATTAGAGCACATAGCCCTAAGATAGACATTGAGGATTAGTATAGAAGAACTTCCTAAAATTTTGGTATTGTAGAGATTTTGTGAGTTTTCTGAGCAATACATCCCTTTCTGGATACGAGAAGGTAGAGGCGTCTCACGCACAGATGTACCTAGGGGTAAAACACGAAAACACCACTTTGAGATAGACTCGAATAGGAACTGGTGCATGACAACGAGCCTTGCTGTACTCTTGGTTACGACCCGGGGGATATGCTTAGGATAACTCTCATTTTCATTAAAAAACATCATTTAGGGTTTTTGAGTATATACTTCCTCAAAGAAAACATTTTTAAGAATATGGATTACATCCATATGTAGTTCAATTTATGTTAAGTGTTTTACAAGAATTTAATTATTGATTTTGATTCATAAAGAGATATAGTTTATGCCATTGTTTAGAAATGGTTCCTAGTGGGAGAAATGGAAACTGTATCAATGCACGCACTCCATGTAGGGATTTCCCTCTAGATCAAGATAATTATAGTAGATATAGTGATGCAAATGGTGCTGATCATCTAATCACCATACTGGGACAACTCACTTTGGTTATGAATTATAACCTTACCCGTATGGAGCACACAGATCCACAACGTGGAGGATCAATGTTAGATCTCTTTATGAGGAAACAACCACCAAAGTTCAATGTGATTAAAAATCCCATAGTATATGATAAATGGATAAATTCCCAAGAGAAAATATTTCAGGCTTTGGGAGTACTGAAAGGGAAAAAGTTATCATGGAAGTTTATCGCCTCACTAGAGATGCGGATCAATGATGGTAATTTATATAAAACACAAAGGAAGATGATGAAGAATAAAATATAGAATTTAGGGAGTTCCAAGAGCTTTTATTAGAAAAATACTTTCCTCATGACCATAGAGCAGATATGGAAAGGCAATTTTTGAGTCTGAGGAAAAAGGAGGATGTTAATGTCGCAAAGTATGAAGATAACTTTACAAGTTTCACAAGGTTTGCTGCATATTATATGTGTAACCCAAGAAGTAAGATTGATCATTTATTTTATGGGTTAAAACCATTTATCCATCAAGAATTAGTCTCACAAACCTTCTCGTTGTATGAAGATATTGTCTCACGTGCTATCAAGACAGAAAAGGAATTCTCTAAGTCTTATGACTTTAAAGAAAAGTAGGAGAAGAAGAGATCTGCTCATCACTCTAGGAATGGAAATAAGGGGAATAAGGGAAAAGTTGAATACCCTTCCTATAGTAAATTTGGTAAGAAACACTCGGGTACTTACTTAAAAGGAATGGGAGTCTATTACAAGTGTGGTGAAAAAGGCCACCAAGCTCGTGATTGCAAGGGGAAGAAGGAAGCTACTGATGTCCAATACTAAAATTTTTGGGATTTGGGGCATTATGCATATGAATTTCCTATGCTTCAGGGGAACTTACCTTATAAAAGGACAAGTTATTATGGACAATATTATGCAATCACTACTGCTGAGGTAGAAGCTTCGAAAGACGTGGTGGTAGGTAATTTAATGGTTTTCTTCAAGTTTAGCAAACACATTATTTGATTCTGGATCATATCATTATTTCATATCTTCCCAGTTCTCTAAGAAGATTAGATATTTGCAATTTGATTTAACAAGGGTGTTTTCAGTTAAAAATACTAAGGGAAGTGTCATTGCAACAACGTTTTGTGAATCAGTCCCCATTAGAGAACATAAATGTTCTTTATCTGCAAATCTCATCATCATACCTATGATTGAATTTGATATAATACTTGGTATGGATTTGCTTTGGGACCATGATGAAAAAATATATTGTAAGAAGAATGAGGTTACTATTTTTGATGATGATGATAAGGAACACCTTATCTTTAGAGCAGAATCATCACCACCTAATACTTACCTAGATCCACCCCCAGTAGCTCAACTAAATTCAATTATTAGGGAGGAAGAGAATGAAATAATTGTGGGTAAGGAAAGGAATGATCAAATAGAGGATGTTCCTATTGTGAAAGAATATGTAGATGTGTTTCCAAGAAGATTTACCTGGACATCCTCCAGAATGAGAAATTGAGTTTTCCATTGATTTAACTCTTGGATCAAGGCCCACATCGAAGACCCCTTATAGAATGGCCAGTTTTGAATTAGTGGAACTAAAGAAACAACTAGTGGAATTGAGTAATAAGAGATTTATTCTCCCTAGTGTTTCTCCATGGGAACCCTATGTCCTTTTTGTTAAGAAGAAAGATGTATCTATGAGGTTATGTATCGACTACAGGGATATCAATTCTATAACTATAATGAACAAGTATCCCCTACCTCGCATTGATGATTTATTTGACCAAATACATAGAGCTAAATACTTTTCTAAGATTGATCTTCGATCTGGATACCATCAATTGTGTGTGACGAAGGAAGACATTCTGAAGACAACATTTGGAACTAGGTACGGGCATTATGAGTTTATAGTAATGCCTTTTGGTCTGACTAATGAACCCTATGATTTCATGGATCTAATAAACAGAGTTTTCAAGAAATATCTTGATGGTTTTGTAGTGGTATTTATTGATGATATCTTGGTATATTACAAAAGCAACGAAGACCATGAAAATCACTTGTGCATTATCCTGAAGACTCTTAGAAGAAATGAATTATATGGGATGTTTAGCAAGTGTGAATTCTGGCTTCAAGAGATATCTTTTCTTAGCTATATTTTCTCTAAGGATGGAATCTCTGTTGATCCTTCTAAGACCAAGGCAATCCAAGAATGACCAGCCCCGACGAGTATAATTGAGGTACACAGTTTTATTGGTTTTGTAAGATATTGTCAGAGTTTTTTCCAGAATTTTGCCTGATTGGCTAACCCATTAACAAAGCTCACACGTAAAGGGGTTAAATTTGTTATGAAAAAAGAGTGTGAATAATGTTTTGAAGAACTGAAGAGAATATTATTCAATGCTCATATATTGAGTCTTCCATCGAGGAATAATTGGTTCATTATTTATTGTGATGCATCGAAGAAAGGGCATGGTTATGTCCTTATGTAGAATGATAGGGTTATTTCCTATGCATCATGACATATGAAAATCCATGAGGAAAAATATCCTACTCATGATCTCGAGTTAGCATATGTGATCTTTGCTTTGAAGATATTGAGACACTCCCTCTATGGTGAAAAATGTGAGATTTATATTGATCACAAGAGTTTGAAGTATATTTTCTCACAAAAAAACTCAACATGAGGTAAAGGAGATGGCTTTAATTACTCAAGGATTATGATTGCATGATACACTACCACCCGAGGAAGGCAAATAAGGTGGCAGATGCTTTGAGTAGAAAAGATCATGGAGTTTTTAACAATATGAGAATTGAAAGGGATCCAATTTTCATTGATCTAGTGAAGATAGTCATGAGAATAACCATGGATGTTGAAACATCAATGATTTTTCAAATGGTTTCCACACCATATTTATTTCAAAGGATAAAGAGTTCTCAGACTGATGAGGAAGAATTTCCAAAGAAGATTAAAACTGTGAAAGATGGGAGATTGAGAGTCTTTGTGTATGAAGAAGGAATTTTGAAATTTGGGAAGAGAGGTTGTGTTCCCGATATACCTGATCTGAAAAAGGAATTGTTAGATGATTCTCATAGCTCCAATTTCTCAATACACCATGGGAGCACCAAAATGTATAGAGATTTGAAAGAACATTTTTGGTGGGACAACCTGAAGAGGGAGATTTCCAATTTTGTGTCAAGATGTATAGTTTGTCAACAAGTGAAAGCTGGACGACAATATCATAGTGGAATATTGAAACCTCTTCCCATACCGGAGTGGAAATGGGGCATTATTACGATGGACTTTGTCATGGGGCTACCAAAGAATCTTCGAAGGAAAAATTCAATATGGGTCATTGTTGATCGTCTTACAAAGTCAGCACATTTTCTTTCTATAAGGGAATATTTACCACTTGAACATCTAGAAATACTATATATTAATGAAGTTGTGATACTTCATGGAGTACCCATATCGATTGTTTCTGACCGTTATCCACATTTCACATTAAGATTATGGAAAATTCTTCAGAAAGCCCTGGATACTAAACTTCACTTGAGCACTGCCTACCACCCTCAAATAGATGGACAATTCGAACAGACTATTCAAACATTAGAATACATGTTGAGATCATGATCACATGACTTTTAGGGTATGTGGTATCAATATTTTCCTATGGTTGAATTTTCCTATAACAATAGCTTCCATTCAAGTATTCAGATGGCACCATATGAAGCGTTATACATAAAGAGATGTCGCACACCAACCTGTTGGGTGATCGCGTTGTCGTGACACGTCAAATTGATTATATTTTTAAGGTTGATTTATAGTCTTGGGTAAACCCTAGTCTGTCTCTCAGGGAGCATTGGTAGGTTTAGAGTGTGTATTTTTAATGAAAATAACTAAGAGAGGGGGTGGTTTTGAAAACAGTTTAAAATAATGACTTAGATGAAATAGCTTAAAAGATGAGTGAATAACTGGATTTTGAGAAATATGAGATAAAAGGGTCGATGTGATTTCACTACACGCATATCAAGTTCATTGTTCATGGAGATTCATCTTGGGTTTAGAGTAATTCTTTGGTTGGAGTTAATTGGAATCCCGATTAATTACTAAGCTTTTATTTCAATGCTTTAAGGACCAAACCTTGACGTAACAATCGTATTGTCAAGGTCCAGTAGTTATGCATGGAATAATAGCTTCCAAATCATATTGAAATCTCAATAATTTGGGTATGAAAAGGATTCTTTTGATGTCCAATCGGAACAACACAAGTCACGCACTCAAAAACTCACACTGATCGGCTAGAAATTAGGAGCATATCACTCACATGTATCAAATCAAGCATTCAAATATGAAATAAAATAAGATACATGGAATTAAATGTTTAAACACCCAATTTACTCCAAACCAGTAGCTAATGTATGCATCGTAACTCCCTGGACATGTGTGTAGCTCCCTCACAATGAACACCCATCTTTTATCTCGACATCGGGAGGAGGAGGAAGCTCGGGTTGAACTCCTTCTTTATTGTTGATCCCCCAATGAGGATAGTGGCCTCCATAACCTCCAAGGTGATTAGGAGACTCATCTAGGACTCCAAATTGGAAGAACATCACTCCTTGGTGGAACATACAAATGAGGGGCCCAAGGTTCCCTTTTATAGAAAATGTGGGAGGTGGTTTTGGGCACACAGATTTCATCAATCCACTTGCACGATGCGTTTTGGCCTCCAGACAGTCTTATCTCGCTTTGGATAAAATAGAAAAGTTGTATCCCTACTTCTTGAATGTCTCCACCGATATTTTGTCACCGTTTGGACAACCATAGATCAAGATACTGATAAAATACAGAACACCTCATTTGACTTGGTCCAAATTCGGTGGCTTGGACAGATCAGTTCGGATGGGCCCCATACAAGCCGAATCAGGATTGGGTTCCTTCATATGAAATGTATCCTATTGAATTTGGGACAGGGCCACAAAATATCATCCCATTTGGATGCAATAATTTTTTTTACTATTCACAACAGTGGGCAGATGTCCATGGATCCATGCAATTTTGGACATTTTTCTTTCACTTAATCAAGGGCCCTCCAAATCACCTCCACCTACATTGAAACAATAAAAACAAGTAAAATTTTTCATTCTAACAGTTATAAACACAAAATTATTTAATCAATCATGATGCACAATTTGATAATATTTTTATAATTTTTAATAAAAAATATTTTTAGCACAGCAGTGTAAGGGTGAAAATGAAACAGTGAATCGTGGTACGATCACACCCCCACACCTAAACATTTTCACTCCTGGGAAAAGTCGCATATCCAAATACAATGATGAATATATATATATAAATATTTCCAACATCCCAAAGATTTATCATTTGAAGAAATTCTATTTAAAGTAAAGTGATAAATGCACGAACCACACCAAGGAGTTCTTCCAAGTGAAAATAGAAAAAGATGTCTCATAAATCATATCATAGAAAAATTCAAAAAGATTCATGATACCCAATTGAGAAAGGAATTTATAAGTAAACCATGACACTAAATCTCCATGTGTGTGTGTGGAGACCATTCCATGATATTATTTCCACTCTCTATCCAATAAATATATGTTATTTTAACATTTTTCAGCTTAAATTATTTTTTCATCGAACCTGTCCTACATCCTTTGCAATCATATTTCAAGACCCACTCATTTAAGCATTCCCAGAAGACAAACCATAAGCTCCGGACCTAGATATCCCCATATGTTGTACATTTCATCACTCCCCTCATTTATTATATATATATATATATATATATATTGAAGTTGCAATTGGAACAAATATCACACTCATCTCTCAACCCTGTGTTTGATCTCCTCAGGACGCTAATTGCAATAGTTATAACAAGATCAAAGGTTGAGGAGGAGTGGTATTTGACCTGCCCAAGACACAACAATTTTTTTTTGAGGGCGTAAAATAGTCGGACATTAGGTACATATGCATAGGTCAATCTGGTACAGTAATGAAACCAATCGGATAAGGAACAAACGTATGGAAATATAATTTAAAGCTGAAAATATTAACCCAACATATATTTACCTTATATTAAGTAATAAATAATCACACTTTGTGGTTTGGTGCAAAAATTTGTGGAGATATTACTGACACAGTTTTCCCAAAAATAACTCACACAATGGGCATCAATCATCTCAATGGTTTCACATGGATACGACCATTTGTATCATTGACAAAAAACCAGTTAACTAAAAATCACTCCCTGATGTTAAATTCATACAAATACTCTTTTTAGCCTTCATTATGGTATTTTTACTTTCCCCACATTATGGTCTCCAAATCATGGAACTTCGAAATTGTTGATGGGAAAAAAATGAAAATACCATAAAGAAGGCCAAAAAGAGAAAACAAAAAAATCATTGAAAATTCCTAACTATCCCAGGAATGTATCCACCCCCCACACCTAAAGAATTCAGTGTCCTCACTGTAATAAAAGAGACTGTGGGAAGGAAGGATAAAACCTAGTGAGTGTTATTCATAGACCGCTTCTTGAACATCGAGTTCCTCCATTGGGGACTCCGGAATGGCTTCATGGAAGTGCTTCAGCAGCTGCCCATTGACAATGAAGGTTTTCTTGGTGTCTTCATTGTGAACATGGACAACACAAAATTGAGAAACATTAGTAACAATGTAAGGTCCAAACCAACGAGAACGAAGCTTACCAGGGTGCAACTTCAGCCTTTCATTGTAGAGGAGGACCTTCTGCCCGATGTGGAATTGACGATGAAGGATGAGACGGTCGTGGGAAGCCTTGGTTAGCTCCTTATAAATTCGGGAGTTCTCATATGAATCTCTTCTCATTTCCTCCAACTCCTGAATCTGCAACTTCCTTTGAATACCTGCACTAGAAAGATTTGAATTGCATCGTTTAATAGCCTAGTAGGCCCGGTGCTCTAACTCAATTGGGAGGTGACAACTCTTCCCAAAAACTAGCCGATATGGTGACATTCCAATTGGAGTTTTGAATACAGTACGGTAAGCCCATAATGAATCATCGAGTCTAAGACTCCAGTCTTTTCTGTTTGGCTGAACCGTTTTCTCAAGAATCTGTTTTACCTCTCTATTTGATACTTCGGCTTGACCATTCGTTTTTGGGTGATAAGCAGTAGACACTCGATGCCCAACCCCATACCTGCGTAAAAGAGATTGCATTGTGAGGTTGCAGAAATGTGAACCCTGATCACTGATGATAAACCTAGGTAATCCAAACCTACAGAATTTTTGGGTTCTCAAAAATTCCACAACAGTTTTGGAATCATCTGTCCTCGTGGCTCGTGCCTCTACCCACATAGAAACATAATCCACTGCCAGAAGAATGTAAAGGTTCCCAAATGAATTTGGGAATGGTCCCATAAATTCAATGCCCTAAACATAAAAAATGTCATGGAAGATCAAGGGTTGTTGGGGAATCTCATTTCTTTTAGAGACATTCCCCATTATTTGACAACGAGGACAATATTTACAGAATTCATGGAAATCCCTAAACAATGTGGGCCAAAAGAGACCAAAATCTAAGACCTTGCGAGCAGTCCGTTGGGGACCAAAGTGGCCCCCACAAGTAAGTGTGTGGAAGAACCTAAGGACGGACTGAAACTCACTATTGGGAACACAACGCCTAATAACATGATCACTACATGTGCGCCAGAGGTAGGGTTCATCCCAAATGTACCAACGAGACTCATGTTTTAGACGGTCGGCCTGGTTTTCGGTGAAATCAGCAGGAATGCAAGACGCTACCAAATAATTTACAATTTCAGCATACCAAGGAATAACATCTTGCACTCAGTACAATTTCTCATCAGGAAAAAATTCATTTCTGGGAATACAGGGGGATGAGTTAATATGCGAGGATGGGAGAATCCTACTAATATGGTCAGCAACCACATTCTATGCTCCTTTTTTATCCCTAATTTCTAGATCAAATTCCTGAAGTAGGAGCATCCAGCGAATGAGACGTGGTTCGGCTTTCGGTTTCTTAAGGAGATATCGGAGGGCTCCATGGTCTGAGAACAAAATGACTTTGGACCCTAGAAGGTATGACCTGAATTTATCTAATGAAAACACAATGGAAAGAAATTATTTTTCAGTTGTGCTATAGTTTCCTTGGGCAGGGTCCAGAGTACGTGAGGCATAACCTATGACATGTAGAGCTCGGTCGACCCTTTGTGATAAGACTGCCCCAACTGCATAGTTAGAGGCATCACACATGAGCTCAAGTGGTAAATCCCACAGAGGTGGTTGGATTACCGGGGGTGACGTCAGAATCCATTTTAACTTATTGAAAGCTTCCTCACATTTTTTTATCAAAATCAAATTCTTTTTCTTTTTGGAGTAATCGGAAGAGGGGGAGTGAAATTTTACTAAAGTCACGAATGAAACGACGATAAAATCCAGCATGACCTAGGAAATATCGCACATCTTGAACATTTTTAGGGAATGGTCGGGAGGAAATGATATCTACTTTTGATTTTTCCACTTGTATACCTTCCCCAGAAATGTTAGGTCCCAAAACTATGCCTTGTCGCACCATGAAATGGCATTTCTCATAATTTAATACGAGATTCTTTTAAATAGAGCGACGTAGGATAGAAGCAAGACTACTCAAACATTCATCGAAAGAGGATCCATAAACAGTAAAATCATCCATAAAAACTTCCATGAAACTCTCCAAGTAATCCGAAAAAATACTAACCATACATCGTTGGAATGTACCTGGAGCATTGCACAGACCAAATGGCATCCTTCTATAAGCAAGTGTACCAAAGGGGCAAGTAAAGGTTGCCGTTTCCTGATCCTCGGGGGCAATATGGATCTGAAAGTATCCAGAATACCCATCAAGGAAACAGTAATGGGACTTCCCTGCTAGCCTCTCTACCATCTGATCAATGAATGGCAATGGGAAATGGTCCTTCCTAGTGTGTCGGTTTAGTCGGTGATAGTCTATACAGACACGCCAACTATTCGGCACATGAGTTGGAACCAATTCATTTTTTTCATTTTTAACTACAGTAAGGATAGTTTTTTTAGGAACTACTTCAACGGGACTGACCCATTGGCTGTCAGAGATAGGGTAAATGATTCTAGCTGCCAATAGTTTTGTTACTTCCTTTTTAACAACATCAAGTAGGTTTGGGTTTAGCCGACGTCGTGACTGCCTCACTAGTTTAGCCTCATCATTTAATAAAATTTGATGTGTACAAATTGATGGGCTAATGCCTGGAATGTCAGCAAGTGTCCATCCCAAAGCTTGTTTATACTTACTCAGAAGATCAAGCAGTCACAATTCATGCAGGATGGAGTGAACTAGCAATGATGATGGGAAACGTGTTTCCATTCTCAAGATATGAGTATTTTAAATCTTGAGGCAGTTGTATCAGTTCCAATTCTGGAGGATTTTGGATTGACGGAATTGTGTGTGACAGTGAGAAGTCACTGATCTCATCTAACTTCTCAATGGTAACATCCTCAGATGAGGAATGAGCTTTTACAAGCTTATCAGTATCATCGATGGTCATGTGATCCTCTATGTTCAAGAAATCATCAATTAACAAACATGCATGAAATTTCTCTAGACCGCTACAAAAATTAATGCATGATTCATTACCTAACATTTCAATCAATGAAGAAAACTCAGAAAGGGGATCAGGGGAAACAAATGAATTGATTTTAGGGGAAGGGAGTATATGAATTTAATTTACTGAGAGAGAGGAATGTTCTTCTGAGGGGTGCTTCATGGCATCAAGGATGTTAAAATGGACTATGTCACCACCAAATTCCATAGATAATGTACCATTATGGACATTAATTATGGATTTCGAAGTTTTCAAGAACGGTCTCCCCAATATAATTGGGTCATGTCCATTCATCCTATCATCTTCCCTTTTTAGCACATAAAAATCAGCAGGAAATATTAAATTTTGAACCCTCACAAGAACATCCTCTAACACACCGGAAGGGTGTGTCGTACTCCGATTTTCTAGCTGAACAACTATTCCTGTGGGATTTAGTTCACCGACCTACAAATAAGAGTATATGGAGTGAGGAATCACATTAATAGAAGCACACAAATCAAGCATAGCATTGGAGAAAGAATACTCCCCTATGGTGCACGGAATAGAGAATGTTCTAGGATTGTTGCACTTGGTGGGAAGTGATGGTTGTATTAATGCTGAGACGTTCCTCCCCAGGCTCACCTTCTCATCACCTCTAAGTTGCCTTTGGTGGGTACACATATCCTTCAAAAACTTTGCATATCTCAGAATTTGCTTGATGTCATCAATCAATGGAATGTTAACCTGTACTTTCTTGAATGTTTCCAAGATTTCTTTATCAAGTTCAGTTTCATTTTGTTTCCTTGGTTGGGTGGCTCTTTGGGGAAATGGAAGAGGAATTCTTGGGCCTGGTAACTCATCAATAGACACACTCTTTCCTTTGGTAGGACTTCTCTCAAGACAAGGTTCCATATCATTTGATCTTTTTTCAGTGGTTGGGATGGTGGTTTCCTTAGGATAGGATGACTCTAATGGAGGGTTCATTTGGATTTTAAGTTGAGTTCCACTCCTAAGTGCGATGTCACTAACATTTCCCTTATCCCTAGGGTTGACAAGTGGTTGAGAGGGTAGTTTACCAGACCCATGGCTTTGGATTTCACATACCGAGTTAGCTAGTTGGACTAATTGGGTTTTGAGGTCTTGTATGGCTGCTTGGGTGGTTTGTTGGAACTGGAGATTATTGGCAGCCATTTTCTTCATAATATCTTCTAAGCTAGGCTCATGTTTTGGAGGGGGTTGTTGGAAACGCCTTTGGGGTGGTTCAAAATTTCTAGGTGGTGGTGGTTGATGACTACTTTTCCTTGTTTGGTTCCATTGCTGTTGAGGTTGGTTTGAATACCCCCCTTACCTATAGGTTTGGTTTTCCTTCCACCCTTGGTTGGATGGATAGTATGGTTCTTCCCTAAAGGGTTGGTTAAAGGGGCGTCCTGGAAATATTGCCTCACAAATTTCAGAAGTTTCTCTCAATTGAGGACATTGGTCAGAATAGTGGGTTTCAGAAGAGCAGATTCCACAATGGATGGGGGGAGGAGATTGAAATTTCCCTTGGGAGAGAGAAAGTTGTTGTAGAAGGGTACTTACCTCTTCAAACTTCGTGTCCACCTTCTTCTCAAACTCAGTACTTTGCACCTCATGGACACCTCGAATGGGAACACTGAACCGTGTACCGAATTGTTGAGTATTCTGTTCCATTTTCTCAATGAGGGTTCTAGCAGCAATTGGGGTCTTATCTACCAATGCACCACCTGCAGCACCATCAATCATATTTTGATCAATAGGAATCAAACCTTCATAAAAATATTGAATTAAAAGTTGATCACTTATTTGGTGGTGTGAGCAACTTGAACAAATACTTTTAAATCATTCCCAATATTCAAGAAGTGTTTCCCCTTGAGATTGTCTTATACCACATATTTCTTTCCTTATAGTTGCAGTTCGAGAAGATGGGAAGTATTTTTCAATAAAAAGGCGCTTCATGTTCGCCCAGCCTCTTATTGGTGAATTAACATAGTACAACCAATCTTTCGCAGTGTCTTCTAAAGAAAATTGGAATGCTCTAAGCTTTACTTGTTCCTCATCAACATTAGCCGGTTTTAATGTTGAAAAAACAGTATGAAATTCTTTTATGTGCTTATTAGGGTCTTCTCCAGGCAGTCCATGGAATCTTGGTAATAAATGGATTAAACCAGATTTTAATTCAAAATTAGGTGCCTCACCTTGAATTTGAATGTAAGTTGGTTGTATATCAACATCAGGTGAGGTTAATTCTTTTAATTTTCGATTATTTTCAGCCATGATATACAAGTTATGTTCAGTTTTAACATTGGTTTCAGAAGAAGTAAGATCAAGAAGAATTTTATGGTTTTATGTCTCCTCCTTCCAAGTGTGGTCTTGTATGTCATGGTTTTGTTGATGTAGGATCCTCTCCGGTTCGGGTTCAAAATTTTGTAGGTCTCCAGGAGTAGAACGCATCATACAAAGAACCTACACAATAAATAAATTAGAACACAAAAACAAATTCAAAGGTAGAAGATAAAACAAACAAATATTCACAAAAATTACAAAAAAATTATAAAAAACACGCACAAAAAAACAAAGCACTCCCCGAAAACGGTGCCAAAATTTGACTGTGTTGTCGTGACACGTCAAATTGTTTATATTTTTATGGTTTATTTATAGTCTAGGGTAAACCCTAGGTCTTCTCTCAAGGAGCATTGGTAGCTTAAGAGTGTGTATTTTTAATAAAAATAACTAAAAGAGGGGGTGGTTTCGAAAACAGTTTAAAACAATGACTTAGCTGAAATAGCTTAAAAGATGAATGAACAAGTGGATTTTGAGAAATATGAGATAAAAGGGTCGATGTGATTTCACTACACACATATCAAGTTCATTTTTCATGGAGATTCATCGTGGGTTTAGAGTAATTCTTTGGTTGGAGTTAATTGGATTCCCGATTAATTCCTAAGCTTTTATTTCAATGCATTAAGGACCAAACCTTGACGTAAAAATCATATTGTCAAGGTCCAGTACTTATACATGGAATAAGATATTCTAAATCATATTGAAATCTAAATAAGTTAGGTATGAAATGGATTCTTATGATGTCCAATCGAAACAACACAAATCACGCACTCAAAACCTTACACCAATCGGTTAGAAATTAGGAGCATATCACTCACATGTATCAAATCAAGCATTAAAATCTGAAATAAAATAAGATACATGTAATAAAATGTTTAAATACCCAATTTACTCCAATCCATTAGCTAATGTATGCATCATAACTCCCATGACATGTGTGTATCTCCCTCACAACGAACACCCAACTTTTAGCTCGACATCGGGAGGAGGAGGAAGATGGGATGAACTCCTTCTTCATTGTTGATCCCCCTATGAGGATAGGGGCATCCAAAACCTCCAAGGTGATTAGGAGACTCCTCTAGGACTCCAAATTGGCAGCACTTAACTCCTTGGCCGAACTTACAAATGAGGAGACCAAGGTGCCCTTTTATAGGAAATGTGGGAGGTGGTTTTGGGCACACACATTTCATCAATCCAATTACACGACGCGTTTCGGCCTTCAGACAGTTTTATCTCACTTTGGAGAAAATAGAAAAGTTGTATCCCTACCTCTTGACTGTCGCCACCGAATGTTTGGCCCCGTTTGGACAACTATAGCTCATGATATTGATAAAATACAGAACAACGCATTTGACTTGGTCCAAATTCTGTGGCTTGGACAGATCAGTTCCGATGGGCCCCATACAAGACGAATCATGATTATATTCCTTCATATGAAATGTATCCTATTGAATTCTGGACAGGCCCAAAAAAATTTAGCCCATTTAGATGCACGGATTTTGTGTACTATTCAAAACAGTGGACGGATGTCCATGGATCCATGCAATTTTGGCCATTTTTCTTTCACTTAATCAAGGGCACTCTAAATCACCTCCACTAAAATTGAAACAATAAAAAAAAGTAACATTTCCCATTCTAATAGTTATAAACACAAAATTATTTAATCAAAAATGATGCAAAATTTGATAATATTTTTATAATTTTTAATACAAAATATGTTTAGCACAGCGGTGTAAGGGTGAAAATGAAACAGTGAATCGTGGTACGATCATTGGGATGACGTTGGTGAAAGAAAACTTGTAGGCCCAGAACTGGTGGAGGAAACGATAGAAAATATGAAGGTAATCCAAAACCACATCAAAGAAGATCAAAGTAGGCAGAAGATCTCTGCCAATAACCGAAGTAAGGATTTGGAATTTCAGGTAGGAGATCATGTTTTCTTGAAGGTATCTCCATGGAAGGGTGTTATAATTTTCGTTAAGAAGGGAAAATTGAGTCCCATGTACATCAGACCATTCAATGTTTTAGAATGAATTGGGTCTGTAGCTTACGGTTTGAAAATATCACCAAATCTCTCCAAATATCACGATCTGATCCACATATCACTGTTGATAAAATACATGCCTGACCCAACGCATGTCCTCACTTACGAGGAATTAGAACTGGAACCCGATCTATCTTATTGCGAGGGGACCATCAGGATTCTTGATACCAGAGAACAAGTGCTGAGAAAACGGACGACTCGTCTGGTAAAAGTTCTATGGAGAAACCATAAGATGGAAGAGGCAACGTGGGAACCCGAGGAACTTATGATGAAGAATCACTCGAGTCTTTTCATGCAGTAGTATTCTAAAAATTTCGAGGATGAAATTATTTGAAGGAGGGGAGAATGTAACACCCCAATCTTCCACGGTATGATTCTCTTTGAATAATACAGTAGGGTGTGTTGTACGCAACTTCGAGTTCTAACACACACTACAACCAATCAAAATAGCCATTATGAATGGTAATAACCACTTTTTGAAATTTTATAAATTTTATCTTTCGAAATGGGTTTCATTTTTGGATTCAAAATATCAAAATATTCATAGGGTGAGTTTTTTTGTATTTTTCTGAAAACATTCAATTTTTTATGAATAGTGAAAAAACACTGAGTTATTGTTTAAATCCAAATTTTTATTTATATAATTATTTATTTTATATAAATTCAATTATGGTCGAAATAGATACATAATATCTATATATGTTCAATGTAATTCATTGGAGTAAGATTAAAATAATTTTAGATATATAAAAATTTTATTGACCTTTTCCACGTCTTTTACCCACCTCCTAAAAGAATTTGGAAATTCAAATAAAAAAGAATTTTACTGCTTCTGTGAGTTGAATTTCAAAAATCCAATAGATACAGTTAATATCAAGGAGTAAAATGTGGTGCAATAAGATAAAAATAATTTTTGGTGAATAGTAACTTTTTACTTTTATTTACCACGGTTAAAAGAAAATAGGGTAATTAAGCGTAAAAATGATATTAATATTACCCTAACACATGTCCTAATTCTATTGTACAAGTTTATCTCGACCGAAAACAACATTAGAAATAAAATATTACCATTTAGGTCCACTTGGATTTGATTAGGACATTTCTTATTATTTAATTGAGAGAAAAGATAAAAGAGTTAAAGTCAAAGTTTAATTACTAAAACATTTTTAATATTGATTAATACATAAGATAAATTCAATTATATATATTCATTATAAATATAAAACGATTTCTAAAATATTGGTATTTTATTTATAATTTTTAGACATTAAATAATTTAATTTATTTATGACACAATGGTGATGCAGTAATTACCTAATTAATAAAATATTAAAATAATTGATATTTTGAATATCAAAATAATTGTAATTTTAGAATTTTTAGGAATTCCACTAATTTTATAGGTTAATATGACATATTACGATTGGTTATATAAATATTTTCGAATTAATAATGCTGTTATGAATTTATCAAAAACAAAATACCCAATAGTGTCAAAATTGATATAAATGAGTTTTTAAAACAAATTTTATATTATTAATTGATATTCAATTCATATAAATATAAGGATCGGCCAAAGGACTTATATCATGATAGGTGTATCATTAATGGACCACTTGGGGGTCTCTTGGATGTATATAGTATGTTTATTAACTATATAATATAAAAATACAAAGAGACATGGTAATTGTCAAACTAATTAACTAAGAGTTAAATATAAATGATAAGGTTCATATAGTGACAAAAACCTGTATAAAATTTGTTGGTTGAAATTATTTCGACCCATCCCCACCTTAACCTTTAAATAATCCACTTTGGATCCATTAAAAACCGAATATGAATTTATTATAAAATAATATTTCTTGCTTTTCCAAAGGTGCCCCTCACCCCTCTTATAAAAAGGAACTCCCCCTTCTCTCAAATTCACACCTTAATAGCCTTTTTATCGGCCAAACCCTGACCAAATATTCTCTCAACTTCCCTCCCATCGACCTAGAGTCCTTAGTTTGATCAGAAAGCAAACCTAAGGAGACCGTTTGATCAAATCAAAAGGAAGAACCCAAAGAAGAGGTAATGTTTTCACCACCCTCTTTCAAGTTCCTTTATTATTCAACTTATTCTTTCTTTGTTATTTCCATTCTAAAATAATAAATCCAGTACCTTTCATATATTGTGATGTTATTACAAATATTATACAACTATATTCAGTATTCTATCCATCCTTTTAATTACATTTCACCATACATGCGTATGTACGGCTTTCCATCTCCACGTCGTGGTGTAATTGTTATTCAATAAATTATTATTTGGATGGGTATAATAATTATGTGTAATTCATGTAAATAATCAATATAACATTATAATGATTTTTTATATATGATATACCATCCAATTATATATTATTTTAATATCAAAAGAATTATATTGTCGCTCGTGCGTACGTATGGACTACCGTCTCCACGAACGCGATGAGATTCATTCCCCAATGTATCCATTCAAGAATAATTATAATTTAATGATTAAAAATAATTTTTAAGGACTTGATATCATTATGTATATGAATAAGATACAACCTATCCATAACAAACATGACTTATGTAACAAAACATATAAAAGAAAATGACTAAGTTAACACCCGAAACAGCGATAATACTAAGAATATTATTAACAAAGAAATGTTAAAAGATCATATATGATATCATAATAAATGATTATTGTATAATTTAATAACAATTACTTCACCATTATACATGAGTTTAACCAACCCTCGACCAAAGAAGAGTACATGGTAGGGGTTTATTTCACAATCTCTTCATTATCCGAGGTTGTTTATATGAAATTATCTACTGGAACCTCTTTATCATCCACATCCATGTTTGTTAAAAATGTATTTCAAATCATTCTTACTATTTTATAGTCTATGGGTTAAATTCATTTATACCCTTTTTGACTTTTTATATGGTTTTTATAAAGGAATCTTTATGTCGCTTTCCAAACATGGACCTTTTTAACCTTTTCGACAAAATTAACATAAGAATGTATTTTTTTAACTTATACGGCGGGTGTGGCTATTTTCCACCATTATAAAATCTACGAAGCATCCCTTAAAAGCATATAAGAATATTTTCCAATTAAATGTTTTATTTTTTAATTATGTGTCTTTTAAATGATTTCAAGAAAAGAGATATTTCTCTCAAATAGTTTCGATTTCATCTATGTCAACATCCTTTGATGGATTTGAAGCTTATTTGAAGTTTATTTTTTATGATATAAAACATCCATATTGTATTGAAGGTTTTCAGATATGTTTGACTGTGGATGTGTAATTTTTATACCATTCACGGTTTATGGAGAAATTATTGACAATTCATATGATAGTTTTAATATCAATGTTTATGTTATGTTTAAACCTGTTCATATGAGGAATGCATTGGACATAATAAGTGATGGGTGGAGCCCGTTATAGATCCTCGATTCTGTGGTAGGTCTCATGAGACAAACTAGTGTCTTGGAACAAGGCCTTGAAAAAAAAATATTTGTAGTCTTGGCATAAGGCCTTGACTATGTGGTTATGATAGTCTGGAATTTTGCATTCCTTCATTATGAATGTGGTTATTGATATTGCATGTTATTATTCACGTAGTAGAATATCCATGTGAATAAGTAAATGGAATTATTTCATTTTATCTTTTCCATATTATGCTGAAGTTCACGTTTAGAAGGCTTTTGTTTTAGTTATACATTACCTTAAATGTTTATGCTTATTTATGAATGTTTCCGCTATATTGTTATCCATACTGGGCATTTGAGCTCACCCCTTTCTATGTTTTATTTTTCCTAGGATTTGATGAAGTATTTTATGAATGACCTACAGGGATAGTATGATGGGATATGAGTGTGGACTATGGATACTATGTTGTTGTAGTTTTCATTTTATGATGTAATGTAAACTTTATGAATGTATCTAGTGATTCCAAGGCTACTAAATTAATCGGCCTATCAAGACTTGATCTTTTGTGATCATGACAATGTTATGTAATAATGCACCGACTCTGGGTAACTGGGGTCAGGATGTTATGGAGGTTAAATTACTATTCCAATGATCATGTTATTAATCCCAATGACCACGTTTTCATTCTTAATGGTCAGGTTACTATTACAATATTCACATTATCATTCAAATTTCCATTTTACCTCCTTTTAATATCACTTTCTTATTTATTAATAATTCATTTTAATTACTCCCAATTATCTATATTGTATTTTTCATATATGGTGATTATTTTACTAATATTTTATTTCATTTATAAATCAATATTCATGAGGGTAATGTTTCAATAATATTTGAACGATCTAAATATTATTATTATACTATTATTATATTATATATTTTATCCCATTGTAATTTTTGGAATTTTCATGGGTTTAGTTACTGAATAATGTAATGATTTTCATTAATGAAATAATGTTTCATTGGTTTTTATATATGGTGTATGTGAATATTAAATATAATTTATGAATAATTATTGGGGTAAAAATATTACTAATAATTCCTGGGTCATTACATCTATAATGAAACCAATACTATTATGTGGGTATTGATATACATAGAATGTTTGAATTTTTACACAGTTTATGTTATTGCATGATACTCAACATGTATCAGTAGATTCCATAATTATGTAGTCCGAAATGATATGGAATTTCATGATTACAACATGTTGGGTGGTATATTGAAGATTAATTGTGTAGTTATCATTACCCAATCCATTTCTTGTAGCATAGACATATGTTATACTCAAACTGCACATAAGGTATGCTAAATGGGGTGTCAATTTTGTACTTTAATGGACTACTTATCCTATTATAAATGACATACACAACATATACCCCAAATCACATGATATGTGTGGTTTTATTCTAATCCCAATGTGTATACTTATACACTCTATGTTTTTGGGATCTTCATACATGGTGTGTGTTACTTGGTTGCACGTTTTTTAATTATTTAACAAAACATAGATTCCAGCCGAAATACTACATGATATGTACATCTATTCACATGTCGTGTGATATTTATATATCATTTAATATATAATACATTAGGGTAAAGTTATATATGTCATTTTTTACTATATATTAGATGTTTTTTGGTGATAAATCATATATAAGGAATTTTATCCCATGATTTTCACCACATTCATTTCTATTCTAGTCATTTTTGTCATCATTTTCACTTTCTTATGTGCTCGAATATATCCATTATGCCTCTAGTGGTCACTTCCATGAATTTTTAATTATAAAATCTCTAATAATTATCCATGAAACCTTCATTTCCATCATCCATTACTATACATTAAAAATAGTGTTCTTTCACTGCTTCCATTCTTGATCTGATATCATCCACTACACATTGGTATTCATTTTTTATTCTATAAAATCATTATTGAGTCACCTTACATGTTCAAGGATAAAAAATTAATTTATCATGGGGAAACAATATGAATAATGGAGATATTTTTGTGGCCAATGTGACCTTGGATATATGAAACTATTATTTATTGGGTGTCATCCAGTTAACACAATGGGGGATCCCCAAAAAAACTCAATGTGATGAGGTTTGAAATTGAAAAAATGTTTCTTAGAAAGGAAAAACCCTAATTGATTTCATCATTGTAAAAAAAATAATAGAATCAATATCGTATTGGGTAAGATCATGAAGGTAATTAGTGTAACACCCTACGGTTTGCAAAGAACACGATATTTGATAGTGTATACAACCTGAATCATTAAACCTAAATGAACAATGAAATATTTATTTTTAAATTTTACCGTTATAAACTTATTTCTACACTAGTGGGTATAAACCGTACTATTTTAATAATGAAATATATAACAATTTCCAACTGAATAAAAATTATTTGATTAATTCATAGGAAATAAGTGCATAATTTTTAGGGGAGTTAATTTATGCTTTAGAGAAATATTTTCCTAAAAAATGATTTTTTTTTTCTTTTCATAATAAAATAAAATAATTATATTATTTATATTTTATAAAAAAATTTATTAAAAAAAATATCATTTTTAAATAATAATTTAAAAATTATTTTGGGTGAATTTTTCAGATCTTTCGAAAAAGACTAATTCATCAATGAATAGTGAAAAATACTTATTTTTATGGAAAATTGTATTTATGATTTAAGGATTTAAAAAAATAAAATAAAAATCTAAAAGTTTTAAAACAAAAAATTAGTTTTCTTATATTATTAATAATTCAATTATGTTTCTTATAATTAATTTTATTGTTCAATTTACTGTAAAAACCATTATATATATATATATGTTCATTTTCCAGAAAATAAATACTTTTTGTTGTGTTTTGATTTATGATTTAAATTAATTTATACCAAATAATGATATTGGATTTTTTTTAAGTTATTATATTATTTGGAATCATTTTCTTGAAATTTGGTAAACAGTCCCTTTTGATTTTTGGTCAATACGAATAGTATCATAGGTAAAATTTAACACCTCAGTAATGGGTAAATTAGGAAAATCTATGTTAAATATAATATATAAGGTCATATTATTTAATATAAATTCTTATTTGGTGAATTTAATTTATAAAGTATCATATTAACCACTAATTTTATTTACTTAATGGATATATTTCCATAAAAATAACCAAAATATTTTTTAAATCAAATACTACTATAAAATGTCACTCACTTGTTTTTTATGGTTTATATAATAATCCAATTTGATAAGATAAATAATTAATGAGTTATATTAATTGTATTTAATTTTTTCATTTTATTTTATTCCAATCAAGGGGCATACAATTGAAATGATGTTAAAGTGGTATGGTTTTATTTCACATTCTCATAATAATTCAAGACTGTCTATTAGGGAGACTCTATATATATATATATATATCTATATATCTATATTGTGACATCCATGACCAAGGATCCAGTAAAATGGTTCCCCAATATAAGTCTTCATAATACCTCAATTTTTCATCCCCATATTCCATAGGACACCAACTCATAGTGAGGGTCTATTAATCCACCTGGGGAGACTATACCAACTTTACTAGAATAAGACACATTAGATAAAAATTAAATAGATAAAATAATATGTAATAGACAAATATTATTCCTAACAAACTATTTCCCAAATAGGTTATAATCCCACCACCAAACCTTAAAATATATTTTCATGATAAAAATTCCATAATTGTTGAAAACCCAAAATAATATGAAACAAAAAAAATCCCCCTGACGGTCTTGACTCTAAGTCTATAACCTCATCACTATAAGTCGAAAGACCTTATAAACTCCAAAGAACATGAACCTTTCCCCTTTCACGACGTAAAACCATAATGTCTAATTTGGTAAAATCAATGACACTAGAGCAGGGTGTGAGTAGAACTTAGTAGGCCACAACTAATAGTGTCTACAAAATACCCATTCTAAAAATATAATGCACGTATGTAAAACATATATGAAAACTAGAAGAAAAGAAAACTCATGTTCCATTTGTTTCCAATATTTACATTACCAATTTCAGTCATTATTACCATTTTCATAATTTATTCCTTCTTTATTTCGTAATCCATTTTAATCCTATGTTCCATGTGTTATGAATTTACATAATCTACCCAAGTGTATACAAATATAAATCACTATGAATAATGGAATTATTCATGTCCATATAAAAAAAAATAAACACATCATAATAAAATCACCACACTCCCCTTAAAACATCGGTCTAGGTGGTCCCATTGAATTCAACTATTACGATAATAGATTTTATATCCCCTTCCATAACCTATGCATTCTGGGGAGGATTTTGCAGCCTCAAAATAACTTGACCCATTGTCATAGAACATTAAGTCCAAACCAAACACATCCAATCCATGTGCACATACTTATTTTCTTGTTCACCAAAAACAAATATTATCACAACCAATAATCCAAACAAATACACATAACATTCAAAATCCATAAAAATCAATATAAGAATTAATATTATTCTGTAACCCAATCGAAAATTTTCCATTTACACTATAGATCCCATTTTACTCATTTTACTTTATTTTTATTAACTAACAAAGAATATTAAATAATTCCCATATACTATCCCATTTAACATACTCATCTATTCCTATATATTATTCCTTTTAGCCATTTCCTCCTTCCACATGAATTAATCCACTGATGCATTCAATGTACAATTCATAATAAATTAGGCATGTTCACGTTAATTGAATTAACCCATTTAGAATATTTTAAAATGATCATTCATTGGACCATTTAATAGATCAATAAAATCCCAATCCATGACACATTCAACCATTAAAATTTAAAATATTTAACATAACTATCCAATTTATCATTAATAATCCTTAGACCATCAAAAAATTACCCTTTTTATTTTATAAATCATATAACCCATGAGCATTTTTCAAATCATCCTCTTAGGCACCAATCCATGTCCAGAGTCATCTGTCAATATTCTTCTTTCAACTCAAATTAATATATCCACATTTTTATCATGGATCCATTTTATCACATGTTAATTCCAAATTTATATTTTCCAATGTCAAGGGTTAAGACTGATGGTGCACCCCATGGGTTTTCCTAAATCCATCAAATTGTCCCCTATGAATCCCACTAAGATCGTGATGGTTTCAATTATTCATTTGTATATCCATTTTACAAAATCTCACAAAATTAATGAAACAAAAAATGATATTGATCCCCGAACACTACCACACTTTCACAAATCCACATAAAAAAAATGGGATATAACTTGTAGGCCACAAACCTCAAATATGCGGATGAAAAAACTCTTAATCATATCCAAATATTCAAATTCAAAAGTCATTGGAGGAACCAACCTATATTACACTGGAAAAAGAGGGTTTTAGGTATTCCGAATGTGATGGGGGGACTAAAAACCATGATCTAGGAAAAACAATCAAGAGGAGAATTAGACATACTTAGAGCATCATTTCACAACCAACATCACTACAAACACCCATGAATCGAAGAAAATGACCATGGGAAGATATGGCCTCTAGGATTCGTCACTAGGGTTGATAAAAAAGTATGGGAGAATAAATTCATGTGGGATACATAAAATCCTAAAGGGGAAAAAATAGAAAACACACTTTTAATGAACTACAACGTTTGGCCACATAGTTTTCAAAATCGTGTGCCAACTGTGGGCATGCCTCTACCAAAGGTGAGTCCAAGTCATATGTTTACCTATGGATTCAAAATGGTTTAACAAACCATGCACTAACTATGTGGAACACCTTAGTCTATGTTTAATTGGTATTCTTGGGGACATCGTACGGTTTACTTAACCATGTGCCTTGTATATGTTGTACTCGTATTCCTTCCATTCATACCCCGAACAACCAAAAAACCCCTTAATCCCATCATACTCCTATAAAATGTTCCATTAAAAAATAAAAGAGATTGAAACCATCAATTTAATTGGGGTGAAACTCCACATGTTCTAGGATCATACAACCACCCCACCTTATAGATGCTTTTCATCGAGTCGTACTAACATGAATCATTGAACATCCATGGTAAGGATATCCGGATAATGGGCCCACATATCCATCCCACTTTCCCAGGTCTCATCATTTACATTTCCATGATTCCACATAAAATTACCAACGCTATGGTCATTCCCCGCAAAACATTCAATCTATGATCCAAAAAATGAACCAGATTCTCCTTAAAGGACGTATCAACCTCAACACATAAATAAATTACTAAAACTCCATAGGGAGTCCTATGGAACAATGACTATATCATAACATAAGGAAACGTCATTCATAACATCAAACCCTCTTGTGAGATCCAATCATCATCTCATCAGTCCAATACACCTTGCAACTCATGGCCCAAATAACTTGGTGCCATTTGACCTTTTTTTTCAAAACATCATATGTGCCTTAAGCATGAATTCACATGATGAAAAACATGGTTTACCAAAAAATACTTCATAACCTACATCGATCCAAAACCCAATTCCCGATGACCCCATTATCAAATAAAATATCCATGAACCATCCAAAAATAATCAAGGAACTATATTGTGCAGACACAAGACAATGGTATTTATCAAGGATAAATTAAAAAAATCATGCTTACTTGAATCTATCCATCCCCTAACACTAGTCACATCATCAACCAACCCCTTTTCCTAATACTGTTCTTCACACCATGAACATTATCTCTCCACCGCCATCTTGCGGTCATTTGAACTCTCACTATTGAAGAGGCCACAAAATCCTCTATACAACATTCACAATATACTTGATGTGTTCCCATCTCACCAAACACGAACATTCAAACCGGCTTTACCCTACATTTAAATACAACCTCACCATTAATACCACCTTAAAAGAAATTCCTACATTGTAATGACCCAGTGTTTTTCCCTGGAAATTCCCTTCTAATAATTATGTCAAAAAAAACATGAAAACACAAAATAATGAAGTAATAAGTGATAAGTGACCATTAAACATAAGTTTTTCACTCCTATGTTTGGAATTCTGAAAATCCGACATACACGGTTCAATTCAAGATGATTTTTGGAGTCTAATGAAACAAAAATAATTTTCTGTGAATAGTAACGTACCCTTAGTAATAGTAACATACCTTTGTGAATAGTAATATGACCCTTATTAATAGTGAATCATCCAACATAAGAGTAACATTACCTATGAATAATTAAACAAAATTTAGACATCTTAGAAAGTGAGAATTTGGCCAGTAAAGGTTTTTGTGATTTGAAAGTCATAAATAAATAATTATAATTAATTAATTAATTTAAAAGAATATTTATTTCCCTAAAATGTATTTATAAATTATTGAATCAATGTCTTATTGTTTTTAGAAAATTTTATCAGACCCTACGTAATTTTTGAAGGCACTATAAAATCAGTTTTAATCTTAAAAACTGTTTTTTTAAGTAAATTATGATTTTAATTAAATATTAAATTAATAATTATTAAAAAATTATTTTTCAAAAATGGACTTCATTTTTGGATTCTACACTTCGATAAATCTTTGGGGTAAAGTTTTGGAATTATTCTGAGATACATGAATTTTTTATGAATAGTAGAATCTAATAATTTACAATAAATGCTAAATAATGGATTAATTGAGTCATCGATGAAGCTATGCTGATGTAATCCCACTTGGTTCGGGTTCAAATGATAAAATTACTATTATTGGTCATCCAAGACTCACTATTACTTGTCTTAGGGGAAATTAATAAACTAATGAATTTTATATTAAGCAAACCCATCTCCCCTCCACTATAAAATCCACCCATCACACCCTCATTTCCTCACACCTCTCAAGCTCCAGTAATTCTCTAAACACTGCCCAAAAACCTTCCCTAGAGCCTATCCCACCCCCAAGAGCTGCTGGTCTCATCAAAAGATCATGCTTAGGCCCTTAAGGAGGTTCTCAAGAGAAATAATCAAGAGGTAATATCTCTCCCTCTTCTCCTTTAATTTCCTTTCAAGTTCAAGTTCATTTCTTGATCTCTCCCCACCGATCTTCATCCAAAATTTTTTGTAACTCTAGTATTATACACATACTATAATTTTATTATTATAATTGGATATTATATCACCCAACCCCCTTTCCCTCTTACTTTTATTTTATTAAAGACAACGTTGTTCGTGAAGTGTTAATTTATCACCTTCAAGAACGACATACTTTGTTCATCCATTTCTACCTTTAGATCTAGTCATTAAACTATTTTTATGGTTGAAAAAGAATATTTTATATGTATTATTTTCTATTTATGGTTCTGGAAATAACCTATGGACATATTACTAAGTGATAAGTTAAAACAAGTTTGTTGTGATCCAAAAACCGCCCAAATTGACCCAAATAACCGTCATTTAATTCTTATCAAAAGATTCATCCACATGGATCTAATATAATTCATTATAATATCATTAAAACTCCTGTAATATCATTAATTACATGTAATATCATTTCTGGATGTTTACCCATGTTCTACCCGAACTTCAATTTATGAATACATGTGAACCACCCAAGGAAAACCATAAAAATGAACATCCCCAAACAATGTTTTTAAACACTATAAGTCGTCAAAAGGAACACAATACGACATAATGAAACCAAAATTAACCCTATTAATTTACACATGGTTCTATATTTCTAATTAATGAATATAATGTCATTATACAAGACATTAATCAGAAGGAATAATTCAGGTACAAGGTAAGGGGAAATATCGAACCCAATTTTCTTCCTTCGGGTTCTCCCTCTTTCATTCCATTTTTTATATGGTTACTACTTAAAGATCATTTTATCCTCATTGTCTTTAATTTTCTGGGATATATATTTTTTTCAATAGTTTTTATTTCAAACAAAATTTTTTCCAAAAGAACTCCTCTTTTAAGAACATCCCTTTTACTTCTCACTCAAAGTGGACGGTTCTTGTAACATGTATTTCATTCCCACTATATTTTGGGAACCCAAAGTTTATGAATGTGTTCATATGATATGAAACCAATTCCATTCCATGGTTTTGTTTTGTATATTTTTTATATGTGTTTTATTTGGAAAGCATGAAAATGATAATGTTATGATGTGACGGATGCGCCCGGAATTATATAGCGCAATATGAATGTTTCAAAGTGACGGGTGCGCCTGGAATTATATAGTGCTCCAATGCATTGGGTAAATTGATTAATCTCATGAGTAAATGTGAAATTCTGAGTAAAAAATATTCTAGCTTGGTTCAAAAGTATTTGTGGAAGTTAACCACTAAGATGTGATGTTTCATTTTTATGCGTTGCCACATTTCAAGTATTTTATTTATGCTCCTCTCATGTTCATGATCTTTTTCCTACGTTATGATTATGCTCCACCCATGCTATATTGTTCTTAACTATCCTCTTTCTGGGCTTCTAGATCACCCCTTTTTATGTATATCCTCAGGTGGCTACATGTACTAAGGAGAGGACACGTGCCAATAAGAATCTAGAGAAGATGAAATTAAATAAATGATTATGATTGATGTTGAAATTGATATAGATGGTCATAGTATTCCCAAGACACTAATCCTTTGGATCCTCTATGTGTAATAATATTATATTTTTTATCTTTAAAATGATGTAATAGTAATGTAAGAAAAGGCCGGGTCGCTATAGTTGGTATCATAGGAAAGGTTTAGATAATTTGGGAATTAGGATTGGTGAACCCTAGAGGAAACACATAGCATGAGACTAAGTAAAAATATGCACACAAGAATATTTACCTAGGTATCCCATATGTTATTTTTTTGGTATAAATTTTTTAAATGAATAATTTATCCATGACTTGATTACTTATGTTTTTTTCTAACCTTTTCTATTTTAGAATATGGTGGGAACCAGGAGAAATCAGGCCAACAACTCTTGTGAGGGCCAATGCAGTGATTGCCTGAACGACATATCCAATGATTTGGGAGGTGCAGTTCAAAACTTCATGGAGATTATTACCCAATTATCTTAGGTTATGAACAATAACCATAATAATGGGGAACGTCCTCCTTCACCGAAGAGGGATTATTTGGCAATAAAATGTTTTATGCAACAACGACCACCGATGTTTTGTGGATTTTCTGATCCACTAGTTACGAAAGAGTGGGTTAAATCCATAGAGAAGATCTTTTCTATGCTTCACTATTCTGAGACGGAGAAGGTGAATCTAGTTATTTATCGTCTTGATGGAGAAGCAGATCAATGGTGGGGTTTTATTAAGAACACCAATCCAAGGGAGGAAATTGAAGAGATGGAATGAGAATACTTTATGATAACATTTCTTAATAAGTATTTCCCACGAACTATTCACATGAATATGGAGAGAGAATTCATAGAGATCAATCAAAAAGAAGGAGAATCTTTCACAACCTATGAAGCTAATTTCACAAGGCTTTCAAGGTATTCTTCGAGATTTGTTATCAACAAAGATAGAAAAATTTATAGATTCTTTAGTGGATTAATACCACACCTTCGAAAGGATATTGCAATTCGAGACTTTGGGAGTTATGAAGAAGTTGTTTGGTGTGATCTCAAAGTGGAGAAGGAGTTTGGAGAATGGTCCCATGGCTATGGGAATACGAAAAGAAAGATGGATATTCAAGCTGGTGGATCTAATTATAGAAGTGGGAAGAAAAATCAATGACCCACATGCCAAAAATGTGGGAAGATTCACCATGGGAACTGCCTCAAAGGGATGGGGAAATGCTTCAAGTGTGGAAAAGAAGGACAGCATGCTCAAGAGTTTCGAAAAGAAATGAAAATGAAGGAGAATTTGGCTAATGAAAGGAGAGAATGACTCATGGTTCAATGCTACAACTGTAAGGAGCTAGGGAACTATGCAAACCAGTCCACGAAACCTAGAGCTCTCGATGGTAATCAATGTCAGTAGCCACTAAAGCCAACGGAAAAAGGGAAGTCTTATTCCATCACTACTGCAGAGGTGGAGAATGATAATGAAGTCATACAAGGTACACTTTCTATTCGTTCATGAATGTCAAAAGTCTTATTTGATTCTGGTTCTACGCATTCCTTTATATCTTGCAAGTTGGATAGAACTATTGAATCGAATCCCCGAAACCTTGAAGTGGACATATCTGTAAACACACCAAGTGGTGAAATCATGTCAACCCAAGTGTTTGACTCTTCTCCCATTGGCGTATGTGGGAATATTCTTCAGTAAAATCATGCAATACTTCCCTTGGTGGAATTTGATGATATAATGGGAATGGATTGGATCTTCTAATATAGAGCACATATCAACTATCGGGAAAAGGAACTATCTTTTCATATTCTAAACCATCCCATTCTCTTCTAAAAATGCATGGAAGATCATGAATCTCTTTTAAAAAATCCTTAAATGGTGTGGGTGTTGATTCCCTATAAAGAAGCATACCACACCCAAATGGTTGAGTCGAAGGAAAGTTCCAACATTTGGGGAGTACGATGATGTATATCCCGAAGAGTTACCCGGAATTTCCCCGGATTGTGATGTAGATTTCTCAATTGAACTCATACCCGGAGCTACTTTTATCTCAAAGTGCCCCTATAAGATGGATTCTATCGAACTGGAGGAGTTAAAGAACCAACTACAAGAGCATCTGGACAAAGGATTCATACGCCCAAGTGCATCACCATGGGGTGCACTAGTGCTCTTTGTGAAGAATAAGGATGAAAAAATGCGGTTGTGTATCGATTATCAGGAACTCAACAAGATCACCATAAAGAACAAGTATCCTCTCCCAAGGATTGATGACTTGTTTGATCAGTTAATGGGAGCTCAATACATCTCAATGGTTTATTTTCGTTCTGGATATCATCAGGTAAAGGTGAAGAAGGAAGATATTTAGAAGACTGCCTTCCGTACAAGTCATGGGCACTTTGAGTTTTTGGTGATTCACTTAGGACTTACTAATTCCCCTGCAATCTTTATGGATTTGATGAATAGAGTCTTTAGAAATTACCTTGACAAATGTTTGGTAGTGTTTATCGACGATATTCTCATCTACTCCAAGAGAAAGGAGGAACATGAAGAACATATAAGACTTGTGTTGGCGACATTAAGAAAATAAAAGTCGTACTCCTAGTTTAGAAAGTGTGACTTTTGGATGAATCAAGTCACGTTCTTGGTACATGTTATCATAAGTGAGAGAATTTCTATGGATCCTTCAATGACAAAGGCGATTGAGGAATGGCCTAGTCCCTCTAGTGTAACAGAAATTCGTAGTTTTCTTAGATTAGCTAGGTACTACCGACATTTTGTGAGAAACCTCTCACGATTCTCAAGCCTGCTAACTATGTTAACAAGGAAATGGATAAAGTATTTCTGGATGGAAGAATGTGAGGGAAGCTTCAAGGAGCTAAAGAGAAGGCCGATCACTGCACCTGTACTCACACTACTGAAAAGTGGAGAATGTTTTGTGATATAAATTGATGATTCAAAGAAAGGCTTGGGTTGTGTACTCATGAAAAATGATAATGTGATATCCTATGCCTCACAACTGTTAAATATCCATGATAAGAACTACCCAACTCATGATCGAGAGCTGGAATCCGTGACTTTTGCCTTGAAAATCTGGCAACACTACCTTTATGGCGATAAGTGTGACATATAAACAAACCAAAAGAGACTAAAATATATATTCACACAAAAGGAGCTCAACATGCATCAAAGGAGCTGGTTAGATTTAATAAAGGATTATGATTGCAATATTCAATATCATCCTGGAAAGGAGAACAAGGTAGCTGATGCTCTAAGTTAAAAAGAACCTACCACTCTATCCATGTTGTGGATTGAGAAAGACCATATCTTCTGGGATATGAAAATAAGGGATTTGGAAATCATAAGGAAAGGGGATACATCCTAAATTTCCCAAATGATTGTGCAACCATCCATCCAAGAGAATATTAAGGAAGCACAAAGGGATGATGTGGAGATACAAAAGAGGGTGAATGCAGTAAAGGAAGGGAAGCTGGAAGAGTTCCATATCGACGATGATGGTGTGATTCGGTTTGGAATGTGGCTTTGTGTGCCTTCATCACCCGGGATAAATAAGGAGTTATTGGATAATGCACATAGCTCAACTTTCTTTATCCATCCTAGGAGTACCAAGATGTACCGTGATCTCCGAGAACACTTCTGGTGGGATAACATGAAGAAGGAGATTTCAGAATATATATCAAGGTTCTTGGTATGTCAGTAAGTCAATGCTAAGAGACAAATGTACAAGGGTATGATGCAGTAATTGATTATACCCATGTGGAAATGGGAAAATGTTACTACGGACTTTGTCACAGGTCTCCTGAAGACATCAAAGGGAAATAATGCGATATGGGTTGTGGTGGACCGACTCACCAAGACTACCCATTTTATCGCTATTCTGGAAGAACTATCACTTGAAAAACTTGCAAAAATATATGTGAAGGAAGTGGTGAGACTGCACAGTGTTCCACTCATAATTTCCTCGGACCATGATCCAAGGTTCACATCTATGTTCTGGAGAAGCCTTCAACATTCTTTGAGTACTAAATTAAATTTCAGCACGGCCTATCACCCCAAAACTGATGGCCAGTCTGAAAGGACTATTCAGACACTTGAAGATATGATAAGAGCCTGCAGTCTTAAATTCAAAGGTGGTTGTGATCAAAATATCCCATTTGTTGAGTTCTCATACAACAATAGCTTCCACTCAAGTATTCAGATGGCTCTGTATGAAGCTCTGTATGGAAAGAATTGTAGAACTCCAACCTGTTGGGATGAATTTGGATAAAGAAAGGTACATGGACCTGATCATGTTCAAGAGATGACAGAAAAGGATCAAGTCATCCAGAAACACAACAAAGCTGCCCAAAGTTGGAAAAAGAGCTATACTGACAGTCGTCGAAGGGACTTGGAGTTCGACGTTGGAGATAAATTCTTCATTCAAATATCTCCATGGAAGAGAGTCATGCAATTCAGAAAGAAAGGGAAGCTATGCCCAGGGTATATTGACCCCTTTGAGATCCTTGACCACATAGGAACCTTGGCCTATCGTCTTGCACTTCCACCAAATATGGCTCAAGTTCATGATGTGTTTCATGTATCACTACTGAGGAAGAACATACCAGACCCCTCACATGTACTAAACTCAAAGGTGGTGCAGCTGGAAGATGGTCTCTCCTATGAGGAGCAGCGAGTAAAGATTCTGGATTGGAGATATTAGTTTCTACGCAACAAGACAACCCATCTTGTAAAAGTGTTGTGGAGGAACCATAAGTTTTAGGAAGAAACTTGGGAACCAGAAGAGGCAATGAAGGAGAAACACCCTCACCTGTCTGTGTAATGTGAAATTTCGGGGGAAAATTTATTAAGGGGGGAAGAATGTAAAGACCCAATGTTTTTCAATTGAAATTACCTTCCTATAATTATGTCATAAAATAACATGAAAACAAAACATAATGAACTACTAAGTGATAAGTGACCTTTAAACATAATTTTTTCACTCCTGTGTTTGGAATTTCAAAAATCCTACATACGCGGTTGTGTTCAAGATGATTTTTGGATTCTAATGAAACAAAAATAATTTTCGGTGAATAGTAACGTACCCTTAGGAATAGTAACATACCCATATTAATAGTAATATGATCATTTTTAATAGTAAATCATCCAACATAAGAGTAATATTACCTATGAATAATTAAATAAAATTTAGAATCTTATAAAGTGATAATTTGGCCTTAGTAAACGTTTTGGTATTTTGTAAGTCATAAGAAATTAATTATAATTAATTCATTAATTTAAAAGAATATTTATTTCCCTAAAATGTATTCATAAATTATTTAACCAATTTATTATAGATTTTAGATAATTTTATCAGACCCTACGTAATTTGTGAAGCACTATAAAATCAGTTTTAATCTTAAAAACTTTTTTTAAGTAAATTATGAATTTAAATAAATATTAAATTATTAATATTTAGAAATTTTTTTTTTAAAAACGGAATCCATTTTTCTATTCTAAAAATCAAAAAATGGTTGGGGTATGTTTTTGGGATTTTTCTGAGATACTTGAATTTTTGATGAATAATAGACACCGATAATTTACAATAAATGCTAAATAATGGATTAATTGAGTCAACAATGATGCTCTGCTGATGTTAAACTACTTGGTTCGGGATCACATGATAAAATTACTATTCTTGGTCATCCAAGACACACTATTCCTTGTCTTATGGGAAATTAATAAACTAATGAATTTTATATTAAGGAAACCCCTCTCCCCTCCACTATAAAAGCCACCCTTCACACCATCATTTCCTCACACCTCTCAAGCTCCAAGACTTCCCCAAACTCTACCCAAACACCTTCCCTAGCCCCTACCCCACGTCCAAGATCTTATGGTCTCATAAAAAGACCAATATTAGGCCCTTAACGAGGTTCTCAAGAGAAGGATTCAAGTGGTAATTTCTCTCCCTCTTCTCCTTTAATTTCCTTTCAAGTTCAATTTAATTTTCTGATCTCTCCCCACCTATCTTCATCCAAATTGTACATTAACTCTTTTATTATACAAATAATTTAATTTTATGATTCTAATGGGATATTATATCACCCAACCCCCTTTCCCTCTTCCTTTTATTTTTTTAAAGAGAACGATGTTCGTGAGGTGTTAATTTATCACCTTCAAGAACGACATACGTTCTTCTTCCATTTCTACCTTCAGATCAGGTCATAAAACCATTTTTATGGTTGAAACATAATATTTTATATGTATTATGTTCTATTTAAAGTTATGGAAATAACCTATGGCCATATTACTAAGTGATAAGTTAAAACAAGTTCGTTGTGATCCAAAAACCACCCAAATTGACCCAAATAACCATCATTTAATTCTTATAAAATGTATCATCCAAATGGATCTAATATAATTCATTTTAAGATCAATAGAAATCCTATAATATCATTAATTACATTTAATATCATTTTTGGACGTTTACCCATGTTCTTCCCGAACTTCAATTTAAGAATACAAGTGAATCACCCAAGAAAAACCATAAAAATGAACATCCCCAAAAAATGTTTTTAAACTCTATAAGTCATACAAAGGAGCACAATATGACATAATGAAACCAGAATGAACCCTATTAATGTACACATAGTTATATATTTCTAATTAATGAATATAATGTCATTATACAGGTCATTAAAGGGAAGGAAGCATTCGGGTATTGGGTAAGGGCAAATATCGAACCCAATTTTCTTCCTTCGGGTTCTCCCTCTTTCACTACATTTTTGATATGGTTACTCCTTAAAGTCCATTTGTTATTAATTGTATTTAATTTTCTGGTATATACATGTTTTCACTGGTTTTTATGTCAAACAAAATGTTTTCCAAAAGAACTCCTCTTTTAAGAACACCCCTTTTACTTCTCAGTCAAAGTGGACGGTTGTTGTAACATGTGTGTCATTCCCTCTATCTTTTGGGAACTGAAAGTTTATTACTGTGTTCATATGAGATGAAACCAATTCCATTCCATGGGTTAGTTATGTATATATTTGATATTTATTTTATTTTTAAATCATGATAATGATAATGTTATGATTTGACAGGTGCGCCCAGAATTATATAGCGCAATATGAATGTTTCAAAGTGACGGGTGCACCCAGAATTATACAACGCTCCAATGCATTGGGTAAAGTGATGAATCTCTTGAGTAAATTTGAAATGATGTGTGAACAAGATTGTTTATTGTTTCACAAGTATGTGTGGTAGTTAACCACTAAGACATGATGTTTCATTTTTATGCATTGCCACATTTCAAGTCTTTTATTTATGCTCCTCTCATGTTCTTGATATTTTTCCTATGTTATGATTATGCTCACCCCATGCTATATTGTTCTTACCTATCCTATTACTAGGCTTCTAGATCACCCCATTTTATGTATATCCTTAGGTGGTTACATGTAATAAGGAGAGGAAAAGTTCCAATAAGAAACTAGAGAAGAAGAAATTAAATAAATGTTTATGCTTGATGTTGTAATTGTTATGGATGGTCCTAGTTTTCCCAAGACACTAAACCTTTGGATAATCTATGTGTAATACTATTGTTTTTTATCTTTAATATTATATAATAGTAATGTAAGAAAAGGTCGGGTCGCTATAGTTGGTATCAGAGGCAAGGTTTAGTTAATTTGTGAATTAGGATTAGTGAACCCTAGAGGAAACCTATAGCATGAGACTAAGTACAAATATGCACCCAAGAATATTTACCTAGGGATCCCATATGTTATTTTTTGGTATAAAATGTTTAATAGAAATGATTTATTCATGACTGGTTTACTTATGTTTTGTTCTAACCTTTTCTATTTTAGAAAATGGTGGGAACCCGGAGAAATCAAGCCAACAACTCTTGTGTGGGCCAATGCAATAATAACTTGAACGACATCCCCAATGATTTGGGAGGTGGAATTCAAACCTTCATGGAGATTCTTACCCAATTATCTCATGTTATGAACAATAATCATAATAATGGGGAACATCCTTCTTCACCAAAGAGGGATCAACTTGAAATCGAATTTTTTATGCGGCAACGACCACTGACATTTTGTGGATCATCTGATCCACTAGTTCCAGAACAGTGGGTTAACTCCATGGAGAAGATCTTTTCTGTGCTTCACTATTCTGAGACAGAGATGGTAACTCTAGCTGTTTATGTTCTATATGGATAAGCTGATCAATGGTGGGATTTGATTAAGAAGGCCATGCCAAGGGAGGAAATTGAAGAGATGGAATGGGAAGACTTTAAGATAATGTCTCTTAATAAGTATTTCCCATGAACTCTTCGCATGAAGATGGAGAGAGAATTAATAGAGCCCAAGTAAAAAAGAAGGAGAATATGTCCCAACCTCTAAAGAGAACTCCACAAGGCTCACAAGGTATGCTTCGGGTTTTGTTATCAACAATGATAGAAAAATTGATAGATTCTTTAGTGGATTAATATCACACCTTCGAAAGGATCTTGCAATTCGAGACTTTGGGAGTTATGAAGAAGTTGTTCGGTGTGATCTCAAAGTGGATATGGAGTTTGTAGAATGGTCCCATGGCTATGGGGATAAGAAAAGAAAGATGGATGTTCAAGCTGGTGGATCTAATGATAGAAGTGGGAAGAAAAATCAATGACCCACATGCCAAAAATGAGGGAAGTTGCACCATGGGAACTGCATTAAAGGGATAGGGAAATGCTTCAAGTGTGGAAAAGAAGGACACCATGCTCAATAGTGTCGAAAAGACATGAAAAGTAAGGATAATGTAGCCTATGAAAGGAGAGAATCACTCATGGTTCAATGCTATAACTGTAAGGAGCTAGGGCACTATGCAAACCAGTTCACTAAACCTCGGGCTCTCGAGGGTAATCAGCGTCAGCAGCCACCAAAGACAAAGTAAAAAGGGAATGCTTATGACATAACTACTATGGAGGTGGAGCATGATAATGAAATCATACAAGGTACACATCCTATTTATTAAATAATGGAAAAATTATTATTTGATTCTGGTTCTACGCATTCCATTATATCATTCAAGTTTGCTAGAACTATAGAATCGATACCCCAAAACCTTGAAGTAGAGATATCTGTAAACACACTATGTGGTGAAATCATTGAAAACCAAGTGGTTAACTCTTCTCCAATTGGCGTATGTGGGAATATTCTTCCGAGAAATCTCATAATACTTCCCTTGGTGGAATTCGATGATATAAAGGGAATGGATTGACTCTAGTTATATAGAGCACTTATCAACTTCCGGGAAAAGAAAATGTCTTTTCATATTCTAAACCATCCCATGCTCCTCTATAAATGAAAGGAATATCATGAATCTCTTTTGAAAAATACTTAAAAGGTGTGGGTGTTGATTCCCTATGAAGAAGCATACCTCGCCCAAATGGTTGAGTCGAAGGAAAGTTCCGACATTGAGAAAATTCCCATTGTGAGGGAATATGATGATGTATTTCCCAAAGAGTTTCTCGGAATTTCCCTGGATCGTGAGGTATAATTCTCAATTGAACTCATTCCCGGAGCTACTCCTATCTCAATGTGCCCCAAAAGGATGTATCCTATCGAACTGGTGGAGTTAAATAAGCAGCTACAAGAGCATCTGGACAAAGGGTTCATACGCCCTAGTGCATCACCATGGGGTGAACCAGTTCTCTTTGTGAAGAAGAAGGATGAAACAATGCGTCTGTGTATCGATTATTGGGAACTCAAAAAGATCACCATAAAGAACAAGTATTATCTCCCAAGGATTGATGAATTGTTCGATCAGTTAAGGGGATCTCAATAATTCTCAAGGGTGGATCTTTGTTCTGGATATCATCAGGTAAAGGTGAAGAAGGAAGATATTCAGAAGACTGCCTTCTGTTGAAGGTATGGGATCTATGAGTTTTTTTAGATGTCCTTAGGAGTTACTAATGCCCCTGAAATCTTCCTGGATTTGATGAATAGTGTATTTAGACATTACCTCGACAAATTTTTGGTAGTATTTATCGATGATATTCTCATCTACTCCAAGAGAGAGGAGGAACATGAAGAACGTCTAAGACTTTTGTTGGCAACATTAAGAAAGGAGAAGTTGTATGCCATGTTCAGAAAGTGTGACTTTTGGATGTATCAAGTCATGTTCTTGTGACATGTGATCACAAGTGAGGGAATTTCTGTGGATCCTTCAAAGACAAAGGCGATTGAGGAATGGCCCAGGCCCTCTAGTGTCACAGAAATCCATAGTTTTCCTGGATTATCTAGGTACTACCGACGTTTTGTGAGAAACTTCTCATGATTTTAAATCCCCCTAACTAAGTTAATAAGGAAAGGGGGAATGTATGTATGGACGGAAGAATTTGAGGGAAGCTTCCAAGAGCTAAATAGAAGGATGATCACTGCACTTGTACTCACACTACCGAAAAGTGGGGAAGGTATTGTGATATACAGTGATGCTTCAAAGAAAGGCTTGGGTTGTGTACTCATGAAAAATGATAATGTGATAGCCTACTCCTCACGACAGTTGAAGATCCATGAGTAGAACCACCCGATGCATGATCTAGAGCTATCAGTCGTGATTTTTTCCTTGAAAATATGGTAGCACTGCCTTTATGAAGAGAAGTGTGACATATACACCGACCACAAGAGCCTAAAATATATATTCACACAAAAGGAGATCAACATGCGTCAAAGGAGATGGTTAGAGCTAATCAATTATTGAGATTGCTCTATTCACTATCATCCTGGAAAGGCGAAAAAGGTAGCTGGTGCTCTAAGAAAAATAGAACCTGCTACTCAATCCATGTTGCGGATTGAGAAAGACTCTATCTTCTTGGATATGTAAAGAATGGATTTGGAAATCATAAGGGAAGGGGATACATCCTACCTTTCCCAAATTATTGTGCAACCATCCATCCAATAGAAGATTAAGGAAGAACAAAGGGATGATGTGGAGATAAAAAAGAGGGTCAATTCATTAAAGGAAGGCAAGCTGCTAGAGTTCCATATCGACGATGATTGTGTGATTCGGTTTGGAATGCGACATTGTGTGCCTTCATCACCCGGGATAAAGATGGAGCTATTGGATAATGCACATAGCTCACCTTTCTCTATCCATCCTGGGAGTACCAAGATGTACCGTGATCTCGTAGAACACTTCTAGTGGGATAACATGAAGAAGGAGATTGCAGAATATATATCAAGGTGCTTGGTATGTCAGCAAGTTAATGCTGAGCAAAAAAATTCCAACGGTATGATGCATCCATTGCCTATACCCATGTGAAAATGGGAAAATGTTACTATGGAATTTTTCATAGGTCTCCCGAAGACGTCAAAGGGAAATAATGCGATATGGGTTGTGGTTGACCGACTAACCAAGACTGTCCATTTTTTCACTATTCGTGATGACCTCTCTCTTGAACAACTTGAAAATATATATGTGAAGGAAGTGGTGAGAATGCACGGTGTTCCACTCTCAATTGTCTCTGACCATGATCCAAGGTTCACATATAAGTTCTGGAGAAGCCTTAAACATACTTTGAGTACTGAATTAAATTTCAGCACGGCCTATCACCCCGAAACTGATGGCCATTCTGAAAGGACTATTCAGACGCATGATGATATTCTAAGAGCCTACTCTCTTGAATTCAAAGGTGGTTGGGATAATCATATCCTATTAGTTGAGTTCTCATACAATAATATCTTGCACTCGAGTATTCATATGGCTCTGTATGATGCTTTGTATGGAAAGCGATGTGTAACTCCAAACTTTTGGGATGAAGTTGGAGAAAGAAAGCTACTTGGACCCGATCTTGTTCAAGAGATGACAGAGAAGGTTCAAGTCATCCAGAAACACATCAAAGCTGCTCAAAGTCGTCAAAAGATCTATGCTGACAACCGTTGAAGGGACTTGGAGTTCGACGTTGGAGAAAAATTCGTCCTTCAAATATCTCCATGGAATACAATCATGTGATTCAGGATGAAAGGGAAGCAATTTCCAAGGTATATTAGCCCCTTTGAGATCCTTGACTACATAGGAACCGTGGCCTATAATCTTGCACTACCACCATATATGTCTCAAATTCATGATGTGTTTCATGTATCCCTGTTGAGGGATTACATACCAGACCCCTCACATGTACTAAACTCAGAGGTGGTGCAGCTGAAAGATGATCTCCTCTATGAGGAGCATCCAGTAACGATTCTGGATCGGAGATATAAGGTTCTACGCAACAAGACAACCCATCGTGTCAAAGTGTTGTGTAGGAACCATAATTTTGAGGAAGCAACGTTGGAACTAGAAGAGGCAATGATGGAGAAACACCATCACCTTTTTGTGTAAAGTGAAATTTCGGGGGCGGAATTTCTTAAGGGGGGAAGAATGTAACGACCTAATGTTATCCAATGGAAGTTAAATTCTTATAATTATGTCATAAAATAACATGAATGCACAAAATAATGAACTACTAAGTGATAAGTGACCTTTAAACATAAGTTTGTCACTCTTGTTTTTGGAATTTCGAAAATCTGACATACACGGTTGTGTTCAAGAACATTTTTTGAGTCTAATGAAACAAAAATATTTTTTGGTGAATATTAAAGTACCCTTAGGAATAGTAACATACCCTTATGAATAGTAATATGACCCCTATTAATAGTAAATCATCCAGCATAAGAGTAACATTATCTATGAATAATAAAATAAAATTTAGACATCTTAGAAAGTGACAATTTGGCCTTAGTAAACGTTTGAGTATTTTGTAAGTATTAAATAATTAATTATAATTAACTAATTAATTTAAAGGAATATTTATTTCCCTAAAATGTATTCATTAATTATTTAATAAATGTCTTATAGTTCTTGGATAATTTTATCAGACCCTGTGTAATTTTTGAAAGCACTATAAAATCAGTTTTAATCTTAAAAAATGTTTTTTTAAGTAAATTATGATTTTAATTAAATATTAAATTAATAATGTTTAAAAAATTATTTTTGTAAAATGGACTTCATTTTTGTATTCTACACATTAAAAAATGGTTGGGTTAAATTTTTGGGATTTCTCTGAGATACATGAATTTTTGATGAATAGTATAATCCGATAATTTACAATAAATGCTAAATAATGGAATAATTGAGTCATCGATGATTCTCTATTGAGGTAAGCCCACTTGGTTCAGGATAACATGATAACATTACTATTATGGATCATCCAATACTCACTATTACTTGTCATAGGTGAAATTAGTAAATTAATGAATTTTATATCAAGGAAACCCCTCTCCCCTCCACTATAAAAGACACCCTTCACACCCTCATTTACTCACACCTCTCAAGCAACGAGACTTCTCTAAACTCTGCCCAAACACCTTCCCTATCCCCTCCCCCACGTCCAAGATCTGATGGTCTCATCAGAAGACTAATCTTAGGCCCTTAAGGCGGTTCTCAAGAGAAGGATTCAAGAGGTAATTTCTCTCCATCTTCTCCTTTAATTTCCTTTCTAGTTCCTGTTCATTTATTGATCTCTCCCAACCTGTCTTCATCCAAATTGTATTTTAACTCAAGTATTATAAAAATAATTTAATTTTATGATTATAATGGGATATTATATCACCCAACCCCCTTTCCCTTTTCCTTTTATTTTATTAAAGAGAACGTTGTTTTTGAGGTGTTAATTTATCACCTTCAAGAACGACATACTTTCTTCTTCCATTTATACCTTCATATCTGGTCATGAAACCATTTTTATGGTTGAAACAAAATATTTTATACGTATTAATTTCTATTTAAAGTTATTGAAATATCTGATGTCCATATTACTAGGTGATAAGTTAAAACAGGTTCGTTGTGATCCAAAAACCGCCCAAATTGACCCAAATAACCATGATATAATTATTATCAAATGATTCATCCAAATGGATATAATATAATTCATTATAAGATCATTCAAACTCCTTTAATATCATTAATTACATGTTATATCATTTCTGGATGTTTACCCATGTTCTACCCAAACTTCAATTTAAGAATACAGGTGAACCACCCAAGAAAAACCATAAAAACGAACATCCCCAAACAATGTTTTTAAACTCTATAAGTCATCCAAAGGAACATAATATAACATAATGAAACCAGAATGAAACCTATTAATTTAAACATGGATATGGATTAATAATTAATTAATATAATTTCATTATACATGACATTAAAGAGAAGGAAGCATTCGGGTACAAGGTAAGGGGAAATATCGAACCCAATTTTATTCTTTTGGGTTATCCCTCTTTCACACCATTTTTGATATGGTTACTACTTAAAGTACATTTTTTCCTAATTGTATTTAATTTTTTGGGATATACATGTTTTTAACTGGTTTTTATGTCAAACAAAATGTTTTCCAAAAGAACTCGTCTTTTAAGAACACCGCTTTTACTTCTCACTCAAAGTGGACGGTTCTTGTAACAAGTATGTCATTACCTCTTTCTTTTGGGAACCCAAAGTTTATGAATTTGTTCATATGAGATGAAATACATTCCATTACATGGGTTAGTCATGTATATTTTGGATATGTGTTTTATTTTTCAAGCACGATAATGATAATGTTATTATGTGACGGGTGCGCCCGGAATTATATAGCACAATATGAATGTTTCAAAGTGATGAGTGCACCCGGAATTATATAGTGATCCAATGCATTGGGTAAAGTAATGAAACTCATGAGTAAATGTAAAATGTTGTGTGAACAAGATTTTAGCTTGGATCACAAGTATGTGTGGTAGTTAACCACTAATACATGATGTTTCATTTTTATGCATTTCCACATTTCAAGTATTTTATTTATGCTCCTCTCATGTTCATGATCTTTTGCCTATGTTATGATTATTCTCACCCCATGCTATATTCTTCTTACCTATCCTCTTTCTGGGCTTCAAGATCACCCATTTTGATGTTTATCTTCAGGTGGCTACATGTACTAAAGAGAGGACAAGTTCCAATAAGAATCTAGAGAAGAATAAATTAAATAAATGATAATGCTTGATGTTGTAATTGTTATGGATGGTCCTAGTTTTCCCAAGACACTAATCCTTTGGATCCTTTATGTGTGATACTATTATGTTTTTTATCTTAGAAATGATGTAATAGTAATGTAAGAAAAGGCCGGGTCGCTATATACACCATCCATTCATGGGATAATAACAACTTTAACTCCCTCAAGCATGCCTTTATTTCTGAATATCCCTTTCCACTGTAAACATCACACCTATGGTGGGTCACAACAGAGCGGGTCTGTTCCTCTTACCATATCATGTCAGACCAACATGACTGGCTAGTTTCTAAACACCCTCCTTCCAATGTTGACATTCTAATCCTTACACCCACCAATCATTCATCCTTACATAAGGCATGCCACCATTATAGAGGAACCTATCATGGTCATTCCCTGACATCCATAAATTCCACTATCATGGAATCCACTACCTTCCAAAACATCATCGTGCTGCACCACACCCATTAATATCCTTAACAAAAATACCCTCATCATCTCTACATAGACTTAAGTTGATTAGTCTCTTCCTCAAACCCCATCTCCATTATAAAATTTCGATTTCTATTCCAAAACATCCACATATGGTGGTTTATAACTCACCTATTGTGTACCACTTTTTAACTGAGTTAGGCATCCCTAGTCCTCTCATCCTGTAGCACCCAGCCTCACATTGGGATGGCACAACATCACGTGGCCTTGATTCTATCACACTTATAGACATTCCTATGTCACAAAAACTTACCTGATTACATGCCTAATTTTTCAATGAACTTATAGAACCCATACCCATGTTCTACAAATTGATGTCAGATAATTGAACATCCTATAACGATTTTAGCACACGCATCCCATATTTCATTTGGATCTACCCTAAACCCAAATCTAATGCTTAGATCATTCAATCACCACATACAAGTCCCACCAATCCTCACTGAGGAACCCAACATGCACCACATATATTTTTCATTGTTAACATGATGTTACCACATCATCTCCAGGATCTCCTCCACACATCCAAGACTGAATTATCACTCCCCACATTTGGAGTGGCCTTACCATCACATTCATCAAGAAATTCCAACCACCATGGATCACTTATATATCATACGTTGAACCCAAAAACATGGATGTGACCAGCTATATTTTACTAGATAAAAAAAGAATCACATGAAACTCGTCCCCAGCTTCTGTGAATTGAACTTACAACATTTTTCAACACCTGATCCATTCTGAGAACCAAAACCCTAAATGACTAACGACGCACACCCCACCATCTAGCTCTACATATATCACCCCAAAGGGTTTAACCTACATGATTTCCCACATCTAACCAAAAACATTCATGTCTCTTGGCATAAATCCAAATCTATCTAAATGTACATGAAATGACGTTAAGAGGCAGGTCATGGTCATCACTAGCTAGAAGTATGGTAATTAGTTTTCAACAATTACCATATGAATTATCTATCAATTATATCACCTTAAACTATGGAACACCATGTTCTTCTCAAGGTCTCGGGCTTCCCTACCTCACAAAACACATTACCAAAAAACCATTGTCACTCATTCATGATTCCCAACAATGGATAACCACATTTACAACACCCTCTTAGACTCTGTCAAGAACAAAATTTTCCTTTGTAACTACTTCAACCACAACTCCCTTGTAATTCCAACATGACCCAAGAACATAATGGTAAAAATACAATATTCCATATCATCGATAAAAACCAATAGCCTCAAGCATATCCACTCCTCCTAAGTAGTTTCATAGAGAACGAAAAGATCTTATACTGAGCTACATGTTATCCCATTCCGAATGAAATCAGGCCTTACCAGTGCGTTCCCTTATCTGGGACTCATTAGATACCTCAGGGTATTACACATTCCATTGACCACAATCTAATACCAACTTTGACCACACAATTCAAACATCTCCAGGTCCTAGCCCCACACATGCTTTCTCACCTAGCCATGCAACCTGATCTGTTATCCTCACCAAACTGATGGAATTAGTAACATCTCTCCCAAAAACCAAACCATTCGTACATACAATCCACACTATTTGACAACCCAAACCTCATGTGTCATCCTCATAAAAAATGCATCCATCAATGCATCACTCATCCTTGTCTATTCCCCACAAAATTGACATTGGGTCCTCCATAAATTGTCATTCAAATAGATGGGTGAGACCCTTGAATTATACAACCTTTTGAAACCAACCAGACAATCATCTACAAGAACTCAGGGTCCTTCCTAAAAGAAACTAGGGCACAACCTTACCATTTACCAAAAAGGAATGGTACTCACTATACATTGATTCCACTATGAAGCATATCAGAAGCTTCATATTCTATGGCACCTGCATCATGGGGTTAACCTCCCATGAGGCAACCCTCTATTTCCCCTAAGAAATTGGAATATTTTTCACAACTCAAGTTCCATCTCCCCAAACCATTGACCTTCCCACTAATCGCTATAGGACAAATCTATACATATCCACACTATAAACATCACTTGTTCCCCATGGGCCCAAGATTAGTCATGAAACATTCGATCAAACTTTCATGGGATGCTCTCAAGTATCAAATGATAACAACTTTTCAACTATGATTATGCGTAAAAAGTGACTATCACATCTCTATAGGATACATAGATAAAAAAATCCAGTAATTCATCACTCATGGGTTGCATTCCTTTTCTCTTTATAGAACACAGTGTCTAATACACCCTGAAAATATTCACTTTAGGCCACTCTCCAAGCGTACTCATACACATATGTAGGTGCCATGATCCAAAACACCAACTTTGGTGTTCTAAAACATAACTCACAAAACCAGAAACCACAAGAGTCACCCCACCCATAAAAAAACACCCATCAGTAATGAATCCACAACCAAGACACTCAATATTAAGTTAAACACACAACCAATGAAGTCATAACCAACATGGTTTACTAATTTCACATTACTTGGAGACATGCCATAGCCTCAAGGTCATAGCCCTATAAAAAGAATAATAATGAACACCCTTCTATCCAAATATGGAGACTCATTAATGACATACATCATATAATAAAAGGTTCACTATAGGGCACTCTAACTACCCCAAACCACCAATACACATGGTCTACTCACAACACTAAGGAAACCCTTCCCCCATGTTACTTTATCTTCCATCCTACAACATTCTCGGAACTCAAGTCCATACACTCTTGAAAATTAATTTCATAAGGTGTTGTAAGTAAAACTCTTTGGTCAGCACTTAGATTCTAGGCATAACCAATCATGTGTGTCATCCCGTAATATGAATAATATGAAAGAAGTCCTCATGGAACTTCTCTCTCTTTTGTTATCATGATCCATTTGATTTTGTTTCTCTGCTACCAATGGGGAATTCTTGGTGATATCTTCTTGTTCCACAACCTGCACAAGCCACTATAGGGGAAATTCCCTACATTGCCAAACATGAGTCTTAAAACACATAAAATATTCTACCATCATTTACATAAAGAACTATCCACTAGATATAAACAACCCATTCCACATACATTATCCCAATGGGCATCGTCACATCAAGAACACTACCCTAGAACATCCCTATACTGAGTGACGACTATCAAAGGCTGAACCAACAGACTTAGTCACAATCCCATAATTTGAATACATTATAAAATTACTTACACTTTTAAAATTTAAACCTTACCTCTTTGACACATTCCAAATTTCAAAAATTATCACAAAAATAATTTTAACTAATTTAAAACACTTAATTATTCCTCATTCTTTAACAAATATTTAAATTTATTTTCTTTTTTCCTATTTGTATCATTCTTTTTAGACATGATTTTCTTCAAATTTTTCAATAATGTAAAATGAAACATACCTTTTATATCCAGAAAACCCATTACAAGTGTGACTACCATGATCACGCCACCTATTACCCTAGGAGCCCAAAATGAATCATGAATTTTTTATATCGTTTCATTCTGTCCATGAGAAAAATATTACAAAACAGTCACATCACCCAAAAAATGAATCAATAAATGGTGAAATATCAACAATGTTAATAACACCCATCCTAAGAAATAATTCCCACCCAAGGCACTTGGGTTTCCCCTCATACATTGATTAGTTACTCACTAGTACGAGCTAATTACCATGTCCTGACACTTTCCAAATCAAATTTCTATCATCCCCAAAGAGTATTTCATAGAAATGAACCACTCTGATACCACTTTGTAACCTCACCGACCTAGGAACCAATAACACAGTCCCCCAATCTCATTTTTCACATGACCTCAAGTGTGCCTCCATATACAACATAGCTTGTCAACTAGTAGCAAGGGTCTAATAAGAAGTTTGGGGAGACTATACCATCTTTACCAGAGTAAGTCCCAATACATATAATTAAATAGTGGAAACAATATGTAATAACAAAATAACAATCATTACATCCCATTTCCCAAACATGGTACAAGTACATAACATAATTGTTAATATTTCAGGTCATGATAACTATGCCACAAGTGTCGGGAACCTAGAATAATGATAAACATCAATATCCCTAAGATGGTCATGACTCCATGTTAGGGACCTCTTCCTTTCACATCAAAAGCTTAATCAACTCCCCAGTTCCAGGCCCTTTCCCATGTCCTTAATTGAAACCATGAAGTATACTCGAGTACCCAATGGAGCACGATCAGTGTGTGAGTACAACTATATAGGCCACCACCAATGGTTCTAAAAATATGAAGTCTAAATAGATAGTTCATGAAAGTAATAAATACATCACAAGAAAACAAAGGAAAAATTATGTGACATTAGTTAATAGTATTTAATTTACCTATTTGTTTCATTTTTACCATTCCCATAATTTATTCCATCTTCATTACAAAATCCATTTTCATAACATGTTCCATGGGTTAGGAATTTACGTCATCTACACAAGGTTCTAAAATAATAAATCACTATGCATAAGAGAATATGTCACCTCCCTATCTCAATAGGGATAAACCCATCCTAAGAAATACATTACACTGACATTGAGACCTCATTAAAGGTAGTCTCATCAAATGAATCCATTACGGGAATAGATCCTATATCTCCATCTCTAAACCATTCATTTTGGGGTGGATTTTAAAGACTTAGTCTAACCTGGCCCATGGTAAAAGAACCTCAAGTCAATACCTAACACTACTAATCTATGTGGACATTATTATTTATTCATTCACCACACTTATACCATGTTACATCCCACACTCCAAAAAATTACACATAACAATCAATATGGAAATTAATATTATGTCATAACCGATTAAAACATATTCCAACTACATTATATAAACTATTTACCCCACTTCCCTTTATTATTCCTAACTCTATAGGAATATTTACTAATTTACATAAATTATCCCATTTATCATACTCATCAATTACTATATATTAAATCTTTTAACCCATTCCTCTATTCACATTATATAACCCTCTTATGAATTTCATATACAATTCATAAGCCATTTGGCACATTCAAATTAATCTAATTTACCCATTTATCATGTTTAAAAATATACATTAATTATCCCATTTAGCACTTCCATAAAATCACATTACATAACCCAGTTACCCATTCTAATTTACAAGTCTTAACCAAACTAGACCATTTATCATTCATAATACTTAAAATATCAACCAAATACCTTTTTACATTTTATTGATCATATAACCCACTATAATTTATCCAAATGACCCCTTATTCCATTATCCATGTCTAGAAAAATTTATTAAAATTTATCTTTTTACTAATATTTACATATAAATTTTTTCATCATGGCTTCGTTTTATCACAAATCAAATATATGGTTAATATTTCCATTATCAAGGTCCAAGAATGTCAGTGCATGACATGGGTGACCAAAATTAGTTTAATAATCCATCATGAATCCCACGAGGATCAGGTGGGTTAAAATTAATCATTTAGAAACCCATTTTTCCAAATAACACGAAAGGAATCCTATACACAGTGATATGGAATGAAGAACACAAACATGCATGCCAAAAATCTCATCAAAACTATGGGATATAACTTCTAGACTACCTTCCACAAATCAAACGATGAACACACTCTTAATAGTATCCTTATATCTGTGTTCAAACTCCCTTATAATCCCCAAACTATTTTAATATAGAAAAATATGGGTTTGGGGATTCAAAATGAGATGGGATGAACTAAAAACCTCAATCAAGAGATGAAATCAATAAGTTTGTTAGAAATACCAATATATTTGATCTAAAACCAACAACACTTCATATAGACAAGAACCGAAACAGAAACACCCTTGGTAAGATTGGGTCTCTTGGGATAATAACTATGGTTGTTGGAGGATGATGGTGGAATAATTTTTGAGGGTTACGTAGAATCCCGAGGGAGGATACTAGAAAATCACAATTTTAATGATCCACACTGTTTTGCTAAAAAAATTTCTTAACCATGCACCTAAATCAAACCAAGGTGAGTCTATGTCACATGGTTACCTTGGGATTCCAAATGGGTTACAAAACCATGTGCAAAACATGTTAAATGCCTCATTCCAAGGATTCATCATTTTTCTCGAGAGGCTACACATTTTACTTAACTGTTCACCAACCTTGCACCTTACATCAGTTAGCCATATTTTTCTTTTATTCATGCCCAGATCTTCTGGAATACACTAGAGGCTCCTCATCCTCTAGGAATACATTACATTAACCAAAAACAATATATTGAACCCAAAACATTAATTGGGTAAAACATCCATGTGATTTTAGATCTTATATATATTTTCTCAAAATGATTTCAATGAGATTTTTAATATCCTCCATTATTAAGGAATTTTTTCTATTATGACCTTTATAAAAAAAATTGAATGGAATAATTTTTTCATTTTCCGAATGATTTATTTTTTCATTTTTATCAAAAGTTCAGGAGGAATGTTTTTTTAACTTATAAAACATGAACATAATTTCAATCATTAATGGAAAATCAGTTACTTAAATATTCCATTATATATTTTCAATGTTATTTTCAAATAAAATGGTGTTTAAAATATGTGTGGTTTATTTTTATTTAAAAAATGATTTTCAAAGGGAAAATAGTAATTTCTTCATTAGGTAATATTAGAGTAATATCTTTAAACAATTTTAATAGATGTCAATATCATTTATTGAATCTTACATTGAGGATGTAAAATAATTATTCCCTAAAATATATTTCTATGGATGGTTTATGATCTTCTTTACTAGGTAATGTAATGATATTTCTTATGAAATTTATTTTAATATGGATAGTTAATAATTTTTAGCCATATTTATTATGTTTTATTATTTATTAAAATAGGTAATTCATTAGAATTAAAAAAATTTAGGTGGGACACACTCTAGCCCCATGATTCACTGGTAGGCCACATGAGGAAAACTATATTGGTTTTTCGATGATGACTTACCCATTTATTTTCATATGTATTGGAATGAGGCATCAAAAATATTTTTAGATATCTTGGATAATACCTCAATAGTACAATTCAGATGTCTCATATTATGAATTATCTCATCACAAAATTAGTTAAAGATGTCCATGTAGTTATTCGATTTGTTATTATATCCACTGATGACTTCCTAGTTTATGTGATTATTTATTTGTTTTTCACAAAAATTATTTTTTCAATATTAATTATTTCTTATTTGATACCATTTTATGCATACTCTTACATAGAATTAAAGCTCACCAATTTCTTATGTTTCCACTTCCTAGGATTCTAGGAAGTGTTTTGTGATTGATATATAATAAAATTCCAAAGCGAATAATGTTGTAATCAAGGGAAACACAATATTGTATTTTTCGTTTTCAATTATAATATCATATTCAAGTACAAATCTATTTTACCAAGACTACTCGAATCATCGGTCCTTTGGGATATGATTCCTTGTATCTATTTCCAATGTATTAATGTAACCATCATATCTAGGAAACTGGGGATTTGGTTCATTAGTAGTAGTGTATTTAAGTGTTAATCATTTGTTATGGCCATTTTACATAAAATGCATCATCGATTGTGATTACTCATAAACTATATATTTTAGTTCGATTTCTTTAGAAATATTACCTTCCAGAACTCATCCTTAAGACTATTAAGTCCTTTAATTTTTAGATATATCTTCCAAGGGTATTATTTCTTGAAAAAATATTTCATCATATGAACATCCATGATAATTCTTGACATAATATTGTCTATAAAAATCAACTAAAACATCGAATATTAATTAATTTCCCCCCAAAATTCTTCTATAAAATGTTTTTTTCCCTTGTACATGACCTTCTACTTGATGATGATGCTATCTTCTATGAATTTATTGCAATGATAATTTTATAAATGATATAAGATAATTTTTTTATCTATATAGCCCATAAAGAACCATTTTAGGGACATAGTGTCATCATTGTCACATTAATTAGTTTCTGTATAAACATATTTTATACTAATAAAAACATTTAGGTGATTAAATTTTGTGGGTTTTATATATCATAATTATATCGAAATATTCTACCCTAGTGAAGTTTGTGGACATTTGTTAACAATTTATACTCTAGAATTTGGTTATTATAATGAAATTTATTTATACATTACCGAGTGACACCCAATTATTTATGACTTCCGAATTAATATTATGTTCATCCTTATAGCTACACCATCTTTTAAACTATTCGGGATATAGTCTAATCAATTACAATTCCCTTTTTCATACTTGTTCTTTTAGGTCCCTTCAATTTTATTCACATCCAATATCGATCCAAGAACATTTTATTTTATGACTAAAATCCATTTCCACCACAAATTTATATTGAATGAAAAAACAATATGACATGAGTTATAGAAATTACACCAACATTATCATTATTTTATAATCAATAATTGTGGAAATAAACACAGATCATATTTGAGATTAAACTCGAGCTTGTCCCCAACCATCTGAATGAACAGGATAGTATTTATAGATCTAAATATTGCATCCATTCTAAATAAAGTGAAACCTAACTTATCCTCCTGAGTAAAGAACAATTATATCTTACATAATCATTATAATCAAGATTTAGTACAACCTTTATCCAAAGACTCATCATATTCTTCCCACTGAGATGACCAAGCCTATAATTGCAAATATCTATACTTCCAAATTTTTTCATTTGGGTCGTCATCGAATCATCAAGTCTTCTGGTCAAATATATGGTACCATCCTTTACTCATATTGTCAAAACCATGGATCTATGAGTAACATTGAATAATCCATTAGAAATAATTTTTTCATAACTATCCTTATCTAGATATCCAATTTAAATAATCTTTTTTTATAACCCTTAGATATATTGGACCTCCATTAACATCATGAAACTCCAATTCAGTATAAAAAAATTAACATACCCCATTCTAAAAATAGTTAGATCCTCTCCATCCTCTATGTGTACCATTCCAATTATTCCAATCATATAATTAAATGTCCACCAATTGACTTCCATGAAATGAAATTAATGGAGTCTGCTACCCAAGACTAAACTATAACATTTAAACTAAATATAAAATGATTGAAATCTTATGATGATTTCATAAAACATGATCTTTCAGAATTCATCCCTATATACTTCTCCTTGTGATTCATAAAATCTTTTGTAATACTACCTTCCTTAAAAAAATTAATTAAACATTAAAAGATATGAAAAATTAACAACTACACCTATCTCTGAACATATATTCCATTTTCTACCAACATGTATTCAGATTTCATGACCATAATCTACCATCTATATCTAAAACATTTCTTGTAGGTGGTTGAACATCCCTCATAATAATATCTTATTTTGGAAATATGTTTCTAATATCCTCAAAAATTATTTTGGGTTTTCTATAGGATTTACTGATAGAAATAACCCTCACTGCCAAATTATCTTATAATGATAATATTTATTGAAATTCTAAGACAACATCATTAAATATGAAATTCACTAACTCAAAATGGCATCAGACCGTGTTGAAATCATTAACGTGATCCTCTTTCAGTATTCCTTCTAAAAACCTTAAACTACCAATCATCTATATTATTAACACAATATTCCAAGTGATAGGTTTCTGATGCATATCTATCATGTACTCTATCTGCTAATTTCTAAATTTATTTTCCCAATTATTTAATGAAACATTCCATGAGAAAGATATCTTATTCTATCATAGTTCCATATGATCTATCCATTCCCATTATACATTATCCATATTTTTAGGTTTGTTTTCAATTATAATAACAACCACGTAAATTTATATGAGATAATCTTCTATATGTAACCCCTAAAACCCATAATGCCTTATATTAATTATTTAAACCCAAACATAACTACATTTAATTGGAATTTATTCTACTAATAGAAAACTCAAATTGAAAATGAAATAAATTCCAAGAAGGAATGAAAATTCCTGGGTATGTTTTGAGTATACTAGATCATATAACCAAAGCATTGATACCACATGTTGAGGAGTGATAATTTGAAACTACGAGTTCACTATAGGTTAATTAATCATAAGAAATATCATTGATCGACCATAACTTCAATCATTAGATTTCCCAGGAATCAGAAAAACACCTCCTTAAATCATAGTGTTCCTAATAAAATGATTCTGAGAACATCCTAAATCACCACACATAGTATACCAATATTCTACACACACACATTAAATACACGGAAGAGAAAAACTAAAAAGGTAAGGGACACTTTGATTTCACATTATTTATACATTACAAATTTTATTCATTGGAAAACAATACTATGATTTTTTTCCTCCATTGTGAGATACATGATTTTACTATTATTGTTAATGTACACTAAATTAGACCACTAAACATTAATTTATTTCAATATATGTGTGATGGTGTTTCCCTTAAACTATAATTTATAGATGTAGTTGGTCAACTTGTAGAACTAATATATGAATTTTGTGGATGATTACATTGAGGCAAGATGACTATTGATCTCCCATATAATTAATTATATGGAATTCTAAAATTTAGAGGGAGAAAGTGCATCCCCCTTCCATCCAACTAATCTAATCAAATATACACATTTCCTCAAACTAAAAATTCTTTAAAATTCCATCAAGAATTAAAAACATATGACCAAACAAAATTTCATGTGATGTTTACAATTTCCACTATCTATAATTCAAAACCTACATATTTTTTGGATTATACCCTTTTAGTAACATTAAATTGTTAATTGAAAAAATAAATCAAAACTCCGACCAACCACACACTTGATGATTTGTTTCAATAAATTTAGGAAACTTCCTATAGTTAGTAATGTGTAAAAATTACCTCCCCTTTCTCAGCATTTAGTAATATCCACCACCTTGTTGTAACAATTTTTACACTAGGCACAATGTAATCATATCATTACTTTTTTCAAGACTTTGTTGTACATATCTAACAGGCTATGATTCCCTACAATATTAATATCATTAATGAACCATCCTTTAACAACATATGAATGTAGAGGAATTTCAAGGTAATATGTTTTTCCCTTGAATAAAAAACATTATTATTTCCCATGTAAATTACAATCCAACCAACTCATTAGAGAATCCCACTTTTGGTCTATTTTAATATTCCATCTACAAATGTCTCAAAAAAACCATGTCATTTGTATCTTAGACTTTTTCCACATAATTAGTTTTATGGTCTTTAGTGCAACCAATGTCTATAACAAAAATATTTAGTTGATTATCATTCCTATAAATGTAAAAAATACCTTTTTTACTTTTATCATTATAAATATATCCCTTAATGTTTGTATTTTTATACCAATGAAATGGTTTGGAAAACTGGTTACATAAATTTATAACTTTCCTTCCTTTGAGATTAAAAAATGTGTATTGGAATTCTTCCAAGTTTAATTTCCCCATATTTACCCAGTACCCTTTGAAAAATCCAACTAAATAGAAAATTTAATAGAGATTACATACCAAAAAATACATATATGTTTTTAATAATAGTTCAAAAAGAACGTTTCTGATGAATCTCAACTCATCTTCATATCTCGTTTATTTCCCCTTTGATAATTTAATGTACCAGACCAGAAGTGTTCAAACTATCTTTCATCCATTCAATTTAATCTACTAAAATTACTCCTAAGTAAAATACACTTGAGTTAACTATGAAATTCCATCACATCTATCCCTTCCAAACCTCATTCAAAAAATCTCTTTGGTTTTTCAAATACCTCTCAAAACAAAATATTAAGAAAAATCACCTTTCATCATGTAAAATCATTTAATGTGTAGTATAACCTAAATCATTTAATAATTATAAATTATTATGATTATTAACAAATCATCAACAATTACATTTTAATAGTACAATGAATCTAATATGATGTGCATGGCACCCTTTGGAGCCACAATTGTAACTAATTTCTAGTGTCATTATCATGGAACATCTATCAAACCATAGATACTATGATTTATCATTGAAACCAATTAACTTCTAGAATAAAACATGATACTAGATCAGTCCCTTAAGTTTATTTCCTCATATAAATAACTATGATGGAATGTTGTTTTTAAATTCATATTTTCTAAGTAAAAAACACTGGTAGCGACCATAAAAAACATGGTATTGATGGAGATGAGTTTAAATAATGATGAGTAAATTTATGAAAAATATATATTTTCCTTATATTCAAATCATTTCACATTAATCCTCTCATTTTACCATATAATTTCAATAACATTATATTTAAACTGAAGGACCCACTTATTGACTTGTTCTTTCTTCTTGCATGGAAAAGTTGTCAGCTCCCATTTATCATTAGAATGTAATGACTCCATTTAATCTTTAATTGTTAACTCCAAATTTTAAAAATATCAAATTGAAACTGGTACCTTCAAGATTTTTCTTTCTCCCTATCTATTAAATATTATTAGTGTAGGTCCTAACAAATAGTTGTTCCAGTTGTCTGACTCGACAAGTTCTTTGTTAGTCAACCTTAATTTTTTATCTTTCTAGTACTATATCTTCTACTTTTCTTTGTTATGGAGTCCTACATTGAAAACCATACCTATTTTCACTATTGGTCTTGATAATTCAAGTAAATATTATATTTCTTTAATTTATAGACAACTTATTACATAATTTGAACCTTGTAGACAATTTATTAAATTGAATATTTTTTCCATATCAATATGAACATGGACATTTGATTATCTGTCCTAAATTAAGCCTCAAACAAGCTCTATTATTTGTAAAATTATTTCTTAATGATGAGATATTTTTCTTCTCTTACTATCTTTTGATGATCATCATCCCTATGTAGGAAGCATTAGTTTTCATATCCACAACCGACAAAGAATCATACCAATGACTTTGTCATTATCTTTCCCCTTCCTTTACCATCAATATGAAAATATTTCAGTATAAAAAACTTTTAGGTGATTAATTTACAAAAGATAACCAGATCATGTCTTCTTAGGAATCATATTCCCATTAGGGCTAGTGGAAATGGATTAACTAAGTTCATTATGTACATTATTTCATCTACCAAAATTTTCATGCAAAATAAAATCTAAAGCCTTGAAATTCGTTACATTTCAATCAATGTTATATTCATCAATTTAGCTAAAATATTTTTTAGGTGTTCTGAGTATACTCTTATCCATTCAAATTGACGTATTTTTCATTAGTTATTGATATCCTTTATGATGTATTCACCTCAATTATTATACCTTTGAAATTTTATCTTTAATACCATTTCCATTTCCACCATCTATTACCACTGAATGAAAAAAATATATCTAACTTTTTTTAACAAGTATACCCACACCTTTCTAGTTTAATCATTAATAAATGTGAATATTTTAGGGATCCTCTATGATATTGATCTCTAGTAGTTGTACATACATCTAAATGAAAAAAAATTACTTTCAAAATACACAGTGTGCTTCTTTTCAAATTACATAATACATTTCTCTTTTTCCCAAGTAGATAACATTCAAAACATATAAATTATATCTGATTAAGATTTAGTAAACAACGTTATATTATAACATTCATATATTCTTAAGGTAATTTCCTTGTTAAACGTACCACAACTCTATATAAAATGAATTTGGAATTCTCATCATTATCGAATTGTTTGACCATTCGTTCAAATACATGTTTCCATCCTTTTGTCCTCTTACAACCACTATGGATCTATGACACAAGTTTCATACTCCATTATAAAAAACATTACATGAACCTTCCTTATCCACATATATAATGGAAATATGATCTTATCCATAACCATGGGATGTGAGGAACTTATTTAAATATTAATAAACTCATATTTAGGATCTAGACATTAACATCTCCATTTCTATAAACATTAATATCCATTTCATCCTCTAAGTAAAACATGGTGAATATTTAGAGTACCTAATTCATGATACACTATTCCTCTACCGTGGAATGAAAAAATCCACCAAAATAATCTACCCATTATTATATTAGAGAATTTAAACTTAATAACACATTACTAATCCTTCTCGACTAAATTTTAAAACACGACCTTCAAGAATTTTCCCTTCTATAGTTTACTTGAAAATAATTATATTGTTTCATGACAATCCCTAATATTTAGTAATTCCATAAAATAGGTCTTAATCAAGTATATTTAACTATAATCTTCTATATAGACTTATGATCAATTTTTTTCAATCTTCTCTTTTTATTTTGTAACATTCTTATACAATACTCATTTAAATATTTTTTGGTGGGTGATTGATTTCCCCATAGACTAAGAATATCATTTAGGATTATGTTATTGATATCCTAAAATAAAAATTAATTATTTCATATGATTCAATGACAATAGTAACCATCACCTCCCAACACTCTTATTGTGATGAAGATAAAATAAACTCATAAAAATCATTCAGATACATTTCATTTACTGACTAAATATGTCTCTAGATCATGTTGTAGTCATTATCATTTTATACATTCGGTCTTATATTTTACATTATCACACTAAAAAAACTAAATAATGAGTAATTAATTCATATTAATAGGATTATCTTCCATTTATATATTTTCCATAATGAAATCCCTCGTAGTTTCTTTCTTAGTTGTTATAGGAATCGTCTGTTGATAATGTAAACCTAATCGATAAATATTACTTATAACCAAATTTTTCATAAAAATTATTATACACATCATCTAGTTTAATTATAGTTAGTGGAACTTATTGTTACTTTTGGATGAGATAATAATAAAAATTATCCATCATAAACAATATTATGAACCATTGAAAATATCAACTTGTAACATACCACCATTTGATATCATGAATTCCACTAATAGAATAATACCACTAAAATAAAAACAAATCCATGTAAATAATGAATATACTTAAGCATGCTATTAGTTTAGAGGAGTACTAAATTAGAGTTTAGATATGATATTTAGAGGAGTGATAATGCGAATATATGATTTCAATAAATGTTACCTCACCATAATTAGGATCCTTGATCCACTCAAACTTCTACAACTAGATGTCAGGCATTGTGGAAAACCTCTACCAAGAAGCTTGGTGTATAGATTATAATAAGTTAAAATCACCCCAAATCACATCACTATATTTAACAACATTTTGAAGAAACAAAAAACAAAAAAAAATGAAAAAATAATAAAATTAAAGGAATCATTAATTTTATCTCCTTTAAAAATTACATCATATATACAATATATCTAATTACAATAATTTAGTACTATTTAGTTAGAAAGACAATTTTATAATAATTTTGATTGTAAAACCATATAGATTACTAATGATCTTTTCTTTAATATCCCCTTTTCTAGGTAGTCTCCTTCCAATTTTGTAGAGATGTTTAGCTATTCAATAGGTAGCACCATCTATTAACAATTTTGGGGGTCCTTCAATTGAAGATAGATGATATATAATCTCTTATTTTATTAAAAAGAATTATCAATGACTTCCTTTTTAAAAAATCCACACAAATTTCAATCCCATTAATATTCATTAAAATAAACCATTTGTTATGTTGTCCAATTTTCATACCTCCATTAGAAATTAGTTTCTTTTTAAAAAAACTAAAATTCCACTAATCTTTATAACTAATGTTGACTGAAAATCATTACGATCCTTTGTTTTGGTATCTCTAATTATTTTAACATTAATTCAATACATGAAAATATTTTTCATAACTCTTCAAAGCTACTTTTACTTTATTTTATCCAAAGGATCACATATTTCTTCTATATTATTATGATTCCTTCAATGTACACTAGAAATTTCGGTTTTCTTATTATGTAAAACATTTTTCTATGAACCAAGATATTTATTGGATATTATTAATAACAGAAAACATTCTATTAATATATCACCTGAGGATTCAATAAATCTAATAAATTTAGCATTTTCTTCCTCATTACGGATACAAAAAACACATCATATACTTGAGATATGTTTGGTGGGACTTATAATAAAGAGGAAATTTATTCAATGTTATCAAGGATATAAATTATTAGAATATACCCAAAAACAATCCTTTCAGTCATCATAATTTTCTATTATATCTTTTATAGATTTATATAAATGAATGAATTATATAAAATTTGAAACTCTTGGTCTCATTGGTGAATTTATACGTAACTATTTTGTTGACTCTATGCTAATTTTATATGTTGGTGAACGGATTTAACCTTGTATTCCATTTCATTGACCATTTTGGTTTCTAAAATATTATTCTACCCAAAATTAACCTATCATATTGGAATTATACATTTCATCATATACAATTATTTATAGGAATCCATATGAATAGTTAACTAATGTTTATTGTGGAATGAGAACTCATAAAATGAATGATGTTTCTCCCATCCTCCTTTAAATTGAAAAGAGTAACCTATTCTAGAATATTATGTGAACCAAAAATCATAATCTGATACAATCATTAATGGTGTTCCAACATACTAAATACTTCTCAGATGTACTCTTCAGAATTATTTCATGTGAAACGTATTTTCAATGGAGAAAATTTTATATGTATTTATAATATGTTATACTATAAAACATTTGTAATTTATTACTTTTGATTTCTTTAGATTACCCATGAAATTATTGTTGGCAATTTTATCCCATTGGCTTGTTTTTAAGGGGAATGGTTACATCATCCCCTTGAACGTTGGTCATATCTAAATAGTTTTCTTACATACTAACCACTATGATATATGTTCATAAAATTCCAAAATCATATTATATCACAAAATGTGCCATCAAATATCATTATACACATTTTTTCTTCCGGGATGGATAGTAAATGTTGAATTATATACATGATCTAATAGCACATTCATTCTCATAGGCCTATATGTTAAAAATAATCATATCCCAAATATTACCAACCTATATTCATGAATGAATAACACTGAAATTTTCCCCTTATTAATTATTTTACCTTATTTTTTATCTCCATAACATCTCTCTCAGATTTATTAATCAACACCATGTGAATTGGTTGAGTAATCATATAATTATTGTAGGATTTTGTTATCCCTTTATGATTCCCATATGCAACGTTAAAATGTATATTATGGTGGATCCTATTAGATTATAATCATGGATGGGGTTTTAGGATTTGTTTTCCACTTATTTAATCAATTATACTTTCTAGGATGGTAATTGATGGAGAATTAGTTATCATTTATTACATATAACCATATTCATTGGTTTTTTTGGGATCCTTCAATGTGAATAAATACTTTATACTTCACTGATCAATAAATATATCACACTTTTCTTTATATTCCACTAAATATTCAGTGCAAATATTACTTCGTTCACCTATGGAACATGTTTCAAATAGATTTTCTCAAGTACTATTAAGTGTATTTAGGAAAAATCTATCACATTAACATTTTACATGACTACACACCCCCAATAACATCTTTGATTAATCACTATACATCAAAAATACTTCCTTAAATTTTGATATTATATGTAGTAGTGAAGTGATTTAGAATTTCTCTAACACCTTAAATCCCTCTTCACATTTATCTTTCTAAAATAATTACTCCATTTTGTGTTAGTTTTGTTACTGGGTTTCATATTCATGAGACGTTTCGTATAATATATTAGAAATACCCATATAATCCAGGGAATATATTTATTGAAATTACAAATGTTCTCATGCACCATTCCTCATTTACCTTCTTCATTTTATGACTGAATGATATCCCCCCACTTGAAATAACATTCCCTAATAATGTATCTTTCTTTACCTCGGATTAAAGTTTACTATACAATATTTTTATATTTTTTAGAATGTATTTATAATACTACTTAAATTCACCTCATGTTATTTATTTTATTTGGACTATATAAGAATATTATCTATAAATATTAGCACAAGTTTTTCCTAGTAATCTCTAAAGACACTATTACTCAATTCTATGATGTTATCTAGTGGATCTCCCAGTATGGGTTGAATCAATATGAAATAATATTGAGAATATATTAAATAAATGATGTTATTTTAAATATACTCTTTATTCATGTTAAATTAATGATTTTTCATTAAAATATCCACCATTAAGAAGTGTTATGAACCATTTAGATCATCGAAAAAGACATCAATATAGGGTGGTGGAAAATTATTCTTCATCCAGATATTATTAATCTCATTATAATCAATAAAAAAAATATTTGACCAATATTTCTTTATGAAAACGTTATTGATGTACTACATATAGAATAACTACATTATATGAATCATTTTTTCATGTAATAATATTGGTTCCTCTTTAACACTTCTTGTATAATTGGAGCTATTCTATAGTTACTCTTTGATATAGTTATCTCTCTATGTTTATGTTTTATTCATAACTCATCCTCCAAATAAAGAGTCTATTTATGAAATAAATCATTTCATTTCATTACAATTTGAAATCCATCATGGTGGATCATTTAATATTTTATTATCATTAAGGATGTATATCACTACTCAAAAGGAAATAATATCCACATTTAGTATAGAGTTATCAAAGTGGATTCATAATTCTCCTTGCACTTGTGTAGAATTATAAGATCATTGGTATATGAAAATTGATTTCATTCTCTTATCATTTCCATCCAAATTATATCTGAAGAACTAGTCCATATGAATTATAGAATATATTTATTCATAAGGAAGAATAAATAGGTTTTATTTTATGATTTCCATGAAAATTTTAATTCAAAAAGGGTTTTAGACTTGAGAATCAAATATTTAATAACTTGGTGTTTAAAATGGTTAATCATCATTAAATTATTGGGATCTAAATCAGTATCCACCAATGATATACATCTTTTTATACTTTGTATAAAGTTATGATGACATTGTCTTAGTTAAATTACATGACTAATGAAAATACATTTTCAATGGAATTTTTCTATTATTTCACGATTAAAAGACTACAAGATCTTTAAAAAGATGAAAAGATTTTCAAATAAAAACATAACTTCAACTTTTCCTCTCTTAAATGGAGGGAACTCTACATGGTTCATGATATAATTTATATAATGATTTAGTTGAGAAAGTACCTCAATAAGGTTCTCAACTCCCATTCTATTAATATTAATCATATAATTCATAATATAATCACATTTATCATTACATTGGTTGTTTAAACTATTATTCATATGTATATAAAGTTACATGAGATAAATAAATTTTGGGATGGGTGTACTCAAATAAAATGAAAACCATGAACATAGATAGAATAAATAATAAATCACACATATATCTGATATTATGAATTTATATGTTTCCCTTCATGTTATTTGTGGAATATATCCTTGTAGATTATCTAACCTAATCCCCAAAAAATAACTATACATTACTATGAATTTAACTATAACAACCTACATTAGAAACATGTAATAATACATCATTGTTTATTAAAAATAGAAATAAAATTAACATGGAATTATAGATTTTTAGTGTTTTGTAATAGTAGGAACATAATGAATTTTTTTTGTATTCTATATAATTTCTCTTCTCTTTATTTATAATATTATCCAAAATCATATTTTTTTCACTATATGGAACATCCTAAGGAAATACATAAAATAAATGAGTGAAATATAAAGCTCAGTAAGATGTTGATAAAAGGGTAACATAGGGAGCATAAAATCATGAGATAAATTTCAGCTCATAAAGATTTACATGTAATAATATACATGAAGGAAACATTAATCATGTAATTCTAAAAAAAGAAAACATCCAAAATAGAAATGTAGGGACACTGATAAAAATTAAATAATGTGAATAATTCAAGTATCACTGCCAAGACTACATAATTTAGTCTACTGGTCTAATTAATGAATATTATATAAGGTATAACACTGTATAAAATCATTCTTTAATGAATTGAAGGGATGTATTACTCTGGTCCAACCTATTACATCATAATATATAAATGAATATGTTTCCATATGAGGAAATATAGAATACCTCAATTTAGGCTTAAAAATATATGTTAATGAAATGGGATGAGAAGCATGTCATAAAACATTACAATATAAAAATGAATATGGAATCAGATAGGTTCAAGATAAAGGGAAGTAATATAATAGATTTGGTGTAAAATTATAATGTTCTTCACGAATCAGATATTCAGTATGGAAGTTAATGATAGTATAAGGTCATAAATTATAACAATATTATTGGATTATCTTTATTAAAAATAAAATAATGAAATGGAATTTTAAATAATCAATAATGGATTATTATAAATTTATAACCAAAGAAATAACTAAAGTATTATTATATAAATTTTATAAATTAGATAGGTGAAGGTGGATAAGGATGAGGAAACAAATTATTTGGATAACAAATTCTCAATATTATAACTTTACATACTTAAGAGCTTAAATACTAGGATTAATATAAAAGTGGATTGAAGATAACGCATGGGAATAATATTTTTGGGTAAATAATATTACATTTTTTAATAGGATTGTGTGGTTAGATACAAGAAATATTGATAATGAGAATGAATATAAAAACATATAGAATGAGTTTTGGATGTAATACCCTTACTATAAATCAAATTCACCTTATAGTGATCCTAGAGGATCCTAAATCAATAAATTCCATTCCATAGTCCTTAGATAAAATACATTGTCATGATTATTTCAATTGTCATTAATATTTCCCAATACATTGTTCATAACTTCTTATCTTGATGTTGTTTTTGTATATTTTTTCAATATGTTATTTAATGATTGGTGACGTTGTGTTATCATAGTGATAAAGGTGTTCATTTTTATCATAATAACTCTAGAAGATTCAAGATATAAATTTCATAATGTTCTAGAAATTAACATTTTTTATCTTTGGTAGGGTTATGATATTATATTAAATATTTGTTTTAACTTTTTTATTTAGGTGATACAACTGACCATGATAGTTTATTTGTAATTTTATTCATACAATATTTACTCATATAATCATATAGTTTACAAATATTATAATTTATCCATTTATACCCTATTTATACAAAAATAACATTTCAAACCATCCATACAATCATTGGTGAATAATGAAATATCGAATCCATTATGGCTGTGAAATGACCATAATATTAGAGACGCTTGGATTTATAATATTTGATAGACTGTTGGATAATTGATATTAAATTTATAAAATAAAATTTAGGAATTTCTATTATACTAATATAATTATTGCATGATGGATAAGAGATATTTTAGGGAGGTAGCATAAAAAGAAATCTCAAAATAGTTGGGATAAGATAATTTACCTCTTCAATTATAAGTCCTCCACTAATATGCAACATCAGAATTAAATAAAAATCATTTGTGAATACTAACACACATAACATTTTTATAAAGGATTTGTGAAGGTATTTTGGAATGTTTTAGGAAATATGATAATTTTATAATTTAGGGGAAATAAATAGAATATGGGCGTATTTATAGGAAAATGGAGGGGGTTGAATAAAAATTTGATTGGATTATTTTTATTATTATCAATAGTATCAATATTGTTTATTCATATGACTATGTATAGAAATTTATACATGTTAGGCCAATCTATTGAAGTGCTCTCCACACTCTTGGTGGAGAGCGCTCTCTGCACTTTCATCTCTGCTCCTCTAGGGTTTCAGTGCTCGTCCTCTCCCATTTGCTCCCAGCTCCACTCCTCAGCTCCATTCCAACACGATTAGTTCCCCTAGGGTTTCCTCCCCTTTATTACTTGCCACTATTTCTCTGCAGTTCTATAGTTATTCTGGGGAAGGTATGTGATTTGGATTCCTTTCATCGCCCAAACCTACTCTGGTCTCATGTTCCTTCATGCCTCTCCGGGTCGGGGATGGTATGGAGTTAACTTAGAGATGTTGGGATTGTGGTTCGGTGGATGTTGGTTTTCTAGCCGCTACGGCAGTCAGTCTTCATCCTCGGCTGCCCAAACCTACTCTGACCTGGGGTTCCACTGGTACTCTCCAGGTCAGAGTTGGAGCGATGGGTACACAATGTTTTGCGACATTTGGTTTGTGGTCTTTAGGGTTCATTTTAGGGTTTCATACCTAGAATTATTCACGGTCTCATTCCCAACCCTCTTTATGTTTTTCCCTAGTTTCGTGTTCTATTTTTTGGTCTTCTTTATTACTTGCGATTTATTTTTGTTGGTGCTCTCTTTTCTGTTACTGGATGATTGAGGAGAGGAAATGAAATTGTGGCCTCTGTCCATGGTGTTCAATGGTTTAGCAGATGATGATGTCGACTCCAAAATGGTTATTCTTGTGATTTGGTGACGATGATGTTGATGCCTGGGTTCGGTGTCGAAGGTGTTTGGTCCAGGTGGCGACATAAAATTTTGGTATTCTATGACAGTGGTCTTCTGTGGTGGTATGTGATGGTGTGGTGCGTGATGTTGGTGATGATGAGTTTCTGGCTTGCTGGTTTTTTGTGACCTTATTACTTCCATCTCTGCCATTCTAGTTTGACATATATAAGTGAACGGTGGTCTATTATGTCCATAGTTTTTTACGGTGGTGATGTTTCTCCAGTGATGGGTTTTGTGATCGTGATGATGGTGTTAATGGGATGGAAAGATGGAGGTGGGTATGAGAGGAAACATGACGTGACCATGGAAGTTGGGATTCCCAAGGCTCGAGGACTCCTTGAATTATGTGTATATTTGGAATTTTGAATTTCATTTGGCTGTTTTGATTCTGTATCCCGCACATGAATTTTGGTTATTGGGGTTACCGCTCAGCCCTAAAGCGGTTTATTTGAAAAAAAACTTTAGTCAGTTAGGCCAATCTACTAGTTTCTTACATCGTCTAGTTTACAATTAATAAGGAATATAACATATAATATAAAATTTATTATTTTACCATATTTCACTATTCACCTTTATTTTTAGTATTTATGAAAATTCAAAAAACATCACCCATACCTAATTTTGACATATTGATTCCAAAATTTACATACAATTAAAAAAATTCTAAATTATGTAATTTTAAAATATTATTCTTCTAAAAATATTTGTTTTATCAAATAATCAAAAAAACACACAAAATGTAAATATTTTTCTACATAGATAGAGTAATTATATTATGATATTTTTATAATAATATTAACATATTTAATTAATAATAAAAATATTTATAATGAGAATACATTGTTTATCAAAATATTCATTTTACTATTCCAACAACCATGTTACTATTCTAAAAGTCATATTACTATTCTAATGATCACATTTTCAATGATCATGTAACCTTTAAACATCGTATAAATACAAATTATTTCTATTATTCATCATTTACTGAATATTATCATAAATTTCCAATATTATATTTCCAATATTATGGTAATATTTATAATTAATTTTTATTATATTATTGTACATAGGTTTGAAAATTCTATGTGAACATGAAACACTAGAAAATAATTTTTCATATGTTTTTTAATTTATTTTTATTATCACGTTATACAATTTTTTTCCTGACGAGTGTTTATCCTTCACATATAATTTTATATATTTAAAAAAAAGTAATATTAGTGGTCTATGGTAATCATTTGTTTTATTATGTAATTCATAAATAAATTTGACACATGAATATATTTAGGTAGAAAACTACATATAGAAAAATCATTGTCTTTATAGTGCAATGGGTCATGAAACAAAAAATCCAAAAAAACACTAACCAAATCCACTGTAAAAATGAAAATATTTATAATAATAGATATTTCGTAGGATCATGTGTTATGTGATGACCACAATACACTATTTTATAAGATAATTCCTCCCAAAATGATAAAAAAAATACTACATATATATACTCTATATTTAGGTTGGAGTGATTATATTCATGAGGATTTTACTTCCAATACTATAAGATATCACTACTATATCCTAAATTGGTGAAAAATCGTTTTTAGGTTGAGAATAATTGAAATAGACCTCAAACATAATCTTACATGAGGTAGTCAAACAATATGATAATTGTTTAACTTATCTTTTGGGCACTTAAACACCACCTCACACTGATCAGTCTATAAAAACTCTTGTAACTTATAATTCAAAATTGTCAAAGTCTTGTTATTTGGTAGAAATAAATATAAAACATTCAATAATAGATTCTTAATCCAATGAAACTACACAACTAAAAATTATTATTAGCTTATTCCTAATAAATAATCACTTAAATCAGTGAAAAATCAATTGACACACCCCATTAAGACATGACAAACCCAAGGAAATTCACCTCACACGCCTTTAATATTCATAGAGATATCTTTTCACAGAGTAGATGTAGTAAAAGGATCACAAAAATATCCCTCAAAGTCTCTGAATGATCCACCTCTATACTTAAATATTCTAGAATATCATCGATGGATACCACTAAGAACTGATCCAAAAGTTTATTGAACACTTGGTTCATCACTCCCATAAAGACTATAAGAGAATTCATTACTTTAAAAGGAATAACCATGAAATAAAAATGTTTGTATTGATACCTAGAATTATTCTTCAAAAAAATCATCCCTCAATATCATTTGATGATACTCAAACTAAAAATATTTCTTCAAGAACCAATTTCTTCATTCAATTGTTAGAAAAATATTTAATTATTAGGAGAGAATAATGATTCTTCACTACCTCATAATTCAATTAATGATAATAAATGAATCAAATAAGTAAACCCCAAATCATATTTTCAAATAGTATTAGATCAACCTATGGTATTTATTGGGCCAGATGGATCCTTTTCAAAATAAATATTCAAACTGAATCCACGGTTCCTACTAATATTATGGAAACATATTATAATGAAACATATAAATATGGGATATTTCGATATAAAACTCCATCATAAACATGATTTAATATCAAGGGGATACATCACAACCTATTTAACAAATGTATTTAGAAACACCTCTACATTTCTCAAAAATTTCATTTCATGTACATCCACTAAACTCATCATCAATCTCACTAACAATGACGAAATAGACTCCAAACCATGAAGATCTATCTCATAATCTAAATTGTCAATGAAAAAACATACATTTACCTTCCACATCAATGTAAATAAATTTCCTGAAATATTAACTATTGATATCCTACCCATATTACAAAAACCCCTATCAATAGTGACATTGTATATGTCATGAACTAACCAGGGATTCTATCCAACCCGACACCTAGGCCGAATCATGCCATTGGCCGAAGGGCATTCCTAATCCCCACAGGCTGGAAAATAGTGTCTGGGTATCAACAATAAACTAGGGAAGGATTTCAACCATAAATAAATCCATAAGAAACAAAAAATATGGGTCTAAATTATATAAACAATAGCGTAACCATACAGGGTTCAAAAATTCATGTTTACCATTTTACAACTCAAACAATAACCAAAAAATATAATAGAGGAAAGTGGAAGAAAAATATAATACCCACTTGATAAGAGGGAAATTAGCCTCAATCCATCACCACCAACACCTTCATGAGATTGGGTAATGGTAATAGGAACCCCAACACCTCCATGATACATCTTTCCTTTACCTCGATCAAACATAGAAAAGTCTACATACACCCAAAGGTTTATGTAGGGTGTGATTGAAAACCAAATAGGATGCCACCCAAAATAAAATATCTCAATCCAAAAACATTAAACGAAAAATTAAAATATATGTATTTATTAAGGGATATAATCTTTTTATATAAATCAATTTAAGGGAAGCACTTTAAAGGAAGAAAATCTAAAAGGAAAAACACGTTTTCATAAAAAATGAAACAAAATTTTCATGGTATAATAACTATAATTACAATATCACAAGATATAACTATGTCACGGGAAATCCCTATAGTCACTAGATATATTAGAAATCTCGGTATATCATATCTTAGTTAAACATGGTATGGAAACCACACTTATCATTATTCTCATCTATGAGCTACTAGAGAGGAATCTATCCAAAGTTAAAGTTGTCCATAGTCATTATTAGTTTAGTTAGTGTTGTAAAATCAATCCAACTAGGAAGAGTTGAGCCTCGACCACACTGATCTAACTAGAATATTAGTTCTAATTTATTCCCCCTAGTCACCTAGGATTACATTTTCTTGCTAAATTTCAATTCAACATATTACATAAAACATAACATTCACACATGCATATGAAATTCAATATTACACACAAGATAAACCACCATTTACAAAACCCAAAACATTTTTCGAACATAAACACACACCAAATACATTTTATATCATTTTTCTCACAATTTATACATTTTATCAAAAACCTTTAAGAATAAAACAATGAATTAGGCACAAAATACACATAGAGAATAATCCATTGCTTTTGGAAAAAAATATTTATCCAGAAATGAAACTCGAATCCTATTTAAAACACATTTCTCTCCCAATGAACAATAAAAATAATATAACCAAGAGTCAACGAAACTATTATAATGTCATTGAATAATTTTTAATCATCGAATACCATTTTTCAAGTGAAGAAATTCCCAGAATCTTTTGGAAAACCACAACCACACCTTAAGAGAATCCTATAAAAGAATGTTTGTACCATAAACACCATGATTTTTCCCAAAAAACATGGTTCAACATTAACTATTTCACCCACCCTACTAGAGATAATAAACCCCAAGAGGGAAGAAGATAAAACAAAGAAAAAAAAGGAGAAACGAAGAGAAAAGGGAACTCACATGATGAATCATGATGAAACTAAACCAAATCCACCAAGGGATTAAAGAACCATGGGATTAGGGATGAGGGTATGAGGTGACCATGGTTGTAAATACTGATTGGGGAAGGAAATGGGGAATTTGGTGGAAAATCCAGATATGAAACAACCATTATTTTTAAATTTTAAAAAACATGTACATGTCATATAGTTTTCCCACGATTATTACAAACCATGAAACAACTTTGTGACCCTCACTATCTACGAGGTACTAGACACACATTTTTCTTACATGGCCTAAAAATCATGCGCCTACCATGTGGTTTTCCTCTAATAAAAAAACTCCATATGTCACATGGTTTAATGGGCTTAGCCAATCAGATTGAGAAACCATGTGCCATCTATGCTCCTCAATATGTGAATCCTAAAAACCACATTTCGCACCAAAAAATCATTCAGATTAAAAATATATAATAATAAAAATAAATAAATAAAATACTAAAAATAGAATCATGAGTGTCATCATTCTCTCCACCATAACAGCTTTTCACCCCTATAAATTCACTCCATGTTTTGATCAAAAAGCCTAGTTGGGTACTACATCTCAAATAATGACTTTCGCTCCCATATCTCATGCTCATCATTATTGTGCTACAAGAGTTCTTGGACCACTAAAATAGAAATCCAATAAAACGCCTTCTTTTGGGAATCTACAACTCGTAATGGACACTAAAAAACTAACAAGTCTAGTTTCAATTCCAACTCCCCCCATCTCAACACTTGGGACATATCTAGATTGTACCTTTTCAGCTAATAGATGTGGAACACATCATGAATAGATGTAATATGAGAAGGTAAAAATAATTTTCATTCAACATTATCAAATTTCTCAGTAATATCTAAGGGTATAATATTCCTCAGAATTGTATTCCCTTGATTACCCAAACAATTATGATCCAAACCAGGTGACACATTTTGGAACACTCGGTCACCCACAGAAAACTCTAAATATCAGCATCTCTAATAGACAGAATACATCAAAAAACATTGCACTGTCATTAAATGCATGTTTATCAAACAAATATTTTATGATGTCTCATGAATATGAATTGGTCGCAACTATGTGATATCGGCCACCTCATCCCTACACAAAGGTGATAGACATGGTGAACTATAATGCACCTCTAAGGGGGACCTTCAAAATAAGGATTGATAAAAAAATTAAATTAAAACTCAACCAATCCACAATGGATATCTCATGTACCTCCAAAGTCCAAAACACATTCTTGAAGCATCTCCACTCGGATCTGATTGTCCTATTCTATTTGCCCATCTGTTTGAGGATGTTATGTCTTTCTCATCATGATATGCATCCCCAAATCCTTTTTGAAGGGATTAGAAAAACTAAGAGGTAAAATGGGGGTACCCATCCTAGAAAATCGCTTATGGGAAACCATGAATCCATAGTACTTCCTGCAAATATAATCATCCCAAATCATCCATTTTGGATGAATCCCTGATCAAAATTAAATGGGATAAATTGGTCCACCATTCAATTACTATCCATATGGAATTATTTCCCTAAGGTGTATGATGTAAAATAATAATTACATCCATAGTAAACTTATCCCACATTCAGGTATGAATGGGTACTGGTTTAGAAAACTAGAGGGACTTTGGTGCTCTTCTTTCACCTATTGACATGTATAACATAGAGATAAAAATTTAGTTATATCACATCTCATGCCTGACCACCCTAATTTATGGTGAATGTTATAAAAAATGGTTACAACATGATTAATAGCCCCATGAGACTGATGAATATCCTATATCACCACCTTACACAATGATAGAGGCATTAAAAAGCAACCCTTGTATACCAAAAATCCCTCAAGAGATTATGGAAATTCAAAAGGTGTCTTGTCACCCTTAATAAACTGAATAGACTATTGGAACAACTCATCACTAGGCTACTCATGCTGAATCAATTCTATTATTGAAGGATCCAACTAAAAAATATCCAAGAATACATATCTTGTATGCTCCTTGGTCTCCAAGTGCATCTGAGATAAGACCTACCTCGAGGTCCACACATCACTACACTCTTTCAACGATTGTACTTCCATTTTATTTCTCAAGGAATCTGCCACAACATAACCTTTACTTGGGGTATAAATGATATTGAAATCAAACATCCAAAGGTACTCAACCCAATGGTGATGTGTAAAATTTATATAATTCTATGAGAAAATGTAGTCCAAGATCATATGATCAGAATAAACCAAAAACTTATCCCCTAAAATATAATGACGCCACATCTTTAGGGCTTTCATTGCTGCTGCTAACTCCTGGTAATGGGTTCGGTAATTCTTTTTGTGTGATCATTGATTTCTAAAACCTTAATTCACCACATTATTTTCCTACATCAGCACCCACCCATGACCTATATGTGTGGCATCACAATAAATGACTTATGACTTTCAATGTTTCTAAATGATCAAACAAGGGTTGTGGTCAATCACCTCTTAAGTTTTTCAAAGGACACCTGACCTTTTTAAATACATTCAAACATCACCCCCTTCTGGGTGACTGTCTTCATGGATAAGGAAATCCTAGATAAATCCCAAACAAACAACATGAAATTCCATTCCAGACCCAAAAATATCATGATTTAAAACACATTATTTAGTTGTTCCCTTGAAATAAAAACACTGATCTTCTCAGGATCCACCGAAACACATCACTCTGAGATCACATACCCCAAAAACATCACATCCCAAATGTAGAAGATAAACTTTGAAAACTTGTCATGGAGATGATGATCCAAAAAAATACCAAACATGATTCTCAAATTCCTCTCATTCTCATCTTCAATTTTAGAATAGACAATGATTTTCTCCACAAATACCTAGACTAACCAGTCTAGATACTAATGGAAGACCCTATTCAAAAGTTCCTTAAAGACCTCTGATGCATTTGTTAATATTAAAGGCGTGAATAAGTAATCAAATGGCCATACCTACTTTAGAAAACATTTTTTTGTTATATCATCCTCCCTAAATATGACTTGGTGACATCCATAATTCAAGTCAATCATGGAATTCCATCATTCCCCTTAAGAAAATAAAAAATTTCATAAATACAGTGAAAAGGGTAGTTTTTCATAATCATTACCTTATTCAAATTCTTGTAATCAATTCACAACTAGAGGGACCCATTGGCCTTTTTGAAAAAATAACTAGGGAGTCCCTGGGTGAGATTCATGGGAGATTGAATCCTTTACATTACAAATCATCCAGATATACCTTTAATTCCCTCAAATCGGTGGGAGACATATGATATGAGTGAAGAGATATCAGTATTGTTTCCAAGGAAAAATCTATAGAGAACTCTACATCCTACACTAGAATAAATAATGAAATGTCATCTATAAATAACATTTCTAAATAATCCATGTTATGAGGTAATCCATCATCATGTCCTCAAAAATCATCATCTAGCATGAGAAACAAGAACTATTACACAATATTTTTAAGTTTCATAAGTTTAGGTCCAACCCACCCTGATTGAGGATCCTATTCACCTTGAAAACCTGGGTACTTCCATCAGGTTCGAAAAAACTCATGCGTCATTGATAACAATAAATGTGTACTTAATAACACAAAATATAATACATGGTAAGGATCTTGTTGAAGAGTTATATCTATAAACCCAATAAATCCCATAACATCATGACCCCTGACCCTATGAACACACTAGAAAGACACCAAAATCATTTCTCTCTCTTATTATGCAATAGCATTACTAATTACATTGAATTTGGAATAAAATCATTTGGAAACATTATCACTTAAAAATGGAGGGTAGAGATAAACTAAAAACAATCAAAATTAACTATAAAACAATTGTTGTATATGATGAAATAAAATTGGTACTTCAATTTGTCATAGTCCCTACATCTGGTTGTGTTGGTGCTTGGTCCACAACATGGAGATTTGTTGTCTCTACCCAAGCCTGAGCAAGACCATAGACATGTAGTTATTCTCTCTACTGACTCTGAAAAGAATATGATCCAATCCAACTTCCATTAATTGGAAACCAATATACTACTGCCCTAGATGACACTGACTATACTGACATTCCTCTGTAATCTAAAAATCCTGCACCACACTAATAGGAATGCATGGCCCTACAAAACCACTACAAGTTCCCCATATTTATACACTGATGGTATGATTTTGGTGGGACTAAAAATTTCAACCACACATTCTACACCTTCCCAAACTAATGGAATATGACTAATACAACACATGAAAATATTGATGATGACAGTCAAGAAGGATGGCCCGATATACCACCTCCCTTACTTTCCTGTTATTCTGGATTCCTCTTCTCCACATATGAATAACCACTACCCACAATTGACACTGGTCTATGGAAACCATGCATTCCCTTCTGATCAATTTATACCATCATGGAATGATTGACCCCCTGAGTGTAAGTCCACGTCTTAATAAAAAATATCGTAGAATAAATATCTTGATGCAACCCAATTTCAAACCTTCGATCATTAATATGTTAATTAGAAATGATATCTAGTGCATATTGTATAAGCTCTGCGAAGTGATTGGCATACACCATCATTTTATGGTTTCAATTGTTAATTTCCATGAACTCGTAGGACCTAGCATTGGAAAATACCTTAGGAAAATACTATTCATTGAAAACGATCATGGAATATTTCCAACTCATATGCATAGTCTACCTAGTTTGAACCCTTGAGCCCCACTACTTTTAACTAGGAACTTCTAACTGAAATGAAGCACATATGACTCTATTTATCTTAGGAGTGTCCTGAACATCAAGCATCATATCGATATTCTCAACACATTCCTCTACTTTCTGAGGTTTCTAATTACCCTAGAATGATGGGGTCTTGTTCTTGAGATACCTTGGATCTTTTTCCATCCCAGGACCAAATTCAGCTTCTAAAACCATAGCACATCTAGATATTTCTCCCTATGCCAATCTTTGGACATCCCAGACCATAGATTACGATAGTCTCTAATCAATTGGTGTGGCATAATTATCTTCGGCCTCTTCCTAGGGCTGAAAAAAAATTCTCTATGGTGGAATCATGCTATAATAAGCAATAACCAAAAAATAAAACCATCAATAAAACCCATTATGAAAATTTAAATAAATAAAAAAAATTATCAAAAATTTTATAAATCAGAAAAAAACCAAATCTGTCATAATTAAAAGGTCGATGATACCACTCCACCTTCATCCAACATCCATATATAGTCAATTGTTAGTATGTCTCACCTAGAGGATAAGTCAAATAAAATACCAAAACCCCATGGGAACACGAGTCATGTCATGAAGTGTGATGGCCAGGAAAACTATAAGAAACCGAAACATCAATCCCCATATACCCTATCTCTAGTTTATCTCAACTCTTTCCCAAATAACATGAACCAAAAAATAGCACAGCCTTGTCTAATAACATTTTTCATGATCCAAGAAAGGATTTCAGGCATCATGAAATCCATCCTGATTCATGGAATATACCTAAATGAATTCCATATCTTCCCAAGTCCAAAACTAGTGTATGGGTATCAATAATAATCATGGGAATGATTTCACACATAAATAAATCCATAAAAGATCAATAAGGTGTGACAGAATTATATTACATATTAGAAACAAATAAGGCTTAAAATTTAAAGGTCAACATCTTATAACTCTAAAAAAACCAAAAATGAATCATCAGAAACTAGAAAACAAAACTAACTGAAAATCCTCCATGGATCAAGAGTGACATCACCCTTAAGCCACCACCACCAAAACCATCATGATATGGGACACTAGAAATGGGAACCACAAACATCTTCGATATGTCTTTCCATTTCCAATATCATACATATAAACGTATATAAACACCCAAAGGTGTATGTCGGGTGTGAGCCACATCCTAGTAACACTACACACAAAATAAAATATGCCATGCCAAAAACATTATAACAAAAATTAACAAGTATATTTTTATAAAGGTATAGAAACATTTTTAACAAAATCATCTTAATGAGAAAAACATCAAAGGAGGTACATTTTAGAGGGAAAACATGTTGTGATTCTAATATGAAACAAAAATTTCATTGTATGCCAAATGTAAGTACAATATCACAAGGGAGAGCTATGTCACAAGAAAGCTCTATAGGAACGAGTTATAGTTGGACACTAGGTACATCGTATATTTGAGAAATGTTGTATAGAATTAAAACAGACCATCATACTCAGGATTGATCCACTATAGGGTAATATATCCAATGTTCCACCGGTCCCTAATCATTTTTAGTTTAGTTAGTGTTCTAACCTCAAGATTGTTATGAATAAAAGGGCCTCGGCCATGTCGATACAAATAGTATACTTGTCCTAGTCACCCATCCATCTTCTAAGATTTTATTTTTCTTGTCAGTTCCCATTACACACATCACATAAAACATGATATTCACACACGGATAATCTGATCAATATAAAACATGTGATAAAAAATCATATCAAAAACCTAAATCTTATTTTCAATCCAAACGCACACCAAATCAATTTCAAAGCATGTTTCACAACATTTACATATTTTATCAAACACTATTAAGAATCAAACAAGTAAGCACGCATGACATACACAGGGAACAAAAACCATTTCCTTTGGAAAACCATTTTCACCAAAAACACACCTTGAATACTTTTAAAACACATTTCACACCCATTGGACAATACATAGCACATTACCTAGAATAATGGAAAGAATATAAATGTCACCAAATAATTTGTAATCACTAAACCACAAACCTCAAGTGTATAAATTTGTATAATCTAGTGGAAAAACACAACCACACGACAATAGAACCCTATAATTAAAGGTTTTAGGTCCAGTAGATCAAATATCCTTAGTGGGGGGGGGGGTGAATCAGTGTAGGAGATATTAAAACTAATTCCCCTTAGAATCTTGTTTCTTTGTTAAAAAATCCCACATCTCCCTTTATCCTATATAAATATATAAGAATATAAAGGAAATAATTCACAAAACACATTGATTTTTACTTGGTTCATCCTCACTGCGCTATGTCTAAGAAGAATACAAGGGTGATGTGATGATGTACCAAAACCACTAAATATCACTACAAATTACAAAGTTCAGTGTAGATTTTTTTAAGAGGTGGTGCCTCAGTCAAAGACCGAGGCACAATTTATTAATAAAAAAGAAAGGGATTTACAAAAGTCTGAAAGACGGAAACTTATTACAATCCTTGTGGAAGAAAGGGAGCGATTCGTCAGGAAAATCATCCAACCAGGTAACAACTTGATTGACTCCCTTATTGGAAAGACTATCGACAACCATGTTCGCTTCTCGGAAGATATGAGTGGCAATGTAGTTGAGATCCCTAAGCGAGTCAAGAAATTTCATCCAACGAGAGATAAGAGGCCAAGCAAGGTACACCACCCCTTTCCAGATAGCCTGGACAATAGTGGTTGAATCACATTCAATCCATAGGTTGAGCCAACCCTTTTGTTTGGAAAAATCCACCGCATGAATGACTCCCAACATTTCTACTTCTAAAGCCGAGGCCGTATCACATCCACCGAAGAAGAAACCAAGGAATCTACCAAGAAAATATCTGAAGATGGAACCACAGCCTGCCGGACCCAGGTTTCCTCTAGAGGCACTGTCGACATTCACTTTGATCCATCCTGGAAGTGGGGATTTCCAGAAGACCTCAAAGGTACGTCGGGGTTTCCAATAAGAGCCCGCAATTTGAAGTCGGCAGAGGATCTCAAAATCACCAACAGAGTTGTCACAATGATCCTTCTAAAGAGAGGCAGCATCCTTGATGGCTATGAGAATACGCATTTTACCAGCATTGAGATAGATAGAGCAATTATTATGAATGAAATTATTTCTATCATACCAGATCACATGCAGGAGCTCTGCCACCGCAGCTAGAAAGAGATTCCTAATTTTCTTGTAAGCTTCCCAAATAATGCAATATTGAATTTGAGAGCTAATAGAAGAAAGAAGAGACCATTTGCAACAAAAAATGTTAGAAATGTAATTCCAAAGATCTGCAGCTGCAGCACAAGACAAGAACAAATGATTAGCATCCTCAGGATGTTGGTTGCACAGGTGACATCTAGAACAAAGATATATCCAAAATGATTGAAGACACACATCACTGGGGACCCTATCATGAGAAACACGCCGAAGCAGAGAGAGTTGTGAAGGCTTCAGCCAAGGTTTTCTAAAATCATTCAACCAAACAAAGTTAGAATCATAGATACTAAAATTGTTTTTGTAGAAATTTTTAGAATCCAGAACACAATTTGGAGCAGGTTCCCAAATAAGAAAGTCATCAGCATCAGAAAAATGATAATTTTCAATGATGTGACTGATGTGGTTTGGAAGGATGATGTCGTGAGAGTTAACAACCTCACTTATAGTGTAGCTTTTGTTCACAGGAGTAGTGGTGGAAGTTAGAATGGAGATTAAAGGAACACCAGTCCAGTTTTCAAGACAGAAACTCATAGAGGAATCACCACTAACCATCCATCTAGAATTGCTCATGATTTTAAGGAATGAACGCCTAATGGATGGACAGATAGAAGAAGTGATATAACCCAAATTACCATTTTGAATATCGGTCACAAATCTTTTCCTAAGAAAGGTCAAGGAATCAGAGTTACTATGAATCAAATTCCAAGTCATTCTAGCTTGAAGAGATTCATTAAAAAACTTAAGATTCTTAATGCCAAGTCCACCTTTATTGAGGGGTTTACAACATGTCGCCCAAGGAATGGTGACAAGTTTTCTTTGTTCCAACTTATCTCTTGACCCAAAACATCTTCATAATGTTCCAGGGAAATTTTGAGATTTTTAATGTTCTTTTTATCACCCTTTAAAAATAAAATTATATAATCTTCATATAAATGGTGGGTGGGAACATTTATGTTTCTAGAGGCCTGAATAGGATTGATTTTTTTTTATTCACAAGGTTCGAAAGAAGAATGCTTAAATAATCCTCAATAATAGAAAAAATAATTCCAGAGAGGGGGTCACCTTGCCTAACCCCCTTGGTGCATTTGAAAAAACCTTTAGGGGACCCATTGACCAGCATGGAGATGGAGTCCGAATTGAATAAGGTGTGGATCGTGGTAGTAAAAGATTCATTACAACCCCAATTCTTATGAACCATAAAAATGAAGTTCCAGTCCATGGTGTCAACAGCTTTACTGATGTCTAACTTAATGGCCAGACTACCTCCTCTAGAAACTTTATTAAGCATATTAGCGCATTCAGAGGCAAGGCAAATGCAATCTTGAATAGTTCTACCTTTGATAAAACCAAATTGGTTCCAAGAAACAATTTTATTGGAGATGGAGGAGAGCCTATTTGCAAGAAGTTTGGTGATAATTTTATAAAGGGTGTTGATGAGAGAAATGGGTCGGAAAAGATGAATCTCAGCAGCATTGTCCACTTTATGAATAAGAGTAAGGAATTGAGCATTTAACCCATGAGGAAGAAGACTAGTGGAGAAAAAGGATTTAACCAATTTACAAACATCCACAGGGATGAGATCCCAGTATTTTTGGAAGAATCCATTGTTGAAACCATTAGGACACGGGGCACTATTGGGGTTGAGACTGAAAACAGTGGCCCTAATTTCATGATCCATAGGTAGGCTTAAGAGATGATCATTGTCCTTAGCTGTGACCATATAGGAATGATGTCATGAAGAAGGTCCTTACAAACCTCTGGACCATTAAATAAATTGTGAAAGTAATCAACAACATGATTAGAAATGGCATCTTCAGTGTTAATAAGAGTGTCATCAACTATAAGAAAGGCAAGGGGCCTACAAATATTCCTAATTGTTTGAAGGGAATTGTAAAATTTATTATTACTATCCCAATCCGAAAGCCATTTGGTTTTAAATATTTGCTTCTGTATGTTATCCTTGATCTTCAAAAGAGAGTTAATCTTCAAAGAAGTAGTAATTTTAGCTTGAGGATCAAGAGAGAAATCAGAGAAGGTGTTGGAGCTTTGAATATGAATGAGGTCATTCTCCAAAGAGGAGATGTCCGTGTCAAGATGCTTTGTTTTAGAGTAGCACCAACCCTTTAGTTGTTGTTTCAAAAGTTTTAATTTAGAAATGAATGAAAAATAATAATTTTGGTGCCTCATGCCAACCTAGAGATATTTTATCATATCGGAACATTCTGGGACCTCAGCCTAAGCATTGTTAAATTTAAAAGGGAGGAGAGTTTTTTAGCCCTTAGAGGTGAAGCTGACAAGAATGGGATGATGATCAGAGTTGATCCTAGGTAAGGTAATACTAGAGATGGAATCCCATTTATCATGGGTAGAAGAATTAGTTAAAGCTATGTCAAATTTTCTAGCCACCATCCTGTTGAGTCACATTCAATACCAAGTATATTTAGCACCCATAAGGTCAATTTCAATAATATCATAGTCCTCAATAGAGGCTTTAAATTCTCTAGTTGATATGGTAGAATGATACTGTCCAATCGTTTCACTTAGGAGAAGAATGGCATTAAAATCACTGATCACCATCCAGGAGTCCTGAACAGAACTAGAGAGGAAAAGAAGGTCATCCCAAAGATATCTTCGTTATTGATATCTATTTTTAGCATAAATAAAAGGTCAGACAGTACGAACACCAGTAGAGGAAAAATCATAGAGAAGCATTTGATCAGAATTTCTAACCACATTAACAGATTGCAAAGACATATGATAAAAAACCCAAATATTTTTTGTAGAAGTACCTTCCTTTAAAGCACCAAGGAATTTATACCCAAAAGAGCACAAGTGTAATTATTTCAGAGAAAAATTAATTTTAGGCTCAGTAATAGCAAAAAATTTTGGTTTGTGAGTCAAAACAAATCTTTTTAACACAATAAAAGTATCAGAGTTAGCTAAACCCTGACAATTCCAAAATAAGAAATTCATTTAAACCTGTGTTTGGATCTAGAACTCCCTTTTCCCCCGAGCCCTTATTTCTTGCTGACCTGCTTGATTCATGTGAGGAAGAATGATTGGATTTCTTTCCCTGCGTATTCGTAGAAGGGGAAACAAAGACATTAGTTTCAGGTTTAATATCAGCACCCTGATTTTTTGTAAAGGGATTTTAGCTACCAGTGGGGTCGCTGAGATAACATTTGGAGGAAAAACAGATGTGGAGGCATCAAATTCACCTGAGGCGACAATCGTAGTGGCCAAGGATCCCACTGCCACTACCTGATCACTATGGCCTGTCACCTTGTTGGTGTAAGGATTTTCAGTTTCCATCCGCACCTGATCTGAGGTGGCATTGGTGATTTTATTGAGAGTAGGCTCCATGTTTAATTCCATATAGGTCTCCTTTGAAGGAGGTACAGGATGAGCGATTTTGTCAGTTGTACCTTTTAATTGGTCAGCAACCTTGTCAGTGAGGTGTGTACCCACTGCATTAATAAGATCCTTATCAACAAGACAAATGGAGGATGGGGAGATACCTGCAACCTCACCCTTTGACTGCATACCTACAACCTCATGATTCTCCATATGAGGCACTTCCTGAAGACCATCACTAGAAGATTCATGATGGTAATCCACACATTTCTTGCTTCGCACCTTCAGTTCTATGTCTTCCCTTAGATTATGATCAACGTTTATAAGAATAGTAGCATCCACAGGAGGCCCTACCTGAGGACCCTCACCCGAATCCTAATGGAAATCCATCTGCAAAATTTGTGAACCTAAATCAACCTTATCATCATTGAGGGACATCCCAATTGAGGCCACCAAAATAGAAGTGCTCTTCCCACTGGATAAGACCCGAGGCATCGCCTGTTGGCCATCGCCTAATATGCCGCAGCCTAAGTTAGTTTCATCAGACACAACCAGAGGGTGTTCGAGGATGTCCCACACTGAAGACTCAATTTCAGCCATGATAGCAGCATTAGTATCCTCGATCTCCTCCTCCTCTTCCAAATCGGACAATTTGACACTAGAGGTCTCCCCCACCAGAGGTAGTTTCTTCGCACATCACCCCGCTTTTTTCAGATTATTATATTGTATCCTTGCGGCAAAGGATTGATCCCTCATCTTCTGACGAACCTGAGTCCACCCATCGTCCTTCTATTAGTCATCTCGTGACTTCACCTGGCGGTTCATCACACGACAGTTCATGAGATAATTGCCAACAATCTTACACAAATCACAGAAAGGAGGTCGTCCTTCATATTCCAATCGGATGTAGACTTTGTACTCATTTGCGTTGAAGGAAATCGAATCAGGAAGTTTGTGACCAAGTTCAACTTCCACCATGACCCTCGCGTACAAGACAATCTCAGCATTGATCGTCCGATGATCTATCTTCAGCAGAGTTCTGATGCATGAGGCGATGTCGTTTAGGATTTTGGGATGCCAAAAAAAGAAATTTAGACCATATAATCGCACCCAGATCTGAGCCGTCGTGTTTCGGTGAGTGTGAGGATTGATTGAGAAATCTCATTCAGAGAGACGCAGCTGACCTGGTTTCATATTAATATTTCTAAGATTCCAGATTCGGTCGAGCTCCTCCTGTGAGTTTAGAGGAATGTGAAAATATCCACGACCGATTGGAACGAGCTTCCAAGCAATGAAACCCCAAATATGTGAGATCCTTGGATTGAGCTCCTAAGCCGGCCATGGCTTGTCACCCATCACGTAAGAAATGCGACCCAACACCGAGAACATACAGTATTCGGTTCACTACTTCAAAGCCTCCGGATCGACCTCCACCACATAACGCCTGTCATATAATTTCTTGCAGAAAGGCGATTTCCTCGCGGTAGCAGTGCACAAATCTGTGCCTTTCAACGCATCCAGGAAGGAAACCATCTTAGGTTTTACTTTTGGAATGGTTTCTTCACTATCCACATCGCCTCCATTGTCCCCACAAATAGAAAAGCGGTGAGAATTGAATCTTCCGGGAACAAGAAACGAAGCGTCCATGAGATCAAAAAACAGAGAATAAAAGCAAAGGAAACCCTAAACACTCGTGATTTTAGAGAGAGATGGTCCTCCATCTCTTCATATAGAGTCACGTTCATGGTAGATCATATATGACCAGGCTCACTGCCTTTACAAGGATTGGGGTTCCTCACTTCATTCCCAAGGGTCACTCCCTAGGTCTCTTCTTCTGGATCATTGCCTTTGGGAATATTCAATGTCTTCCTCTTCATTATCTCACAACTCTTATAAGGGATTCACTCATAGTTTATACATTTGTAGTTCCATTTATTTGAATTAAAGAACACATCCTCAACTATAGGTAGATGCCCTATTGAATTTTGTTTTTCTCCCATAGATGAAATCCACTTTTCCACGTACTATTAGGTTATTGGAAATTGCATTAGAAAAATATTTTAGATCTTTTTCATGATTCCTTTACTCCTCGATGAACCACCTTATCTATTCTATGTACCACCTTGCTTCCTCCATGTAATGTGTATCAGGTATGGTATGTGGATCACCTCCTCTACGAACTGCCTCCAATTCTGCATACCACTTCTCCTTCGAGGATTGCTTCTCCCACGTACTGCCTCCGCCTGCGCTATTGTATACTGTTGTCATGTATCGGCTCTATGAACCACCTTAGTGTACCACTTCAATGTATGCCTATGAATTTTCAGGAATGTTCTTCCTCCACGGACAACCTTCATTACACAGACCCATATTCCTTTATGGGGTATAGTGCCATGCAAAAATCATTTTCCATAATTTCTTTGGTGAGAACTACATCTCCCTTCACGAAATTCTCCCTTTTGAATATCCTTCAAAAATCATTGAATTCCCAGAGTGATGATTTTCTCTAATGAAATTTTCTCTCTATAATAGTAAGATTATAAATCCTTATATAGGAAAATAGATCCATAAAATATGATAATCCGTGATTACCCAAATCATTAATGTGGTACAAGATTCTCCACGTTCTTCATGTCCTGAAAACCATTCTTCCCAACATTGTTCGTGTACTACAATTATTCTATTTCCATAGCCCAAATCAGCATCACATTTTCACCAATGATTCCATTCATAGCTTCTCAAATTATCACATCATTTTAGTGAACTGCAAACATTCCTGTGTACCGCAAGCCTTCTAAATACCACATGATTTCATTGTAAATTGTTTTCTCCCTGTGAAATATTTTCATACACATTCTGCATCTCATGCTATGTGGTTCCCTTCCATTACCAATTTCATTCGACGTTCTAGGTACCACCATTGAAATACACAAACCATGTTTCATAGATATCATATTGTTCATTCCTATTTGGTGAATCATCCTTTTCCAAAAAACCAACCACCTGATTTTTTTAGCCAAAAAATCTGGAAATCACGGTGAAATTGCACCACCTTAAACACTTGTATCATCAAACACCAACCATGCTCATTTGTAGTCATTTGGATTTATCAAAAAATATAGTCACACCCAAAACATACTGATAGGACACTACGAGGTATTTCATTCCAACATAATGTTTTAATTATAAACGTCATGATTGAGACCAAAATAACAAGATTCAACCCTAAATAGTTCACACAATCTATCAGATATATGAAACACTGCGATATCAGATTAGAAACCATAGAAAAGAAAATAAACCATGGTATAAGGGTAGTTATATGAAGAAACCAAACCAAACCCTCCATGGGAATGAACATCCTAGAGAGTAGGGAGGAGTATTTGAGGTGCATAGGGATGGAAATCCTAAGCGGTGAATAAAATTGGGGATTTGGGTTTAAATCCGTAGAGGACACAACTTTAATTTTAAAAACAAAATAGTGGATTTTAAACGGAACATTATTTTCCTACACAGTATTCCAAAACAAGAAGTAAATATACGCCCATCACTGTCCTAGATGGAAAAGGCACACAGTTTTCTCGCACGACCAACAAAAAATTTGTCAACCATGTTTTCCATATCTACCTAAAAAAATATATAGGTTGCACGTTTTAAAAATATATATGGAAACCATGTACCTCAAGATTTCAAGTCTCAAAACATAATTTTTTTACCAAAAGCACATTTTAAAACCATGGAAGAATGATATGATTAAAAATAAACAAAAAAATACCTCATAATAAAATCATGTGTGTGATAGTATAGTTATTTATTAAATGAGAAATAACTCCCCCAATGTCAAGTGCTACGCTATCATCAAGTCATAAAATAGACACACATCTCCAAAAAATTACTAAACTCTATATAAATTATATAATACTAAGGTAATTATATGTATAAAAACCTTAATTCTCAGCGACTATACTATGGTTAGTGAAATTAATGGGTTTAATGATCCTAAATTAATCAATGAATATAATATGAGTTAATATAGATAGATTTTATTAAAAATATTAGGTATTCCTGAACAAAAAAACTCTATAGAATAACTTTATCCGCATATATCACCTCAAATATATCATTTCTAATGACATCCACCAACATATCCATGATCAACCCCCGGTCCCTAGGTATGGGGAGAGTCCTAAGGTTTTCAAATCATTTATTCATCATACATCAAAGGTCTAATATCCTGAGGAATTAGGTACTATTAAAATGTTCAAGTGGAAAATTTGTGTTGATATTATATCTGAAGGTGAATAGATACCTATAGTTTAAAACTAAGGAATGTTGGAAACATTATCCACTAATTACTATGTCCTTTATAAAAACTAATAACCTCGTCAAATCCATTACTATATGTTTTAAAACACCCATCCCTATAGAAATATGAGACGGATGTTTATCACTAAATCCTCATAGGTTAAGACTTTGACATCCCTAACGACTAAGAAAATATGTCAATTGATATACTCATCATAAATTTATGATTAATTTCTTCTTGATAAGAACCTATCCATTAAAACATTGTCTTTGTCAACTAAATCATTATTAGAACCTTCATATATATTAAAAAAGGGAAACGAATTAAAGAATGTTTGCTTGATGGATGAAAAGTCACCTCAATGTTCCATTATCACAAATCATCATTGAGAATAATATTAATATAATATTTTTGAACATCCTTGAATTTTATTCTAAAATATTTTACACTAGATCTCCCTAAAAGAGGAATGAGAATATCTTATCCCTTTTCGAACATTAGTTTCAAGGAAAAGATCTCAGTATGAAACTTAGCCAAAAAATATCTTAAATTATTTTACTCTAATTAATATTGAAAGTATAAAGGATTAATTGTTGTCAAGACACAACTCTTAGTAAGATTGTTGGATAGGGAATTAAGTGAATCTTTCATACAGAAAACAGACTAAAGGAGATCACATTCTTCTCTATCTAAATATGTATCTCATGATTAGAGACATCCTTATCATAATTTGAAATATGTATCACTATAACTCATTATGATAATTTATCGATGAATAATATTCCTTGAGTCAAACTCATGTATGATTAGTCAGAGTGTACTAGATCATCTCACCAATTGAATCCACATAGATTTATCATCCACTAGTTATCTATACAAATCAAAACAAACTCCTAATACTGAGATATAGATTTCATTTAATGTATTTTAAAATTAAATTCATTTTAATTTCAAATATATCATTCATGATTAAAAAACATTTTAAAATATGTATTATGCATGCACCATATATAGGTCTTTACCCCACAATTATAGTGATCTTGATTAATCATGTTTAGTAGACTATGAGAGACCTTTTATCAAATTGTGGGATTTAGTAAATATAAAATACAGAATTACAAGCCAACATATAATGTTAAGCTTAGATGATTTTTTTTCTTACCCAAACAATGAAATCCTAACTATTTTCTAAATCCAGATTCAAACATAACTCTCATATAAATATTAGATATGACATTTCATGACTCATCCCCACTAAAACCCCTCCTAGGCTAGTAGTAAAGTTTATTATAACCCTTGAAACTCTCCTAAAATAGTTCATTGGTTAGTGACTACTGAAAAAGGTATGGAAAAATAATATGGAAGAGTTTCCATCTATTATTCCCTAAAATATGTAATCAACCACTAATCAAAGGGAAAATATTAAAATAAAATAACCAATAATCCAGACAATGATACAATATGAATGTAATGAGAATCTAAAATTTTGATAATATTTTTAATGTAAATAACAACATGGAAACATCACCTATGAAAAAAACTCTACCAATTCCAATATTAAAATATATCATTTTCCAGTAATGTCTAACCTTTCCACAAACTATGTAATTTATATTTTATAAAAATGGTATACAAAATCAAGGATTAGTATACAAGTATACACAATAGGTTCCTCCCCAAAAATTATCATGCTGAGGTGGTAAAAGTATAATAAAACTTTAGTGGATAAACAACAAAATTGACTTGTGTCCAAAACCCAAGACAACTATAAACCCATCTCACTAAGGTTTTCTTTTCAAATATAATAAAATATACATAAGTAGTAAAAAATGAAAATATAATAAAGGAGGTAACCGACACGTAGATCTCCACTAATCTATTCACATTCACATCCTAAAGGAATTAATTTTTTCAATATTATCCACTTACACATCCACAGTCCATAACTATATCAATATATTATAGCCCCATTCCTCGTTTTCATAACACAACCACAAAAAAATCTTTTTATATTAAATACTGATCTTTTATAAATGAAATTCCCTTTTTAATGAATAAATTCCTTATTCAGTATTGTAGTTAGAGAAAATACATGCACTGTTTTGTTTATTTTAGACCATTATATGGTCTTTCAAATTTACAATACCATTCAGAATCATAACAAATGACAATTTATATATTGTACAGAGACCATTATGGGTAGTATATTTGGTGATATGATAATGTCTATATGACATAGAAAAAGGAAGTGATGGCCATGACTAATAGGATCATAACCTATGATTACAATTTATCGAAGCATCCAAGGGAGATAGCGTCACATGGAACTGCTCGTGGCCAATCCCAAACCATGATTAATTAATTAATGAAAAAAGAGAAACTATTTACAAGAGAAATTCAATCTCATCAAGATCTGAACCCAAACCATGTTCATGAAACCACCCCCAGGAAAAACTCATTATCTCACACCATACCCTTTGGTAATTAACTAGTGTATTAATGGGATATTTATATAGAACCTAATTAAAAAAATTATTCTATTTTCTTCCATTGCAATAATGATTATACTTGTTTATTTTTTATTACTTTTTAAAAGATTATATACCGAGTTAGATAATAATTTGTTTCTGATAGGATGAAATAAAAATTTAACTTTTGGGAAAAATATTGTTTCAATCTGAAACTATTTTGGATGAATTCAATAATTTTTTATATAATTTTTTTTAATTAAAATCTATATTCATTATATAATATTTATTATTTGTATATGAATATATAATTTTATGAAGTTAATTGTAATCTCTATAAGGCTTAGAGAGCTATTATAATAAAAAAAATATTTTTTAAAAAATGGGGATTTTTTATTTTAAAGTGAAAATTCCAATATTTATATAATTATTTTTATAAAATAAAAAATAATACATATTATAATGTTGAAATTATAAAATGGTGAATTTTTCATAATTTACAAAGATAATAGAATTTTTAGGTCAATATTAAATAATGTATAAATACATAGAATGTATATTGGCATCATAAAAAATCAAAAGTGATATTATAATATTCCATGGATTTTTATTTCAAATTTATCAAGAAGGTATATGTTTTTAAAAATCCCTCTTACTTTACTTATGATTCAAAAGTAATGATTTGCCCATTTTTATCCCATTCATCACTTCTGTAAACCTTTTTGTACACCAGTTTTGCTACCAAAATTATCCTATGATTTTCCATTTCATGAATGTTTTTAGTGAAGACATATATCTACATTGAATAAATGGTATTCAAAAAGTTTTTCTAATTCTACATTTATTGCAGGTTTACATGTTTGTAACCCACACTCCTTAATCAAGGGGATTAAATGGATAACAGACCTCCTTATGTTTTATGATCTATGTGGGACACATATGCATGCACCTGATGTGAATGTGAAAGGTGGATCTTGAATTATATATCACTCTAATTCATTAGGTAATGTTTTCATATCATTGAATTGCATTTATGGTGAAGGATATGTAATTTTAATCACAATATGTCATTCTTTCTTAGCAGTTATAATTGAAATTTATAATAATGCCATGTTTTATGTTGTTTACACATTCTTGTGTTGTCATTATATTATCATGTTATATCATGCATCATTATCCTATATTATTATTCACACCACTCTTATGTTACCTAAATATACTTCTTATCTCACATGTACAAATTTAACTTATTATATATATTATTTATTATCTTACTAGGATTTGTATTTCACCCCTTTCTTATATATATCCTCATGTAATGTCTCAAAGTTTTAAAAGATCCATGGAATAAAATGGTTTGTTTTGGAGTTCTAAAATAAAGATTTTGTACCCATGTTTCAATTTATTGTTCCATGTACCTAATTTCCCAAGGACAATGGGGTTTATAATATTATTGGGTTATATTAATTATTAATTTATATAATAAGTCCTTAATTAATAAGTATGAATATATGGGTTTTTATTTTTGGTATTAGAGAAAATTCAGGTTACTTTTGTGAATTGGGATTCGAAAACACTTATAAAACCCTTAAATATAAGGATACTACTAGGGAAAAATCCTTAAATTATAGTATAGTATATATTAAATTGATTCCAATAAAATTCGTTGTTATCTTAAAAAAAAAGTGGATGTGTATCTGTAGAGTTTTATATAGGGGTAATAACCTCAAAAGGGTTCATTGTGATTGACTCAATCATCACCTAGAACATGAAAATATGTATTTCTTCACATCTGGTTTGACAATTCTTGGGGATTTGATTTAGTAAATTTTTAGTTTCATGAAAAACCATTATTAATGATACAAAATTTACCCTAAGACATTATATTAAAAAATATATCATGGACAACTTAGATCAAAACCTATAACATCTTACATTTAGAAATTTTTGTCATTTATGAGTTATCCCTTTAATGTTAAGGGATTCCCATTTATCTATTTTATAGTATTTAAATTCTCATCCCTGGGTGAATTTTGGAAGAAGTGAGTGATTAGAAGTGGAATAAAATAGTGAAATTTCTGCTTCTCATCCATTCATGAACATCCAATATCCTATAAGATTATGGTTCATTGAATTATTTAATATCATTCTTGTTCAGTATAATTATTAAAACATTATAGCTAAACATTGAAGTTGATCAATTGATAAAAATTAATAGTAGAGAAATCATATCTATATCAAATGATTCATATTAAAGAAAATATCATTCATTATGTAATTCCCATAGGAAGGGAATCCGACAATGTGTTTCCTGAATAATTTCAGGTTCATCCTCTTAACCATGAGATTGTGATCTCAATCATTCTCATACATAGTGATTTTCCAATATCCAATACTACATATAGAGTTTCCATTCTTTTAACATGAGTATATGAATAAGAAATTATAAAATAATCTATAAAAAGAGTTTATATTCCCAAGTGCATCACCCTGGGGAGAACCAGTCATCAACATCAAGAAAAATGATCAGTTGATGAACCTATAAATTGATTATCATGATCTAATAAAGATCAGGATAAGTAACAATAATTATCTTTTTAGGATTGATGACTTTTTCTATAATCTACATGGAACACAGTACTTATCTAAGAAGATATTAAATTGGGTTATGATCAAGTAATGGTGAAGAAGGAGGATATATCCACGAACAGTTTTCAGAAAATGTATACACACTGTTGGATCATAGTGATTCTATTTGGACTCAATAATTCTCAAGATATCATCATGGACATTATGAATAGATTCTTTATGTATTAGCACTAAACTTCATTGGTAGTGTGTTTATATGATATTCTTATCTACTCCAAAATGAAGGTGTTACATGATTATAATTTGAATATCATACTTAATAATTCGTGAAAGGAAACAAAATACAAATATTAATGTACATATGGGATTTACAAGGTTAAAAAAATTTATTGGGGAATTATATCACTAGAAAAGGGATATCTATGGATACATCAAAAATAGAGGTATGGCTTAGTCCACCTTGGTGTTATAAATCCATAGTGTTAATTGATTGGATTGGTACTATCATTGATTTGTGATAAACATATCAGGATTTTATATCCCACTAAACAATATATCATCAATGTGGGTGATATTTTTCATGAATGATGAATGTGAATAAATCATTAAAGAGCTAAAAAAATCTAATCACAATAGTTTTTTCCACAATAACATATAGTGGGGAAAGATTTGTGATCTTGTTGGATACATTGAAAAAGTGTGTAGATTTTATACTCATTCGTGATGAAAAAAATGAGAGCATATACATCTCCTTATTTAAATATTAATAACCAAAGCTACTCAACACATGATCTTAAATTGGCTGATGTGATATTTCAGTTGAATATTTAGTGACATTATATCAATAAGGAGAAGTGTGACTTATATACGGTTCATAAAATCCAAAAATAAATATTTAAATATAATGATATCAATATTCACCAAGGATGTAAGTTACATATGATCATTTATTATTATTATTCAATTAATTTTAATCCTTGGATGGTGAGCATAGTGGATGATTCTTTAATAAAAGGACCCTGAAACACTACCCTTGATGAGGATTCAAAGGGATCTTATATTATAAGACATAAAATGGGGGGAAAGTAATTAGAAAAGTTTCTTCATCATATTTCTCAAATAAATTTTCAATAATCCATTATTTATAGGATCAAGGATTCCTAGGAAGATGATGAGGTACTTAAAAAAGGAAGAAAATATTCCATCGTTCATATTTTCTAAAGTTGATGTCATAAGATTTGGAACCTGGATATGTGTACCATAAAAACCAAAACATAAGAGGGAACTTCATGATTTTGTGAATAGCTCATCCTTCTATATTCATCCATGAAACATGAATATGTATCTAGATTTGAAGAAGAACTTCTAGAGGGATAAAATTAAGAGTGGGATTATGGATTTTGTATCAGGATGTTTGGAATGAAAACAATTCATAGATAAATGAAATAATTATAATGGTAAGATGAAACTATCTACAATTATAATATGGAATTGGTTGAAAATATCCATATATTTATTTGTAGGACTCCCCATGAAACTGATTGAAAATACCTTTTTAAGGGAGGTAGTTAATACAGTTACATAGTCAAAACATTTAATTTACATCAAGAAAGATTTATCTCTTCACCAAATTTCCAAGATATACATAAGGGGAGTGGAAAGACTGAATAGAGGTCCACTCTCTATTGTATCTGATTGTGATTTTAGGTTTACCTCAATCATTTGGGGATTCCTTAACTAATAATTGGATACAAAATTGAGTTCTAACACTACTTATCACCCTCAGATGAATTGTTAGTCTGATGGGGCCATTAAAACACTCAAGGATATGATGAAATACTATTAAATGATTTCCCAACATTTTTGGGTTCAAAAAATTCTTCTATTGGATTTATCATATACCAATGGTTTCCATTCTAGCATTCAAAGGGGACCTTTTGACTATCTATATGGGATGAGGTGTCCTAATCTGACATTATTGGATGATGTTGGAGAGAAGAATCTAATGGTTCATGACCATATCTAGGAAATGATATATAATTATCAAACCATTAAGTATGTTATGAAATCCTCACAATGTTGAAAAAAAAAGTTGTATTGACACTCATTGATGGAGACTACAGTTTGGGGTTAGAGATAATGTGTTCCTTCGTATATCACTGTGGAATAAGTTAATGAGTTTTTTGAAGAATGGAAAGCTTATTTGAAGATATATCGACCACTATTTGATCCAATATCACATCTAATATGTGTAAAATTGAAAATCACTCACACCTAACCTATCTCAAGTATATGATGTATTTTTTGTATCCCTATTGTGGAAATTAAAACCTAACCTCTAAAATATGCTGAATCCATAGGTTATACCATCAAAGAGTTATCTTTAATATAACAATAACAATTTAAGATCTTATATCATAGACAATATTTTTCTATGAAACATGAAATCTCACATGGTCAATGTGTTGTGGCAGAACCACAAGTTTAATTAATCAAAATGGGAACAAAAATGGGAGATGAAATCGAATTACCCTCATGTGTTTTGGTGTATGAATGAAATTTTGACCATGAAATTTTTGAATGGAAGAGTAGCATAATGACTCAAAATTTTTGTAAATAAAATTAACTTTTTGAATGAATAAATTAGTTATTTAGTAATGTAGTTATTAAAAACACATTCTCCTCTGGTTATTTTGGACATTTATATGGATAATCAAATTTTAAATACCATTATGAATCATAACCAAAAATAATAGAGTCTTTTTAAAATGACCATTAATATTAGAATATTATGTGTTATTACAAAGTCCATTTTACATAGACAAAGGAATTGATGGCCTCCAAAATAAGGATTGAACACAATAAACCACATTTATTAGATCTTATGAGGGAGATAACATCATAATGATTTTCCCCTTAGAAAACATTAATTGAGATTCAAAAATAAGTTTGAGAGAAACTATTTATGGTAGAATTTCAAGATCGTAAAGATCATGTAAAAACCCATTTTAGTTGATCAAACCCATGCAAATGTATCAACTACATGTCTTACAATTTTTGAATTCAATATCTTAATAAAGGGATATTTATCTAGACCCTAATTATAAAGTCACAAATTTTATCTAAAGTAGGATACATTATTTTTTGTTCTAAATAAAATATACAACCCAAAATATGATGCATAATCATGTTAAGGAGGTATCAGGTGCGTTCGGGTCTTGTTTGATGCCCATAGCCCCGAAATGGGAAAAACATACTGGCATGCAATATTTGTTTGAAACCGTCAGACCCACTACGCATGGCCATGTGAAATTATAGACTTTTGGTACAATGATATTTTTCATGGATTGTACACGATTAGTAAACAATTTCTCCTAACCATGTGTTGTACACCTTAAAGCAGTGATTGAAGCATGGTGGGTGCACGATATGGATGAACCATGCCCATTATAAAAAGTGTGAAATTTTGGTTATACCCATAGTTAACGAATTAAATCCTTTATTTATTCTCCCCTATATTTCTCTATAATATCCTCTATCTTTTTCCATATGAAACCCTAATTATCCTCCAATATAGTATATCATATTACTCTTTCATCCAGTATAAAATCCATTCACTACCAGATTCTATAGAAATCTAGATGTACGATATAGAATCCTCTCCACTCTATTTTAGGATGTTTCTCCCATTTGTTTTTCTATTTGAGTGAAATATCTATTTACCCATTTTCCATAAACTTTACAGTTTTAATTTTCATCAAAACTAGATCATTTAAAACATTGACACTAGATGAGGAATGATCTCTGAGCCCAAGTTAGGTGTTACATTCCTTTTTCATCGTTTCATTGCATTTCATAAATTGTGTCATTGTGCTTCTCACCGGGCCATTTAAGAAAAGAATCCAAATTCTGAATTATATCATTATGATTCATTTCCCGCATGTACTATAATTATATTTGATTCCAACTCACCTCGGAGGTGGATGTCCTTAGATTATGTCTCCCCTTGGGTATAGATATGCCTTATAGGCGCTTATTCTATTGTTCTAAAATGATTTGATACACCTTGAGATGTTTTCTCATGAAACAAATTCCTTGAGTAGCTAAATTAAATTTTAAGGTTGTAAATCCATTTTCATAAGACTCTATACCTTATTCTATGACTGATTTTCTTATATTAGATGAATTGGATAATGGGATAGGATATTTGGCATATGCCTACAGTCCTAAGAAAATTAACCTAATGAAATTATTTGGAGATTATGTCTATTGTGATCTAATGGATTGAGTTATATGTATTATACCATAAATTAAGATTTTTTAAATATTAATTTAATTTTGGGGCTTTCTCTTTATAGAATAGGGTGAAACAAGGGGTTTTGAATTAAAGATCCCTTTACTGGACATTCGTTCCACTTTTTTAGAATTGATAAACCATAGAAAACACACTGGGTGAAACATAAAATATTATTTAGATGGGTTCTCAGAGTGTTATATATATTCACCTCTAGGAGAGTGACATTGATTCCCTAGGTTATACCCCCTGAACATTATCATAGGTATGATTTGTTAAACTATGCCTAGATTGTGACTCATTCCCCAATGTGTGATTCCAAGTATGGACTCATAGTCTATTATTTACATTTCACCAGCCATGGAGTGAGACATGGGACATCATCATTGATTTCTCTTGTATGGGATCCTTTTAATTGGTTATGTGATGTTTCCTTGAGTGATACTGGGAAATTATTCTCTGATTCTTAAGGAAAGGCTCTAGGTGTATCACTTTTTCTATAAATTGGTTTTATAATGAAATTAAATAGGTCAATAAATGCTTTGAATAAGAGAAATGATTCATTATTTTAGAAAATATAGGGATGATTCCTTCAAGCCCAATCATATGATTTGGGACAGTACATCCAATGGAACATTACCTTACTAACTTAACCATTTTTTATCTCTTCGTTTAGACACACTGTCTTAGGTTGAAGCAAGTAGATTGGATGGGTATCCACATGGAACCGAGTCCAATTTAATTTTTTCATTTTTTTAAAATTTAATCAATTAAGGGTCACTATATATTTTACAATGAACCCAATGGAAAGGATTAGACACCATGGGTGTCGGCCTTATGATATGGTATCTCAAACCCTTCTCGGGTTCCTTTGGTACCTGAATAGATATTATGGTTGTAGGTTTAGACAAAGGGAATAATCTAGTTTCCAATGCTTGATTTACTATTTTAGGGTAAATATGGGAGCATAGGACTGATCTTGTGCTCGTGATGCTATATATAATAGTTTTTTCCTTTTGTGGTTATTTTGATATCATGTTTTACATACTTGTATCCCTTTCCCCTTACTTGGTCATTTTTTTGTACAAACATGACATACTATTGTCATCAATTTCGTCTATCTTTTTTCATCTTCACCAAATTGTCTATAAATCATTCATGATTATGATTTAGGTTTATTCAAAGATGACTACACTTTTTTTTCATGATTATGATTTTTGGTTTCTCTATATATTATATATATATATATATCTATTTTTTCACTCTACACTGATTAATTATGTTATAGTCTCTCAATAGACTAACCCAATGCCCTCACTTCTATTAGGGATCCTTAGTCATTCAAGGAGGCATGGTTGAGGTATTGTGGCCAACTAGCTCATGGAACTATTCAGTGTCACTTGAGGAAGTAATCTACAAAGTGGTATCAGAGCCAATTTTCCTTTTTTACTATTTGGGTTTATATTTGAGAAATAAACATGGGAATTTGGTTATAATATTTTTCCTGGGAGTAGCTACCCCACATACAGGGAAAACCCAAATTACCTAGGATGGGAAAATGTTGTTTTAGGAATTCACTAGTTATAGTTTCACAAGATTTCACTATTATTTGATGCACTTGTTTCATGTTTCTATTAACATAGATTATTTTAAATGTGTTTTTATCCTTGGCATGATGAAACGAGGGCCCATAGAAATAATTCATCATATGAGGGAAAATAGGACTAAATTTTCATTGAATTATATAATGACATGTCTATTTTTCTGTGTGAATTTCCTATATTGCTTATTATTTCTATTTGTTTCTTGATTTTATGTCTTGATACGTACAAGTATTACTAACAATGGAATAATTTGTTTAATTGACCAATAGTTCAACATTATTTGGTTCAATTGGTTAGCACTAATGGAAAATCATCTAATCAAACCACATATATGTCATGTTATAACCTTTTCTACTATAATGGATAGGATGTAGTTAGGTGACATGAAAATTTCAATTTATAAGGTGTATGGGCCCGTATGATTTGAATTAGTGAAAAAATTAACTCGATCATAAATTTTAATGACAAATTCAATAAGAATAAAAATAAATAGGATAAAATGATTATGTTTCTTTAAATTGAATACCTACCTTGTACGTGGGACCCAAACCCTATTCTGAAATGTTATTGGGTAGTTGGTCTTTTCTCCTATACATTCCTTATTACACATTAATCTACCCTGACCTGGCACCTGGAGTAGGAAGAGGGGTGTGCTTATTTAGTAGGATAGCTTGTGTGTGTCCTTTCATAGAAATTTTACCTAACAGATATTAATCATGTTTGAGGGTTGTGCTTTGAAATTTTAGATCTATGAAACCAAAAAGAACTCATGTTTTACACCATGATAGTGGTGATCAAAATACTCTGAAGGTAGTGGGCCCCAATCCACCTGTGATCCCTTTTATAGTGTCACCATATCAACCACCTCCTGATCATATAAGAGGTTATGATTATGCATTTTTTAATAGCTTCCTCTAAATTATGAAATATGTTCAAGGTGTTCCTCAACCCACCCCTTAAATGTAGAGATGACTGGGGAGTTTTAGTGGTAGCATTCTCCCATATTTTTTGGGGTTGGAAGACCTAAGGAACCAAAATCTTGGTTAGAGGCTATGGTGTCAATCTTCCTTCACATAGAGATCCCTCCCATGGGGATGGTCCATATTATGACCTATTTATTACATGAATCCACAATTTGGTGTTGGGATGTTCTTACTCAGGACTGTTGACATTATGGGATGGTCTGGGTAGACTTTCAGGCAGACTTATTCAACTAATTATTTCCTATGACCATGTGAATATATCGAGTTTGATCATTCATGGACCCTGAGTAAGGAAACATTTCAGTTATTTAATAATAATCTCACTTCACCAAATTGGATTTTCCTTTCACTGACCTTGATTAGTGATGAGATGAAAACTACGAGGCGATTTGAGGATCGAGTTTCTTATGACATCTTCTCATAGGTTAACATCTTTCAACTGACCACTATTTCAGAGATAGTGAACTAGGGCCTCATTATGGAGAGAAACCTAAGGGATTCAGGTGATGCGAAGCAGTGATGTTCATCATCCAAGAAGAATCAAAGTGGGATATCTAGCTACAAGATGTGACACTTCTAGGGTACTTGTGGAGGGTGGGTGTAGTACCAGCTAGGGGGAATGCACCAAAAGCTTTTTGGGGTGTCACAATTATGGGAGGTGTAGAGACCCTAAGCTTGATGTACATGGAAATAACATTACTTTTGCGAAATACTTAATACATAACAACAACTGACACACAAGGACCGTAATAGTTTAGTGTCTTTGGAAACTTGGAACGTAATCTTCTAATCGTGGTGAAAGATCTTCAACATCTCCCATAAAGATCTTCCACTTTTTGTTTCTGGACCTAAAACCTTTCTTTTGATCCTGGGAGAAAATAAAACATAAAAAGGGTGTGCTTAAATGATCAGTAAGGGTAAGCATGGATAAAATAAAACATACCATATACATTGGAACTTAAAAACATGAACATATTGTTTAAAAATTAAAATCTTGAGAAACGACATAAAACATGGAAGTACATAAGGCATAGATCATAATGGAACATAAACCATGATAAAATAGCATAGGAATAAAACATGTAATTGTGGAATCCATTAATCACATGTAATGATTTCCATAGTAGCCAAGGCATTTCTTCCAAGACCATCTTAGTGGACAAAGTCCCATTCTGAATCGAGTTCACTCCTCGTTTCAGTCCTGTAACACTGAACCGGATTAACATACCGTTCCAGCCATGTCTATCTCATGAGATATAAAATCATTACCCAATGCATTGGAGGGAGATATAGGTCCCACCCATCTCATAATGAAATCATTCTTACTTGTGCCACACACAAAAAAACCTACTTCCTTTATAATAACCCAATAAACAAAATGGGTTTCATAAACATCATTCCATCATCACATAATCCATATAAAAGAAATGGATATCATTTCATAATAAGAAAAGTGAAACCATATAAATCATAGAGACATGATACTTGAAACATACACATTTGAAATAATGTCATCTTAGATGAAAAATGGTTTTGATAAAATATTTGAAATGAAATCTTGAGGAAAATATCCTTTCTTCTTCAAAATAAATTTCTTTTCACAAAACGTCATGCTATTTTAAAAGAAAGAGATTTTGTTGAAAATAGTAATGAAATATTTTGAAGGAAGATTCATGCAAATAAGGCTTTATAAAACCGTAAAAATCCGTTCGTGCCGTATAAGTTAAAAAAACATTCTTCTCATACTTTTTCCGTAAAAGTCAAAAAAGTACCTCGTAACGTAAACAAAAGAAGGATTCCTTAGATAACATGTAGTAAAAGTCAAAATTTCAAAAATGGGTAAAAATGAATTTAAACATACATGAAAACACTTTTATAAAACATGGACATGGATGATAGAAATAACCCTAGTAAATACTTACGAATAAGCAATCTCTGATAAAAATGAGATTTGCAAAATTTATCCCGTACCTTATGTCGGATATGCTTCGTATGTATCCGAACCTCCTATATAATGATTTAAATATTTTCATTGACTTATTACATAATCATATTCATTGTTATTATATCATATATGGTTCACTTATGACTTTATATTACCCGTTCTTTTGTAAATTCCATGTTGAAGAGTGTTTTGGGTAAAATCGTTTCATTTGTCGTCCCTGTTTTGACTTGTAATTATTCATATGATTACTTAGACCACAATTACATAATTCCAGAATATAAAACATGATTTATATATAATATATATTCAGAATATACATATATATAATAGATCGATAAATGGAAAGAAATACACCGTTCATGGAGACGGTAGGTTGTACGTACGCATGAACACTGTTTTCGTTTCCTTATTGAGTTGAAGAGAATTTAGTAGATGACATACGTATATACAAAAATCCAGTAGCTTTATAATTTCATATATTTCATTATTATTTCTTATATATACTTTATAATCATTCTTAAATGGTTAACATGGAGAATGAATCTCATCGTGTCGCGGAGACGGTAGTCCGTACGTACGTACGAGCGATGATATCATTTCCATAATTATTGAATTGAATTGGAGTGGATGATACAATATATCATAATCAGTATTATGTTATAATAACTATGTATAGTTATTCTTTACACCATTATAACCATCCATGTAAGGTTTTGGTGGAAAAACAGATTACACCACGGCGTGGAGACGGTATTTCATACGTACGCACGCGCGGTGATTTTGTTTTCCGTAGGATGGATAGAAGGTGAAATGGGGTTGTTTCATATTTATAATAACAAATCAGTATATTAGTGATACTTATGTTATTACTTTATAATGAAACAACTAAAGAAGAAGAAGTTGAAGAAGAAAGAAGCTTGAAAGAATCTGGAGGAGAAATTACCTCTTCTTTGATACGCCTCTTTGAAACCTCCACTTAGGGAACTAATATTGGTCATTAAAGTAGACCAGAACCTCTAGGATGTTTCTAGGGAAGTGGAGAAGATAATTTTACAGGGGTTGGCCATTCTTGAAGGCTCAAAATTGGTGTGTGGAGGAGAGGGAGGAGGTTCTCTTTTATAAGGGAGGAGAGGGGCACCTTTGGAATTCTTAAAAATATTAATTTATAATAAATCTAACCCCACTTAAAACCCTCAAACAAAATGACTCATATTCGAATCTTAGATGAGATAGGGTTGTAATTTCATAAACCAATCAAATTTAGACATGTTTGGATCTTATTTGAAACCATATCATTTTGATATATCCTTATTTAATCTATTTAATTTAAAATTATAAACAATAATTACTTATTTGTTGTGAATTTTCCATAATTGTTTACTTTATAACATTATAGACCATATAAATTTAAATTTATAATTTTTAAATATTTTTGTGATTTTTAAACAATTTTTAATATGTTATTTTTATAAAATAACAATAGTGTCAATTTTGACACTATTCATTTATTTGAATTTAAATAAAATATATACAGAAGATATGTTCGAACTAAAAGCGTTAATAGATTCATAAAAGGTCATGTGTATCTATAAAATTAGTGGATCACATTAAATAGTTCATATAATATTTATTTTATTATTTTTAAAACCATTTATTTGGTTTATCTCTTAATAAAATAATTACTACAACATTTTTGTATAATTATTTAATATACGGATTTGTTTCATACAAATTTAAAATAAAATCCTATGATGAAGATAAATATATTAAATTTCACAATAATACTTTTACTAGAATTTATCTTCTTAAAATCACAATATTTAAATTGTTATATTTATTAAATTATGAAGGTGACAACTTTGGCATCATATAAAATAAAATAATATAAGAGTCATAATCACTTTTATAAGGATCCAAACTGTTATATATTAGGTAATTCTATGATTAAGGTGTATATATACACGGCCAATAATGTTTTTTCAGGTTTTTGGGCCTTTTAATAGGTTTTATTATTTCAATAAAAACTATATTACTTATTTTCCACTTAATAAATAATTTCTGTATCATTAATGTATCACCATTAATGACAATTATTTAATCCCTAAAAATTCTAAATAAATTATCATGATGTAGATAATTTTATTAGATATCTGGAGACTATTCATGTTCGAAGTTTTATAATGTTTATCACTAAATTAAAATTATTATACTTATAAGATTTAAGAGAGTGACATGTTGTCACTTTCTTTGGTTTTAATAATAATTAAATTATTTTCACGGTCAAAAGTCCATAAAATGAATATAATCGGACCCTTAGTTGATATGGGTTTACTTTTAGCCATCCAATAGAATTTTGGCATGTGTTAGGGAAATTTTATAATATTATATTTACCCTTAATTACCTGATTCACCTTAAACTATGGTAAATAAAATTTACCGTAGTTACAATTCATAATTCCCAAAAATAAAAAGTAGCCTATTAACATAACTTGGACCCACTGATTCCAAATATAGAATCCATTTTTTCAAATTCAATACACAGAATTTGAAGAAATTAAATTAAAATTAATGCTTTTGTCGAATGAAAACGGGTTTTTGTTGAAAACATTGCAAAAGATTGAACTGATTTAACCTACGAATTCAATGTAAAATCACTGATAATGACATACATTATATTAAATGGTAAAAATATATTATATTTATACTTTAAAACCATTCAATATTATAATTTAACCATATAAATTATTACGATGAATAAAGTTCTTTTTCATTAAAATATAGCGTGTTTTTACTATTCATCAAAATATGAAAGTTACCAGAATAATACGAAAAATTTATCCAAAGTAAATTTTTATTTCTTGATTCTAAAGAAGAATTTTATTTTTTCAAATTGAACTTATAAACATGTCAAAAACTATATTTAAAGTGCGTGCGCCATCAAAAGGCGGCAAAACTGCATTTTTTGAAAAATACTTATTTTACCCGAAAAATTTATTTTGTTCTTATACCATGTTCTAGAAAATGTGTAAGATGAATAATAATGTTATAAAATTAAAAATTTATTTAATACTATTCATAATGGATAGTTCATAATAATATTATAATAATATATCGTTGTTTAGTAAAACCCGGTATTGCGTACAACACACGCTATCGAGGAAGGTCGCGATTGCGTGTAATGAAAGCCAAGTCAGGGTTGCGTGTTGTGAAAGAATCCTTCGTTTTTTGTATAACATAATCCAACCATATTTCATTTATAAATTGAATATATATATATATATATATACTCAATGTTGCGTAGAATAACTATTATCAAAATTGTGTGTAACACGATCCAAGAATAGTGTTGCGTATACTGCATGTTAATACGGTGTTGCATATAGCGCAAGGTAATCTTGTTGTAGCATACACCACAAGACATTAATGAAATTAAAAGAATATTTTTCATAAAATCTCGGGGTGTCATATTCTACCCCCCTTAAGATGAATTTCGCCCTCAAAATTCGTCAGGGTTATAAATGGTTTACTACTCGAAAGTTTGTTTAATAGAAACCCACATCGTAAAAAGGAATACCAAAACATGGCTTTAAAAACTAAAGTATGTAATGTAACGGTTACCCAAATTAACTCATCACTGGGTTTCCACATAGGAGAACATATGTGAAAATATGTATATGGAAGAAAAATATAACCATCAAGTTCCGATGGAGAGTAGTAGAGAACATGGCTATGAAAAAGCCAACAATCACAAAGCTATTGATTTGTGATGATCTAAGGTACCATCTGATTCATCGGATATAAGGGAACTAGGAAAACATTTTTGGTTTTCAAGATCATTTCCCTAAAGTTGATGAATTAAAAGAAATACTTGCATGATTTTGGTACAATCTCATTGTTGTTCGTGAATTGAACAATTTTCACTTCATCCCTTAAAGAAATGAAGTTGAATTTGTTATTCGTGATGTGTTAGCAGATCATGTGATAGAATTATGGGTCATTCCATCTCTTTCAAAAAATAGGTTGCAAAATTTATAAGTCCATCTTATGGTTAGATTAATCGTATATGGTTCCAAAAATGAACTTATACTTTATATATCATACCGCTTAATAAAATAAATCTTGTTTCTACTAACCAGGGACTTTCTGTAGGCGTTTGGTAGGTGATAAAGGTCAGTCGCACTTCGTTTGTGGGTTCGATTCCCACAGCCTTGTCTGACGTGATGGGATATCGTCCGTCCTGCAGGTTGTCCTTTTTTTAAAACAATACTAACTTATGTCCAACATAATCCATTCCAATCTTTAGTCGTATCAATAATATTGCAGTCCATTGTCATATTATAGTGAAAACGATTACCAGAGATTTCATATAAGAAGCATGTTAATACCATCGTTGATCCCCATATATCATAAGATATGTCTTTTTGGTCACATTACAAATGTTCGAAGGCCTTAATCATGTATTCTTTTGAAAAATGAATACCCATTGAACCTTAGTGAAAACGTGAATGCAGTTAAAAGTTAACACTTTCCACATACCAAAATCCTTAAAATTCTATATACTCAAACTATGATATCACTTAGTCCTTATATCAATCATGAGCTCATGAATAAAATCAAACATCTCAATATCTTCTTATTCTTTGATTATGCGCATATCATCTACTTTACAAAAATATATGAATAACATTCCATGGTTACTGGTACCATTCAACATATACATTCAAATACTTTTAGGAAAAAATAGTGTAATAATCCGTAGATGATTCTTTATTCCATAGTACCATTAACTATACAACATAACTCTCGATAAACATACAATCATTCCACTACCTTCTAAAACAACCGACTGAGCTTCAACACTTCTTTCAGCTCATATATCATTTGTAGTCTCCTCATCATCATCCACATAAATACCACACATATGACCATCCTGATTCTCTTCATGAGATTTTCCATTAGGGAATTGGTTTGCATAATGCCCGTACATTCCACATTTAAAACATCTAATCATTGTTGATGTCGTAGAAATACCATTATCCTTGTCCATGGTGTTAACTGAACCTTTTCTTTTGCACTTACTGGATTTGTGTCCTTCTTTTCCACACCCAAAGCATCTTCCAGTTCCTTTGAAACAATCTCCCTGATGCCTCTTCCCACATGATTTACATGAGGGAAATTGAACTTTCTTTCCTCTATGATCATCATGAAACTCCATCTTTCTCATATTATCTGAGTCGGGAAACTTACCAAAGTTGAGATTATTGATCATATTATGAGATTGATGATTAGGAATAATAACAATTTTTGGACTTCCAGATCCCATTTAATTTGGTTTATCATGAAGAAAATCATTCCATTGTCCATCATATCCTCTATTATCATGATTCTTCCTGTTTCCAACCATTTTCTAAAACCCAAAAAGAATAGTGTTAGAGGAAAAAATCATTCTAGGGAAAACAAAATAGTAAAAGGGGGAGCACCCTTAATATCTAACATCTTAGGATAAATTCTATGATCGTTACCATAGTTCTAGGACTATATCTTATACGTATTCTTATCCTTAGGTACATCCTAGACATACCTTAGAAATATCTCTAGGGATCTAACAAACGTTTTCGAATCCTAGTTTCCAAAGGTTGACTAAACCATTCCTCTGATACCAACTGTAGAGACCCTAAGCATGACGTACATGGACATTACATTACTTTTTCGGAATACTTAATACATAACAAAAACAGACACACAAGGACCATAATAGTTTAGTGTCTTTGGAAACTTGGAACGTAATCTTCTAATCGTGGTGAAAGATCTTCAACATCTCCTATAACGATCTTCCACTTTTTGTTTCCTGACCTAAATCCTTTCTTTTGATCCTGGGGGAAAATAAAACATAAAAAGGGTGAGCTCAAATGCTCAGTAAGGGTAAGCATAGATAAAATAAAACATACCATATACATTGGAACTTAAAAAACATGAACATAATGTTTAAACATTAATATCTTGAGCAACGACATAAAACATGGAAGTACATAAGGTATAGATCATAATGGAACATAAACCATGATAAAATGGAATAGGAATAAAACATGTAATTGTGGCATCCATTAAGCACATGTAATGATTTCCATAGTATCCAAGGCATTTCTACCAAGACCATCTTAGTGGAAAAAGTCCCATTCTGAATCGAGTTCACTCCTCGTTTCAGTCTAGTAACACTGAACCAGATTAACTTACCGTTCCAGACATGTCTATCTCATGAGATATAGAATCTTCACCCAATGCATTGGAGGGAGATATAGGTCCCAACCATCTCATAATGAAATCATTCTTACTTGTGCCACAAAAAAACATACATCATTCATAATAACCCAATAAACAAAATGGGTTTCATAAACATCATTCCATCATCACAAAATCCATATAAAAGAAATGGATATCATTTCATAATAAGAAAAGTGAAACCATTTAAATAATAAGGACATTATATTTGAAACATACGCATATGAAATAATGTCATCTTAGGTGAAAAATGGTTTTGATAAAATATTTGAAATGAATTCTTGAGGAAAATATCCTTTCTTCTTCAAAATCAATTTCTTTTCACAAAATGTCATGCTATTTTAAAATAAAGAGATTTTGTTGAAAATATTCATGAAATATTTTTAAGGAGGCTTCATGCAAATAAGGTTTTATAAAACCGTAAAAATCCGTTCGTGCCGTATAAGTTAAAAAACATTTTTCTCGTACTTTTGCTGGAAAAGTCAAAAAAGTACCTCGTAACGTAAACAAAAGAAAGATTCCTTACATAACATGTAGTAAAAGTCAAAAAAAGTCAAAAATGGGTAATAATGACTTTAAACATACATGAAAACACTTTTATAAAACATGTACATGGATGATAGAAATAACCCTAGTAAATACTTACGAATAAGAAATCTCGGATAAAAATGAGATTTGCAAAATTTATCCCTTAACTTATGTCCGATATGCTTCGTATGTATCCGAAACGCCTGTATAATGATTTAAATATTGTAATTGACCTATTAAAGAATCATATTAATTGTTATGATATCATATATGGTTCACTTATGACTTTATATTACCCGTTCTTTTGTAAATTCCATGTTAAAGAGTGTTTTGGGTAAAATCGTTTCATTTGTCGTCCATGTTTTGACTTGTAATTATTCATATGATTACTTAGATCATGATTACATAATTCCAGAATATAAAACATGATTTATATATAATAAATATTCAGAATATACATATATATAATAGATCGATAAATGGAATGAAATACACCGTTCATGGAGACGGTAGGCCATACGTACGCATGAACACTGTTTTCATTTCCTTATTTAGTTGAATGGAATTTAGTAGATGAAATACATATACACATCAATCCAGTAGCTTTATAATGTAATATATTTCATTATTATTTCTTATATATACTTTATAATCATTTTTAAATGGTTAACATGGAGAATGAATCTCATCATGTCGTGGAGACGGTAGTCCGTGCGTACGCATGGGCTATGATATCGTTTCCATAATTATTGAATTGGAGTGGAGTGGATGATACAATATATCATAATCATTATGATGTTATAATAACTATGTGTAGTTATTATTTACACCATTATTCCCATCCATGTAAGGTGTTGGTGGAAAAACAGATTACACCACGGCGTGGAGACGGTATTCCGTACGTATGCACGCGCGGTGATTTTGTTTTCCGTAGGATGGATAGAAGGTGAAATGGGTTTGTTTCATATTTATAATAACAAATAAGTATATTAGTGATAATGATGTTATTACTTTATAATGAAACAACTAAAGAAGAATAAGTTGAAGAAGAAATAAGTTTGAAAGAATCGGGAGAAGAAATTACCTCTTCTTCAATATGCCTCTTTGAAACCTCCTCTTAGGGAACTACGATTGGTATTTAAAGTAGACCAGAACCTCTATGATGTTTCTGGGGAAGTGGAGAAGATAATTTTACAGGGGTTGGCCGAGTTTGATGGCTCAAATTGGTGTGTGGAGGAGAGGGAGGAGGTGCCCTTTTATAAGGGATGAGAGGGGCACCTTTGGAATTCTTAAAAATATTAATTTATAATAAATCTAAACCCACTTAAAACCCTCCAAAAAATGACTCATATTCTAAGATTAGATGAGATAAGGTTGTAATCTTATCAACCAATCAAATTTAGGCATGTTTGGATCTTATTTTAAACCTTATCATTTTGATTTATACTTATTTAATCTATTTAATTTTAAATTATAACAAATTATTACTTATTTGTTGTGAATTTTCCATAATTGTTTACTTCATAACATTATAGACCATATAAATTTAATTTTATAATTTTTAAATATTTTTGTGATTTTTAAACAATTTTATAATATGTTATTATTATAAAATAACAATAGTGTCAATTTTGACACTATTCAATTATTTGAATTTAAATAAAATGTACACAGAAGATATGTTAGATCTAAAAGCATTAATAGATTCATAAAAGGTCATGTGTATCTATAAAATTAGTGGATCACATTATATAGTTCATATAATATTTAATTTATTATTTTTAAAACCATTTATTTGATTTATCTCTTAATAAAATAATTACTTCAATATTTTTTTATAATTATTTAATATACTGATTTGTTGCATAAAAATTTAAAATAAAATCCTACGATGAAGATAAATCTATTAACATTCACAATAGTACATTTACTCGAATTTATAATCTTAAAATCACAATATTTAAATTGTTATATTTGTTAAATTATGAAGGTGACAACTTTGGCATCATTTAAAATAAAATAATATAAGTGTCATAATAACTTTTATAAGGATCCAAACGGTTATATATTAGGTCATTGGATGATTAAGGTGTATATATACACTACCAATAAGTTTTGGTCAGGTTTTTGGGCCTTTTAATGGGTATTATTATTTCAATAAAAAAATATATTACTTATTTTCCACTAAATAAATAATTTCTGTATCATTAATGTATCACCATTAATGACAATTATTTAATCCATAAAAATTATAAATAAATTATCATGATGTAGATAATTTTATTAGATTTCTGGATACTATTCATGTTCGAAGTTTTATGATGGTTATCACTAAATTAAAATTATTATAATTATAAGATTTAAGAGAGTGACATGTTGTCACTTTCTTTCGTTTTAATAATAATTAAATTATTTTCATGGTCAAAAGTCCATAAAATTAATCTAATCCGACCCTTAGTTGATATGGGTTTACTTTTAGCCATCTAATAGAATTTTGGCATGTGTTAGTGAAATTTTATAATATTATATTTACCCTTAATTACCTGATTTACCTTTAACTATTGTAAATAAAATTTACCGTAGTTACTATTCATAATTCCCAAAAATAAAAAGTAGCCTATTAACATAATTTGGAACGAATGATTCCAAATATGGAATAAATTTTTTAAAATTCAATACACAGAAGTTGCATAAATTAAATTAAAATTAATTCCGTTGTCGAATGAAAACGGGTTTTTGTTTAAAACATTGCAAAAGATTGAATTGATTTAACCTATGAATTCAATGTAAAATCAATGATAATGACATACATTATATTAAATGGTAAAAATATATTCTATTTATACTTTAAAACCATTCAATATTATAATTTTACAATATAAATTATTATGATGAAAAAAGTTGTTTTTCATTAAAATATACCGTGTTTTTACTATTCATTAAAATATGAAAGTTACCAGAATAAAATGAAAAATTTATCCAAAGTAAATTTTTATTTCTTGATTCCAAATAAGAATTTTATTTTGTCAAATTGAACTTATAAAAATGTCAAAAGAAGATTTAAAGTGGGTGCGCCATCAAAAGGCGGCAAAACTGCATTTTTTTAAAAATACTTATTTTACCCGAAAAATTTGTTTTGTTCTTATACCATGTTCTAGAAAATGCGTAAGATGAATAATAATGTTATAAAATTCAAAATTTAGTTAATACTATTCATAACGGCTATTTCATAATAATATTATAATAATATATCATTGTTTAGTAAAACCTGGTATTGCGTACAACACACGCTATCGAGGAAGGTCGCGATTGCGTGTAATGCAAGCCAAGTCAGGGTTGCGTGTTGTGAAAGAATCCTTAGTTGTTTCGTATAACATAATCCAACCATATTTAATTTATACATTTAATATATATATATATACTCAATGTTGTGTAGAATAACTATTATCCAAATTGTGTGTAACACGATCCAAGAATAGTGTTCCGTATACTGCAAGCTAATACGGTTTTGCGTATAACGCAAGGTAATCTTGGTGTAGCATACAACACAAGACATTAATGAAATTTAAAAAAATATTTTTCATAAAATCTCAGGGTGTTATAGGAGGAGAGTCAAAAATATCCCTATAGTAAGAGAAACCTAGTCAAGTGATGGGATTACGGTTGGATGGGTATCGACCTTCGCTTCTTCAAATCCTTTCCTTTAGATTCAAGTCTGCAGGGTAATGCGCTGACACCACATTTAGGTGCAGGGTTAGGAACACCTCGTTATGTAAGAGACTAGTCTTCTATAGGCTGTTTAGGATGAGGAGGTGGTTACAACCATGGTAGTCAGACTATAGAGTTCTGTCCTTAGAATGTTGGTCCTTCTGAGGCAACATAGGAAGAAATTGAGGGCTGAGGATCAGGTTATATCTATGTATTTCATCCTATTTCTGCAGAGTAGACTTTGGGTCCATCTATGGTTAGATGTAATATTCTTGTTACCTATACTTTATAATCTACCTTATTTGATACAGGTATATCACACTCTTTCCTATCTGCTACAATTATGGGAAGTCTGAGCTTAGTGAAAGAGTTCTATAGTGGAATTAGGACCCTCGAATCACCGTTATGAGTTTGGGAAGAGGGTACACACAAGTTCAAATAGTTCCCCTTAAGATAGGTAGGTACATTTTTTTGTTTAGTTTGTACATCCTCAAGATGGATTGTTTTGATTTTATACATGGTATGGACTAGAATATTCCTTTACAGGGCCATGTGGATTGCTATCATCATTGAGTGACCTTCACATAACTGGATGGAAATGCATATATCCAGAAGGACGAATGGGATATTCATGCCAATCGATCTAGACTCTAGAATAATTGGTGGGGATGTATAACAACCTAGATGGCTAGTCACTTTATGATAGATCAGAAAATGAAATTGGAATAATTAACTCCAATTTCAGATCATTTCAAGGATGTATTCCCTAGTGATTTATCTTGTTTACCTCCTGTGAGAGGGATTGATTTCACCGTCGATATTGTGTTAGATGTGGCACCAATGCCATTCCTCCTTATATTATGGAACCAATAAAGCTCCAGAAACACAAGATTGAGATTGAAGACTTATATGTAAGAGTTTAATTGACTCATCACATCCCCATGGGGTTCATCAATACTTTTTCTCCAAGAATGAGTATGGTGTCCTTAGATTATGCTTGGAATACTAGCGAATGATAATTCTTATGGTAAAGAACCGTTGTTTTTTTTTCTTGTATTGATGACCACTTCCACCAACTAAAAGGTGAAACTATTTTCTATATGTTCTTTTTGTGGTCTAGATATCATCATCTTATTTTGAGGCCATTAGACATACCACATACAACATTATAGAGTAGTTATGTCTTATATTAGTATTTGGTATAACTTTTAGGTCTTATGAATGTGTTGATAGTCTTCATGGATTAGATGAATGGGGATTTCCACCCATATCATTATTCCTTAAAAAAATAATCATAGATGAAATATATGTGTAATCATGATCCATTCATGTCCATTCCTTCCACCTAAAAATCATTATAATTACATTGACAGAGAACCAGTTGTATGAAAAGATCATTAAATGACACTTTTGGATTAGAAAGATTCACTTATTAGGTCATATCATATCTGAGGCAGGTGTATAATTTGATGTATGGGTGGTGAGTGATGTGTTTTCCTACAACAAGCCTAAGAATGTGTTTGATATAAGTATCTTTTTATAGATTGCTGTATATTATTGGACATTCATTTAGAGTTATCATTCCTTGCAGTGATGGATGTGGGCTTGACCACCAAGGGTGGGAAATTTGACTGGACTGAAGCATGTGTGATAGCTTTTATGGAGTTGAAATGACTACTCACTTAATAACTGATTTTGATTCTTCCTAACAAGAGATAAATATTAACTATTTATTTTCATTCTACAAGAATTATAATGGGTGTGGTGCTGATTCTACGTTCATGAGTCGTTTCATATGGATATTTCCAGCTGATTCCTCCTGAACAGAACTCTCCTATACATTGTCTTGTGATTGTATACATGGTTCATGCTATATGCAGTTAGAGGTACTAATTGTTAGGTGAGTATTTCACCATTTACATGGACCATAAAAGCCTAAAATACTTCTCCACTAATCGAGACATAAATCTAAGGTTGTGTAGGTGTGTGGAATACCTAAAATCATTTGACATTGAGCATTCCAAAACACTCAAAAAAAGGAATGGTGTGGCCTGAACCTTGAGCTGGTGGACTCAGATGAAAGATATCAAGGAAACTAGTACTGAGTGGTAGTTGATGACTCTTTGTTCTGAGTTGCATTAATATGTTATAGAATTTCATAGGAATTCAGTTATATAATCTCTATCCATGACATCCTCTCTCCTAGAGAAGGTTTGTATCATACAATTATTAGATTATGAAGGCCTCATCTTGAGGGTGAGAATCATCAGATTCAACCCACATTCTTCAAGGGTTGTTGATGGCAGTGATACCTTACTATTACATACCTGCATAAGGGTTCCTTCAGATATACATGATTCATTGATCTGGGAATCTTATTCCATTGTTTGGGAAGGTCATCTTGGGATTACCATGATGTACCAAGACATGTTTCATCAGAATTAGTGTCCCAAAATTAACATTCAAGTATTAGGCTTCATCACTTGGTTCTCCACCTTTAAGAAGGTGAATGAAGAGCATGAACTTCCCTACAGACTTCTATATCCTCTATCTATTGTTGAGTGGAAATTGAATGACGTCACTATGGATGTTGTGACAGGATTCCTAAGATACTCCTGAGGTGGAGATTCAATATGGGTGATCATTGATAGGTTTACCAAGGTTTCACACTTCTTAAAGATGAAATATTCCTTCTCTATTGATGATATAGAAAGGATTTTCATCAAAGAGATCATGTGACCTCCAGGGGTACCTTCTTCTATGATTTCTGACTGAGACACTTGTTTTACATCTCAGATATATAAAGGGTTTCAAAGGGAACAAGGTTCGTAGTTTCCCATGGGTACTGCATATCACCCTCAGACTAACATTTAGTTCGAGTAGACTATACAGGTTATATAGGATATTATACAGTCATGTATACTTAATTTTTGAGGTTCTTGGGAAAATAATATTCCCCTAGATGAGTTTTCCTACAATAATATATTTCATTCAACTATTTAGATTGATCAATCTGTGTCCCTCTATGTTTGGTCATTTAATTCACCTAAGGGATAGCTAGAGGCAGGTGGTGAAACTCTATTGGGTCCTTATCTTGTTTGAATGACTTGAGAGAAATTACAGCTGATTCTGAAGCATATGGATATAGCTCATTCAATGAAAAAGTCATAATAAGATTGTATCCATATAACACTAGATTTAGAGGTTCGACATTGGGTATTTTTTATTTTGTTTAGGATGTTGGTTCATAGATGAATCAAGAAACTAGGCAAGTTCTCACCCCGATATTTCTTGACTTTTGAGATAGTGGAAAGAGTTGTGCTTATAGAAGATCGGTTATAGTTACCTCTCAGGTATCATTCCATAAATGACATATTCCATGTATATCTTCTTCAACAGTGTCATACCGACTTATCTCTTTCGTTTGACCCTGAGGACATTTAGTTGGAGGAAGATTTGTCCTTTGAGGGGAATCTAATATTTATGTGTCCTTTGAGGGGAATCTAATATTTATAGTTGATCGTACCACAAAGAATTTCCCAGATATGTATGTTCCTCTAGTCATGGTGAAATGGCTACAAATATGCATATAGCAAGAGACTTGGGAGTAAGAGGCCAATGTAAGTGTGAAGTGGCTAAAACTTTTCCCAATTGACATTATACTACCCTTGTAAGGGAAACTCAAGGATGAGATATCTTATGGAGGGAAGGTTGTATCATGTCTTCTTTTATAAAAAGGTGTTAACCATAACGTTTTTTGTTATAATTCATTCAAACGACAATAAATATTATTCATTATCATTTTAAGGAGGGATCAGATTCTTCTGGGTCTCATTCAAAGAACAGAGCCCTAGAATTTAGAGAATATTATATGTCAGATGGTTTGTAGGAAACCATGTGACCCAGGGCGCATGGTGGTACAAGATTATTGAATTTTAGGACTAAAATACTTTTCACATTTTGCAAAATTGAAGTAAAAATGTGCACCAAATCGTGTGATGTTCTCCATATAGCATAGAAAGGTTCATGGTTTGCCCAAAAATTGAGGTCAAACTAGGTATTGTGTAAAAATGGGTGAAATTACGGTTATTCCCCCACTTTATGGAATTAAATCCTTTCTTTTCTATCCCGTCTATTTCTATGGATTCTTCTCCACCTTCTCCCATAAAAACATTCCTTATCCTACAATATATAATTTAATCAAACTCCTCTATCCATTATCCAATCCATTCCAAAATCATGAGGTTTAATCTCAAAGCCTCTCCAATCAATTTCATGTTCTTCATCCAATCCATTAATGTATTTGAGTGAAAGCACTTTTCCCCCATTTTCATGGCATTTAATGGTTTCATCCTTTTCTTCCTAACTAGATAGAATAAAACATTAATACTAGTTGAGGGAAGATCAATGAGGAGAAGGTAGGTGTTCCATGACTTTTCCATCCTTTCGTTGTATTTCATAAATAATGTCATTGTTCCACTCACAAAGTCATTCTGGAGAAGCCTCCAAAATGAGAGTTAAATCATTCTTAGTAATTTATCACATGTACTATAGTCATATATGATAGAAAATCTCCTCTGTGTTGAATACCTGAAGCTTATACCACCCCTTTGAGTGAGTTATACCTTAGAGTCCCTTTTTTCATTTCATCTAAATTGATTTAACACCTCTTGAGGTGAGTTCTCATGAAACCGATGCAATGGTTACCTATAATAAATTTATGGTTTTTTAGTCCATCTACATAAGCCTCTGTACCGAATTCCAGGTGTGTGTTTATTTCATTAGATGAATTGGATAATGTGTTAGGCTATGTTTCATTTGACTTATGGAAAATCATGATTGAACCAATGAAATGATTTCAGGAATGTGTCTCATATGATCTAATGGCTACAATTATATGTAACAGACCTGAAATTGATATTTTGAAGTAAGAAATAGTTTTTTAGGGATTTCTCTTTTGAGACGAGGGTGAAACCAAGGGTTCCAAATTAAGGACCACCTGGATGGACTCTAATGTCACTATGTTAGAATTCGTAAAGCACGGTAGAAACATTGGGAATGTCATCAACTATTTCAAGGATAGGTTCTCCAATCATTATATATATTCACCTCCAGGAGAGTGATGTTAGTTCCCAAGGGGATACCCCTTGAACGGACTCAAAGGAATAGTTGGATGAAGAATCCCTAGATGGGGACTGATGTACCTACATGCGATATTATGTATAGACTAAGAAGATAGTATTATAATTTAACCATGCATGGAGTGAGACAAGGGACTTCATCATTAGGTTCCCAATTATGAGATATTTTTCATTGGTTATGTGATGATCACTTGAGTGATACATTGAAAGTAATCTGGGATTGTCATGGAATTGATTTTGGTGTCTCACTTGTTCTATAAAGTGTATCTCAAATGAAATGAAAAAGGAAAAAAGAAAATTTTGAAAAAGAGAAATGATTCCATGGTTTAGAATATTTTGATGTGTATCCTCCATGCCCAATCATAATATTGGGGATAGTCCATCCTATGGAAATTTTCCTTAATCACTTTACCATTTTATGACCTCTCAGTTCAGACATGCCTACTTAAGCAGAAGTAGGTATATTGGAAGGGTCTCCACATAGAACCCCGTCCAATGTAATTATTTGATTATAACTTATTGAATTTCAATTATCAATGGACAATTTCTCTTCTGTAATTCAATAAATGGGGATTTTTTAAACAATGGGTACCAGCCTAGTGAGATTGTATAATATTTATTAAATATAAATGATAATATAATTTTATGAAGTAAAATTTAATTTATATAAGGGTCAAGAAACTGGTATTGTTAAAAAATTGTACTTTTCAATAAATAGGGATTTTTTGTTTAATAATCCAAGTAAAAATATTATGAGAATTTTTTGATAGAAAAAAAATTATTTTTAAAATCAGCACGTTGAAATTATTCAATACTTAATTTATCATAATTATTAGAGACACTCAAATTTTTGGGTCAAAATTAAATACATTATCAATATTAGGTATGCATGAAGACATCATAAAAACCCAAAAGTGATGTATTAAATACTATAAAGTGTATCCATGACCAAAAATATATTAAACATTTAAAATCATTTATTTTTAAGTTATTTGATTTCTTTTATAAACCATTAATGAATCCTATAAAGAATATATTATATTTTATGGTTCTAAAACCCCATATATTATAAACATGACATACTTCCACATCACGATGGGGTTTATTTTACTGTGTTCATTTATTATCCATATTACAAAATGAAGCCACATTTCTTTGTAAGAAACTATACAAAAATCCTAGGGAAGATTTGTGGTTTTTATAATCTTATAATATAGAGTCCAAAACCCATTTATGGAAATTAATAATGAATTATCCTCCCTTTTTCTATATAAACCCACCAACCTCCCTTTCATATTCAATAAAAACACTTTGAGAATGAATTTAATTTTAATGTCTCTCCCTAGATCCCTCCCATGCTTCTCCAAAGTTCTTAAGAATTTCCTCCAAATCATTTACAAGATCCCTCTCCAGGTATGAGATCGTCTCTTTCTCCACATTATTCAAGGACCTTTTTTACATCATGAATTTTAATATATAATTATTAGATTTGGGATATTTTTTATTCATCCCATATATTATCTTTATGATTCCCATGTAATGGAATACCCATTTTTTGATGAGCCTGAATTCTATAAGTGGAAATTACCTTCTTATATAAATTTGTATAGTATAAATCTGATAAAATCACTTAGAGAACACAATAAAAATATTATAAATGATGAATTAATGAAATTGACAGTATTTATAGAAATTTAGGAACCTAACCTAATGTAATAGTAACATGCCCTTTAGAATAGTAATGTACCTATTATGAATTGTAAATCATCCCATAGATTAGTAACCTCACCTATGAATGCAAAAATAAAACTTTTGTATCATGTAAATGAAAATATAATGTAGTTATACCTACGAATAAATAGATAAATGTTTTAAAATTATATATTATGTTTCCATATTTTTTAAAAGAGTAAATATTTTTTTAACAATTTTATAATTAATATAATGATTTAAAATAAAATAAATCCTCAATAAATAAGTTAATAATTTAATATTTTTTTGTTTTATTATTACAAGATAATTTTATGAGACCATAACTAATATTTCAATGTGTTAGAAAAATGTTTATAATTTTAAAATCTGTATTTTTGAGTAAATAATGATTTTATATAAAAATGAAAATAATTATATTTATAAAATTATGTTCCTAAAATGGAGTTATTTTTTGAGTTCTATATGACAAAAAAAGGTTACGGTGAATTCTGGGAATTCTTATAAGACAGATTATTTGTTTGGTGAAAAGTAAAACATGTTAATTTATAGTATATAAACATTGTAAGTTAAATTCATCACTCCTTGAATCATGACTAATGTATGTAACATAATATTTGTTTGACATTCTATATTTATAGTTTTTAGTCATGGAATAATCTATATTACTTATCTTTATCCAAAATAATAAACTAATGAATAAAATAAAAAAACACCCCTCTCCGCCACTACAAATACCACCCCTCACCACATATTACCCTCACAAAACATAAGCCACAAATCATGTCCCATTTCCTCCCAGTCCTATTCCCAAGACTCTTCCCCATTTTTAGAAGGTTCTTGTATCAAAAAAAGACCAAAACCAATTTTCCAATGGAGGTTCTCAATGTAAAGAATTCCGAACATAAAATCATCTTTCACATTCTTTATTTTCATTCCACTTTATTTTAATATCTTATAATCTCCTCACCTCGTATATCCAAAATTTCATGTTAAATCCATTAAAATATATATATATATACTATAATTTTACTTTTTCAATTGAAAATCCACCATCATGTCTCTTCTACGTATCCTTTTATTCTAAAAATGAAAACATTGTCAATGAGGTGTCGATTTAACACCTTTGTGGACGAAAATTTTCAGTTTATCAATTCCACCATCAAGGCTGGACATAAACCAATTATTATGGTCAATAAAAATTATATTATATTTATTATTTATTTTTTAAGGTTATATAACCATTATATATATATTATTATTATTATTAATTAAAAAAATAAAACAAGTTTGTGATGATCAAGAAACAACAAAATATCCTAAACGGTTATCACTAACATTTTATCTAATGATTCATCCTAAAATAAAAGCAAATAACTTATATAAACACTTATTATTCTATTAGTAAATTAAAAACATGTAATTTCAATTCAGGATATCTATTCCCATTTTATATGATCTTTAAAACATTTATATATGTGAACCAATCATGAAAACCAAGTAAATAAAAACTCTTGAACAACCAAATTGAATATTTTAGCTCATAAAAAGGACATAAATAACTGTTATAAAATTATAAAATAAAAGTATTAATGGTTCTTAATTAAATAATTAAGGGATTTAATTTTATTATTATGGAGGCTAATATCAAGTGTAGAACACTTTCAGAAAGAAGGTATGGGATTCTTTGTGAACCCCAATTTATTCTTCTGGTTATGCTTTCTCTATCTTTATAAACATGTATTCATTAATAATTTTTATTTAATCATACATTATTAATTTTTTAGGTTCTATAAATATGTTATTATCCCTATTATTCTTTATGTGAAAGGGAAATTAACGTTTTATAAGGTTATGTTCACATTTCCTTCTTATAAGCAAGCCGATTAAAGGAATCTTCTCAAATTCTTAACCATTTTCACGTATCATTCTAAATATATTTTAATCCACCATTAATTATATGAAATCATCAATTTTTCTTGAAAAAAATATTGGTTCATTTTTATTTTTATACAAATAAGTATTACTTCTATATTTTAAATAATCATTAATGGTTTCCCTTAAACCATACTAAACTGGATAATTTATAATGTTTCCTAAACAATATTTTTTTATGTTTTCACATCATTTGAGCATAATTTATTATTATATTTTCCTATATTCTTTTATTAATGTATATTTATGATATAAATAAATTATTTCGTGAACTATTTTAGGATATTACCTTTGGTTATGCCTGATGACATGTTTATGATACCCAATTCAATCCTTGGAAAACCCTTATGTTTATTCCTCTTGTTTGATTCTTCTTATAGAACACATAAGAATGAATATTTTATTATTTGTGTGACCATATTGTTCTCAAATTAAATGGGTAATATTTAGTATCATGAAACATCATTTTGGGATAGGGAGAGAACCTGATTCCATTATGGGACATTGTTTGGCATGTGCAATAGTCATGGAAATTTTCTTTAACCAGTGCTTCTATCATGTTGTGTATTGTTTCAACATTAGTATGATTCCATGATTAAATTTCCCCATGCTCTACATGTTATGATTCCTTTTTTTATTCTTCTTCCATTCCTTTTAATGTCATCATGTAATTCCTTCTAACTCATGTTCCTATCGTTATTCCTATTTTTATACTCTAATTGGGATATTTAGTGCATCCCTATTGTTCATGTATTCCCCTGGGTATCCTATGTAGATGTAGGATCTCCGTTGAAGTTATTATCTATTTATGTATGATTAAAACATATATGTTTTATTAAATTTCCATATTTTTTTTATGTACCAAATTGTCCAATGACACTATACATTATGATCCATGTCTAGTAATATGATGGTTAATTAGGCCTAAAATTATGTCATAATTTGTGTAAAAATATAGGGTCTCTATAGTTGGTATCATACCACAGTCTAGTTATTTTTGGATATTACAATTAGATAACTTTAATAATAATTCTAGGGATAATTCTATCATCGTGGATAACCATGATTTAAACATAGGGAATCACAAGATATTATAAAATTTCCATTTACAAGTATATCCATTTATGTTTAATGGTAATTTTTATATACGTATTATCTAGGTATTCAATACCCTTAATTTTATTTTTCATTTCTAGTTAATTTAATGAAATAAGAGAAGAATCCTCACCAGTTGTAAATATAGAATGTAAAAAATAAATTACGAGGGAAAAATTCTATAAGGGGGGAATGCTGTAATGACAGTGAATTATATTAATGAAAATTACCTACTTAAATTAATTTCATATAGTATAAATCACATAAAATCACATAGAGAATACTATAAAACATTATAAATGAATAATGATTTAAATAATAAGTATTTATAGAAATTGAGGAACCTAAACCAATATAATAATAACATGGCCTTTGTAATGGTAATGTTACCCTTATGAATAGTAAAATAGCCAATAAAATACTACGATCACCTATGAATGTTTATATAAAATTAGTTTATCTTATAATTTCAAATATTAAATATTTATATCATTGAATATGTAAATAACTGTATAAAAATGATATATTAAGTATTGGTATTTTTGTAAAAAAATTATTTAAAATTTTAGAATTAATATAATGATAAGAAATAAAATTTATATTCATAAAATAGATTCATAAATTATTATTATTTTTAATAATGATTGTAGTATAATTTAATGTGACCTAAACTAATTTTTCAAAGATTCATAAAATTAGTTATAATTTGTAAATCAGTATTTTTTTAGTAAAATATGATTTTAATTAAAAATTAAATTTATTAGATTTCAAAAATTATTTTCATAAAATAGAGGTCATTTTTTAATTCTATAGATTTTCAAATTATTAGGGTTAATTTTCTATATTTCTCTAAAATAGTTGATTTTTTTACACTAAACAATGTAATTTACTGTATATATACATTATAAGTTAAATACATTATTCATTGAGTCATCACTGATTTAAGAACCTCAATCTCTAAATATCCTTCCATATTTATTTAATTTTTCTTGGGAATCTTCTCTAATTCTTTTTGTGAGCCAAAAAAATAAATTATTGTATAAAATAATCAAAAAACACCCATTTCTTCCACTATAAATAACACATCTCACCACATATTCTACTCACACCACTTAAGCCTTTAATATTTTATGATTTCTAACAAATAACCTTCCCAAGACTCTTCCCCTAATCCATTAGGTTTTGGTATCAACAAAATACCAAACAAACTTCCCTCAGGAGGTTCTCAAGGAAATGAATTTTGGAGGTAAAATCCTCATTCGCTTTCTTTATTTTATTTCATCATTCTTTTATTATCTTATAATCACCTCACCTACTTTATGAAGATATGAATTATAACCCTAGTATATTATATATAGAAGAATTTTATTATGTCAATGTAAAATTCACCAATAATCCTCTTATCCTCTTATTTTCATTCAAAAAATTAAAACATCGTCTGCGAGGTGTCTATTTACCGACTTCAGGGATGATTTTTTTTTCGGGATTAAATTATGCCATCAAGTCTGGTCATAGAAACCTTTTTTATAGCTAAACAGTATTATTATATATGTATTATAACTTATTTAATGTTCAGGAACTATTATATATTCATAATATTAATTAATAAAACAAAACTAGTTCGTGATTATCAAAACAAATGCCAGAATAATCTAAACGGTTATCACTAACATTTTATCTAATGATTCATAATTAAAAAAATAACCAAAAACATAGAAGGTAAATTTAATATTCTATAAGGTCATTAATGAATAAAATTTCAATTTTTTATATCTATTCCCATTTTACAAGATCTGTTAAACATTTATACAACTGAACCATTCAGGAATCCCAAGGAATTGAAAACTCTCAAACTAATAAATTAAACCTTTTGACTCATAAAAATGATTGTAAATAAATGTAACCAAAATATCAAATACAAGTATAAATAATGATAAATTATTTATTTAATGTAATTAATTTGATTATCAAGTACTTTAAGATCAGGTGAAGAACACTTTCAGACATAAGGTAAGTGATTCTTTATGAACCACCATTTTTTCTTCAGGTTAAGAATTCTTTCTCTTTATCCCAATGTAATTCTTAATCCTTATTATGTAATCCGAAAAAATAGTATTTATATTTTCAAAACAAATGTTCCTATCTCAATTCTTCTTTATTTGATGGGTAAATACATGTTTTATAAGGTTCCCTTCTCTATTACTTTTGATATGAAACCCTAATTAATGGGAACTTCTCAAATTCTTACTAATTGTCATGTATCATCTTTAATATATTATAATCCACCATCATATTTCAAAATTCAATAATTATTTCATGAAATAAAATCTTGGTTAATTTATGTATTTATACAAAAAAAATTCTTTTTTTTATGACTCTTTAATTTTTTACCTTAAAACTCCCTAAAGTGGCTCATTTCTGAAGATTAAGAAATACACTTTTTAGATTGTGTCACATAATTCAGACATAATATATCATTATCTATTCGTATTTTCCTTTATTAATGTCTATTTTAGATTTAAATCCTTTATTTCATGAACTCTTTATTGATACTCATTTTTGTTGTTGCTTATAACATGTCTATGATGCCCAGTTCATTCATTCATTTACACTTGTGCTTATACCTCATGTTTCATTATTCTTGTGGCACATATATGAATGAGAATTTTATGATTGGAATTCCTAGATTACCCTCAAATGCATTGGGTAATGTTTTGTCTCATGATACATCTTGTCGGGATAGGGAGTGAATCTAATTCTTTTATGGGGATTTTCCCTCCATGTGATAGGTAATTGGAAAATATCTTTTACTCATGCTTATCTCATGTTGTTTATTGTTTCAAAATTCCTTTGATTCCATGATGACATATACCCACACTCCATAAGTTATGTTTCCTTATGTTTAATATTAATTTGTGCCTTCTCTTCATCCTGTTATGCCTTCTAACCCATCTTCATCTATTTTTTCCGATTTTTATAACATTAGTGGGATTTTTAACTCATTCTTTCTGTTCATGTATTCCACAGATTATCATATCCAAATGTAGGATCTCAGTGATATATAGGATCTATTTATGGATTTTTAAAATAAATTTTTATATTCTATTCACGATTTTTCAGTTTTATTTAACTAATCTTCCAAAGAAACAATAATTTATGATCCTTGGCATGTAATTTGATGGTTATTTATAATTAAAATCATGTAATAATATGTGTAAAAGGATAGAGTCTCTATAACATTCTCTATCATTAATCCCTTCTATAAAAATTTATGTACACGTATTATGCTTCCAAAAGTATTATATACTTATCCATGCCAAACATTTGGGTAGTGAATATTTTTCTCCGTTTCCATTCAATGCTATTCAAATTATCATGCATATCCTTCTTTCTTTTGGGATTTACATGTTTGTTACCCAAAGACCTTTATTTATTGGTTAAAATTGATGAAATATATCATTGTTTTGTATGAGATATTTATAACACTTTTATATTTACCTAATATTAAAGTTATTTGTTGTCACAAAATTATACAACCTTCTAATTATTTGGTTTATGTTTTTATCAAATTATATTCCATGTATAGTTTATGAGATTTTATCTTAAGCACACTTTTTTGTGTTTTCGTGGAGGTTATCCTTGACTTATGTTTTTTATTCAATGTTTTTATGGCCACATTATAATGTTTCTTTTATGTTAGCATGTTATATTATGTATCATTGTTAATGATTATCATTCTCACCACTATTATTTTGCCTTGATATGCCACTTGGATCACGCGTACTTCATTTCCTTTAGCAATGTTTATTTTATTCCCTTACTAGGATTTATAGATAACCCCTTTCTTATATATATCACCAGGTTATCCCATGCAAGTTTATAATAAACAAGGATTATATGGTATTCATTCAATGTTTTTTAATATTGATATTGTACCTATGTTTCAAGTTAATGTTCAATTTACCCAATTTCCCAAATATACTAGGCCTCATGATCTTATGGGGTTTCATTGATTGTATCACTATGTAAAAATCTTGAACTAAAGTGCCTGAAAGATATGGGTTGTCATAATTTCCATGTCCACATGTCAAATATGTGCTCTATAGTCAAATATAACATATTTATTTCGCATAATAGCATTATGTTTTGAAGAGATGGTAGAGTGGAAGTAGGATTCTATCTATATCACCCATATAATAGAAGTATGGGTTTCAACTAGAACCTAAGACTACGTATTTGTATTAATAATATTATTCAACTTGGGTGGTAGTGTGTAAGAAATAACTAAACATATTATAATAAATAATTGCACAAAATCTAATTTAGATGCTCCAAAACATCAAAAACATTTCTATAATATCCCATTGACGCATTGTTATGACCACGTAACAATGATAATTTCTACCTCGAAATTTACAATTACCCAAGACAACCACCACACTATAAATACAATATTTCCCCTAAATTAATATGCCATTATTAATTCCAAACTATTCATTATTAACCATATTATCTTCTATCTTAATTTTAAATACTTCTTCTTTCATATAAACAATAATTACTTTAATCATGATTCAATAATTTATATGTCACATTCCATATAATTTTTACTACTTTAATTGAGGTTATTCAGCATAGTATTAGTTCAAAATAACCCATTCATGATCCATAATATTCAATTCATTCATTTTTTAACAATTTTATATATTCTTCTTTAATCAAAATACTTTATTTATAACAACTACACTATGAATCATTAATAATTGACCAATCTAATAATTCATCTACTATCACATCAATCACAATCCAAAAATAGTCTTAATACACCACAAAATACAAACCAAAACATTACCACAACAATAATCCAGTCATTTAGTTTTTTAATATATTCACATTTTTCCAATTTACCATTTATTGCATAACATAAAAATAATCTATAAAACACTTTCAGATTTCACATATTCATTGCATTATAATCTTACAAATTACCTAAAAAAATTAAAACATAGATAAAATTATTTAACAATTATTCTAATCATAATAATAAGCTAACCCAAGTAATCAAGAGATAAGAAGAAAATAAAATAATATCTTCTATATCAGTTTTGGACCTATTATATTTTAATTTAATTCTTTATACTTATTATGGAAAATTTTATCTCTTTAAATAAAAATAAATTTAATCATTCTTAGGATACATTAAAAATACCAGCAATAATGACAACAGTAATAAGGAGTAAATTTGAATTGTGAACCTTTAATTGTGAGCCAAATGGAAAAAAAATTAAATGAGATGAATCATTGTGATCAAACTCCCAAAAGAATTTAATAAATTTTACAAAATAATAAAAACCATCACACATATATTAATGTTAAACTATATCTCACATGTAAAAATTATATATCATTTTCATAAATAATAAATTAGAGAAGACATATAAAATAAATGATAAGGGAATATTAAATCATAATGTATTGATCAAAAAATTTAAAAGACTCATATATCCCCCAAGGGTGTCCAAATCCACCAAAAGTAACCCTATATAATATATAGGGATTAAATATGATTGATAAAATTAAATGGGGAAACATAAGGAAAAATTTATATTTAAAATTTTGGGGACTAAACAATTGTTTCTAAAACATAAATAACATAATGATTTAGTTTAGTCAATGTTGATTTGAAAACCATAGTTCATTAAAAAATTGGATCCCATTAATACATTAAACTATTTCACCTTATAAAACATGACAGTCATGAAATAATTTCATGGATATAAAAACCCACTACATGGTCTTCATAATTATTTCATCAAACCATGATACTACTTTGACACTGAGATTTCAAGACCCTGTCATTTACTCCACCAATAATTCAACCATTCTCCTCCACATTTCAAATTATTTTTCTATTAATACTTAATACTAACACATGACATTAATTAATGGGGAAATCATACAAACTATATTTATAATGAAATAATTATACACCCATAAGTACCTATATAAACTCAGACTCCCATTCCTAGAAAAATATCCCCATTTCCATGATTAGAACCATAAGCACGATATTCTAATAAAAACCATGAAATTGTGACCACAAAACCATGGAATATTTCCCTTAAATAGCACAAACCCATTTCCTCAAAAAACATTTACAATTAACATCACATTATCTATTTACAACACCTACAAAACACAAATTAATTGACCACGTAATTGTTTCCTCTATAAAAATGAATACATTGGTTCGTAGGGTCTATTGCTTTAATATTGGGGTTCCATGGTCTAAATCATACTCTATGTTTTGGCATAAAACTTACCTATCAATGCACAGTAACTATCATTTAATTATAGTTCAAATACCAATTCTATAAAAATATATAAGATATATCTTTAACATGATCAAACCCCTGTGAGACCAAATTCAAGTCCAAAATGAGACAAGGTGTGACTCTTTATGTCTGTATTCAGTATTTTTTATGATGTTACAAATTATTACATTTATTGGAGGAATAAAATATGATGAGATTCCTAGAAAAACCAAATATAAGTACATGAAAATACTTCATTGATTAAAAAAATCATGAATGAACACAATCTAGAAAATATCACACATTTTCATAAAGGAATAAAAAACATATATTTAATAAATATTTTCCCCACTGTATATAGTCATGATGGATTTATTAAAGTGAATCCCATTAAAAAATACAAGTTCATGAATTTGTAAATTGTGGAATTAAATACAAGAGATCATAATGACTCATACTCTTGTTAAATTTGAATTGGTTGGCTCAATATATTAGTAGATTTAAACATATAATCCATATTAGAAAAACTTGTTTCCAAATAAAACATATTTATAAATATAATCTAAGATTGAAAATATAGAAAATAAAATTACCCAAATACTTTAATATTTAATGATATTAAACTACAGTACATGATATTTTGGACTGGGGTTTTTATGTATAATATTTTACATGGTTTGATAGATATGTTTAAATAGTTTTAAATATTTAAAATAAGAAATTCTAAAATTTTTGTAACACTACTAAAAGAACTATATTTAAAATCCAAAAAATATATATTTTTGAATATAATTTTTCTATCATTAGTATCCCTTCTATAATGTAATATTAGATCACCGTTTAATTATCATTGAAGGGTCTAAAAATTACCAAAAGGGGCCATTTAGATATTCCAAAATGTGATCACTATTGATTTTTTTTAAAAACATAAACCCATATATTATTAAAAAATAAAATAGATATAAACAATAATTATAGAGTGAAAATATACTTATAATTATAAATAATTCAATTAATAATTTTCAGAATTAGATAATTAGAAACCTCAAGAAGTCATGCATCAAACTATTGTTGTCATATTATAATTTGAAATGAAATTAAATCTAAAATAGAAGGTAGTATTATAAACATTTAAATTTAAAATTTAAAAATACAACCCATTTGGTTATTTAACTATGCAATGTTATGTTATATATAAAATATTATACTTTTCACCACTATTCTAAATAAATGTACAATTTATTTTTAATCATTTTTAATCTAAAACCTATTTTTTATAGTAATTCATGATCATACCGTACTATAGACTGATGTTATGTATAATTATACATGTCAGAAATTAATCCAAAATCATTATACAATGATTTTTAGAAAATTTATGTTTTCCATCATTTTTTACTGTATAATTTATTTGTATCCACTTTTTAATCCAAAAATAATTATTAAATAATTTCAACCAAAACAAATATATTATTTATATGTTCATCATTCCTACATGATACAAATTAATGAATGATCTTTTCAAAGTAATTTATGAAAATATGAGATCTACTTCTTGGATTTGACCATTTCAAAAAAAATTTAAAACACTTTCCAAATAATAAAAACACTATATTAGTTGTTACATTCATAAAACACATTAAATTTATATTTTATATATTATTATAGTTCAAAAGATAATAAATGATTGTTTTTTAATATTTTATGACAAACCTTGTTCACTTTATGGTTTATGATTACATCACTTGTTTTTAATAACAAATTAATCAAAAATAACTTTTTCCAATATAACCACACTAGACAATATAATTACATTTCATTCAAACCAATATGTTAAAAATTAATTTGGGATTTTTTTCTAACAATATCGTGATAATACCTGGTTTTAACTTAGTTTTTATCTTTTGATGCATGTTTTTAAAATCTATTGGACTTATAAAGACACATCACCAATAATTTTGGAAAACCCATTATCTTTTTTACAATTTTTCAACTACTAAATATCAAATATTATTCATTTATTATTCTATAATGATTTAAGGATAATCAAGGATTATTTTCTAGGATGTTACCAAGTAATTTTCCATCACTTGTTACTCCAAAAAACAATTTCATTCTTTTCAATCAAAACACAATTAAAATGTTGTTCTATCTATTTATATATGAATTAAATAAATCAAAAATCATTTTAATAGTATTTCACAATTGTATGCGGTTATTTTCTCAGTTTTGATCATATAGATTATTTTTTTATCATTTTTAATCCAAATCTACTTTTTTGTCACTTGGACAACAATTCATATCATATTGATGTTTTATTCATTCTTACATCTAAATAATTTCTCATTTAACATTTTCTAAATATTCCACAATAATCTAAGTATTTTTCTCAGTTTTCTATGTATGTGTAATGAACCAATATTTTTTTAATGGAAATTACTTTCTTATAAATATGTCATAATCACAAGAAATCACAACATAATGAACTATTAAGTGCAATTTTACCTTCAAACATAAGTTTTTCACTTCTGTGATTTGAATTTTTAAAAATTTACATAAACTGTTGTGATCAATATCTTATTTGGAGTCCGATCAGAAAACATAATTTTGGTGAATAGCAACATACCCTTATAAATAGTAATATAAATAGTATCATGACCCTTATGAATTGAAAATAATGATATTATTTTATTTTCTTATGGTAAAAATATAATGACATCTTAATTAATTTTTAAATGTGATATAAAACTAATTATGCCATTGAAAATGTTATTTTTCGAATTAATGATGATTTACATTAAAAATTAATCTAATAATATTTATAAAACTATTTTGGAAAAATGGATTTCATTTCTGAATTCTACACATCGATAAATGGTTATGGTGAATTTTTGGATTTTTTTGAAATTCTTGAATTTTTTATGAATAATGAAATACGGTAAAACTGTATATAACAATTATCAGTTAAGTACAATTTTTATTACATCATAAGTGGTGTAAGGACACTTGGTTTAAACTCACATGAACTTATTACTATTAGGGGTCACCATAAACACCATTATTGGTTGTATTGAGGGAAATAATAAAATAATGAATAAAATATTCAAAATTTACTCCTCTCCTCCACTATAAAACCCCTCCTCACTTCCCCTTCTACTCACTCCTCTATGGGTTGAATATACTCAATTTTCATCAGAAATACCTATTCATATTTAATACCCACCTATAAGAAGCTCTTGGTCTTGCGAAAAGGCCAAAAACCTTTCCCTTAAAGAGGTTATTTCAAGAGGTAATGCACCCTTATTTTTCTTTTAGTTTCATTTCACTTTATTTTATTTTATTATCCTATTCTCACCTCCAATGTCTAAATGACCATTATAGATCCATTATAATCTATATACTATAATTATATCATGTTAATGGAATATAAATCATCAATATCTTTACTCTCTCTCTCTCTTATTTTATAAATGAAATCAATGTCTATGAGGTTACAATTTATAACCTTCGGGGACGACGAAGATTAATTCTTCAATTTCTCATTAATTAATGGTCATCATAACATTTTTATTGTTGAAACAAACTATAATATATGTATTATAACCCAATTAATTTTTATTAACCATTATTTGTAGATATTATTTAATCATATGGCCAAACTAGTTTCTAATAATAAAAATAACGCTAAAATAATCTAAGTGAATGTCATTAATATTTCATCTAATGATTAATACTATTTCGAATTAAGAAAATGATATAAATGACCATAAACACATCTATATGTTCATACATAATATGTAATTTTAATTCGGGAGATTAACATCTATTCCACATGAACACCATTACATAAAAACAAGTGAACCGATTATGAAAATCAAGAAAAGGAACACTCCAGAACGACAGAATTCAATATAATAACTTATCAATAAGGACATAAATGATATAAAAAAATTATGATAAACTAATGAAATGTAATAATGGTTATGAAATAAGGTATTAATAGGTCTAATTTCATATTCTAGTACATTATGTTCCAGAGCCAAACACATTCTGACTTAAGGTAAGGGTTTTCCACCCGAACCTTGGGAGAATTTCGAAAATTCATACATATTTTCTAGGGAACTCTATAATATGTTTCTAGAAACCATTATCTTTATAAAATCTCTCATTTTATTTTGAAAATACTAGCCTCATTCACTTCTAGATTTATACAAATACTTTTCCAAAAGAACTCTTCTTTTCAGAATAAAAGAACATTTTTCTCAAGAATTACTCAATGATTTTATTAGAGTATTTTGGTCTATTTCATCACTATTTTTGACTCTTATATATTATTCATATTATAATTTTATGTTATCATGTAAAATATTTAATTTTAGGGTTTATGACTTGTTTTATTTTGGATGTGGTATCCTAAAATTATTCATCAATTTACTACGAATGTTTAGTGTTTAAGTTCAATGTTCGGGGAAAGTTATATACATTTCATATGTGATTTTCAATATGAATGTATATGTTATTTATGATTTTCCCTGCTCAAATGAAGAGTGAACTAGACTTATTATGTTATGGGTAGGGCCTGATATTTCCCTTTGATTCATCGGTAGGTATCTTGAGACGAATAGATGTGGAATTGGCCAAGGCCTTTTCAAATTCGATATATGGTTTTGGATGAGCCCTTAATAATTTTTAGAAATCTTTGCTAAGGCCTTGAAAAAATGTTTCTAAATGTCTGTAATATGCACTTCCCCCATTATGAGTCTCATAATTTAATGTTCATATGGTTATTATACTAGTAGAATACTCATGATTATGTTTTATTATGAAATTATTTACTCAGCTCATATTTCTTCCATTATATGTTCAAGTTTATTATTTGTATAGGCTTCGGTTTCAATTATTCACCATGAATAATGATTATGTTTATGATAACTTCCATTGTATTTCTTACTCTAACTGAACATATTAGCTCACCCTTTATCATGTTTCATTTTCCTAGGATATGAATATGTTAGTTATGAGTGACTTACCGGAATAATTTAGGAGGCTTGGATGTTTCTAATCGAATAATTAGTGTTTTTTTCCATTCATGATATAATTTTGAACTTATATATGTTTATTTTTTTCATAATCAACTAAAATTCTTGGAATTTCAGGATACATATTCCTATTTTATGGGCCAATGTAATAAAATAATGCACCTGTACCAGGCAACGTGGGACATGACATTATAGTTGGTATTTGAGGAAGTTTAGTAGACAACTCAGAAACAATATTTAGAAAATTTTGATTGGGTAAGAAATCATAATGTAGTCAATGAGGACTATCATACATAAACACCCTTGTATTTTGGTCTGGAATAGTTGATGTGGATCTTACAAGGAAATACATCCCTGACTGGATACAAATAGGTAGAGGTGGATCTGAAACAAATTTACCTACAATTGAAATCTCTGAGAAGGAGTTTCGGTCTTGACCCATGGTATCCTAGTACACGACAATAGGTTTCATCCACACTAGGTGTTGACAATCATGGAATATATTCTTTGGATAATTCACATTTTCTTTATAAGCCATTATGAATGATTGAAATGTAAATTTTCCTCAAAGAAACCATTTGTGTGATTATGGGGTAAGCCATGTGTAGGATTTCAATTTATGATTATTATTTTGATAATTTATGATTATATATTAGGATTAGTAACTAAATCTAGTGTATTCAATTATTTAGAAATGGTTCCTAATGAAAGGAATGGAAACTGCATGAATGTGTGTGTCTTATGTAGGGATTTCCCTCCAAAGAAAGATAATGAAGTTGGTTCTGGTGTTGCGACTGGAGAAAATAATCTTATAAATGTACTGGGAAAACATACTCAGGTTATGAAAAATAACCATACCCGTATGAATCATCTAGATCCACCACGTGGAAGAGCTTTTTTAGATCGCTATATGTGATAGAAAACTCCATCATTCAGTGAGACTACAAACCCATTTGTAGCCGAGTAGTGGATAAGTTCCCTAGAGAAGATATTTTTCGCATTGAGATGTAACGAACAGGAGAAGGTCATCATGGTAGTTTATATTCTATTAGGAGATGTGGATCAGTAGTGGTCCTTAATCCAAAACAAAAAGTATGGGGAAATGATAGAAGAGTTGAAAGGGAGGGATTTTAAGGAAATGTTCCAATATAAATACATTCCTCATGAATAGCAAGCGGATATGAAAATGTAGTTTTTAAAATTGATGAAAAATGAAGATTAGAATTTTTAAATGTATGAATCTAAATTCACAAGGATATCCATGCATGTTGTGGACAACATACGAAATCCAAGGAGCAAGATCGATGAATTCATTGATGGCCTAAAGTCATTCCATCGATGGGAACTGGTCTCCCAAAGTTTCTTATCATATGAGGATATACTTTCATATGCTATCAATAAGGGAAAGTAATTCTATAAGTCGTATGAATATAAGGGAAATAAAGAGAATAAGAGGGCTGTTGAAAATTATGGAAAAAGAATTAATGAAACAGGGAAGTAGGGAAGAGTTGAATTTACACCCTGTGACAATTATCGAATGAAACACCCTAGTGCCTGCTTAAAGGTAAAAGGAATATTATTCAAATATGGAGAGAAATTACACATTGTATGTGATAGTAAGGGAGAGAAAGAAGATATTAATATTCAATTATATAATTGTCTGGAGATGGTAAATTTGAAGGTTCCAGGCATACCAGAAGCGCATGGGTGGATGTTCCCACTTGGATTTTTGTCATTAATAATGATCAATCTAGGATCAATATGATGATAAATGCCAGTCTCCACGGATCGAATCACAGAAATAGACAAATAAAAGGAAACTATCAAAACCACAAAGTAGGATCATTACAGATTGATTATAATTAATTTAATCAATTGAAAAGAAATACCTTTTGGTGTTATTTCTTTGTTGATGTTCTTGATGACGTTCTGATGTGATTCATCTTTGCATCGTAGAACCCAAGAATATACTTTTTCTAGCGGTGATCCACACGTGTACCTCGTATCTTGGGACATCGCCAAAGGAGTATCTGGGTGCTAGAGTGGAGAAACCTTTGCTAGAGTTGTCCTTCTTATATCGTCTTGATCTGATGGAAGAGGATCTCTCTCGGTCTTGAGGGCATTCATGGAGGAATAGGTTCTTTAAGCCTTGAAAGAAATCTCCAGAATTGTTGTTCACAACGATTCTCATGTGTAGGAAAGAGCTGGGTTGTGAGGATATTTATAATTGAGTTTTGAGGTTGTAGTGTTATGAAAATAAATAAATGTGTTACGCATTTCATTTATTTCATTAACACTTATTGAAAACCCCCTACCGAATAATTAATTCCATGACATGCACTCACACTGATTATAATAAATATCATTTAATAAAACAATATTATTTCCTCAAAATACCGACATGAAAAACTACACGGCGTGTAATAATAAATACACGGCGTGTACTTGTTTTTCATTGAAAACTACACGGTGTTTACATTCAATGTACATGGCGTGTATATCCTATTTTCATTTATTCATTTCCTTTACAAAATGAAAACTACATAGTGTGTACATTTAATAATACACGGAATGTACTTGTTTTCAAAATAAAAACTACATTGTGTGTAATATTTAATACACGACGTGTACTTGTTTTCCTTTTATTCTTCCTCCAATATTAAAATGATTTAGCCTTCCTTGAATAATTATTAAACCACATATGGGAATAATCTTTATTTTACATGAGATACATGAATACACTTAGTGTGTGAACCTCTAGGCCTCTTTCCCATTTCCATTAGGCGGGCTTTCCTAAAGTCCAAGATTACTGTCTAGCAATGGGTCAAGGCACCCAAGAGAAAGAAGTTGACTCCGCATTGAAGTATCACCTCATACGAACGCTTACTTTGTAATTTAATCCCTTTGTCTCAATATATCATCAAGAAGGTTTCATGGCAGTGTCATAAACCTATATTCTTGATCCGTCATTCTTTGACTACCTAAAATAAACTCATCGTTTACACCATGGCCATGGAATTTAATACGATAGTTCTATTTCAATCAAAGGGCCAAGATATCAACTTCCATAAATGTAAGGGACAAATACTTCCTCGACTTATCCATTAACAACATGTCACTCGTGATGCACCCAACGTACCATACTTCCCGCCAACTGTCTGCGTGACGGTTTTCATCCGTAAATCTTAGTACTTGAGTCATGACATGAGTTAATGATAATATTCTAGTGTAAGGACCATTACACACTCTTTTATATAGCAATGTATGAGGACACCAAGACATGTGGAATTTCTACTGGCAGGTATGATCTCATAATCTCCCATCTTGGAGATTACCAAGTGCAAACTCCATGAGAGAGAGTCTCATCTTCTTACGAGTACTAGCACATGATAGTCTATATACTATGTGTCCTATCATAGTATGTCATCCAATCGTAAAAATTTATTTAAGAATATTTTTATATAATTTCAAGGTTCTCATCATAGCGGGGATATTCCATGACCTTATTAATGAAACAAATATTTCAGGACATTATTATATTATAGTCATGCAGAATAATGAAATATATATAACAAGAGTATATTCATGTAATCAAAGTACAAAACAGTTGGTTTTGAGGACACCTGCCCTTACAAACACCCTCTTGGACTAGAGCCAATTGCCTACAAATTTTAATCCGCTAGACCTCACATGATAATCATGTTTCTACTGAGTCAGGGCTTTAGTCAAGGTGTCTTCCACATTGTCTTTTGTGGAAATACTACTCACTGAAACTTCACCTCTCTATGAAAAATCCCTCAAGAGATGATACTTCTGAAGTATGTGCTTTGTCCACTGATGTGACCTTGGTTCTTTTTCAAGTTCCACCACTGCAGTATTATCATAATAGAGTGTGATAGGATCTTTACTGCTCAGTACTACATCTATCTCTTGGATGAAGCTTCACATCCATACTGCTTCTTCATATGCCTCAGAAGCTGCGATATACTCGCACTCCGCTGTAGAATCTACCACCACACTTTTCTTTGAGATCTTCTAGCTCATTTCACCTCCATTCAAACTCAATATGTATCCATTCTGCGACTTCATGTCATCTTCATCAGTCTGGAAACTAGCATCTACATGTCCTCTGATGACTAGTTCCTCATCTCCTCCATAAACTAGGAACTTATCCTTAGTACACCTCATATAATTAAGGATAGTCTTGACTTCCATCCAATGGCGGTCTCCTGGATCATCTTGATATCTGCCTACCACACTTAATGTGTAAGGAACATCAAGCCTCATACATAGCATAGAATACATGACTGACCCAATTGTGGACGAGTAAGTTATGCCTGACATTCTATTTCTTTCCTCATGTATCTGAGGACACATTTTCTTAGAAAGATGAATGCCATGTGACACTGGAAAAAATCCCCTCTTGGACTATTACATACTTAATCTCTTCATTATCTTGTCAATGTAGGTACTTTGACTCAGGCCCAACATTCTATTGGATCTATCACGATGGATCTTGATCCTAAGAATATATGCTGTCTCACCCAAGTATTTCATAGAGAATCATTTATGAAAACATTCCTTAACTGACTGTAAGATGGGTTCGTCATTTCCAATTAGTAATATTTCATCAACATATACAATTAGGAAAACGACTACACTTTCACTAAACGTTTGTAGACACAAGGCTCACATTGGTTCTTAACAAAGACAAATTATGTTACAACTTCATCAAAACAAATGTTCTATGACCTTGATTCTTGTTTTAATCCATAAATTGATTTCTACAACTTTCATACCTTGTTGGAATCCTTTGGAGTCACAAACCCTTTAGGTTGTGTCATGTAGACATCTTCCTAGAGGTTCCCATTAAGGAATGATGTTTTGACATCCAGTTGTTAAATTTGATAGTCATGGTAAGCAGCAATGGCCAATAGGATTCAGATGGATTTCATCATTGAAACCTGTGAAAAGGTTTCATCATAGTCAATTACTTGAGCCTGTAAAAAACCTTTTGCAACCAGTCATGCCTTATAGGTGCTGACTTTCCCATCCATGTCCAGTTTCTTCTTGAATACCCATTTATTAAAAATAGGATTTACATCAACTGGAGGATCTACCAAATCCAGACATGGTTTTGGTAAATGGAATCCATTTCAGAATTCTTGGATTCTTTCCACATGGAAACATCTATTCCTTCAACTGCTTCCTTTTAGGCAAGAGAATCATTATTGTCAACCAACAATGAGTTACCATCCTCAGTGATGAGAAAACCGTATAGTTCTGGTTCCCTCACCTCAATCGTGCTCCTACGTAGTTATTGTATCTCTAGAATAGATTTTTCTTCCATTGAGCTTTTTGGAATCTTTTCATGTACCATCTCATGTGTATCTTGATCCTTGACTTCATTGAAGTCTATCTCACTCCCACTATCTCTTTTGGATATGTGCTCCCTCTCAAGCAATATGGACTGTCTTCCCACTATAACATTTTTTTATGAGGGGTTGTATAGGTAATATCCCCTTTTTTCCTTGGGATATTCTATAAAGATACACATTGTGCCTCGGGGTGAAAGTTTGTTACCTAAAGAGGCCTTAACAAATGCTTCGCTACCCCACACATGTAAATTCTATAACATGGCATTGAGTCCACTCCATAACTCATATAGAATACCATTTATCGATTTAGTTGGTACTTGTTTTAGTATGTGTACTGCTGTTTGTAATGCATATCCCCAAAAGGATAATGGAAGTCTCGCATGACTCATCATTGATCTCACTATGTCCAACAGGGTGAGATTCATCCTCTCACTTACACCATTCCACTAAGGTGTGTAAGGAGGAGTGTGTTGTGATAGAATCCCAAACTCCCATAAGAAATCAATGAAGTCCTAATTAAGATATTCTCTACATCTTTCTGAGTGGAGATTCATAATCTTATTTCCAAGTTGGTTGTCAACTTCATTCTTGTATTCTTTGAACCGATCATGAAAATATGACTTATACCTCATTAAGTAAATATATCCATAGCTACTAAAATCATTTGAAAAAGTTATGAAGTATGAGAACCCACCCCTTGCTTAAACTAGAAATGGTCCACACACATCTGTGTGATCTAATTCTAGAAGCTCTTTATCCCTTTCACCTTTCCCACTAAATGGGGCTTTGGTCATTTTGCATTGTAGACACGCATGACATACACCAAGTGGTTTTAGTTTGAAAGAATCTAAATACCCATCTTGAGGTAATTTTGTCAAATGTTTCTCATTGACATGACCTAGCCAGTGATTCCAAAGTTGGGTGTGGTATGAGTCATGTTAATTTACTTATTCATCGATCGCCATTACTTGGTTTTTTATAGTCTAACACATAAAGGTTGTTATATAAATGTGCCCCACCAAAACAAATGTTATATTTATAAAAGTAGCAACATTCATTTCCAAACATGAACATGAATCCAATAGTAGCTAATCTGGATACTGAAATAATGTTGTTAGTAACAGAAGGCCCATAATAACAACCCTTTAACACCAAGATCATTCCAGTTGGCAATGTGAGGTTGTAGTCCCCGACAGCTACAACAGCAAGTCTGGCTCTGTTGGCTGCTCGTAGATCTACATCACCTCAATCAATCTTTCTGAATCTACTTGGTTCCAGTATTTTGATATAGATGTCATCACCACAAGTAGTATCTAATACACAATTGGTTTAAAAAGATAGATTTCATTCGATAAGAAATTCAACTAAAGCTTCCCCTTGCTTCTTTAGCTGGGTGCAGTATTCCTTCCAATGGCCCTTCTTTCCACATGCAAAACAAATAGCCTCATATTCCCTTGCCTCTCCTTTGATATTCCTTTTCATGGAAGGCCTTGAAGAATCGTTGGGCTTAAAGCTCTTCGCCTTCCCATTCCTTTTATTCACCATGAAGACAGAAGGCTTTTCACGCTTCATGTCATTGTCCACTTCGCGAATGAGGATAAGAAGATCAGACAGAGACTTCTCAATGTTGTTCATGTTGAAGTTCACAACAAAGTTTGATAAGATCTAGGGCAGTGATGCAATAATGAGATCGTTACCCATTTCTTCGAGGAGTTTGAACCCTAGAACCTACAAGCTCTCAATTTCGCCAATGATCTTGACTACATGAGGCCCGACTGGGGAACCCTCTCCAAGCTTGCTTTGAAATAGAGCCTTGGAGATCTCAAACCTTTCCTATCTTTCTCTCTCCTGGTATAGACCATGGAGGTGATTGAGCATGCAGTAAGCATCCATGTCTTCATAACACTTCATGAGATCACTAGACATTGAGGAAAACATCAAACATTTAATGTCGAGTGCATCGCTCAAATGTTGATCATAGACCAGGAAAGCTTCATCACTTGCCCCTTGGGCTGGCAGATCAGGAAGTGAGGACTCCAGCACGTAAAACTTTCATTCATGGCATCGGATAACCTGAAGAAGCCCAAACCAATCCTAAAAGTTACTTCCGGTGTGGATATTGTCTTTATCCATAATTGATCGTAGAGAATATTTGGTTGATGAGTTTTTCATATTGATTCTACAAATTAAAAGAGCAGTTTTTATCAGTACTTTCTTGATTACATTTTTATGAGAAATAATAAATGAATTTATTAATTCTCCCACTATTTTATCAAGTCCCAATGTCCCTCACCATTGAACTCAGAATGTCTAGTTGCTTTGACATTCTAGTGTAAAGTATCCATATTCCCCTTCGCATAACCCAAACAAGGGTTGGTCATGCTATTTGAAGGTATTAATGTAAGAAGGTCTTTTCCAACTATGAGTTTACAGTTCCTTGATCTGTTGAGTGGACTCCCCAATCCTGAAATCCTAACATGGATTTCCTCAACTCTTTCCTCCAATATTACATCAAGTCTAGCAAGGGCTACTCCTATTGATGTAATATGGTTAAGTCAAACCAAAACCTTTCATAAGGGCTTCCTTTATAAAATTAAGTGTCCCAACAAGGGTTGGTCAAACACATAGTTTTATTGAGTTTTTCCCTTAATCAAGTAACAGAAGGATTGGTATGACTTAATATGTTATTGATGGATTTTAATCATTTATGTGTAGTTTATCATTATCACATTATTGTTAATATTAAGTGATACTAGCTTAATTGATTAACCATGTTCTAATAATGTTTACGCATACTCTGGTTTTATTTTATTCCATCTTTTCATGCTTGTTTATTAATTATGTGACCATGACAATAAATAAACCATGCAATTAGAAAGAATTAAAATAAGATGGAATGATCATGAGCTTCTATTGGTTAGCTTATCTAGTGGTTTTTATAAGCTAACTCTGACCTAGGGAAAACACCTTGAACCTGTTGGTTCGTGTTTTGTAGATCCCACCTATCCACATTTGTATCTTCTTGGGTTGGTTTCGCCTCAGCTTTGGATTTCGAACCGTCTCCTTTGGCTTGGCAGATCCTCCATTACATGGGGTTTACATTAAAGAAACCATGGGCACGCATGCCCTATATTTAATTGGAAGAAGGCTCGCAGGCCAACGAATTTAAATGAAAAAAATTTAAATGAAACCATACACACGTATAAAGGTTCTTTGGTCTAGCTCATGTTCATCCATAGCATGCAACGACATTTACGCATATTTAGAAATCAAATTCTATTAATTGTTCTATTATTCAAGATAAGTCACGCTTGAATTAAATTAATTATAATCTTATAATTAATCAATTATTTATCTTAAATTCCTTTATGAATTTCCATGAGATTCTTATCATCCATATCCCTTTTATAGGTCTTTGTACTTTTGGAGGAATCTTCGTGATGTTTCTGGAAAGTACATAGCGGGTAGTTTATATTTACACGGCGTGTATTTCTTTTCACCTTTTATCCAGAGTACATGTCGGGGGCTTTGGCGTGTTTTCTGTACTTTGGAAATTTTTTGGTAAACAGCGTGTAGATATATCATACACGGAGTGTACTTCCTTGTTACGTGGTAACCAGCCTGGCGATCCCGTGTACGTGGTACGCGGCTTCTCCTTTGTACACAGTTTCACTTGGGCCAGATCAGATTACATGGTGTGTTTCTCTAACATACACGCCGTCTATTCCTATTCCCACATGCCGTTCATTTCTGGTCAACATAGGGTAATAAATTATTAGGTGTAATCAATTCACACGACGTGTTTTGGCGGACAAGTACCGGTTCGTTGAATCTAATTACATGGCATGTATTTTTCATTACAAGTTGTGTATTTCCGTGTTGAACAGACAGAAAAAGAGGCTCCTCCAGATAAGTTCCTTAATTTTATTTTAATCAAAAATTAAAATTAAAATGTCATTTCTATCATATGAATTGAGAAATTAAGGAGGAAGAATGGATCTCATTTATTCAGATTAGAGAACTATTTATCTTGAATTGAATCAAACATAAATGCGTAAATTATCAATAAAAATAAAATAAATATAATCAACGTTGTAACCTCCCTCTGAGACCATTTGAAGGTTCCGGGCGTAGCGGATGCACGTGGGTGGATGCTCTCACTTGGATTTTTTTCATTAACAATAATCAATCAAAGATCAATATGACGACAAACACTAGTATCGACAGATCAAATCACAGAAATAGACAAAGAAAAGGAATGTCCCATAACCAAAAAGTAGGATCCTTAAATTTTGATTATAATTATGTTAATAAATTGAAAATAAATACCTTTTGGGTTTTCTTTCTTCATTGGTGTTCTTGATCACGTTCTGATGTGATTCGTCGTTGCGTCACAGAAGCCAAGTGTAGACTACCTCTAGCGGTGATCCACACGTGTACCTCGTATCTCGAGACGTCACCAAAGGAGTCTCTAGGTGCTAGCGTGGAGAAAAATTTTCATGCATTGTCCACCTTATATCATCTTGATCCAATGGAAGAGGATATCTCTCAGTCTTGAGAGTGTTCTTGGAGGAAGAGGTTCTTTCGGCATTGAAGGAATTCTCCCGAATTTTTGTGCACAATGATTCTCTTGTGTAGGAAAAGAGTTGGGTTGTGAGGATAATTATAATTGAGTTTTGAGGTTGTATAGTTATGACAATAAACAAACGTGTTACGCGTTTCATTTGTTTCATTAACACTTATTGAAAACCCCCATGTCGAATAATTAATTCCTTGACATGCGCTCAGGCTGATTATAATAAATATCATTTAATAAAACAATATTATATCCCCAAAATCCTGACTGGAAAAACTACACGGCATGTAATAATAAATACATGGTGTGTACTTGTTTTTCATTGAAAACTACACGGCATGTACATTCAATGTACCCGGTGTGTATATCTTGTTTTCATTTATTCATTTCCTTTCCAAAATGAAAACTACATGGAGTGTACATTTAATAATACACAACATGTACTTGTTTTCAAAATAAAAACTACTAAGCATGTAATAATTAATACACAATGTGTACTTGTTTTCATTTTATTATTCTTCCAACATTAAAAAGATTTAGGCTTACTTGAGTAATTATTGAACCATGTATGGGAATAATATTTGTTCTACTTGAGATACTAGAATACACTTAGTGTGTGACCCTCTAGGCCTCTTTCTCATTGGCATTAGGCGGGCTTACCTAAAGACCAAGATTACTGTCTAGCAATGGTTCAAGGCACCCAAGTGAAAAAATTTGATGCCGCATTGAATTATCACCTCATACGAATGATTATTGTGTAATTTAATCCCGTTGTCTCAATATCTCATCAAGAAGGTTTCATGGTAGTGTCATAAACCTATATGCTTGATCTGTCGTTCTTTGACTACTAGAAATAAACTCGTCGTTTACACTATGGCCATGGAATTTAATGCGACAGTTTTATTTCAATCAATGGGCAGAGATATCAACTTCTATAAATGTAAGGGACAAATCCTTCATCGACTTATCCATTAACAACATGTTACTAGTGACGCACCAGACATACCCTACTTCTCGCCAACTGTCTGTGTGACGGCTTTCCTCAATAAATCTAAGTGAGTGATTCATGACATGAGTTAATGATAATATTCTAGTCTAAGGACCATAACACACGCTCATAGATAGCAATGTCCGATGACACCAAGACATGTAGAATTTCTACTAACGGGTTTGTTCTCATAATATCCCATCTTGGAGGTTACCAAGTACGAACTCCATGAGAGAGAGTGTCGTCTTCTTATGAGTACTCGCACATGACGGTCTGTATACTATGTTTCCTATCATTGTATTTCATCCAACCATAGATCTTTATTTAAGAATATTGTTATAGCATTTCTAGGTTCTCATCATAGCGGGGTTCTTCCGTGACCTTATTAATGCAACAAATATTCTAGTACATTATTATATTATAGTCATGCAGAACAATGAACAATATATAACAATAGTACATTAATGTAATCAAAGTAAAAAACAGTTGGATCTTTGGACACCAACCCTTAAAACATTATTCTAATAACTATACAAAGTGCCAAGTAAACAAGCTAAAGAAAATGCTAGGGGAGCAGGGACAAGCTTATGTGGTCACCACTGCAGAGGTCGAAGTTCCTAACGAAGTGGTGGAAGGTACATTAATCATTTAATCAAACATATCCAATACTTTTTTGGATCTGGATCATTGAATTAATTTATATCTTCCCAGTTTTCCAATAAATTTAGACATGACCGATTTTATTTAATAAAGGAATTATCAGTCAAAACTCATTGTGGATGTATCATTACAACAAAGGCGTGTCGATCAATCCCCCTCATGACACATAAATGTGACTTAGTTGATAACCTTATCATCATACCAATGATTGACTTTGACATAATTCTCATTATGATGTAGATATAAAATTATGATGTGAAAATATATTGCAAGAGGAAGGAGGATACAATTTTTGAGAATGGTGTAGAATCCCTTATCTTTAGAGCCAAAACCTCGCCATCTGATTCTCATCTAGATCCATCCCATATAGTTATACTGAATTCGATTATTGGGGATAAAGATAATGCAATAACTATGGGCGAGGAGAAGAATGTTCTGGTAGAGGACGTACTGATTGTGAAATAATAATTTAGTGTGTTTCCAGAGGACTTGCATGGAGTTCCTCCTGAGTAGGAAATTGAGTTTTTCAATGCCTTATTTCCTAGTTTGAGGCCCATATCCATCCAAAATCTATATTTTTGTATTTTCAAATGACACTTTTAAAGGATAAGTGTGAAAACTAACTAGTTCACCCAATAAAACCCATTAAAAGGCAAGATATCCTAGATCAAGACTACAAGAAAAGCCCTTCCCTAGTGATTACATCATTATGTCAAACCTCCACCAACGCAAGGACACTCTGAAAACTATCATGAGTAGAGTTGCACGTACCTGGTACCGATAGAAAAATCCATACCCTCTCATTCTTATGAATCCAGATGGTGAAGCACTGGTAAATGCTTCCTTCTATGAAACCTCATCTGGAGACGATCCTTGTAGCTTTTCGAGAAGCTTACATATAATAGAATCACAAAATTAATAAAATACCAAGCTCGATGATGCAATACATGAAGAGTTAGGTACAGGTAGACTTAAAATATAAAAAACAAAGTCATAAGGACTGCCTTTGTATCCTTGAACAAAATAACCTCCTCCAAGCCTTCAAGAACATCACAGGGAGCCAAAGGGGATGGGGCCACCATAAGATGTTAGCAGATGATCACCCTCTCATCCCACAGCACCAAGAAGTCCACCACTCAGATCCACCTCGGAGAGAGTGATTAAATCCTGAAGCAAGAGTAGAGAAACGCACAACCAAAGTCCTCAATTCATCCCATCTCCATAGCCCCCCAAAAGTTCAAATTGAAATTAACAAACCATAAGGAGAAGGTCACACCATGTCATGCCTCTTGGAACTGTTGGAGTTGGTGGCCTAGAGCCAACTACTTTGTACTTTATTCATTAATAAATACCTTATCACATCTTGATTTTTATTCTGCATGACAATGAATGTGATAATTTCCTAAGGATAGCTATTGGATTAAAGGATCATAGCAGATCCCTACTTTGATGAGAACCCCAAAGTTCCATAACACTATTCATGAATATATGTTGTATTTCCAGATGATGTTAGTTGAGGGACAAAAATAATACAGTCTATTAGAGGTGAGGACTCATAAAAATTTGATGCACATTCTCATGGTGTGCGCCCTTGGTAATATACAGGAGGATATTATGAGAACAAGACCCAATAGTAGGAAATCCAATTTCGTAGTGTCATTGGATGTTCCAATCTGTGGACGTATGTATTCTTCCTAAGAATTTAAGATTATTATTAATGGGTATTACAACTCGTACACTTAGATGTATTGACGAAAACTATGACCACACACTGTTCGATGCGAGGTAGGATACGTTGGGTGTGTCATGAGTAATAATGCATTAATAGAAAATGCGAGAAAGTATTTGTCCCTTATGTTCCATAATAGAAGTAGATATATTAGTCCCTTTGATGGAATTGATATAGCCTAAATAAATCCCTGGCCATGGTAAGGTATGGGAGAATTCAATTCCAGAAAGTCAAAGAAAGAATAATTGAGCACATGGGTTTATGACACTAGCATGCAACCCGGTTGATTTTAGATATCGTGACAAAGGGATTATATTACACAGTAAACGTTCGTTGGAGGTGACAAGTCATTGTGGCATTAACGTCTTTCTCTATGGGTTCCGTGGAATGTTTCTAGACCCTAACCTTGGACTTTCGGCAGGCTCCGCCTAATGACACTAAGTAAGGGGCCTGTAGGGTCACACACTATGTGTGTCCATGTATCTCAATTAAATGTTAATTTAAAAAGATAAATAAATATTATTCATGACTGTGGTTTAATAATTATTTAAGAATGCCTGATTGCTTTTATTTTGACACTAGTTATTCGAGAGAATATATTTTGGGTGAAATAATATATATTTATTATCGAGTAATGCAGATGTATTTATTTAAAAAATTAATTGCCATTACTCAAGGACTAATAAATGTGGTGGAGGAAATAAAGATAAATGGAAAATAAAAATACATGTCGTGTGTATTAAATATACACGCAGTGTAGTTTTATGGAAAACGAGTACACACCATGTATTAATGATTACACGTCGTGTAGTTTTTCCAGTCAGGATTTTGAGGATTTAATATTGTTTTATTAAATTATATTTATTATAATTAGCATGGGCGCATGTCAAGGAATTAATAATTCGACATGGGGTTTTTCAATAATAGTTAATGAAATAAATAAAATGTATAACGTGTTTATTTATTATCATAACTCTATAACCTCAAACCCAATTATAAATATCCTCACAACCCCACCACTTTTTCCCAATCGTGCACAACAATTCCGAAGAATTATTTCAAGGCCGGAAGAACTACTTCCTCCAAGAACGCTCTCAAGACCGAGAGAGATCCTCCTCCATCGGATCAAGGTGATCGAAGGCGGACATCACAAGTGAATGTTCTTCCATGCTAGCACCCAGAGATCCCTTTAGATACATCCAGATACACGTGGATAACATGTGGATCACCGCTACAGGAATACTACACTAGGATTCTATGATGCAATGACTGATCACATCAGATTGTGACCGGATACATCAACGAAGTATGAAGTCTACCAAGGTAATTATTGTGAATTAATTAAATTAATTATAACCAACATATGATGATTGTATCTCTATGGTTCCGGGACTCCCCTTTTTTGTTCTTCATTCTATTCTGAAGATCCTGCATTTTATATCGTGATGGATCTCAGTTTGAACATTGTTTAACACTAAAATCAATGTTGGGCACTCCCACCAACACACTTTCGCAGCGCCCGGAACCTATAGGAACACACTATCACTCTCATGCACATCACAAAACCTCTTTAGAAGCCATCACACCCAACCGACCTGGAAAGTAGCAAAGGAATTGGAAGCTAGAGTTGCGTAAGAGTGGACATGACCTCTAGAGACAGTCATGATGAACCTAGAACCATCAAACCCTCAGAACCACAAACCAAAATTCCAAGATCCAACCACAGCTTCAGTTAATCATCCTCAGATAAGATCACACCATCAAATCCAACCACGAAAAATCAAAACATGGCTGATCTTGGAAATCATCATCAAAAAATATGAAAGCATTGGATCATGTCCGAAGCACCATTGATCAGCTCAAAACACATCCTGTTCACACCATGTAGATCCAGACCATAACTCAGAGAACTCAAAAAATCAAGAAAAAATAATGAAGAATAGGGGTACCTTCAGAAAAGAATACCGAAGATGCTTAGATTTTTCCATAGAATCATGATAGTGAGAACTTCCGTTGCTGAAGAAGCTTCGTCTAAATCCCTCATCAGAATACAAGGTGATGTCTCCTCACTGAAGGTCACACCAGAAGTCATCCGCACCGAAGACACTTAGAGAATCTTCTAAAACAACCGCGGGAAAGGGACTCCTGCATCACAGATTCAAAACAAAATATCATAGATCATGGTTAGATTCTCCATTGTCAGCAAGATGAACTTGAGATGATCTCCATAATAAATAAACATATATCTTCTCTACACCGGTGAACAATAAGGAACAACATGGTTCAGAAATCTTCTTGGGGAGTTGACACCAAAATTAAATCCTTCACATGGCTTGATAATCTACAATGAGACTGGACCACGCTAGGACATGTCGGAAGAAGGTGGAGGGGGAGGCAACACTAGATAATACCTCCTTTTTAATGCTGAAGAGAGTGATCGATCCTCCCCCTCCAGATCGACGCTGAGTGAAACCTTAGATCCATGAGAGGAGGGTGAGCCGCTGCTTAGTGTCCAAATTTGGATATTAAATTTCCCTCAAGGCCCATATCAAATACCCCTTATAAAAAGACACTATGGAATTAGTGGAACTGATGAAACAACTAGAGTAATTGGGTGACAAAGGATTTATTCAACTGAGTGTTTTTCCATGGGGAGCCTATTTATTTTTTCAATAAGAAAGATGGATTCATGAAGTTGTGCATTGACAATAGGGAGATCAATGCTATAACAATATCAAATAAGTATCACCAACCTTGCATTGAGGATTTATTTGATCGAATTCATGGAGATCAATATTTTTTGAAGATTTATATTCGATCTGGATATCATCAGTTGATTTTGAGGAAAGAAGGCATTCCAAAAATAGCATTTTGAACTAGGTATGGGCATTACAATTTGACAGCAATTCCTTTTGGACATACTAATGCACGCTCTATTTTCTTGGATCTAATGAACAAAGTTTTCAAGTAATATATTGATGAATTTGTGGTGGTCTTTATTGATGATATTTGGGTACAACCTTATCAATTGTTTCTGATTGTGATCCTCGTTTTACATCATAATTTTGGAGACGTCATCAGAAGGCCCCAGATACTGATCTACATTTGCACACTGCCTACCACCCACAAACTAATGGAAAATCAAAATGGACTAATCAATATTTGCAATACATGTTTAGGTCATGTTCACTTGATTTTCAAGGTATGTGGGATCGGTATTTAACTCTCATTGAATTTTCCTATAACAATACCTTTCGTACTAGTATTCAGATGCCTCTATATGAAGCATTATACGTAAAGAGATTTCGTACACCAACTTACAGGGATGATGTCCTGGAGCATATTGGGGAAACCATGGAAAAGGTGAAGATTATCCAAACCCATATCAAAATAGCTCAAATTTGGGAAAATAGAAATGCTTATAACCAAAGGTAGGATTTGGAATTTAAACAGGGATATCTCATTTTCCTAAAGGTATCTCGATGGATGTGTATTATATGATTCAGTGAGAACGAAAAATTATGTCCCTGGTTCATCAAACCTTTTCAAATTCACGATAAAATTCTAACTATGGCATAGAGTTTTGCACTGCAGCAAAGTCTCTCCAAAGTTTATAATGTGTTTCACATATCAATGTTAGAGAAATACATTCCAAACCCAATGCATTTACTCACCTATGAGAAAATAGAACATGATCCTGAATTGTATTATTGGGAAGAGCCTATCATGATTCTTGATACCAGAGAACATGTATTGAGAAATTGGATGACTCATCTGGTAAAGGTTATTTGGAGGAACCATAAGAAAGAGGAAGCAACATGGGAGCCTTAGGAGCTTATGTTGAATACATACTCAAATATCTTTAGGTAACATTTTTTGAATATCGATGAAGAATTTTTTTTAAGGAGGGGAGAATGTAACGACCCAAAATTTTTCCCATCAAAATTATTTTCATATAAATATTTCATAATCGCATGAAATCACAACATAATGAACTACTATGTTATATGTGAACTTTAAACATATTTTTCACTTCTGTTATGTGAATTTTGAAAATCTGACATACACGGTTGCGATCAGTATGTTTTTTGGAGTCTGATAAAAAAACATTAATTTTGGTGAATAGTAACATACCATTATGAATAGTAATATGAATAGTAATATGACCCTTATTAATAGAAAATAATGATATAATTTTATTTTCTTAAGGATATAATATAATGAGATCTTAATTAATTTTTCAATGTGATATAAAACTAACTATAACATTAAAATTGTTAATTTTATAATCAACTATAATTTTATTTAAAAATTAAATTAATAATATTTAGAAAATTATTTTTGAAAAATGGAGTTCATTTTTTAATTCAAGAAGTCGTAAAATGGTTTGGGAGATGTTTTGGGATTTTTCTGAAATTCATGAATTTTTTATGAATACTGAAATACGGTAAAATACAGTATATAAAAATTATCAGTTAAATACAATATTTATGACATCATAAGTGATGTAAGGCCACCTGGATTGAACTCAGATATAGTTATTCCTATTAGGGGTCACATTGACCAACACTAATTGTTTTCTTGATGGAAATAATAAAATAATGAATGAAATATTTAAAATTTACTCCTCTCCTCTACTATAACCCCCCCCCCTCACTCCATATTCTCTTCACTCCTCTAAGACTTGAATATCCTAAAATATCTGCCCAAATAACTTTCCTCGGTCACTCCCCACATCTTTGAATCTCTTTTTATTTCCAAAAGGCCAAAAACCATTCCCTTAAGGAGGCTCTTAAGGAGGTTATTTCAAGAGGTGAAGCCCCCATCTTTTTCTTTTAGTTTCATTTCAATTTAACTTCTTTTGTTATCCTCTCCTAAAATCTTCTGTACAAATGACCATGATAGATCCATTATCATATATATACTATAATTATATCATGTTAATGGAAGAACCATCAGCAATACCATTACTCTCGCAATCTCTCTCTTATTTTATAAACCAAATCAACATACATGAGGTTCCAATTTACAACCTTCGCGGATGATGAAGTTTAGTTCATCAATCTCTCCTTCATTACTGGTCATGAAACCATATTGATGTTTTAAAAAGACCATTATATATGTGTTATAAACTAATTAATATTCATGAATCACTATAAGAACATATTATTAAATCATATGGCCAAACTAGTTCCTAATAATCAGAATACTGCTAAAATAATCTATGTGAATTTCATTAATATTTCTTCTAATGATTCAACATATTTCCATGTAACCAAATTATATTAATTTCAATTAACACTTATGGAAGGTCATATATAATATTTAATTTCAATTATGGAGATTTACATCCCTTCCACATGAACTCTATTACCTAAATAATGGTGAACCGATTAGGAAAATCAAGAAAACGAATACTCTAGAATGACAAAATTCAATATAATAACAAAACATTTAGAACATACAGAAAATAAAAATAATTTTGATAAAATAAATAAATGTCTAATATATTTTGAAATAATTTATTAATATGTCTAGTTTCATCTTCCAGGACCTTATATTATAGTACGGAACACATTCATACTTAAGGTAAGGGTTTTCCACTCGAACCTCCATTTTCATTCGGGTTATTTTTCTTGTTTATTACCTCAATAAATTTCTAATGTATTGTTATGTACTCCTCATAAATTCTTTTTGAGTGTTCTATATATTTTTACTAACCATAATATTTTTTTATTAGATGTATAGTTACACATTTTAAAAAGAACTTTCTGAATTATTTCTAAAATACAAGCCCGATTCAAGGGTATTTCTCAAATTCTTACATAATTTCAAGGGCACCCTGTAATCTGTTTTTGGAAACCATTATCTTTATAAAATAACTACGTTTTTTATGATAATAATATCCTAAATCACTTATGGTTTTATAAATATTCTTTTCCAAAATAACTCTTCTTTTCAATATAAATGAGCATTTATCTCAAAAATTACTCAATGATTTCATTAAAGTATTTTCGTCTCTTTCAACACAATTGTTGACTCTTATGTATTATTGGGATTATTATTTTATGATATAATCCACAATATTTAATTGGATGGATTATTAATAGTTTTATTTTGGATTTTCTATACTAAAACCATTCACTAATATACTCGGAATGGTTAGTGTTTAAGACTAATGTTCGGGGAAAGTTATTTACATTTCATATGTGAGATTCAAAATGAATTTATATGATTTTATGTTTATCCTCCCACATATGAGAAATTACATGGACTTATTATATGATGTGTGGGTCCCACTATATCCCCTTGATGTATTGGTAGGTCTCATGAGACAAATAGATGTGGAATTATCATAGGACTTTCCCAATTCTATATACTGTTTTAGCTAAGGCGTTAAACATTTTCACACGTCTTGGATGAAGCCTTGAAAAAATGTCTAAGAATGTCTGGAATATTCACATCCGTCATTATTTTTCTAGTAATTTATTGTTCATGTGTTTATTAGAATAGTAGAATACACATGATTATGTTTTACTGTGGAATTATTTACATAGCTCATATTCCTTCAATAATGTGTCTACGTTTATTATTTGTAAAGGCATGTGTTTCAATTAATAACCATGCCTAATGTTTATCTTTATGATACCTTACATTATATTTCTTACTCTTACTAAGTATTGGATCTAAACCCTTTCTTTATGTTTCATTCTCCCATGATATGAAGAAGTTAGTTATGAGTAACTTGCAGGCATTATATAGGTGGCGTGGATGTTTCTAGTAGAATAATTAACGTTGTTCTTACATTAATGATGTAATGTTGAACTTATATATGTATCTTGTATCCATAATCTACTAAACTACATCGTCCTTCTGGAAATGTATTTCGTGTTTATATTCCAATGTAATAAAAAAATGCACCAGCTCCGGGAAACTAAGGTCGGGTCCTTACAATTGGTATCAGAGGAAGTTTAGTATACAACTTGGAACCTAGATTTTGAAAACATTGATTAAAGAACAAATCACTAAGATTGTATTTGAGGATAAAAATACAAGAACATCTAGATATTTTGGAATGAAATAGATTACGTGTATATTTATAGAAAATTCATCCATGTCTAGAGACAAATAGGGAGAGGTGGCTTTGGAAAAGATGTACCTAGAAGTGAATGCCCTGACAAGGAGTTTCGGGCTTGACCCAGGGTATCATGTTACATGAAAATGGGCCTTGTTGCACACTTGGAATTGACACTCTCGGGGGATATGCTTAGGATAATTCAAATTTTCATTAAAATACATTATGAAGGATTGAAATGTAAATTTTCTTTAAAGAAACCATTTATGTGATTATCATGTTAGCCATGTGTAGGATTTCAATTTTTGTTAAGTATTTTTCTATGTTAATCTTATATATCATGATTCATAACCTCATCTAATGTATTCCATTATTTAGAAATAGCGCCAAATAGAAGGAATAGAAACCGAATGAATGTGCATGTCCCGTATAGGGATTCCCCTCTGATGCAAGATAATGAGGTTTGCTCTGGTGTTGCGATTGGTGCAGAGTAGCTTATAACAATTCTGGGATAACATACTCAGGTTATGAACAATAGCCTTTCCCATATAGATCATCTAGATCCACCACATGGAGGAGCATTTTTAAATCACATTATGCGACAACATCCTCCATCATTCAATGCGACTACAAACCCATTTGTAGCCGAGCAGTGGATAATTTACCTAGAGAAGATATTTCTCACATTGGGATGTAATGAAAGAGAAAATCTCATCATGTAATTTTATTGTCTATTGGGATATGAAGATTAATATTGATTTTTAATCCAAAACAAAAATGTTGAGGAAGAGATAAAAGAGATGGAATGGAGTGATTTTAACAAAATATTCCGAGTGAAATACTTTCCTTGTGAATAGTGAGCAGATATAGAAAGTCAGTTTCTGAATTTGAAGAAAATGGAATATGAAAATGTTTCAAAGTATGAAGCTAACTTTACAAGGTTATCAATGAATGTTAATGACTAAATACGAAATATGAGGAGCAATATTTATCGATTCATTGATGGCCTAAAGTTGTTCCTCCAACAGGTACTGGTCTCCCAAAGTTTCTTATCATATGAAGATATAGTTTCACGTGCTATCAAGATCGAAAAGGAATTATCTAAATATTATCACATTAAGGGAAATCAAGAGAAGAAGAGGGCTTCCAAAAACTCTGGAAATGAAAATTAGGAAATATTGAAGAAGGGAAGAGTTGAATTTACACCCTATAATAGTGGTGGAAGGAAACACCCAGGTGCCTTTTGAAATGGAAAATGATTATTCTACAAATGTGGACAGAAAGGAAATATTGTTGGTGATTGTATGGGGAAGAAAGAAGATATTAATATTCAATGATATAATTTTTAGGAGATTGAACATTAAGAAAATGATTGTCCAATGTGACATGGAAAGATGCCACAGAAAAGGCCAAGGGAGAAGTGACAAGATTATACAGTCACAACTGTGTAAGATGAAGTTCCTAATGAAATGGTGGTAGGTATAGTAATCGTTTCATCAAACTTATACAATGGTTTATTTGATTCTAGATTGTCGCATTCATTTATATATTCCAAGTTTTCCAAGAAAATTAGGCATGCCCAATTTGATTTAATAATGGATTTATCAATCAAAACACATATTGGATGTATCATTGCAACAAAGGCATGTCAATCAGTGACCCTCTTGACACATAAATGTGCTTTAGGTTCTAACATTATCATCATATCAATGATAGACTTTGGTATAATTCTCAATATTAATTTTCTATCAAATTATGATGAGAAGATATAGTGAATGAAGTTTTAGGTTTAAATTATTAAGAATGGTGTGGAATCCCTTAACATTATAGCAGAAAACTCACCATATAATTCTCATCTCGATCTACCCCAAGTAGCTCTACTAAATCCAATTTTTTGGGAGGAAGGGACTGCAATAACTATGGGGTTGGATAAGAATGTTCAGGTAGAGGATGTACTGATTGTGCAAGGATAGGTTTATGTGTTTCCATAAGACTTAATTTGACATCCTCTAGAGTGGGAAATTGATATTTCCCTTGACTTACTTCCTGGTTCAAGACCCATATTAAAGACACCATATAGAATGGACACTATGGAATTAATGGAACTGAAGAAACAACTAGACGAATTGAGTGATAAAGGATTTATTCTCCCTAGTGTTTCTCGGTGGGGAGCCCCTATTCTTTTGTTCATGAAGAATGATGGATCCATGAGATTATGCATTGACTACAAAGAGACCAATTCTATAAAAATAAAGAAAAATTATCCCCTACCTCGCATCGATTAATTATTTTTTCAACCTCATAGAGCTCAGCATTTTACAAAGATTGACCTTAGATCTAGAAATCATCAGTTGCTTTTGAGGAAGTAATACATTCCAAAAATAGCATTTCAACCTAGGTATGGGGAATTACGAGTTTACAGTAACTTCTCTTGGACTAACTAATGCACCCTCTATTTTTAGGGATCTAATGGATACAATTTTCAAGGAATATCTTGATGTCTTTTTTGGAGGTATTTATTTATGATATCTTTGTATAAAATTATCAATTGTTTCTAATTGTGATCCCCATTTTACATCATAATTTGACAAAAGTAATTAGAAGTCTCTAGATACTATTCTTCGTTTGAGTGCTCCCTACCACCCATAATCTGACGGACAATCAAAAAGGACTATTCAAACATTGGAAGACATGTTGAGGTCTTCTTAACTGGACTTTCAGGGTATGTGGGATCAGTATTTAACTCTAATATAATTTTCCTATAAAATAGCTTCCATTCATGTATTCATATGGCACCATATGAAGCATTATATGGAAACAGATGTCGTACACCAACATGTTGGGATGAGGTTTGTGAAAGAAAGCTCATAGGACCAAAACTTATTGAAGAAACAACAGAAAAGGTGAAGATTATCCAAACCCAAATCAAAACAGGTCAAAGTAGGCAAAAGAGATATGTTGATAACTGAATGATGGATTTGGAATTTCAAGATGTAGATCACATTTTCTTAAAGGTATCTCCATGATAGGGTATTATAAAATTAATTATGAATAGAAAATTAAGTCCCAAGTACATCCGACCATTTGAAATTGTGGATCGAATAGGAACTGTATCTTACTGTTTGGTAATGATGCTAAGTATATCCAAAGATCATAATGTGTTCCACATATAAATGTTATAAAAATACATTTCAGACCCATCGCATGAACTCACCTATGAAAAAATAGAACTTGAACCTGATCTATCTTATTGTGAAGTGCCTATCAAGATTCTTGATACCAGAAAACAACTATTGAAAAATCGAACAACTCTTCTGGAAATTATTTTTTAGAGAAACCATAAGATAGAAGAAGAAACACAGGATCCTGAGAAGTATATATTGAAGACATACTCGAATTGTTTTAGGTCATAGTTTGTGAATTTTGAAGTTGATATTTTTAAAATGAGGGGAGTATGTAATGACCCAATATTTTTTTAATGAAAATTACATTATTATAAATATGTCAGAATCACATGAAATCACAACATAATGAACTAATACTTTCTATGTGACTATTAAACATAATTTTTCCACTTCTGTGATGTGAATTTCAAAAATCTGACATACATGGTTGTGATCAGTAAGTTGTTTGGAGTCCAATAAGGAAAAATTAATTTTTATTGAATAGTAACATACAATTATGATTAGTTATATGACCCTTATAAATAGTAAATAATGATATTTTTTTATTTTCATAAGGTAATAAGATAATGAGATCTTAATTAATTTTTCGATGTGATATAAAACTAATTATACCTTAAAAATTGCAATTTTTACAATTACTTATGATTTTTTTTAAAATTTATATTAATATTATTTATAAAATTATTTTTGAAAAAATGGAGTTAATTTTTGAATTCTACAGTTCGAAAAATGGTAGGGTGAATTTTTATGATTTTTCTGAAATTCTTGAGTTTTTGATGAATAGTCAAATACAGTAAAATACCATATATACAAATTATTAGTTAAGTACACAATTTATGACATCAAAATTGATGTAAGGACCCTTGGGTTGAACTCACATGATCTTATTACTATTAGGGGTCACAATAAACAATAAAATTGGCTGTCTTGTGGGAAATAAAAAAATAATGAATAAAATATTCAAAATTTACTCCTCTACTACAGTATAACCCCCCCCCCTTCAGCCCTCTTCTCTTCACTCCTCTAAGCCATCAAGATCCTAAATGTTCCACCCAAATATACCTCGTTAGTCACTAACAACTAAAAATAATCTCATGGTCATTCAAGAAGGAAAAAACCCATTCCCTTAAGGAGGTTCTCAAGGAGGTTATTTCAAGTGGTAAAGCCCACATATTTTTCTTTTAGTTTCATTTTAATTTATCTTCTTTTGTTATCCTCTTTTCACCTCCTCTTCCCAAATAAACATGATAGATATAGTATCATATATATACTGGAATTATATCAGGTTAATGGAATAACCATAATCAATATCCGTACTCCCTCTCCCTTTCATTTTATAAACAAAATCAACATACATGAGGTTCCAATTTATAACCATCGTGGATGATGAAGTTTTATTCATCAATTTCTCCTTCATTAAAGGTCATGAAACCATTTTGATGGATTAATAAGAATATAATATACTTATCATGATCTAATTAATATTCACAAACCATTATACATACATATTATTAAATCATATGGAAAAACTAGTTCCTAATAATCAAAATACCACTAAATTAATATAAGTGAATGTCATTAATATATCATCTAATGATCAATCCTCTTTCAATGATAAAAAATGATATAAATTAACATTAAAACTTTATTATGTTCATAAATAATATATAATTTCTATTATGTATGTTTACATCCATTACACATGAACTCCATTACTTAAAAACAAGTGAACTGATTATAAAAATCAACAAAACGAACACTATGAACGACAGAATTCAATATAATAACACATCAATAAATACATAAATGAACTAAAAATAATTATTATAAACTAAATAAATGTTTAATTCTTTATTAAATAATTTACTAATAAGTCCAATTTCATATTCCATGACCATAAGTTCTAGAGCAGAACACATTCGGACTTAAGGTAAGGGGTTTCCACCCGAACCTCCATTATCAATCGGGTAATTTTTAGTGTATAATTACCTCAAAAAAATTATCATTTATTATTATTTACTCCTCGTAAATTATTTTTGAGTGTTATATATAAGTTTAAAAACAATAATACTTCCTTATTTGATGGAGTGTTACACATTTTTAATGGAAAATTCAAAAATTATTTATGAAATACAAGCCCGATTCATGGAAATTTCTCAGATTTTTTCCTATTTTCATGGGTACTCTATAATTATTTTTGGAAACCATTATCTTTATAAAATCACACATTTTATTTTGAAAAATAATATTCTACTTCACGTATGGTTTTATAAAAAATACTTTTCCAGTATAACTCTTCTTTTCAAAATAAAATTTCATTTTTCTCATGAATAACTCAATGATTTTTTAAGAGTATTTTCATCTTTTTCAACACTGTTGTGGACTCTTATATATTATTGGGATTGTTATTTTATGATATCATCTACAATATTTAATTATATTGTTTATTACTAATTTTATTTTGGATTTACTATCCTAATACCATTCACCAACATACTCTGAATGGTTGGTGTTTAGGATTAATGTTCGGGGAATGTTATTTACATTTCATATGTGAGTTTCAATATGATTGTATATGTTTTTTATGATTATCCCCACTCATATGAGGAATTCATTGGACTTATTATTTGATGGTTTATTCCTGATATAGCCCCTCGATGCATTAGTAGGTCTCATGAGACAAAAAGATGTGGAATTGGTCGAGGCCTTTTCCAATTCGATATATGGATTTGGATAAGGCCTTAATCATTTTTTATGACACGGTTGAGGCCTTTAAAAAATGTTTCAGAATTTCTGGAATATGAAATTTCCACATTATTATTATTTTAATTGAATGTTTATGTGGTTATTGGACTAGTAAAATACCCATGATTATGTTTTCATTATGGAATTATTTACTCAACTCATATTCCTTCCGTAATGTTTTCAAGATTATTATTTGTAAAGGCATGTGTTTCAATTATTCATCATGACTAATGTTTATGTTTATGATATTTTCATTTTTATTTCTTACTCTTACTGAGAATTTGATCTACCCCCTTTCTTATGTTCCATTTTCCTATGATATAAATATGTTAGTTATGAGTGACATGCAGGCGTAATCTAGGAGGCATGGATGTTTCTAATGGAATAATTAGTGTTGTTTTTCATTACATGATTTAATGTGGAACTTATATATGTATCTTATTTCAAAAATCTACTAAACTAATTATTTATTCGGGATACATATTTCCAATGTAATAAAATAAGGCACCGGCTCTGGGCAACAAGGTTCGGGTCCTTACAATATGATTCATGATTTTAAAGACATTTAAAGAAATAAAATCATAAGTTAAATCACATTAATCACATATCACATTATATTGATGTTTATTTAATTCCTTAATAAAATAAGTTATCAATGGTCACTAACCTATTATTTCCTGAAAATTTGTTAATGCTTCAATGGTTTTGACTAGATAACTTTTTTTAATAATTTTTTTATCTAAAACCAATTCATTGAAAATTCCAATCACATTGTTTATTGTTTTTATGTGTCAACTATATCTACATGTAAAAAATCAATAGAACATCTTTTTGAAAAACATTCAAAAAGTTTCATCTTTTTTCTTAGATTTATCCATATAACAATTTTTTAATAAATTTCTATACAAAATATATTTTTCATTGTCCTTATAAGAACACTAAATTATATTTTTATGTAACACTATTTCCAATATGTCAAAAAATAATGAATGAATATTTTTTCAAATATTTAATGGAAATCAAATAAAATTTTCTTAATTTTCCAATTTGAAACATGTTTTAAAAATATTAAATCTTATTTAGCCATATAAATTCTATTTAGTTTTACTTTTATTCATAAAACAATTTTTATCATTATAAACATAAAAAAATTCAAATTATCATGAAATTTATTCCTAGATGTACTAATTTAATCAATAATCATTGTCTAATGATTCCATAGCCTACGGTTGTCTAATCAGTTTTGACTCTATCATTTATTTTAAATCACATTTCAAAATAAAACTGTTTAATGGTCATTCTGAAAACAATATATGTCGAATTGAAATTTTATTATTTTGAACATTTCATTAATGAATCAATGGACATTTTAATAATATTTCATGATAAATTGAGGTATTTTCTCTTTTTTTACCACATGATTCAAGTTTTTATGTTCATAAATCTATCAAAATACTCTATATGTTATAACACTCAAACCTCATCTATAATTGATGTGTTTTATATTCCTACATGTCATATATTAATCAATAATAATAGTCATATAATTCAAAGAAATATGACGCTAATTATTATGTATTTACTATGTCTCTTTATTGAATCTATAACAACTTTTTTTATCATCCTAACTACACCGCACATTAGACTATTGTTTCAATCATTCATACATATCATAAATTAATCACGGATCAAAATCCTTTTATTTTTAGCTAATTAACAATATTTTGATCAGTTTTAACTATTTAAAGTTTGTTTTTTAATATTTTAATACTTATATGTAATATGATACATATTTTTTCAAATTGAATTCACTTTAAAAAATAGAACTCAATAATAATTATTTTTATATAATAAATCATTAAATAAGAAAATATTATTTTTACATACCGAATATATCAGGTACATCCTTTGTTGGATCACTTAAAGACTCACAATGCATCATAGTAGTTGCATCTTGTTTGTTCAACTAATTATTATTATTATATATTATAATAATATTAAAAAATAAATAAAAATATCATTTATTTAATTTTATTACTTATGATATTGGAACAAGTTTGTCATCCATTAGTGAATTACCCTATCAAAAATATTTTTTTTGAATATCTTCTAAATATGCCATCAAACATTTATATCGCTATATGTAATCATCATGTGGCGGTTTAAAATGATCATTTCTATCACACTACATAGTATGTATGATAACATTTACTTCATCCTATGTGTGAATCATTGTATCTATGTAGAACCAATCTACAATAAAAATATTAGGTTTAATATAACATTTGTTTTGGGACGTCAAAAATAAAAAAATAAAATTTTACAAATAGGTAACCTACACAACAAGGATGAATATCCCAAAAAAATTGAAAAAAATAAACATTAAAATTTTACATATAATAATCATAAATCCTAAAAAATATAGTCAATTATTTAAATAGAAAAATATAATGTCAATAAATATTTTATTAATTAGTAAGATATTATTTTAATTAATTTTAAAAATCAAATTCTTTTATTAATTTTTCTACCAATTATAAAAAAACTATTAAAAAAATAACAAAAAATATATTTAAAAAGTTTTTAAAAATAATTCAAAAGAGAGAGAATATTATATTCTAAAAAATAATTTACAATAAAAAAAAATTATAATTAATAACCATGATGAGGAAGTAGGTGGCACAAATTTAAGGTAAAAAATCAGTTTCAAGTAGTGAGCAGTAGTTAATGACACACACATGATGATGGAGGCTGTTGGGACCAACAATAGTGGAATTGTGGAATGCAGTTGGAGGGAGATCTATAACATGGTGGGATATCTATGAATGTTTTAGGGTCAAGTTTGGGGAAGGATGCGGTAGAATAAAATGGAATTAGGTGGCATCAAAAGGAAGATTGGTCTGGGGTTGGGTGCAGTGGGTTAAGGACGTGGTGGGAGGATAGGGGATAATATGAGTCATGAATGAATGAGGGGGGATGAAAATTGGGTTTTATTTATAATAGAGATAATTCCATATGTCATCCTCTAATGATATTATGAGGGATTTCCAAATATTGTTCACTTATTTTGGAATCTATATAATTATGTTTTCTAATATTATAATAAAAATATGCATATATATTCAATAACATCAAAATATAATTATCTAAATATCAAAATATATACTTATATTTATGGTTATAAACAATAATAAAATTTCAACAGACTTTTTTATAAATTGTTTAAAAAATAAATGATGTATACATAATTCAAAAATCAGTTTTCTTTCAAATTTATAGTTTTTCAATGAATACCTTCTTCCATGATTCAATCTTATGTCTAAATATAGTACTCATTTAATTTTGGTGTATTAATTAGATAAGAATTTTAATTTTTTTGGGGTTTGAAAAATAAATTATAGGTAGGATTCCTCATTTCTAGAAACATCCATACATGCCTCACTAATAAAGATGTCTTTCCCAATCTTAGACAAGTACATCATTAGTTATAGATTATTATTATATTCACTTATTTAGATGGTCATATGGATTTAATTTGACGAAATGGAATTCCCTTATTATGGTGTGGGTCAGACTAGTAGGTGTACTAAATATATTCCTAAATAAATATTTTTTAATTATGTTCTAAAACATATTTAGAAGTTTCTATTTTGTAACACATTGGGTTTTTAAAAAGGAAAACATTTCTTAATAGAGTATATGACACACAACAGAGATCCTAAATGAACTACAAGTATTTATTACTGTTATAAAATAGAATTAAATTTAGTGGGTTTTAAATGCACTAAAAATTATATAAAATCCTTATTATGGTCCATCTAAATATCAATTTATCAATTTATTCTTAGTAAATAGGCACTGAATTTTTTGGTAAAGGTGGTTTATTTCACAAAACTATTTTCCCTTATAAATTGATTTTAAATTTTTTTTATAGAAAAAAAATAAAATTTATTTATAGAACTTTATAAAAAAAATTATAAAATATAAATCTTTTCTGAACACATAAAAAATAAAAAACATATGGAAAAAATAGGTATTTTTCTAAAATGTTGTATTTTTCAGTGAATAATGAAAAATAATAACTTTTCAAATACAACCATTTCCATTATTTTAATATAGTAATTTAAAAGTTTCATTGTATTTTTGATTCAATATTGAATATTAAAATTTTTATTATTATTTCTAATTATAATTTTAATTTAGTTTGAATAATAAATTTCATGATTTTGGAAAAATGTTATTTTCATACATAAAACATGGTATTCTACTAATTGATTATAATTGCATAAAGTGAATCCCTTTTAATTAATCTTAATAACATATATTAAATAATGTTTTGAATGAAATTTATTAATTATATATCTATATAAAATAATATAAATTCATATAATGATGATTATCATTTATATAGTTAATTTATGGAAATCTTATTCTTAAAAAATAATATTCATGAAAATGGTTTTTTGACATGTATTTGGGGTTTCATTCTAAATTATTTTTTTCACCTTTATGATTTTATTTTCATAAAATTGATTAAATATTTTTAATAGAAATAATTAATTTCATATAAATAAGTCCTCATAATTTGTTATCATAATGAATTGTATAAATGGTAAAAATATATTCCCACAATTTATGTTAAAATAACTTTACCACGGTGGTTAAACTAAAGTGGTAAAGGGGGTAACATATTTAAAATAGGTTTATTATGAATTATTTAGGTTTTTATCGACCATATCACCCCTCAAATTAATTATTTATCAATTTTATAGGCACTTTTTGGGAGAGTAACTTCACATTGTTTAATATATTTGGGTACTTACAAAAATGTAACTCCCTATCACTTATAAAACGGTACCTCCTATCCCCCAATTTCTAAAATTAAAAATCATTTTTTAAAATAAATTACATAACAAAATACCTTCATTACATACCTCCCCACATCCTATAGTCCTTTTTTATCATAAATTCAATTTTGGGAGGCTTTAGGTGCAGTCCTAAGGAGACAGTCCAAAGAAGAGGTATTATTCTTACATGTTCCTCTTTGTTTTATTTCATCTTTCACCCCATTCAAATATTATTCAATCATGATAATATAATATCCCCACTATATAACATATAATATTTTTTTTAATAATGGAATTCAATAAATCCATCTTCACTTCCATCAAATGGGCATTCAAACCATCATTCATGTCTACAGCTAACTACCATGCCACAAACCTATGTCATTTGTTTTCCATCATCTCCTATCACATCATTTAAATATTATGGATTTAATTTTTATGTATAATATTCCTTAAATATTTATAATTCGGTAAATTAAATTTATAATATACCTTCTTAGCCAACCATCCATTGAAAAATGATAATGTCGTACCTCTGTATGATATATTAGCACCTCACGAAGTGATGTCATTCGTTTTTTATTACCACGTCACATGAATAGTATATGTAAGTGTATTTAATGAAATAATATTATATTTATTGTATAATTATAAATTTAAAAGTTTACAACTTCAATTAAATTCTTTCAATCATAATCGTTGAAAAATGGAAATCTTACTCATGCGTACCTACGACCTTCCTTCTCTATAATTGTAAAGTGTTACATTTTTCTGAAAAATATATCATAGATTATTTTAAAAGTGTAAATTTTTTATAAAAATTATAATGATTCATTGATTATTATTTTGTATAGGATTAAATAATAATATATTAGACCATAGATAACTTTCCAATGTGATTTTCGACATATAAACTGAACATCGTCAAAACGACCGTCCTGAAATCAATTGATGGACTAATTGAATATGAAATGGTTAAAAATAAAATAAAATGGAATAAATGTTGAATTTTTTTATTAATAATATAAATAATTAACATAATTTTATTATTAATAAACATATATAATTTACAAGATGAATTCAGATTGAGGTAAGGGATCTCTATAAACCACACTTTTCTGTTGGATATGACCATTCCCTATATAAATAACATTATATATCTATTTAATATTATCAAATGATTCAAAATTATGTATATATGTTTGTCACCTATATAAATAAATTATTCCTTATTCCTTTTATGTGTTAATACATTCCTTATGACCACTTCTGATATTCTATCATTATAAAATTTCCTTTTAATATGATATGAGGAATAATTATTAAAATCATTTACATTCCATGGGTAAATATTATGTTATGAAGTTTGATTTAATCCAATTTTCTAGAGCACATTGATCATGAAAATGTTAGGACTGGTGTTCCCAGACTTCTCTTTAATGAATTGGGTATTATTTTAGTCTCATGAGATGTCATGTATGGGATTAGGGAGAAAACCTAACCCATTAGGAGACTTTGTCCACAATTTGATATTATTTTATCATGTTATAACTTGGAATAACATGTTTTGTTTCATTGAAATTTTTATACCATTACATGGATTTATTTCACCACCATTTCATTTATATATTTTCCAGGTTATCCTATCTAAATTTAAGAGTTTAAATAAATTTAAGATCCAATTATTCCAAATTAAATAATTATTTCATGTTTTAGTTTCCCTTCGATGTAATATGAAACTAGTCTTTCAAATGCACTAGGCCTCATGATCTTTGAGATTTTCTTATTGGATATTTATGTTTAATAACCACGTAATAATCTGTTTAACATGCATGGGTCACTATATTTGGTTTCATATAAAAGTATCACATAAAATTTGGAAACTAGGATGATAAATAATTATTGAGAACCCTATGGGTTAGTCTAAGGATAATTATAAGGACAACAATATGTATAGGAAAATATCCTAGAATTTAATTTAGGTTTAGGTATAGTGGGATCCAAGAAGATACATCCATGTCTTGATACTACAATTTATTGTGGCTCTAAAAACGTTGTACCCTGGTTTTATAACTCTAAAAATGATGAAATGATCTAAACATGATCATCACGTGGTGCAAAAAAAATGGCCAGGTTGTACACACAGTTTGAAACTCCCAGAGGAAATGTTTTGGAAATTAAAAAACTCTTTAATAACCACTATGAATGACCTAAAAAAATTATTATATTAGATAATATAATAGGGATATTACAATGTGAAACATATATTTATACCTGATGAATCATAAGATAGGATGTACATACCATTTCTAATTTAATCCTCTAATGTTTTTAATTATCTCTTATGTATTTTTTTCTAATTAACATTTTATCATATCATTTTTCTTATTTTAGTTAATGGAGGGAAATATGAGAAACTATGGAAAATCCAACATCCTTAAAAAATTGAAAAATTATCTATTGATATTCATAATATTTTGGGAGTATGAGTTGGGAACTATATATAAGTAATGGCTCAACTAGCTCTTTAATTTTAAGGCATCATTAATTTTTTTCAAAAAACAATTTCCCCAAACTCTCCATTTAAAAATGGAGCTGGTGTTTCTAATATTCATGTAAATTTAAGATGGGTCTATTATTGAATATGAGGAAAATAGCAGTAGGATTACATGGTTGGCCTCTAGATTATTCATAAACACCAAATGTATGTTATATCTTTTATTTAGTTCATTAAATATGATTCTATGAAAATAATTAAGGATTCATGAATTTGATAGCTATTAATAAAATTTTTGTTCTTCCTCAAAATTTGAGAAGAATATGGTTGACTCGTAGTCGTATCATGGTAATGGAGGAATAAAATGTAAAATTTATTTTTCATTGATAGAATAAAATGTTAAATACCATATAGGAATTAAAACCCAATAACCCACTTATCAAAATAATCATAAGAAGCATCCTAGAAACTATATAATGGGAACTTAGAGATTCTTAAAATTTAGAAAAGTGTTGAATTAGGATTAACATTTATATAGGAAAATTTTGAAACCCCTACTATAGAATTAGAGCAGAAGGTATAGATAATAAAGCATCAAAAATTTCATTATTAAAAATTAAAGGAATTGTGTCCTTATGTAATAAAATTCCATAAACCAAGGATTTTTGCGACAATAAAACAAAATAACCTCCATTTCATAGAGAGTAAGGTAGAGGTTTTTTCACTACTGTATTTGTGGATATGGAGAAAAATGCGGTGATAGGTATGCTAGTTATCCTTTCAAGAATAGAAAACATTCTATTTATCTCTAGTTCCATGAATTATTTCAGCACATGTACGTTTAGTAGACAAATTCATGTTCCACCTCAAAACATAGAGGCTTAGCTATATATGAGAAACAAATGGAGTAATAGTTTCATCCCAATTAAATAACCCATTTCTAGTTAATGTTTATACACGTAATCATCCCATAAAATCTTTTCATACTCCATTTTGTGGATTTCCAATTTATATTTGTCATGGATTGGATATACTCATACAAATTCAATATTAACGGTTGAGAGGGGGAGATCCCTCTTTACATCCCAATACGTCCTTTTATTTTATAACTGATTAAGGAGGAAGATCAAATAACTATGGTATCAACTTCTCATGTTTGGATATATTTTCCTTACAACCATTAATATCTAACATAAATTTTCATGACAAAGGAGATAATACTAATGGAATTCATTCCCATAATGATGGATTAAAATAATGTATTCTCGAAATACTTTTCCACTCTTCCTCCTAAACCAATGGATTAGTTCTCAATCGAAAATATACTTGGATATATACACATATCAGGTACTAAATATTTAATATCCACTATTTAGATGGAATAACATAAAAATTAGTTACAAGATAATCTTGAAAATAATTTTACAAATCTGAGTGCTTCAACATAAGGTACACTGGTCCTCCTAATAAATAATATGTGTTATAAAATTTTCCATTCCATTTCATATCATGAACTAAAATAAAATCATGATAAATAACATGTATCCACTACCATGGATATATGAATTTATTGATCAACTATGTGATTCCCATTATTTCACTGAGGTAGTCCTTCAATGGGGATATCCTTAATTAAATCTGTAGAAATAAGATACTTCCAAAGCATCCTTTTAAACATGGTATGGGTACAGTGAGTTCATATTGATTCCTTTGAAGCTCAATAATTATCTTTCGTAAATTATGGAATTAATTAATAGAGTCTATATATTACCGAAAAAATAGTGATATTATTTATAAATTTCATTTATATTTCCCCCAAAATTAAATATGAGAATGAAGATAATTTCAATACTATGATTATGTATTTGAAAATGGAGAAATTATATGCAATGTTTAGTAAATTTGAGTTATTGAAGAATTAAGTATCATTTTTGTTTCAAATTATCACCAAAAAAGGATATATATTGTCCCTTATAAGACAAATGAAATTGATTATAGGCCCTGGCCATTATACGTAATGGAGATATGTACTTTCCTCAAAATTGTTGGGTAAAACTATAATTTTCTAAAAAACATATCATGATTATCAAACATGAATACCAAGATGTATCATAAGGGAGTAATGTATTTCTAGAAAAATGAACGTTAAAAAACTATAAGGATTTGAAAAAGCGGCTTATCACAACATCATTGTTGACGTTTCCATCAATCGGGGGAATTTTTTTAGTTTAAAATGATGTCTCAAAAAGTTATTGGGTTGTGTAATATTAATGAATGATAAATTGGTGTCATATTCCTCAATGTAATTGAATTTTAATTAGGATAACTATCCATCTCATGATCTGGATTTGGATGTAGTGATTTTTTTCATTGAAATATTTTTAACATTATCTCTATGGGGAGAAATTTGAAATATATATGGACCACAAGAGCCGAAGATATATATTACCATAGATAGAGATTAATATTCACTATCAAGGATAGTTATAACTAATCAATTACTATGACTTATCATTCAATTACCATCTCAGGAATTCTAACAAAGTGGTTAAATCTCGATGTAGAAAGGATCGGATGACTTTATTGATGATAAGAGTTGAGAATGATTCAATATTAGAGTACTTAAAAAGGATGGTAATGGGAATCATGAAATAAGGAACATCATCAGTCCTTTCTCAAATAATTGTTAAACCAACCTTTCAATAGATTCTATATGATTCTTAAGTCAATGATTTCTAAATTCAAAAGATGGTGGAATCCATAAGAGAGGGAAAATACAGAGAGGTTGAAATTGATAAATAAAACATTGAAATATATGGATCATGACTTAGTGTACCATAAAACCCTGACTTAAATAAAGTGTTATTGAATGATTCACATAGCTTAACCTCGTCCATCAACATAAGGTTCATGAAGATGTATCAAGGTCTCCAAGGGTAATATTGGTGTGATAATATAAAAAATTTCATCCTAGAATATATGTCAAAGTTTGTGGTGTTTCATAATTTAATGGATGAATGTTAGAAGTATAAGGGGTTTATTAAACCATTAACTATTCCTACATTCAAATGGGAAAACATCCCCATGTAATTTTCTTCCCAAGTTATCAAGAGAAAAATATCATATGTGTTTTGGTGGATCATCTTACAAAATCTTCTCTATTTTATGAAATTTGAAAGAACTTATCACTCAATTTTCTTACAAGGATATACGTAAGATAGGTGGTTAGGATATATGGAACACCATAATCGATTGGGTATTAGTTGGAATCATGGTTTACCTATAGGATTTAGAATATCCTATTATATGCTCTAAATACTGATATATACTTTAGTACAACGTATCACCCCCAAAATGATAACCAATCATAATGGAAAATTCATACACTGGAAGAAATGATGATATCATGTCAAATGGATTTAGAGGGAATAATTGATCAACATCTTCCTATAGTCTAGTTCTCATACAGTAACCTATTTCACTCAAGCATCTAAAGGGTGCATTATGAACCCCTTTATGGGAAGAGATGTATAACACATGTGTGTTGGGATGAAGTCAACAAACAGAAGTGGATGGGACATGAAATGGTTTTAGAGATCATTGAAATTTATAATACCATTCAGTAACACATCATGACTTTTCATAGTCAATAAAAGAACTATATGAATAGTTATCAATGATACCTAGAGTTTGAGGTTGTGGATAAAGTGTCTCTCCACATATCTCCATTGAATAGATTCATGAAAATTGGGATGAAGTGAAGGCTATAACCTAGGTATATTGGAAAATTAAATATTATCAATTTCATTGAAGCGATCACTTTTCTATTATAACTTCTCGAGCCTTTCCGCATGTACATGATGTATTCCATATGTCCTTATTAAAGAAGTACATAACAGATCGCTCACATTTTCTTATTTTGGAGGTGGTACATGTGGAAAAAGAGATCTCTTATGAAGATTATCCAATTATTTTATTACATAATTGAGGTAAAATTATATGCAATAATACAACACATGTGAAAAAATTTCTATGGAAAAACTATAAATACGAAGAGGAAACATGGGAACAGGAGGAATTGATGGAGAAAAAGTACAATCAGTTATTTTCACCATAGTATGTAATACAAAATTTTTATTTGAAAAATTATTTACGGGGTAATAATGTAACACCCTATTTTTTTTAAAATGGAACCCCATTCTATACAACATATGCACCACACAATTCCTTACCTAAATGAATAACGATTATTTAGGACTGTTATTTCCAAGCTTTTAAATTTGTACATATAATAGAATTAAAAATTTATAATATATATATGATGGTTTTCTAAATGTTAATTTACTAATAAATGATATGGAAATAATAACTAAATATTTATTAATTAAATTTTATTTTTAAAAAATATGTTTAATTTAAAAAAAAAATTATTATTTTTTATTATGATAAAATTTGTAATTAATATATGGAACATTTATAAATGTTATATTATATATTTAAAATAGTTTTTTATATAAACATATTAAAATTAAATAATGGAAATGTTTTGTTATTTTTTTTAAATGCTTCATTTTTCTGTCAATATTGAAAATTTTCAATTTTTAAAATAGCGTAATTTACATTCATTTTATAAATTAATTCAATAGTTCCACTATATTTTTCATTTCTTACTAATGTTAAATATTATATATTATATTTATAATAATATAATTGATTTCATTTTAATTACCAATTTTCATTATTTGGGTAAATGATTGATTTTATGTTGAAATTTACTGTTTTGAAGAAACTATTTTTAAGTGCATAAAGTATATCCATTATAATTGATTAAAATAAAACATAGTAAAGAAATATTAATCTAATATTTATTGATTATATATTTATATTTATATGTATCTAAATCCATTTAATTATGACTACAAGTTGTATAGTTAATGTCAAATAATTGTTTTCTTAAAAATGTAATTCTTTAAAAATTATTTTTCAACACATTTTAGAGGTTAATTTTTTTATTATATTTTTTCACTTATCTGACTTGATTGTGATAAAATAAATTAAATATTTTTATGTTTAATATTTAATATTATATAATAGCTTCAATAAAATTTTTGGTTATAATGAATATTAAAAATAGGGAAAATTTGCGACCACAGATATCATTAAATTTTTTTTCTAAGGTTAAACTAAATATGAAAATGGTGAAATGTATATATAATATTTATACAGAATATTGTTGGTTTTAATTTTACTTATAACCCATAGAATATATTATTTAAATTTTTTTTCGGAACATTTCATTAGAGTGACTTCCCATTATTAAATAGTTTGTGGTATTTAAAAAAATCTCCCTCCCTCTAACTTTTAAATTGGTACCTCCTATACTCCCATTTCTACACCTAAAAATACTTTTTTTATCTTTCAATACCTAATTGAATACCTTATTTTTAACATAGAAAAATATTATTGGCCTTGTTTTTATCATAATGATAATCTGGGTAGGCTTGAGGTATAATCCTAAAGTGACAGCCCGAATAAGAGGTATTCTTCTTAACTGAGAATAATTGATTTATTTCTTCTTAAACCTCATTAAATTTCTATTTAAACATGATTATATAACAATAAAAGTATATATAATAAAATATTTTGTTATCATGTTAATGTAATACCCTAAATCCATATCCACTTCTATCAAATTGAAAATTAAACCATCATTCGTGTGTACACAGGACTACCACCTTGCGAACTGATGTAATTCATTTTCCATCATCACCTCACAAGTATGTTCCAAATTATGGATTTAATGTTTATAGAAAATATTAATGAAAAATTAAACATTATTTAAAATTATTATACCATATACCTTATTACCATAACAATAATTTAAAAATGATAACTTAATTCTTATGCATGAAGGACGACCGTCTCACGAAGCGATGTGATTGATTTTTCATTATTACATCACATTTATGGTATATATAAGTGAATTTAAGGAAATAATATGATATTTATTAGATAATTATCATTATATAATGATATTGTTTCTGACGCATTTGTTGGGGCGTGCCTCCATCTGTGGAGGACACGCTGATTCTTTCCTCTTATTCCTGGATTCCAAAGGCTGGCGACATCCATCTCTAATTCAAGGACATGTTATCCTTCATCGAAACGGGACTATGGTATGTTGATTCCTCGTTCTGTGGATTTTTCCTCATAACTCGACACCTATATTGGGTTTCACTTAATTATTAAGACGTTGTTCATGAAACTCTTCCTGGTTCCATGTCTTTTCATATGCTGGTTAATTACACAGATTCTGTCAGGACATTCCAAGGTATCAAGTCATGGAAGTAACCTTTGGTTAGGGTATTAGTCACATTGGAAATAGCTAGCCTGTTTAGACATTGAAACACTAATGTGTTTGGGTTTCTTCACCTTATTATAGGGATTCTCGAGGGTACGGAAGCCTGGGGAATCCCATGTCAAGTGCAGGGAACAATATGTCATAGAGATGACTCTGAGGTTTTCCTCATCTTATCATGTTTTAAAAAAGGGTGTTCCATAAGTTTAACGTCTATCAGAGATGTATCGATTTGATCAGAACACTGATAAGAGTTGATCAGATGGGTGCATCCCTAGGAGGGAGAACCTGAGAGTCCCACAATATGGGCGGATCAAAATGCCAAATGAAAAAATATTTGAGGGTTCTTGGGTCCCTATAAAGGGATTGAAGGGTTTTCCCTTAACTATAATTGAACCTCTCGAAGGTTTACTACATAACTTGTGTGGACGGTAGAGAACAAAACCCACATTGTTCGAGGGGATGATGAATCAGGGTGTCCCCATTGGACAATGACCAGATGACATATTGGGGCTTACACATGGATTGTGGCCCATTGCAATAGGGATGATCTTTGGTGAATTATTATGAACTGTGTGGGAATTATGAGTGGTTAGATACCTGAATGGATGGTATGATCCCACCCGGATAGATGCCCGGGTAGGAATCAGGATGTATATGTACTCAGTGTTGAAGGAAGTGAGAGAGAGGAATAAGAAGGAATTGACTTGAATATGATGGAGATATTAGTCTTGAGCCTCTAAGATAATTCCTACATATCCCTACAGTAGGGAATCAAATTCCACGTAGTTCAGTGGGGTGATGGGAGACCTTAGGAGGTGACCCATGGGAACAGATGCATGGATGGGACTAAGAGGAAGTGGAACCTCTAGGTTAGAAAAATACCTTCCCGAAACACAAATGTGTATTGGGGAGACCAGGTTAAGACATGGTTGAATGGATTGAACCTTAGGGAGGCATCCTACGTATCCTCGTGGAAAGGAATCAAATTTCACGTAGTTTGGTGGGGTGACGGGACACCTTTGGAGGTGACCTGTGAGAATGGACGAATGGTTGGGACCTTAAGGAAGTGGAACCTTTGGGTTGTGGGATGACCTTCCCGAAACACAGAGGCTCAAGAGAGAGACCAGGAATAGAAATGGTTGATGCGGTTAAACCTCAGAGAGGCTTTCTACATATCCCTATCGTAGGGAATCAAAGTCCACGTAGTTCAGGATGGAGTGTAGAATCCAAGTGTGCACATAGGACAATAACCCAATGATATATTAGGGCTTACATGCGGTTAGTATCCCAAGAGGTTTTCAAATGCATTGGGTGAGGACCAGAGCTGTGGGTCCCAAAAAATGGGACTTTAACATTTTACCATTGGTTGGGTACTACAATGTTTTACCACTGGTTGGGGATACAATAGCTTACCACTGGTTGAGGTTGAACCTCATGGAGGCTTCTTATGTACCCTGTATAGGAGAATGAGATCAGATCCAATGAAGTTAAAAATGGTACAGTTTATCATCATGCCAAATGAAAAGGGGGAATATTGTTTAACGTCATACAGGATGGGGGTGAACTGAAATGATGTGGTCAGGACTGATTGGTGTGGGGCTTGAATATTAGGGAGACTTCCTACTTTCCTTGCTTAGATAGGGAAAGGATCAAAGTCCACATAGTTCGGCATGGGGGATATAAATTAATATTTTAAGGGATGAAGGTGGACCAATATGAAGTTTTTGGAACCAATGGATTATGGACTTGAACCTCATGGAGGCTTCTACGTACCTTGCTCAAAAATGGGCATGGATAAATGTCCACATAGTTCAGGATGGAATACAGTTTAATGTCATGAGGGAAAAGGTGAAACGACATGAAGTGGTTAGAACCAATGGATGATGGGATTGAAACTCAGGGAGGCTTCCTACGTACCTTGCTCAGAAAGGGGAAAGGATCAAAGTCCATGTAGTTTGGTTTGGAATATAGTTTATTGTCAAGCGGGATGAGGTGAACTGATGTGAAGTAGATAGAACCAATGGATGATGGGATTGAACCTCAAGGAGGCTTCCAACACACCATTCTCGAAAAGGGTAAATGATCAAATTCCACATATTCTAGTGTAGGGGATACGGTATAAATTCATGCGAGATAGGGTAAACAAACATGAAGTGGTCGGAACCAATGGATGATGGCCTTGAACGTCAGTGACGTTTCCTATATACCTTTATCAGAAAGGGGAAATAATAAATGTCTACGTAGTTCGGTATGAAAAATAGTTTAATGACTTGTGGGATGAGGTGAATCGACGTGATGTAGTTGGAACCAAAGGATGATGGGATTGAACCTTAGGGAGAATTCCTACTTATCTTTCTCGGAAAGGGTCATGGATCGGAGTTCACGTAGTTTGTTAGGGGTATTAGGAATTACATGCAAAGACGTCCCAATAATGATGCCAAGGTCAATGCTTAATCTAGTCCCACTTGAGTCATGCTTGGTATTAGAAACAAGGGGTAGTAAAGATGTAACACCCCAACCCTAGTTACCCTGAGTCGGTGCATTATTACATAACATTGGCATGATCACAAAAGATCAATTCTCGAAAGACCGATTAGTTTAGTAGCCTTGGAATCACAAGATAAATTCATAAGGTTTACATTACAACATAAAGTGACAACTACAATAAAATAGTCATCATATTCCACACTCATACCCCCTGCAGACTATCCCTACAGGTCAGTCATAATATATTTCTTCACATCTTGGGAAAAATAAAACAAAGAAAGGGGTGAGCTTAGATGCACAGTAAGGATAACAATATATCAGAAGATTTCCTAAATAAGCATAAACATTTGAGGCAATGTATAACTAAATCAAAATACTTTAAAACTTGAACTTCAGAATAATATGGAAAAGATAAATTGAAATAATTCCATTTACTTATTCACATGGATATTCTACTAGTCAAATAATCACATGAAATATCAATAACCACTTTCATAATGATGGAATGCATAATGAAAAACATTAATTTCTATGTCAAGGCCTCGGGCCAAGAACTAAGGGATAACTATAACTGGAACCCAACCCAGAGAGCCTCTATAGCCAGACTCCATCCCGGAGAGCCTCTGTAGCTGGACTCCAACTTTGAGTGCCTCTAATAACCGGACACCAACCGGGAGTTCCTCTAATAACCGGACACCAACCCGGAGTGCCTCTAATAACCGGACACCAACCCGGAGGGTCTTCTATAATCGTACCTCAACCTGGATCATACTAGTCCAACACATTCATCTTAAGAATAGGATGAAATATAACAAACACATTCATATTAAAACTAGAATACAAATTGACAAAACATCAATCATAATCCATTAATGGCATAAAAATGACTCATCCATAGTCAAACATATCACAAAACCATAAATAAAATATGGAAGATTTGTATCATAATAAATCAACTTCAAACAAGTGTTAAATTTATCAAAGGATGTTGAAATAGATGAAATCAAAACTATTTGAGAGAAATATCTCTTTTTTAAAATCATCTAAAAGTCGCACAATTTGGAAAATAAGTCATTTAAAGAAATTTTGGAATCAAAGTTTCCCAAACCACTTTGAAACTTTTTTAAGGAATTAACATTTTAAAAACATTCGTGTCCATATAAATAAATCCTCAAAAACCATTTTGAAGACATGGACATTAATGAGAAAGATTTAGAAGAATAAATATTTAAAACATTTGAAATGATGTTTTAGTGAAAAGTCCCTTAAAATAATCCCTTTGAAAAATCTTTCATAAAACATGGACATGGATAATAAATATGTCCCAGTAGATACTTACTTAAAAACAATCTCGGATAATAAAGAGATTGTGAAATTAACCCTTACCAATTTGGTAACTTACGAAACATACTCCCCATGAAAGAGGTATCATACAATTAATATGTAAATACACATAAATTAAAGTGTACTATATAAAGAATACAATTATGGGTAGTACAAACACCACACAAAAGGTAATAGTGGCAATATGGCATGAATCTCACAGGAATAAGGAGTGAGATGAAAACGCCTTACCAATTTGGTAACTTACGAAACATACACCACATGAAATATTTATCATACAATGAATATTTTAATCCACATAAATTAAAGTGTATTACACAAAGAACAGAATTAGGGGCAGTACATACACCACACAGAATGTAATAGTGGCAATATGGCATAAATCGCACAAGAATAAGGAGTGAGATGAAACCCCTTACCTTGTACTTTTACATGGTTGAGAGTAGTATAAACTCCTGTATAATGGTGAAACAATTGTAATTAAATTATACAAGAATCATACACATTAATATGATATCATATATGATCTTTTAACATTGCTTTGTTAATAATATCTTAGTATTATTGTCGTTTCGTGTGTTAACTTACTCATTTTCTTTTATATGTTTTGTTACATAAGCCATATTTGTTATGGATAGGTTGTATCATATTTATATCCAGAATTCTATCAAGTCCTTAAACATTATTTTTAATCATCAAATGATAATTATACTTGAATGAATACGATGGGGAATGAATCTCATCGCGTTCGTGGAGACGGTAGTCCGTACGTACGCACGAGCGACAATATCACTCTTTTGATACTAAAATAATATATAATTGGATAGTATATCATATATACAGAATCATTATAATGTTATATTTATTATTTACATGAATTAAACATCATTATTATACCCATCCAAATAATAATTTTTTGAATAACAATTACACCACGACGTGGAGACGGTAAGCCGTACGTACGCACATATGGTGACATGTCATTCAATGGATGGATATAATAATGAATATGGTTGAACCATATTTATAATAACATCAAATTATATAGAGGATACGAGAGTTATTATTTTATAATGGGAATAACAACGAAATAAGAAGTTGAAGAAGAAAGGAACTTGAAAGAGGGTGGTGAAAACATTACCTCTTCTTCGGGTTATTCCTTTTGATTTGATCAAAAGGGATTCTTAGGATGGATTTATGATCAAATTAAGGCCTCTAGGTTGAAGTGATGGAATTTGAGAGGATATTTGGGTAGGTTTTGGCAAAAACAAAAGGCTTTAAAGGTGTGAAGAATTGGTTAGAAGTGGTGTCCATTTATAAGAGGAGTGAGGGGCACCTTAGGAAATGCTAGAAATATTATTTTATAATACATTCATATTAGGTTTATAATGGCTCCAAAGATTATACTTCAAAGTATAAGGTGTTTATGGGTCTAAATACTCTCAACCAATAGATTTTAGACCGGTTTGGGTCATTATATTAATCATATCGTTTAGTTTTAACTATTAGTTAATTAGTTTGACATTTACCATGTCACATTGTATTTTTATATTATATAGTTAATAAACATACTATATACATACAAGAGACCCAAAATTTGTCCCTTAATTATACAACTATCCTGATATAATTCATTTGGAAGAACCTTAGATTTTTAGGAATATAATATCAATTAATAATATAATATTAGTTTCAAAAACTCATTTATGTCAATTTTGACACTATTCATTAATTGATTTTTTTTTAAAATTAGTAGGAACTTTAGTAATTCTAAATAAATTAAATTAAGAAATCCTTTCATGTCATATTAACCAATAAAATTCATTTATGTCATCAAAACTTTCAAATTATATTTTTTTAACATTTATAATACGAATTATTTGATTCTTTCATTAATAAGGAAAATACTTCATCATTATTGTGTCATAACTAAATTTAATTATCAAATTTCTAAAAATTATTAATAAAATACCATTATTTAATAAATTTTTTTATCTTTCAGATTAATATTTATAGTCGAAAATCCATAATATATAATCCTATGTAAAAATTGTTTTGCTAAAAGTTATATGCTTATGTGATTTTTGTATTTATTTTAACTTAATTAATATAAAGTGTCCTTATCACCTACAATTGGCTCCATGGGGTCCCAAAATTGACCCAAATATGCTCATGGTCGGACATGTATCAACAAATAAGGTTATGACACCTTCTATGGTAATTTATTATTATCATTATATTATTTTCTTTACCCTTACTTACCGGATTTACCATTTAACCATGGTAAATAAAATATTTACCAAAGTAATTATTCAAAATGTCTAAAAATAAAAGTTACCTATTTAAAAAAAATTTAAATAATTATTCCAAATATGGAAATCATTTTTCCAAATTCAAAACACAATAGTGGAAGAAATTAATTTAAAATTAATTCCCGTTGTTAAAACAAAAAGCGCGTTTTTAAGAGATAATAATTATCAAAATATTGACACTTTTTTATGTCCGGTTTAATTATGAAATTATATCCAATGACCTAAATTGTATTAAATGGTAAAAATATACTCTAAATATACTTTAAAACCACTCAAATTCATAATTTATCACTGTTAATTATTTCTATTAAAAAAATTGTTTTTAATTAAAAGTTAGTAATTTTCACTATTCATCAAAATATAAAAGTTATGTGAAAAGTACCAAAATATCACCCTAGGTTAATTTTGATATTCCAAATCCAAAAAGGATCTCCATTTTGAGAGATAAGATTTATAAATTTTCAAAAAGTGGGTATTACTATTCATAACGGTTACATTGATTTGTCGCGGTTTGTTAGAATCTCGAAGTTGCGTACAACACACGATACTGTATTGTTCAATGAAAAGCATACCGTGGAAGCATGGGGTGTTACATTTTCCCCTCCTTTAATAAATTTCATCCTCGAAATTTGAAATTGTTCTTATAAAATAAAATATTGAAAATATAAAATATCTTTGTGGGAAAACCCACATCGGAAATTGGGTTAATAAAATTTAGTCTTAATAAGTAGAAAAGAGAAATGAAAGGGTCACCACCACATTATGATCTCGATTTGGAGAACATTGGTGTAAATTAGAGTCATATAATTAGAGGAAAAACATAAATATTTATAGGGAGTGATTAAGGTCACCAGTCACAAACAATTGTAGAATTGGGGGCCTCAAAGCCATCAATCTATGATGATTTAAAATATCATTGGTTCAACAAAACATAAGGTATTAGGATAACACTTTTTTTTTCAATATCCCTTAACTAATGTTTATGAATTATTTTCTTCAAAGAATAAGAGAAATATATATTCATATATATATACATACTAGACAAGTAGAGTTTCATCCTTCAACTAATTTATACCACAAACTCGTCTTTCATTCCAAAAGATAATAGAACTGAAAAATATTATATTTATCCTAATAGTATAAGGATCGAAACCTTACCATTAAAATTAAGAAAATACTTTGTAATGACCAGGGAATTCTTGTAGGCGAGTGGTAGGTAATAAAGTCATGTCGCACTATGGTTGTGGGTTCGATTTCTACAGCTTTGTCTGACGCGACGGGTTATCCCCTAACCTGCAGGTTGTCCTTTTCCTAAAATTGTAGTATTATTCTAGAAATAACCATATGAATTATTTTAACCTTAAGCCATACTATCCAAAGTTCAACATAATCAATTCCAACCTTTATAGTTATCCAAAATACATTTGTCCAAACTCTCTCTCTTAAAGGTTTCTATATTCCAAAATCAATTGTATCATCCGATTCCCCAAACAAAGTAATGATTCTTATAAAAATATGATTACCTTCATCATATTAAAACTTTAATGAAAACAAAAATTACTATAGTACAATCCTTATATATATCACATTATTCTTATAACCAGAATATAATCCTTGAGTCCAAAAACACAAATACCTTAATTATTCAACTTCATCTGTAGTAACAGCATAAGCTTGGCCTTGCACTCTTAGCCTTTTCTGAGGTAACTTTCCTTAGCGCTTAGGGAATTAATTTTCATAATAACACCCCATTTCTCAACAATTGTATCATTTAACATTGACAAACCCTTTCTTTCCCTTGCAATCACGAGTCTGGTGACCTATTTCTCCACATTTGTAACAAACTCCCATTTTTTAGGCAAGTACTGGGGTGTTTCTTACCACAATTATCACATAATGGAAAATAATTCTCCCCCTTTTTCCCTTTATCTGTCTCTTTCTCCACCGTTATCTTCTTCTCTTGCTTTACTTTGTTGTCATAAGACTTAGAAAATTTGTTTTTGTCTTGATAGCACACGAGACAATATCTTCGTACGATGAGAAGGATTGTGATACTAAAGCTCGACGGAGAAATGGTTTTAACCCATCAAAGAAACGATAAATCTTACTTCTTGTGTTATGTATATAATCTGCAGCATGTCTCGCTAACATTGTAAAGTTAGACTCATACTTTGAAACATTATTGTCCTCCTTTTTCCTCAGACTCAGAAATTGTCTTTCCATATCCGCTCGATGGTCACAAGGAAAGTATTTTTCTAAGAAAAGCTCTTGGAAATCCCTCTGTTCCATATTTGATACTTCATCATCTTACTTTGTGTTTTGAATCAATGACCACCATTGATCTGCGTCTCTAGTGAGGCGATAAACTGCCAGGATTACTTTTTACCTTTCACTACTCTAGAAATCCTGAAATATTTTCTCTAGGGAACTTATCCATTGCTAAGCTAATAATGTATTTATACTCCCATTTAATGTTGGTGGATGTTGCCTCATGAAACGATCTAACATTGATCCTCCAGGCTTCGGATCAGGGTGCTCCATACGGGTAAGGTTATTATTCAAAACCTAAGTGAGTTGTCCCAGTACGGTGATTAGCTGATCCGCACCAGTTGCATCACCAGCTCCACTATAATTATCTTGAGTAGGAGGGAAATCCCTACATGGAGTGCATGCATTGATACTATTTCCATTTCTTCCACTAGGCGCCATTTCTATACAATGGCATAAACTTGATCAGTTTATGAATCAAAATACATAATTCCATACTTGTAAAAAACTTAACATAAATTGAACTATTTATGGATATAATCCATAATCACAAAGAAATGTTTTCTTTGAGGAAGTATATACTCATAAAACCTTTATAGTGGTTTGTAAATAAAATGATAATTATCCTAAGAATATACCCCGAGAGTGTCGTAACCAAGAGTGCAGCAAGTCCCGTTGTCGTGCACCACTTCCTATTCGAGTCTAGCTCAAAGCGGTGTTTTTGGGTTTTACCCGTAGGTACATCTATGCCAGATCCGCCTCTACCTGCTCATATCCAGACAGGGATGTATTTCTCGGAAAACTCACAAAATCTCTACAAAACCAAAATTCTAGAAATTTATTCTATACTAATCCTCAAATTCAATCTTAGGGCTATGTTCTCTAATCAAAGTTTATCAAAATCTAGCTTCCAAGGCTTGTACTAAACTTTCTCTGATACCAACTGTAACGCCCTGACCACGATTACCCAGAGTCGGTGCATTATTACATAACATTGGAATGATCACAAAATATCAATTATCGAAAGATAGATTAGTTTTGTAGCCTTGGAATCACTAGATACATGCATAAGGTTTAAATTATAACATAAAGTGAAAAACTACAATAATATAGTCTCCATAGTCGAAACTCATATCCCATTTATACTATCCCAGCAGGTCAGTCACAATATATTTCGTCACATCCTGGGAAAAATAAAACATAAAAAGGGGTGAGCTCAGATGATTAGTAAGGATAAAAATATAGCGGAAGCTTTAATAAATAAGCATAAACATTTGAGACAATGTATAACTAAAACAAAAGCCTTTAAAACTTCAACTTCAGAATAATATGGAAAAGATAAAATGAAATAATTCCATTTACTTATTAACATGGATATTCTAATAGTAGAATAATCACATGAATATCATTAACCACTTTCATAATGATGGAATTCATAATTCCGAACATTAATTTCTATGTCAAGGCCTCGTGCCAAGACCTATGGGAAAACTATAAACAGAACCCAACCTGGAGAGTCTCTGTAACCGAACTCCATCCCTAAGATCCTCTGTAACCTGAATCCAACCCAGAGTGCCTCTAATAACAGGACACCAACCCGGAGTGCCTCTAATAACCGAACAACAAACCGGAGTCCCTCTAATAACCGGACACCAACCCGGAGGGTCTACTGTAACCGTACCCCAACCCGGAACATACTAGTCCAGCACATTCATCTTAATAAGAGGATGAAATATAACATAAGAATTCATATTAAAACTAGCTTACAAAATGCCAAAACATTAATCATAAGCCATCAATGGCATAAAATGACTCATCCATAGTCAAACATACCCCAAAACATTAAATACAATATAGAAGACTTTTATCATAATAAATCAACTTCAAACAAGTGTAAAATTTATCAAAGGATGTTGACATAGATGAAATCAAAACAATTTGAGAGAAATATGTATTTTTTTGAAATCATTTAAAAGTCACTAAATTTGGAAAATAATTCATTTAACGGAATTTTTGAATCAATGTGTCCCATACCAATTTGAAACTTTTGAAAGGAATTAACATTTTAAATATATTCATGTCCATATAAATAAATCCTCAAAAACCATTTTGAAGACATGGACATTAATGAGAAAGATTTAGAAGAATAAATATTTAAAACATTTGAGATGAAGTTTTAGTAAAACTTCCCTTAAAATAATCCCTTTGAAAACTATTTCATAAAACATGGACATGGATAATAAATATTTCACAGTAGATACTTACGTAAAAACAATCTCGGATAATAAAGAGATTGTGAAATTAACCCTTACCAATTTGGTAACTTTCGAAACATACACCCCATGAAAGAGGTACCATACAATGAATATGTAAATACACATAAATTAAATTTTATTACATAAAGAATACAATTATGGGCAGTACATACACCACACAAAAGGTAATAGTGGAAATATGGAATTAATCTCACAGGAATAAGGAATGAGATGAAAACCCCTTACCAATTTGGTAACTTACGAAACATACACCACATGAAAGAAGTATCATAAAATTATTATGTAAACCCACATAAATTAAGGTGTATTACAAAAAGAACACAATTATGGGAATTACATACACCACACAAAAGGTAATAGTGGCAATTTGGCATGAATCTCATAAGAATAAAGAGTGAGATGAAAACCCCTTACCTTGTACTTTTCCTTGGTTGAGGGTAGGATAACCACCAATATAATGGTGAAATAATTGTTATTAAATTATACAATAATCATATACATTAATATTATATCATATATGATTTTTTAACATTGCTTTGTTAATAATATCTTAGTATTATTGTTGTTTCGGGTGTTAACATACTCGTTTTCTTTTATATGTTTTGTTACATAAGACATGTTTGTTATGGATAGGTTGTATTTTATTCATATCCAGAATTATATAAAGTCCATAAACATTATTTTTAATCATAAAATGATAATTGTACTTGAATGGATACGATGGGGAATGAATCTCATCGCGTTCGTGGAGACGGTAGTCCGTACGTACGGACGAGAAACGATATCAAACTTTTGAAACTAAAATAATATATAATTGGATATTATATCATATATAAAAATCATTATCATGTTAAATTTATTATTTACATGAATTACACATCATTATTATACCCTTCCAAATAATTATTTTTTGATTAACAATTACACCACGACGTGGAGACGGCAAGCTGTACGTACGCACGTATGGTGACAAGTCATTAAAAGGATGGATAGAATAATGAATATGGTTGTACCATATTTATAATAAAATCACAGAATATAGAGGATACTAGAGTTATTATTTTAGAATGGGAATAACAAAGAAAGAATAAGTTAAGGAAGAAAATAACTTGAAAGAGGGTGGTGAAAAAATTACCTCTTCTTCAGGTTCTTCCTTTTGATTTGATAAAAAGGGATATTTAGGTTGGATTTCTGATCCAAAAAAGGCCTCTAGGTTAAAGTGAGGGAACTGGAGAGGATATTTGGGAAGGTTTTGGCCGAACCAAAAGGCTTTTAAGGTGTGAAGAATTGGTTATAATTGGTGTCCTTTTATAAGAGGAGTGAGGGGCAGCTTAGAAAAAGCTATAAATATTATTTTATAATAAATTCATATTCGGTTTCTAATGGATAAAAAAAAATTTATTAAATTTATAAGGTGGTTATGGGTCTAAATAATTTCAACCAATAGATTTTAGACCGGTTTGTGTCATTATATTAACCATGTTTTTTGTTTTAACTCTTCGTTAATTAGTTTGACATTTACCATGTCACTTTGTATTTTTATATTATATAGTTAATAAACTTACTATATACATTAAAGAGACACCCAAGTAGTCCATTAATGATACACCTTTCATGATATAAGTCCTTTGTCTGAAACATAAATTTTTAGGAATATAATATCAATTAATAATATAATATTTTTTAAAAACTCATTTAGGTCAATTTTGACACTATTCAAAATTGATTTTTGTTAAAGTCTTACCCACTTTATTAATTCGAAAAAAAATAATTTAAGAAATACTATCACGTAATATTAACCAATAAAATTCATGTATGTAATCAAAACGTTCAAATTATATTTATTTTAACATTTATAATACAAATTATTTGATTCTTTCATTAATAAGGAAAATACTTCATCAATATTGTGTCATAAATAAATTTAATTATAAAATGTCTAAAAATTATAAATAAAATATAATTATGTAGAAAATATTTTTATCATTCTAATTAATATTTATAGTAGAAAATCCAACATATATAACCCTATGTAAAAATTTTTTTGCTAAAAGTTATATGCTTATGTCATTTTTGTATTTATTTTAACTTAATTAATATAAAGTGTCCTTATCACCTACAAGTGGCTCCATGGGGTCCCAAAATCGACCCAAAGATGATCATAGTCATAAATGTATCAACCAATAATGTTAGTACATGTTTTAGGGTAATTTATTATTATTATTATATTCTTTTGTTACCCTTATTTACCGGATTTACCCTTTAACCATGGTAAATAAAATATTTACCGATGTAATTATTAAAAATGTCTAAAAATAAAAGTTACCTATTTACACATTTTTGACTTCCTGATTACAAATATGGAATCTATTTTTCTAAATTAAAATCACAGAAGTGGCAGAAATTAATTTAAAATTATTTCTCGTTGTTAAAACAAAAAGCGTGTTTTTAAGAAATAATAACTATCAAATGATTTACACATGTTTCTATACGGTTTAATTATGAAATTATGTCCAATGACCATAATTGTATTAAATGGTAAAAATATATTCTAAATATACTTCATAACCACTCAAATTCATAATTTATCACTATTAATTATTTCAATTAAAAATGTTTTTTTAAATTAAAATTTAGTAATTTTCACTATTCATCAAAATATAAAAGTTATCTGAAAAGTACCAAAATTTCACCCTAGGCTAATTTAGATATTCCGAATCCAAAATAGAAGTCCATTTTGAGAGATAAGATTTATAAAATTTCAAAAAGTGGGTATTACTATTCATAACGGCTACTTTGATTGGTCGCGGTGTTTTAGAATCTCGAAGTTGCGTATAACACACGCTACTGTATTATTCAAAGAGAAGTGTACCATGAAAGATTGGGGTGTTACAAAAGACCTGATGATCACATCATGAAAGTTGTGCCTGTGAAGAATAGAGACCATGCTTACACAGGATTAATGGCCCAAAAATAAAAAGGGGAATATGATTGGTTAGCCTCCCAAAAAGGTAACAGGGGCTTATGCAAGGTTAGAATACCAGGGAGATGGAGATTGGGACTTACTCCAAGATGGATGCCCGATGGAAAAAATCCCAAAAAAAATGGATGAGATAACGAAGTTCCCATTGCCCATCTATGCTTTAGTCATTGGCATCAATGAAGAAAGGATGTGTAGTGATGATACCTCTAGCAAGAAAGGCTAAGGGATTACACAGAGATGTTTTCCCCTCCCTGCTAATAGATGTTGTTCCAATAAAGAGGACATCATTCCATATGAGAAAGATCTCAGTCTCGTTGAGATGGATGGGTATGGAGAATGTCTGAGAAGGGGCACCCAGTGTATATTTCACAGGGTGAGGGCACAATTTAGTATCATGTACTGAGGACGATGGTGCTTGGAAGTTTGGCATCCTATAGCTCGGATGAGGTCAGTTCACTCTTCACCCCTATTAATTACATAACTAATATCCACCCACCCATGAGGAAGGTAAGGAATCAACAGTGCCATGGTGAGGTGGTTCTATAGAGTGATCCATTGATGGGGTATGTTATCATGGCTATGTGAAGAAGAAATAGCCATTATCATCCTATGTGAAGAAGCATGAGGCTAAGAAGTGCATCATAAAGAACCACCCAAAGTACATTTACTTCAATTCGAATGAGCCTAGAGTGCAGTATGGGAAAGGGGTATGTAAATAATTCGACCATGGAAAGAGGGACTTTGTAAAGAGGATGGGCTTCTCAAAGGAAGGATGCTTCGCGAAGAGAAAGTCCCTTGCAAAGAGAGAGAACGTCATAGAGAGGAGGGGCTTCATGAAGGCAAAGGGTTTTGCGAAGAGGGAGGCCCTCATGAAAGTATAAGTCTTCATGAAGTGAAGTCTTTGATAGAGCAGATCATTGCATTAGAGAACCCCTCTTTATTTGGAGAGAGTTTTGCGAAGGATCTTTGCTTCACGAAACCTCAAGAACCCCGAAGGGGCCCCTTCCTCTAAGAAGGGCATAGGCCTTCATAAAGGGCATCTCCCCCACAGGTGGAGGTAGGAAGGCTTGAAAAGGGTTATATCTCAGATAGGGAAAGTACCTTGGGAAATCCATTTAAGAGTTTTGTGAAGGTCTATGCAAAACGGGAGTGTGGATGATGAAAGGGAAGATTCATAGTTGTTTGGAAGAGGGGTTTAGACCAAAATGTTTAGGCAACTGCGTTCAGTGGAGTCGTAGAACATTCCACATATAGGGGTGATGTCGCAGAGTGGAACCCCTTTGTCTTCCAGACTTTGCGTAGGGTTTCATCGATGCGGTCTCTGTTGAGAAGTACACAGAGGGGGATGGTGATGTAGAGGGGAATTGGGTGTCATCGGATTGGTGCTAGGCCGGGAAGCCGTGGAGCCTCTCGTGGAGGTATTTACGCTGAAATGTGTCATCACATGGAGATTTTTGCAACGGGGCCCTTTGGGATGGAGTGGAGGAACTTTACACCCATTCAGTAGGTAGCTTTCCCTAATCTCATCTTTGTATCAGTGGAATAAGTGGGATTTATTTTTCATCACCAAAAAATGCCCCCCCCCCCTCAAAATTGTAGCCAATGGGAATAGATAGTCGAATTTTGAGGGCAAGATGCCAAATATACCTAGAGAATTGAACTCACGGGATATCACTGAGGGTGGGGAAAAGTTGGTTCACTAAGGGAGGCACACTTACCTTCTAGAAAAGGGTTATTCACGAAGGGGGGTCGTTCGGTGGGGAAAAGGGCTCCACGCAGAGCCTGGGGGTCACTGTGAAGCCGATTCCACTAAAGCCTATATATAGGGGCTCAAAGTGGTTTTTTCGATACCTAAATCCTTTCAAATGATAGTTTTTTATCTATCTCTTCATGAAATGATATTCTCCATGAATTCTTTAGTGAACTAGTGTCTTTTGTCTAGTGATTCGTGAACGCTATTTTGTGAACTAGAGCATCGCAATCCAATGCTTTCATTGAGATGAAGGCCAAACCCAATGCATCATTGTGGCTTAGAGGGGCGATGTGATTATCTTCGCTAATGGCCTTCATGAATGGTAATTTCTAGACTTTCTTACCTCATACCCAATTTACTATAAGTCCTCAGATTCAATGCTTTCTCAGGAAGATGTTCGAGAGGTTCTTGCATATGCTACTTGAATGGAGGCCATGGATAACAACCAAAAATTATGACACAACATCTGAAGCACTTCTGATTACAAATCGTTGATAAAGTGGATGAAAAAGTTGTAGAGATAATATCAACTGTGCAAGTTCCTACCATTATATGGTTTTGGATTACAGAAAAAAGTCTTCATTCGTGACACTATAAAGTATGAGCTATCCAAATGGTTCAATATTACCCACGAACAATATCAGTGGTATAGGGACGCATATAGGCACATTAGGAAATATCAAACTCTGGTCACATTGAATTGTCTGTATAATATTTTACACACCATCTATGGAAGGGAATTTGCATAGGATACATCCCCACCCATATACCAGATGATCATCAAGGTCAGGCTCGAAAATCCGAATAAGGGCTGGATCACAAACTGGGAGTTGCTCCAGGGCAGAAACTTCATAGATGACTGGGACAGGGCCTACTGGGCATGTGCAACCTGTGAAGAGTTTGAGAATGTCTTGAGGCAGGTTGGCATATATGTAGCATCCTGGGCCACCCAATTCAGAGTCTCCCAACCTGAGGAATTTATACCAGAGTTGTTGAGCTAGTGGTCTCCAGAAACCAATACATTCCACCTGGACCATAGGGAGGTTGGAATCATCCTCTTGGACCTCCATTAGATTTCTAGTGTCCCAATCCTGGGAGGGATGTATGATGAGTTCCTCCCTGCCATGAATTTCTGTGGGGATAGGGAGAAAATGTTGCCTTTGGAGATGGAATTACTAAGTCTAGTTCCATGCACATATGAGGACAAATAGAATACCAGATATATCCACATTAAGCAGTGGTTAGTTATTTCTTTAAAATCCCCCAAGAAGTGGAAACACAACCATTGATGCCCCCTATTTGTCTGTGAGGTGCTCAATGGGGTAAATAGGGTTTATATTGGAAGATCCTAGAAGATAGCTAGTGGAAACTGTGGGGATACATCATCAAAACTAAGAAGAGTTTGACAGTTAGACATGCAGTGTTTATCTCAACACTGATTTGCAGGTGGATTTTACTGGTAGTAGATGCCCACATGGGGGTATGACCAAGTAAATTCATCATGGAGGCTCAACAGGCTGCTGGGGATCACAAAAATCTAGGCATACCATTCATGGAAACCTTATACCATCTACTTCGACATGTCAGTCAGGGGAAGAGGCTGCTGCGAGTGTGCGGGTCATTCCACTTTTTGTACAGCTGGATCATGGTGCACATGGGGGGATACCAATACCTTAACCCCATTTCCCTACTGGGGATACATTCATGACTAGACATTTTGAACATTGCGGGGAGAACCCCTTTGAAGTTGGATGCTATGACCGTACTGGGTAAGATGGGGCGAGCAGAGCAATTCATCTTTCACTCATTCCCCTTGCCAACTAGGACCTATACCAAGGATTGCACAGATACGATAGAGAAATGGGCATATCTTATGTCCTTCCATGGCAGTGTGCTAGTGGCACTAGTAGATTGTGAACCCATATGTGAGCCATATACCCCGCACAGGTTCTCCTGAAAATTCTGTTTCCTGTAGAGGTTGTCTCCCTGGGTGTATATGAATGTGCGCCAAGAGAATCACCCATGCGTGATGTGACAACTCTAGATATTGTTTAAAAGGGAGTATGTGAAGTTTTTTTAATGAGTTTCCCCCCCATCTAATTCCTCCTTCGGATTGGTCCAGGAGTATTCATAGAGTTGGGAGGATGCCTACCCTAGTGAAATCCTGAAACAAGTGACCATCTGGGCTACAAGGGGGTTCATACACCACGACGTCGATAAGTGATGATGGGGGGACATCAAGATGATACTGCAAATATTCTCCAGGGATTCAAAGCTGTAATAGCAGGGGAGGAAGGCTAGGAACTGGAAAATCCTAGGCCAGTGCTAGCTGGAAGTGGAGAGGGAGAGGGGGCAGTGCCTATCCCGGTTGATCAATCTGGGGGGTCCCAGGAAGGAGATAAATCATCTTGGGGATTCCGAAGGATCGCCCCTCAAGCTCATAGGAATCAACTGTGTCTGATATCGATCCACTATAATGTAGCCTTTCTAGAGGGATGGAAATAGTGGCGAAATAGAAAACAATATCTTAGCTTCAATGACTTACGGATGAACCTAAACATTCATATGATGTTTCTGGGGGAGCTAGGCTTTGCGAATGGAGGCTCAATGCTACCCTTGCCGAGGGAATAATTTTTTTAATAGAGATAGAAGAGGCAATAAATTCTTGTGGTGACATGCGGCTGGCGTTGCTCTGGTAAAGGGTGAGGGTGAATATCACTACTCCCATAAACCTGATGGTGGCTCAACTGGAGGAGAATTTCCCGTTAATAACTGTCCATGCAAGCAAATCATGTGGGGAAGAATTTCATGCAAGATATCTCCACCGAGGAATGGAGTGAACATCCAGGGGACCTCTCATAAAGAAGGCGAGATACCATCCTTGGGGGAATCTACTTGGCTGAATTTTCCACAAAATTAGAAGTATGTTTCCAGTCCCTTTCAATGCACTAATTCTCTCCCAATAATATCTTTCTTTCTCAACTAAAACGTATTCGTACCGTAGAACCTTCAGTAAGACACTCTGGCCGATGAGGACTAAGGCACGATAGTCGCAGAGGACCCAACACCAGGGCCTACAGCCAGATAAATGATGGTTGTGGAGTCGAGGGATGTTGGGGAAGCAGGGGCATCCTTATCAGAATCCTCAAAACCTGTAATAGTATATCGAGGGACGTGCCCCGACCTCCGAGCGATGGTAGAAACGAGGTGAGACCAAGAGACAATCCAGGCTAAGTCTCATATTCCATAGCTATACCCATTGTCTGGTTAGTCCAACTGGCCAAAATGACCATTTCATGTACAGTTTCCAGGATGGTGCGTCCGTCGATAATGCAAATAGATAGAAGACCTGAGGCTCTGTTCCGAATAGAGGTGCTACTCCTTATCGTGATAACTGTCGTAGTTGAACGGGCCATAATTCCCTTTGTACAATCAGTGGCGGTGGGTGATACTTCTGGCAGAACAGAGTTTAATTCTGGCTGGGCTAACATCATCGAAGTGGAATCCAGTGAAAAAGATCAACCCGACTAAGACCCTGATTCCGATCACAATGAGGTGTTGATCGCATGCAAGAGTTCTATTATCTGTTTCAATTGTTGTATTTCAATCACATCCATAAAATATCTAGTGATCAATCCTTAAGCCCATGTGGGGCATTCCTGATGTGAGAAACAAGGGATGTCGCATCGTTAATCTATTGTAATGTGGGAGTTCCAACCAATATTTGGTCTTACGAGGTATAAATGACCAATTCAAGCTTCTGTGAAGAAAGAGGGAGGCCCAACTGAAGAATAAATTTCTCCAAACAGTCGAATTTCTATTTTCCCAATTTTCTCTAGTGCACAAGTAGAGTAACACCATGGGAATTATAATCAATCTGAACATAGAAGAGTGGAAAGTGTGAGTCATGATACCCAAAATTCAGAACACTATAGGTATAGCGTGATAGTGAAGGATAACTATTGACTGTGTTCGAAACATTGTATCCCTATTGTGCTAGCCTGATATAGGGAAAATAAATGAGGGTGGACCGTTGACTATGTCTGAAACACAGGGCCTAATTCGAGATTTCATCCATTAGTATTCTAGAATGTTATGTCATGACAGTAGGCAAGCCATATACCAAGAACCCCTACTGTTATGAATTTATTTCAGGCATGAAAGAGGATGATGATCAAAATTAAGGGCACACATAGGGTGGAGGGTGGAGTGATGGGTTTTTCGAATCGAGTCCAACACTATTGAAATTACATTATTGTGCTAAAAACACATTAGGGGGTTGCATCGGTCTGATCAAGGATCAAACCTAATTCCAGACAGTACCTCAATGGTGAGGACCTAGAATGACATGTAGTTTTATGTCACACCAATGATGATGACAGATACATAGTTTAATTCCATGCAGTAAGGATAGTGCACGTAGTTTTATAGTCATACTACCTGAACCAAGGATAATAATTTAATGTCACATTTCATGGATTGTAGGTTCAGAGTTTATGTTCACAGAGACTGGACTCTGATCGTGGTAGAGGGGCTAGAAGGGTTAATGACCCTGGGACTGTGCTTGAGGAAAAATGCCTAAATGTCGCTATGTATCCCACAGGGTTACAAAATAATCCAAACATAGTTCTAGAGCACGGTGTGGTCAGATACCAAAGCAAGTAACAAAAATCATCTATGGAGAGGAGGTTGATTCATCCCATAGTTATCATGGGGCATCCTAAACTTGTTCGGGGTAGAACCACAATTTCAAGTAATGTGTTGAGGACATGGATACCCAGAATGGAATTGCATGGTGTGATTCATATCTTGATGTGAATGAGAACCATAAGAGCCAACACCACATCACATTTTCCCAATGGTATTTTTTAGTCCATTCACCAGATGAGGCCTAACCAAGGGCTGGACCCAAAGGAATGTTCTTGGGTGTTCCTACGTATCCCATGAAGATAGGAATCAAGCAATAAGTAGTTTTGAAATTTTCGTGTAGTTTAATGTTCTGTGATAACAATGGTCAAATCTTATTTTTTAATTTCTTAGAACTCAAACTGTGATGGAAAAGAGAAAATGAGACACATGGTGTGGCTAAAGTGAATGAGGACATAAGCCCATACCCCACCATGTGCTCCTCGGGGAGATTTTAGGTTGATGAACCAAAAATGGCAGTTGGTCTGGGCCTAGGGAAAAGTGCTCGAGCATTCCTACATACCCAATTATGATGGGGATCAAGCCATATGTAGTTATAGAAAACTAAATGGTAGGGTACCACTGCTCAGGGAAATACTGTAAAGCAGGTCTGGCACATTCACCAAAATAAATAGCATTTGATAGATCTTGTTTGTTCTTTAGGGTTGATGTGTTTTTTAAGCAATGACCATAGGACGGAGAATCCGGGTGTCACTGCTGGAATCAAGCCATATGAAGGCCTTGAAAAAATGTATTGTATATGATTTATACCAAACATGATGTCCCCTCGAGTGAGGACATCACAATGTGGTGCCATTTTTTTGTGCTCCCAGGTTGAATTTTCGTAATTTAGGGTCATATGGTATGATCGGCCAAGCTATTCTAGCTTTGCGCAACAAAGACATGGTCACTTAAAGTCACATGGGACCAAACAACATAGTTTACGGTCATATGGCTTGGAGGCATACATAAGGAAGAGGATTCAATATAGAATATACAATGTGTGATAATTCATACCTGATATAAATGAGGAAGAGGTCGAGACCACACCGTGTGCAATCCCCGGGGAGAAACCTCAGGTTGAGGGGCCGGAAAAGATAAATGAATATGGGGTTGTACCCAAGGACAAAACTTCTGAGTGTTCCTATATATCCCATAAAAATGGGAATCAAGACATACATAGTTCTAAGAGTGAAGTATAATGTCATGCAGAATGAGGGGTAGGATAGAATAGCTCCTAGAAGGGGAGTATGTGATGTAGATGTTGCAAACTCAGAGTGAATGAGGACATAAGCCCACATATGCCACACCATGCCATCCTATATGAGTCAAGGCCAAAAGGCCTAACAGAAGTGGTTATTAGTGGAAGTTGAGATGGACCTAAAGATGAAAAGTCTAGGTATTCCTATGTATCCCATAAATATGGAAATCAAGACATACATAGTTCTTAAGGGTTTTTTTCAATTTAATGTATTGTGAAAAGGACATAAAAAGATTTTAGTTTAAGGTCTTAGAGCTCGTACTAGTACGTGAGACTCTTCCAAATAGGCATACACCATGAGCACATTTCTATGCCCACCTAATCTATGCTCAATGTGGGAAGAAAGTGGATATGGTCTCTTCCACACGTGGAATATAATAAATGGGAAATGACGCAGAGCCTCAAGTGACACCACAGCCTAGACTCATCCCCATAATGTGAAAACATGCACTGAGGGACAACACCAAGAGTTTCGAAACCCCACTAGGACATAATGGAGTGGAAAAGTATGTGAATCATGCAACAAATATTTAATGCATAATGGGGGTGAAGAAATGATGGAGGATGATTGTTGACCATGATTGAAACATGGCACCCATATCGTATGAAACTGAAATGGGGAAAATGAATGGTCGTTGACAGCTGACCATATTCACAACATTGGACTTATATCAAATCATCATCTAGAATCCTTAGGGATGTTGGCCTAAGATGGTAGGAGATCCATGTAAAATGCATCTATTCCATCTGGGGGTCCTTTTGGATGAAAAATATGAATAAAGTCCAACTAAAGGGGAACATGATGCTTGAAAATGGGAGAAAACATGTCTACGTAGATTCCAATACTCTAGGTCCTGAACCAGGCTGTTCCTTGACACATTAGTGAATTTTTAAATAGGTTTTAGGGGCCCAATTTGGGAGTAGATGAATTGAAAAGATGAGTGGAAAACAGGGTGAAGAAGAGATCTCTAGAGGGATAGGTATGTTGTGTGGCTATTAAAAGCCCGACATGGATGAGGACATAATCCCATACCACATCAGAAGCCCCCCACCCCTCCTGGAGGACTCAGGCCAAGGGGCCAAAGAGATGTGGTGTTTTCTAAGAAATAGGGGTGGACCCAAAGATGGAATGTCCAGGAGTTCATGCATATCTGGTGGGGGAAAGAATCTAGCTGCATGTCGTTCTGAATGATGGAATTCAGTATAACATCATGAAGTAAGGATGAATATAAGAGGGGGGAATCTCGATGAGAAATTTGTATGGTGTGGAGAATAGCCCAACATGAATGAGGAAATAATCCAACATACACCACATCATTCATAATTCCTAGAGAGAACTCGAGCCAAAAGGCCAAGAGAAAGAATAATTGAACCTAGGCTAGATGCGAAGACAAAAACCTCTAGGTTTTCTTATGTATCCCAGGGGGAGGGGAATCAAGTCAAATGTATTTCTTAATATGTCGTGTAGTTTAACATCATATGAAAAGGAAGTGGTAGATCCTAGTTTATGGTCATAGATCTCAGACCGTAATTTCCCTGTTTAATGTCCTATGCATGGGACATATGGGTGGAAAGGGTAAATCATCGCACCTAACACATGGGTGACCGCATAATTAAAATAATGATTTAGGATAACTACAGACCATGTTTTCAACATAATATCTGTATTGTTTCCTAGAATGGGGAATAAAAATGAGGGTCGACAGCTAACCATATTCGCAATGCGGGACTTATATCAAATTGTCATCCCGAAACCTTGGGGATGTTGGCCTGAGATTGTAGGAGAGCTCTGGGGCCTAGCATCCATGCCATTGGGTGTCCCTTTGGATGCCAAAGAATATGGAAACCCAAATGATGGGATGCGTAAAGTGTGGTGGGACCTATGAAGTTTAACGTATTGTGGCAAGGATGATGGTTGGAGGGATGTCTGTAGGGGATGTATGCGCCATGTAAAACATAGCCTGACATGAGAGTGGACATAGAGTCCACACCACACTGCACAATCCTAAGTGAGAGCATGGGCCAAGGGGGAAAAAGGTTAGGGGACCTGAGGCTAGGCCATGGACAGAATATCCAGCCAGCTTGTAGTTTAAAATAATAAGAGATGGGTGCTGAGTGGTTTTACATCTTTCAATTCAGATAGATTACACAGTTTAACATCATGCGATGAGGATGGTTTTGATATTAGATTTAGTTCAGAGATCTCGGACCATGATTTTTTTACCTCTATGTGGGTATGACCTTACTAAAGCTTCTAAGACCACATGAGCAATGCATGGTGTAGGAAACTGGGATTTGGATCAGGTTCTCCCCGACATACAAGGGAACTATAATAAAGGAAAGAGATCGTGCTCGGTCTATCCCACACAGACCAACATCCCAGCATGAGGCACGCTTGTAACACCACAATCTTTCACGGTACGTTTCGTTTTTGAAAAATATAGTAGTGTGTGTTGTTCACAACTTTGAGTTCTAACACACCACAACCAATCAAACTAGTTGTTACGAATAATAATACCCACTTTTTGAAATTTTATACATTTTATCATTCAAAATGGACTTCATTTTTGGATTCAGAATATCGAAATTATCCTAGGGTAACATTTTGGTATTTTTTTGAAAACATTCAATTTTTGATGAATAGTGAAAAACACTTAGTTATAGTTTAAAACCTAATTTTATTTTAAATAATAATTTATTTTATTTAAAATTATTTTAGGCCAAAATAGATACATAATAACTATATATGTTCAATTTAATTCATTGGAGTTGGTTTATAATAATTTTAGATATATAAAAATTTTATTGAACTTTTCACAGTCTTTTACCCACCTCCTAGGAGAATTTGCAAATTCACAAAAAACATAATTTTACTGCTTTTGCGAGTGTAATTTCTAAAATATGAGATACATGGTTAATATAAAGGAGTTAAATGTGGTTTAGTAGGTTAAAAATAATTTTTGGTGAATAGTAACTTTTTACTTTTATTTACCATTGTTCAAATAAAATAGGGAAATTAGGGGTAAAAATGATATTAATATTACCCTAACACATATCCTAATTATATTAGACAAGTGTATCTTGACCAAAAACAACCTTAGGAATAAAATATTATCATTTTGGTCCACTTGGATTAGATTAGGACATTTATTATTATTTAATTCAAAGAAGAGTTAAAAGAGTTAAAATCAATGTTTAATTACTAAGAGATTTTTAATATAGGGTTATACATAAGATAAATTTGATTATAAATATTCATTATAAAGATAAAAATACTTCCTGAATAATAGTATTTTATTTATAATTTTTAGAAATTAAATAATTTTAATTTATTTATCACACAATGGTGATGCAGTAATTACATAATTAATGAAATATTAAAAGAATGGATATTATAAATATCCAAATAAATGTAATATGAAACTTTTTATGAATTAAACAAATTTTCTAGGTTAATATGACATATTAGGACTAGTTATATGAATTTTTTCCGAATTAATAATGGTGTTATGAATTTCTCAAAAACAAAATACCCAATAGTGTCAAAATTGACATAAAAGAGTTTAAAAATAATATATAATATTATTAAATTCTATTCTATTCCTAAAAATCTAAGGTTCTGCCAAAGGACTTATATACTGATAGTTTTATCATTAATGGACCACTTGGGGGTCTCTTGGAGGTATATAGTATGCTTATTAACTATATAACATAAAAATACAATGAAACATAGTAAATGTCAAACTAATTAACTAAGAGTTAAAACTAAAATATAAGGTTAATAAAGTGACCTAAACCTATCTAAACCTGTTGGGTGAGTTATTTTAGACCCATACCAACCTTATACTAGAAATAAATTAGTTTGGAGCCACTAGAAAACGAATATGAATTTATTATAAAATAATATTTCTAGCTTTTCCAAAGGTTCCCCTCACCCCTCTTATAAAAGGGCACTCCCCCTTCTCTCTAATTCATACCTTAAAATACTTTTGACTCGGAAAAACCCTACCAAAATATCCTCCAAACATTCCTCACTTCAACCTAGAGGCCTTAGTTTGATCAGAAATCTAACCTATGGATTCCTTTTGATCAAATCAATAGGAAGAACCCAAAGAAAAGGTAATGTTTTCACCACCCTCTTTCAAGTTCCTTTCTTCTTCAACATCTTCATTATTTGTTATTTCCATTCTAAAATAATAACTCTAGTATCTTATATATACTTTTATGTTATTATTAATATGGTACAACCATATTCATTATTCTATCCATCCTTTTAATGACATGTCACAATACGTGCGTATGTACGACTTACCGTCTCCACGTCGTGGTGTAATTGTTATTCAAAACATTATTATTTGGATGGGTATGATAATGATGGGTAATTGAGTTAAATAATAAATATAACATGATAATTATTTTATATATATGATATAACATCCAATTATATATTATTTTAATATCAAAAGAATGATATTGTCGCTCGTGCGTACGTACAGACTACCGTCTCCACGAATGCGATGAGATTCAATCCCCATCGTATCCATTCAAGTCTAATTCTCATTTAATGATTAAAAATAATTTTTAATGACTTGATATCATTCATGATTTGAATCAGATAAATCCTATCCATAAAAAAAATGGCTTATGTAACAAAACATATAAAATAAAATTAGTAAGTTAACACCTGAAACAATGATAATACTAAGATATTATTAACAAAGAAATGTTAAAAGATCATATATGATATCATATTAATTTAAATGACTCTTTTATAATTTAATAACAATTATTTCACCATTATACATGAGATTAACCTACCCTCGACCAATGAAAATTACAAGGTAAGGGTTTATTTCACAATCTCTTCATTATCCGAGGTTGTTTATACGTAATTATCTACTGGGACCTTTTTATCATCCACATCCATGTTTCTTAAATATGTATTTCAAATCATTATTACTATTTTACAGACTATGGGTTAAATTCATTTATACCATTTTTTATTTTTTATAATAGTTCTATAATGGAATCTTTCTTTCATTTTCAAAACAAGGTCTTTTTAACCTTTTTGATAGAATTAAGGTAAGAATGTCTTTTTTTAACTTATACAGAAGGTAAAGATATTTTCTACCATTATAAAATCATCGAAGCTTCACTTACAATCTTATAAGAATATTTTAAAATTAAATGTTTTATTTTATAATTATATGTCTTTTAAATGACTTAAAAAAGAGATATTTTTCTCAAATAGTTTTGATTTCATCTATGTCAACATCCTTTGATGGATTTTAAGATTATTTGAATGTGATTTATTATGATACAAAACATCCATATTGTATTGAAGGTTTTGTGATATGTTTGACTGTGGATGTGTTATTTTTATGCCATTCATGGTTTATGGATAAATTATTGACATTTAGTATTCTAGTTTTAATATGAATGTTTATGTTATGTTTAAACCTGTTCATAAGAGTAATGCATTGGACTTAATAAGTGATGAGTGGAGCCCGCTATAGCTCCTCGATGCATCGGTAGGTCTCAAGAGACAAACTAGTGTCTTGGAACAAGGCCTTGACAAAATATTATTTGTAGTCTTGGCACAAGGCCTTGACTATGTGGTTATGATAGTATGGCATTATGCATTCCATCATCATGAAAGTGGTTATTGATATTGCATGTGGTTATTTGACTAGTCGAATGTCCAAGTGAATAAGTAAATGAAATTATTTAAATTTATCTTTTACATATTATGCTTAAGTTCAAGTTTAATAGGATTTTTTTATAGTTATACATTTCCTGGAATGTTTATTATTATTTATGAAAGTTTCCTCTATACTGTTATCCTTACAGAGCATCTGAGCTCACCCATTTCAATGTTTTATTTTTCCCAGGATGTGAAGAAGTAATTTTTGAATGACCTATCAGGATTGTATGAGGGAATATGAAGACAACATTTTGTTGTAGTTTTTTTTTACTTTATGATGTAATGAAAGACTTATTAATATATCTAATGTTTACAAGACTACTAAACTAATCGGTCTTTCAAGACTTGATCTTTTGTGATCATCCCAATGTTTGTAATAATGCACCAACTCTGGGTAACTGGGGTTGAGGTGTTGCCGTGGGTATCAAAGGAAGTTTAGCACAATCCTTGGAAGCTAGATTTAGATAAACTCGGATTAGAGAGAAAAGATATAAGATGGACTTTGAGGATTAGTATAGATGATCTTCCTAGAATTTTGGTATTGTAGAGATTTTGTGAGTTTTCCGAGAAATACATCCATGTCTGGATACGAGCAGGTAGAGGTGTCTCTGGAATAGATGTACCTAGGGGTAAAACCCAAAAACACTGCTTTGAGCTAGACTCGAATGGGTACTGGTGCACGACAATGGGCCTTGCTGCACTATTGGTTAAGACACTCTCGGGGGATATGATTAGGATAATTCTCATTTTCATTAAAAACAATTATGAAGGGTTTATGAGTATATAGTTTCTCAAAGAAAACATTTTTTATGGTTGTGGATTATATCCATAAACTGTTCAATTTATGTTAAGTGTTTTACAAGTTTGGATTTATGTATTGCGATTCATAAACTAATCTAGTGTATGCTATTGTTTATAAATGGCACCTAGTGGAAGAAATGGAAACTATATCAATGAATGCACTCCATGTAGTGATTTCCCTCATGCTTAATATAATTATTGTGGAGCTGGTGATGCAACTGGTGCTGATCACCAAATCACCATACTAGGACAACTCGCTCAGGTTATAAATAATAACCTTACACGTATGGAGCACCCAGATTCGCAGCGTGGAGGATCAATGTTAGATCGCTTCATGAGGAAACAACCACCAATATTAAATGGGAGTAAAAATCCCTTAGTAGCTGAGAAATGGATAAATTCATTAGAGAAAATATTCCATGCCTTGGGGAGTAGTGAAAGGGAAAAGGTTATCATGGTAGTTTACCGCCTCACTAGAGATGTTGATCAGTGGTGGTCATTGATTCAAAACACAAAGGAAGATGGTGAAGTATCAAATATGGAATGGAGGGATTTCAAATAGACTTTCATAGAAAAACACTTTCCTCGTTACCATCGAGCAGATATGGAAAGGAAATTCTTGATTCTTAGACAAAAGGGGGATGAGAATGTCGTAAAGTATGAGGCTATCTTTACAAGGTTAGAAAGGTATGCTAGAGATTATATACGTAACCCAAAAAGTAATATTGATAGTTTCTTTTATGGGTTAAAACCAATTCTTCGTCGAGAATTATTCTCACAATCCTTCTCTTCGTACGAAGACATTGTCTTGTGTGCTATCAAGATGGAAAAGGAATTATCTATGTCCTATGACTTTAATGAAAAGCAAGAGAAGAAGAGATCTGATGATCACTCTGGAAATGGAAATAAGGGGAAGAAGGGAAAAGTTGAATACCCATCCTGCAGTAAATGTGGAAAGAAACACCCCAGTACCTGCTTGAATGGAATGAGAGTCTTTTACAAGTGTGGTTAAAAAGGCTACCAAGCTCGAGATTGCAAGGGGAAGAAAGAAGCTATCGATGTTAAATGCTACAACTGTATTGAGATGGGATATTATGAAAATGAATGTCCTAAGCATCATGGGAACTTACCTTAGAAAAGGCCAAGGGATCATGTCCAAGCATATGATATCACTACTGCTGAGGTAGAAGCTCTAAAAGACATGGTGACAGGTAATTTAATGGTGTCTTCATTTTTAGAAAATGCATTATTTGATTTTGGATCATCAAACTGTTTCATATCTTCCCGGTTTTCTATGAAAATTAGATATTACCAATTTTATCTAACAAGGGATTTTTCAGTTAAAACACCTAAGGGAAGTATCATTGCTACAAAGTTCTGTGGATATTTTCCCATTAGAGTAGATAAATGTTCTTTAACTGCGGATCTCATTGTCATATGTATGATTTAGTTTGATATAATACTCGGTATGAGTTGGATTTCAGACCATGATGCAAAAAATTATTGTAAGAAGATGGAGGTTACAATTTTTTATGATGATGATAAAGAACACCTTATCTTTAGAGCGTAATCGTCACCACATGATTCTTACCTAGATCCACCCCCAGTAGCTCAACTAAATTCAATTATTAGTGAGGAAGAGAATGAAATAATTGTGGGTAAGGAAATAAATGTTCAAATAGAGGATGTGCCTATTGTGAAAGAATATGTAGATGTGTTTCCAGAAGATTTACCTGGACATCCTCCAGAATGAGAAATTTAGTTTTCCATTGATTTAATTCCTAGATCAAGTCCCATATCGAATAACCCTTATAGAATGGCCACTGTGTAATTATTTTAACTAAAGAAACAACCATAGGAATTGAGTAATAAGGAATTTATTCGACATAGTGTTTCTCCATGGGGAGCCCATATCCTTTTTGTTAAGAAGAAAGATGGATCCATGAGGTTATGTATCGACTACAGGGAAATCAATGCTATAACAAAAAAGAACAAGTATCCCCTAACTCGCAATGATGATTTATTTGACCAACTGCATGGAGCTCAATTCTTTTCAAAGATTGACCTTCGATCTGGAGACCATCAGTTGTATGTGAAGATGGAAGAAATTCCGAAGACAACATTTCGAACCAGGTACGGGCATTACGAGTTTACAATAATCCCTTTTGGATTGACTAATTAACCCTATATATTAATGGATCTAATGAATAGACTTTTCATGGAATATATCGACGATTCTGTGGTGGTATTTATTGATGATATCTTGGTATACTCCAAAAGCTACGAAGATCATGAAAATCACTTGCGCATTATCCTGATGACTATTAGAAGACATGAATTATATGGGAAGTTTAGAAAGTGTGAATTCTGGCTTCAAGAGATTTCTTTTCTTGTCCATATTGTCTCTAAGGATGGAATATTTGTTGATCCTTCTAAGGGAAAGGAAATCCATAAACGGCCAGACCTGATGAGTGTAACTGAGGTACGCAGTTTTATTGGTTTATTAGGTTATTATCGGTGTTTTGTCCATAATTTTTCCCGATTGGATAACCCATTAACAAAGCTCACACGTAAAGTGGTTAAAATTGTTTGGAAAAAAGAGTGTGAAGAATGTTTTGAATAATTGAAGATAAGATTAGTCAATGCTCCTATATTGACTCTACCATAGGGGAATGATGGGTTCGTTATTTATACTGATGCATCAAAGAAAGGACTTGGTTGTGTCCTTATGCAGAAAGATAGAGTTATTGCCTATGCATCACGATAGGTGAAAATTCATGAGAAAAACTAACCTACTAATGATCTTGAGTTAGCTTATGTAATATTTGCTTTGATGATATGGAGACATTATCTCTATGGTGAAAAATGTGAGATTTATACTGATCACAATAGTTTGAAGTATATTTTCTCACAGAAAGAACTCAACATGAGGCAAAGGAGATGGCTTGAACTACTCAAGGATTAGGATTTAATGATACACTACCACCCGGGGAAGGATAATAAGGTGGCAGACGCTTTGAGTAGAAAGGATCATAGAGTTTTGAACAAGATGAGCGTTTAATAAGACCCTATATACATGGATCGAGTAAATATTGATATGGGAATCACCATGGAAGGTGAAACATCAATGATTTATCAAATACTTGCCAAAAAATCTTTACTAGAAAGGATAAATAGTTCTCACACTGATGATGAAGAGTTTCAAAAAAAGATTAAAGCTGTGAATGATGGGAGATTGTGTGACTTCGTATATGAAGATGGAATTTTGATATTTGGGAAGAGACTTTGTGTTCCCGATATACCTGATCTAAAAATGGAATTGTTAGATGATGCTCATAGTTCCAATTCCTCTATACACCCTGGGAGCACCAAAATGTATAGAGATTTAAAGGAACATTTTTTGGTGGGACAACATGAAGAGGGAGATTGCTGATTTTGTGTCAAGATGTATGGTTTGTCAACAAGTGAAAGCTAGAAGGCAATAGCCTGGAGGAGTCAGGAAACCTCTTCCCATACCTGAGTGGAAATGGGATAATATCACTATGGACTTTGCCCTGGGACTACCAAAGACTCCTAGAAGGAATGATGCAATATGGGTCATTGTTTATCGTCTTACCAAGTCAGCACATTGTCGTCTTATAAGGGAAGATTTAACACTTTAACATCTAACAAGACTATATATTAATGAAATTGTGGGACTTCATGGAGTACCCATATCGATTCTTTCTAATTGTGATCCATGTTTTACTTCAAGATTCAAGAAAAGTCTTCAGAAATCCCTGGATACTGAACATCATTTGAGCACTTCCTACCACCCCCAAACTGATGGAAAATCAGAATCGACTATTCAAACCTTAGAAGACATGTTGAGATCATGATCACTTGACTTTTAGGGTATGTGGGATCAATATTTACCTCTGGTGGAATTTTACTATAACAATAGCTTCCACTTAAGTATTCAGATGCCCCATATGAAGTGTTATACAGAAAGAGATGTCACACACCAACCTATTGGGATGAAATATGTGAAAGAAAACTTGTGGGCCCAGAACTGGTGGAGGAAACGATGGAAAAGGTAAAGGTAATCCAAAACGACATCAAAGAAGCTCAATATAGGCAGAAGAGCTATGCCGATAACCGAAGGAAGGATTTGGAATTTCAGGTAGGAGATCATGTTTTCTTGAAGATATCTCCAAAGAAGTGAGTTATACGTTTCGGTAAGAAAGGTAAATTGAGTCCCAGGTACATCAGACCTTTTGAAATTCTAAAATGAATGGGGGTTGTTGCTTACAGTTTGGCAGTGCCGCCAAAACTCTCCAAAGTTCACAATTTGTTCCATGTATCACTATTGAGAAACTACATGCCTGACCCAATGCATGTACTCACCTATAAAGAATTATAATTGGAACCCGATCTGTCTTATTGCGAAGAGATTTTCAAGATTCTTGATACCAGAGAACAAGTGTTGAGAAACTGGACAACTCATCTCGTAAAAGTTCTATGGAGAAACTATAAGATGGAAGAGGCAACGTGGGAACCCGAGGAACATATGATGAAGAACCACTTGAGTCTTTTTATATGGTAGTATTCTAGAAATTTCAAGGATGAAATTATTTGAAGAAGGGGAGAATGTAAAACCCAAAGCTTCCATGGTACGTTTCTCTTTGAATAATACAGTAGCGTGTGTTGTACGCAACTTTGAGTTCTAACACACCACAACCAATCAAACTAGCAATTACGAATAGTAATACCCACATTTTGAAATTTTATAAATTTTATCTTTCAAAATGGACTTCATTTTTTGATTCATAATATCAAAACTAGCCTAGGGTGAAATTTTGGTATTTTTCTAAAAACTTTCAATTTTTGATGAATAGTGAAAAACACTTAGTTATCGTTTAAAACCAAATTTTCATTTAAATAATTATTTATTTTATTTAAATTTAATTTAGGTCAAAATAGATAAATAATAACTATATATTTTCAATGTAATTCATTGGAGTCAATTTATAATAATTTTAGATATATAAAAAGTTTATTGAACTTTTCACTGTCTTTTACCCACCTCCTAGGAGAATTTTCAAATTCACATAAAACATAATTTTACCGCTTCTGTGAGTGGAATTTCGAAAATCCGAGAGACACGGTTAATATAAAAGAGCAAAATGTGGCTCAAAAGGATAAAAATATTTTTTGGTGAATAGTAACTTTTTACTTTTAATTTACCACGATTAAAAGTAAATAGGGTAATTAATGGTAAAAAGGATATTAATATTACCCTAACACATATCCTAATTCTATTGGACAAGTGTATCTTGTCCAAAAATAACCTTAGGAATAAAATATTATCATTTAGGTCCACTTCGATTAGATTAGGACATTTATTATTATTTAATTCAAGGAAGAGTTAAAAGTGTTAAAATAAAAGTTTAATTACTAAAACATTTTTAATATAGGGTTATACATAGATAAATTTGATTATAAATATTAATTATAAAGATAAAAATATTTCCTAAATAATGGTATTTTATTTATAATTTTTAGACATTAAATAATTTAATTTATTTATCACAAAATGGTGATGCGGTAATTATAGAATTAATGAAATATTAAAATAATTGATATTATAAGTATCCAAATAAATGTAATTTGAAACTTTTTATGAATTACACGAATTTTCTAGGTTAATATGACATATTATAACTAGTTATATGAATTATTTCTGTATTAATAATGGTGTTATGAATTTTTCAAAAACAAAATATCCAATAGTGTCAAAATTGACATAAAAGAGTTTAAAAATAATATATAATATTATTAATTGATATTATATTCCTAAAAATCTAAGGATCCGCCAAAGGACTTATATAATGATAAGTGCATCATTAATGTACCACTTGGGAGTCTCTTGGAGGTATATAGTACGTTTATTAACTATATAACATAAAAAACAATGAAACATGGTAAATGTCAAACTAATTAACTAAGAGTTAAAATTAAAATATAAGGTTAATAAAGTGACCTAAACCTGTCTAAAACATCTTGGTTGAGTTATTTTAGACCCATCCCCACCTTATCCTCGAAATAAATTAGTTTTGAGCCACTATAAAATGAATAGGAATTTATTATAAAATAATATTTCTAGCTTTTCCAAAGGTTCCCCTCACCCCTCTTATAAAAGGGAACTCCCCCTTCTCTCTAATTCATACCTTAAAATCCTTTTGTCTCAGAAAAACCCCTCCCAAATATCCTCCAAACATTCCTCAATTCAACCTAGAGGCCTTAGTTTGATCATAAATCCAACCTAATGATCCCTTTTGATCAAATCAATAGGAAGAACCCAAAGAAAAGGAAATGTTTTCACCACCCTCTTTCAAGTTCCTTTCTTCTTCAACATCTTCATTATTTGTTATTTCCATTATAAAATAATAACTCTAGTATATTATATATACTGTGATGTTATTATAAATATGGTACAACCATATTCATTATTCTATCCATCCTTTGAATGACATGTCACAATACGTGCGTATGTACAACTTATCGTCTCCACGCCGTGGTGTAATTGTTATTCAAAAAATTATTATTTTGATGGGTATGATACTGATGGGTAATTTATTTAAATAATAAATATAACATGATAATTATTTTTTATATATGATATAACATCCAATTATATATTATTTTAATATCAAAAGAATGATGTTGTCGCTTGTGCGTAAGTACGGACTACCATCTCCACGAACGTGATGATATTCATTCCCCATCGTATTCATTAAAGTATAATTGTCATTTAATGATTAAAAATAATTTTTAAGGACTTGATATCATTCTGGATATGAATAAGATACAACCTATCCATAAAACACAGGGATTATGTAACAAAACATATAAAAGAAAACGAGTAACTTAACACCCGAAACAACGATAATACTAAGATATTATTAACAAAGCAATGTTAAAAGATCATATATGATATAATATTAATTTAAATAATTCTTGTATAATTTAATAAAAATTATTTAACCATTATACATGAGGTTATCCTACCCTCGACCAAGTAATAGTATAATTTAAGGGTTTATTTCACAATCTCTTCATTATCTGAGGTTGTTAATACATAATTATCTACTGGGACCTTTTCATCATCCACATCCATGTTTGTTAAAAATGTATTTCAAATCATTCTTACTATTTTACAAACTATGTGTTAAAGGAATTTATACCCTTTTTTACTTTTTAAAATAAGTTTATAAATGAATCTTTCTGTCATTTTCCATACAAGGTCGTTTTTAACCTTTTTGACAAAATTAAGGTAAGAATGTCTTTTTTTAACTTATACGGTGGGTCCGGCTATTTTCCACCGTTATAAAATCTATGAAGCTTACCTAACAATATTATAAGAATATTTTCAAATTAAATTTTTTCTTTTATAATTATGTGACTTTTAAATGATTTAAATAAAAGAGATATTTCTTTCAAATAGTTTTGATTTCATCTATGTCAACATCCTTTGATGGATTTTAAGCTTATTTGAATGTGATTTATTATGATACAAAACTTCCAAATTGTATAGAAGGTTTTGTGATATGTTTGACTGTGGATGTTTTATTTTTATACCATTCATGGTTTATAGATAATGTATTGACATTTCTTATGCTAGTTTTAATACGAATGTTTATGTTATGTTTAAACCTTTTCATATGAGGAATTCATTGGACCTAAAAGTGACAGGTGGAGCCCTCTATAGCTCCTTGATGTATTGGTAGGTCTCTTGAGACAAACTAGTGTCTTGGCACAAGGCCTTGACCAAATCTTATTTGTATTCTTGGCACAATTCCTTGACTATGTGGTTATGATAGTCTTCCATTATGCATTCCATCGTTATGAAAGTGGTTATTGATATTGAATGTGGTTATTAGGCTAGTAGAATATCCATGTGAATAATTAAATGGAATTATTTAATTTTATCTTTTCTATATTATGCTGAAGTTCAAGTTTAAAAGGATTTTGTTTTAGTTATACATTTTCATAAATTTTTATGCTTATTTATGAATGTTCCCGCTATACTGTTATCCTTACTCAGCATATGAGCTCACCCCTTTCAATGTTTTATTTTTCCCAGGATATGAAGAATTAATTTTTGAATGACCTACAGGGATAGTATGAGGGGATATGAAGATAAGATGTTTTTGTATTTTTTTTACTTTATGATGTAATGAAATACTTATGAATATATCTAGTGTTTCCAAGACTACTAAACTAATCGGTCTTTCAAGACATGATCTTTTGTGATCAAACAATGTTATTAAATAATGCCCTGAATCTAGGTAACTGGGGTCAGGGCGTTACAACGCTGACGTTCGAAGGTATAGTTGGAAAAAAGGGATCACTGCACCCATTATTTGGGACGTATAGGGGTGGTGATAATGATGAAGGATGGCTATTGACTCTGTTCAAAACACCACATCCATATAGTGTGACCTGAAATGCGAACAAAAATTGACTGCCAACCGCTGACCATAGTAGAAACACAACACTTCTATCAATGGGTTGTCCAAGATCCCTGTAGATGTTGGCCTGAAATAGTAGGAGATCCCTATGGTCTAGCGTCCATGCCTTTCAGGGGTCCTTTTCGATGAGAATGTTTATGGAGACATAAATAAAGGGGAGAAGTGAAGTGTGAATATATCCATGTTCTAACATCAGGGTGTAAAGACAGAAGAGGTGGAGATCTCTAGGGATGGGGATACACATTAAGGTCATAATAAAATCGACGTGATTGAGGGAAAATAAAGCCTACAATACACCATGTGTTTTTAGAAGGATACGGGCCATGGGTACAACCCAATGGGAGATCTTAAAATTCCGAGTTGGTCATAAGGAAGAAATGTCAGGGAATTCCTACATATCCATTGAGGGTGGTAATATGGCCATAAATAGTTCTAAAGATTCCATGATGTTTTAATTCTTGCGGAAAGGATACAGGGGGAGGGAATAACGTGAGGGACATGGGGGTGAGATCACTGCAATCCTGACATATATGGGGACAAGGTAGTCTATAATACACTGTGTGTGATCCTCTGAGGGAACTACACCTAAGGAGGGGTACTCAATGAGAAGGATTTGGGGTCATGATTCTAATAAAAAGTGATTGATTATTCTTACGTATCCCATGAGGATGGGAATCAACCCATACACAGTTCTTGATGTTGTGCAATTTAACATCATGTAGCAAGGATGCGGGGAGATCTTATATTAAGGTCACAAACCTAAGACCATTTTTCATCTTATTGTCATGTGGGATGCGTGCTGGGTAGTTTTACATCCTTAATCTTGAATAGATAACGCATTTTAATGTGATATGGTGAAGATGGAACAGTTTATGGTCATGTGGCACTATATATAGTTTAACTATAGATGGGGAAGACATAGTGTTTAATGAAATACAGGACAAGTTCCGAGTACTTTTAGTCCCTTCAACTCAGAGAGATCACACATTTTAACAGCATGCAGTGAGGACATCATAGTTTATGTTCATGTAAGACTAGTTACTACGAAAATGTATATCTAGAGAAATTTGGCATTGGTGGGAGTATTTATACGCTAACCATCCATGGTTACTAGGGAGTATGCACCATTGTGGTAAACCTTGTGACTGATGAAAGTTCCTTCTTATTTAGGGTCATATTTTGGTGGTTTCCAACAATGTATCCTTGGAACTCCCAGGGCCAACACCATGTCACCTTGTAAGGAAGATCAGAGGAAAGATTTCTAGTTCAAATCTTTGGCTATCTTTTTTCGATGCCACTCCAGATTTTGCAGGGCACAAATCGAGTTCTCATCAAGAACTTCAAGCTCGTCCAAAAAAATTTGGCTACCCTATTCGGCATCCTGTGATCTTACACAATTTTGATTAATGAAGGAAAAAAATCTTGATTTGTAGGACAACCTCTATTCCATACACTAGGGAATATGGGGTCACCTGAGTGGAATTATGCATCGTTATCAAATAATCCCAAAGTGCATTGGGGAGTTTATTTGGCCAAATATTCTTCTTATGACCGACCATCATCTAGAAAATGTAATTCGTATTTTTATTGAATGCCTTGATCGCCCATTTTCATGCATGTGATAGCAGGAGGTATGGTTAGAACAAATGTTGTACTTAGTTTACAACTTTTTCAGTTTGGATGCCCCAAATGTTGGTGCCAGTATCGGTGAGGATAGATTGAGGGACTATGAATTGGCAGATGATGTTGGAGATCACACATTCAATGATAAAATGGGCCTTGACCTCCTTGAGTGGAAGTACCTCTGCCCACTTGGAAAAGAAATTTGTAGCGGTTAGGATGAATCTGCATTGGCGATCTGACGTTGGTGGACATGGTCCCAGGACATCGAGTCCCCACACCACAAAAGGACAAGAGTAAATGGTAGTTTGGAGAGGATCTGGAAGCCGATGCACAAAATTAGCATGGAATTGGCATGCATGTCACCTATTGGAAAACTCGATACAGTCACAGATCATGGCGGAGCAAAACATACCCCAATTTCTGAATTTGGGGAGATAGTTTCGGACTGTTCTGATGAGCCCTATAGGAACCAGCATGAACATACTCCATGGTATGATGAATCTCACCTCCTAAAATGAAACAGAGTAGAATCCCATTGAACCCACATATGTATAGGATCTTCTCATGACCAGGAACATGATGAATGGAAATATACAATGCATGTTGTCAGATTCTCTCATGGTCAGCTCGATCTGCTGAAATAATTCCATGTTGGATTTACTCGATAAATGGAGTCATCTAGTTGGGAGTCACCACCAACACTGCAGAAGATGGACCTGGGGTCCTGACAGGGAGGCACTAGGGGTAAGGTGTCTTACTTGGGGATATCATCATCGTCTGGAGTGATGGGAGCGATGACTCGTCGGTGTGACACATTAATAATCAAATCATCCTAGTCAGGTTCTGCAAGAGATGCAGGAAAGCTAGCCAAGGCATCGGCTAAACCATTCTGGGAACGAGGGACATGAGTAACATTGGGCCGAGATGGGAACATGGCCATAAATAGGAGGGTTTGTTCCAACATTGGTACGAGCTCCGGCTTCCTGACGACGTAGTCACTGTTGATCTTTTTTATGACTATTTTAGAGTCCCCTCTCACATGTAAGTGGGGAAATTCAGTCTCGAGAGTCATCTTGAGACCAGTAATGAGATATTGGTACTTTGCCTCATTGTTCGTACAACCATCTGACAACATGAATGAATGTGGAAGAATATTTTGTATAGGGGTGATGAAAACGATAACCAAGCCCACCTAGTTGAGTCTAGGGTCATTGAGTCTTCTGCGTATAGGGATTCAGGAGGCACCATCAAATTGCATTTTCCAACATGGGATGGCCTACTGTACTTAGAGTATTTCCTCATCTGGAAAATCATGATCTAGAGGTTGGTCCACATGAGCTATATGAGTGGTAAGGAAGTCTTCCAATGCATGTTCCTTAATGGCCTTCTGGTGGAAAAATTTAATGTCTAACTATTAGAGGATCACTACCCACTAAGCTAGATGGCCTATCAATATGGGGTGGTTCAGAATGTACTTCGGTCAATCCACTCAGGAAACTAGTTGTATCTCGTGATGTTTCATGTATTGGTGCAATTTTTTCAATACAAATACCAGCGCGTGGTAGCTCATCTATATAGAGGACTTTCTATTCCCCTTATTGAGGATCATGTGGCTAAGATTTTAAAGACTATTCTTTGTCCCATCATTGTTTTTTTGGGAGAGAATGCCAACGAGTTATTTCACTAGAGCGGTCACGTAAAGGACAAGAAGATTTCTAGAAACAAGTGGCATTAGAAATGGAGGCCATAATAGGTAATTCTTGATTTCATTGAAAGCAGTCTGACACTCCTCATCCCACTACAAATCGGCACCTTTCTTCATGAGCTGGTAAAATTGCTTAAAATTTCTATCCAGATTTGTAATAAATCAGTATATATAGGCCAAGTGTCCTTGAAATCCTTGATGCTCCTGAATGTTTCCTGGGGGAGAAATCTGGAAAATGTAATTGATCTTCTCTTGATCAATATTGATGCCTATTTATCTGACAATGAAGCTGAGAAAATTTCTAGAAGTGACCCCAAAGGCACACTTCATGGGGTTCATCTTCAGATGGTAGGATTGGAGGAATCCGAATAGATTCTCAGGATCTTTAAGATTGTCTTGGTGCTGGGGATATTTGACCACTAGATCCTCTACGTATCATTCCAACAATGTTTGATGGATCGATATAAATATTCAATTCATGGAACGCAGATATGTGGCACCTACATTCATTATCCCTGAAGGGTATCACCTGGTACCAGAATGTACCATGTGGTTCCCTAAAGGATGTAGACTCTTCATCCTTGGGTGCCATTCGGATTTGGTTATACACAAAATACCCTTCTATGAAGGAGATCCCGGAACTCAGTGGTGGCATCAATCAAGAATTTTGTTGCAGGAAGGGTAAAATCATCCTTCAAATAGTGGTGGTTGAGATCCAGAAATTCAATAAAGACATTGATCTGTCTTTTCTTCTTCCAAATGGTCCCAATGTTGTCTAACCATCTGGGGTACTGAACATCCCTGAAGAAGTTGTATCTGATGAGTTTATCAACCTCGGCCACAACCATGGCACCTTGAGGAGGGTGCATCTTTCTTGTACTTTGTTTGAGCCCAGGATGATTTACTAGAAGACCGATGTTGTGGACAATTACATGAGGATCTATTCATGTCACCTTATCATAAATCCAAGAAAATACATCATGGTGTTTCTTCAGGAATTCCACATATTGTTGTTTATATTCAACAGGAATAGCATTACTGATCAATGTGGGTTTTAGGTCCATCTTATTACCAAGGTTAACCTTTACCAATTCATAGATCGTGGTGGAAACACCCTCTTTGAAAGCGGTATGAGAATAATATAAATCCTCTTCTTCACTTATGAAATAGGGGTCCTTGGTGGGATGCAGTTCCTTTGAGTAGATGGATCTCATTGGGAAACTGGTACCATCCTTGGCGGCGATGGACACCACATCGGGGGGGGGGGGGGGGGGTGCCCCCATACTGCTGAAACCATAGCGATGAAAGGCATCGACCCAATATCATCTGTACTTCATCAAAAGGGGACATTCTTAAGGATAACAAAGATATGGTGGCACGTTGGATTGATATGGTTTATCCCAGCCTGGCGAAAAATGAAAGTATCCCATATTTTCATTTCCTTGGGGCGAACATCTCGATGTCTTATAGGGGTAGGGGCTCTGGGATTACGTGATCCATATTCAAGTAGGAATACGAGGGGATCTTCTGGTGTCCCTTAGACCTGAGAATGTGTTTCTCCTATATCCTAGAAACAAAAAATAATTGTCCTAGATCTATACTTGTGGCTTTCAATCAGTGAGTCTAGAAGATTTATGCATCATCTAGTCATGTTCCTGGGTCAGTCACCGCCATAGTGTGTTCAACCTCGCTAGCCGGGATCTGCATGTTCTTTCTCTTGTAATAGTCTACATCCAGGTAGATGGCTTCACAAGAGGAAAAGGGGTACACATAACCTTATTGAATGACTACTCGATTGGTATAAGAGTTCTTAAGGCATTAGTGATACGAAGAGGGGACCATCACTGGTAGGTGGTGCCATGGCCTACCCATTAACGTGTTGTAGATGGTGTCCTGAAAGAGAACCATGAACTTGGTGGTGGCTACCAAACCATCGAACTGGGTATTCAGGTGGATATTGTTGATCAGTGTCTATTTCTTCATATCATAACCTTGAATTTCTAGGTCAGAGGGGATTATATCATCCTTGGACAACCCCATCTTTCAGAGCATCTGGGTCAGGATATGGTTGATCCCAGAGTCTATGTTGACAAGAGATAGATGAACCTCCACACTATTGATGTAGCATGTCATGTACAGTGGGTAGATGAGCCCCTATATTGGAGAGCCTGCATCTTCTCCAGAGGATGAGATGATGGATTGACATTCTACATTCTCAGATGTCTCAGCATAGAATGCTTCTGCTGCTGCTATCTCCATCTCAAACTGGAGGGGTCTTCTCAAATACTCAGTAAGGGATTCTTTCATATTTTCCAATAGGCCATGGGCCTTAAGTATGAAGAGCCTTGTAGTAATGGTGGAAATATTATTAATAATATCATACTTCAATGCGAAGTGTGAACTTCTGTTGACAGGGGGTCACTCTGTGATTGGAGGTATGGTGGGCCCTTTTGGCTAAACCGACAACCGTCTACTGGAGGGAATGTCCCGCTACTCGTTAGTTAAAACTCATAGAACAACCAACAGATGAGGGATAGATGACTATGGACGGTCCATAATAGAACATGGTGGATTGTGGCATGATCACAGTGGCTCTGCCTAATAATGTAGGAAAAATGCTGGTGAATGTGAACCTGGTGAAATCAGATGAGAAGATTGTGTACGCTGAGATCTATGATGGGACTATAGTGTAGTTTTTGTGGAATACATATCCTGGCTGGAAGTACTAACTGAGGTATTCTGATGACTCGCATAACCCCAGATCCGATGATGAGGGTGATGGATAAGGATGTTGGGAGGATCCAAATTCCATTCCTCATCATCAGGAATAATGTAGGGGTTTACTATATCCCTAGTATTAACTGAAGAATACCCTTGGTGGTCACATGGGGAATTCACCACCACTAGAAGAACCCTGGGGGTAATCGTCATCTCTAGAGTCATGAAATCTCTAAGATTATAGGATGATGATGGCATCGGTGGGCGGATTTGTTTTCCCTTGCGGCGCCGATGCTTGTCCTTCTGTGAAGAGGAAGGCTGGGATGTCGACGCAGAAGTAGTGGTTTCGGGTAACGATGTGACTTTTAAGGGCTCAGGTCGATTCAAATGTGCACAGATAATACCATGGGCATGGGAGACTACATTTCATGCCTTCCAGTCATCATTTTTTGGAGACCTGTATTTGAGAACCTGTTGTCAGTCACCTTCGTTGTCACTGTCGCTCTAGGGCTGTCTGAATACACACACCACCTATGTCGGTGTTGGGCCCATTATAAGTATGTTTTTATTGATCTGGTCTTGATTCCATCCTTTATACACATAGAACTTGTTGATGGTGTTCCCCAGGATTTAATGATAGGGGAATAAATTAGGGTGGTCAGTGACATCCGCCACTTCGGGCCTCCTACAATCAAGTAACCGTAGGATTCCAAATTCCAAGGCACATTGGAAATTATCTGGGAGCAGAGCCTCATTGAACGAGTAGTTCTAGTTCCTTCTATCTAGTAAGGTTTCTCTAGGAGCGTGGACCTAACGAAGGGCTGGAGGGGACTTTTATGGAGGTGGAACAGGGTTATCACACCTAAGTGGTTGCGGCACGTTACACGGGGGCGCCTGCCTATTCTGAGACAGTCGCTGCTATGCCAGAAGCTACGCTTAAGGCGGAGGGCCCCTGTGGGGCATAGAAGGTGGATCCAACATTAATAGCTGAGTATTTATATGGGCCTCTATCTACACCACCACGGAGGGCTTGACCTTAGAGTCACTTCTCGTGGGAGCAATATGAGGTAATAGACATTGTTCTTGCCTTACTACAAGGCTTCCTCTAGACCCGATGCCATATCATAGAAATCTCATAATCTCCCAGAATAATTCTGACAGATGAGGGAAGGGTCTAGTTTCAATTTGGAATTACCCACACACATTTTTAGTAGATATTTTTGAGTTAGCGGCATATCATGGTAGTAGGTGAGTCCTTTACACTGGGCAACGAAGTCTGTGAAATGCTCCTCATGCCTCTTCTTTCTCTTTAAGAAGTCTCCAATACTCTTCTTCCATGTGGTATAGCATAACTAGTAATGAAATTACCTACAAAGATCTTCCCAGCTGGTTACTAACCCAATGGATAGTTGGTTGTACCAAACAAATGCGGGCCCTTCTAATGTTTGTTCGAAACACTAGAGTTTGGAAGCCTCCTACTACACTGGAGTTCCCAGCATGGGTCCACACCTTGAGATGAAGTGAGACAGATGCTATAGTAGTTCACTCATCCCATTAAAGGGGGAAAAGGCAGGGTTTCTAAAACCAGGGGGTCGACATATCATCCACCCATGTATGATATGGCTTACCATGAGGTGGAATTACCACATGTCGAGTTTCTGAAGCCTTGAGGATGTCAATGAGTGCCTCCATTGGATCATCTAGGTGGGGATTCTTTTCTTGATGAGGATCCCTGACCACCAGTGTGTTGACAGGTTCTTCAATAGGATAAGCATTCCTAGGGGATTTGGGAGAAGATGGGGGGATGACTTGTTGAGCAACTAGGGGAACCTGAGTCGGGTCCCAAATATTATCACGTTGCTCAGGTGGATTTGGTGATATATACCACACCCAATTTCTATAATCTCTGACCTCTATCCTTTCTATGTGGGCATGATGGTCGGGGTCACATGGAGGAAACTCCCTGGGGGGGAGTTGTATCTGCCTCTCCTTCCCCGACCAAGGATCACCATAGTCTGGTCATCACTCTCCATCATGTTTATCAAGGAGTTCATCGATTGCTTTCTTATGCTCTATGAGTTGTTGATGCAACACGGTCTTTTTGGGATCTTCTTCCATCTTCTTCACTAAGCCAAACAGGTCAGAGGGTTTGACGGTTCCAATATTCTTTATACCGCTATTGGAATTCCTACCAATGTCTAATGACTCATTAAGTATGGGAAGACCCCGTAAATTTATTTTCTAGAGATTAAATCTTCCAAATGGGTCCAATAGGTGTTGAACCCCCCCCCCCCCCCGAAGGTAAGTTCTCTTCAGTGATATGTAGCTCATTTTATTCCTCTGTTAGGTTGTCCATGTTAATCACAACTCTCCCTAGAGGCTTATCCCCAATATTTCTTAGAAGGTTAGGTTGGCGCCGGATAGAAATGAAATTAAGGGATACTTATTATCCCAAACCACATATCTTACCATGGGGGAAACCTCCATAATGATTTTATAGAGAACCTTGAAGCACTGAACACATCATTGTTGGAGGGTATGATGACGATCAGGAGACTTGGGGCACTAAGACATAGAGAGAATAGCCAATTAAACCATGTGACATTGATAGAATCTATGTTCAATGTGTTCATGGATCATGGGGAAATACACTCTCCAATAACAGATATTGAAGTGCATTGCCCAGAGTTTTTGGTGAAAACGCAACCTCCTCCTAGGTAAACAATCCCAGTTCACAAAAGTTCGCGGCTGCAACTTCCCATAACATCTTTAGGAAATGGTCCTCTACAAGGATGTCCCACATTATTATCAGATTAGACTCATGTTTCAGCCCTTGGATACCCCATTCCTCGTCTGGGGGTGGATGTGGAACCGGTAGCTGCACTAAAGTAGACTACTCAGATGGTAGACTAGCTAGCGGAGAATACAAAGAATAGGATGACATGCCACCGCATCTTGGTCTGTCTTCTAATGAATGCAACGACTAAGATAGACTGGAGACCACAGTTTCCAACACAGGGGATGTGACGACAGATGGTGGGTCATTCTGTTGTTCTCCCTCCATCAGTCCCCATAATAACTCTCCATGATCTCAGGTTGAGGTAGAAAATGACCTTGTTGGCAATAGGGAGGATTTCATAGATAGACCATAGAAAGTGGCCAATTCATCCACTTCCTATATGTATCTTCAAAAGGAGGCATAAATCTGGTGGAACTCGCATTCCGGAAGGATGATGCTTATATACCTTGTTCCTACCCTGACCCTTGACATGGATGATCAGGATGAGGGTTCCATTACCAAATCACATTTCTCTGCGTAATATGAAAAATAGACAGGTTTAATCGCTGTCTGAAACTTCTCGGTATTCTTTTTATGCTGACATCGACCCAACCTCCTACCTCTGTATGGTTATTTTGGGCAGGGTACATTTTTGACTCAAAGAGGACCTTCAGCTGAACTGATTCTAGGGTGGAGTGGTCTTCTTCCTGGGTGATCTAGGGTCTGAGGACCACTTGGAAAAATTTTAAAGGGAACACAGGGAGGACCTCTATGTCTGTTGGTAGATGTGTAGAGGGAATATATGTGGTAATTGCATGAGTGGGTAAGTCTTACGCTAGAACTGAATGTATCATGGGGAATATCCCTATCCTTCTTCCCCCTTGGAGTGATGTTACGAGGAGTGCATTCGTACTATTCAAACTAAACACGGGGAAGACCTCCATGTTAAGTTCCATTGAAGCAAGGCATACCTCTGCTTCTCTGACTTTTGGGATGAGGAGGGCTTTCATCTGTTGTTGTAAGAAGATGGGGAAGACCCCCATGATGATTGTTGTTCGGAGGAGGAGGATATTCCCAATGGTGACCTATAATAGGAGGAATGGATCGATACCGATGGACATAGTTGTGGAAAAGACTTCTGTGTTGGATGTCAGTGTGTTGGGGAGGACCTTCACTCAGACTGATAGGGGAATGGGGAGTAGCTCTCGACCCACCTTTGGAGTGGAGATGACATGCACTCTCATTGGTGAGGGCATGAGGAGGACCTTCATTTTGGATGTCAACGTTGTGGGTCAGCCTGTAATGGATGCCACTTGTGTTTGCAAACAGGAGAGTCGTCCCAACCAATATGTGGGGAGACTGGGGCCACGATTTATGCTGAGCATATAGGTTCCCTTTCTCATTATGAATGAGGTTTTTCTAGTACGCGTCAGCGTTGTCACAAACCATGGTAGCCGTTGGTGATGACACCCCCTAGTGGGAATCATCCTCAGCTTGCATCCATGTGGCGACACTGATGAGGCCTAGTGGAATCCATCCTTAGTGGCCCCAAATAAGGGATTGAAACTAGGCTGGACAAGACATCCCTCACCTTATTCGATTAGGGGAGGGACATGTTGAAGAGTTCTAGGGAGAGGCTCCCAAAAGGGTTGTAGGATAGAGTGCGGAGTAGTGGCTCCCTTTTCACGTCATGGGGGAGGTGATGATAGTGAGGTGCAGAAGGATCTTGGTCATGTCAGGCCATATTATAGTTTGGGATACTTCATTCTTCCTTGTATCATCGAACGGGGTCATTAATCAACCTTCTCTAAACACATTCAGATGGAGAGATGGGGCATGGGTGCCCAATGGTCGTGGATGTGGAGGTTGTCATAGAAGATACAAGTCAATGTTGGATTGTCGCATTGATGTTTTCCTGATCCCCGAGTGGGTGGGTGGGTGATGATTGGTTTCTTGTTATGAATGGTTGGGTCATATAAAGTAGGTATATTCAACTGTTGGGGCTTAAAAATGGAATGAGATGTCCAGTTCCCCACCACCATTCTGTCTACCATGGTTTCTAAGAAGGATCGACGCTGACAACATCACATACTGAGATTTCCAATGTTTACTACCCCTATATATGGTGAGTTTCACACTATGGCCACTATTTTCTTGGTGGGACCTGGATCCAAATAATAGGAGCTGAGGACATGCTTATCTTCTGATGTCTCTAATAGTATTAATATCCACATTGAGTAGAGGAACTTCACGTTGCGTTCACTATTTCTTTTTCCCACGCTTACGAGGGGGCATGCATTTGTTAGTGGAAGACACACTAATTGTAGCCCTGCATTCCCTCTTTCCAATTGAGGGTGGAATCCATCGCTTATTGAGGGAAGTTTTCTCCTTGATTGAAACGGGATGATGGGATATCAGTTCCTCCTTCTGCAGATTCCTCCTTATAACGTGGCACTTAGTACGAGTCTCCCTTAAAGATTAAGACATTGTTCGTGAAACTCTTCCGAGTTCTATATAATTGTGGAAATTGGTTAATTACACATCTTCTATCATGACATTCCAAGGGGTCATGTTTGGGTAGTAACCATCGGTCATGATTGTATTCATGATGGACAACACTGGCATGTCTGGATGATAAAGCACTAATGTGTCTGGGTTTCTTCACCTTATGATAGGGCTTCTCGAGGCAGCGGAAGCCCGAGGCATCCCACGTTGAGTGTGGGGGACTATATTTCATAGAAAAGTCTCTAAGGTTTTCCACTAATTACCATTTTTGGCATAGGGTATGTCATGCTTTTAATATCTATCAGTGATGGACCAGACTAATAAAAATAGTGATAGGAGTAGATCTGATGGGTATAACCCTAGGAGGGAGCACCTGAGATTACTACTAGATGGGTGCATAAAAATGCCCAATGAAGGATAATTCAAGGGTTCATGGGTACCTATAAAATGGATGAAAGGGTTTTCCATTAAATAGGATTGAACCACTGGGAGGATACCTACATATCCTGTGTGAATGATAGGGATCAAAACCTATGTAGTTTGAGGGGATGATGAGTCGGCGTGTGCATAGAGGATAGTGACCAAAAGGCATGTTGTGGATTACACATGGATTGTGGAACATTACAAGAGGGAATCTCTTATGTGAATGATTATGAAACAATTGGGGATTGTTCCTGTTTATCTTCCCGAATAGATGGAATGATCCCACCAAGATGTGGTCTTCGGGTTAAGAATCACGATGGATATTTATGGACTATCAAACGAAGTGAATGAGAGGAATTGGATGGAACTGACATGAATACGAAAGTGATGCTGGTATTGAACCTCAAATAAATATCATGTGTATCCTCATGGAAAGTAATCAGTGTCCACATATTTTAGTGTGGTGATGGGACCCCTTAAGAGGAGACCCAAGAGAGTGGATGCATGCAAGGGACCTCGAGGAAGTGGAACCTTTAGGTTGGGGCATGAACTTCCCAAAACATAGAGGCTCAAGGGAGAGACTAGGATGAGACATGGATGATGGGCTTGAACCTCATGGAGGCTTCCTAAATATCATATTGGCTGGGAATCAAAGTCCATGTAATTTGGTGGGGTGATGGGACATCATAGGAGGTGACTTGTGAGATTGGACCCATGGATGTGACCCAGAGGAAGTGGAACCTTTGAGTTGGTGGATGACCATCTTGGAACACAGATTCTCAAGGGAGATACCAGGATTAAACATGGATGATGGTCTTCAACCTCATGGAGGATACTTACGGATCCCTGTGGTAGGGTATCCAAGTAAACCTAGTTCAGAATGGGGGCGTAGAATCAGGGAGTGTGAAGATCACAATGACTCGATGATATGTTGTGGCTTACTCGTGGTTAGTTTCATGAGAGTTGGTCTGATGCCCAGGGGCGGACCAAAGATATGGGTCCCAATAAAGGGGACTAAAACTTCTAACCGTTGGTTGGGGAATAAAACAGTTTACCACTGGTTGGGACTTCAACGGCTTACCATTGGTTGGGGTTGATCTACATGGAGGCTTATTATGTAACCTATCTAGGAAACATAGATCAAATCCCTTTTAGTTGAAAAGGGTACAGTTAAGCATCATGATGTATGAAAAGTAGGGAGACATTTTAACGACATGTAGGATGGGGGTGAACTGACGTGAAGTGTTCGGGACAGAAGGGTGTTGGGATTGAACCTCAGGGAGGCTTCCTATGTAACATGCTCTGATAAGGAAGGATCAAAGTCCACATAGTTCTTTATGGGGATACAATTTAACATCTTGCAGGATGAAGGTGGACCGACATGAAGTAGTTGTAACAAAGGGATGATGGGCTTGAACCTCAAAAAGGCTTCCAAAGTAACTTTCTTAGAAAGGGGCAAGGATCAAATTCCACATAGTTCAGTATGGAATTCAGTTTACTATCATGCAGGACAAGGTGAACTGACATGAAGTGGTTAGAACTAATGGATGATTATCTTGATCCTCATGGAGGCTTCCTACGTACCTTTCTCAAAGAGGGGAAAGGATCAATGTCCACGTAGTAAGGTATGTAATACAGTTTAACATCAAGAGGGGCAATGTGAACTAACGTGAAGTAGTCAAAACCAATAGATGATGGGCTTGAACAAGGGGGAGGATTCCAACGTATGTTTCTGAGAAAGGAGAAAGGATGCAGTTTGGTATGGGGGATATAGTTTAACATCATGCGGAATGAGGTAAACCAACGTAAAGTGGTCATAACTAATGGATTATGGGATATTACAATTTAAAACATCGATTGAAACCTATAAAATCTTTAACAAGTATGTACTTACCATTTATAATTTACTCCTCAAATGTTTTTAATTTTCCCTTCTGGATTTTTATTAATTACTTTATTATCATACTGTTTTTCATATTTTAGTTAATGGAGGGAAATATGAGGAACTATGAAAAAACCAAAATTAATGTAAAATTGATGATTTTCCCAATTATATTCATAATATTTTTGGAGTATGAGTTGGGAACTCTATAGATGTAATGGCTTAACTAGCTCATGAATAGGATGGCTTCATTAATTTTTTTCAAAAAAAAATTTCCCAAAAACTATCCATTTAAAAATTTATAGGGTATTTCCCATATTTATGTACATTTAAGATGAGTCTATTTTGGAATATGAGGAAAAATGCACAATGATTACATGGTAGGCCCCTAGATTATTCATCAAAACCAAATGTATGTTATAGATTTTATTTAGTTCATTAAATATGATTCTATGAAATTCATTAGTGATTTTGGACTTTGATAGTTATAAATAACAAAAATTATTCCCTAAAAGTGGAGATGAATATTTTTGACCACAAGTGGTATCATGGGAATGGAGAAATAAAAATAAAAATAGTGTTTTCATTGAGGGAATCAACAGATAAATACCATAGGAGAAAGAAAACCCAATAACCCATTTATCAAAAGAATCAGAAGAAGCAACCTAGAAACTATATTATTGGAAAATATAGATGCATAAAATGTATAAAAGTGGGGATCTAGGATTACCAGTTCTATAGGTAAATTATGAACCCCACTAATATTGAATAAGAACAAAAGGTAGAGATCAAAAATCACTACACAATTCATTATTTAAATTTAAAGGAACTAGGTCATTACGTAAGAAAATTAGATAAACTAAGGGATTTTAGTGGAAATAAACATCAATAACCTCCATACCCTAGAGAGTATGTAAGAGAATTTTTTGTCACTACTATTGAGGTTTATTAAGAGAAATATGTGGTGATAGGTATGTTAGTTATTCATTCCAGAATTGAAAAAATATCATTTCATTCTAGTTCTATGAATTAATTCAAAACTTGTTAGATTATTAGACCCATTCATGAACAACATAAAAACATGGAGGTTAATATATCTATGTGAAAAAATGGAATAATAGTTTCATCCTAATTAAATAACTCCTTTCTAGTTAATGTTTAAAGACTTAATCATCCAGAAAATATTTTCTTACTCCATTTTTTGGATTTACACTTTATATTGGGCATGGATCGGATAACCTTATATAAATTCAATATTAATAGTCGAGAGAGGGAGATCACTCTTCACATCACAACACATATTTCTATTATATAATAGTTTAATGAGGAAAATCAAACTACCTTTGAATAATCTGTTCATGTGTGGATATATTTTCCTTAAAAACAACAATATCAACCTAAAATTCTCAACAAAAATGATAGAATCATAATTGTATGCATGCCCATTATTATAAATTATACTAATTTATTCCCAAAATACATTCTCGCTCATCATCCTAAAAAATGGATTAGTTCATAATCGAAAATATACTTTTATCTCAACCCATATCAGGTACTCTATATTTAATATCCACTGTTTAGATGAATGAAATGAAAAAATAGTTATAAATGAATCTTGAAAATAATTTTATAAATCAGAGTCCTTCTACATAGGGTACACTAGTCCTCTTCATCAAAAATATGTACGGTTAAATTTTCTATTTCAGTTCTTATCATGAACTAAAAAAATCCTGATAAAGAATGAGTATCACCTACCATGGATATATGAATTTATTGATCAACTATTTGATTCCAATTATTTTAGAAAGGTGGACCTTCAATGGGGATAAATCCTATTAAATTTGGAGATGTAAGATATTTCCACAGCTTCCTTTTAAACATGGTATGGGTATAGTGAGTTCATATTGATTCCTTTCAAGATGAATAAATCTCTTTCAAAATTTATTGAATTAATTAATAGAGTCTATATATTACCGAAAAAAATAATGGTATTATATATAAATTTTATTTATATTTTCCCCAAAATTAAAAACTAAAATGAGTATAATTTAAATATTAGGACTATAGATTTGATAAAAGAGACTTTATATAGAATGTTAGTAAATTTGAGTTCTTGAAGAAGGAAGTATCATTTTTGTGTCATATTATCAAAAAAATGGATATATATTGGCCCTTATAAGAAAATGTAAATTGATGATAATCCTTTACCATTATATGTAATGGAGATATGTATATTCTCAGAATTTTTGGGGAAAACTAAAAATTTCTAGAAAACATATCAGGATTATCAAACATGCATTCCAAGATGTCTTAGAAGAGAGTAATTTTTTTCTGGACAATTGAATATGAAAAACAATTATGGATTTCAAAAAGTAGTTTATCACAACATCATTACTGATGTTTCAGTCAATTGTAAGGATTTATTTTATATATTGTGATGTCTCAAATAATTTATTTGGTTTTGTAATAATAATGAATTATAAATCGGTATCTTATTCCCCATTGTAGTTGAATTTTCATGAGGAGAACTATCGAACACATGATCTAGAGTTGGATGCAGTGATTTTTGCATTGAAAATTTGGAAACATTATCACTATGGGGAGAAATGTGAAATATATATGGACTATAATAGTATTAAATATATATTCATAGAGAAGGAGATTAATATGCACCATCAAATATAGATATAACTGGTCAATTACCATGACCTCCCAATCCATTACAATCCTGGGAATTATAACAGAGTGTTAGAAGCTCTATGTAGAAAGGATCTAATGGATTTTAGATGATGAGAGTTGATAATGATTCAATATTTCAATAAATAAAAAAGATATAAATGGGAATCATGAAGGAAGGAACATCATCAGTCCTTTCTCAAATAATTGTTAAACCACCCCTTCTATAGAATCTATATGATTTCTATGTAAATGATTTGTAAATTCAAAGGATGGTGGAAGCCATAAGAGAGGGGAAATACTCAGAGTTCAAAATTGATGTAGAAGAATTTGTAATATATGGAGCATGACTATGTGCACCATCAAATCATAACATAAATAAGGGTTTGACGAATGATTCATGTAGCTCAACTTTATCTATCAATATAGAGAGCATGAATATGTATTGAGACCTCCATGGGTCATATTAGTGGGATAATATAAAGAAGTATATCATGGAATATATATCAAATTCTATGGTATATCATCATGTAATGGCTGAATGTCATAAGTATAAGGGGTTGATGAAACTATTAACTCTAAATTCATTAAAATGAAAAACATCCCCATGTAATTTTCATCCCAAGATGTCAAGTGAAAAAAAATCATATAGTTTTGGTGGATCATCTTACAAAACCATATAAATTCATTGAAATTTGATAGGACTTCTCACTAAATTGTATTTCAAGGATATAAATAAGATAGCTGGTTAGGATACATGGAACACCACTATATATTGGGTATTAGTGGGAATCTTCATTTACCTATAGGTTTTGGATGATCCTATTATATGATATAAATAATGATATAAACATTAATACATCTTATCACCCCCAAACTGATAACGAATCATAGTGGACTATTTAGGCATTGGAATAAATGATGAGATTATGTCAAATGAATTTATATGGAGAATGTGATCCACATCTTCCTATAGTTTAGTTCTCATAAAATAACCTATTTCACTCTTGCATCCAAAGGGCACAATATGAATCCCTTGTGGGAAGATATATAGAACACGTGTGTTTTGGAATGAATTTAGTGAATAGAAGAAGAGTGTAATTGAAATGGTTTTGGAGATCATCAAAAAGGATAATACCATTCAGTAACATATCAAGAATTATCATTATCTACATAAGAAATATATGGAAAATCATCAAAGAGACCTAGATTTGGAGGTTGAACATAAAGTGTTTATCCACATATATCCATTGAAAAGATTCTTGAAAATTTTGATGACGTGAAGGTTATAACCCAAGTATATTTTCCAATTAAATATTTTCAATTTCATTGAAGCTTCCTCTTTTTTATTAGAACTCCCCCAACCCTTTCACATGTACACGATGTATTCCATTTATTATTATTGAAGAAGTACATAACAGATCCCTCAAATACTCTTAACTCGGAGGTGGTACATGTGAAAAAATATATCTCTTATGAATATTATACAATGATTTTATATTATAATAGATGTAAAATTCTATTCAATAATATAACACTTCAGATCAAAGTTCTTTAGAAAAAATATAAATATGAAGAAGAATCATGGGTACAGTAGGAATCTATGAAGAAAAAGTACAATCACCTATTTTCACCATAGTGTGTAATATGAAATTTTTGTTGGAAAATTTACTTATGGGGTAATAATGTAACACCCTATGTTTTAATAATGGAACCCTATTCTTGACAGCATATGAAATACACAACACCTTGCCTAAATGAACAACTATGATTTAAAACCATTATTACTTAGCTATTAAATTTGTACGTATAATTGAATTAAAAGTTTCTAATATATATAATGGTCTTTTAAAAATATATTTACTAGTATATGATATGGAAATAATAACTATATATTTAAAAAAGAAATTTTATTTTACCAAAATATGTTTTCTTTAAAAATGTTTTTTATTATTTTTTTTGCGGTAAAAATTATAATTAATTAATGTAAAATTTATAAATGTTATTTTATATAATTAAAATATGTTTTATATCATCTTATTAAAATTAATGGATGGAAATATTTTGGCATTATTATGAAATGATTCATTTTTTCAATGAATAACGAAAATTATCAATTTTTCAATTACTGTAATTTATTTTCATTTTATAAATTAATTAAACGGTTCCACTATATTCTGGATTTGTTAATAAAGTTAAATATTATATATATTATTTATAATAATATAATGAATTTATTTTTAATTATCAATATTTATTATTTTTGTAAATGATTTCTTTTATGTTTAAATTGTTGTTTTCTACAAATGATTTAAGTGCACAAAGTCTATACATTATAATTGATTGAAATAACCCAAAGTAAGGTAATAGTTATCTAATATTTATTGATTAAACATCTATTAAAATGGATCTAAATCTATTTAATTATTATTACAAGTATAGTAGTTAATGTATAATCATTTTATGCTTAAAAATACATTTCATGAAAAACTATTTTTCAACACCTTTAACATGATTATTTTTAAATTATATTTTTCCACTTATATGATTTTATTGTGATAAAATGGATTTTATATTTTTAATTTTAATAATTAATATTATATAATAACTTCAATATAATTTTGGGTCATAATGAATATTAAAAATTTTGAAAAGTTTTACCACGGTTAATATTAAAATGATTTTACCAGGGATAATCTATAAATGAAAAGGGTAAAAAATCTTTTAAAATATTTATATATAATATTTTTGGTTTTTATTTTCCATATAACCCATCAAATACCTTATTTATAAAGTTTTTAGGAACTTTTCTTGAGAGTGACTTCCCATTATTAAATAGTTTGAGGTTTTTACAAATATATCCCCCCCCACTAACTTATAAAAAGTTTCCTCTTATCCTATTATTCATACACATAAAAATACTTTTTTATCAAGAAATACCTACCTAAATACCTTCCATTATTACCTAGAAAAATCCTATAGGCCTTGTTTTTATCATAATGATAATATGGGGTGGCTTTAGGTATAATACTAAAGCAGCAGTCCAAATAAGAGGTAATGTTCTTAACTGAAAATCATTGATTTATTTCTTCTTCCACCTCCTTAAAGTATTATTCAAATATGATAATATAATAATATATTTGTCTATAATAAAATATGTTGTTATTATTTTAAAGGAATACCATAAATCCATATCCACTTCAATAAAATTGGAAACTAAACTATCATTCTTGCGTATGGAAGAGTACCACCTCACGAACTAATGTAATTCGTTTTCCATCATCACCTATCAAGGATGTTCAAGATGATGTATTTAATGTTTATATAAAATATTCATGAAAAATTATTCATTCTGTAAAATTTTTATACCATATACCTTCTAACCTTAACAATTATTTGAAATGATAACTTTTTTCGTGTACACGGAGGACTACCACCTCAGGAAGCGATGTGATTCATTTTTTATTACTAAATCATATTGATGGTATATGTATGTGTATTTATGGAAATAATATGATATTTATTTTTTAATTATTATTCTATAATGATACTATTTCAGATGCTTTCATTGGGGTGCTCATCCGTTTGTGGAGGATGCACTGATTGTTGTCTCACATTCCAACATTCCAAAGGTGGGAGATATCCGTCGCTTATTCAGGGATGTTTGATCCTTCATCAAAATGGAATGATGGGATTTTAGTTCCCCTTTCTATGGATTCCTCCTTAGAACTCATCACATATTCTGGGTCTCCCTTAAATATTAAGACATTGTTCGTGAAACTCTTCCTAATGCCATATCGTTGTGGATGTAGGTTAGTTACACTGCTTCTATCAGGACATTCTCAGGGTTCAAGTCAAGGAGGAAACCTTCAGTTGGTGGATTAGTCACATTGGAAATCGCTAGAATGTCTGGATGCTAAAACACTGATGCTTCTGGGTTTCTTCCCCTTAGGATTGGGCTTATCGAGGGTGCGGAAGCCCGAGGCATCCCATGTCGAGTGTAGTGAACTATATTCCATAGGCATGTCACTGAGGTTTTCTTCAACATACCATGATTAACAGAGGGTATTCCATGTGTTGAAAGTCTAGAGGAGATGGATTGGACTGATCATGACACTGATAAGAGTGGATCGGATGGGTGCAGCCCCATGAGGGAGCACCTGAGAGTCCAACAATATGGGTGGTTCAAAAATACCAAAGAAGGCCGATCTGAGGGTGCTTGGGTCCCTATAAAAGGGATTCAAGGGTTTTCCATTAACAAGGATTGAACCATGTGGAGGATTCCTACATACCTTGTGCAGATGAAAGGGATCAAAACCCATGTAGTTGCAGGGGATGATGAATCTGGGTGTGCGTAGAGGGCAACAACCTGTAGATGTGACGGGGATTACACTTGGATGGCGGCCCATTCCTAGAGGGACACTCTTGGGTGAATTATTATGAACCATGTGGGGATTATGCCTTTTATTTTTACCGAATGGATTTCATGATCCCACCAGGATGTGGCAGCCTGGGAAAGAATCGGGATGGATATGTATGAATTGTCGACATAAGTGGATGAGAGGAATGGGATGGAACTGATGTTAGTATATTGGTGATACTGGTCTTGAGACTTGAAAAGACTTCCTACATATCCTCGCAATAGGGAATCAAATTCCACATAGTTCAGTGGGGTGATGGGACACCATAGGAGGCGACTCGTGAGAATGTACTTATGGATAGGACTCAGAGGAAGTGGAACCTCAAGTATGGGGGATAACCATCCCGAAACATAGAGGCATAAGTGAGAGACTAAGATGAGACATGTTTTATGAGCTTGTACATAAAAGAGGCTTATTAGTTATCCCCATGGCCTGGAATCAATCTTCACATAGTTCAGTGGTGTGATGAGACACCTTAGGAGGCGACCCGTGAAAATGAACGCATAGTTGGGACCCAGAGGAAGTAGAACATCAGGGTTTGGTGATGACCTTCCAAAAACACGTACTCTCAAGGGAGAGACTTTTTTGAGACATAGTTGATGGGATTGAACCTCGGGGATGATTCCTACGTATCCATGTGGTAGAAAATCAAAATCCACATTAATCATGATGGGGGTGTAGAATTAGGGCGTTCCCAAAGGACAATGACAGAATGATATGTTCTGGTTTACACCAAGTTAGCTGCAAGAGATTTGTTCTAATGCTCAGGGGGAAAACTAGAGATGTGGGTACCAACAAATGAGACAACAAAGGCTTACCGTTGGTTGGGTACTGCAATAGTTTACCACTTGTTGTGTTTGCAAAGGCTTACCACTGGTTGGGGTTGAATCTCACAGAGGCTTCCTATATATCCTATATAGGAGACAGGGATCAAAGACCACGTTGTTGAAAAGGGTACAATTTAGAGTCATGCTAGAAGAAAAGGGGGAATGCAGTTTAACATCGTGCAGGTTAGGGGTGAACTGACATGAAGTGGTCAAGACCGATGGGTTTTGTGCTTGAACCTTAGGGAGGCATCCTACATAACTTTCTCTGATATGGAAACGATAAAATTACATGTAGTTAGGTATGGGGGATATAGTTTAATTTCATGAGGGATGAATGTGGAACAACATGAAGTAGTTGGAAATAATGGATGATGGACTTGAACATTAGGTTGGCTTCTATGTACCTTGTTCAGAAAGGGGAAAGGATCAACGACCACATAGATCAGGATTGAATAAAGTTTAATTTCATGTAGGACAAGGTGAAATGACATGAAGTGTTCGAAACCAATGGATGATGGGGTTTAACCTTAGGGAGGCTTCCTACGTACCTTGATCAGAAAGGGGCAAGGATCAAAGTCCACATAGTTTGGTATGAAATACAGTTTTACATCATGCGGGATGAGATGAGCTGATGTGAAGTAGTAAAAACCAATGGATGATGGGCTTGAACCTCAGGAAGGCTTCTTACCTACCTTGGTCAGAAAGGGGAATGTATCAAAGTCCACACAATTCAGTATTGGGGAAACATTTTAAAGTCATGTGGTATGAGGTGAACCAACATGAAGTGGTCAGAACTAATGGATGATGGGCTTGAACCTTAGGGATGCTTCTTATGTACCTTGATCAGAAAGGGTAATGGATAAATGTCCACATATTTTGGTTTGGAATACTATTTATTGTCAGCCGTGAAGAGGTGAACCAATATGAAGTTGTCAGAACCAATGGATGATGGGATTGAACCTCAGGGAGGGTACCTAAGTAACTTTCTCGAAAAAAGGCATGTATCAAAGTCCACGTAGTTTGGTAGTGGGATTGGGACTTAAATTCTATGGCATACCAGGAAGGATTTCACGGTCAATGCTTACTCTAATCCGACATGAGTCTTTCTCGGTTTGGGAAACAAGAGGCTACAAAGACCTGATGATCATGTCGTGAATAGTTCATCCACGAGGAATAGAGACAGGTTTTACGCATGATTAATTCCCTAAAGAATAAACAAGAGATTATGATTGGTAAGCCTCCCAAGGAGGTAACAGGGTCTTATTCAGGGTGAGCATCCTAGGGAGATGGAGATTCGGACTTAATCCCAGTAGGAGGCCCGATGGTGACAAATCCCATTGGGAGAGGGATGGGATAACAAAGGTCCCAGTACCCATCACCCCTTTATTCTTTGGATCCAATGACGGAAGGGGGAGTAGAGATTCTACCTCCCACAAAAAAGGTTTGGGGCTTACACTGAAAAGGTTGCCCTACCCTGTGGATACATTTTGTTCCACCAAAGAGGATCTCATTCTATTTGGGTAATATCTCACTCCCGTGGAGATGGACGGGCATGAAGAATGTCAAACATGGGGCACCCCTATTTCAAGGGGTGATTCCACCGCTTAAAATCATGTGTTGAGGATGATGGTTATTGGTAGTTTAACTTCTTGCATCTCGGATGAGGCGGGTTCACTTTGCACCCCTTAGACTTACGTAACTGATACCCACCCACCCATGGGAATGGGAAGGCATTAGCCACACCATGGTGAGGTAGTTCTAAGGAGTGATACATTAATGGGATCATGTTATCCTGGCTATGTGAAGAACCAATAGAAGTTAGTGCGCCTATACGAAGAAGCATGTGACTAAGCAACACAACATGAAGAACCACCAAAGGGACCTTGAAATCACATTGCACGAGCCTAGAGGGGCGTATGGGAAAAGGGTGTATAAAGAATTAAAACTTGGAAAGAGGTGCTTCATGAAGAGGAAGGGATTCATGAAGTATTGATTCTTCTTGAAGTGGAAGGCCCTTGCAAAAGGGAAAGGACTTCACAAATATAAGGGGCTTTGCGAAGGAAAAGGGCTTCACGAAGAGGGAAGCCTTCATGAAGGGAAAAGGATTCATGGAGAGGATTCTTTGATGGAGAATAGATTCACCTTAACTAACCCCAATTTATTTAGAGAGAGTTCTGTGAAGGCTATACGATTCGAAAAACCTCGAGCACCCCAAAGGGGACCCTTCCTCTATGAAGTGAATAGACCTTCATGAAGGGAATCTCCCCCATAGGCGGGGGCTGGAAATCTTGTAGAGTGGTACAGCTCGCAGTGGGCAATTACCTTGGGCAATCCATTTTAGTTTTTTGTGATGGTATATGTGAAACTGTATCATGGAGTTTGAAATGGCAGATTCATAGTCTTTTGGAAAAGGAGGTGAGACCTCAATTCATAGGCAATTGTGGTCGGGGGGGTCGTAGAACTCATCGTGGAGATGGGTGACGCCACAGAGTGGAACCCCTCTATCAGCCTTCATCAGCCTTATAGAAGGTGCCTGATGTCGCATAGGGTTTCTTCTACGCGGACACTACGGAGCAGGCTGCAAAGGGGGATGATGCCGAGGAGGGGAGTCAGAAAGAGTTGGATTGGTGCTAGGTCGGGATGTCGTGGAGCCTCCTGTAAAGGCGTTTTCATCAAAATCTGTCTTCACATGGAGCTTTTCATGATGGCGCCCTTTGGGATGGTATGAATGACATTTCATCCTTTCTAGTATGCGGCCTTCCCCAATCGCATCGCTGAGTGCATGGAATAAGTGGGACACATTTTTCGGCGCCAACAAATACAATAACACTTACCTTATTTCCATCATGATCATTGAAAGATGAAAATGTTACTCATACATAATTACGTCCTACCATTTCATTGACTGTAGAATTGCTCTTTACTCATAACAATAATTTTCTGTTTTTTTAAATTATATTTACTATAGAAAAATGATAATTATTTTTTTATTTTTATTAAGGATAAGATTATATAATAATCTATTTGACCATAGTCATCTTTCCAAAGTGATTTTGTTTATATGAACCAACCATCATCAAAACATATGACATGAAATTAATTAACTATGTAATTTAATATGACGTGGTAAAAAAAATATAAATGGAAAAATAAACATTAAAAAGTTTCTTGAGTAATTAAATAATTAATTTAATTATATAATTATTCAATATAATTATTGTATGTGATGACTCGGGCCCGAGGTAAGTGATCTCTCTAAAATAACCTTTTCATTATCTTAAATCCATACTCTGTCTAAATAACATTATCTCCCTATTTAATGTTTTGAATTATCATAAATTCTACATAAATTCCTCTAACATATATACCTATCTTATTAACCCTTCTATTTTTTGGTTAACACACTCCTTATGTCCATTTCCCAAATTACTTAATTATGAGATTTTCATTCATTATAATATGAGGAAAGATTATGAAACCCATTTTCAATATGGGGGTAATTATTTTTCCATTACTTATGGTTGACATACATTATCAGTAACACATATATCATAAACATGTTATGATTGGATCACCCAGATATTTATATAAGTCATTGTGTAAGGTTGTATTCTTATAAGACATCATGTATATGATTATGTAGCAATCCTAATCTATTAGGGGACTTTCTCCACCATGTTACATTTTCTATAATGGTATCCTTGACTCATGTATATATCAAGTAAATTTTTATGTCACATTTCATACATTACCATTATATTATGATACCACGTTCCTTATGTTATGATCAAAGTGGATTACTCATGAGGTGACTCTTAAATGATATCATGTTGTAACTTTGAATCACATTTTATGTTTCCTTGTCATGTTTATTTCCTTTCTAGGTGTTTTAGCTCACCCATTTATTTTATACATATCCTAAGATATTATATGTTGTTTTAAGAGATCTAATCTATTTTGGATATTATTATGATTAATGAAATAAGGATATCAGGTTTCATTTTTATTTTGATGTAATATAATCATAATATTAAAAATATATTAGGCCTCATGATCTTTTTGAGGTATATATTGGATATTTATATTCCCAAATGGTTTAATAATTTTAGTAAAAGGATTGGATCACTATTATTTTCATTGAAACATGAACTCTCATGGGTAAAAATATGATTCATTCTAATCTATAAATTTAGGTTTATGTATCTCATCACCTCTAATAATATTATTAGTTTTGGGTTGAGGAGGAGTGAGGTTTTAAGTGATAAATTAGTTATGAATTGAAGTTGTATTATAATTTTACATATAACATAAAATTTCATCATATTCTTTATTTTTTTTAAAATAATTATGATGAATAAATAAAATGATTCTAGTATGTCCTAATCAAATATATACCATTTACTGACTACATATCAATATAATAGTAATTCATAAATAATATTTCATAAGAAGGTAAATATAGATCCAATTAATGATGTTTAAGTCATAAATATTATAAAGGAACAACCTTAAGAAAAAACCAATAAAATTTATTTCAATCAAGTGGGATATATAGAAAAATTATATACAGTTCTTATCATGAGATATCATGATGCTGAGAAAATAGAGTATGCACTAAATATTTTAAAATTAGATATATTTTTCAACTTAATATTCTCTAATTTACTTATACATTGGCTTCTATGTATTTAGATATGGGACATGTCGATTATAATTTAGTGTTATTTTAGTTGAAGATGATTTTTTCCAAGATGGTGATATGGATGTTATTTTTGTGGATTTTAAGGAGTTTTCAAAAGAATATTGAATGAAAGGGAATTCATAGATGAAAGATATACCAAGAATAAGTGTGGAATAATATAAAATGAATGATCAAATCCACCCTAAAAAGAAACTAAATTGAGGAAGGATTATTTCTTCTATAAGAAGGAAAATTCTTAATCATCCACTAATATAAAATAACCTAAATGATCCAAAAAATAATCTATTTAAATTTTTTTAATAACATATATACTAATTCTTCTTTTATTATAAAGCTAAATTATCTTGGATATATTATTTTATGATTTTTTTACATTCTAATTATTATTCATATTTAATTTTTACAATATACTTCTATCAAAGAATATTATTTAATTAAAAAATTCTAAAATATTTCTGTATTCTAAAGTTAATAAGTTAAAAGTAAAATATGAAAAATCTATAATATGGGAATACATATAGTTTATAATCCTTTATAAATTCATTAAATTTTATATATAAAATATTGATAATTTATAATTATAACACCATGACCTGAATCACCCATTCTGGGATGAAGTACCACATTACCTCAAGTGTGCCCCATCATATGCAAGAGGCTAATGACAAGTGGTGGGGGTATAATGTAATATGGGGATACTATACGCTTGGTTTCCATAGACATCATTGGATAAACAACAACATCATCGTAATACAACTAAAAACAAAGTGAAATATAACTGTGAATAAATTCTATAATAGATGAAAAATTATGTTATAAAATTATAATAAATAGACACCAAATGCTGAAGGACAATTAGTATAACATATAAATTAGAAATAAAAAAAATATAGTATTTTATTGAAATTTTTTTAAGTACATCTCTGTATTGAATCTGTCACAAAAATCAAAGATCCTCAAAAACGTATGAAAGGTATATTTCGAATCATTTCACCCCTGGCCATGATGTTTTCACACACATCAATATTCTCATGCATAGTGCATGTATAACCCATTAGTTCACCATAATGGAATCATTAATATAACTACACACTCATAATATATGTATAACATGATAATAATGAAATTCATAACCATGAATTCTATCAATAATTATTCAAGTTGTTGTGTTCTAACTAAGGCACCAGGATCCTCTAATGTACATTTTTTCCTACATTATGGAAGATTCCTCATAATAATAGAGGTGATCTTAGGATAATAAAAAGGTCACTATTTTAATCACTATGTATCCCTATGTCTATCAAGTCTCTGTTCAGATCATAAGGTAATCAAGACCCATCTCTATCATGGCTAAGGAAACAAGTTCATCATAACCCTTTATCTCATACATGATGGGCTAAATGGTTATCTTTACTCGGAACTATCCCAGGTTATCCCATAAGCCCTTTTTACCCCTACCCTGTTTCTTTGTACATCTTCCTTATTATCACATGTCATACTTACTCCCCATCCATGGGCTAACTCAGCCATGATAATCCACCTAAAATTTTCAATAATAATCAAATCTTCCATGGTTCGTACATCTATAAAAAAAGAGTGCATAAAAAATATAGGAACACAATATAGAATCAAGAATTTGTATCAATAGGCACACACACACACACATGTGATCATACTCCAATATGGGACTCGCTGGAAACACACACACACATATAATTAAACTCATAAATGAGTCTATTCACACCAACACATGCCATAATATCATTCAAACAATCATAAAAACGTTCTCTATATGGTAACAGGCTTCCAACCACAATCGCATCAACATCAACATCAGTCTTTTCCAAGGGACAGAACCGATCTTACACTCATTCACCAACTAGATGAAGCCCAAAAATAAAATATATTTAGAACTAGCCCCCAAAAATCATAAAAAAGATTATATAACACAATAAAAATTTATATAGTGGAATAATATTACATGTATGATTCATCCAAATATGAAAAAGGAAGTTTATTTAAATTAGGATAGGAAATCACCTAGAATCCACAAGATTTGATCCACCAATGTCGGTGATGGAACCAAGAGTTTTGGGGCATATAAGGTCACTTGAATAATCCATAAAATCACCTATATTTCTAGAGGAAAATCTTGGAAAAGTTTGGGGTCAAGGGGTAGAATAAGTATATAAGAAATTATAATGTACATGCATTATATCGTAGTATAGAAATCTAGACCATGATGGGTCCCAAATTGGTATGGACTGCATTTCAAGGGAGATGGTCATACCATAGTGATCCCTAGTCAAAATCATGTTCATAATCCCTACTTTGGTCAACGTTTAGATTCTATAAACTAGGGAAATGGATGATGGTACAATGACTGTCACTACACTTCAACATCTAATCCCTCTTTAGGAAACCGCATTATTCCATACACTTAATTTCATAGATATACAAAAATTAGTAGATATATTTAAACCCACCATCTATTGTTTCATGATATAGCTGGTGCTCAATGTTGTAGTAATTCCAAAAAAACAAGAACAATCAAGTTATACCATATTCTAAAATCCCCCAACCACACCATAGTCATAACCACTATGGAGAAAAATATGATCCATGTCATTAAATCTTGTTCCACCTCAAAAATCATTTCATCTTCTCAATTTCTCATATAGAAAAATCCCTAGGACATTTTTCAAAAATTGAGGGAGTTAAAAATCTCCCCCCATCCCCACTAAAAAATTCACATTCATGAGTAGTGCCTCTAGGATTATTTATTCAAAAACTATACACATTGGGGAAAAAAATAATTTCCTCATTCCCATATCCACTCTTAGATTTTCCACTACGGCCATAAGACCCTAAATAGTGGAAACAACTTTCCTCACAATACCTTATCACTATGGTTTATAATCCGAATTCATCACTCCTCAAATATTTCTCCAGGCATCATCTCAACATCCTTTTTATTGATCAAATTTGAAGGATTAGTCACGCAGCTTTGAATCTGAGACCCATGGAACCCATAATGCACAAATTTATATTGTGGATAAAGATCCAAATAATATGAAACAATATTCATACACTCAATTTTCATAAATGGTCCAAAAATCCTTAGTGTTAGCTTTGCTAATTTATGAAATCATCAATGTCTAAGTCAAGGAGTCATCCTCAAAGAACCTTAGTCACCTATAGTGAAATGTCAAATGTCACATCCTTTAGTTTTTATTTGAGCACTATCTAATCTTAATGGTGGCCAACCTATTTTGGATCAACTTTACTCTCTTAGAGGTCTTTAGTATAAAACTCATTCCCTCAACTACCACCTTACCCACATCATTCCAAAAGAGTAGTGATTCAAATGGATGACCATAAAGTTCCTCATGAGGTTCTATATTAATTGATGTTTAGAATCTGTTATTTTACACAAACACAAAAATGTAAAGGCGATGATCCCAATATCCACTGAATTTCTAGATATATGCCTAAAGGGTATCATTTATTATTTAGATCATCCTTTCTAATTGTACCTCAATCCAAGGATGATATGTTGTTTCCAATTTAAACTAGGTTACTAAAGCCTTCTGTAATCCCTACAAGAACCATGACATGAAACATACATCTCTATCTAACACAATTCTAAATGGATCAATATGAAGGCATAAAATTTCATATATATAAATATTCCCTAACACATCCACTAAAATGGTCTCTCAAATTTATAAGAAATTGTCTACATTTGAATACTGATCGACAAGCACCTAAACAGAATTATGATTTATCAGGATCATGGGTAACCCCATTATGATGTCCATTATCACATTATCCCACCTCTATATAGGAACTGGAAGGGGAAATAATAAACAACCACGGCACTAATATTTGGAATTTACCCTATGGAAGGAAATTCATCGTGAGAGATAGCTGGGGATGCCCCTATTAAAACCTAGCCACCAAAACTAATGTTAGATATCATGGTACATCCTTTTCAAAACAAGATGCACTTCTCCACTCAATGAACAAGAATATTTGATTATCTCATCCATTAAATATACTAGCACTACTAACCTCCCATGAACGTAGATCACATATTCATTATATAAGGACCACCATGGGATTAGGTCACTCCCTATAAATCAGTAATGTATTACCACACACTCATGACCTAACTAGTGGATGGAATTTACTCAGTCCCCTACATACTATTTCATAAAAAATGAATATAATTAATATCTTTATGATCCTATGTTTCATCCAATAGACACTCAACTATCAAACTCATCCAAATAAATTCATCTTACCAAGGAAGATCTATATTCTTATATGCCTTTTTCATTTATGTGCTAAGTGAATATAAAATATATATTACGTTTATAGATATCATATTCTATCTCAATATTGAATTTATACAAATACTCCACCCAATGACTGTACCTCATTTTGATATCATGTTGATATAAGATAGGTCACATGCTCATGTAGTTCATTTAGTTGATAAAACTCTCACCTATAATATAATATCTCTAACCCTTCAGATCATGGACCATATCTTCCAACTCTATGTTATGTGTCATGTAGTTCTTCTTATGGTTTCACAGCTGATTTAACCCATAAGTTAATAGAGGATCCTTCATGATCAACACAACTCCCTACCAAACACTTAATGAATCATAATAAATCACGTATCCATTCCTAGGATGTGGAAGAATCAAAACTTGTGTAGTCATAAATCATCTATTTATATCTAGAAATGTATCTATACAATAATGAACCCACTCAAACATATCCCTATTTTTCTTCATCCCCACCACAAGTTCTTCTAAAAAAGAGATGTCCATATGAAACATCAATTTTACCCTATAATCTGAGGGAAAATCCTTATCAAAAACACAATCTGGGGATATTTCCAAGACAACATATCTTTTACATTCTATGGGTCAACTAAACCCCTTACCTCATAAATCACATATTCAAGGAACATTACCTCATGAATCCACATGTGAAACATTGATAGTTTTTATAAATATCTGGTTCTATTAGTGTAATAAATTAAATATTATGTTTCATTTCATGTAAATATGATTCCATGGAATGTATTAGGATATCATCCATGATTAAATAACAAACGAGTCAAAATACAGATGAAAAATCCTATTCATGATGTCCATAAGTGATACTATATCATTTTCAACCCAAAAGGAATTAAAAGATACATAAAGAGTCCATATCTACACATAATAATTATCTTCAGAATATCCAATACTTTGACATATAGATGATGGTATCCTGAATGAATATTTATAATGGAAAACCATTGGGATCCTTATAACGGATCATATAGATCATCATTCCTAGTTAAAGGGTGAATGTTCTTCACCAGTACCTAATTTATCATTCTATAGTCCACATAGATCCATATACTACCATCTTCCTTATTGGATAACAACACTAGATCACCCTAGTTATATTTTATTATTCTGATAAATTCCTTTATCATTAAATCCGCTTACTCCACCTTCAAATATCTCAACTAAATTGGTTTCATATTATAACATTCCATCTTTAATCAAAGGTATTGACAATTATTTGGCTGTTATAATTCATTTATATGTACCTATAAATGAATCCTAAAATGATAAATGAGGTATTAGGTGCATCTAGAGATCATTCAAAATCCAAACCCCCAAAATGGAAAAAGGCAGACTAGGACTCATAGTTAGAGGAAACTGTGTCTCGCATCCCACATGGTTCCCCTAAACCTGGAGTTGCAGATAGTGGTCACCTAGGAGCTGCATGGTTTTTTTGATACTATGTGACCCTGGGTACATGACCATTCAATCACCTATAAATTTTGGATAGTGAGGTTTTTCATTTTTTGTGAACAGTTAGAAAAACTGCGTGACTAACCATACAATGTGTCCCTTTGAATCAGATAATGGAACATGTTTTCTGTGTGGTTTTCCCTACTATCTATAGGGTGTTTTTTGTTCAATTTTAGAAATTATCCGTATTTAATGATTTTAAACCATTTTTTTCATTCATAAACTATTTTATCCTATGGGGTTCTTCTTCCCCCTTGGTATAGGGAGCTCATCCTCCCCTCATTCATCGGTTTTGGTTTACCTCCCTCAAACGATGTATGTTTCCCTCACAATCAAAAGCATTAGATCCATCTTAGTAATCTCAATCTTCTTCTCTAATCTATTTCATGATTCCTCTTCAATCTTTTGTGCTATTTTCCAATGAATGGGTTTTTGGGGTTTTTTATAAATAAGTTTTTTTAAAAAAAATTATATAAATGGTGTATGGTTATGAATATTTATAAAAATGGGTCTCAAGATGTGTGAACCCTTTTCATGCATCTTAGGCATAGAGAGATGTGTGAACGAGGATCACACATCCTGCACAGTCGAGATAAAAGATGTGTGAAGACTGTTCACGCATCTACCCTCACCAGGAAGTGTAAACAGGGTTCACGCATCCTTTGAAAAATTTATGAAGGATGTGTGAACCCTATTCATGAAACCTATAGAATGTTTTAATTTTTTTTAAATTTTGTTTTGTTTTGGTCTGTTTTGTTTTGATTTTATATATAATTATATATAACTAAAAAAAATAACAATTTTCAGCAGAATTTATCTTCTATTTAATATCCAGCAGTACTGCCGTTACAACAGTCTGAATTCTGACAGACACCCTCACCCAGGGCTCTCTTTTATAAGGGGGATATCCCTAGAAATTGTTCTGTATTTTCAATGTGGGATTCATGTTCTCTCTTTGCTATGAAGAACATTATGCATTTCCACTGTGGGATTCTGTTTCAAGTATGTCACTTTGAAAGACTATAAAATAAAAACTATAAGACCAATATAAATGAAACATAAAAATGGATTAAACATATAAGAAATTGTTGAAAATAAAAAGAATTTCGTAAAAAATGTTGATGAAAAATAATTTATAAGCTTTCAAATCCACCAACTTGAAACATAAAATTGTTTCAAATATGTGTCCATGAAAGACTATAAAATAAAAACTATAAGACCAATATTAATGAAACTCAAAACATGGATTAAATATATAAGAAATAGTTGAAAATAAAAAAAAATTTTAAAAAAAATTTGATGAAAAAAAATCATAAGCCCTCAAAACCACTAACTTGAAACCTGAATACGTTTCAAGTACTTGGATTAGAAAACCTATAAAATAAAAACTATAAGTCCAATATAAATGAAAATTAAACCTATAAGAAATAGTTTATGAATAATTAGTTAGTTAGTAATATAATTATTAATTAGTTAAAAATTAATAAAATTATTAATTATTAATTAATAATAATTATTTACTAATATAAAATACTTAATTAGTTAATAATTAATATAATTATATAATAATTAATTAGTTAATTAGTAATATAAGAATTAATTGATAAATAATTAGTTAATTAGCAATATAACTATTAATTATAATAATTCATTATAATTATTAATTATTAATTATATAAAAATTAATTCGTTAATTAGTAATATAATTATTAATTATAACTATTAATTATTTATTATATAATAATTATATATTTATTTTGTAATATAATTATTAATTATAAAATAAATAAATAATTATTTTCTAATATAATTAGAAATTATAATTATTTATTATAATTATTTATTATAATTATTAATTATTAATTATTAATTATATATTAGTAATTATATAATAATTAATTAGTTAATTAGTAATATCAGTATTAATTATACAATAATTAATTACTAATATAATTATTAATTATAATTATAATTACTAGTTATTAATGATTAATTATATACTAATTAATAAGTTAATTCGTAATATAATTAATAATTATAATTAGTAATATAATTACTAATTATAATTATTAATTATTAATTATATAATAACTTATTATTTAATTAGTAATATCATTATTCATTATAATTATTCATTATTATTTTTACTTTTTAATTTTTAATTTTTAATTTTATAATAATTAATTTTTTAATTAGTAATATAATTATTAATTATATAATAAATAATTAGTTAATAAGTACTGTAATTATTAATTATAATTAGTAATATAATTATGAATTATAATTAGTAATGTAATTATTAATTATAATTTCTAAATTTTAATTATATAATAATTAATTAGTTAATTACCAATATAATTATTAATGATTACAAATTAATTATATAATAAATAATTAGTTAATTATTATATAATTAATAATTATATTACAAAATAACTAATTAATTATTATATAATTAATTATTCATAATTAGTAACTAATAATTGTAACGAATAATTATAATTATTTATTATATTAATAATTTACTAATTAACTAATGAATTATTATATAATTAATAATTACATTACTTACTAAATACTTAATTATTGTATATTTAATAATTATATTACTAATTAACTAATTAATTATTATGTAATTGATAATTATATTGAAAATTATCTAATTAATTATTATATAATGAATAATGAAATTAATAATTAACTAATTAATAATTATATTACTAATTAATTAATTAATCATTAAAAATTTCTTATATTTCCAATCCGTGTTTTTATTTTCATTTATATTGGTCTTATAGTTTTTATTTTATAGGTTTTCAAAGCCACGTACTTGAAACGTTTTTATGTTTCAAGTTGGGTGTTTTGAAATGATATAAATTATTTTTCATCAAAAATTTTTATGAAATTTTTTTTATTTTCAACTATTTTTTATATTTTTAGTCCATGTTTTTACTTTCATTCATACTGGTCTTACATTTTTTATTTTATAGTCTTTCAAACAAATATATTTGAAAAAATTTTATGTTTCAGGTTGGTGGCTTTGAAACCTTATAAATCATTATTCATCCAGATTTTCTATGAAATTCGTTTTATTTTTAATAAATTTCTTCGATGTTTAATCCATGTTTTATGTTTCATTTATATTGGTCTTATAGTTTGTATTTTATAGTCTTTCAACGTCATGTACATGAAGCAGAATCCCACATCGAAAATGTAGAATGTTCTATGCAGGAAAGAGAGAACCCAAATGCCACATCGAAAAAGAAGAATGATTTCCTGGTCTAGCCCTCTAATAAAAGAGAGCCATGGGTGAGAGTGTCTGTTAGAATCTCGACTACTGTAATGGCAGTACTGCAAGATATTAAATAGCAGATAAATTCTGCGGAAAAGTTTTTCTATATATATATATATAATAAAAAAATAAAAATAAAAATTTTAAAAATACAAAAAAAAATTAAAACCTTCAAAAGATGTGTGAACGGGGTTCACGCATCCATCATAATGTTAACAAGGGATATGTGTACCCAATTCACGCATCTTAGGCGTAGAGAGATGCGTGAACGGGCTTCACGCATCATTTATCCTAACTGTGCAGGATGCGTAAACCCCATTCCCACATCTCTTTGTGCCTAAGATGCATGAACGAGGTTCCCTCATCTTGAGACCTATTTTTATAAATATTTGTGACCCTACCCCTTTTTTATAAAAGAAATAAAAAACCCTTTTATGAAAAACCAGTTTTCCCCTATTTTTGGGGTGTTTGGAAACTTCTTTGTTTTCTCCCATTATAGGTCATTTTTAGCCTAAAAATGGATGAGTATAGTGCTTCTAAATCATTTCAGGTGGTCCTTGTCCATCTCATTAGTTTCATCACTTTTAAATTGAATTTTTTTCCTCTCACTAGGACTTCCAGTGATGATTCAACTGGGTTTAATAAATTAATTAAACTTGTTTCCCATGTTTATTGTGACCCAACTGTATTGCGTGACCCATCTGTGGGTTGTTCTCCTTGTCATTGGTCACCCATTTTTGTGCTCCCACATTAATGAATGATTTACCATGCCATGGAATTTTTAATTTCAATGTTTGAGTTTCACCATGATTAAATTCCATTAATTACAATTTGAATTGGGACCATGAGATTGTTACAGGAGCTTCATGACTCACACGTTAAATTTAAATTCTTATACATGAAGTTTCACATTGATTTACATATGTATTACATTTAACTACTTGCGTATGGTGGTTAAATACACTTCCCTCATGCCATGTGTCATTTATTTACTAACTTGTTATGAAAATACCTTGGCTTTTTGGTTGTACAGAATTTTGTATACATATTACATGTTTCCTAGTGACCATACCATTGTGAGAAATGGATTATTACATGTTAAATAGTTTTAAATATAGCGTTTGGATAAATTTTCAGCTTGAATTATGTCCATGATTTTGATGAAATGTGGTTATATATTTTTTGCCTTGTGATGTTCCTTGGATGGCATGGCTCAACTACTATGATCTGGGAGAAAACATAGGTTATGTTTTAAGGATTCCATGAATAGATTTATTATGCTCTGTCAGGATCAATATGAAACGCCATGAAAAATGCTTTAGCCTTCCAGGTATGGGCTCTCCATGAGGTTTTACTCATACTCATGATTGACACGGGTTCCCTAGGGGAGAAATTGAGGATTGGACCATGGGAATGATGGTTATTCCATGTCTGTGTGACACCCAATCCCCTATGTGATATACTTGGTACAGACTCTGTGTCACCATGAATTGATTGATACAAGGCATGGTGTATTGGTTTCCTGGGAAGGACTCTGAGGCATTTGTTTTATCAGAGATACCTATACTGACCCTTGGGATTCTGATTAGATCACCTTGGATTGGATAGGGACTCTACCAATGGATTTGATGGAAAATATATTTCATATGAACAATTTATTTCCTTATTTTATATTATGATCATGCCTATATAATGACATGGCAATATGACCTCCATGATAAAGCATAAGCATAGGGAACTATTCAAATCCAGTTGATTCTATTTATTTGACTATTTATCAATGTCATGACATTCCCCAGTACATATTTCTAGAAATTCGGCTTTGGATGAAGCAAGTGTTATAGGATGGGTGTCCGTTTAGGAACATGAACCATGTTATTGTTAAATTAATTATTTATTTTCCATACATTGTTATTATTATGACACACTATCATTAATTTATTGAATTAAATGGATCAGCATAGACACTGTGGGTGATGTCCTGCTGAGACTGTATCTCACAACCTGCTTGGGCCACCTTTGGCACCCAAGTATATTTTATGATAGATGTTATGTATAAAGGTAATTGTGTTGCTTCTGATTCTTGATTGATTGCATCTTTAGGATGGAGAAAGGGGTATAATACTGATCCAATGTTTGAAATACTTATTGTAATATTTTTTCTATTTTTTTATATATTTTCTAGCATGTTGTATATTATTTATCCCCAGTTCCTCTAATCACAATTTTTATATTATCCTAATCAACATTATTAATTTTCAATTATTAAATATTCAGATTCAACATGTTTACTTACATTTTAAGGTTTTTTTCAATATTTTCCATTGTAGTCTGTTTATACATATCATTCTAAAATTCATAATCTATTTTTTTCTGATGTAAATACATTGATCTATGAGGTAATAGTATCCACATAGACACACTCTAGTCCTTCATAACTAGTCGAAAGACTCTGGCCTTCGGGGGAGCACACTTCAGGTCATGTGGCCCACCATCTTAGGCTATAGTTTTATGACACTCGAGACAGATGCTAAAAATTGGTATCCGATCCTATTTTCGTTTTTTTCATAATGATGGGATTTTCATAGGAGACTAGGACATGGGATTTGTTTATGAGCTTATTCTTGGGAGTAGCTACCCCATGTATAGGGGAAACCCAAATTACCGACATTGGGTATATGTTGAAATATCTTGTTGTGTTATATTTTCATGGATTTCACCATAGTGTGACACACATGATTTGATTTGTTTTATAATTTTTATAAGATATATATTATTTTGGCATGATGATATGAGATGAAATTGAAGTATTCATCATATGAGTTACTATAGGAACTAAACATTAATGCATTATTCTACACCAAATCTACTTTCCTATGCATAATTCCAACTTTTCATGATATTGAAGTTTTTTTCTTCTTTGTTATGAATTATGGTACTATTTTATTATATTTGATTTAATAATTGGTTCAATTGACCACTAATTCCACATTAGTTGATTTGATTGGTGAGTTTCATTGGTAGCTCATCTTGTTAAACCATAACCAGGGCATGTTGCACTTGTTTTCTAGTGTAAAGGTGAGGATATAGTTACTTTATAGGAAAAAATAAATTTATAAGGTGTGTGGGACATTATTAATTGGAATTGGTGACTCAATTAACTGGTACATGATTCAAAATACCAAATAGATTAAAACTAACACAACATTAATATTGAACTCCTTATATGAGAATGTGATACCCTTTCTTGACCTAGTTGGATTTAGGTAGTATCTCTTTTGATCCTTCTATTGACCGTACTTTTCACACTAAACTGAATCCAGAAGTATGAAGAGGGGTGTGTTTCTTTATTTGTAAGTCCTTGTGGCTATCCATTATTACTTCTTATCTATTTGTCATATATCGTGTATGAGGCATGTTATTGGAATTATAGAGCTATACCACCATGAATAACTCATTTTTTACTCCATTATAGTGGTGATGAACATACTCATGAGGTGACATGACATGTTCCACTCTTGATATCTCGTACAGTGCCACTTGAAGTACCACCTATAGATATTCCACGGGGTGATGATGCCTAGTTCCATGATAATTTTCATCACCTTATGAAATTAGTTCACAGTACTCCTAGACCTACCCCTTCTGTGGTAGGGTAGACAACGAAGTTTGAGAAGTAACATAATCCCACCTTCTAAGGTGATATAAGACCTTAGGTTGTTAAACCATAGATGGAGGATATGGTTCCAAATTTCGAGTACATTGAGATGACTCTAGAGAGAAGTTACAAGCTCATGACCAATTTTCAACCTTACCCCTCCATTTGATGATAGAATGTTATGACTCAGGATAATGAAAATCAGTTAATGGTATGGGAGGACATCAAAAAACCTTATTTGATTATTTATCTCCTCATTCCTTGAGAATCGATTGAGTTTGGGAATTAAAGCACCTAGAGAAATGTGACTGGTCGGTGAATGAATATTAATCTCGCTTCACTGAATTTCAGTGTTTCAAATTTATCATAACTGATGAAAAGGTTACTAATACGAGTTAATTATAGGATGGGATTTAATATTCCATTCACTTTCAGGTAAGCATATTTTAGTTGACCACCATTTCAATGATCGTAAATCAGGCCCTTATCACCCAGAAGAACCTGAGTGAATCAGGATGTGTGAAATAATTCAGTTCATCTTTTAGGTAGAGAAGATGTTTATCTAGTGGTAAGAAGTGACACTCGAATGGAAAACACAAGGGTATTACCAACCATGTTTCAAGAAATGATATATTAATAGTGTGGAACCAATGTAGAAAGACATTCCATAAAAAGACCTAGTATAGGAGGATCCTGATCGAGTGTCGGGCTTATAGCATAATGGGTCACCTCCAATCCTTCTGCAGATCATTTCTTCCAATTCCAAGAGAATGGGGTTTTATGATAGAACCAACTTCAGGTGAATGATTAAGGACTCCCCATCAAGTAGTATGTAGGTTTTCTGTTGGTTGATATGGCTGACAAGTGGTTTTGGATGAGGTGATCAGGATTTAGAGTTTCTTCATCAACAAAGTGGACCTGCCTAGGCTAATCAGGTAGTGTCTCACAAACACGATTTAGGCCACACTTATGATTTTCATACTACACCTATGGAGTATAGTCCAGGTCCATCTACAGTTATAGTTACTATTCTAGTATCCTCTACATTAGTATCTTCCTTATTTTATATAGGTCAATCACACTCTTTTTTATCTACTGCAACTATGGGAATTATGTGAATAGTGATAAAGTAATCTAGTGGTGTTATGAACCATGAAGCACTATTATGAGTTAGAGCAGAGGGTATACTCTAATAAAAACAATTCCCCTTTGAAATAGGTGGGTACTATTTTCTATGGAGATTCTTTATTCTCTAGATGATCGGCTTCAACGTCATCTTTGGTTTGGACTAGGTTGTGCCTTATCAGTCCCAACTGGATTTCAATCACCATAAAGTATCTTTCACATTACTTGAGGGTAGTAGGTATATCCAAAATAGAAAATGGAAAATTGCATAAAATCAATCTAGACCCAAGTCAACTGGGCTTGGTAGAGTGATAGACCTACTGGAGGTCTCATCATGAGTGATCAAGGGATGCAGTTAGTAGAGTTCTCTCTTATAGTGGATAGTTTCAGGGATGTCTCCACTGAATACTTCTCATGCTTAACTATTGGGAGAGTGGATGAATTGACCATAGATATATTTCTTGGTGCAGAACTAGTGTCTATTACTCCATATATTATGGAACCTACATGGATCTAATAACTCAAGTAAAAACTTTATGATCTTAAGAATAACGGTCTCATAAGATCAAACACATCTCCAAGGGGTTCAACATTCTTTTTCTATAAGATGGATGATGGTACCCTTATATTTTTCTTGGATTATCTCTAACTTAACAATATTATGGTGAATCAAAATCCATTGCCTCTAATATATGACATCTTCAACAATCTCTGAGGAAAAACTATTTTCTCTAAGATTGATTTGTGTTTCATCTACCATCATGTTTGTGTGAGGCTATCAGATATACCGCATACAACTTTCATTAGAAGGTATGGATTGTATGAGTGTATAGTTGTTCTATTCAGTCTAATGAATGTTCTCACTATCGTCATGTATTTAATGAATCAGATTTTCCACCCATATCTCGATTCTTTTGTGGTGGTCTTCATAGATGATATCTTACTGAACTCATAGACTAGACACGACCATCCAAACCAAGAAGATATCACCAACTATATTTGGATCTTAGTAAATAACAAATTCAGATTATCAAGGTTCACTTATTGGGTTATATAATATCTAAGGCAGTCATATCAGTTAACCCATAAACGGTTAGTGTCGTGCTTTCTTGAGAGCATCCAAAGAACATATTTGATTTATGAACATTCATCGGGCTAAATGGTTATTACATGAAATTCATTTATTACATCTCTCTCTTAAAAGCACATCTTATGGACATAACTAAGAATGGGGATCAGTTCAAATGGTGTGACGTTTTTCAGAAATATTTTCAAGAGTTAAAAAGGTAATAATCTCTTTAGCACAAATCCCTATTCTTCTAGAGTTGAGAAAGAGTTATACAGTCTATTGTGATGTATTAAAAATTGGGCTTGGTTTTGTTCTAATGAATGTTGATCGAGTCATGTTATATGGGTTCTTCTATTTTAGTCCTCATGAGTATAAGTTCCCAACATCCAACCTCGAGTTTGCGGTCATGGTTTATTATAAACATTTATGGAGGCACTTCTTGTTGGTGTTGAGATTTATTTTGTACACAGATAATAAAATAACAAAATATAACTCAACATTATAAGATTTGAATCTGAGGCATCACATGTTGGTGTAGTACCTGCTATTTTTTGAAATTGAGCACACATAAACAGCTAGTAAGGGGACTGTTGTAGTGGATGCCATGTCCTGGAGGACTCATACCCAAGCTTTCAATGATACTAGTAGTGAGTGGTAGCTAATGGTTATATTGTAGAGACCTGTATCTTGACGTACATTGACATTACATTACTTTTGCGGAATACTTAGTACATTAAAAAAACACACACACAAGGACCGTAATAGTTTAGTGTCTTTGGAAACTCGGACTATAATCTTCTAATCGTGGTGAATGATCTTCAAAATCTCCCATAAAGATCTTCCTTTTTTTTACCTAAAACCTTTCTTGATATCCTGGGGAAAAGAAAACATAAAAGGGTGAGCTCAAATGCTCAGTAAGGGTAAACAAAATAAATATCAATCACATCATATTCATAAGAACATAACATTTTGGAAATCATAACCTGCAAAAGAGAGCATAATTTCATAATCATGGGATAAATCATGGCAGTGAAAAAGTAATCCCAATAATCATAACTTAAAACATGAAACTTTGTGGCATACACACATAATCATTGAGAATCATTTATTGTTAGTCAAGACTAATTGCCAAGACTATCTTAGTGGACAAAGTCCCTTTCTGAATCGAGTAACCCTCGTTTCAGTCCTGTTTCACTGAACTGGTATAACCTACCGTTCCAGCCCTGTCTATCTCATGAGATATAAAATCTTTACCCAATGCATTGGATGGAGATATAGGTCCCACCCATCTTATAATGAATCCTTTCTTATGTGTGACACATAATCATACATCATCGCATAACACATGTAACAAAAATGGAATTCTTGAAACATCATGACATCATAAATCAATTCATATAAGATAAAGGAATTCATAAAAATAATTCCATCACAACAGGATCAAATCAATGTAATAATAGGGATAAAAACATAACCCTTTATTATCTTAGATAGAAAATAATTTCGATAAAACACTTGAACTCCATTCTTGAGGAAAATATCCTTTCTTCTTCAAAAACATTTTTCCTTTCTTAACATGTCATAAAATTATAACTAAAATAACTTGAAAACTTGTAAATGAAGCTTCTTGGATTTAATGTTTTAAAAATCCATTCATGCCGTATAAGTTAAAAAAAACATTCTTCGCACTTTTGTCGGAAAAGTCAAAAAGTACCTCGTACAAAAACGACAAAAGATTCCTTTCATTTCTTTTACTAAAAACTCACCAAAGGTAAAAATGGATTTAAACAATTGTAGGTGGATGGAAGTAATATTACATATTGATGAAACATGGACGTGGATGATAAAATACAACCCAGTAAATACTTACGAATAAACAATCTCGGATAAAAATGAGATTGTGATATTTCCCTTACCTTAGGTCCGATTTGCTTTGTTCGTGTCCGAAGCTCCTGTATAATGGTTTAAATAATGTTATTGACTTATTACAGAATCAAACATATTGATATTATATCATATATGGTCATATTATTAGCTTCTTGTTAGTAATATTTCATTGTTACTTGTTACTCGGGTCTTTATAACTTTTTGTTCTTATGCGTGTTTTGTCGAATAAATTCTTATTCTTATCTTTAGGTTATAGATAATTCATTTACAGAATGGTATTATTGTAGTATATACCATATTCATTCATTCAATTCATTTATATAATCATTATGAAATGAAGATCATGTAGAACGAGTCGCATCACATCGTGGAGACGGTATTCCGTACGTACAAACAAGTGATGATATCGTTCCTATGATCGTGGAATTGTATTGGAGTATATATATATTATTTCAGTATCAATATTACTTCATAATAATCATATATAGTTACTCATTACACCATTATACCCATCCTTGTAAGGTGATGGTGTAAAATAGATTACACCACGGCGTGGAGACGGTATTCCGTACGTACGCACGCGCGGTGATTTCTTTTTCCGTAGGATGGATAGATTGTGAAATAGGGTTGTTTCATACTTATAATAACATATCAGTATATGAGTAATACTGATGTTATTACTTCATAATAAACAACCTAAGAAGAAGAAGTGGAAGAAGAAATAAAGATGAAAGAATTGGTAACGGTAATTACATCTTCTTTGAAGCGCCTCTTTGAGACCTCCTCTTAGGGAACTAAAATTGGTCTTTGAGGAAGACCAGAACCTCTAGGATGTTTCTAGGGAAGTGGAGAAGATATTTTGGCAGGGGTTGGCCGAGCTTGAGTGCTCAAATTGGTGTGAGGAGGAGGGGGAGGAGGTGCCCTTTTATAAGGGAGGAGAGGGGCACCTTAGGAATATCTCAAAATATTATTTTATATTAAAGTCAAAATCGGTTTATAATGGCTCCAAAGGGTCTTATTTCGAAGATAAGGTGGGGATGGGTCGAAATCCTATCAACCAATAGTATTTAGACAAGTTTAGGTTATTATTTTAACCTTATCAATTAGATTTAACTCTAAGTTAAATAATTTAACTTTTACCGTGTCTTTTTGTTTTCTTTTACTATATGGTTAATACACTTACTATAACATGCCAAACGAACCCCAAATTGTTTATTATTAATATATATATCCTTATCTAAGTCATTTGGCAGAACCGTAGATTTTTAGGAATAAAAGAACAATTAATAATATAATATTTGATTTAAAAACTATTTTGTGTCAATTTTGACACTATTTGATATATGATTTTTGTGAAAGTCATAACAGAATTATATGTTCGAACCAAGTTGATTAAATCAACACTAATATATCATAGTAACCTTGAAAATTAGTGGAATTCATAAAAAGTCTCAAATTACATTCATTTGAGTATTTATAACATCAATTATGTAAATATTTCCTTAAAAGGGTAATTACTGCATCATCGTTGTGTCATAAATAAATTAATTTATTTAAAGTCTAAAAATTATAAATAAAATATAATTATGTAGGAAATCTTTTTATCTTTCTAATGAATATTTATAGTCGAATTTATCGTATGTATAACCCCATATTAAAAATGTTTTAGTGAATAAACTTTGATTTTAACTCTTTTAACTCTTCTTTGAATTAAATAATAATAAATGTCCTAATCTAATCCAAGTGGGCCTAAATGATAATATTTTACACTTAAGGTTGTTTTTGGTCGAGATACACTTTTCCAATAGAATTAGGACATGTGTTAGGGTAATATTAATATCATTCTTACCCTTAATTACCCTATTTACTTTTAACCGTGGTAAATAAAAGTAAAAAGTTACTATTCACCAAAAATTATTTTCATCTCATTGAACCACATTTTACTTACTGACATCAACCGTGTCTCTCGGATTTTTGAAATTCCATTCACAGAAGCGGTAAAATTATGTTTTATGAAAAATTCAGTTTTTTTAACTACCACTTAGTAGTTTCACTATTCATCAAAAAATGAAGGTTTTCATAAAAATGCCAAAATTTCATCCTAAGCTATATTTCATATTCCGAATTCAAAAATGAAGTCTATTTTACCAAATTCATAACATAGAAGTTGCATTAATTAATTTTATAATTAAATCCCGCTGTTAAAACAAATAGCGTGTTTTTAAGAAACAAAATCTATCAAAAGATTGACACTTGTTTATGTCTGGTTTAAATGTGCAATTACATCCAATGACCAACATTGTATTAAATTGTAAAAATATATTCTAAATATACTTTAAAACTACTCCAATTAATAATTTATCACTATTAATTATTTCAATTAAAAAAGTTGTTTTTTAATTATAATTTAGTAATTTTCACTATTCATCAGAATATGAAAGTTATCCGAAATGTACCAAAATTTCACCTTAGGCTAAATTCGATACTCCGAATCCAAAAATGAAGTTCATTTTGAAAAATAAGATTTACAGAATTTTAAAAAGTGGTTATTACTATTCATACCGGCTAGTTTTAATAATATTTTAATAGCATATCGTTGTTTAGTGAAACTCGGTATTGCGTATTACACACGCTATCGAGGAAGGTTGCGATTGCGTGTAATGCAAGGCAAGTCAAGGATGCATGTTGTGCAAGCTCCTTTTGGTGTAGCGTACAACACAAGACTTTAATAAAATTAAAAAGAATATTTTTTTATAAAATCTTAGGCTGTTACATTCTACCCCCCTTAAAATGAATTTCGCCCTCGAAATTCGTCGGGGTTATAAATGGTTTACTATTCGAAAGTTTCTTTAATAAAAACCCACATCGTAAAAAGGAATATCAAAACCAATCTTTAAAAACAAAAGTATGAAACGTAACGGTTACCCAAATAAACTAATCATTGGGTTTCCACATAGGTGAAAATATGGATATGGAAGAGAAATCTAACCATCATGTTCTGATGGAGAGTGGTAGAGAACATGGCTATGGAAAAGCCAGTAATCACAAAGCCATAAATTTGTGACGATCTAGGGTACCATCTGATTCATCAGATATAAGGGCACTAGGACAACATTTTTGTTTTTCAAGATCATTTCCCTAAAGTTGAAGAATTTGAATTAGAATAAATACTTACGTTATTTTGGTACAATCTCACTATTGTTCATGCCTTGAACAATTTCCACTTCATCTCTTATATAAATGAAGTTGAATTTGTTATTCGTGAAGTGCTAGCAGATCATGTGATAGAATGACGGGTCATTCCATCTGTCTCGAACAAAAGGTTAGCAAAAATTATATACATAAGTCGATCTATAATGAGATTAATCATATATGGTTCCTAAATTGGACTTATACTTCATATATCATACTGCTTAATATAATAAAACTAGTTTCTTCTAAACAGGGACTTCCTGTAGGTCAGTGGTAGGTGATAAAGGTCAGTCGCACTTCGGTTGTGGGTTCGATTCCCACAGCCATGTCCGAAGCGATGGGCTGTCGCCCGTCCTGCAGGTTGTCCTTTTTCCAAAACTATATAACATCCCATCAATAATATCTAAAAAACAAACAATACTAACTTATGTCCAACATAATCCATTCCAATCTTTTAGGCTTATCCATAATACTGCAGTCGACTCTCATAATATAGTGAAAATGATTACCAGAGATTTAACACCATCATCGATCCCCATATATCATAAGATATGTTTTGTTGGTCACATTCCAAACATTCAAAGTCCTTAATCGTGTATTCTCTTGAATACCTTAGTGAAAACATGAATCACTTTTCACATACCAAAATCCTCAAAATTCTATATACTCAAACTTAGTCCTTATATCAATCATGAGCTCATGAATACTGTTAAACATTTCATTTTCTCGTTTTCCCTTCATTATGCGCATAATATCTCAATCACTTTGAATACCACATTAGACCAATACATAAATATTCCAATATTCCATGATACAACATTATTTTGGAATCCCATTACATAAAAACTTAATCATTCCACCACATCGTTGTCATATTCAACATTGCCAATAGTGATCGCATGTGACATCCCTTTGTCCTTTGCCTTAAGCGGTTGCTCATGTCGATCATCACTAACCCTTGGATTAGGGCATTTATTGGCATAATGTCCCATCTCCTTGCACTTGAAGCATTGAAGTGTTGGTTGTGCGTTCTCTGCAGTGTTTGCTTTATTCACTTCATTAGAATCCCTTTTTCCATTACTTCGACACTCAGCTGCTCGATGACCTTCTTTTCCACACTTAAAACATTTTCTAGTCCCTTTAAGACAATCTCCACCATGCTTCTTTCCACACTTTGTGCATAAGGAAACATTCATCTTCTTTTCACCATTATTCTGAGATTTCTCCTTGAACTCCATCTTTCGTTTCTTGTCAAAACCATGAGATGGATATGTAACACCAACTTCCATTTCTACCTTGATAGCACAACGCACAATTTCTTCATAGCTACTGAAGTCTCTTATAGCTAATGCCCTTCGAAGACTTGGTTTTAAGCCACTGAAAAATCGATCAACTTTACTTTCAGGTTGGATGATAATGCTAGATGCATACCTTGCAAGTCTTGTAAAATTCGCTTCGTATATACCAACAGATTCATCATCCTTTTTCTTTAGTTCAAGAAAATCTTTCTCCATCTTTGTTCGGAGAATACGAGGGAAGTACTTATTGAAAAATAAGTTCTTGAACTCGTCCCATTCCATAGACTCAATTTCATCCCTTTGCCTCGTATTCTTAATAAGATTCCACCATTGATCAGCATCTCCTTCCAAACGATACACTGCTAGGATGACTTTATCATGTTCAGAACATTGAAGAACTGAAAATATCTTTTCATTAGTACTAATCCATTGTTCAGCAACTAATGGATCAGTAGACCCACTGAAAGAAGGTGGACGCTGCCTCATGAAGGATTCAACAGAATGTTGCTCCTTCCTTTGCTCGTTTGGAAGTCCTGCATGATTCATAGCTTGAGAAAGTTGTGTGAGCATGGCTACAAGATTTTGCATTCCGGCTCCCATATCGTTTGGTTGCTCAGGGGGACAATCATTACATTGCCCATCACATTCCGCATTAACACGGTTCCTTCGGGTTCCAGCCATCGTCTAAAACCCCAAAAGAATAGTATGAGAGGCAAAAATCATGCTAGGGAAAACAACATAATAAAGGGGTAGTACCCTCAATATCTAACATCTTAGGTTAAATTCGAAGATCGTTAGCGCAATTCTAGGACTATAACCTATACGTATACTTAACCTTAGAGACATCCCTAGACATACCTTAGAAATATCTCTAGGGATCTCACTAACGTTTTCGCATCCTAGTTTCCAAAGGTTGACTAAACCTTTCCTCTGATACCAACTGTAGAGACCCGTATCTTGATGTACATTGACATTACATTACTTTTGCGGAATACTTAGTACATTAAAAAAACACACACACAAGGACCGTAATAGTTTAGTGTCTTTGGAAACTCGGACTATAATCTTCTAATCGTGGTGAAAGATCTTCAAAATCTCCCATAAAGATCTTCCTTTTTTTTTACCTAAAACCTTTCTTTATATCCTGGGGAAAAGAAAACATAAAAGGGTGAGCTCAAATGCTCAGTAAGGGTAAACAAAATAAATATCAATCACATCATATTCATAAGAACATAACATTTTGGAAATCATAACCTGCAAAAGAGAGAATAATTTCATAATCATGGGATAAATCGTGGCAGTGAAAAAGTAATCCCAATAATCATAACTTAAAACATGAAACTTTGTGGCATACACACATAATCATAGAGAATCATTTATTGTTAGTCAAGACTAATTGCCAAGACTATCTTAGTGGACAAAGTCCCTTTCTGAATCGAGTAACCCTCGTTTCAGTCCTGTTTCACTGAACCGGTATAACCTACCGTTCCAGCCTTGTCTATCTCATGAGATATAAAATCTTTACCCAATGCATTGGAGGGAGATATAGGTCCCACCCATCTTATAATGAATCCTTTCTTATGTGTGACACATAATCATACATCATCGCATAACACATGTAACAAAAATGGAATTCTTGAAACATCATGACATCATAAATCAATTCATATAAGATAAAGGAATTCATAAAAATAATTCCATCACAACAGGATCAAATCAATGTAATAATAGGGATAAAAACATAACCCTTTATTATCTTAGATAGAAAATAATTTTGATAAAACACTTGAACTCCATTCTTGAGGAAAATATCCTTTCTTCTTCAAAAACATTTTTCCTTTCTTAACATGTCATAAAATTATAACTAAAAGAACTTGAAAACTTGTAAAGGAAGCTTCTTGGATTTAATGTTTTAAAAATCCATTCATGCCGTATAAGTTAAAAAAAACATTCTTCGCACTTTTGTCGGAAAAGTCAAAAAGTAAATCGTACAAAAACGACAAAAGATTCCTTTCATTTCTTTTACTAAAAACACACCGAAGGTAAAAATGGATTTAAACAATTGTAGGTGGATGGAAGTAATATTACATATTGATGAAACATGGACGTGGATGATAAAATACACCCCAGTAAATACTTACGAATAAACAATCTCGGATAAAAATGAGATTGTGATATTTCCCTTACCTTAGGTCCGATTTTCTTTGTTCGTGTCCGAAGCTCCTGTATAATGGTTTAAATAATGTTATTGACTTATTCCAGAATCATACATATTGATATTATATCATATATGGTCATATTATTAGCTTCTTGTTAGTGATATTTCATTGTTACTTGTTACTCGGGTCTTTATAACTTTTTGTTCTTATGCGTGTTTTGTCGAATAAATTCTTATTCTTATCTTTAGGTTATAGATAATTCATTTACAGAATGGTATTAGTGTAGTATATACCATATTCATTCATTCAATTCATTTATATAATCATTATGAAATGAAGATCATGTAGAACGAGTCGCATCACATCGTGGAGACGGTATTCCGTACGTACACACAAGTGATGATATCGTTCCTATGATCGTGGAATTGTATTGGAGTATATATATATTATTTCAGTATCAATATTAATTCATAATAATCATATATAGTTACTCATTACACCATTATACCCATCCTTGTAAGGTGATGGTGGAAAATAGATTACACCACGGCGTGGAGACGGTATTCCGTACGTACGCACGCGCGGTGATTTCTTTTTCCGTAGGATGGATAGATTGTGAAATAGGGTTGTTTCATACTTATAATAACATATCAGTATATGAGTAATACTGATGTTATTACTTCATAATGAAACAACCTAAGAAGAAGAAGTGGAAAAAGAAATAAAGATGAAAGAATTGGTAACGGTAATTACCTCTTCTTTGAAGCGCCTCTTTGAGACCTCCTCTTAGGGCACTAAAATTGGTCTTTGAGAAAGACCAGAACCTCTAGGATGTTTCTAGGGAAGTGGAGAAGAGATTTTGGCAGGGGTTGGCCGAGCTTGAGTTCTCAAAGTGGTGTGAGGATGAGGGGGAGGAGGTGCCCTTTTATAAGGGAGGAGAGGGGCACCTTAGGAATATCTCAAAATATTATTTTATATTAAAGTCAAAATCGGTTTATAATGGCTCCAAAGGGTCTTATTTCGAAGATAAGGTGGGGATGGGTCGAAATCCTATCAAACAATAGGATTTAGACAAGTTTAGGTTATTATTTTAACCTTATCAATTAGATTTAACTCTAAGTTAAATAATTTATCTTTTACCGTGTCTTTTTGTTTTCTTTCACTATATGGTTAATACACTTACTATAACATGCCAAACGAACCCCAAATTGTTTATTATTAATATATATATCTTTATCTAAGTCATTTGGAAGAGCCTTAGATTTTTAGGAATAAAATAACAATTAATAATATAATATTTGATTTAAAAACTATTTTGTGTCAATTTTGACACTATTTGATATATGATTTTTGTGAAAGTCATAACAGAATTATATGTTCGAACCAAGTTGATTAAATAAACACTAATATATCATAGTAACCTAGAAAATTAGTGTAATTCATAAAAAGTCTAAAATTACATTCATTTGAGTATTTATAACATCAATTATGTTAATATTTCCTTAAAAGGGTAATTACTGCATCATCGTTGTGTCATAAATAAATTAATTTATTTAAAGTCTAAAAATTATAAATAAAAAATAATTATGTAGGAAATCTTTTTATCTTTCTAATTAATATTTATAGTCGAATTTATCTTATGTATAACCCCATATTAAAAATGTTTTAGTGAATAAACTTTGATTTTAACTCTTTTAACTCTTTTTTGAATTAAATAATAATAAATGTCCTAATCTAATCCAAGTGGGCCTAAATGATAATATTTTACACTTAAGGTTGTTTTTGGTCGAGATACACTTGTACAATAGAATTAGGACATGTGTTAGGGTAATATTAATATCATTCTTACCCTTAATTAACCTATTTACTTTTAACCGTGGTAAATAAAAGTAAAAAGTTACTATTCACCAAAAATTATTTTCATCTCATTGAACCACATTTTACTTACTGACATCAACCGTGTCTCTCGGATTTTTGAAATTCCATTCACAGAAGCGGTAAAATTAAGTTTTATGAAAAATTCAGTTTTTTTAACTACCACTTAGTAGTTTCACTATTCATCAAAAAATGAAGGTTTTCATAAAAATGCCAAAATTTCATCCTAAGCTATATTTCATATTCCGAATTCAAAAATGAAGTCTATTTTACCAAATTCATAACATAGAAGTTGCATTAATTAATTTTATAATTAAATCCCGCTGTTAAAACAAATAGCGTGTTTTTAAGAAACAAAATCTATCAAAAGATTGACACTTGTTTATGTCTTGTTTAAATGTGCAATTACATCCAATGAACAACATTGTATTAAATTGTAAAAATATATTCTAAATATACTTTAAAACTACTCCAATTAATAATTTATCACTATTAATTATTTCAATTAAAAAAGTTGTTTTTTAATTATAATTTAGTAATTTTCACTATTCATCAGAATATGAAAGTTATCCGAAATGTACCAAAATTTCACCTTAGGCTAAATTCGATACTCCGAATCCAAAAATGAAGTTCATTTTGAAAAATAAGATTTACAGAATTTTAAAAAGTGGTTATTACTATTCATACCGGCTAGTTTTAATAATATTTTAATAGCATATCGTTGTTTAGTGAAACTCGGTATTGCGTATTACACACGCTATCGAGGAAGGTCGCGATTGCGTGTAATGCAAGGCAAGTCAAGGATGCATGTTGTGCAAGCTCCTTTTGGTGTAGCGTACAACACAAGACTTTAATAAAATTAAAAAGAATATTTTTTTATAAAATCTTGGGCTGTTACATATATTTTATGAAATATATCTAGAGGTTTATGAATGGTATGAGAATAATGTTCTAATAGCTCTAGTAAAGAAATACTCCTTTTGGAGTCAGTCCAGATGAGGTCGTTGTCTGATTTTGTGGTCCATATTTTGAGGGAGAGCATCATAGAAGATAACCTATGTCTAGGTTGGGTTGTGGATGGATGTGAAACACCTCCCTTCTATGTTCGTGAATGGGTGCCTTTTGATATTTGAGAAGAGACGATGAGGGAATCACATGCCTCTGTATGGGCAGTTCATCCTGGTCTGACCAATGTGTGCCAAGACGTCTGTGGTCAGTATTGGTTTCTAGGTATGAAGAGTAATGTTACATGATTTTTCACTCAGTGCTCCACTTGTTAGTAGGAGAAGGCTGAGTACCAGTGTCCTATTGGACTCTTACATCCACAATCTATTCATGAGTGGAAATGGAACGATGAAACCATAGACTTGGAGATGGGATTTCTAAGATCCCTTCAAGGAATTGATGAGGTAAGGGTGATCATTGATAGGTTAAAAAATTTACACTTTAAACCTATCTCAGAAAACTTTTGAACTATTGTGTTTTAAAGGAATTATATCTAGGAGATGTTGATACATCATGTTGAGATTCATTCTATCATTTCAGACCGGGTTTCCTAGTTCACATCGTGGGTTAGGTAATTATAGAAAATTGAACTGGGTTACTTGGTTTTATTGAGGACTGCATATAACCCTCATACTTAAGGGTAGTCCATGTGGACCATGTGGGTGTCATAGGACACAATATAAGGATTTATTCTTGATTTCGGAGATTCCTCATAGAAGCATATTCTTCTATTTGAGTTTTTGTATGACAATAGATTCCGTGAAACAATTCAGTGTCTACTTATGAGGCCCTCTATGGTAGGTTGTGTTTTTCACCTCTATACTATCATGAGGAAGGTTATGTAGTTCTAGTGGGTAATAATCTCATTCAAGAGACCTTAGAGAAGGTATAGGTGATTCTTAAGTGTATGGATACAGCTCATTTTAGGCCAAATACATATATTGATCATCATCAAAGACAAACTAAGTTTGAGGTGGGACATCAGGTCTTCCATCCTGTTTCACCAAAACTAGGTCATAAATGAATTGGGAGACATATCAAGCTATCACCTAAACATGTCAAGCCTTTCAAGATAGTGAAGGGAGTTGGACTAGTTTCTTATTAGTTATTGTTACCGTAGGGGAATCATTCCATGCATGACGTCATCCACATATCTTAGATTCAACAGTATCATCCATACCCAACTCATTCATTTGAACAAGGGATATTTAGCTGAATTTGGATGTGTCCTTTAAGGATCACAGATTCATATCATATATTAGATAATGGAGGTTATACAAGTGAGGTGAGATCCTATAGTTTGGGTACTATCACAACATAGAAGCGTACATGAGGAAACCTAAGAGAAGGAGGCTTGTGTATAGGTGGAGTGGAAAAACTATTCTCAGATGACGTTGTATAACATCCAGAAGGGAAACTCAAGGATGAGTTATTTTTAAGGATGGGAGGATGTAATTTCATATATTTTCTTAAAAGTATAGATAATTAATTTTTTGTTCTAAATCCTATATATGAACCTAATAATGATGACTTAATGGTTAATAGAGGTCATAGGTGCATCTGGGTCTTTTTTGAATCCCGAAGCCCCCAAATGGGATGTAGTAAACTGGTCTGCATGGTTATAGGATACTGTGTAGCCCAGTAGACGTGGTTTCCCTAAACCATGAGGTTATAGAATGTGGGAACCAATGAGGCATATATTTTCTCTAAAACCATGTGACCCATGGTGAATTACCGTGCATCCACACATGGGTTTTGGATGGTGAGGTTGTACACAGTTTTCACATAGTTAGTCAAACTATGTTCCTAACCATGGGATGTAGACCTTTGAAGTAGATAATGGTGCATGGTTGGAACATGGTTTGGCCCAGCATCTGGCCAAACCATGCATAGTGTATTAGTAGGTGAATTTAAAATAGTACCCCACGTTAAGGATTTTTTACATATTTTCATTCCACCTCTCCTCTTTCGAGTGGGTTCTTTCCTCCCCCTTGGGGAATGGAGCTCCTGCTCCCTTCTTCAAAGAGTTTCATAAAACTCCCACAATTGAATTACATTTCTCACACCGTCAAATGAAATGAATCTACCTTAGTAAGTTCCTTCTTCTAATCTAATATATTTAAAGGTTATTCTTCCTTCTATTATCATATTTTTGTGTGACTACATTGTCTCTATTTTTGGGGAGTTTGATGATTTCATCATCTTCATCTATTATAGGTCATTTCAAGAAATGATAGTGGATGAGTAGAGTGATACAACATTCATATATGTGGTATAGGTATTTCCCATTGATTTTTCGTCATTTTTAATTGACATTTCATTATGCTTATCACCAGGCCTTCCGACTATGCTTAAAATTGGATTAATAAAATAATTAAAGTGGTTCCCATGTCCATTGTGACACGAATATTTAGAGAATCCCATCTATGAGGTGAAATCCTTGACTTTGGTCACCCCTTTGGGTGTTCTCACCTTAATCTATGATTTTCCATGCCTTAAATAGTTGAATTTCCACGTGTGAATTTCACCTTAAGTAAATTACTTCAATTGCAATTTAAATAAAGATAATGGATTGTCCATGATATTTTAGCTTGCACCACATGCCTCAAACCATAGATTTAAATGTTTTTTCTTGATGTTTAATAATAAATACCATAAGTATTAAATTGAATTTCTTATTTAAGTTGGTTTAATACCATTTCGCCATGAAATCTATCCTTTCTTCACATAACTGATATGCCAATGCATTGGGACCATGCTTGTATTCCATTTCATATACTTTCTTCATGTAGCCTAGTGATCATACCTTGGATCTGTGGGATTCCTTTAGTGATCAATGCCTTTTTCCATGTTTATTGGTTTGAAATTTATCATTTGGTTATATTATTATATTGAGTTATGTCCTTGATTTTTATGATATGTAGTTACATATGTTATACCTTATGATCTTCCTTAGTTGACATGGCTCACCTACTATGGTTCAGGAGAGAACATGGGTTCTATTTTAAGGATTCCATAGATAGACTCCCTATGATTTTTCGTGATCTACGTGATGCATTGGGAGAAATGCATTATCTTTCTATGTACAGGATATTTAGGCTATTTTACTTATACTCAGGAGTGCCACAGGGTCCCTAGGGGTGAAGCTCATGATTGGGCTGTGATAACGATGGATACACCATGATTGGGTGAAACCCGATCCCCTTTGTGAGACACTTAGTACTGACTTAGATTCTCCATGAATTGAGTGATACAAGGGACATAATATGGCTTGCCTTAGACTGACTCATAGGCATTAGTTTAATTGAAGATACATGTAGAGACACTTGGGATTCTTCTTAGATTTCCATGGATGGGCTCAAGACTCCACCAATGGATTAGATGGAATGATTAGTTTTATATTAAAAAGTGTTTTCCTTTATTTATATTAAGATAATTATTATATAATGACATGTAAATGTGACCTACATGAAAAAGAACATGATTTATAACTTCTTTTACTCTTGTTGATTCAGTCGTATTGTCATGTCTATACATGTCATGACTTTCATAGGCACCATTTTCCAGACTTCCAGATTGGGCCAATGTAGTTCATATGGTATGGGTGTCACTTTCGGAACCTAGACCAAGTTGTTGTTACTTTAGTTGTTTATTTCCCATAAATTTTTATTATTATGGATCACTGTCATTTATTTATTGTATGAAATTGATCGGCCTAGATACCGTGGGTTCCAGCCTACTTAGATTGTATCTCACATCCTGATTGCTCCACCTTCGAAACCCAAATAAATTTTCTAACTGTATGTATGGATAAAGGGAAGTGTGTTACTTTTAATTATTTATTGATTACAACTTTATTATAGAGAACATGTTGGAGGACCAAAACTAGGATCGAGATAATTATAGTGGATGTTTTTCATTTGTGTATATTTTTATAGAATTTATTACATTCTTATATCATGAGCTCCTTGTCCTCACATTTTTATAGAATCCAGCTCATCATTATCATTTTACTTTTATGGAATATTCAGGTTTTTCTTGATAATTTACACTACATGGTTTATTTATATATTTTCCAGTGTTTTCTATATATGTTAATAATAATTCTATTTATCACATATCATTTATTATTATGCATGCTCTAATATATGAGGTAATAGTCTCAAAATAGACACAACCTAGGCCCTCGATGCTATTTAGAATCCTCTAACATTCATGGAGGTGCGCTTGAGGTCTTGTGGCCCACTATCTCAGGGAATAGTTCAGTGGAACACCAAGAAGGTCATTAAAAATATGACTAGGAGTAATTGATATAGTTTACGACCTGGGTATAAGATTTATCTCATAAGAAATTACTCTATCTATAGGAATAGCTGATAATTCATCTTCAAAAATATCTAGATATTGATCCCCCAGTTGAGGAAATATTTGGTAATCACTTATATTTTTTTTAAATCATATCCTTCTAATATTGTCATAATCACTCTAATATTTCCCTTGTTTGGTCTCATCCTACCTTTTCTAAAATCCCACTAACCTATAAAAAAATCACTTTCCTCTAGGTTTGGTTAAAGATACATGTCTCTAGTAGTGGTCAATATAATCTCCATAACTAGTCTACAAGTCCATTTCAAATATTACATCGAAACAATCCATATGTTAGATCATGTATTCCCAAAAAATACTTATAGAAAGAAATTCTTATGGGACATTCAAGAAAACAATAGATATGGTCTATATACTTTATTATTGGAATTTGAAGAGATATAAACTCATAATATTGTATAACATATTAATCTAATCCTGCACAAACATGATAAAATATGAAAGAATGCGAAGATCCTACATCATACAAGTAACAGATATAACATTGAGGTATTCAAGAAAATATGTAAAACTATAGAAGGTACCTCTCACTATTTTTTGTAACCTCATCAATAAAATAAATATTAACTATTTCTATGGAATTTCCTTGGCTCTTGGGTGCATGATTCACCTAAGTCACAATAGTCTGTGATGCTTGAGTATATTTCTAATGACCCAGACCAAATCCTTGGATCCCAAAACACATCACCTTCACACCCATTTGAGAGATTATTTTAAATTCCTAGAAAAAAACTAATGAATATATCATATTAATTATTTAATTGATAATTGATCTATGATATTGGGAAAAAATTACGATAATTCATAATTAATCCATAATTTAAACACTAGTGACCTTCCCTCTCCCACAGAAGTGGTAGAAGAAACCCTACTCTGACCTTCCTCTATTCCACCAAATTTTACCTCCACATCCATCCCCTTACTACTTCTATAAAAAGCACTCACAACAGCACAATGATGTCTTATAGATAATCTAACATGACCTAGAATGAGACCTAAAACACTTTACACTTCTATACCTTTCAATAAATTATGATTGGTATAGATAACTTATAATACTAAATCAGGTGAAATACCATAACTTGGTATCTAATCACTGGGATAAGGGAAATATCAAACTTCATGTACCACTTTTCATCATTTTCATATCATAGAAGAGAAAAACCTAGAAACACATTAAATAGATCATAGTAATATGAAACCGATGCCGTCCCCTGTGGAAGCTCAATAAAATCATGTCCTTAGTCAAACATCAGTGTTTTAGAAAAAAATATCCTTGAAGAATAGATCCTTGAATGTCTACAAAGTAATACCATCATAATTTCCTACCTATCCCATATCCCCCCAACACCTTTAGTTGGGAGATTGAATCGTTAAGGTAGCCTACTTAACCCTCTTATCCACTAGATTAACCACTAGGTCAGTTATTTCCTCTATAATGTCAATATTGTACTCAACATACTGAGGAAAAATTATTCCCTATAATGATGGTAGATACATGTTATGAATTTCAAGAGAATAGTAAACCATCATCCTATATGACTTTCTACCTAGAGTAGAAAAAATTAGTAAGACTCTATGCTGGGGTGAATTTACTAGCTGAACCACAGGAGATGGTGTGAGTGAATTCTTAGGTGAGTCCTCCTCCATATGTTCTGTTTTAACTGGAACATCCTACCAAGAAGTATAATTCTGAAGTATCTATGGGGATGGGTTTTTCAAATGAAAAAAAATCATAGAACCTATAACAAATTAATTACAATAACAACCGACATTATTATGAGGAACAAATATTGGATTTATATAAGGAGTTCTATCCTAGGAGTTACCCAAGGAAAAGGAATAACCCTATTAGTTCTGTTGAAGGCTCAATATATGAAAACTATACCTTAATGTTGACAGAATCATGTATATAAATCATTACAGAAAGAGTAATTCAAAATATGTAATTCCAATACATATATATCACATAATTATAGAACATATTGTTGAAAGTTGGTGCCCAAGATCCATCTTGTATTGTACAACGATTACCACTACATTTATGTCGTTTATTATATATGCATGTGTTTATGTTTCCATAATAGTGTATATACTTCTTCATCAATATTGTTTATGGAAATTTACTTAGATTACATGTCGTATCAAAAGGTTATAGCAGATCCCAGGCCATAATGAGATCCCCGAGATGCAATGACAGTAACATTAATGTATTGTCCTATGGTACCCTTACATCATTCTAAAAGGACACAGATGATGTGTGACCATCAGGTGTAGGGGGCTCATAAGCATTGAGACTTTTTCTCAGGATGTTATCACTTGTTGATATCTAGTTATTGATATCCTGAGGACTGACCTACATAATAAGAATACCACATGTTTCTAGTTTCATTGGTTGTTCCTATATACATACATGTTTAATGGTCACCATACATGATATCATTATCAATTTATGTCATTTCATTAATACCATGGCGATAAAGTCATTGTGAGGTAGTTTGTGTCGGATATTCCATTGGTAACATGAAATTGGATTAATGATCAAGATAGAATTTGTCTCTTTAGAGTTGAGGAAGAAATATCTTAGGCTCAGTTAATTAGGATGGTTTCACTTTCATTAAATCCATGGTCGTGGTAGTGGATGGTAAGAACATCCAATCATATCAACAAATAAAATAAATAAAGATAAAGGATGATGAAAATAGGGTGCATTCGGCTTTATTGAGATATCTATGATGAAGAAATTATATTACATAGACCATGTTCATAGGATGGTAGTCATTTCTTTGACTTTACCTTGTCTCTATAGGGGCCTTGATGGGTTGCTAGACCCCACTCTTGGTCAGTGAATATTATTCACTGCTGTTGAGATAAGGGCCTAGAGGGTCACACACTATTGAGCTTTAAGAATCTTCCCTATTTCTGAAATTTTAATGTAGACCATGGTGGGACCCGCCATGGGGTCCGAGTATTATCTAATTTTTGTAGATCACAAAATAATTAATAAATTCTTTAATTTTTTAATTGTGGAATAATATACTGAATTTAATTATAACATGTATTTATAAGTGATTAAGTAAATACAAATATAATATATTATTCGAATGGATTTAAATATCTACGTTTTGTTTAATATTTTCATGAGATATGGGTCAAGTTATAGACTCAAGTTTAACACGCAATATATATTTAATATATTTTTCATTTAGTTATTAAATTATAAATATTATTTGTGGAATAATTTAATTTTTCATAAATAAATATATATAATACTTCTGCTGTGAATACCTATTATACGGGGGTTGAGAACACATACTGGGTGTTTTAGATATTCTCTATATAAGTAAGAGAGAGGATCTCCCATAAAACTATTCATTTGTTAGAATTTAGAGCCTCTCTCTACTCCTGGATTCATGAGAGAGATTCTCTTAGGTAAGGAAGATCTTCAAGCTCATCATTCTTGGATCGAAGATTCATGCCTTGAGAAGATCACCATTGTGTCAGAGAGATCATTAGTGTATCCCTCAAGCACCAAGATTCAAATGAATGATGTGGGTGCAGATTTAAGAAGCATGTGAGGATGATCCATATTGATTCACTATCGAAGTCTTCGAGAAACAGTCACCGACTTCCTGCGTTGGACTTGCAAACGTCAGATACGAACACTGTACTTGTTTGATTTATTATTGTGCTCTTTTAAATCCGCATGTGGTCCTCAGACGATACCTGGATAAGATCACCCAAGTCAATGTAGTTACATTGCTCCGGTGATGTGAAAAATTTTAAATTCCCACCCCATAGGCTTCTGATGCGCGTCATAGTACCGAACAGTGGTATTATAGGTATGTGTGATTTCTCAGAGTTAAAGAAAAATTAAATTTCATTAAATATAAGTATGAGGCATAAAATCGGTCCGAATAGATCTGACCGTATCTCGATCCATTTAGGAATGATCATGTTAAGTCCATTTCAGAAAAAATTAATTGGACCGACGTCATCATTTTTAAATTTTTCGGATTACTTTTTTAGGAATAAGATGTTTTTTGGTCATTCTTTGGCTGGAATCTGGTCACCAAACCTTTTCTAATGAGCTTAATTTTAAAAGTTAAATAAAATATATTATATTATAATATTAATTTATTTTACTCAAATAAAAACAAAAAAAAATTAAAAAAGGGGGTCCTTTAGACTTAGGTTCAAGTTATCCTTGTTATTTATTAAAGTCTTTAGACATTAAAGTTAAAAAGGGAGACCAAGACCTCACATTTGGGTTTTCTTATTTTATTTTATTTTTTGAAAGGAAGGTGTGGTGGTTGATTTTGTCTAAAGGCAAAATATATAGTAAAAAAATTAAGGAATTCCCTAATGGTATTTTTCTTGTAGAAGCGCGACACACCTCCCCCCCTAGGAAATCCTAGAGGTCCACCGCCTGGATCTCCTCCCCATCGTTAGTTCGTGCTACCGGATCTGTCGCCTGCTTGCACTGCCCGAAGTGGCATCCACGTCTGCACATGCTACATAGACCCCCTCGTTTCCTCCACTTGGATCACGAATCCCGGACCTCACCGCACCTGGTCTTCCTCCCTCATACCTCACTGGAATGAAGCCTTGATCGCCGCTCTTGTCTCACATGGATAAGGTTGTGCTACACCAGACCACCTTTGGCTCACCGCTGCCGGACCAGGCTGATATCGGACCAGGCTGTACCACCCCAGACAGCATCCGGCTCGCTGGTGCCAGACCAGGACTCTGCCAAACTGGTCTGCCACCATGCAGCTCGCCGAAGAAGCACACCAACAGACCATCATGCCTCACCAGACTAGTGCGCCTTCCTGTTGCCTTTATAGCTCAACAGAGAAGTGCTTCGCTACCCTTGTACCTTTCTAGGGTCACTGCAATAGTAGGTGTGTGTCCAGATTGGGTGGATACACCACGTTCATTCCACAGCCGTGCCACAATTCAACACTACTCTAGTAAGACACCCACACGGTTGTTTGCATTCCAGCCAGAATCCTTCCCCCACTAGAGGTACCCCTGATAAATAGTTTTAATTATTTTTGTTTTTAAAATTAAATTAATTAAATTTGTATTGGGGTTCAGGTTTATGTTTATGTAAAATCCAAAATATTAAGTTAATTACAATTAAAATTAGAATAATAGTTTAATTTAATTTTCAGTATTAAAATTAAATTAATAGTTTAATATAATTTTTAGAATTAAAATTAAATTTATGGTTTACTTTAATTTTTGGAATGAAAATTAAATTAAACAATTGTAATTGATATAATAAATTTATTGAATTTATTTAAATTATTTCAATTTATTAGTGCACACTCATACTATTTTAATTTATTGGAGTTTAATATTAATTCTGCTTTATTTATACAGACTGGTCTTAAGAAAGAGACTAAACCGTGAATGTGTGGTTTATTTATTTAATTATTTATTCGGTGCGTGCGATGATTGTAATTATTAATTCGATAAATGATGGTATGTGAATCATATTTTAATTCATATATGTATATGGGCATGCGTGTCCAATGCAAAAGTTGTATATTGTATCCTTAGACCCCATCACCTGTGTGTGAGTAAATTTTTAATTAAATGGTGATGATCTAAGACACATATCCCACCATTTCGAGGTAGTAATCCATACGGGAGCTGAGCGTAGTCCAAAGGGGCTAGATGCAATGTGAGTCAGGTGTCGACTCAGGTATGGTTTCCCCAAGGTCAATATTGATCCCTAACAGATCAATCATAATAGAATGCTCAAGACTAGTCGGATTGTATGATTTACCGTTATGCATTGTTTATTGTTTTATGTGAATGAATGATTATTGATCGATCACCTATAATAGTATATAAGATAAAAAATGAAAAGTGAAGAGACACATGTATTTCTATTTCTTGTTTACTTGTGATCATGAAAATATAGTTTGAACATAAAAATAGAAAAGGATTATATTCTTCAATAAATATAAAAATCCCTCAAAGAAATATTATGTCCAAAAGCCTTTCATTTCTCACATATAAACAAAATTGGGTGTTTACGGTGCTCGTTAGCCATATTTGAGAGTGATTATTACTAAATGAGTGTTTTCATGAGAGAAATGGGTCAATATAACTAACATGAGTAGTCCAGGATTAGCCATAGATAAATTTCTATCGCTTTAGAGGCAGTATGTTAAGGGAATCAGGTTTAGATTCCAAAAGAAGGGACTTTATGTGACAATACATGGAACCACAAGTCAAGTGTTTAGAAATACAAGATCCTACCTTGAAACCCTTAGAATAGTTGTGTATCAATATCTTGTAGACTATGAGGGAGGATTCGAGGATCCTTGCCACTAGAGTACTCAAGAAAAAGAGTATTCCAAATATAATAGTGAGGGAAATTAAGGTTCTCTAAAATAGTGGGAGACATTAAAATGATATAATAATTTATTAATCCTAAATGTCAAAAAGTAATCAAAACAAAGTACTAACTGAAAAATGTATATCTGATGTACATTTAAAATGTAAATCACCAATAACACAAGTACTTTATCACTATGATCAATTCTGGATAAATAAAATATCATGATTGGTGATAACTTCCAATAGTGGTATAGGTGCTTGCGCATTATACTACACCCAGAAAGGAAGTTATGTGTGATAGAATCCCCTGTTCCTACTAAGAATCCATAGGGATAAAGTAAGGTGGAAAAAGATAAATTGAGAAATCATCTAGATGATGCACTTGATGTTCAATGCATCATGTTTTCATCCATGTCCAACCAATGGATAAAATGCATGAGGATGAGGATGCCTACCAGATGCTTTCACATCTCCAAGAATAGTATCAGGAGAGGGCCACTCAAGAAAGGAATGAGATCTCAGGTGCCCTTTATTTGTGCAGTCTAGAAAAAGGGCACCAAGCCGGTCCTCATGTACTTAAGATGATTGGTTACATTGAGAGGCTTGATGCCCTTGGGTTCAAATTGAACCAAGAACTAGTTTTGGATCTAATTCTTTCCTCTTTACCACCAAGCTTCTCAACTTATATTGTCAATTATAACATGAATGATATGAAAAATTCACTCTTGGAACATTTTTCTATATTTCTTCAAGATGACAAGGATATGAAAAATAACAATTCATCTATACTTATGGTGAACAAGAAAAACAAGGGCAAGGAAAAGGGGTCAAAGTCCAGGCCAAGGGCAAAGACACCAATGAATTTTCTTCTAATGAATCCAAAGTTTTAGAGGAAGTGTAACGAGTAAGAAGATGTATTATTTAGATGTGTCAAGAAAGGACACTAGAAGAATAATAGCATAGCTGGGAAGAATAATAAAACTGATGCATCTGCTTTAGGTACTTTTTTCATTGAATGAAATCTATCTTTATGCACAAGTTGGGTGTTGGAAATGGCGTGTGGCTCACACATTTTTATTCATACACAGAAACCATGTAGGTTCAAGAATATTAAAAAAGGTGAAGTGGATCCCTAAGATGCAGTGGGTGCATGTCTAGCAGCCATGGTAGTGGTAGACTATTAGTTAAACTTGCCAGTTTTTTGGTTCTAGTTTTAAAAAAATTCTATTATGTCCCTTCTGTAACCAAGAACATTATCTCATTTTTGAGTTTAGAAACTCTGGGATTTTATTTTGAGTTTGGAAGTAAATATTGAATTTTTTATAGGGATAGTATATGATACAGTATGGAACATCTTAACAATGGTTTTATACATGATGGATCTTGAGAATCTTGAAATGGAAATCCATGAAAACAAGAGGAAACATTACACATATATCACCCACCTAGGGTACTTCTTGCTTGGTCAAATAAATGAGAAGCGATTATGACAATTACCTTAAGAAGGGTATTCAGACACAATATAGTTAGAACCCTTGGATTCATGCGAAGCTTGTTTACAAGGAAAAATGACCAAATAACCGTTCTCAGGAAAGGGAGAAAGATCCAATGCAGTAATAGAATTAATACAAACTAATGTATGCAATCCATTTCCTGTAGAGGCAATGGGTGGTTTCATATACTTCATTACTTTTACCGATGACTATACTAGGTATGCATATATCTACTTAATGCAGTATAAGTCTAATTCCTTTCAGATTTTTAATGAATACTAAAATGAAGTTGAAAACAAAATTGCTAAAAAGATAAAGGCACCACACTCAGACCGAGGCTGAGAATATCGTAACTAAAATTTCATTGGTCACTTGAAGGAGTGTGGGATAATATCCCAAATCACTCCTCATTATACACCACAATGTAATGGTGTTAGTGAAAGGAGGAATATGACCTTACGTGACATGGTTAGATCAATGAGGAGTCATGCAACCCTTCCATTATCCTTTTGGGGATATTCTTTGCAGACAACAGCATATACCCTTAACCGAGTACTAAATAATGCAGCATATGGGATTCTATATGAGTTATGGTATAGAAAAAACCAAGTCTGACACACAGATGGGTATATAGGTTCGAGTCATTTTTCAAGACATTACAAAATGAAAAATTATCATCCAGAAGCACCAATTGCATAATTATAGGTCATCCAAAATAATACAAAATATATTACCAAAATAACCCTTTAGATAGAAAATTTATTGTAGCAAGATATTCCATATATCAAGAAGGGGAGCACATTTCTTTTGGAAATAGTGGGATAAATATTGACTTTGATGAATTTAATGCTCTAGATGCACAAGAGTTAGTAGAGGAACAATCTCCACAAGTGAAATTGGAAGGATAAGATATTCATGAGACCCAAATATAGTTTAGGTCTACGCAATTGGTTAGAAAAAACGAACGTTATGGTTTAATTTTCACCGAGTCAGGTGACCCATTAGTCCTCAAGGATGATGAAACTCTAACCTTAAAGGAAGTAATAGAAAAAAACGATGCTTCTAAATGGAATGAATCCATGAATTTTGGGAGGATTCTATGTTCCAAAATCATGGATGATGTAAAGCCCATTGGATGCAAATGGGAATTCAAAAAGAAGGTGGACATGGATGGTGAGGTTAAAACATTTAAATCAAGAAATGTTACAAAGGGTTTTAGGCAACATCAAGGCATTGAATATCATGGAAACGTTTCACCATTAGAAATGCATAAATCCATCAGAATATTACATGAAATAGAATCATTTCATGATTATGAAATATAGAAAATAGATGTCAAAAATAATTTTTTGAATGGGAAGTTGGTTAAAGACATCTATATGACTCAACCCGAATGGATTTTCAAGTAAAAGAATGCCAATAAATTATTCAAGCCATAGAGATCCATTTATGGATTGATGTTGGCATCACAGTCATGTAATGTTCATTTTGATGTGGGCATAAGATAATTGTTTTCTCAAAGATGAAAGTGATCCTTGTATCTATTAAAAGGATTATGTTAATTCCGTCATATTCCTTGTGTTATATGTTTATGACATATTAATTATAGGAAACAAGGTGCAAGTCATATAGTCATTTATGACATGGTTAAATGAATGCTTCTCCATAAAAAACTTTGGTGAAGCGACATATATTCTAGGGATCAAGATCTGTCAAGATAGATCTCGAAGGATACTTGGGATAATTTAAAGTGCATATTTTGATAATTTAATAAAAAGTTACAATATAGAACAATAAATGATATTATTATAGCCTATATAACATGGTATAAATCTCTCCATGAAAATCTATCCACAAACACAATAGGGGATTGATAGAATGAATAGAATCCTTTATTCCTTGGTTGTGGGTTCTATCATGTATGTCATGATATGTACTAGGTTCGATGTCTCCTTTTCTTTATGCATGGTGGGTATATATCAGGAAAATCTAGGAGAGCTACATTAGGAAGCTATTAAAACTACCCTAATGTACTTGAGGTGTATTAAGGACATGATCCTGGTATATGAAGGATATGAGGAACTAGTAGTTAAAGGATGCACTAATGTGAATGGTGGTGGAGTGAGCTGGAGATGCTCGAAGAAAGCTATGGTTTCTGATTATCCAGAAGTGTACGAATATATTGCAACTTCCAATGAAATAAAGGAAAATTTCTAGATATGTATCTTTATCTCTGAAATTGGTGTTTTTCCTAGCAGTGCAAACCTTGATCAAGAATATTATGATAATACTGCTACAGGGGTGATTTCCAATGAGCCCAGGACTCAACAAAGGGCAAAGCATATTCTTTGGAAGTTTCATCTCTTGAGGGATTTTACTCAAATAGGTGAAGACATAGTTAGTAGAGTATCCTCAAAGGACAATGTGGCAGACCCCCTGACTAAATAGATTTCTCATTAGAAGCATGATTCTCATGTGAGAGATAGTAGATTGAAACCAGTTAGCAGTTGGATTGAGTGAATGTGGGGGTGTTAAAAGGGGGTTCCCTTGAACCAACAAGTGTTTTAAATTGATAAATGCTACATGTATGATGTTTTTTATATATACATGTGTTTAACATAACATAATAGTTTAAATAATTCTGAATCCACTTTGAATAGGTAATTTTTATTAGATTACATGTTGTATCAAAGGGTTATAGTAGATACCAGGCTATATTGAGAACCACGAGATGCCATGATAGTAATTTTAATGTATGGTAAAGTGGTCCAGTTACATAATGCTTATAGTACACAGATTTTGTGAGACCATTAGGTGCTTAGGTCTTATAAGCATTGAGACATCTTCTCATAATGTTCTCACTTGATGATCTCTAGTTATTGCGATCATGAGGACTAACCCACATAATAAGAACACAACATGTTTTTGGTGTCATTATTCATTCTTATATATGGAAATGTGTAATGCTCTACTGAATTGAGATAATTATCAACATATTTCATTTAACTGCATATTTTGATGAAAGGATAAAACCTTGGTGATAAAGTCATGGTGAGGTAGTTCGTGTTGGGTACATCATTAATGACATGACATTGATTGAATATTTAAGATAGGATTTTGTGCTTCTGAGTTGAGGAAGAGATATCTCGTTTATAGTTGATTAGGATGGTTTCACCTTCATTAAATCCATGGTCATGGTAGTGGATGTTAAGAACATCCATACATATCAAAAAATAAAATAAATCAATATAAAGGATGATGACGCTAGTGTGCATTCTTCATTATTGATATATTGATGAAGAAAGGATTGTATTACACATACCTTGTTCATAGGAAGGTATTCGTTTCTTTTTCATTACCTTATCATTATAGGGGACTCAATGGGTTGCAAGACCCCGCTCTAGGTCAGTGAATATTATTCATTGCTATTAGATAAGGGCCTAGAGGGTCACACACTATAGCGATTTGAGAATCTTCCCTACCCATGGAATTTGGATATAGATCTTTGTGGGACCCACCATGGGGTCGGAGTATTATCCAAGTTCTAGGGATCTCCAAATAATAAATAAATTCTTTAATTAATCATTTATGGAATAATTTATTACATTTATTTACAAAATATATTTACAAGGGATTAAGTAAATACAAAGATAAAATTTTATTTGAACAGATTCAAATATCCAGGATTTGTTTAATATTTTCAGGAGATGTGAGTTGATATATAGACTCCTGTTTATCAGGCCTTATATATTTAATATATACTGCAGTTAGTGATAAAATTATAAAAATTGATGATGGATTCATTTAATTTGCCATAAATAAATATCTACAATAATTATACCATGAATATCTATTACACGGGGGGTCAGGAACCCATATCGGTTATTTTAGATATTCCCTCTATAAGTAAGAGAGAGGTTCTTCCCCTAAAGTTATTCATGTGTTAGAATTGAGATCCTCTCTCTCCTCCAAGATTCTAGAGATAGATTCTCTCAATCAAGGAAGATATCTAAGCTCATCTTTCTTGGATCAAATATTCTTATCTTGCGGTGATCATCGTTGCGTCAGAGAGATCGTTAGTGTACCACGCTAGCACCTAAATTCCAATGAACGATGCACGAGCAGATTTAAGAGGCATGTGTGGATAATCTAGAGGGCTTCAACGTCAGATTCTTTGAGCAACGGTCACCGACATCCTATGACAGACTTTCAGACGTCAGGTCCGAACAAGGTACATGTTAGATTTATTTTTGAGCTCTATCAAATCCATATGTGGTCCTCAAACCTTATCACGATAATATCACCAGAGTCAAAATTGTTATGTTTCTCCCGTGATGCAAAAAAATTTAAATTTCAGGCCCATTGGAGTCTGCTACCCGTCCCAATACCTAACACATATATATAAACAACTATTAGTAAAAAGTCAAGGCATTTAATTTTAAAAATAATAATGCCTAAGTCATCATGTAATTATTGGACATGTAATTATATGATCTTATTCATGATGGTTTCATGCACATAAATCCCATAAAATTTTAACCAAAATACCAAAACTAGTAACTAGGAATTCCCTTACCTGTGTGTAGGCTGGGAATATGGATACTCTAAAACTTGAGTTCTATATAGAATCTCTCCATTCTAGCATGTCGAAGAATAGAAAACAATAAAAGAAAGGAATATGAAAAATTGATACCACCTTTTAACACCTTGTCTGGAATCACCAAGAATAGTCCAAAGTGCCATATAAGCTCATGCACACCTTCTTGTATGCGAGAGGCTGACAACTAGAGGAGAGGTTATAAATTAGTGTTTGGATGTAACTCCCCGAGATTTTCTGAAAAATATTCTTTTTAATTTTATTGATGTCTTGTGTTGTATGCTACAATAAAAGGATATTTCACTACACCCATCCCTGACATGGCTTGTATTACACGCAATCGCGACCTTCCTTGATAGCTTGCATCGTATGCAATACCGAGTTTCACTAAACAATGTTATGCTATTAAAATATTATTAAAACTAGCCGTTATGAATAGTATTACCCACTTTTTAAAATTTTGTAAATTTTATCTTTCAAAATGGACTTCATTTTTGGAATCATAATATCGAAATGATCCTAGGGTGAATTGTTGGTATTTTTCTGAAAACTATCAATTTTTGATGAATAGTGAAGAAAGTGGGTTACTATTTAAAAACCGACTTTTTATTTAAATAATTATTTATTTTATTTAAATTTATTTTTTGTCAAAATTGATACATAATACCTATATAAGTTCAATGTAATTTATTTGAGTCATTTTATAAAAAATTTAGATATATAAAAATTTTATTGAACATTTCACCGTCTTTTACCCACCTCCTAGGAGAATTTTGAAATTCACATAAAACATAATTTTACCGCTTCTGTGAGTGGAATTTCGAAAATCTGAGAGACATCGTTAATATCAAGGACTAAAATGGGGTTAAATGCGATGAAAATAATTTTTGTTGAATAGTAACTTTTTACTTTTATTTACCACGGTTAAAAGTAAATAGGGTAATTAAGGGTAAAAATGATATTATTATTACCCTAACAAATGTCCTAATTCTATTGTATAAGTGTAATTAGACCAAAAACAACCTTATTAATAAAATATGAGCATTTAGGTCCACTTGGATTAGATTAGGACAATTAATATTATTTTATTTAAAGAATAGTTAAAATAGTTAAAATCAATGTTTAATGACTAAAACATTTTTAATATAAGGTTATACATAAGATAAATTAGACTATAAATATTAATTAGAAACCTAAAAATTTTACTACATAAAGGTATTTTATTTATAATTTTTAGACATTAAATAATTTAATTTATTTATGACACAATGATGAACAGTAATTATCTTATTAATGAAATATTGACATAATTGATGTTATAAATACCAAAATAAATGTAATTTGAGACTTTTTATGAATTACAATAATTTTATAGGTTAATATGACTTGTTATTATTGATTTAATTAACTTTGTTCGAACTAATCATTCTGTTATGATTTTTAGAAAAATCAAGTACCAAATAGTGTCAAAATTGACATAAAATAGTTTTTGAAACAAATATTATATTATTAATTGTTATTTTATTTCTAAAAATATATGGTTCGGAAAAATGACTTATATAAGGTTATATATATTAATAATAAAAAACTTGGTGTTCGTTTTTCTTGTTATAGTAAGTTTATTAACCTTATAGTGTAAGAAAAAAAGATGACACGGTAAAAGTAAAATTATTTAACTTAAAGATAAATCTAAATGATAAGGTTAAAAAAGAAACTCAAACATGTATAAATTCTATTGGATGAGATTATTTAGAGCCATACCCACCTTATCTTTGAAATAAATCCATTTGTATCTTTTATAAACCGAATATTACTTTATTATAAAATAATATTTTAAGTTTTTCCAATGGTGCCCCTCTCCTCCCATATAAAAAAGGGCACCCATTACCTCTTCTCTTCACACCCTTTTGTGCGTTGAAGCTCGGCCAAACCCTACCCATTTCTCTTCTCCACTTATCTAGAAACATTTGGGATGTTCTGTTTTTCTCAAAAGACCAAATCTACTTACATAAGAGGAAGCTTAAAGGAGGTGCGTCAAAGAAGAGGTAATCTCTTCTTCCGATTCTATCAAGTTTCTTTCTTCTTCTACTTCTTCTTATTTAGTTGTTTCATCATAAAGTAATAACATCAGTATCAATCATATACTGATATTTTATTATAAATATAAAACAACCCTATTTCATCTTCTATCCATCCTACGGAAAATGAAATCACCGCGCGTGCGTACGTATGGAATACCGTCTCCATGCCGTGGTGTAATCTTTTTTCGACCACCACCTTACTTGGATGGGTATAATGGTGTAAATAAATAACTATATATGATTATTGTAAAGTGATATTGATTCTTAAATATTATACACTTAAATACAATTCTACGATCATGGGAATGATATCATCGCTCGTGCGTACGTACGGACTACCGTCTCCACGATGCGATGAGATTCATTCTCCATGTTAACCATTCAATAATGATTATAAAGTATATATAAGGAATAATAATGAAATATATGACATAATTAAGCAAATGTATATATATATATATATATATACATGTCATCTACTTACTTCCATTCAAGTCAATAAGGGAAGGAAAACAACGTTCATGCGTACGTATGGCCTACGGACTCCATGAATGGTGTGTTTCATTTCATTTATCTATCTATTATATATATATATACTGAATATATATGATATATAAATCATGATTTACATTTTGGAAATATGTAAATAATGATATATGTAAAAATAATATCAAGAACAATAAGTCTAAACATGAACGATAAATGAAACAATTTTACCCAAAACGTTACTTTAACATGGAATTGACAAATGAATGGGTAATATTAATACCTAAGTGAACCATATATGATATAATAACAATGAATATGATTCTGTAATAAGTCAATGACATTATTTAAATCATTATACAGGAGGTTCGGATACATACGAAGCATATCAGACATAAGTAAAGGGATAATAAATCCAATCTCATTCTTATCCGAGATTGTTTATTCGTAAGTATTTACTTGGGTTATGTTTATTACCCATGTCCATATGTTTTCAAAATATTTTCATAAAATGTTTACTTTTCATCCATCTATGTTTAATGTCATTCTTACCCTTTTTTTACTTTTACCACATCGTATGGAAGGAATCTTTCTTTTGTTTACCATACAAGGTACTTTTTGACTTTTCCGACAAAAGTACGAGAAGAATGTTATTTTTAACATATACAGTGTGAAAGGATTTTTACAGTTTCATAACACCTCATTTTCATGAAGCTTAATCTACAATATTTTATGAAAATTTTAAACAAAATACTTTTCTTTTAAAATTGCATGGAATTTTTTGAAAAGAAAAGTATTTTGAAGAAGAAAGGATATTTTCCTCAAGAATTCATTTCAAGTGTTTTATCAAAACCATTTTCCTTCTAAGGTGACATTATTTCATATGTGTATGTTTAAAGTATAATGTCTCTATTATTTACATGGTTTCAAATTTCTTGTGATGAAACGATATCCATTTATTTTATATGGATTATGTTATGATGGGATGATGTTTATGAAACCCATTTTTTTACTTTGGGTTATGATGAATGATTTATGTTTATATTGTGGCATAAGTAAGAATGATTTCATTATGAGATGGGTGGGACCTATATCTCCCTCCAACGCAATGGGTAAAGATTTATATCTCATGAGATAGACATGGCTGGAATGGTATGTTAATTCGGTTTAGTGTTACAGGACTAGAACGAGGAGTGAACTCGATTCAGAATGGTACTTTTTCCACTAAGATTGTCTTGGCAGCAATGCCTTGGCTACTATGGAAATCATAACATATTATACATGGATTCCACAATTACATGTTTTATTACCATGCTAATTTATCATGACTAATGTTCCTTTATGATCTATTCTTTGTGTACTTCCATGATTTATGTCATTTCTCATGATTTTGATGTTTAGATTTTATGTTCAAGTTTTTTCATTCTAATTTTTATGGATTGTTTTATGTTCTTTTTGCTTACCCTTACTGAGAATTTGAGCTCACCCTTTATATTCTTTCTTTTCCCAAGGATTTAAAGAAAGCTTTTAGGTAAGAAAACAAAAAGGGGAAGATCTTTATGGGAGATGTTGAAGATCTTTCACAATGATTAGAAGATTATTTTCAAAGTTTCCAAAGACACTAAACTATTACGGTCCTTGTGTGTCTATTTTCGTTATGTACTATGTATTCAAAAAAAGTAATGTAATGTCTAGGTACGTCAAGCTTTGGGTCTCTAAAGTTGGTATCAGAGGAAATGTTTAGTTAACCTTGGGAAACTAGGATGAGAAAAATTTAGTGATATCCCTAGAGATATTTCTTTGGTATGTCTAGGGATATCCCTATGGTTAAGTATAAGTATAGAATATAGTACTAGAATGATTGTAATGATATTAGGATTAAACCTAAGATGTTAGATATTGAAGGTAATCACACCTTATTATATTGTTATCCTAGCATGATTTTTTCCTCTCACACTGTTCTTTTTTGGTTTTAGACAATGGATAGAACCCGAAGGAACCGTGTTGATCAATGTAATGGAAAATGGAATGATTTTCCTCCCGAGCAACCAAATGTGATGGGAGATAGAGTGGAAAATCTTATTTCTATACTTACACAAGCTATTAATCATTCTGGATTTCCAAATGATCAGATAAGGGAAAAATATTCTATTGAGTCCTTTATGAGGCAACGTCGACCTTCTTTCAATGGGTCTTCTGATCCACTTGTTGCTGAACAGTGGATCAGTACCATTGTAAAGATATTTTCTATACTTCACTATTCAAAACATGAAAAAGTCATTTTAGCTGTTTACCATTTAGAAGGTGAAGCAGACCAGTGTTGGAATCTAATTAAGAATACAAGGCCCCATGATGAAATTGAATCCATGGATTGGGACAAGTTCAAGAACTTGTTTTTCAGTAAGTACTTCCCTCGTATTCTTTGAACAATGATGGAAAAGGAGTTTCTTGAGCTTAAGCAGAAGGATGATGAATCTGTTGGAATATACGAAGAGAATTTTACAAGAGTTGCAAGGTATGCATATGGCTTTATCATCCAACTTGAAAGTAAAGAAGATCGATTTTTCAGTGGCTTAAAACCAATTCTTCGAAGGGAATTAGCTATAAGAGACTTCGGTAGCTATGAAGAAATTGTGTGTTGTGCTATAAAGGTAGAACTGGAAGTTGGTGTAACATATCAATCTCATGGTTTTGACACGAAATGAAAGATGGAGTTCAAGGAGAAATCTAAGAATAATGGTGAAAAGAAGATGAATGTTTCTTTATGATCAAAGTGTGGAAAGATTCATGGTGGAGATTGTCTTAAAGGGACTACAAAACGTTTTAAGTGTGGAAAAGAAGGTCATCGAGCATCTGAGTGTCGAAGTAATGAAAAAAGGGTTGTTAATGATGTTAATAAAGAAATGACTGTAGAGAACGCACCACCAACACTTCAATGCTTCAAGTGAAAGGGAATGGGGAATTATGCTAATCAATGCCCTAATGCAAGGGTTAATGATGATCAACATGAGAAACCTCTTAGGGCAAAGGATAAAGGGAAGTCATATGTGATCACTATTTTTGATGTTGAGTATGACAATGATGTTATGTAATGATTAAGTGTTTATGTAATGGGATTTTAAAATAGTATCATGAAATCTCATTTATAGTATCGTGGAATTTTGGAATATATGTGTATTGGTACATTGTGGTTTTCTATAAGAATATGGAGCCGGTAACCATGAAAAGTAATTCAAATATTTTGGAAAGCAGATGATATGCGCATAATGAAGGGATAAGTTGAAAATAAATTGTTTGATAGTATTCATGAGGTCATGATTGATATAAGGACTAAGTGATATCATGGTTTGAGTATATATAGAATTTTGAGGATTTTGGTATGTGGAAAGTGTAAACTTTTAACTGCATTCATGTTTTCACTAAGGTTCAATGGGTATTCATTTTTCAAGATAATACATTATTAAGGACTTAGAATGTTTGGAATGTGACCAAAAAGATATATCGTATGATATATGGGGGATAAATTATTCTATTCACGTACTTGTTATGTGACCTCTAAAGTAATCATTTTATTTACATTATGAGATTAGACCGAAGTATTTTCGATAATCTTAAAGGTTGGAATGGATTAAGTTAGACATCAGATAGAATTGTTTAAGGGTAGATTTTTTTTGATATTATTTATGAAATGTTATAATAATGTAGTTTTAGAAAAGGGATAACGTGTAGGATGAGCGAAAACCCGTCGCATCGGACAAGGCTGTGGGAATCGAACTGACAACTGAAGTGCGACAGGCCTTTATCACCTAACACTGGCCTATAAGAAGTCCATGTTTAGTAGAAACTAGTTTTACTATATTAAGCAATATGATATATGAAGTATAAGTCCTTTTTAGGAACCATATATGATTAATCTCACTATAGATGGACTTATATATTTTTGATTACTTTTTCTAACCTTTTGTTTAAGACAGATGAAATGACCCATCATTCTATCACATGGTCTGCTAACACTTCACGAATGAAAAAATCAACTTAATTTCTTTAAGAGATGAAGTGGAAATTGTCCAATGAACGACCAATGGTGAGACTGTATCAAAATCAAGAAAGTATTTCTTCTAATTCCAATTTCTTCAAATTTAGAGAAATGATCATGAAAACCAAAAATGTTGTCCTAGTGCCCTTATATATGATGAATCAGACGGTACCTTAGATCATCACAAATCTATGGCTTTGTGATTGTTGGATTTTTCATAGCCATGTTCTTTACCACTCTCCATCAGAACATGATGGTTAGATTTCTCTTCCATATCCATATTTTCACCTATGTTCTCCTATGTGGAAACCCAGAGATTAGTTAATTTGGGTAATCTTTAGGTTTCATACTTTAGTTTTTAAAGATTTGTTTTGGTATTCCATTTTACGATGTGGGTTTCTATTAAAAAAACTTTCGAGTAGTAAACAATTTATAACCCCGACGAATTTCGAGGTAGAATGTAACACCCTGAGATTTTATGAAAAATATTCTTTTTAATTTTATTGATGTCTTGTGTTGTAAAATACACCAAAAGGAGGTTGCACTACATGCATCCCTGACATGGATTTCATCACACGCAATAGCGACCTTCCTCGATATCTTGCGTCGTACGCAATACCGAGTTTCACTAAACAACGATATTCTATTAAAATATTATAAAAACACGTCTTTATGAATAGAAATACCCAATTATTGAAATTTTATAAATTTTATCTTTCAAAATGGACTTCATATTTGGATTCATAAAATCAAAATTAGCCTAGGGTGAATTTTTGGTATTTTTCTGAAAACGTTCAATTTTTGATGAATAGTGAAAACACTAGGTTACTATTTAAAACCCAACTTTTTATTTAAATAATTGTTTATTTTATTTAAAATTATTTTAGGTCAAAATAGATACATAATACCTATATAAGTTCAATTTAATTCATTAGAGTCATTTTATAATAATTGTAGATATATAAAAAGTTTATTGAACTTTTCACCGTCTTTTACCCACCTCCTAGGAGAATTTGGAAATTCACATAAAACAAAATTTTACCGCTTCTGTGAGTGGAATTTAAAAAATCAGAGAGACACTGTAAATATCAAGGACTAAAATGTGGTACAATGAGATGAAAATAATTTTTGGTGAATAGTAACGTTTTACTTTTATTTACCACGGTTAAAAGTAAATAGGGTAATTAAGGGTAAAAATTATATTATTATTACCCTAACACATGTCCTAATTCTATTAGATAAGTTTAATTCGACCAAAAACAACATTATGAATAAACTATGACCGTTTAGGTCTACATGGATTAGATTAGGACATTTAATATTATTTTATTTAAATAATAGTTAAAATAGTAAAAATCAATGTTTAATAACTAAAACATTTTTAATATAGGGTTATACATAAGATAAATTAGACTATAAATATTAATTAGAAAGATAAAAATATTTCCTACATAATGGTAATTTATTTATAATTTTTAGACATTAAATAATTTAATTTATTTATGACACAATGATGTTGAAGTAATTATCTTATTAATGAAATATTCACATAATTAGTGTTATAAATACCAAAATAAATTTACTTTGAGACTTTTTATTAATTAAACTAATTTTCTAGGTTAATATGACATTTTAGTATTTATTTCATTATGTTTTTTCTAACTAATCATTCTGTTATGATTTTCACAAAAATCAATTACCAAATAGTGTCAAAATTGACATAAAAACGTTTTTAAAACAAATATTATATTATTAATTATTATTTTATTCCTAGATATATACGGTTTGGCCCAATGACTTAGATAAGGTTATATATATTAATAATAAACAACTTGGGGTTCTTTTGGCTTGTTATAGTATGTTTATTATTCTTATAGTGTAAGAAAACAAGAAGACATGGTAAAAGTAAAATTATTTAACATAAAGTTAAATCGAAATAATAGGGTTAAAATAGAAACCTAAACTTGTATAAATTCTATTGGATGATAGGATTTCGACAAATCCCCACCTTATCTTTGAAATAAATCAATTTGGGTCTATTATAAACGGAATATGACATTATTATAAAATAATAGTTTAAGTTTTTCCAAAGGTGCCCTTCTCCTCCCTTATGAAAAGGGCACCCCTTCCCTCTTCTCTTAAAACCCTTTTGTGCCTTTAATCTCATCTAACCCCTGCCCCTTTCTCTTATCCACTTCCCTAGAAAAATTCTGGAAGTTCTGAGGTTATGAAAAGACCAACTCTACTTCCATAAGAGGATGCTTAAAGGAGGTGCATCGAAGAAGAGGTAATCTCTTCTTACGATTCTCTCAAGTTTCTTTCTTCTTCTACTTCCTCTTCTTTAGTTGTTTCATCATAAATTAATAACATCAGTATCACTAATATTCGGATATGTTATTATAAATATTAAAACACCCTATTTGACCTTCTATCCATCCTACGGAAAACGAAATCACCGTGCGTGCGTACATACGGAATACCGTCTCCACGCTGTGGTGTAATCTGTTTTCGACCACCACCTTACTTGTATGGGTATAATGGTGTAAATAAATAAATATATATGATTATTTTAAAGTGATATATATTCTTAAATATTATACACTTCAATTCAATTCCACGATCATGGGAATGATATCATCGCTCGTGCGTACGTACGGACTACCGTCTCCACGACGCGATGAGATTCATTCTCCATGTTAACCGTTCAAGAAGGATTATAAAGTATATATAATGAATAATAATTAAATATATGACCTTATTAAGATAATGTATTTATGTATATATATATATATATTCCATCTACTTACTTCCATTCATGTCAATAAGGAAAGGAAAACATCATTCATACTTACGTACGGCCAACCGTCTCCATAAACGGTGTGTTTCATTTCATTTATCTATATATTATATATATATATATATATATATACTTAATATATATGATATATAAATCATGTTTTACATTCTGGAAGTAAGTAATTCATGATATAATTAATAATAATATCAAGAACAACAAGTCCAAAAACATATGATAAATGAAACAATTTTACCCAAAATGCTACTTTAACATGGAATTGACAAATGAACGGGTAATATAAATACCTAAGTGAACCATATATGATATAATAAAAATGAATATTATTTTGTAATAAGTCAATGAAATTATTTAAATCATTATACTGGAGGTTTGGATACATATGAAGCATATCAGACATAAGTTAAGGGATAATTATTCCAATCTCATTCTTATCTGAGATTGTTTATTCGTATGTATTTACTGGGGTTATGTTTATTACCCATGTCCATATGTTCTCAAAATGTTTTCGTAAAATGTTTAATTTTCATCCATGTATGTTTAAATTCATTATTACCCTTTTTTACTTTTATTACATCGTATGGAAGGAATCTTTCTTTTGTTTACCATACGTGGTATTTTTTGACTTTTCTGACAAAAGTACGAGAAGAATTTTATATTTAACTTATACGGTGTGAATGGATTTTTACGGTTTCATAACGCCTCATTTTAATGAAGATTACTCTACAAGATTTTAAGGCTATTTTCAAGAAAATAATTTTCTTCTAAAATTGCATGGAATTTTGTGAAAAGAAAATGATTTTGAAGAAGAAAGGATATTTTCCTCAAGAATTGATTTCTAGTGTTTTATCAAAACCATTTTCCATATAAGGTGACATTATTTCATATGTGTATGTTTCAATTATAATATCTCTATTATTTACATGGTTTCACTTTTTTTATGATGAAACGATATCCATTTGTTTTATATGGATTATGTTATGATGGGATGATGTTTATGAAACCCATTTTAATTCTTTGGGTTATGATGAGTGATTTATGTTTATATTATGGCACAAGTAAGAATGATTTAATTATGAGATTTGTGGGACCTATATCTCCCTCCAATGCATTGGGTAAAGATTTATATCTCATGATATATACATGGCTGGAATGATATGTTTACAGGACTGGAATGAGGAGTGAACTCTACTCAGAATGGGACTTTGTCCACTAAGATGGTCTTGGCAGCAATGCCTTGGATACCATGGAAATCATAACATGTTCTTAATGTATGCCACAATTACATGTTTTATTACCATGCTAGTTTATCATTGCTAATGTTCCTTTATGATCTATGCTTTGTGTACTTCCAAGATTTTTGTCGTTGCTCATGATTTTGATGCTTAGATTTTATGTTCAAGTTTTTGTATTCGAATGTTTATGGATTGTTTTATATTCTCTATGATTGCCCTTACTAATCATTTGAGCTCACCCTTTATATGTTTTCTTTTCATCTGGATTTAAAGTAAGGTTTTAGGTAAGAAAACAAAAAGGGGAATATTTTTATGGGAGATGTTGAAAATCTTTCACCACGATTAGAAGATTATTTTCTGAGTTTCCAAAGACACTAAACTATTACGGTCCTTGTGTGTTTGTTTTCATTATATATTAAGTATTCCGCAAAAGTAATGTAATTTCCAAGTAAGTCAAGCTTTGGGTCTCTACATTGGAGAATACACCATTGGTGTTCATATCTATAATTAGATAAATAACATCATCAACACAATCCCCATAACAAAATATCTAAAATTACAATGAATTAATTCTATAATAGATTAGAAGTTAGTTTATATAATGATAACAAATAGACCCACGATATGTCATGTAAACAGGAATAACATTACAGCTGGAAAAAAATATATCTTGGTAGCAATTTGGAGTTTTATTCAATGATTAATTTTTATCCTAACATTATTTACCTAAAACACCTGTGGAGAGGACCTTTCCCTTTTGTGGAACCATGATTAAGAAGTCTTCATGGACACTATGATACTCATTTAGGGTGTGAATATAACCCAGTTAGACCGCCTAAAGTCATCCTTAAAATAAGTTCACATGTAAAATAGGTGTAATATATGATAACAAAAAAATGTAAAACCATTAAATTAACGAATAATATGTCCTACGGTCCCATTCATACCACGCTTCCATGAACCACAAATGCACCTAATTTAGATCCATGCAAGAAGCATGTTCGTAATAGAATTCGTGATCTTTGGTTGGCTATAAGTTAACTCTTATATAATTATGTATCCATAATTCAATAGAGACTTATGTTTGTCTATAATATCCTCAACCCCATATCAATCTTGAGTCAGTCCATAAGGAAATTGTACCCATACCCCACCTGTCGGTCTATCCACATAGTCTTCATATCATGATGTAGCCTCATTTCATTCTGTATAATTTTTATACACCTACCCTATGTCTCAATCCATCTTCACTATCCTCTCACGTCACACACTCTCCCCCACTATTGACTAACCAATCAATGACATTCCACCTATCATTTTCTTCTAAAATCAAATTATCCTGAGGCTATACATCCATACACAATAGGGAATAACACATTTTGATAAAAAAATACAATATAAAGATAAATTATCAATATCCAAACACCCACATATATGATCATACTCAAGCATGGGTCTCACCGGATACACACACTTAGATATTTGATCATTATCAATCTTGGGTCTTAGGGGATACAAACACACATATGATCAAAACAAAGCAAGGTTCAAAGAACAAAAACACAAAAACATCATATATGAAAAAAATATATAAAACAAACCTATATGGTAAGAATATTCCAACCAAAAATGTTTTTTTTAATGTTAAGATTTTACAAGGAGAAAAAATAAACATACACTCGTACACCAATTAGATCAACCCCACATTCCAATGATCCTTTAATCGATCCCAAATAATCAAAAATGATATTCTATAAAAACATACAAGAAATAGATAGTTAAATAGGATTATATATGTTATTAATCTTATGATAAGAAAGGAAGACCAATTTTATTAGGAGATAAAGTCACCTAAAATCATCAAGAGATGATCCTCAAACATCAAGTATTGAGACAATAGTTCGCGGGCATGAAGTGCTCTTGAATAATCCCATGATTCATCCAATTTACAATAGAAAGGTGTGGGAAAAGGATGGGTTATAAGGGACATATAAATATATTGGTAATTTTGAATAATAGGATTCGTGGAACAACACATATTTTTACACCACAATGGGTACGAAATCCGTAAGGACTATAGCATAAGGTAGATAGCCACACCACAATTGTGCCTAGTCAAAAAGCATGTCTAGAATCTTGGTTGTGTTCAATAATGAGATCCTATAACCCAATAGAAAAGAACATCGAATATTTTACTTCATTACATCATATCAGTTAATCCCTTTTAAAGACACCATTTCATTTTCGACACTTCATATTGTAGTTATAAAAGATTTGGATAATCTATCGGAACCCACCTTCCAAGGATTCATAACATATCCAATTTTCCAAATCAGGAATATAAAAAAATAACTAGAGACACACAACTAGATATTAGACCATATTTATAAATCCATTCCACTATCAAATTCTCCATGGCATAAAATAAGCGCCAAATTGTATGATTAAGATTAACCTAAAAAATCAATTCAACTTCCCCTTCACTCCTTCATAACCAACCATATTACATATCATAGAATTTGATAATGTTATAATTATAAATAAAATAAATATTTTGATGAATTCTCATTTTAAAAATAAATTAATATGTATGATATATTCAATATACCATAACGATAAACATAACCATGATAAATATTTTTCAACCCGATATATTATTTTTGGTATAGTAAGTTTCATTTCATGGTCCACCTCTAGTTTAAATATTTGAATCTGATATAAAAATAATGTTAATGTATGTATAATATCTCATATATTGTAAAATTTTAGTTTAATTCTTATATCTATTAGATTACATATAAATAAAATTTTTGGTATATTTCATGATCTTTACATCTTGTGGATTATTATTATCGTCCTTTATCTATTATACAGTTCTTGGTGGTTTGAATTTTATTTGTTGTGCATGTTAATTTGTTGATGATAGAGTTTTGTGTCACTTGGAAAATTTATAAAACAATTTATGAAAAATATTTATGTCTAGTATAATTCAAAATAATAAAACATAACATCTTAAACATTGAATAATATATATATATAATTATATTTTACAGTGATAATAATTTTTTTGAATTTTTGAAATGTATGAATATTTAATATATAACATATTATCTATTACATGTTCATATGGTTATCATTATTTTTACTATAATAATTTTATACTTTTTAAAAAAATTATCTATTTTTTGGAATATTTCAATAATATAACTCAAAATAAACTTATTTTTTAAAAATATAATAGTTGTAGTTTGCATAAAATTATGTGATAACTTACACAATTAAATTTTTAAAATCAAATCATTTATCGCACCACTGTAATTCATTTCAATGATCACAAACCCCATAAAATAAAACGATTTTATAATCTTAAAAAGTGTGATTAAATTATAGAAACAACATTAAGATTTTATTCTCTTCTGCAAGATAAGACCAGTTGATAAATAATTAATTGTTTTAGGTAAAAAAATATAAATTAAAATTTATCCATTATTTCTCCAATTTTATTTGATTTTTAAAAATTAATCAAATAAATAAATAAACACATCAATTTAAAACAACTAATTATAAGTTTTACTAAAATAAATTAATGATATATATTATTAAATATTTTATTTATATAAATTTTAATATGTTAGCAGATGTAAAAAACAAATCTATAATAGTTGACTCTATAATATAAAGTATACCAATAAAATCATTAAGATTAAAATTCAAGGAAAATAAATGAATGAAAACATCCATTCTTAAGAATGTGTGTAAGAATTGTGTGCTTTAACATTTGAGGGTTTTTTAAATTGATTGGTTTATAGGTGATAGGTTCTTGTCCTCTAATTGGTGGTCTGATTTTGATAATTTAACTTTGGATTTTCCTTTGGGTTCAATATAGGTCATTTCCGGTAGTGGGTCATCACAATAATATTATGTTACTGAGTTTTATTTTATATATCTCAAAAAAGATTTAGGGATTGAAAGGATAAATAAATGGATTTGTTGAAGATATAATATATATCCTTAAAAATATGGTATAGATGGATTAGATGAATACAATACCCTTATTTTTAAATTTATTCTAATGTAGTTTTGATCCCATGATGTGATTAATTTTTTTAATATTATTGAGTAAATATAAGAAAGGAACTGAAAATGGTTTTTACTCGCATTTCAATAATGTTTTTTACAATGAATTTCTAGGATTAGAGCCACATCATAGTTAATATAATTTATAATTTCATTAAATCCTTTTTTATAAAAATGTAAACAATCAACCTTTATGTTTGTGATCTCATTTATGGATAAATGAAAAATTAAACATTACATCAATTATATGTCCCTATAATTCATGATTTTTATCATCACATATAAAATCCTATTTTCTATTTATTTTTTTAACAATTAAGAATTATTAAAATATTATATATATATTTTTCATACTCATTTTAGTTCATTAATCTGTTCCCATAGAGTTTTAAATATATCCAAAATATCATTTAATTATTTTATAAAAACATGAATTTTATTTCTATTAATAGTAATTAATCCATAAATTATTCTTCTCTATAACATTAATTTATGTGATGATTTGATTTTTCCATTAATAAATGGAGTTGGTTCCCCATAACCAAATTTATCATTTAATTTTGATTAATATAACCTTTATTTTTTTTTCTACTTGTTATATTTTTATAACCTATTGAATTTAATTTTTCATTATTTATGTGAAAATATTCTCAGAGTATTCACGACATGAAGTGGTTATGGTAGTTCCCTTTTATAACTAGATTCCATAGATTACATGATTATATTATTAAATAATTTCACTATTTTCAATAGATATCTGTCTGATGGGACACAAATGATGTATAACTATCAAGTGTTGGAAGATAATAATTAATAACACTTTATATTAGGAATAAATCACATGGTTATCTCTTGAAATCGAGGTTGTGAGGATAGACCAACTAATAGGAGCATCACAGAATTAATGTGTTGTTATATGTTCATATCAACAAGTAGGTTTGTTGGTCCTCATACTTAAGATCATTATCAATTTGTATCACGATTCATATATTGAGAGGTCGTTTGTAATGAAATAAATGAATATATATCATTTCTTATAATATTCCATAAGTCATATAATATGATATGAATGAAATTCATATCATAGATTCTTATAAGATTATATCACAAAGCACATGGAATTATTTTGTTAGTCTTATATCATGTCTTATGATATGCCTTTGGATATATATTGAATTTAATGAAAATTTAAGCATATACTACATCTACCGGTATAGTTTTATTATGTTTGAATTAATAAAGATTGATTCATTATCACCTACCTGATTTTTTAATGTATTCAAATAACCCAAATCAATAAATTTACATCAATTTTGAGGTACTCACTACACCTTACATGATATGGTAGTTAATTATCTATTATCTTCATTCAATAAAGTATGTTTATTAGGGATTATAAAAGGTATGTGGTCCCTTCATTGATTTATATTGTAATTTATATGTCATATCCTAATAGATCATCATCTTAGGGAAACATTTGTCTCTCAATGATAGTGTATCACCCCTTTAGGGGTTTAAGTTCATCTCACTACAAATGAAGACCTACTAGATGGTGTATTCTTTTATTGGAAGAAGGAATTTAGCTTCCAAAACCATGATCCCTAATAAACATGTGTTGAAGAGTAAAATATATATTATATGTAAGTGCAAGTATTCCTGTTTTTATGTTCCTCGTTTTTATATATTTCAAATGTTAATGATTAATTAAGAATTTCCATGTGTTTCTAATTCTGAAAATAAAAAATTTGACAATATATATAAACCCATAAGTGGTATAGCACCCTTTTTATTTAGTGAATAAATAGGTTATTATCATTAATTATTGATGAATTTATTTTCATAAACCATTTCTTTCATACAGTAAAATATGATTCATCGTATTTTGTTAAATTTTTCAGTTGGAACATATAAAAATATATACCCTAATGTATAATATATTTTAAACACAAAGATTTACATTATTTCATAGGAAGAAATATATAATATTCCAAAAAATGATAAAATATAGGGTTTCTATAAAATATATTATCATAATGTTACTATTATATTCACTCTATCATAAAACAAGATATGAATTTGATGATAAAATTGAACATATTTGATGATTATAATTATATTATAAGATTATATATATCATAGAATATGATAAATACATCCCTTGTTTCTCTTATGTATTAATTTAATTTTATGACTACTAATAGGGTTATCATTCGTAAAATATTACAATGAAAAAATAGTAAAAAAATTAATTTTATATATTTTTGTTTATATTTTATAATGTGTTTATAAATTATAATTGTTTGTCTATGTAAAATGAAATTTTTATTTCTTAATAGTATAAAAAATGTAAATATTTATATCAAATGTTTTGGAAACTAATAAAAGATTTAATTTGATTGATTATTACTTTAGAATATTCAAGTTTATAAAGCTTTTAAGAAATGATAATATTTTATATGATTTATTTCTATAATAGATTTAATCTAGTATATTTTGAATCCCTGCATTACATACTAGGTGTGATTTTATAAGAATCAGTCTTCATCAGCCATATCCTTAATGAATGATTCAATATATAATCATGAATATAATTGTTAAATATAGATTATTCCGATTAGGTTTTAGAGTTATTATGAATTGTATTCTCCCTTGAGAGAATCCTATCTATGGAGTTGGGATTGGGGTTCAATATCCCTCTGGTTTTGTGTTATATTCATTTTATTGAAAAGTGGGTGTCAGTTATTTGTTCCTTGAGGCTTATCCATGTGTCATTATTTAGCATTATATAACACTAATCCTTTATATAAATATTTCTTATACAGAAGGAATGAGATGTATTTGGATATATATGAATATATTTGGTTTCTATTCTTGGATTTATAACACTATCTTTTTAGTTGTGTAAATAGTTACACAATAATATGGTTTTAACACAATAATTTAGTGGATAGAATACTTTTTGGAAAACTAAATAATTATGTTCAAGAATCAAAAAAGGAACAAAACATGAAATAATAATCATTCCGCGTGATGTAATTTATTTAATATACATGCGGTGTATGTTAAATTATAGAGTATTTTAAAGGAAAATCCTTTAAAATAATATATTTGAAATTCATTATAAGGAAATAACATGTCAGATCGTTGATTATCCATCTGGGTAGTTTCATGCCAAACTAGGGTGACCATGGATGATCTTATATAAGGATGGTGAGTTTTGTTTGTCCTATGGGTTAGGTAAAAACATTCTATTGTTAGCCTTAGGTGGAACTTAGTTTGGAAACTATAATTGGGTGTATACTATAGTAATATAGTTTAGTATTATCGATATGATGGATATGAAAAAATATATTTACACTCAAATATACAAGAATCAGAATTACTGTGATTGCAATGATTGCCTGCCAAAACCACTGATATCATGATTTTAATTCAAGAGAAAAGACATTTCTTAGTGAAATATGTATCTTTTATTAAAAAATGTATATAATACATTGGGTCATATTTTTTAGTGTGAGTATGTTTATTTAAATTAAATGGTGAAAATAAATAAAACATAACACTCACCCATAGATATTTATTTATTTTATATTATGTATTATTTCATGATAATAATTTGCAGATCCCTTATAGGAATAATATGCAATACTATTCTAGTTTGGAATCTACGATTGAGATGTTATCTCAAATACATTCATTCTATGTACCTAAATTTGAATGATATAGAAGTAAATTTCACCAACTCAAACTCATGGGTTTTTAACAAAAAAAATTCATCCCACCTTTGTAATGATTAATACATACTCAAATATATATGTGAATTGAAAAATGGAAAGCTCGGTCATTATGTTAGTAACAGAGAAAGTGTTGTTTCATTATATGTTTTCAATTATAATCTTACTTAACTAATTGTATTAGTTTCAAATTTAGAGAAATATTGTTATGTTCCTATCATATATAGAGTTTTGATTTCTTTATCTTATTTAGAAATGATATTATTTTCATTAATTATAAAGAATAAGTTTTTTTGTATATATTAAAATGAAATATTTTTCCCATTTGGAATATAGTAAAGGGATTATAGATTATATATACGGAAAATAGTATATATATAACCTTTTTTAATATGGATTTCATCATTAATTAAAATTCCTCCTATCATTAACATTGTCTCCTAAGTCATATAAAAGACTTGTATATCCAAACACCCCGTAGAGATAGATAATTGAATGAATTTTATAATGAATCATTTGAAAATTTGGAATTTTTTAATCAAGGAAAATTAAAAAATAACTTGTAAATATAAAATGTGAAAATGCTTATGTATTATTTGATATCATTTATAGTGATGATTATTGTAGAATGGGTACTCAAAAAAGTGGGTTTTTAGTACATCTTACATTTATTGACAATTTTAGTCGGTATGGTAATGTGTTTTTGATGACACATGTGTTTGAAACTTTTGATAGGTTAAAATAATTTCATACTGATGAATATAGATTATTAGAAAAAAAATTAATATTAAATGATCATATTGGGGGTGAATATTTTGGCTACTAAATCACTGATCATCACATAGATTAAAGAATTTTTTTAAAACTCACTTATCCAGGAACAACACAATATAATAGTGTATCTAAGAGGAGGTATTTCACCCTTTTAGACATGACTTGGTTGATTATGATTCAATGGGACCTTAATATTTCATTCTAGGGTTAAAATATAAACACTAATTTATTCCTATTTAAATTTATTTCATGTAAGGAAGATATAATTAAGCCATATGAGATATAGAATAGAAAAAAATAAATTAATTTGTTTACAAGGATTTTGGGTTGTGAATAATTGACACAATGATTGTATTTTACAAATATAGTAATTGATTTAGACAAATAATAATATTTTTATATTCCTAAATAAATAAAGGGACATTATTTCAATAACCCATCAGAATAAAAAGTGTTTGTGGCTCAAGATAGTGTATCCCATGAGAAACAACACATCAATAAAGTGTCCAGCAGAAGGAAAGTTGAACTTGTATAAGATTAAGAATAACTAGAATGGATTGTTCTTTAAAATAAGGTTTAGTCGGCTTCTCGAAGAGTAGTGGAAGAAGAACCAGCTCATGTGACACTAAAAAATCAATATTATAGTAGGAATCATCATATTGCTAATAGATATGCCTTTCTCATTGAAACTGAAAGTGAATTAATGTTTATAGGATATAAAACTACTACTTACTGAGAGGCCTTTGAGGGATTTGATTGAAAAAAGGTTAAATCCATGGAAACTAAAATGGGATATATAAAGAATAATGATTTCTGGAACATTTTAGATTCCCCTAAATGGGTGAAACCCATAGGGTGAAAGTGGGGTTTTTGGAATAAAACAAGAATGGATGGTAGACTCTCTACCCATAAATCAATCGAAGTCGAAAAGGGTTAGAATAAAATTCACTATATTGACTATGAAAAACCCTTTTCACCCTTTAAAATGATAAATTCAATTTAGGTATTTCTTGAAATAAAATCTCATTTTGAATTTAAGATATCTTTAACAGTTTTAAAAATCTCTTTTCTTAATGTTAATTTAATAGAGGATGTGTATAAGATACAACAGTAAGGATTTATAGTTTTAAATGAGACTCCCATGTTACTAAAATGTCAATGATACATTTATAGATTTTAGAAGGGTAATTATTGTAGGAATACCTAGTGTGATGATGTAATTAAAATAAATTGTATTATAAAAAGCATGGATGAATCTGATGTATAAAAGTTATTTTTTGGGAGAGTTGTTGTATTTATGAGATTATAATGAGAAGAAATAATTTTTATTTATAATGGAATGTATAACTTCTATTATATAAATATGTGGTTTGGTAATTTTTTCTCTATAAAATAGACAGGTGAAGATACCCACAAATTGGGTATTAAGATCTATATAGCTAAATATATAAAGCTACATGGAATGATTTAGGACACATGAATTGGTAATGTATTAAAGAATATTATCATGGAGAAAACCATAAAAGGGTCCTTAGTAGTGTTACATGGAATGAACCTTAGGATGACTTGTGATCCTTATAAATAATTTTAACAAATAACATGATTCCATATGAATCTTCGACATGATCTATCATGTATTTATTGTTATGTAATCAACCGGAGGTCATCAATGCTCTTATCAAAACATGTATAGACCAATCCAATCAAAGTGAATTAAAAAAAATAATCACAGATTTAGGTAATTTATAATAACTAAGGATATGTTCTATGTCATTCAAGAAGAGGATGTGTAGCACCATGAGTTTTAATGAATTAATTTATTTGATTAAATTAAAATTCATAGATGGATTTTGTTTTATTAGACACCATGGAACGAATTATTTATACAAAACACCACAAAAATATTTCAATACAAGAAACACTAATTTTTTATTTTGTTTCATGAAACAATAATTTTGTATTGGGTTAGAAGGAATACTAATTCACTTCAATAGCTTTTGTTACATGCAAGACCATGTTTTACCAAACTGCAATATAATAATATTATTATATTTTTCATATTATAGTTATCGCTTAGACATTAGAATTGTAGGAACTAATATGTTCAAGTAATTAATTAAAATATATAGTTTTTATATTTTTATTGTTTACATATTTATTCTAATTAAGATAATAATCACTAAAAAGAAAAAAAATGTTTTTGAAAAAAATAGTATCTTTGCTAAAAGTCTTGTTAATCGTATTTGGCCTAAATAATTAAAAATCATATTTTACCATTTTTAAAATATTTATTGGAAAAAATAAATTTCATTTTTTAAAGAATAATATTCATATTATCTTATGGTGAATTTTATGTATTTGTTTATTATATTTAATTTTTTTATGAATATTGAAAAAAAAATTATAATTGAAAGATTCCATTATGTTTAAATTATTTATGATTTGAAATAGATTTTTAAATGGGTTTAAATTTAAAATAGTTCAATTATACATATTTTAGGCCAATTTAATTCATTTTAACAAATTTCATATTGAAATTCAATGTGAAAACATACTAATTTTTTTTCATTTTGTCACTTTAAAAACCTTCTTTCTCAGCAAGATTACAAGATTACTTTTAAATTAATTTATACATGTAATATGAATTTAATTTGTAATAATAGTTTCCATATTTTTAATGATAACAATTTCTAATTTCTGATAAATTAAAAATAATTTTTTACTAAAGTGATTATTGAATATAGTTAAAATTCACTATAGAAATTAATGTAAAAACTAGATTACATAGTTGTTATAAATATAATATAAGGTTTAAAAATAACCCAATACTTGTCCAAATCTCATTTTATGGACATATTTTGACCATTGTGAACATAAAATTTTATTTTATGAGTTTTGGGGAATTCATTCCATGAAAGTGCCGCATATAATAAGTTCAGTAATGAAAAAGAAAAAAAATACCATTCTCACTTTTAATTTCTATAAATATGTGGAATAAGAAAAAATAAAAATAATTTCAGTTATAAAAATTAATTAGGAAGATAAATAACAATTTTCTATCATGAAATTTTTATTTTTATTTGTTATATATGATATAGTTACATTAAATTCATAAGAAACAAGAACATTGAAATTATTTTTTTGATAATTAACGAAAATAAATTACACTAAAAATATTAAAAGTGTATTAAATTTGATGAATAATTTTCTTACACTATTTTTTTGGAAATGTAACTAATGATACACTAGCATCAAAATAATATATCTTAATTACAATTATTTATTTTTATTTTTAAATTCAAAATAAATTAATAATGTAAAATATTACATTAATATTATTTTATTATAAATGATATTTTATTGAATGGTTTAAAATTCATAAATATATTATCTTCAATCAGGTTATTTGTAAATATTAGTATATATAATATAAGGTCTATTAATGGACCAATTTACCATTTATGATGACTATATTGACTGTTAAATAGTAAAAAGATCTTTGTCAGATTATTTAGGGTTCAAGTAGTGTTTTTCCATTTACCCATCCTTATTTTACATTTAGTTTATAGCACTTATAGAATTTCAATTTTATAGATTATGTGTAACATTTAGAATCATTTAGTATTAATTATTAAATATTTTCCACTATAAATTAGTCTTAAGGAAAAAAATTCATAGGTTGAAGTCTAGTTTACATAATGAACAACCAAAATGATAAAACAAGGAAACATAAGAGTTAAGGAACCAAATGATTAAAGAATGTGTATAAATGTGTGGTGGAGGTGTTTATAGACCATTTAATCCCGAAAAACATTGAATTAATAGTTTTTAGAAACTCCAGTTATGTTTTACCTCCAAATAGTTAATACTTTTCAGAATTTACAAGAATAGCACTCCTCCACAACCATAAAAGGGCACTCACTCTCCCCCCATTATTAACAACTATAAACCTATTTTTTCCACCATTACATAAAAAAAGTAAATTATAATCTTCCCTCATCTCATCATAGATTCCTCAATTTGGGAATAATGTCATCCAATGAAGTCCTTTGGTGAAAACCAAAAGAATATACCTAAAGAAGAGGCAATGTTCATCAATGAACATTTATGTTTTATTTCATCCATAAACCCATAAAATTCTACATATATAATTATTATATAATAAAATTAGTATATTACATTTAATTATTTGTTTTTGTATAATGTTTTTGAAATAAAACATCACAAACATATATTAAATGGGTTCTGAAATCACTATTTGTGTGTACAGTGCACAACTGCATTGTGAACCGATGTCATTCATTTTTTCATTACCACCTTTACTATTTAGTAATAATGATAAAAATACTGTTTATATATTACGTTTTTGATATTTATGATTTCTTTATTATTTTTTAATTTTTATATTACACATACCTTCATGCATTCCATTTTTTTCAGAATATGGCAACGTTATTCGTGTGTACGAAGGATTACCATCTTGCAAAGCGATGAGATTTATTCACACATTACATCGAACTTATAATGGATGTGTTTAATTAAACTATTTGATTTGTAAAACATAAAAGTTTTACTATAATTATAGTATATATATATATATATCATTTACTTTTCATTCTCTAAATATGATATGAAAGTGGAAAAATGTTCATGCATACGTACAATCAGTTGTCTCCCTGAACGATGTATTTCATTTTCTAACAGTAAAATTTATGTAGAAATATAAATAAATATATAATAAATATATATTATATTAATATCTTGGTTATAATTATGGAGATGATGAAATGATCATATAAATAAATGGGCCAAGAATAACATTTAAAATTTTTAAAATAAACAATGTGGTTTTTACCTAAAGCATAACTTTAACATGGAATTGTTTATAAACACGTGGTATAGATTAATCAGAAAAAATATATGTTATTATATATATATATATATGAATATGGTTATGTGGTATATTTATATTGAAATTATATTTATTATAAATGAGTTTTTAACATGTGTGATGCGAGTCACGATATAAGGTAAGGGATTTTCATCTCACTTTTATTTTCTGTGAGAAACAAGGCATGATCACCACATGTTTTTTTTACACTGACCATGGATGAATTTTATGATAATTATACTGAAAATTATTGTTATTTAAATATCCATATAAGGATCTCTCTTTTTGTGTTTTTGATTTTCAATATCTACCCAAATGAGTAAGGAAATTTTCCCTCATTTTTTTTCGTTGAGACGCATGTTAGGTTATGCACCTATACTCTTTCTAGTGGTGTATATACTACCCATATTATAAGTTCAGTCATGAATATAATTATTTTAATTATATTTTATTATTCATGTAATGTTATCATTTATTGGGGATTAGGATTCAAAGTCCCCAAAGTGGAAAAAGTTTATTGTTAAAATCTTATCATTTATTATAATTATTTCTGATTATGATCCCATTGATTTAATATTATGAACATTTATAAAGAATTATATGGAATTTTATTATGATAAATATATTACAGAAATCATCATGTAATGGTATAATTTTTCCACACTTTTTTACTTAATATAATTATGAAAATGATCATAATAATGTCTGACATTATTTACCTCCATGGTTAGAAATATGTTTTCTTCAAAAACCATGTTTTCTAAAAATGTTTTCAAAAATTATTTATTACCCATTTTTTATTTTTAAAAGTGTTTTCTTAACCATGTTTTACTTTTTAAATTAATTTTTTCAAATTAATCTTCCTGTCATTTGGAGAAAATACCAATTTGGATTTTACAAAAAAATTGAAATTGATCTACATTTTAACATGTACGACATGAATGGAATATTCCAACAACATAAAAAATAGTTTCTTCATTGATTCAATTGTCTGATATTAATGTTATTTTCAATGATTGTTTTATTCAAAATGTATTATGTTTTAAATAAATGGAAGTGGAATGGATATTTCTTAGAATAATTTTTTAAATGATGTTTAAAGACTGTTATTTTTCAATGTGGGATTTAAAGAGAAGGATTTTAAATTATTTTATGTCTTAAAAAATTATTTTCAAATAATGAAAATTTTCATTAAAAATTTCCCCATGTGATATTTCAAAATTATTATCTATCTAAGATGAAAACTTTTGATATATTTATTCTTTTCTATGGATATAATCAAATCACACCATTATTATATATTCATCGAATAATTAATGTTTATGATGAAAGGTTGACTATGAAACTAGTATCTATTCCACAGGTTATACAATGATAAAACTATTATGAAAACCCATTTATTTTCATTGTTTATGCTATTGTAACGACACAAACCCAAATATCCACCCGAACAATGCTAAATGGGCCAGGTGATACTACCTTAGGCGCACCTCCCCAAACACCAAAGTTTGCCGAATAGCAGTGAGGGTCTGATGGGTATTGTGTGGAAGATATACCCTCTTGGGGGATAATAATGGTACTTGTCTGAGTAATGATAAATGAAATGCTGCATAAGTCAACTACTGAACAAACTCAAACCAAACCCACAGGGTGAAATCATATCCAATATCAATAAACAACGTATGAAATATATAAACAAGTGCAGGGAAAATAAACACAACAACATGTGGAACCATTTATAGAAAATACTAAAAAACCAAGCATGCATCCTTGGCAGGTCGGTCCATGGTAAAAGCCAATGGCTAACCAATAGTATATACAATAAACAAAGTAACATGATGATACAGGAAAGAAAGAAAAGAAAAAGTAAACTCTAGCTAGGCAAGACCTCAATGCTCATTCCATCTCCAAGTGACAGCTAATGTAGTCCAGCTCCTGAAGTTGGTCTTCTTCCTGCATGTAAATCCATAAACTCTACACGTGTCCCGAAGGGTCTGTGCATGGTGTGAGATGAATCAATGTAGGATACCACCCAATGATTCCTACCTAATATAAGTGTTTAAGCAGGTAGGAAGTTATGAGGAAAAACATAAAACAGTACAATGCACAAATAAACATAAACTCCCATGGTGCTTAGCAGCCACCATAAAGTGTCACCTGCATCGGCCAACTTCATAATCTCTGTCATACAACCCAGAATCATGTGCCACCTGACACCTTGTGTCTCAAGTACCAACATCCTGAAGGCACCCCCAAGCAGTAGTAACCCTGAGGAACAATTATGTCTATCCTCAAATATGTAACCGGAGGGACAATGATGTCTTCCCTCAAGTAAAATAAACATAGGAACAATGATATATGCCCTCAAATCATGTAACCAGAGGGGCGAAAATGTCTGCCCTCAAATCACAGAGAGCCACTTCCCTCAACCCGATAACCTCAATGTTATCCCCTGAAGGCTCCTCACCTTCCACATGGCTTCCTACGGCAAGAACCCCCAAACAAATAGTACCTAAAACGCAACTAACTGGGGCCTCTGCCCACAAGAGTGGTTAAAACCACCTCATCACATTGTCTCTATGTGTGCACACTACTCAATGTTCAGGGTGGGAAATAATCACCAAAATAGTACACATGCCACAACACCTCTAACACCTCATGTATCTATGATCACACCGCTCAAGTCTGACGGCCTCACAATCAAAGTAACTCGGGCCATGCCTGACCTGATATTCACCCTGCCTCAAGTTGACAACCATGACGCCCAATTTCGTGGTCAGGACCACCAAATGTAACCCTGGCCAAGGCCAATTTGTGATCAACACTACTTAAGAATATTCGGACCACACCCAACACAACCGCAAGGGTTCCACCATATGCAATTCAACAATTACATATAAAATCAAAAGTGTAACAACCCAAAAATTTCATTAATGGAAAATCCCTCTTGATCCAGTTAAATGTTTCTTTATGTTTTTATAAGATGTCAACTTCTTTAGTTTTACGTTAAGATTTGTGACCGTTACTTTTATAGCCGTTGAACAATGATCATCTGGGTAGTTTAAATACGAGGCTTTAACGAACCAATTTTCTACTCAGACAAAGGAAGCGATGGCCTCATCCAGTAGAATTGCCCCTTACGAAGCCCTTTTGTCGGAGCTCGGAAAGGAGGTGGCGTCTTTGGGCTTTGCCCTTGACCAAGCCCAAGCTGAGCATCATCAATTCAAGCTCGAACGTGATCGTCTACGGGAAAAATGGAAGTTGATAGAGATTACCACTCGAGCAATGTTATCCGAGCAACCCCAAGAGTCTGTCACCATCGCACACCTTACCCTTAGGTCTTATGCGGCTATTTTAAGGGGTTATGTAAAAAATAAGTAGCACCATGTTCATGTACATTATTTTTTTTATATAATAATGAATATAATTTCTAGTCATTTTTGATACATTGTAATTAGTTTTTAAAGTACAAACGGTGTTTTTAGTAATTATTTAATTAAGACTTATATTTTATTAAATTAAAGGATTTTTGAATTAAATAATATTTTAATAAAATATTATTATTAATATTAAATTAATTTTTATTAAATATAAATGATCTTATAATTTTATGAATGCAATTAAAATTTTTATTAAGGTTTGAAAGCCATTTCTGTCAAAACACGTGAATTTTTTTATAAATGTATGTTTTTATTTTAAAAGTGAAAATTCACATATTTATAAAATTATTTAGATAAAATAAATATTATTTTTGGAATCAGGACGTCGAAATTATCCAACGGTGAATTTTTCATAATTTTCTGAGACAGTCAAATTTTTGGGTAAAAATTAAATACCAATTAAATATATAATGTGTTTTATGACATCATAATGAACCCATGGTGATGTAATAAAATACCATAATCCTTATGTTCGTCCAATATGTGTTTTATCATTAAAATAATGAGGTTTTGGGTTTGTTTGACTCACTTTTCACAGCATTAATGGAGCCCTCAAGACTTATTCAACACTTTGCCTTTTTAAATTAATTTCCATGGGAGTGTGACTCACCTCCACATAAGAAACCCTAATTTTTTAATAAGTTCGGACCTTGGACTTGTAAAATATTGTTTTCCTCTTTCCTTTTCCAGAAACCATGGGCAAATACCATGGGATGGTTTGTGGTTTGGATTATTTTAATATAAGGGGTCCCAAACCTAAATAATAAAGAATTCTCTCACCTTTCCTATATAAACCCACCCAAGCTCCCACTTCCTCCTCACTCAAAGCCCTTGAAGTTCGTCCAACCTCTGCCCTACTCTCTCTAGAATCCTCTCAAGGTGCCCCAAGCTCCCAAGAAGCCTCTCACAAGCCTCTCTCTAGCCTTTGGAAGCACACTTCCAAGTAAGGGGTTTTCATCCTTTCTAATTTTTTTGTCAATTTTCTTTAAGTTGTATTTCCCTTTTTATTTCAATTATGAATGTTGGGGTATGGTTTCGCACCTCCCCCATACTGTCCTCTTATTGTTTGAATGATGGGATAACCCTTTCTCTCTCATTAAATGCCTCCCATGTACACCCGTTACTATGCCAAAATTCCGAAAGGAACTTCTCTCTCTTCTTTTACATTCAAGCAATACTTTTGTATCATGAATCTAAATTCCATTTCTATTGTTGGGACATGTATATATATGATCTCCTTACTTTCCATTACATGTAAATATGATGAGGAACCCTTTTCTCTCTCATCATCATTTTTTATGAATTCTTATGTCACGCTGTTATGCTGCCGAAATCGCACCGATTTTCTAAGCCAATGTCTTTGTGTAGTGAATACAATGCCCATTTCTCCATCAAGGGTATTCACCTTTATGCACATTTACATATTGATTATAAAGTTTCATGTATGAATTCCACATTCCTTTATCGTGGAAGAAATGATTATGTTTTATGAATCCATGTTTTATGATCCATGTGGCACACTTATGCATGAAATGAAATGTTTAAGAAGGGTGCGCCCTTTATAGCGCTCCAATGCATTGGGTAAAGTATAGTATCATGATACGTCATGTGCAATGAGTGTTTACTCATGCTAATTCAATTGCAACGAGGGTTTACTCGTGCTTCAAGTGCAATGAGGGTTTACTCATGCTCCATGTGCAATGAGCCTTGGCTCATGCTAATTCAATGTTAAGTGTTGTTGCCACATTTCCATGTTATGATTATCATGCTTTATCATGCCTTTATGTTCATGTCTCTCTTATTCTCTATTGATATGCCTATTTCCTAACATGTATTGTACTCCTCATGTTATTCATTATGTACTCCCTTACTGGGCTTTATAGCTCACCCTTTTCTTATGCATGTCCTCAGGTTATCCCATGCAATGCTAAGTACGAAGGAATGTAGTGGTCATGTAAAGGAAGTTTTCAATAAGGATGTTGTATTTCAAGTTTAAAGTTTTTATGTAATGATCCTAAGCCCCAAAGACACTAAACCTTTCGATCTTCTTTGTTGTATCAAGTGATGTTTTATGTAATAATGCATGTTTAAGTTGTAATAAAAAGCAGGGTTTTCATAGTTGGTATCAAAGGATAGGTTTAGTTATTTTTGGGATTAGGAAACCCTAGTGAAGCGTTAGATACAAGAATAAGCATAATAAAAACATCCCTAAGTTTTGGTAAATACTAAGTAAGTGTTTTATCAAACAAATACATCCCTGTTTGGATACGAGCATGTAGAGGCGGCTCTGGCACAGATGTATCCTAGGGGTAAAACCCGAAAACACCGCTTTGAGCTAGACTCGAACGGGAACTGGTGCACGACAACAGGCCTTGCTGCACTCTTGGTTACGACACTCCCGGGGGATATGTTTTGATAAATTCACAATCTTAGTATGAACCCTTATTAAGGGAAAATGCCCCTAAGAATATATGTTAGAAGGAAGATCATGAAAATCCTGGATTGAATCCTATAGACTCATTAGTTAAAGAGATTAAAGTTTATTAATAAGTCATCAACTTTTGTCTTTGGATTACCCTCTATGTGTTACCCCTAACTTTCCTTTTATTCCAGCCAATGGCCGGTAATAGGAGAACTCGGGCTAACAACCGTTGTGAAGATCAGTGTGATGATTGTACCAATGAGATGCCCAATCCAATGGGAGCGGGAATCGCGAACTTTGTCACGCTTCTCTCTCAGCTAACTCAAGTTTTGAATAGAAACACTGGTCAAGAGGAACGTTCAAACCCCCCTATGAAAGAACAAGTCGCTATTGAAAGCTTAATGAGACAAAGGCCTCCTACTTTTAGTGGATCATCCGATCCCACGATTGCTGAACAATGGATCAACTCCATTGAAAAGATATTCTCCATCCTCCAATGCTCTGAAAAAGAGAAGGTTCTCCTGGCGGCTTATCGTATGGAGGGTGAAGCTGATCAATGGTGGAAGTTGATCAAAAATACGATGCCTGAGGAGGAGATCGAGGCTTTGGAATGGAAGGTATTCCGGAAGATGTTTTTCGATAAATATTTTCCACGCACCCTCCGTCTTAAGATGGAAAGGGACTTCCTTTCCCTCAAGCAGAAAGATGAGGAATCTGTGGGAGCGTATGAGGCAAACTTCACAAGGCTTTCACGATACGCTTCCGGCTTTGTCATTACCCCCGAATGCAAGGTTGACCGCTTCTTTGGTGGGCTGAAGCCTAGCTTGCGGAAAGCATTAGCGATCCGTGACTTCGACAGCTATGAGGAAATTGTCCGATGTGCCCTCAAGGTTGAAATAGAGATCGGAGAATCACAGGGGTATCATGGGGACAAGAAGCGGAAGGTGGACTTCAATGCTGGTGGTCCGATAGATAAATCCAACGGCGCTAAGAAATTCAAGCACCCCACTTGCCAAAAGTGTGGAAAAAAGCACCCTGGAAATTGCCTTAGGGGGACAAGAAAATGCTTCAAGTGTGGAAGAGAAGGGCACCTAGCTGTTAACTTTCAGCAAGAAGGACCCACGGCTGCGACGGAGGGGAGGAATGCTCCGTTCGAACCTCAACGCGTTGTTCAATGCTTCAAATGCAAAGAACCGGGTCATTTTGCGAATCAATGCCCTAATCCAAGGGTTATTGGAGGCAATCAACAACCTCCAAGACAGCAAGGAAGAGCTTTTGCCATCACTTCTGCCGAAGTGAACCCCGACAACGAAGTGGTGACAGGTACGCTAGTTATTCATTAAAGAATAGCGAACGTACTTTTTTATTCAGGTTCTACGCATTCTTTTATATCTCAAAAGTTTAGTAGAATAATCCCTGCACCACCACAAATCATGGAAGTAAAGATGTCGGTGAGTACGGCAAATGGGGCAATCATTGCATCCCATGAGTATAAGTCCTCCCCTGTTATAATATGTGGATTGAATTTCCCGGCGAACCTCGTCATACTCCCTTTGGTGGAATTTGATGCAATTCTTGGCATGGATTGGATTTCCTTATATAGAGCCAACATAAATTGTCGGGAGAGGGAAATCACACTCCATTTGGAGAATCGACCCCCGATTCTTTACAAGTGTCAGGAGGAAGATGAATCTCCTTTATCTCCATCATATCAAGTATGGATATTACTGCCTTATGAGCACGCATATCTGGCTCAGATGATTGAGTCCAAGGAAGAAACCACCCTTGAAGAAATGCCTATTGTGAGGGAATTCGCTGAAGTATTTCCCGAGGAACTTCCTGGTCTTCCTCCAAGAAGAGATGTTGAGTTCTCAATTGAACTTATACCTGGGGTGCTACCAATATCCAAGATTCCATATAGAATGGTTGTGGTTGAGCTTGAAGAACTGAAGAAACAACTACAGGAGAATCTGGATAAAGGGTTTATACGCCCAAGTGCATCACCATGGGGCGCACCAGTCCTCTTCGTCAAGAAGAAGGATGGGTCAATGCGGCTTTACATCGATTATCGTGAACTTAAAAAAATCACGATAAAGAACAAGTATCCTCTCCCAAGAATCGATGACTTGTTTGATCAGCTGCGTGGAGCACAATACTTCTCCAAGGTCGACTTGCGGTCGGGATATTATCAAGTAAGGGTGAAGAAGGAAGATATCCCCAAGACTGCTTTTCGTACAAGGTACGGGCACTATGAATTCATAGTAATGCCTTTTGGACTCACCAATGCTCCAGCAATATTCATGGACTTGATGAATAGAGTCTTTAGAGATTACCTAGATAAATTTGTGGTAGTCTTTATAGATGATATTCTAATATACTCCAAAACCAAGGAGGACCATGAGGAGCATTTAAGAACTGTACTGGAGACTTTGCGCAAGGAGAAGCTCTATGCCAAGTACAGCAAGTGTGAGTTCTGGTTGAAGGAGGTCTCATTCTTGGGCCATATCATCACAAGAAATGGGATATCTGTGGACCCCTCCAAAACAGATGCAATTGAGGGATGGCCGAGGCCAACATCGGTAACTGATATCCGTAGCTTCTTGGGGTTAGCTGGATATTATCGACGATTTGTGAGAAACTTCTCACGATTGTCCAACCCTCTTACCAAGCTAACTCGAAAGGGAGTAAAGTTTTCTTGGAGTGATGAATGCGAAGAAAGCTTCAAGGAGTTGAAAAGGAGGCTTATCACTGCACCTGTGCTCACTTTACCCACAAGTGGGGAGCTTTTTGTGGTATTCAGTGATGCTTCGAAGAAGGGCTTAGGATGTGCGCTGATGCAGAATGATAAAGTGTTATCCTATTCCTCAAGACAGTTGAAAATCCATGAGCGAAACTATCCAACGCATGATCTGGAGTTGGCGGCGGTGATCTTTGCCTTGAAAATCTGGCAGCATTATCTCTATGGAGAGAAATGTGAGATATATACTGACCACAAGAGTCTTAAATATATATTCACACAGAAAGAGCTTAATATGTGCCAGAGAAGATGGATAGAGCTCATAAAGGATTATGATTGTTCAATATATTACCACCCTGGGAAGGCGAACAGGGTGGCGGATGCCCTAAGTAGAAAGGATCCAGCAATTCTATCAATGATGAGAATTGAGAAGGATCCAATCTTCTTAGACTTGATGAAGATGGACATGGGAATCATAAAGAAGGGAACATCATCAATCCTTTCACAAATGATTGCTCAACCATCTCTTTTGGAAAGGTTAAAGGATGCTCAAAAGGATGATGCGAGAATCCAAAAAAAAGTGGAAGCTATCAAAAAGGGAAAATCCTCAGAGTTTAATGTTAATGAAGAAGGAATTGTGCGGTTTGGGAAAAGACTATGTGTCCCATCAAGTTCGGAGCTGAAGAAGGAACTTTTCGATGATGCACACAGTTCAAATTTCTCTATTCACCCAGGGAGCACAAAGATGTATCGAGATCTCCGAGAAAACTTTTGGTGGGATAATATGAAGAAGGAGATTGTCGAATATACATCAAAGTGCCTGGTGTGTCAGCAAGTGAAGGCAGAGAGGCAGAAGTCTAAGGGGATGATGCAACCATTGCCCATACCAGAATGGAAATGGGAGAACATCACCATGGACTTCGTCACTGGACTTCCAAGGACATCCAAAAGCAACAATGCAATCTGGGTTATTGTGGATCGTTTTACAAAGACTGCACACTTCATTGCTATTCGAGAGGATTTCTCTTTGGATCAACTGGCACGGATATATATCAGGGAAGTGGTAAGGTTGCATGGAGTACCACTATCTATTGTGTATGACCGAGATCCAAGATTTACCTCTATGTTTTGGAAGAGTCTTCAACATGCTCTGAATACTGAACTGAACTTCAGTACGACCTATCATCCTCAAACTGATGGCCAATCCGAGCGGACTATCTAAACACTTGAGGATATGTTGAGAGCGTGCTCAATGGACTTTAAAGGAGGATGGGATCAACATCTTCCTCTAGTTGAGTTCTCTTATAATAATAGTTTCCACTCGAGCATCCAAATGGCACCATATGAAGCCCTGTATGGGAAAAGGTGTAGAACACCGGCATGTTGGGATGAGGTCGGTGAACGTAAGCTGCTTGGACCAGAAATGGTCGAAGAAATGGTGGAGAAGGTGAAAACCATTCAGCAGCATATCAAGGCAGCCCAAAGTCGACAGAAGAGTTATACAGATAATCGTCGATGAGACCTTGAGTTTAAAGTCGGAGACATGGTGTTTTTACGCATATCTCCGTGGAAGAAGGTCATGAGGTTTGGAAAGAAAGGGAAGTAAAGTCCAAGATACATCGGCCCCTTCGATATTCTTGATCGTGTTGGGGCTGTGGCCTATCGACTAGCACTTCCACCTACTATGGCCAAGGTGCATGATGTCTTCCATGTATCCCTCTTTAGGAAGTACATACCAGACCCTTCACATGTACTCTCTTCTGAGGTGGTACAATTAGAAGATGATCTTTATTATGAGGAGAAACCAGTGAAGATCTTGGATCGTAGAGAAAAAGTTCTACGAAATAAGACAATGCCCCTCGTCAAGGTGTTGTGGAGAAACCACAAGTTTGAAGAAGCAACTTGGGAGTCGGAGGATATGATGAAGCTAAGTTACCCACATTTGTTTTAGTGTGGGAAAAGGAAAATTTCGAGGGCGAAATTTCTTAAGGGGGGAATGTTGTAACGACCCAAAAATTTCATTAATGGAAAATCCCTCTTGATCCAGTTAAATGTTTCTTTATGTTTTTATAAGATGTCAACTTCTTTAGTTTTACATTAAGATTTGTGACCATTACTTTTATAGTCGTTGAACAATGATCATCTGGGTAGTTTAAATACAAGGCTTTAACGAACCAATTTTCTACTCAGAAAAAGGAAGCGATGGCCTCATCCAGTAGAATTGCCCCTTACGAAGCCCTTTTGTCGGAGCTCGGAAAGGAGGTGGCGTCTTTGGGCTTTGCCCTTGACCAAGCCCAAGCTGAGCTTCATCAAGTCAAGCTCGAACGTGGTCGTCTATGGGAAAAATGGAAGTTGATAGAGATTACCACTCGAGCAATGTTATCCGAGCAACCCCAAGAGTCTGTCACCATTGCACACCTTACCCTTAGGTCTTATGCGGCTATTTTAAGGGGTTATGTAACAAATAAGTAGCACCATGTTCATGTACATTATTTTTTTGTATATAATAATGAATATAATTTCTAGTCATTTTTGATACATTGTAATTAGTTTTTAAAGTACAAACGGTGTTTTTAGTTATTATTTAATTAAGAATTATATTTTATTAAATTAAAGGATTTTTGAATTAAATAATATTTTAATAAAATATTATTATTAATATTAAATTAATTTTTATTAAATATAAATGATCTTATAATTTTATGAATGCAATTAAAATTTTTATTAAGGTTTGAAAGCCATTTCTGTCAAAACCCGTGAATTTTTTTATAAATGTCGGTTTTTATTTTAAAAGTGAAAATTCACATATTTAGAAAATTATTTAGATAAAATAAATATTATTTTTGGAATCAGGACGTCGAAATTATCCAATGGTGAATTTTTCATAATTTTCTGAGATAGTCAAATTTTTGGGTAAAAATTAAATACCAATTAAATATATAATGTGTTTTATGACATCATAATGACCCAATGGTGATGTAATAAAATACCATAATCCTTATGTTCGGCCAATATGTGTTTTATCATTAAAATAATGAGGTTTTGGGTTTGTTTGACTCACTTTTCAAAGCATTAATGGAGCCCTCAAGACTTATTCAACACTTTGCCTTTTTAAATTAATTTCCATGGGAGTGTGACTCACCTCCACATAAGCAACCCTAATTTTTTAATAAGTTCGGACCTTGGACTTGTAAAATATTGTTTTCCTCTTTCCTTTTCCAGAAACCATGGTCAAATACCATGGGATGGTTTGTGGTTTGGATTATTTTAATATAAGGGGTCCCAAACCTAAATAATAAAGAATTCTCTCACCTTTCCTATATAAACCCACCCAAGCTCCCACTTCCTCCTCACTAAAAGCCCTTGAAGTTCATCCAACCTCTGCCCTACTCTCTCTAGAGTCCTCTCAAGGTGCCCCAAGCTCCCAAGAAGCCTCTCACAAGCCTCTCTCTATCCTTTGGAAACACACTTCCAAGTAAGGGGTTTTCTTCCTTTCTAATTTTTTTGTCAATTTTCTTTAAGTTGTATTTCCCTTTTTATTTCAATTATGAATGTTGGGGTATGGTTTCTCACCTCCCTCATACTGCCCTCTTATTGTTTGAATGATGGGAGAACCCTTTCTTTCTCATTAAATGCCTCCCATGTACACCCGTTACTATGCCGAAATTCCGAAAGGAACTTCTCTCTCTTCTTTTACATTCAAGCAATAATTTTGTATCATGAATCTAAATTCCATTTATATTGTTGGGACATGTATATATATGATCTCCTTACTTTCCATTACATGTAAATATGATGAGGAACCCTTTTCTCTCTCATCAACAATTTTTTATGAATTCTTATGTCACGCCGTTACGCTGCCGAAATCGCACCGATTTTCTAAGCCAATGTCTTTGTGTAGTGAATACCATGCCCATTTCTCCATCAAGGGTATTCACCTTTATGCATATTTACTTATTGATTATAAAGTTTCATGTATGAATTCCACATTCCTTTATCGTGGAATAAATGATTATGTTTTATGAATCCTTGTTTTATGATCCATGTGGCACACTTATGCATGAAATGAAATGTTTAAGAAGGGTGCGCCCTTTATAGCGCTCCAATGCGTTGGGTAAAGTATAGTATCATGATACGTCATGTGAAATGATTGTTTACTCATGCTAATTCAAGTGCAACGAGGGTTTACTCGTGCTTCAAGTGCAATGAGGGTTTACTCATGCTCCATGTGCAATGAGCCTTGGCTCATGCTAATTCAATGTTAAGTGTTGTTGCCACATTTCCATGTTATGATTATCATTCTTTATCATGCCTTTATGTTCATGTCTCTCTTATGCTCTATTGATATGCCTATTGCCTAACATTTATTGTACTCCTCATGTTATTCATTATGTACTCCCTTACTGGGCTTTATAGCTCACCCTTTTCTTATGCATGTCCTCAGGTTATCCCATGCAATGCTAAGTACGAAGGAATGTAGTGGTCATGTAAAGGAAGTTTTCAATAAGGATGTTGTATTTCAAGTTTAAAGTTTTTATGAAATGATCCTAAGCCCCAAAGACACTAAACCTTTCGATCTTCTTTGTTGTATCAAGTGAAGTTTTATGTAATAAAGCATGTTTAAGTTGTAATAAAAAGTAGGGTTGTCATAAAAAGAATTACTTTTAATCGGGAAAAAACTAAACAGTTGAAATTCACTAACCAAGTGCAGTCCCATACCAGCAATGTGGTCTTTAAAGCCTCTAACAATTCATATCAAGGTTTAATAAACTAAACACAAAAGTTTAAAACAATAAAGTTCAATGATAACAATGTTGGCATTCCCCATCCAAAATTCCCTGATGAGCAATGACCACTCACCCGGCCCCACTCCTGAAAAACGGGTAACATGGCATAACTAAAGGTATCTCATTGGTCAAATAAAAAATTAAATAGGCAATAGCAAGTAAAATAGGGTCATGCTCAAATACCCAAAAATGAACCAAAGGTTACAGCACCCAAAAGTCCGTGAAAACACCAAAAGAGGTATGCACCACCTACCTGAGACTCGTAGATGTAGTCACATCCGATATTGAGCTCCAATTCATAGCCAATAATTGTATATCAACGTTTCTGCCAAATCCCGACAATTCCACTTGGATAGAAACTCTGACCCGTGAGGAAAAGAATCTAGAACGGAACAGGGTGTGTGGGTTTAGCCTCGCTGTTGCAATCCCACAGCCACCAACAAGTTGAAGAACATACTTCGGATGAAGATTCTTGGTCAAGGGAAATTCTTCATGTTTTTAGACCAGAATTGTTCTGATGTTGGGGAAGAAGAAGAGGTTTTCCGGAATAAGACGCGACACTCTTTCAATTATGAGAATAAAAATAAAAATACATGACATGTATAAAGGACTACACACCATATAGTTTCCTTGTCTTTACTCCGACTTAAGTGGAGGTAGCCACACGGCTTGGGCGTGCCACAAGGGCCAACACACAACTTGAACTCAGCCGGTACGCAGAAAGGAGCACTACAGGAAAAAAGAATTTTTGTGACGGGAATAGATCCCGTCGCAAAAAGTCTGTCCAAGAGGTTATTTGCGGCGTGGGTAACAACTCGTTGCAAATAACCGATTATTTGCGATGGGATTTTGTGTCCTGTCGCAAAAGGTTTGGCGCGGGTAGCGCGCCAAACTGCACGAAGGTTATTTGTGACGGGGCCCGTCGCAAATACCCGGCGGCGGTTAATAGCTTTTTGCGACGTGATGTCCTCCCGTTGCGAAAGGTGTGTCGACAACGACTATTTGTGACGGGACATGTCACAAGTAAATTTTTAATCGCCGACAGTAATTAATGCAGTCGTAGGTATTTGCGACGGGTCCCGTCGCAAAAGACACTATTTGCGACGGGTAACCCGCCACAAATAATCTAACCTATATATACCCCCATCTGTTTATCTTCCCATTCCACTCAATTTCTAGATCTTGATTCTCTCTAAACTCTGATTTTAGAGGGAAAGTTTTTCTAAGTGAATTATTTTGGTCTCAGAGAAGTTGTGAAACCGTCTACATCAATAGCAAACCAAGTTTAAAGGTATTTATGTTTTATTTAATTTATTATTTATTTCAAGTTTTTTTGTTAATTTTTTTTATTGTTGATTATTTGTTATTAAATGGAACTTAAATTATTTTGTCATGACTATTTATTTGTACTAATAAATTGAAATTTTTAGTATTAACTTTTAATAATTAGTAGTAATTAGTAATTATTAACAATAATTAGTAATTTATATAATTAATTTGTAGTAATTAATAATAATTGGTAATAAATAATAATAAATAAAAATAATTAGTAATAAATATTAATAATTATTAATAAAAAGTAATAAAAAGTAAAAATGAGTAATAAATAGTAATAAATTGTAATAATTAGTAATAAATTGTAATAATTAGTAATAAATTGTAATAATTAGTAACAAATTTTAATAATTAGTAATAAATTGTAATAATTCGTAATAAATTGTAATAATTAGTAATAAATTGTAATAATCAGTAATAAATTGTAATATTTAGTAATAAATTGTAATAAATTGTATTAATTATTAATAAATTGTAATAATTAGTAATAAATTGTAATAATTAGTAATAAATAGTAATAATGAGTAATAAATAGTAATAAATTGTATTAATTAGTAATAAATTGTAATAATTAGTAATAAATTTTAATAATTAGTAATAAATTGTAATAATTAGTAATAAATTGTAATAATTAGTAATAAATTGTAATAATTAGTAATAAATTATAATAATTAGTAATAAGTTGTAATAATTAGTAATAAATTGTATTAATTAGTAATAAATTGTAATAATTAGTAATAAATTGTAATAATTAGTAATAAATTGTAATAATTTGTATTAATTAGTAATAAATTGTATTAATTAGTAATAAATTGTATTAATTGGAAATAATTTTTATTAATTTGAAATAAATTGTAATAATTAGTAATAAATTGTAATAATTAGTATTAAATTGTAATAATTATTAATAAACTGTAATAATTTGTAATAAATTGTAATAATTAGTAATAAATTGTAATAATTAGTATTAAATTGTAATAATTAGTAATAAAGTATAATAATTAGTAATAAAGTGAAATAATTAGTTATAATTTGTAATAATTAATATTATTTATTAATAAATACTAATATTTAGTAATAATGAGTAATATTTGATAATAAATACTAATAATTACTAATAATTAGTAATAATTAGTAATATTTATTAATAAATACTATTAATTAGTAATAATTAGTAATAATTAGTAATAATTAGTAATAATTAGTAATAATTAGTAATAATTAGTAATAATTAGTAATAATTATTAGTAAATTGTAATAATTATTAATAAATTGTAACAATTATTAATAAACAGCAATAATTAGGAATAAATAGGAATAATTAGAAATAAATAGGAATAATTAGCAATAAATAGGAATAAGTAGCAATAAATACGATTAATTAGCAATAAATAGGAATAATTAGAGATAATTAGAAATAAATAGCAATAATTAGGAATAATTAGCAATAAATAGAAATAATTAGCAATAATTAGGAATAAATAGAAATAATTAGGAATAAATAGCAATAAATAGTAATAAACAGGAATAATTATTAATAATTATGAATAAATACTAATAATTAAAAATAAATACTTATAATTAGAAATAATAACTAATAATTAGTAATAATTTGTAATAATTAGGAATAATTAGGAATAATTAGCAATAAATAGCGATAAATAGAAATAATTAGCAATAATTAACAATAATTAGAAATAATTAGCAATTATTAGCAACAATTAGCAATAAAGAGAAATAATTAGTAATAAACAGAAATAATTATTAATAAAAAGGAAAAATTTGGAATATTTAAGAATAATTATGAATATTTATGAATAATTGATAATAATTAGTAATAAATTGTAATAATTAGTAATAAATTGTAATAATTTATAATAAATTGAAATAATTAGTAATAAATAATAATAAATACTAATAATTATGAATAAATTATAACAATTAGGTATAATTATCAATAATTAGAAATAAATAGGAATAATTTGTAATAAAAAGGAATAATTATTAATAATTAGAAATAATTATTAATAATTAGTAATAAATAGCAATAAATAGTAATAAATAGTAATAATTAGTAATAAATAGTAATAGTTAGCAATAAATAGTAATAGTTAGTAATAAATAGTAATAGTTAGTTATAAATTGCAATAATTAGTAATAAATAGGAATAATTAATATTAAATAGGAATGGTTAGTAATAAATAGGAATAGTTAGTAATACATAGGAATAATTAGTAATGAATAGGAATAATTTGTAATAAATAAGAATAATTGGTAATAAATAGTAACAATTAGTTAAAAAGAGTTAGGAATAGTTAGAAAGAAATTTTAATAAATTTTAATAAATTTTAAGAACTTGGCACAATTTCTAGTGGAATAACGACACTCCTTTTGCTCGATGAATTTTCTCCTTTCAACTCTCACTGACTCAAAACATTATTAAAAATGTGCTTCTATATAGGCATATTCAATCTCTTATGCATGATATTGGATATACATTCATAGTATCACATTTTTTAAAATGTTTTCAGGTGGTGACAGCTGGAAGAAGACGATTCATCAATGAAAATGGGGATGTTTTGTCCGACGGCTCATTTACTTGCATCTTTCTCACACTCAAATCAGAATGAAGAATCTGGTCGGAGATACGCATATTCATTCTCATGATATGAGAATGAATACGTGTATCTCCGACCAGATACTTCATTGTGATTTCAGTGTGAGAAACATGAAAGTAAATGAGGCATCCCACAAAAGAGTAGTCGTCAATCCACTGGAAATTTTGATGCCCTTAATTAATGGTAATTATTTAGAAGTAGTAGTAATTAGTTATATTTTTTCAGAAAGTGTTTTTATAATTTAAAATTATTCAAAAACTGTGATGTTTTTATATTTTGTAGAATAATATGGAACAAGGAAGTCGAGATCAGTCATTATTAGATGGTCGCGCTTGGATAAATCTGTGCACAAATCCAAATGGTTCTGGTTTAAATCTTCTATATATTGATGGTGTTGAAGCTTTCTTTGAATCTGCATCATCAAAACCAGAATTTGTTTCAGGAGGAAAAATTAAGTGTCCTTGTAAAAAATGTGCTCTGAGAATGTTTGACACATTTGACAAGGTTAGGGAAAATTTCTTGTGGTTTGGTTTTCAACCAGATTATGTTTTTTGGTATCAACACAGTGAACGTAGTTCTAGAGAAGATACTAATAACTTTATTCTGGATCCATCACGTTTCCAAAATTTAGTATATGATGTTGCTGGTCCATCTCTTCAACAAAATGAAACTCATGATGATATCGATTTAACTCTTGAGTTGGCACCATCCGAATTTTATGAGTTGTTGAGGTCTGTTAAAGATTCATTATATCCTAGTTGCAAGATATGAAAATTAGAAGAGATTGCAAAATTTATGGCTATTAAATCAGATAATGCAATCTCAAACAACTATTTTGATCAGATGTTTTCTTTTGTTAAAAAACCATTACCTGATGGAAAAGTGTTTCCTGCAAATTACTATGAGAGAAAGAGGCTGGTTCTTAATTTGGACCTCAGTTATCGGAAGATTCATGCATGTGAAAATGATTGCATCTTATATTATGGTGAAAATGATTTATTAGATAGTTGTCCCACATGTGGAAAATCGAGGTATAAAGAAGCACAACCAGGGAAGTCTGGATCGATTCCTGTAAATAATTGAGATATTTTCCCCTTACACATAGGCTACAACATTTATTTATGTCTCATAACACAGCATTAATGATGTCATGGCACAGAAAAAATATTTTAAATAGTAAAAGCTTGATTCATATATCTGATGGTGATTCATGGAATCATTTTTATCATCTACATCCTACTTTTTATTTATAAGCCTGAAATGTGTGATTAGGTCTTTCTACTGACGGTTTCTATCTATTTGGTTCTTATGGTAGTTAGTATTCATGTTGGCCTGTCTTTATAAGTCTGAATAATCTACCTCCATGGATGTTGATTAAGGAGCCCTATATATTTTTGACCTTATTAATCCCAGGACATCCGAAAAATAATATTGATGTTTATTTGAATCCATTGATTGATGAGTTAAATGAATTGTGGAGTAATGGTGTTAGTACATATGATGTTTCTGCGAAACAAAATTTCACATAAAAAGATGTATTGATGTGGACGATTAGTGACTTTTCGAAATATGACATGTTATCTGGCTGGAGTACACATGGTCCAAAATAATTTCCTTACTGTATGAAAGAAAAAAAATCTTTTATGCTCATCAATGGAAAAAAACCTTGCTATTTTTACTATCATCGTATATTTCTTCCAATCGATCATCCTTTTTGAAAGGAACAAATCTCATTTCAGAAAAGGAAAAATTGAAAGGGATGAAACTCCAAAAATGATCTCAGTTACAGAGTTAAAATATGTTTTATTTTCATTAACTCCCATCACATTTGGGCCAACCGTAAACCAATAGAAAATTCATCGCTTTGGGAAAGAACATAATTGGATAAAACGAATCATTATTTAGGATCTCCCATATTGGTCTGATTTGTTGGTCTGCCACATATTAGATGTTATGCATATTAAGAATAACTATTTTGATAATTTATTTCATACAGTTATGGATACACCAGGTAGGACCAATGATACTCTAAAAGCACGATTATATCTTGCCCAAATTTGCAGGCGACCAAAACTTCAACTATTTTAAAATGTCAGATCAAAGAGGGTAATGAAGCCCAAAGCAGCTTATCTACTGTCCAATGAGAGTCGCTTATTATTTTGTCAGTAGATTTTAGATTTGAGACTTCCAGATGACTATGCTTCCAATTTGGGAAGATGTGTTGAGAATGGTCATATTACTAGATTAGAAAGTCATGATTTCCATGTTATAATGAAAAGACTTATGCCAATTGGTTTCGGAGGTTTGATGAATTCTATGATTTTGGATTTGATAATAGATATATCATATTTTTTTCGAGACATTTGTGCAGAGACAACAGACTACGATGCGCTAAGAAAACTGGAAGCAGATGTTTCTCTAATTATATGTAAATGGGAAAAAATCCCTCCACATTCTTTCTTTGACTCAATGGAACATATGATATTACATTTTCCACATAAAGCTAAATGTGGAGGTCTAGTACAGTTTCGATGGATGCACCCATTCAAGAGATGCATGCAGAAATTGGAAAAAAATGTAAGTAACACAGCATTAGTTGAAGGCTCAATTGTGGAAGCTTATTTTCAACAGTAAATTTCTTTTTTCTGCTCTCACTATTATTAATATGAATATCCCTCAAAACAAAACCACACGGAATGGAATGAGAGAAATTTTAATGATGAAATGGACAATCAATTATCAGTTTTTAATCATCCAAATCTTGGCTTCAGTGGAGATCAAGAATGATGGATTTCAGATGATGAACATCCCAGAGCTCATACATATGTTTTGTTCAACTGTGATGAGATGAAAACATTTGAACTGTGAGTGCTTCTATCACTTCTTTTATAATTTATGTTACAATATATAAACTTATTTTATTTATAGGTTATATGATAATCATATCAAGAAACAACTTCCACAAATTATAGCAGCTTCTCTTGACGAATGCAGACAAAATTCTTTTTCTCAATGGTTTCAAAAACTAGTAATATAAATTCTTGATGGTTTAATATCAATTCTATTTACTATTTATTATATTGATAATTTTAAAAAAAAAATTCAGGTGTCTCAACATGTTGATAAAATTGATAAGATAATGCGTATATTGAGTATCCCACCATCCAAAATGGTTAAATCTTATAATTCATACGTGGTTAATGGTTTTCAATTTCATACACTTCCATATGGGGAATAAAAAAATGAACAGTGGAGTTTGTTTGAGAGGATCGCATCATAGAGAAACTGAAGTTGACTTTTACGGAATTCAGGATCAAATTTTTGAGATATGTTATCTTGGACAGAATTACATAATGGTGTTTAAATGTCAGTGGTTAGACACTGAGAGAGGCTTGCATGTTCATCTAAATCATGGAATCGTCGATATTAAATATAAAGTTATTCTTGCAATAAATGAACCATTTTTACTAGCTCAACAGGCACATCAAATTTATTACACAAATTATTGTGCTACTTCAAGAGACTTGAGTGATTGGTGGAGCATAATAAAAATGAAATCTCGAGAAAATAAATTTACTCAAACTACATGTGTTTCTGTTGAAGTGGAAGTAATTGAAATTTTTCAAGAGACTACCCAAAATCCATCTTTTTCACAAATAAACTTGAATATCGATGATGAAACCCCACAATTAGGGGTCGATGGTGATGAAGATGTTAATGATGTTAAAAATTAATTTGAAATGACAAGGGATGGTGAAAGTGAAACTCATATGGATATTGATGATGCCGAGGAGGAATATGAAGACATTGACATCATTAGATATGAAGATGATGATGAATGTGAACATTGACACAGTTAAATGACAATTATGATCATAATTAATATATATCTATATTTGATAGTTATTTTCAAATATTTGTTAAAAACAATCATTTTGTGTTTCAGATGGATCCTGATCTATTTTTCGAGTTGCAGGAGGCTAATCTACATTTGGATGAGGGGGTTGTGGGATCATCTAACCCTCAACCTATTGGTGGTTCATGAGGTACATAGAGGGGGTGTGGTCTTGCATGACTGATGATTCATGACCCTATCCCAAAGCGACGTCCACGTCTTAGCTTAGATCCACGCACACAAAGGTGTTATAACCTTTATATTTTAGTTATCTTTTTCATTAATTTATTTATATATATACTAATTTTTTGATTATTTATTTATTTTTCATAGTTTTTCTCATGTAGCTATTGGACAGTGGAGCACTATCTTATGCAATTATTGTTTTCAGCCATGGATCACATGGGAGCAGATTCTCGTTGATGCGCAGCTCGACATGTACAATCATTGGATGGTACGTAAATAAATAATATTTATTTTATTAATAACATGATATTAAAAATTATTTGTAGGGTCTATGGTATCCCATAAATGATAGAATGTGTGACGATATCCATGTAGCATGGGGGGTGTCTATGGGTGAGCATTTGCGTCAGTTTTTTCACAATTTGAGAAAGAAGACCATTAAGAAAGTAGGAGCGGCAATATTTGAGGAGTCGTGTAGAGCCCACTCACCAGAGTACATTTCATCTCTGGTTTGGGATGGATTTTGTGTACACTGGTTGGGAGGTGTATTTCGGAGGATGTCTTCATTAGGTCGGTAGAACCGGGGAAGACAGGAGGTGACACATTGAGCTGGTAGCCGTACATTCAGTACACATAGAGAGCATCTGGTAAGTATATTTTTTTAAAAATTTATATAACATTAAATATAAACATTATTTTTCATATTTCTTTAAGAAGTCGAGCATCCTGATATTACGGAGTTCGATGTTTATCGGAGGATGTATAGTGAACCATCCATTGGAGAGATTAGAGGTGATCACTAGCGTCAGATTGTTGTTAGTATTATTTTTTAAGTTTGAAAATTAACTGCATATAATATTTTCATAATTTTAATTTCAAATTGGAATTGAATGAGTCATATGAGGCTGAGACCTCTCAAACACAGGCCGATGGTCAGGATGAGGAAACTGATCATACCAGTGCACACAATTTCGATGAGGCGGCATGGATACAGGCGACTCAGTATGACATTGAGAAGGGTCGAGTAGTTGGTATCAACTCTCATGTGACTCCTGGTACTTATTATGGTACTGTTTCTATTTTGGTGTCCAACTCGAGAGGAGATTCTAGAGAGGAATCATCTTCTTCCTCATAGTATCAGGAGTAGTTATGAGCTCAGAATGACCTTATTGAGAATTTGCAAAAGCAGCAAGAAAAATGTGTCAGTAGCAGCAGCAAAAGCAGCATCACGAGGTAGATATGCATCGATTGAAACAACAACATTAGGATCAGAAGGAGTACATACGTCATCTGACTCGTAGTTTGGGGATGACGTTTCCTCCACCATATCCTTCAGCTCCTCCACCTCCTCTAGAAGACGCCCCCATTGATTTTTTATGTAAAAAACATTTGAATTTAACATTTTTTGTAATATGAACTGTTTACAGTTTCTGTCTTTTATATTGGTGGGAATATTTGATAAATTAATTATTAAAATTTTATGATTTTTTTGTGAATATTGATAATTTTATTATTTTTTATTTTATTATTTTTTAATAATATTTATATTATTGTTTCATTAATCATAATTTTATTAAATATATTTTATCAGTATAATATATTTTAATGTTTTTTTTATTTTACTAATAATAATAATAATAATAATAATATTTTATGTTTTTTTATATTTTTTTGTGAATATTGAGAATTTTAATATATTTTAATTTTAATTATTTTAATAATATTAAAATTTAATTTTTAATTATCATAATTTTATTAAATTTAGTTTTTTTTAAATTTATTTATTATTTGTGACGGGATCTGTTGCGATGGGTTCCCGTCTCAAATTATCTAAATAATTTTTTTAAACTATTTGTGACACGATTAGGGACCCGTCACAAAAAGTATTTGTGAAGGGCCCATCACAAATAGTCTAAATAATTTTTTTTAAAAAGTATTTGCGACGGGACTACAGGCTCATCGCAAATACTTTTTGTGATAGTCCCATCGGAAAACATTATATATATATATATATATATAAAGTATATAATCGGAGACTTATTTGCGACGGTGATGTAGCCCGTTGTAAAAAAAATTATTTAAAAGGGGACCGTCACGAATAATATTTTTACGACACCGTTTTCTTCCACGAGCAATTTCCGACGGGACCCCGTCGCAAATTCCTAGAATTCTCGTGTTATAAGATACACAGTGTGTCGAGGAATACTACACGTTGTATAGTAGGAAATTTCTACACGGTCATCACACTGCATGTACATAGTGAGAAAACAGCTTGTAAATGCCTAACCTATACATGGAGTGTAAATTAGAGTACGTGGTTTATAGTCTAAAAATTTCTATAACTTGCCATATTTTACCAGTTTTCTCAGAAACAAGCCAAAAATTCAAATAGGGTCTGGATTTTGACTCGTTCTAAAAATATGGGTTCTTACAATCTCTCCACCATAACATAGCTCATCCTTGAGCTATCAAATGAATCTCAGAGATGTCATCGAACATGCCTCCTAGATCAATGTAACCAAGACATACCCGAACTCAAAGGTTCTGGCCAAATTCCTCAATGGTACCCCACCTTGTGAATTTACTAACTCAATCTCAACCCTAAAATACTCAACAATGCAAGGGTTCACTTACTAGTTTCAGGACTCCGGGTCCTCTCATGACTCATCGTCACCCATGCGCCTCATTGGCGCTTTTATGTCACTCCCAACACACTAAACATTTCCCACACCACATCGGTGGCCGCCTCTATGAGGTCCTGCATCCCATGTATGATCAAAATAAAACTCGATGCCATTCACCACAAGTAACCTACATCCTCAATGCGCCAATGCCACGATATCTCAACTAACCCACATCCTTGATGCCTCGATTACCATGGAACCTTAAGTAACTCGCATCCTCAATGCCCCAATTCCACACATCTCATACATGCATATATAAATACATCAAGCACCATATATGGCATAAATACTACTAAACAGCATCTAGTCAGTCCACATAAATCTTGTGCACCTTGTATACTCAAAGCAAACATGCCTTAAGGGGCCATGAAAAAATAAAACAAGAAAATCACGGTCACACTAGCGGTGTACCTCTAACCATAGTCAGATCAACAACCTGCTCAACCCTTGGAAGCTCCACATCATTCACCTTACCTGAAGTATGGATGCCTAATGTCTGACCTCCCTGTGGTGCTGCTCTAGTCACCAGCCACTAACCCCTCAGCTGGGTCTCGTTGTCTCTGTCACATCCTTCGTGTGCAGGTGAAACTCGACTACCCTCTCCTGGTACAAAACCGGAACCAACTTCAGATGTCATAATCTGTCCTGGTCCCTACCTCCCAGCAATCTCAGAAGGTTTCCTAAATAACCTCTACAGATGCTCAACCTATCCACATGCCTGAAACCCCTTTGGAGGCCTATCACACTGAGTCTGAACAGGTCATGGATGTCCACATTGAAAGAAACCCACTGAATAACTACTATAAGGTGGTCTAGCTGAGTCTTTAGCCTAACTGACATGATGGAACTCATCCCTTCCTCAATTCCTTCAATCCAAACCATCACTTGAAGCTGCCCACTTGGCCAACCAAGGCCTATCTCTCTAGTTTCCCTCTGTTATGAGCACCTAATTTACTACCTATGTGAATGAATATAGCCTGATGATATTTACCTAGAACTGAATGGTGTGTCTTAAGCCATCCTCAAAGTGCCTCAGCCCTTCCAAGTCATCACTTACCATACTAGGTGCAAATCAAGACAACTCAGTGAAAGTTTCAGCATAGTCCATGATGGAAACGTCTCCCTACTAAAGGATTAAGTACTACCAACATCTCTCTACCATCAGTGTCTTAGGGTAAAAGTTCTTGAAAAACCTATCCTCAATGTCCTTCCATGCTAGTCCCTCGTACCTACAATCTTAAACCTATACATCCCACCGGGGATTTTCTGGTCCTCACAGCATGTACGTCGCCAGCTTGACCCTCCTCCCTAGAGGCATCTCGAGATTCTCAAAGATAATCTGTGTGCTCTCTATCCAGTTCTCAGCTACCTGTAGACTACCCTCACCTTGAAAAAGAGGTAGGTGTTGCAACTGGAACTCCCGTGTAAGATATTCCATAGATGGCTCTATACCCTACTCACCATTGTCAATCCCTTGTAAGACACGTACAAGGATAGCTCAGAGATTCTCTTCAAGTTGTGGTCCAAATGCTTCCAAACCTTGTTGTTGTCCTGCCTCCACTAGATCCTGGAACAATTCATGTCCCTGAGCCTGTACTTGTAGCTCATGCTCTGCCTGCACCGAATCCTGAACCAGATCCTTCTCCTGCAGCACGGTACCATCTCTCGCCCGATTCCCCATCTGAGTCAACTAAAATGAACCCACTGAATACTATAAATTTTCATACAAACCATATAAATCTATAACAACATTTTCTCAAAATAGAAAAGAAAAGATGTAAAGAGGAATCATAAAACAACTACCCTTACTCTCCACTATTGAAATCCATGCCCATGATATCCTGGCCTTAGGGCCACCTTACCCACCCTTAACAAAGCCTAGTATCAAAAGTACCTTGATCCATCCCAGTCCGCTTTACAAACATTTCCTCAATCAGACGGCCGAGTCTCCCATTCCTGGTGAACAAAATCAACTCAACAATATTATCTTCCTGCTCGTACAAGATCCAGACCCAAATACCCTACCACACAAAATTCTACAAATATATAAAGCATATAAATTTGATATTATTCACATGGAATTATCACTTAACAAAGCTTACATTCAGTTATGAAATTGAAATACCCTAAAAATGTTCCTATCAAAATCCAAACTATCATGCATTTCCATACTGGGCGAAGGTCTAATTATCTCTTACCACACAGGGTCAGGGGTCATATATCACAATCAATAACATCACAAAACAAGTGATCCAATGAGGTGTAAATCATATAATCTTTAATCTGAGAAAAAGTGAACAGTTATTCCAACCCATGGAATCTTGGTCCATCCATCGTACCTGGGGCTGAAGGTACCGAAGCACAAGCTAGAAACCTAGTTCCATTCACAACCTATCTCTAGTCTACCATATCCCTAATAGTAAAACCATCAAAAATAGAAAGATAAGCCACAATATCATTTGTAGCTAGAAAACCACTGCAACTAAATCCGTGTCAAGAACTCCTTTGATACCACTTTGTAATGACCTAGACCCGAACAACCACCTAAACAGTGATAAACGGGTCTGGTGTTACAACCTTAGGCGTACCTCCCCGAACGCTAAAGGCTTCTGACTAGCTGCGAGGCTCTGATGGGTATAGTGGGTAGGTTATACCATCTAGTAGTATAATAATGGTATTGGTTCGAGTAATGATAGATTACATGAAATAGAATAATCGGCTCAGCTGACTAGAACCAGAACCATTGAGCATAAGCATATCCAATATCAAAAAAATTTAAGAAATATATAGACATGTGCAGTGAAGAGTAAACAAAACAGTATAATGAACTACTTATAACAAATACTAAACAACCCAGAATGCATCATAGGATGGTCAGTACATAGAAGGCACCAATGGCTAACCAAAAGTAGCTAAAATAAACAAGGTAAAATGTTGATACATGAAAGAAAGAAAAACGATGTAAACTTTATCTAGGTAAGACTTCAAGGTCCATACCATCTCCATGCGACAACTAATGCATTCCACCTCCTGATGTCGGTCTCATTCCTGCATGTAAATCCCAAATGTCTACACACATCCCGAAGGGACCTTGCAGGGTGTGAGAGGAATATCACTAGGATACCACCCAACAGTGTGTACCTAATATAAGTTTTTAAGAAGGAATACAATTATGAGGAAAAATAGTAAATAGTACGACACAAAAATAAGCATAAACTCCACTGGTGCTTAGAATCCATCGTGAAGTGTCACCTACTTCGGCCATCGTCGGAATCTCTATCATGAAACCCGACACCATGTGCTACATAACACCTCGTGTCTCATGTACCAACGTCCCAAAGGAACCCCCAAATAGTAGTAACTCATAGGAACAACATTTTCTGTCCTCAAATAATAACCCTAGGGACAACGATGTCTGCCCTCAACTAAAATAATCAGGGGAACTTCAATTTTTTCGGTCAAATCAAGTAACCGGAGGGGCAGCGACCTTTGCCATCAAATCTCGGTGAGCCACTGCCCTCAACCCAATAGCCTCAATGATATCCTTTGAAGTATCCTCACCTTCCACGTGGATTCATATAGCATGTACCCTCAAACCAATAGTACCTAAACTGAAACTAACATGGGCCTCTACAATCATGAGTCGTCAAAACCACCTCATTAGTGAATCTCTCTATACGCACACTAATCAATGTTTCAGGTGAGGAGTAATAACCAAAATATTACCCAAGACACAACAACTATGGCACCTCGTGTCCCTCCGACAATACCACACAAGCCCAATGGCCTCACCATCCAAGTAACCCGGGCTATTCCCATCTTGACAGTCACCATGGATCAAGCTGATGTCTATGATGCTCAATGTCGTGGTTTGGACCACCCATTGTAATTTTAACTTAGGATAAGCCCAACCTATGATCATATCCACTCAGAAATATCCAAGCGACGCCCAACACAACTACAAGGGTTCCAGTATATGTAATTCATAATTTACATATATAATTAAATGAATTACTTTTAAATAGACAAAACAAACTAAACAGTTGAAATTAACTAACTAATTGTTGTCCCATACTAGCATTGATGTATTAAATGCCTCTAACAATTCATATCAAGGTTTAATAAACTAACCTCAGTAGTTTAAAACAATAAAATTCAATTATAACCATTTTAGCATTCCCTGTCCAAAATGCCTCGATAAGCAATGGCCACTCACCTGGCCCCGCTCAAGAGAAACTAGTAACAAGTCATACCCAAAGGCATCCCATAGGTGAAATAAACAATTAAATAGGCAATAGTAGGTAAAAAAGGTTCACCCTCAAATAACCCAAAACACGCCAAAGGTCGCACCACCTAAAATTTTACATGAACACAAATGAAGGTATGAACCACCTACCTTAGACTCTTATATATAGGCACGTCTGATATCGAGCTCCAATTCGAAGTCTATCTTCATAGATCAATGTTTCAGTCAAATCCTGGTAATTCCACTCCGATGGAAACTGTAAAATGTGAGGCAAATGATATAGAATAGAATAGGGTGTGTGCGTTTAGCCTCACTGTAATGATCCCACTTCCATCGACAGATTGAAGAACATACTATGGATGAAGATTCTAGTGCAAGGGATGTTCTTTGGGTTTTCAGAATAGAACTTTTCCAAAGATGGGGAATAAGAAGAGTTTTCCAGAATATGGCGCGGTGCTCTATCATTTAAGAGAATAAAAAAAAATCACAAAGTATATAAAGTACTACACGTCGTGTAGTTTCCTTGTCCGTACTCTTACTTAAGTGGAGGTTTCCACACATCTTGGACATTCCACATGGGCTGACACACTGCTTCAAATCATCTGGTACGTAGAAAGAAGGATACACGGTGTATTGAGCAGTACTACATGCCATGTAGTAGGAAATTCCTACATGGTCATCACACGAGATGTACTCGGTGAGCACATGTTCAGTACTCACCTAAACCATACAAGGTGTGTACTTTAGAGTACATGGCATGTAGTCTAGACATTTCCAGAACTTCCTAGATTTTCCCAGTTTTTACAGAAACAAGTCAAAAATTCCAACAGGGTTCTGATTGTGACATGTTCTAAATACCTAGGTTCTTACAACTACGATTATGAAACCTATCTCTTTTCTAAAGTTGATTATATACTGACATTTCTTTGATACCTAATTAATTTCATGGGTTATTATGTGATGAATGTTTATGATCTTATGTAGCACATATGTAATATTTCATTATGTGATAAATGAGACTTATATCTCTCTTTAATGAATTGTACAAAGAATTATATCTCATGAGATATAATGGACTAGAATTATGAGTAAAATTGGTTCCATAATACAGGGCTATAATATGAATTGAACTTGACTCAGTAATACAGTGCTTGAATGAGAATTGAACTCGGTTTATCAAAACATTGATAGAATGGCATGCGAACCCAAATTAGTAATATAGGGCTAGAATGAGGAGTGAACCCAGTTCGATAATGAATATTTTTTGCAATGATAATGTTGGTAGTGATCCTTGAATAATATGAAATGACTTTCTATGGCTATTTATTTTCCAAAATTTCATTATATTATTAAAATATTAATTTATCATGTATTATTCTCTTGATTCCCTTATGATTCATGTCTCATGATCTTCTGATCCTTATTTCATGATTCAAGTGTATGATCATTGATATTCAGATGACATTCTTCATGTGATATTCTCATGTTATCATACCATTATGTCTATTCTATTTTTATGTATCTCCTTTATTTACCCTTACATGGAATCAAAGATCACCATTTCTTATGATTCCTTTCCCTAAGTTATGAAAAATGTTTTATATTGGGATAATAAATGAGGAGGTATTTTTGGGGAATATATAATATCTTTCACTAGATTAGAATATATTTTTTATAAGTTTCCAAAGGAACTATATTATTACGTTCCATGGGCATTTGATTAGGCAATCTATTTAGTATTAATAAAATATGATGTAATATCAACGTATGTTAAGCCTGGGTCCCTATAATGGAATAGTTTAGGAAACCTATGGGAACTAGGATGAGAAAAATTTAGTGATATCCCAAGGGATATTTTAATGGATTTTTCTAGGGATTTCTATAAGGATATGTTTAAGTATCATTTCATGTATAGGAAAATGTCCTAGAATTTTGGTAATGGATGATGGATTGATTTCCCAGAAATGCATCCATGTCAGGATATTATATGTGGGTGTGACTCGATAACATGTGTACCTAGGTGTAACAATCCTGAAAACATCGTATTGAACATGACTTGATCGTGAAATAGTGAAAACCAAACAGACCTTGTATCACACTTGGTTTAACACTCTCAGGGGATGTTCTTTGGAAATTCACAAATTATTTAGGATCTATCATGAATAATTTAAATTTAAGAGTACAATTAATGACCTAGTATAAACCAAATGGATTATACATTAAATAATGTTTTTTCAGTATTAAGACATCCTAAGTGAGTTTCATTATTTTTTGGATTCCCATTACAATTAGTGTCTCTCACTCTATGCTTTCTGGTCTTAATCAATCGTCAGAACCACAAGGAACTGAATCAAAATTAAATGTGATGTACTATGTACTAATGAGTAACCAAATGGATTGATGAATATAATTAAAGAGATTGTGATTACACCTAATCATTTTTCACAGAACATGATTAACAACATGTACATTAACAAACTCTTATACATGTCAAAGAAGAAAATTAAAGAGTATAGTGAGGGTTCTAGTGATCGAAATCACGATGTATAAAAGATTATGTTTTCTATATATTAATAATGTTGGAAAACTAACCCAATAGAACATATCATATGAATGATATTTAGTTTTGACTATGGAAAAGAATGACTCAAATAAAGTAACAACAATGGATAATTTTAGAGTTTGGTTAATGAAAGGGGTGGGATTATTAGTCTCCCTATGGTATTATAAAGAAACAATACTATAAATGTGAAAATTATGGGCGATTTGAAAATATATTTATTTCGGGGAAAGCATGGGAAGAGAGAAAAAAATTTTTTGGGAGTAATTTATATATTGCCAATGATAAAGGGATAAGAAATGACTTGTGAAAGGAATGATGGGTTAATGATTAAGACTATGAATCTTAGTTAATTATTTGAGAAGTGGAAGGATTGATGTATTTATTTAATTGGATTATAGAATTATGAATTGTAAAATATAAATGGATTTGTTATTATATGATTTTTTAAGGATTTGAAAGATTATATCGAGTGGTATTGATGAACTATAAAAATAATTCAATTACAAGGATATATTTTATTGAAAAACATTATTATGTGAAGGAAACCCATAATTTTTCCCTGATATTAAGTAAATGGTTCATAGTTTGGAAAAATAGATGTTAAATAAAAAATGAATTATATTTTATAGTATTTATAACCTCAGAACTAATAATGGATTTGCACAAAAATAGGATTATGTAATCATTGATGTAGTTTACAACATTATTTTGGGGGAATATATCCAATAATATGAATAAATAATTATGAATAAAGCATGTTTTAAATAAGGATTTATGGTATCTAATTTTGTTACCATATCTCAGGAGAATATATGATGAAGGTATTGCCATTTTTTTTATGTGCCAACTAATTAGAACTTTATGATACCTAGGTGATCAATTTTAAGTTGATTTGGAGAAATTCAGTTACCTTCTTTATAATGTAATGGATTTTAATTTTATAGAATTTCAAAAAGGGTTAATAATTTATTGAATGGTTTATGTTGAACCTTGAATGAGGTTTGATATAATATTTTTTCACAATATGATGATTTGTATATATTTGATAACTTGGGGAAACCATTATTTTTTATGATAACTAAAGATAAATGAAATGAATTTTCATTATATTTTTGGATATTTTGATCCATTAGTTCTTTAGAATAAAAAAATGTCTTTTATTTATTGGAGTAAGAGATTAAGTACAAATTGATCAAGGAAGAACCTATGGATGGATTTGTTCTTTCGATGACTATTTCGAGTTTTGGTCATGGTTTGGTGTATCTAAGATGGTGCTTTCTGATGGTCGAGTTTCCCAGTGTGTTTCCCAAGGTTTGTTATTGGTATGTGGTTTGGTGATGGGGGATGATGACAAGATGATTTGGAGGGGCTTTAATGTTATCATGTGGTGTTGAACGGTGATGATGATGACATTATGAGGGAGGATATGTGAGATGGCTGCGATGGTTGAGGACAATGACTACAATGATATGAAAATGTGAAAATGGTGATGGTGTTGGGAAGATTGGTCAGTGAGGTCATAATGGAGGTGAGGTATCTCCTAGATGGTCGATTTCTCTACATTCTCCCTTTCTCACATTTTTGTCCTTCCCAATGATTAAATTTTAATTTTAATGTCTGAAAGTGTCTTTTGGGATCATGGTTGTTGTGTAATTCTTAATGTTGGTCAAGTTTGAAATTTTATCCAATTTTAGTGAGGTTCTCACTCAACCAAAAAGTGGTATTTTAAAAATGAAAATAATGGATTTTGAGTATATTCCCTTGTGAAAATTCTTCAATATCAGGAAAGGATTAATGAAATAAATTGTTTTATCATCATCATCATTCATTATGATACCAAGGATATTTTTGAAGCCTCTTTGGTTTAATGATTTTGGATTAATAACATTTTCCTGCCCATTTTTTCTATCACTCTACATATCTATTTTATTATTTGTCTTCTCTGTCCATGCTTTCACTTCCCACCTGTGTTCTTTTATGTGGAAACCTAGTTTACTTTGGGTAATAATTATGTTCCAAATTCCCATTTTTAAAGGATGTGTTAGAATTTATTATGACATTTTAGGTTTCTAGGAAAGAAAAATTAATTTATTAAAACAATGATGTCCTAGAAATTTTTTTTAGAAGAAGTTTTTATTGGGTGGGTAGAATGTAACAACTTAATTGTTTATGAACAATTTATTTTTGAATAAATTAATATTCCAGGATGGATTGTGTTGTGCGCTAAACTGAGTAAATTTCTCTTTATACACAACATCAAATAAGGTTTTTAATATAGATATTGTTTATTTTTTACTAAGTTATATTAAACAATTGTTTCAAATTGTCTTACACACATGACCAAGTTCTTTCAATATCTTGCATTAATCACAAGACCGAGTTTTACCAAACTATAATATACTATTAATATTATTATTTAATATGCTAGTTATCATCAAGATTTTTGAATGGAAGGAATTAATAAGAATAACTAAATAATAAAAATTTATATGTTTCATATGTTTATTAGTGATCAATTAATTATAAATAAAATAATTATCACTTAAAACAAAAAGAAATTCTAAAATATTGTATCTTTTATAAAATTCAGGATAATCATGTTTGGGGAATATAATTTAATATAGATTTTTACCACTTTTAGAAGATTTATTTGAAAAATAATTTTCATTTCTGAAATCATAAAACCAAAATTATCCTTTAGTGAATATTTTTTATTTTTCTAAGAAGATTCATTTTTTGACGAATAGTGAAAAATAATGAATTTCAATCGAAAACTAACATTTCGTTTATATTATTTAAAATGATATAATATATTTTTAATTTGATTTAAAGTCAAAATAGATCAATTATACATCTATTAATCAATTTTTTTTCATTTGAATTAATTTCATACTGAAATTTAATTTGAAAATTTGTAATATTTTGTTCATTGTTTTCCTTTAAAAACATATTTTTTTGTCACGACAACATGATTAAATTTATATCAATTTCTACCACTTCTGTGAATTTTTTTAATAAAATTGAATTAAATATTTTTTTTAAAAAAAAATTAATATCTAATAAACCCAACTTAATTTTTGAAAAATGTTATTAGTGAAAGAAAATAATATTAATTATAGAAACTAAGGTAAAAACTAAATTACCCAATGGTTAAGAATATAATATAAGGTGTAATAATGGCCCAAAAAGTTTCTAAAACCCATTTTAGAGAAATATTTTTATCATTGAGGCCTTATTCTATAAATTTATGTGTTTTGGGAAACTTCTCCACGAAATTTACACATATTCAAAATTATCTAATGAAAAAGACATAAAATGTCCCATTCACATTTTATTTTTAATAAATCTTTGGAATAGGAAAAAACAACTTAATTTTGGTCATAAATACTATTTTGGAAGATAAATGAGTTTTTGTATCCGGATAATTTGTTTTATATTTTTAACAATATCTAATTAACTTAAATACCTAAAAAATTCCAATGTGAAAATTATTTAGTTTATAATTAACTAATATAAATGATACTAAACATATTAAGAGTGAATTAAATTGAATAAATTATAATATTCCATTAATTTTATATTTTATTATATCATATTATAGTAGTTTTAAAGTATTATATTTTAATTTTATCATTTTTTTGATATTTTTAAATTCAAATTAAACAGAAAATGTAAATATTGGTATTAATATTTTTTATTATAAAAAATATTTTATTATTCAATTTACAATTACTTACAATATTATTATCAATAAATTTATTTTTAAATTTTAGTAAATATAATATGTGGTTAATAATTGGAAAAAATTTACATTTTATAATAACTATATTGGTCTTTAAATAGAATACAAATGTTGTTAGAGCGGTTAGAGTTAAAGTGGTGTTTTTGTGTGTTACCATCATTTTTTTAAAATATTATTTCCAAAAAACAAATGTTTTTTATTTTATAAATTTGATATCATATTTATAATTATTTATTCGAAATTATCTAACAAATATCACCCTAATACTATCTTAATGAATCAATTACTTGGGTTATAAAATTAGTTCACATAATGAAAACCCAAAAAGGAAAAACAAGGTAACTTAAGAGTAAGGGAACCAAATGTCTAAAACATGTGTATACATGTGTTTTGGAGGTTTTTATTTACCTTATAATCAATAAAAAACTTTATGTATCTATTTTTGAAAGGCATGGGGTAGTAATGACGTCCCCATAGAAAATAACTTTGGGTATTTACTAGAATGTATGTCCTCCTCAATTATAAAAGGGAACTAACTATCCCTAATTATCCAAACCACTCAAGAAGTTTGGATCAGAAAATACCTTCCCATAACACTTATAATATTTCATCATCTCATTTTATAATCCTCAAATTGGGCATAAATCCATTCAATGAGGTTTGTTGGTGAAATCCAAAAGTATATATCTGAATAATAAGAAATACTCATCAACTAAAATTTTTTTATTATTTATTCCTAAAACAACATAAATTATTTATATATCCCAATTATACAATAAAATAATTATATTAAATATATTTATTAGTTTTTATGTTAATTATACAACCTATAACTTCACAAACATTTATCAAATGCGTTAGAAATTCAGCATTCATGTGTATGTTGGACTGCCGTCTCGTGAACTGATGTTGTCATTTTTCCATTACCACCATTAAAGTTTATTCATAATGATTTAAATTATGTTTATATATTATATATCTGATATTTATGATGTAATTATTATTATTTTAATATTATATAACATATAATTTCATGTTTTCAATTTTTTGGGATTATGATGATGTCGTTCATGTGTACGACATATTAGCACCTCACCAATCGATGTGACTCGTTCACGCTTTACATGGAATGTATTATAAATTAGTTTATTAGAAATATGTGATATATAAACCATATAAATCTTAATATAATGATAATATATATATTATTTACATTTATTTCGTTTAATTTGATAAGAAAATGTGAACAACATTCTTGTGTATGTATGGTCTACCGTCTACCTAAATGGTGAATATCATTTCCTTAACAAACTTTATGGATTAATTTCAATAAATATATAATGAATTAATATTATATTAATGTAATGGATATAATTCTTGAGATTATTAAATCGTGACATAAGTAATAATTCCATATATATAATGTTTAAAATTGAATGCAAAAACAAAATAGTTATTATCTGAAACATAACATTAACATGGAATTGTTAAAAAAATATAATGTAAAGATATAATAAATATTATATGGTAATACATATATATATATATGAATTTTATTTTTTGATATATATATATATAATAAAATAATATTTCTTAAAATGTACATTTGAACATGTACGATGAGAGTCAAGACTTATGATAAGGGTTGTTTGTTTCACTTTTATTTTCTATTTGATACAAGCCATGTTCGCCTCTAATTTTTTATTTGTAGTGTGTAAAATTCCCATTTATGAATTTTATTATTATAATAATTCGAATTATTGGGATATAAAAATTCATTTTTGGACCTATATTTCTCAGGGGTTATAGTCCCAGAGTTATTGAATCGATAATGCATTTTTTCTCAATTTTCCTTATTTGATACACAAGTTATGTAATGCTCCAATTATATTTTATAGGGTGTAAATACTTCCACATTAAAATGTTATATATTGAATATTCGTATTTTCATTATATTTTAATCCTCATTTGACGTTATCCTTTCATGGGGATTATGATTCAATGTCACCAAAGTAGTAAGAGTTTATTGCTACAATGTCGTAATTTCTTAAGATTGATTCTGATTATGAGACAATTAATGAAATATTATGATCCATATCTCAATAATTATAATTAATTTTCTTATCCTATATTTATACATTATATATTCATTCAATTTTTCAATTAAACAACAATTTTTTACTTATGTTAATTATGAAAATGTTCATATGAAATTTCTTTTTTATTTAACTTTTAGATCATAAATGTTCTTTCTTAAAAACCCATGTATTCCCAAAATGATTCTGAAAAATGATTAAATTTTTTTATTATCTTCTTATGTTTTAAAAAATATATATTTTCCCATATTTTAAATTTATGAAAAAATTTTTGAACGCAATCTTAATGCAATTTTCCAGAACATTGCTCATTGGGATTTTACTAAAAATGTGAAAGGAAACATCATTTTAATGTGCATGGAAAAAAATTATTTTTAAGACGTCATGATCAATATTTATATTTAAGATAAATTTTTAGTTTTTAAGGGTAATTCTTAATGAAAAATATTTTAATAATGTTTCATATTTTAAAAAATGATTTTAAAGATGAAAATATATTTTCCTAAAGTAGTTTTTGAAAATATTTTTAAATCTTACTTCATATGTTTTCACAGGGATTTTAAAAGATATGAATTTTGAAATAGTATTATTCCATAGAAAGGTTTTTCTAAGGAAGATTATTTCTTTAAGGAATTCCCCAAGTGATATTTCAAAATCCATCAAAGCCTAAGATGATTTTTTTATATAATTTACATTTTACATAGGATATTATCCTATGACACCATTATTATTATTTTTTAATGATTTATGTTTAAGAAGATATGTTTTTTATGATGCATGTTTCGTTTCCATGGGTTATACCATTATAAAATGCTAATACAAGCACACTTCTTTTCACATGTTATGGTTTGATTATGAAACATTTATCTATTCCATAGGTTAGGATATGATGACATGTTTTTTATACCAATTTAATTTCATGATTTATGATAAGATAAATTTTTATGATATTTTGGGAAAAATATTTATATTTTAATTATGTGATGGGTGGGATCAGTGTCTCCCTCTAATGGATTGATTAAAAATTTATATCTCATGATATAGATATTATTCAAATGGGGAGTGAACTCTATTTTTTTATAAAGGCCTATACATGGGAGTGAACTAAATTCATTAATAGAGGGCCATAATGGGATGTAATCCCAGTTTAGTAATTCAACGTTGGAATGGGTAGTGAACTAGGTTTTGTAAAGGGAATTTCGCACCATAATGGTGTTGGTAGTGATCCTCGACTAATATGAAATTACTTTATATTCTTATGTATATAAAAAAATCAATGTCATATTACTAGGTTATAACCTCATAGATCATTATATTAATTCTATTACGATTCTGGTCCTATGATCTATGAATCTTTATTTCAAGACTCATGTGTATGATCATTCATATACATGGTATGATATACGAATAAAATGATCATGTCATCATAAACAAATATTCATATTATGACTATGTCCCTCTTTAATTTACCCTGAGTATCTGATCTCTCCCTTTCTTTTGTTTCCTTTCCTCATGTTGTGATGAAATGTTTTATGTTAGAGTACTAAATGGGAAGTTCATTATGTGAAACATTGAATATATTTCCCCAGATTATAATATTTTGTTCTAATTTTCCAAAGGTACTAAACTATTATTGTCATTGGGATTGTTTTTAATTAATGTAATGAATATTCATAATAATTATGTAATATCCTTGTATGTTAAGCTAGGTTTTCTATATTATAATCTCTATGAAAATTCTAACTGAAAATGTATGTTATGAATCTCAAATAGATGATATTATATCTCATTATGGTTTTATGTTATTCTTGAAATATAGATTTATTAGTTGGAAGAGTTCCAAACAATCCATCATGGTGGAATTTATAGTCCAGGAAACATACCTAATTTTATAAGATTCTATAAGGGACTAATTTTTGATCATAATGTTCACTTATGTACTTGAAAATTTTTATTGTATAAAGGGGAAAATGAAGCTCTTTGGTGAAAAAAAATTCACTCATTTCTCATGATAAGGAAAATTTCACTTTCTAAAGGGAAAAACAGATAATAAAAAAATTACCTCATATGATAGATCATTAAGTGGATGATGTTAGGATATATTGTGTGCCTACATACAACAATATATCTGAACCATTGATGAAACCATTATTGAAAAATGTTCACAGGGGTCATCTTCATTCTCTTGGTATATGATAGATATTATATTACTGTAATTCATGAATAATGTATCATGATTTGATAAAAACATTCAATCTCCATTTATAATAAATTCATGTGTACTGTAATTTAAATTAATAATTGAATGATAATATCCCATAATAATATGAATTTGAGTTTTCCATAGTCAATGTTCATTAAATATTATTATGGGTTGTGATTATATTATATGATTATCATGATTATTGTACTCATGATATAATGGGTGAATACTTTTTATTTGGACTATCCATCAAAAAATATCCTATGACTTAATATATACTCATCAATATACATAGATGTGTATACTTATTATCAACCCTTTTACATGTGGTTGGTCATATACTTATCATGATAACCATAAAGTTTGATACCTTTCTTTGAAATCCTTGAGGATTATCTAATCGGGGTTGGTTAGGTATTTTGTTGATCATTTCATCAGTTGGATCTCAACTATGGTGGGATTATTCCACTCATATGAAAAAAGTTGAAATCTTAACCATGATCGAATTAGAATGGGTAAATACATGGTATTTCCTACATGATTCATATTTAATGTGTTAAGAAACATGGATGAGGTACATGTGGTGTAATCCTCCACTAGATGAAATACATGTTATGTATTCATTGACTAGGTATGTATTTTTCATTTAATTAGGAAAGTATGAGATGGATTATACTGGATTCCCATTTTTCATTTTCTAGTGGTCACTTTAATTAATTTAAAAAGAATTATATAGGTATTAATTCATTGTAAATGATATATCATGTGCTGGAAATGTTCATATAGAGATATGATTATGTTTGATAGATATCACACTTGAATCCATAATTTCTTTATCAACACTAATCCTTTTGTAGAAGTTTCATTTTCCTTATATCTATTTAATATAGAATTCAAAATAGTTTTCCATTCTAATAAGACCTATAGGGTCACATGTAAAGACCTATAAAATTAAAGGAAATGTTTTTCTTAATTTTATTTGGGATTTTACAAGAACGCAGTTTCTAACGGCACATGATTCTGAGGCCAGGAGTGCCTGGAATTTCTATCTGAAGTTTAGCTCGGGTACGTTTAGTGAACGAATGAGCGGGAATTTCTAACTTTTAAACTGGTGCATGGAATCGAATTCCGAGGGCACCAATGGAACCGTAGAGCCGGTAATTGCTTAGGAACACCATTTTTGGTGTTGTGTTTTCTCGAGAGAAGATGATAAACATTGTGGAAGTTTAATTAATAATTTTACTACAATTTTTATTTCCTCTTGATAGTTTTTAGCTTTGGGTAGATGTTGGGTAACTACCCAACTTCCCATGGGAGGTTATGAGGGTGGTGGGGCCCACATGAACCCCACCCCTTCACATTCCTTAACTCCCTCAACTCACATTTGAATTTGATAACTTAAGTATTAGTAACTTATGTTATTAATGAAGTGAGTTTAATGTGTGTGTGGGTTTGAAATTCAAACTCATGTATAGTTAATAAATTAAGTGAGGGATTAATTTATTTTGGGTTAGTTTCTTGTGGTGGAGTCTTGGGGAGAAAAAGACTAAGGACTTGAGGAACTTCTTCATCTTCGACGAAGAACGCGAAGAACACAACGGTCTCTGACGAAGAAGGCCGGGTTCTCAGAAACCGATTATGCGACGCCGTGTACCGTGACGCCGTCAACGTCTTCTTTCGTGACGTCTCTTTCCGCGACGGTTATTCCGCGACAAATCCTTGTTCGACGAACATCTATTCAAGCTACACTTGAGGTAGGGGTTTATTTATTTATTTTGTTCGTGAATACTACCTTGTTGTTCTTTGTGTAAATAAGACCAATTGCAATCGATTAACGAGAGGGGGCCGGACCGCACAAACACGACTGACCCTCCTCCCTTATCCATGTTATTTTTTCTAATGTGGTTGGAATGGGAATGGAGGGGTGTCGTCGCACTGCGCGGGATCGTGCGGAAAGTAATGTGCGGCACCGTCACCCCGCGCCATGAAATTGAACCAAGTCGCGGTGCTATCGCGCCGCACCGTAGAACCGCAAAAGCACCACAGCTGGAGTGGGGCCGCGGTGGAGGGGTGCGGCGCAGTGGCGCCGCACCGGACGAATTAAGGTAGCGGACGATACCGGGATGTGGTGGAGCATGGGAACCGGCGGCCGGAAGCGGGCCGCCGGTGTCGGAGCAGGGAGGGGACCGGCCGTTGCCGGTCCCTTGGTGACAGAAACTGGCAGGCCGGGCAGGAGAGGAGCCGGGGGTTCAAACCCCTGGCTGGCCAGCTAGCGGCCCCCATTAAGGGGGGCCGCAGTTACAAAACGCGGGGGGCAGCCCCCCCCCCCCCCCCCCCCCCGCAAACCGAACGGCTCGGCCGTTTGGCGGAGCCGGCTGGCGTCGCACACCAGTGCGCCGGACCGCCAGGCCGGTAGCCGGGCCGACCCAGGGGGTCTCGGGTCGGGTCGGCCCGGGCCCAAAACCCCTGTTTTCAGACCCTCTTCGGTATTTTGCCCATATCTTGGGCTACGGACCTTCTTATCGACGCACCATCAGTTGAGATCCGGTCCTTGGATCGAGATGGTCGTTTCGTTATATCGCACTCAAGGTTTCGGAATACTTTGGGTTCAGCTGAGTTGGTTCATACACGAAACCAACCGGGCCCTCGGAGCGGAAACACTCATAACTTGAGCTTCGGACGTCCGATTGACGTGTCATCAACTTTGTTGAATTCCTCTTAGTGAGGTGGATCTTTTGGATTATTCCGCCCAAGGTTTGGATGCAGGTGGAGTATGGTCGGGTTGGTTTTGCCTTAAAAACCAACCAGGCCCCTGGGATGAAAAAGCCAATAACTCTCAGACTGGGCGTCCGATTGATGCGCCGTCTGCGACGTTGAGTTCCTGTTGATGATACTGAACTTTAGGATACATCAACTATGGACTATGTGTCAGTTGATGTAGCAGCCTCTCGGCTCGTGGAGCAGACCCTCCCGAACGAGCTTGCTGTGTGCGGGAACCCTAGAGTTGGCTGCGTTTGCGACTGTGACGACGACGACAACTGTACAGAGATCCTCAGTGGATTCGACAACGACAACTACAACACTCAGCGATCCTACATGGATCAGTGCTACTGATCCTGTGTGGGTCAACACTCAGCGGTTCTCTGTGAGCCAGCGCCAACAGATCCTATGTGGGACTGATCCTGTGTGGGTCTTTGCGGGGGTTAGTTACCTATCGATCCTTTGTGGGTCAGATCCCTTGTGGTTCATTACGGGGGATAGTTACCTATCGATCCTTTGTGGGTCAAATATTTGTGGGTTATTTCGGGGGTTAGTACCTATCCATCCTTTGTGGGTCCGACGTCTTAGATGAATCAGTGGCAATATCTGATCATCTCTATCATCATACGAAGATGTATACCTGTGTGAGCTGAAATCCTGTTTACTTTACTTTGTGTATTGTGTTGTTCTTTCCTGTATGGATTACGTTTTTCTTTCCTGTGTGGATTTGGTTATACTTGGGCTCGGATGTTAGAGCTAAAAAATAATGGTGGCTTAGTTATATGTATGGGAATATACCTAAGTAGTGGCGGATGTTACTTTGTGATTGTATCTCTCCTTTGTGGATTATCCTTTGTGGATTTTGGGAGACCTTCGGGGGTCTCGGGGTCCCTACTGAGTCGCTTATACTCACCCCTACACGGGCTATGCCCGCACTATGTTGTAATGGTTGCAGACGAAGGACATAGCTGATTGTGGTTGAGGCTTGCGGAGCAGGACGGTACCTAGAGGTGGACCACTGGGCGGAATGTACTCAGAGCGGCCGACTGGACCCGAGGAGCAGTGGAGGCTATCTGTACCCACCCTTTAGGTGGGATTTCTAGTGGACAGCTCAGTGTTGCAGCTTTACTTTTCAGTTTCTGTTTTCCCTTCCAGTTGTACTTTACTTTTAGTTTGGGTTTGTATTCTGGCCCACTTACTTTTCCGCACATACTATTGTACTCAGTTTTTACGTAGTGTTTACATCTACTTCTTTCTTGTTCTGTGGTGTTTGTTTACTTTACAAAGGCAATGCCTTCCCTTTTTACAGGGATTTACACCTTGGTGCTAGTCTCCAGCCCCAGGCCTATGGAAGGCGGGCTTGGGGTAGTCATGGCATGAGCCCCGAGGACGGGTCGTGAGAAATTGGTATCAGAGGAGTTCAGTTCTACCACAGAACTACGGACTCTGATCTTTTTCTATGTGAAGAAAAAGTGTTAAGAGTATTATGTGTGGTTATCAGTCTAGGGAGTCCAGTGTTGGTGCGGTGGCCGACGTATCCGTACACCAGGACCCTGACTTCCGATTTCTGACTTAATGCACGAAAACATTGATTGAATGTGTGTTTCAAGTTTTCTTTGTGATTACTTTGTGTCAGCTCACCAGGTATACTTTTCTAACCGTGGTGCACCTGTTTCCATTTCAGGATGGCCCCAGGACTGCAACTAGCTAGGGTTCCGAGAGTTGTATGTGACGACAGCCCACCGAGCGATGAGGACTCGGTGTAGGGCCCTTTGACAGCTGAGGCACCGGCAGTACCTTTACCCGCCGAGCCACCGATGCTTCCAGCCCCAGCCGCTGACGATGCACGTCTCCATAGTGCACTGCACGAGTTCCAGCGCCAGCTACCACCTAGGTTCCACGGGGAGACGGACCCCCAGGCAGCGGAGGACTGGCTGGAGGCAGTTGTTCGAGTTTTCTGGTTAGTGAGGACACCAGCAGACCTCATGGTGATCCTCGCAGCGAGCCTACTGCACGCGGCAGCGGGCCGATGGTTGAGCTTGATGCTACAGGTGCACGATGAGGCATCTCTTCTCAAGACGGACATTGAGTGCCTCTTCTGCTCGGAGTTTGTCCCAGCCACCCTCCGTGCGGTGCGCATCCATGAGCTTATGTAGCTGCGGCATTGTAGCTTGACGGTCGCCCAGTACTTGGCGAGATTTACCGATCTCTCACACTACTCGACAGACATGGTACGGGACCCATTCTTCTGGGCCCAGACCATTGAGCAGGGATTGAGCCATGAGATAAGGGCATCACTGATCTCCCTCAGCATTCCGACTCAGGAAGGAGTACTGGAGCGAGCCCTTTTGTTCGATAGCTTTCTTGCTGAGCCTTCATCAGCGCCGAGACCCACCGTAGGGTGGCAGGTAGCAGATTCTTATGCAGCAGGCAGTCGACAGATGACTCATGGGTCCAGGGAGACCTGACCCTCAGGAAGATGACCTCAGGACACTGGCTCAGCAGTGCGGGGCACACAGCGCGGATCCATTCTTTCGAGAGGCAGACAGTGTTATTCATGCGGCGGGTAGGGCCACATGGCTCGTGACTGCCCGACCCGACGTGCCAAGGAGTAGCAGACGGTTGATGGACCATTGAGGCAGAGGCAGAGGGTCGACCGTGGCGGTCCGTAAGGAGTAGGCGGACGAGGCAGAGGAGCAGGCCGAGCAGCAGGTGGTGGGTGACGCTTTGAGGCTATACCACCACCACCACCAGGAGGTCCACCCCTACCACAGAGAGCTGGAGGGCAGAGACAGGCACAGCTCCAGGAAGCGGAGGCCTACGACCACGGCGCACCCGAGATGATTCGAGGTACTATCTGTGTCTATTCCACCCTTGCAGCAGTTCTTATAGACACAGGATCGAGTCATTCTTTCTTAGCCGCTGCCCTTATTTGGAGCTCGGAGATTCCGAAAGAGCTGCTGGCTCGATCCTTACGGCTAGAGACGCCTACGGTAGCAGACTCGATGATTATGCACTAGTGCCGGCAGTGTGAGCTTACTATAGGAGGTGAGAGCTTCGGCTGGGATATTCTTGTAGCGGCGTCAAGGTCTTACGATGTCATATTGGGCATGTATTGGCTATCTACGGTCCATGCATAGATTGACTGTATTAGGCGAAAGGTGTGTTGTGTACAAACCGATGGGAGCAGGTTCACCTTCACCTGCGAGAAGGGATCCTTTGCAGCACAAGATGGACTCTCGCAGAGGAGAGGATAGCCCATAACACATCAGTTGGCTAGCCTCATCCTAGGAGCAGTTGACGTGTGGAGTCCTAGTTTTCCTGCAGTGGTGGGTCAGTATGCGGATGTCTTTCCCGATGACGTTCCAGGACTACCTCCTCGCAGAGAGGTAGACTTTTATATTGACCTGTACCCCGGGACAACCCCGATATCGACTCCAGTGTATCGGATGGCCCCCGCTAAGCTTCGAGAGCTACAGGTACAGTTGGAGGACTTACAGGGAAAGGGTTTCATCCGACCCAGTGTTTCACCCTGGGCTTCCCAGATTTTGTTCGCCAAGAAGGCGGACGGGAGCTTGCGACTTTGTGTCGACTATCATCGCCTGAACCAGGTGACCGTGGGGAACAAGTATCCACTTCCGAGGATTGATGACCTCATCGATCAGCTCAAGGGAGCACCGTGGTTCCCTAAGATAGACCTCAGGTCAGGCTATCATCAGCTCAGATTTCGGGACAAGGACGTGCAGAAGACGGCCTTCAGATGTCGGTATGGCCACTATGAGTTCTTGGTTAGGCCATTCGGCATAACCAATGCTCCAGAAGTGTTCATGGAACTCATGAATAGGATCTTTCATCCATACCTCAATTGATTTGGCGTGGTTTTCATCAACCACATTTTGATTTACTCGACGACTAAGGAGGACCACGCCTACCACTTGCGGGTTGTGCTAGACACACTCCGAGAGCACCAGCTTTATGGAAAGCTCTCAAAGTGTAAGTTCTAGATATGCGAGGTCCACTTCTTGGGACACGTCATCTCTGATGTGGGAGTTGCAGTGGATCTTATGAAGATCGAGGTAGTGCTATCTTGGGAGCCACCCAGGAGCATGACGGAGGTGCGGAGTTTCATGGGACTAGCTGGATACTACCGGAGAATTGTTCCAGACTTCTCCAGAGTTTCAGCACCACTATCAGCTTTAACGAAGAAGGGGTAACCCTTTGTGTGGTCAGACAGATGTCAGCAGAGCTTCCAGGAGCTGAGAAAGAGATTGACCAGCGCACCTATCTTGAGGTTGCCTAAGGAGGGAGTAGGGTACGTAGTCTACTACGATGCATCAGGTACAAGACTCGGATGTGTCCTGATGCAGGATCGGTCCGTGATCACCTATGGATCACATCAGTTGAGGCTGCATGAGCATAACTACGCTACCCACGACCCAGAGTTAGCAGCAGTGGTCTTCGCTCTGAAGACATGGTGACACTACTTGATGGGCGACCCCTTTACAGTCTTTTCTGACCATCAGAGTCTCAGATACATATTCTCTCAGAAGGACCTGAATCTGAGATAGCAGCGATGGATCGAGTTCCTCCAGGACTATGACTTTTAGATAGTCTATACTCTTGGGAAGGGGAATGTGGTAGCTGATGCTCTAAGCAGGAGGACGGTCATTCAGATACTTGAGGAGGCAACAGAGTAGCTAGCCTCTTTGCAGATATCCTTCATGGATAGAGATGGAGTATCCTTCCTTCAGTCTCTCACAGACACCCCTCTACTACTGCAGTGGGTCAGAGAGGCACAGCGTGGGGACGCTGACTGTGAGATGCGGCATGCACATATATCCTCAGGACATGCACCTGATGGTTTCTCCTTTAGAGTAGAGCACGACGTTCTTTTCAGAGGACGTACCTTGATACCAGTTGCATTACGAGAGGAGGTGCTGAGAGAGTTTCACACTTCTCCTTTAACGGTACATCCTGGAGTGGCGAAGATGTACTAGGATCTCAGACGACAGCATTGGTGGCCGGGCATGAAAAAGGCTGTGGCGGAGTTCGTTTCTCGATGCCTCACCTGCCAGCAGGCTTGGTACAACACTTGGAGGTCCCAGAGTGGAAGTGGGACAAGATATCTATGAACTTCGTGACTGAACTTCCACGCACATCCAGAGGTCACGACTCCATTTGGGTGATTGTCGACCGACTCACTAAGTCGGCTCACTTCTTACCCATCAGATAACAGGGCTCAGTGGAGAGCTTGGGACGTCTCTACAACCAGGAGATTGTGCGGCTTCATGGTGTTCCATCATCTATCGTCTCTGATCGAGATGCTCGATTTACTTCCTGGCTTTGGAAGGGGTTGCAGGAGGCGTTCAGGACACAGCTACGTCTGAGCACAACCTTTCACCCTCAGACGGATGGTCAGACGGAGAGGACCATTCAGACTCTCGAGGACATGCTCCGCGCAGGTGTCCTCGACTTTGATCACAGCTGGGAGGACCGCCTACCCTTGGTGGAGTTTGCGTACAACAATAGCTACCCCTCCACCATCGGGATGGAACCATACGAGGCATTGTACGGCCGACCTTGCAGATCTTCTTTGTGCTGGACAGACCCCAGGGAGTCAGCACTTGTGGGACCGAAGATGGTCCAGGCCACGACGGAGAAGGTCCAGGTCATCCAGGAGTGGATGAGGATAGCTCAGAGCCGGCAGAAGTCTTATGCTGACAGAAGGCGGGGGCCACTAGAGTTCGAGGATGGCGACCATGTCTTCTTGCGTGTCTCACCTCGACGTGGATTACAGAGATTTGGCCTAGGCGGCAAGTTGTCTCCACGCTTCATCGGACCGTTCCAGGTCCTCAGCAGGATTGGCGAGGTAGCTTATCGCCTGGCTCTACCTCCTCAGTTGCACCGAGTGCACGACATCTTCCACTTATCTCAGCTGAGGAGATACGTGCACGACCCGATGCATATCATTGACCATGGGGAGCTAGACATTGATGATGGGGCGACTTTTACGGAGGTCCCATTGGAGATAGAGGATCGACAGGATCAGGTCCTGCGTGGACAGTCGATTCCTCTAGTGCGCATCAGATGGCAGCATGGGAATCTCCAGGAGAGCACTTGGGAGTGGGAGGCTCAGATGCGTGCTCAGTACCCACATTTGTTTCTCTAGATTATGATGTATCTCTACGGGGACGTAAATCCCTGAGGTGGGAGTAATGTAAAGACCCATAAAATTCAAGGGAAAATTTTTCTTAATTTTTCTTGAGATATTACAAGAATGCAGTTTCTGACGGCACATCATTCAGAGGCCCGGTGTGCCCAGAATTTCTATCCGAAGTTTAGCTCGGGTACGTTCAGCGAACGAACAAGTGTGAATTTATAACTTTTGAACCGGTGCTCGGAATCGAATTCTGAGGGCACCGATGGAACCATAGCGCCGGTAAATGCTTAGGAACGCCATTTTTCGGAGTTGCATTTTCTCGAGAGAATATGATAAAAATTGTGGATGTTTAATTAATAATATAACTACAATTTTTATTTCCTATTTATAGTTTTTAGCTTTGGGTGGAAGTTGGGTAACTACCCAACTTCCCAAGGGAGGTTATGAGGGTGGTGGGGCCCACACGAACCCCACCCCTTCACATTCCTTAACTCCCTCAACTCACATTTAAATTTGATAACATAAGTATTAATAACTTATGTTATTAATTAAGTGAGTTTAATGTGTGTGTGGGTTTGAAATTCAAACTCATGACTAGTTAATAAATTAAGTGAGGGCTTAATTTATTTTGGGTTAGTTTCTTGTGGTGGAGTCTTGGGGAGAAAAAGGCTAAGGACTTGAGAAACTTCTTCGTCTTCGACGAAGAACGTGAAGAACACAACGGTCTCCGATGAAGAACGCCAAGTTCTCGGAAACCGATTACGCGACGCCGTGTACCGCGACGCCGTTGACATCTTCATTCGCGACGTCTCTTTCCGCGACGATTATTCCATAACGAATCCTTGTTCGATGAACCTCCGTTCAAGCTATGCTCGAGGTAGGGGTTTATTTATTTATTTTGTTCGTGAATACTACCTTGTCGTTCTTCGTGTAAATATGACCAATTGCTATCGATTAACGAGAGGGGGCCGGACCGCACAAACACGGCCGACCCTCCTCCCTTATCCATGTTATTGTTTCTAATGTGGTTGGAACGGGAATGGCGCGGTGCCGTCGCACCGTACGGGATCGTGCGACATGTAATTCGTGGCTCCATCGCGCCGCGCCATGAAATTGAACCAAGTCGTGGTGCCGTCGCGCCGCGCCAGAGAACCGCAAAATCACCACGGACGGAGCGGGGCCGCGGCGGAGGGGTGCGGCGCCGTCGCACCGCACCGGACGAATGAAGGTCGCGGCCGATACCGGGCCGCGGCAGAGCATGGGAACCGGTGGCCGGAAGCGGGCCGCCGGTGTCGGAGAAGGCAGGGGACCGGCCGTCGCCGGTCCTGTGGTGGTAGAAACTGGCCGTCTAGGTAGGAGAGGAGCCAGGGGTTCAAACCCTCGTCCGGCCAGCTAGCGGCCCCCATTAAGGGGGACCGCGGTAACAAAACGCAGGGGGCAGCACCCCCCCTCGCAAACCTAACAGCTCGGCCATTCGGCCGAGCCAGCTGGCGCCGCGTGCCAGCGCATCGGGCCACCAGGCCGGGCTGCGCCCAGTCGGGCCGACCCAGGGGGTCTCGGGCCGGGTCGGTCCGGGCCCTAAACCCCCGTTTTCGGACCCTCTTCTGTCTTTTTCCCATATCTTGGGCTACAGACCTCCGATCGACGCACCATTAGTTGCGATACGATCCTTGGATAGAGATGGTCGTTTCAGTATATTGCACTCAAGGTTTCGGAATACTTTGGTTTTGGCCGCGTTGGTTCATACACGAAACCAATCGGGCCCTCGGAGCGGAAAAACTCATAACTTGAGATCCGGACTTCCGATTGACGTACCATCGACTTTTTTGAATTCCTCTTAGTGAGACGGATATTTTGTCTTACTCCGCCTGAGTTTTGGACACAGGTGGAGTACGGTCGGGTTGGTTTTTCCTTGAAAATCAATCGGGCCCCTAGGACGAAAAAGCCAATAACTCTCAGACCGTGCGTCCGATTTATGCGTCGTCTGCGACGTTGAGTTACTATTGACGATACAAAACTTTTTGATACATAAACTCTGGACTATGTGTCAGTTGATGTATCAGCCCCTCAGCTCGTGGAGCGGACCCTCCCAAATGAGCTTGCTGTGTGCGAGAATCCTAGAGCTGGCTGCATTTGTGACTGTGACGACGGAGAAAACTATACAGAGATCCTCAGTGGATTCAATGGAGAAGACTACAGCACTCAGTGATCCTACGTGGATCAGTGCTACCAATCCTGTGTGGGTTCGATCCTATGTGGGTCAGCACTCAGCGGTTCTCTGTGAGCCAGCGCCTACATATCCTTTGTGGGTCTGATCCTGTGTGGGTCTTTGTGGGGGTTAGTTACCTATCGATCCTTTATGGGTCAGATCCCTTGTGGGTCATTGTGGGGGTTATTTACCTATCGATCCCTTGTGGGTCAGATCCTTTGTGGGCCATTTCGGGGGTTAGTACCTATCGATCCTTTGTGGGTCTGACGACTTAGATGAATCAGTGGCAATATCTGATCAACTCTATCGTCATACGAAGATGAATACTTGTATGAGCTGAAATCCTGTTTGATTTCCTTTGTGTATTGTGATGTGTTATCCTGTGTGGATTACGTTTTTCTTTCCTATGTGGACTGGGATATACTTGGGCTCGGATGTTGGAGCCGAACAAGAATGGTGGCTTAGGTATATGTATGGGCATATATCTAAGCAGTGGCAGATGTTACTTCGTGATTGTATCTCTCCTTTGTGGATTATCCTTTGTGGATTCCGGGAGACCTTAGGTGGTCTCGGGGTCCCTACTGAGTAGCTTATACTCACCCCTGCACGGGCTATGCCCACACTATGTTGTGTTGGTTGCAGACAACGGACAGCACTGATCGTGGTTGAGGCTAGCGGATCAGGACGGTACCTGGAGGTGGACCACTGGGCGGAATGTACTCGGAGAGGCCGGCTGGACCCAAGGAGCAGTGGAGGCTATCTGTACCCACCCTTCAGGTGGGATTTCTAGTGGACAGCTCGGCATTGCGGCTTTACTTTTCAGTTGCTGTTTTCCCTTCCAGTTGTACTTTACTTTCAGTTTGGGTTTGTATTCTGGCCCACTTACTTTTCCGCACATACTATTGTACTCAGTTTTTACGTAGTGTTTACTTATACTACTTGGCTTGTTCTGTGGTATATGTTTACTTTACAAAGGCAATGCCTTCTCTTTTTACCGGGATTTACGCCTTGGTGTTAGACGCCAGCCCATGGCCTATGGAAGGTGGGCTTGGGGTAGTCACGGCACGAGCCCCGAGGATGGGTCGTGACATCACATAGTTGGGAACATTGATAAGTATTTTGTTTTTTAAAATAAATTTCATCCAAAATTAAGATATTTTTATAAACTATATAAAAAAATATTGAAATGGAAACATATTGAGTTTTGTAGTTTTTCAAAAACACTATTTGGGTTTTGCAGTAGGGGTGACATTTTTTTTATTTACTAACTTCATGGATATAAAAGATTATGATATCTCTTGATTTTTAAATCATGATATTCTAAACTAGGATTCTAGAGGTAACATCAAAGAGTTAGATTTAAATGTTTTAGACTACATCTATGATGAAATAATATATAAAACATGGTAGTACTTGACTCTCCACATGCATCATGTTAAATTTTCATTAATTATGTATAATGAAATTAGAATTATTTATCATTCTATTTGAAGTAATTAATATCCATCTCTCTTGATTGATGTGTCACTGCTCGAATGCTCCATCCAGGGAGGCCTTTGGATAATCCACACAAGCACCACAATCCATGGTTCATTGATCCTAGACTCATTTCTGTACGAACAAGAGATCAACATTCTTTATGATGAATTATTAATAGTAGGAGAAACATCGAACGTATCCAAAAATGAAAGAGATATTCAGCTTTTCTCCCCACTCTCTTTTATCTCTCTAAACCATGACAGACTACTTGTGTGGATGAAAATTTATAAAAATACTATTGGGTACTAATCATTTCTCTAAAATGAGCTTCTATATCAATGATTATCTTTTTAGTCATTTCATTTAGGACCCCAATGAAAAATTAAACCATATTTTTGATACATCGTGATTTAAAAGACATATTCTACTCATTAAAAATTTAACAATCATTCTAGTACTTACAAATAACTCCCCAACATGTGTCGTTTGGAAATGAAAACCATTTACTTGACTCATTCCTCTCAGATAAATTTAATGAACTTGTAATAATTATTCATTCAAATAATTGTTTTTCATATTTACTTATATTAACATAAATGACACATGAAGACAATGATAAATAAATTAAATTCTAATTACATTAATCATGAATAATATATACAAGAATTTATATATTTTTTTACTATAAATTTTTTTCACTTGAGCATTCACCTACCAAGTGTTGTGGGTCTCACTTACTCCTGAAATATAATTTATCTGAATTATTGGAACTATGAGATACACATCGTCAGTGACCCTATTGGACCGTATCTCGATAGTATTGTTTCATAATCTTGGATGAGTAGTGGTATCTACTAAAATGACATGTCCCCTAAATAGATACAAATAATTTATATAAATTACAACATCCCATTGACACTTTTGAGGTAATATAATCTATTTGGCTCCTAATGTCTTATAACACATTATACATACTTTATGTCATCATTTTTTAATGATTTATTTGTAATTATTTAACAATATTGTACAGGCATTATTTCATATACCATGGGTAGGTAATTATTTAAGGAACTACATTAAGTGATTCATAAGGTTGACTATTATCCACAAAATAGTGAAAAAGAACTCCAAAACCTGATAAAAACCAAAAATTATCAGTATGTTTTGAATGAATAAAAAATTATTAAAACAATAGTGTACCTCTCTATATTAATTCTTCATTTCCAGTCTAGTTTCATAACAATAAATAAGATGAATCTAAAAGTCACCACCCTCTTACGGTATCCACTAGTTTCATGAATCCTATGATGCTCATGAAGGATCTCTATCTGGTTAGGGTGTGTTAGATTATTCACTATAATATTAAAGGAAATTAGACCATTAGTATTATCCATTTAGAATTTTTTCCATATTGTCTCTGCATAACAGAATACACCACCTATATCCAAGGACTCAAACTATTTATATATTCATACAAGGAAACTCCTTATATATAAAGAAATTAATCTATATCAATATATAATTTCCAAAACAAATCCCATGCCATACAAATGTATTATTCATTTTTCATTCTTCAGAATGATCATTTAATAATTAAACAACCATGCTTGGTTGTTAGAACTCTTATAATCATCTTTTCATGATTACTAACAAATAATGATAGCTGTAGTGGGATATATAGGCCAAACAAAGCATTATTTCACTACATGTAATCTCTGTGAACATATTTATGGTCTAATGAAATTCTATATTTAATGGCCTTCAATATGGATTAATATATAATAAGGACCATTAGTATGTTTTGGTGTCTTTATTGTGTATCCCAAATTATCTCTCACTTTCACTAAATCCCTATAGACATAGCACACATTGCCCTTTTTCACATCATAAGAAACATACATTTAAACCATATCCAAAAAAATTTTATGGAACACAGTTGTCATTCAATTTAAATTCATGATACATTGTATATAATAAATGGTAAAAATCAATCACAAACATGTTTTGGAAATCGTACAATGGAATTTCAGGTCAAATATCAAAGATTAATAAACATTATCCTTATATATATAACAAATTTTTTTATCACATAGGTCTTTATATTTTTGAAAAAAATTATGAATTCCCCAAAACATAAATATAAGAAAAGATCAGCCATAAGAAATGTCAAAATAGAATGCAATCTACAAAAGTATCTTGCCTTATATATATAAAAAAATTTGCCTATAAAACAATGTCCACGAGATAAATCTAATGTCCGTATAAAAAGTTATATTATCCCATTTCATAAGACAATGAGTTACCTTGGGACATGGATAATGTTAGTCTCATATAGCATACTTCTGTATTCTTGATTCTCTAAGTAATGAATAACCCGGTTGAAGAATATATAAGATTTCTTTGGTCTAAGTGGATTATTACATCACATGTCCCTCAACATGATAGATATGAATATCATATATACCATATCTATGTCTATCTTTAAACATTATCAATCTATCACAATCTAGGGATTATATATTATACCCTTTATATGAGTACCCATATACCATGTTTGTTAAGCATTAACTAATGGCATGATCATCAATATACCCAACAACCATATGATAAGATAAACCTCATGGTCTATATACGTAATGTTTAAATGTATAAAGTCTTTCATTCTATGTATCTTGAAAGCCATAGGTACATAGATTCAATGTAAAAATTTACACATATCTCACTAAATACAAGCCATATGACACTATGTGTGGTATACCTGGTGGATAATCCAATATAGAGAACACACTATGTTCATCCTGAGAATAGTTTATATATCTATTTCAAATCCAACCAACACTAACATAAAACATTCATCATAACCTACAATACTCCATGAAGAAAATAAATTAGGAATAACCCATAAACATTCGTCAACAATCATTTAACTTCATTAAATATTTGAAACTAACATGGAATAATGATACAATGTACAATATCATTTTTATGACATGATACATTTAAATTCTAAGAAACAATAAAAAAAATAAACATAAGATCCCATATAATCATATACAATACGATCAAATCCTATATAAGCCCATGATTTTAATTTATATACATATTTTTAAACTCATTACATGTTTATATAGTTCATGGAACATCTCTTTGTGGCCATATGATAAAATATTCCCTCTAATATTTTAATTTGGTAACATATATGATGAAATTATATTTTAATAATAGTGAGACATAGGAATAACATTGTAATTTTTCTACTCATTGAACATTTTATTTAAACCCCATTACATCAAAACAGATAATTTTGAAATTTTAAATATTTGATTCTTATAAGTACTATTTCTAAGATAAAATTAACTATAATGAAAAAATATCTATTCAATATTTTACCCTCATGTGTTATCAACACAAAAATAGAACCAAGAAATCACATGTCATGCTCTCACATCCTCAAAACATTGTGACAATGGATTAAAACATTCTTGATCTCAACCATTATTATTTAAAAATTTCCTATAATAATTCTAGAATGGATTATATTGTTAAATCTTTCCCTGTAGAGTATCACCATCCCGAATAAGTCATTATCAAATTAAATCACATTAAGTATATCTATAAATAAAAATGTTCCATTAACCATCTTACATTTAAGGAATTTAAAATCATAAGTGGTTCCCTATATTTTTCATGTAATCATCTATATTTTATTACTAAACAACTTCAATATTAGGTTGTTTATAAAGGGTTTTCTCTAAAACATTGAATTTTTTTCTTCTTGATTAGTAATAATTCTTATGTTTCTATATCACTCTAACAAGTACCTTCCCATATGGTTTTCTTTCTCTAATATTGATCTCAATTCCATGTATAATGATTAGGATTCCATTTAACTAAAACATAATCATTTATCAAATGAGTATAATATTGTACATTCATTCAATAGCTCATTTTATTAAATGTTATCCCACTAAAATGATGATAACTTTTTATTAAATCATATCCATTTGTGGTTCAATATCCATATTTCAATATTTAATGACCCATGTGTGGAATTAAGCCCATCAATTTATTCCATAAGGAAGGTTGTTATATCAAAAATAACATATATTATTCTTGGATAGTTGATAAAAAAATCATATACCAATCTATTATTTGTATAAACACAACATTCTTCCTATATCATCCTTCCTAAGAGCTTCCAGGACAACATTAACCTATTTTTTTCAAAATCTGGCATCTAAATCTTAGGTTAACTATAATACTTTCTTACCATATATAATATAATTCATGGGAACACTACTAGGTTATGAACCTAATTAATTGAAATATTTAGGTCTTGACGAGTATTTTCTTTTGAAGGAATCTGGATCTTAGTATTTTAAAAGGGTTTTTTCTATATCACTATCTTATTTCATGTATTATCATTAAATATATTCATACATTTAATGAACTATTTTTTAATCAACATTCTTACCACTAAATAAATATATTCCAATAATATCAATGTGTGACTCTTTACAAAACTCATAAATTCTTTTACAAACCCAAATTTAAAAGATAACTTCTATTCACTCGTATCTAAATTCATTCCATTAATAAGATAGATGAATCCCTTCAATTTAATTTCAGAGTGTTATGTATAATAAAAAATCCTAACAAGAGTAAGAAAATAGTGATAGTTATCCATCTCACACTATTCTAGATAGGGCATGAACCTCCCATCCAGTGAGTATTCCAACCCAAATCCCCTTTACCAAAAGTTATTTATTGAAGATAGAATTCAATTCTAACATAATTATAACCCCTAATATGTATAAACTATAAATAAATTATTAATTAATTATCATATCCTATTAAAAATCTAATGTTTAATTAGAATAAAACTAAACTAACTATTATACATAGCATTGTTACTATAGCGGTACTATTCAAAGAATGGGCTTTGGGCCAAAAATAAGGGCCTACGGGCCATGTAATGGGCTAAATGCCCATAGGGTCTTCGGGCTATGTAATGGATCTCCCTTTACCCAGTTAAAATAGGTATATGAATTTATTTAATAATAAATGAGGCTTAATCCCCAACCTTTTTAAAAAACATATTTAAGACCATGTAAATTATGGATTTAGACATATTTAATGAAAACACATTTTCATTAAAAGTATTTACAAAGTGGATTTTCACCACGATTTAGAGTTCCTAAGAGAAAATTCAACTAATCATAAGTTCTTTTTTTGTTATCCATAATCCCATGTAATTTTTTCCCTGTATCCATACGAAAAACTATAACATTTTTGGAAGGCATTTTGGGTTCAAACCAAGTTATCATTGTCAAGCCATTATAGGTTAGTTGCAATTTATCCATACAAATTTAGAAGACACTGGCCATTTTATTTTGAATAAATTTGATTTATCTAATATTTTTTTGTAAAAATTATGATGATTAAAAATGGATAAGAAAAACTAGTTATGTCATGGTATATCTTACTCATATCAACCACCATTACATATTTTCCTACAAACTAATATATAGGGGGTGTAGAAATCCTATATTTTCTCTTAAAATCACTTTTTTAATTTCCAATGACTGTTGAATTCTATTATGAGACCAAAATCATTTTCATGTCCAAAATGGAATGGTAAATAAACACAAGAAAAAAATGGATTATTTGAATTGAGTTATGTCATGGTGCCTTGAAAAATTGTTTTTTTGTTTTATATTTTTATTCAAGATAAATCCTAATATTATTGAATTTCTATAATACCATAGAGGTGTTTTATATGGATGAATATAAACCAAAGTGTAGTGGAAAACAAATTTCAAACCAACAAAACACTAAATCTATCTATAAATTCTAAATAAATAACAAAATCAAAACATTAATTGTTTAAAACTCTTAGTTAATCTGCGTTGTCAACAAAAGTTTATTATAATAACTGAAAATAAGATGAAATACTTATTCCTCCCAGAGTATCCATAGGATTTAAAAATCCCCCAATGCAAGAGAAATATATCCCTTAGGATATAGTGTGTGACACCCATGTGTCACCATCACTTTATAGATTGTTTTATTATATATTTATTTCATGTAATATGTATATCTAATATGTTTCAACTCTAACTATGGAAAATCAATAATATTTTTCTCTTTGAACGAGCTATATGAATGGTTTAGGGGAAAACAATTGATACCATTACATAAATACTTTTACATTTTCTTCATATATATTTTCTTCTGCATAATTAGTGATTGGTTTTGTCTAAACCATATAATCCTCAATAAATACTATATGCAACCTTTGTTGTGTGTGGGTATGGATCACAACTTTCTCATTGTTAGTAAATTTTGTGAAAATAATATAAGATGGCTCTACAATTAGTCATCTCCTCCTTTCATTGTTGTAACATGGTTAGTCAAACCAATAAGGATCCCCATATTGGCATTGTGAGTATGTTTTTCCTTGGTAGTTTGACCCACATGATTGTATTAAGGTTTAAAAACTCATACTTCCAAATAGTTTGGCCTTCCAAGATTTCACTAAAATGGTGACATTCAGTTCTTTTTAATCAATATTTTTGTATTTGGACCACCCCTTCCTCCACCTTTTGTTTTCTAAACCATGGAGAGTTTATAAAGCTTTCATCCCCTCTTCACTCTATTTTCATTCTCATCCTTCTTAATTTCATGCGGGTAAGCCCACTATTAATCCATGTTTCTTCTTTAACATTATTATCTTTCCCACTATCTTAGTTTCTATCACCATAATTAAATATAATGTATTTTTGGGGTTTTATTAGGGTTTAATAGGTTTTATTGATTTGTATTTTATTCTAGTTTTATGAAAGGTATCTCTTTTCTTGGTTATGCATTTTCCATCAAATGAGAAATGTTTTGGTTTTTATTTCATTTGAATGAGGTATGTGTTTCTGTAAAACACTGTTGAATTACTTCTTACAATATTATTATGTCATATAAATTATTTTTTATGAAATTATAAGAATTTTATCTTCCCATATTAGTTTTAAAATAGCATTAAAATGGATTTGGTGCATGGTATATACATTTCACATGTCATGTTCTTTTGAAAATTATTGAGTGGAACAATTAAAATGATTAGAATTTTTTGAAATCCTTCTTATTGTATTATATGTTTACAACATACCATTTTTGTTTTTAAAATATAATAAAAATGTTTTCAATACTTTACATAGACCTAGGACACCAGAAAAGGTTTTATCAAATTACAAGATTGGATTTCATAAATTGACGTGAATTTTTTAAAATTGAATTAGATTTTGGATTCATTTTAATAGGGGGTGTGATGTTTTAGAGGAATGTTTTTGAAAATTTAGGGATTGGATCTTCATTAATTAAATATTTTTTATACTTTTGGGTCTTATAGTGGGTTAAGTTTTTTTTAAAATAAAATTTTATTTTTATACATGGGTGTTTCAAACCAATTGAATTTTTAGAAAGGGTTTTGTGATTTTAATTATGAATTTATGTAATTTCCCTAGTTTCCTAATGGGTTTTCAATTGATAATTGTTGAATGGGTTACAAATGGTATTTTAATTTTTTTTAAAATAATGGTGAAAAAATTGATTGGATTCCTAAAAACATTTTCCAAATCCTAGTTTGAACATTAAGTGTTGTTTTCTATAAATATGTTAGATCCTCACTTCGACGTACATTTTTTTTATTGTTATATTTTTTCTGTAATCCTAGGATGGGATAGTTTATATATATAAATCTTATTTTGAAATGATTGTCATGGAATGTTAAAGGGTTTATTTCATGTAACAATATAAGAGGTTAGGAGTGGGATGTTTTATACTCTTTATATTGGTTTTAGGTGATTCTTGTTATTCACCTCAACCATTGACATGTCATGGGAATCCGAGATTACTATTACGGATTAGGATAATAGTGACTCCTAATATGGAGTTTTTTTTCTCAGGTAAGGACAAGGTTATACCTTGTGATCTATAATGATAATTTTCATAGTCTTGAAATGTATGGGAATATCCATAGGACTTCTTTTGGGATCCTTGATTGTGGTAGAACCATGTTAGTAATATAGAAATACAATGAAATGATGTGTTCAGTAGTGTCATTTGATGTTCTTTATCACCAATTCATAATCCAAATACCTGAGTCTTAGGATTTTTCCCATGGCTCATAGGAAAATCAACGAACATTTTAGTGATTTATTCTCTTGACTCATTTAGATTTCAATGGATTATTTGATCATATGGAACTATTATTTTATTATTCCACTGGAATTTTTCTTTGTTTCCTTGGTCACTATTTGTGATTTGTGTGTCCCATAGAGTGTGTTTTGATTTAAATTCAAATTGGTTATTGTACACTGATTTTAAAGTGTGGTTAAAAATTTAAAATGGTATATTTATCACTTTAATGGGATTTGAGAGATGATATTTCATTGAGGTTATTTATAAAAAATGAGTTTTTATTAAATTTTTGGAATGAGGGATAAATAGTGTCTTGGAATGATTATAATATTTGTAAAGGCCATGTTTCTTTAGTTTGAAATTCTTTATTAAAATGTTTAACCATCCTTTTTTACAATATAAAAATGTGTTGTTTGTCAATGTGTAACTGGGATGTTATTAATTTTTTTAAAATTTATGTGTAAAACCAATTTTATATCTCATGTTCAACCAATAATGTTATAAACATTATTAATAATGGTTTTCCATCATCTTTATTGGTGGAGACCAAATATTTTGTTTATCTCACACCTATATATAAATCTTAAAGATGTCAAGTTCAGAGATCCATCTTATTTTTTTGGTTCATGGTGGTCCATGGAGGGATTATTGCGATGTGATTTGTGACTCAGGGTCACTAGTGTTGATGTTGTTGTTTTTAAGGTTTTGTTCCCACTATGTTTCATTTTAGGATGTTGTATCATCCTTTTTCTATAATTTTTATATTTAGTAGCTTCCAATATGTATATATTTAATTTATATGATTTTAATGTTTATATTATTTCATATTTCAGGCTAATTTGAGGGGTTATGTGTTTCTATTACTTTATTTTATACTCTTAAAATTAGTGAAATAGTAACCAAATTAAATTATTAATACTGAGGGACTACGTTTCAGCCCATGGGGCTTGGGAATCTGCTGTGAGCCAATGGAGTATTGGGTTTGGTACCTGTTTAGATGGTGACAGGTAAAAGTTTATTATTGATGGTATCACATCTTTAGTTTCTCATAGGGGACCTTGGTTTCGGAGCCCCCATGTTTTTATTTGGGTGTTTCATTGTATAATTAAGTAAATATTGATGTTGATACATATTAGGTCAACCATAAAATATTGCTTCATCACCTCTCTTCATGATAGAACATGATTTTCCTTTGGAAGTGGTGTTTGAATCATAAATTATTAATTTTATTGGATTTTTTGTTGATGGTGTGTTTATATTATTGTATGGTGTGACTTTACTAGTGTTGTTATTTTAGTGTTTTGGGTATGAAAAGTAATTTGAATTGGTGGTGTGATATTGTATTAAATATCCCGAAAAACAAGGTAATTGACAAACACTTGATCTTAGAAATCTTACAAGGATTGTTTCTAGACTGGCCTATTGACCATCAAACAAATGGCTAATTCAATCATGGTTCTAGAACCCATTTAACTTGTTTTTTAGTATACACATGAGGAATTTATAGATGTTTGAAATAATTCAATTTAGTCTTCAAATTTGGGGATTTTTTCTTTCCTTTGATTGAACTTATAGCGCACCTCATCAATGTTGTTATTTCTATAAAATGGGTTTTTTGTGAGAAATAAAGATTTAATTAAAACATTTTGGAAATGAAAATGATGCATTTGGTATTTTTATAAAATGAAATTGAATTTTATAGAATGTTTTTTGAAATGTGTTAGTTTTAATATTTTTATGTTGGTTAATTTAAAAGTGGGTTTGAACCCTGTTGATGTGATTTTAAAAAGTGATTATTTTAATTCATTGAAAATGATTTGGTAAATGTTTAAATTTTTTTGATAAAGGGAGTGAAGTGTTCATCATTGTTTTAAATAATGTTCCTCAATAGGCATGGATGAGATTTTTTCAATGGAGTAATCAATATTTTTAAAGATGGGTTAAATGTTTTTTATTTCTATTATAGAGAATGGATTTTAAATTTAGTGGATTTTTTCTAATGGTCGTTTGTTTTTAAAGTTATTTTTTTAAAAAAATTATTTTAAATACTTTAATAATGTATTGGTTTTCAAAGAAATAGTTTTTCTGTATTTGATTTCCTTAATTGATTTGTTCTTGAGATTTTTTCTCTCTATGTGGTTTGGGATCAGTTGATTTGTTTTGAGGAACATAACATAGTGGGGAATATACAAAATTTTCTATAAATTGTGACTATCAGAAAAGTATCATGTAAAGGTGGAGTTCATTTCCTTTAGGTTAATTAATTATTAATTATGTAATATTTCCTTGGATATAAATATAGTGATTAATGTCACTTCCATTTTTATTTAATAGTAGCACTTTTACCATAACTTATTTTTTAGGTAATAGTAAATGTGAGGGTTTTATAATTTATTAGATAAATTAACGAGGACCGATCTCCTTGTAATTTTTTTTGATGATCAGTTTTGAGGTTCCCTGCTCATTGAGTTTAGAGCCTTATATACTTTGGGTGGATTTTCTTGGGTGTGATCCATGGGTTCTCTTTTTGTTATTATTGTTTGGGTGGTTTCCATTTTGATCTTTATATTCAAATTATTTTTACTTCCTTTTGTGGATAATTTTGGTAATGTTATCCTTGTAGTAAGATCTATGAATTTTTTTTTGATTCATTTTTTTTACATGGGATAAACAAGGGTGTGTAATCAATGTTACTAGAACAAATGTGGAACCCGTTGAGATTATAAACTAGATTGTCTCAGTTTAAATCTATTTTTGTTAACCATGTGATGGTAACCTCAGTATGATGTAGATGTTCACCCATTTTTCTCTTAGTTTATAATACAATGTTGGATCATATGTCATTTCATTCATTGAGGAATGTATTTAGTCATTGTGTGACTTGGGAGTTTTGAGATGTGATGGTTTTTCTATATAGGATTCATAACCTTTTGATGTTTGGGATGTAATGGTTATGGATCATTTTGGAGACCCAATATTATGATGTTGAATGTTCCATAGATTTAGGGTATTTTAGATGTTCATGGATGGGTCTCCCATTTTTAAATTGAGCTGGTTTTCTGGAGGTTGGTTTTATTGGTATTTGGTTTTTCTTTTTTTTTTTTTGATTTTTTGAATCATGGTTGTATCATACTCCCTCATTGTAGGAGATGCCAGCATTTCTTAATGATGTTTGTTAATAATAAATATTGGGGTGTCTCTATTTTTTTCCCTTTACTTATATTATCTTCTTGGTTGTTTATGTTTTGTTTTGGATTATGGTTTTTGATGTTTTTATGAGGATTTTAAGGGGTCATTTTTAGATAAAGGATCATGTTTGATGATTCATAGGCTTAAATTTTTATGAGTTTTCTTTGAAAATTTCTTCTTTTTTTGATGGAGTAATAAACTTTTCCACTCTCTCCCATTATTACTTTTAATTTATACTAGGTACTTTCTTTTTGTTGAAAGTGTAATGGTGGGGATAAATTTGACAACTATATGTCACTATTAATTTATATTTTTTGTAAATATATCTTTATATGGTATAATTTAGGTCCTCAAGAATGTTCAGCCTAAAACGTACAAAAACAATAAATTTTCCCTCATTACATGTTTTAAACAAATGGATTTGGAAATAATGTTATTAAATTTTTTAGGGATTTTTTGGAGGTTTTTCATAGTTTTTATGCAAGCGTATCACAAGATTTTATCTAAAACATATAATTCTTATTAGAAATTATGGTGTACCTTAATTATGTATGGTAACTAGTACTGGACATAAATACAGGATAGATAAACCATGTGAAATGTTTGAAATATATCTTGTATGTTTGATAGTGTTTTTTGTAACATTTATTGAATAGTAAGTCAAAAGATTTATGGTTGCTAAGCTCACTATGTGATCGTGTTTTTATTGGCTATTCCACCATCATAGTTGGTGTAAATTTTGGAAAACTATGTGTGTCCAAACCATGTGGGGTGCTAAGATTGTTGAGACGATATTTTAACCACTATTAATTTGGATTATTACCAATATATTTTTTTATTTCCTTTAAAATATTAATTCTTTGTCATATGTAGTTTTTAAATAATTTTTAATCTTGATTCTATTAAAATATTTCTTTTTTTTTAATTTCTTTTAAATTCATGTTTTTATTCGTAATTTCATGTTATACAAGAATTGTTTTGGCTATTATAATAAAGACATCATTTTAGGACATAAAATTGCATTTATATAGGTTTTTAACAATTCACAAATATCCAATTCAGGTATCCAATTATCCTACATAGTCAATTTACTATTCACTACATAGTTGATTTTATAGAATCAGTTACGATCTAAATTTAAACTATAAAATTAGACAAATAACTAAAATTTTATTTATTTCTATTGAGTTATAAATATATAAAAATTATCCACATTTCATAATAATATATCAAGTTCATAATATATCTATATCATGTACATAATTAGGTTATAAAACCATATATTTTTTCGGTCTGAATTCTTCTATTTTTCAGAAATGACTTTCTAATATATATTGATGATAACATGAGATATATATTTCTAATTAGAGATATTTTTTATTATATATAATATAATTATATTTTATAAATACATGTAAACTTGATCTAATGATACTTCTACTATATATAAGGTCTATTTTATGTTTGAAATTGTATATGTCAAACTTCTTATAGATTTTAGAATTCAGCTATGTCAAATTTTGGATATGTGATTAATTATATTACATGGTGAATTTCATAATTAATTATCCTATTTTAATCGCTTACATGAATCCTAGAGGTAAAAGTTTCTATGTTACTCACCTATGTGATTTACCTGAAATTACTTTCCAATACAGTTATATGAATTTCTTCTAGATTTTGTAAAACCTGTAAAATTTCTCTATTTTATATAATGTCACTCATTTCAATTTGAATCAAGTTTATTAAACATATAATTTTTTATAAGTAATTTTTAATCATTTAGAGTCTATAAGAACTTATTTTAATTTGTTTTCTATTGAATTAAATGATATTTTCCTGGTATTAAGGGAGTTTTAATATTCACACTAAAGTTTTTGTAATTGAAATACCCAAATTAAAATAATTTGAAATAAAATTGTTCTATATTGATTATTATCAAGAAGTATTCCAAGGATATTAATTCTTCAATTTAATACTATATTAATGGTTCTAAAAAGTTCCATTTTAGAGGCTATTGTAATTTTTTTGTAGGATATCATGAAATACATTAATATTTATTATATTTCATATCCATATGATTTACACATAGAATATTGAAGAAAAAATAAACATGAATAGATTTGACAATGTTTTTTATGTTTTAGGATATTATTTTTCATTATTAAATTAAATGATACAATGAGATTCAAATTTCAATGTTTTTGTGCATAAAGAAACTCAATATTTATTGTTAACAAAATGTATCGATAAAATAGTGGTCGATGATATTATTAAACTATACAATGGATGAAAAAATTAGAGATCACATGCTTCTCTCAATTTTCCATTAACCAATTAATCCAATGGTGATGGAGTATTTTATGCCCCTCATTACATAAATAATGAAACTATTCCTCTGGTTATGTGGTTTTACATGTTTCATATCATTTTCTATGTGAAAACATTTAAATTGTTATACCAAAAATTAAATGGTAGTATTTTTGGTTTTGATCCAACCAAAATTCAGGAAATGCGTTGTAACTCAAAGGGGAAAATAAATATTAGATGGGTTGTGTCAAAATATAGAAAATTTATGAATCATTTGGTTTTAAACATCTAAGGGAAATATTATAGTAATTTATTTGTGACTCCTAGTGGGAAAAAATAATTGTAATATTCCATTTTTTTGGTTATAGTGGGTTTTAACTATCTCAGTTCGTGTGAGGGGTGAATAGTGGACTTGGAACATTTAGATATAAACCACTAAAAAATCACCTTTGTTCATTTTCCTTTTTAATTTATACTAAATTTACATTACTAAAACTGATATAAACTACTTATGTTCCAAATTAAGTTCTACAGAATAGTGCCCTAAGTCAGTTCGCCACATGACTTCATGTGTGCATCCTCGTAATTCTAGAGGATACATACTAGCAATGAGGATCTCGTAAGACATTTAGGGGGAGACTGTACCGTCTTTTATCAGAGTCAAGTTCTAATAGAAATAAATGAACAAAAATGGAATCATATAAAACCAAAAAAATACTTATGTCACAAGTTAACCAAACAAGAAATACCATACTCATCTGAATGGGATGACAAGATATCAAAATACAAGTACCAAGTGTCTATAATAAAACTAAAAGTAAATACACCATGACTCCATAAATAGGTCTCGAACAATTTATGGTTCTCTCCACCAAGATAAATCCCCAAATCAGCCACCTATACCCTTGAATTTTCCATTATCCAGTCATACAACAATATAATCTATTCAAGCATATATTAGAAAACCCAAATAGGGTTTGAGTGAAACTCAGTAGGCCACCACAAACTGTGTCTAAAACAATTTTAGTGAAAAGATAGTGAATTTAGTTTTACTAAAAAATAACTACAATATAATAATAAACATCTTTAAACATATTTATTTATTCTTAGCTAACTATATTATATTTAGGGTTCCTATGGATACTCGTACCTCAATACTAACTTCATCTCATACTAGAGACCAAAGAGTTCCCTAGGTGACACCATATCTTAATATATGCTTCTAGCTGAAGCTCTGTGTATTGAAAGGTGCTATGTTATCTCAATACCTGATTCAACTCTTGATGGAGTCAAATATTCTCATGAGAGGCCCCAACCCTGAATACTTTTATTTAAATTCTTTAACTTCAAATTAAAAAAACACGTTTCTAAAATTACAAATATCACCAATGTAATTAAGATGTTCATTTTACCATGCTAACTCCTCAATTGAATTACCATTTTCCCATTATCATTCCTCATATGTATAATAACCATGTTACCATGTATAATTCACATTAGAATGACCATGTTCCAATTATCTTACTCATAAGTATGATGAAAATGTTACCATTTTTACTTCTCAATTTGGAACTACCATGTTCCCATCCATAAACACATAATAAATTCATCCATTTATTATCCACCTAAATTCCCTCAATAATTCATACAATTAGTAAAATACATTTAATCCATTAGTTAGCACCACAATTAACTAAATGCCTTGAACTCATCAATTTAATAATTAATTAATTCACCAATAACAAAAAAAATCACACAATTAATTTTAAATAATTCTATCATTCTAAATATCACCTTTCAATAATTAATCCCACAATTAATTATCTTGATCATTATCTCAAATCCGATAATTAATTCACAATTATTTATCTCAACAAATCCAATTCGATATATCATAATTAATCCCAATATTAATTTTCTAGTTTAAAAACCCTATCTATTATAACCAATTTCACAAAATCAATTATCCAATAGGCCAACCCCATAGTTTCATGATTAATTCCATAATTAATCACATTTTTTCAACAGAACTTCAATAACTCAATTGGTCAATCAAATTATCCCAATTCAAGGAAAACAACTTCTAAAGGATGATTGAAATTATAAAATCTTTTATATAAATAACAAATGCATGACTATGGGAGTTATATTTAGACCACCCACCTCGATTCATCGATAGGTGATTTCCCAATGTAAATCCACAAAACCCAAGCATCACAATGATGTTGATACGAGTTCCAAATCTAAATCCCTGAACCAAAATCAACCTCAATGGCATCATGATCTCCCAAATAAAGATTTGGATTTCCAATACAAGTCCTAGATATCACAACATATGTTTATATCTACAAAAAAAGGAGAGGATACCTTCCATGAAAATAACATTGGAGGATTGAATAAGGAATGGGAGAAGCATCGGGATGAAATCCACTTACCAAGAGAAGATCAGATTGTAAATTCGGGCTTTCAGTCTCGAAGAACAGTGTTTTTAATGCCTTGTAATCCATTTGTTTCAATGGGAGAACCTTTCTCTTCCCATTGAAGATAAAAAAATCACATGTTAGGGCCATATAAGAGGTAAACAAACATATTTAAATCTTGAAAATGAGTGATATCCATAATTTTAGGATGTCACCATCGTCTTGTGCACAATTTAGCCACATGGTTTGAAAAAACATGCACTAACTGTGTGTTTGCCACTACTTTAAGGGGGAACATTGACTGGCTACTTCGCACAACCTCTCCAATGGTGCAAAGACTGTTCTAATTCTACTTCCTCAAGAACATGATGGAACACTGTTTATCCTAAGAAACCACACAGTTATTTCAAACCATGTGAGAACCATACACAATCTATTTTATCCTAGATTTTATTACACTTCATTAAAATTAACCCTATTCCACAACTACAATCTAAGGTTCATATGTAAAAACAAAAAAGTACCAGAAATAGTGCCTGAGACAACTCTAGAAAAGGTAGGGATGTTATAGTCTCCCCACCTTATAACAGCTCATCCTCGAGTTGAACTTCCAAGACAATCTAAGATTACAAGCCAACAATACCAGGACATTGATCCCCCATATTTTCTTCTCTTTAAAATATTTTTTCTTTTATGCGTCCATGATTCCATGTCACATGAACTATCTGCATGTTCTTTCCCCTCAGCTCATTGTCACTGCGATCCAACAAATGTATCAGATTCTCCTCAAAGGACACATATATATCATGGTCAACCTCATCCATATCTATTTCATTAGAAGGTAAGGGGTGATACCTCAATATTTCTGATACATTGAAAACATCATGAATATCAGTGTATCTATCTAGAAGATCCAATTGGTATGTCACCTTCCTGATTCTCTCCACTATCTCAATAGGTCCTACCAAATTGGTCACGAACAAGCCCTGACTTCGGATCCTGTAGTGACCCAACCTATTCAACACTCGAAGGAATACATGGTCAACCTTTTTAAACTCTAGGGAGTCATCTCTGACTCTTATCATAAAACTTTGGTCTTCTTTTAGACATAACCATACACATCCAAATTTATTGTACCTACATTGATGTCTCCTACACAAGACTCAGTCCCAAAAACTCTGACTCACCAACCTCTACCTAGAATAGTGGTGACCTAAATGTCATACCATAAAGAGCATCGTATGGTTCCCTTAGTATAGTTTTTCACAGCTATTGTCACAGGAGAACTCTACCAAAGCTAAGTTATTTTTCCATGATCCACCGAAGTCAAGAACACATGCCCGTAGCATATCCTAAAGAACCTATACAGTACATTATGACTACCCATATATATCTGAGTGGAAGTTCGTACTCAATAATACATGTGTGCTAATCATTTTCTGCAAGACCTACTAGAAGATTGATGTAACATGTGAACATGGTTTGCAACTATAGGCTATGGAAATCCATGCAGATGGATACTCTCGCAAACATACCGTTCTCCCAACTATTCAAATTTAATGGTTTCCCTTATTAGCAATAAATGTTCTACCTTTGGCAAGCGATCCACAATGACCCAAATAGTTTCATTCTTCCTAAACATATATGGAATACCTACCACAATGTCTGTGGACACATCATCCCTCTTCCATTCCAAAATATTAAATTGTTGTAGTAAACCAACAGGTCATTGATGCTCCACCTTAACATATTGAAAAGTGAAGTATCTTGTCACAAACCATGCTATATCCTTTTTCTTTTCTGGCCACCAAAACCATCGTCATAGGTCATGGTAGATTTCTGTTAAACTTGGATGAACCGCCCATTTCATGGCATGAAAATATTTCATGAGATCCTCTCACATGGTCATAGGTAACACAACTATATCCTTCACATATATGATATCATATACATCTATCAACAAGTATGAAGATGTCTCCCCAACATCAATGATTTCCCTCAAGGATAATCACTCTGGATCCTCATACATTCTACCCCTAATCCATATTAAAACCATAGAATCAATTGTTAATAAAACCATATCCTTCTACTTGTGACACTCTTTAACCACTAGAAACATTTTAGTGAGTAATGTCATCATCTGCCACTCTACACTTGACTTTTGAACCATATGAGTCTGAATTTTTCTGGTTAAGGAATCAACCACATTGTTTCCCTTGCTGAGTGTATATGTCAGTTCAGAAAACAAAGAACTACATTTAATCTACCTATCTCCAATATAGAATAATAAAATCATGTTTTGGGGATATATACTTCAATATCTTGTGATATGTATAAACTATACACTTTTCTCCAAAAATATAGTGTCACCAACACATAAGATTATAAACTATTGCTACAAACATGAGTTCATACATAGGTTAATTCCCTTCATGAGACATCTACTATCGAGGACCATATGCCACAACTCGATCACCTCTGTCATAACAGCTCCATGTCTGATCCCAGAAGTGTCACAATAAATCGTATACTCCTCACCTAACTCAGGTTGGATAAAAATTGGTTCTGATGTTAAACATTTTTTCAACTCCTAAAAAACTCTCTTAAAATCCTCCTACCATTTATACATCGCACCCTTTTTGGTCAATCACGTATGTGGTTCTACGAAATGATAAAATCCTTGGATGAATCTCCTCTAATATCCGGATAATCCCAAAAGGCTTCATATATCAAAATAATTCTTGGTATACTCCCAAGAAACCACTACCAGAATCTTCTATGGGTCCACTAACACACCTTCCTTCGAGATGATGTTTCCTATGTCTACCTAGTCAATCACAAACTGACACTTAGATATCTTGGAATATTATTGATCCTATCTCAACATACTTAGGAAAATTTCAAGATGTTGGGCATGATCTTCAGGATTCATGGAGTACACCAAGTTTTCCTCCACAAACACCAATACAAACCGATACATATTTGGATTAAAGATCCTAAACATTAAATCCATAAACACTGATGGTATATTTTTTTAGCACAAATGGAATTAAAACAAACACATAATGTTCACACCTTATTATGTAAGATTACATTGGTATATCTGAAGTCTGAACTCTCAACTGATGATACCCCATTCACATGTCAATATTCTAGAACACACTGTCTGTAGAGACCCGAAGCCTAACGTACATTGACATTACATTACTTTTGCGGAATACTTAGTACATAACAAAAACACACACACAAGGACCGTAATAGTTTAGTGTCTTTGGAAACTCGGAGTATAATCTTCTAATCGTGGTGAAAGATCTTCAATATCTCCCATAAAGATCTTCTTTTTTTTCTACCTAAAATCTTTCTTTATATCCTGGGGAAAAGGAAACATAAAAGGGTGAGCTCAAATGCTCAGTAAGGGTAAACAAAAGAAATATCAATCACATAATTTTCATAAGAACATAACATTTTTTTGAAATCTTAACCTGCAAAAGAGAGCATAATTTCATAACATGGGATAAATCATTGTAGTGAAATGAAATCATAACGCAAAACATTACTCATTCTGGCATACACACATAATCATAGAGAATCATTTCTTGTTAGTCAAGACTCATTGCCAAGACTATCTTAGTGGACAAAGTCCCTTTCTGAATCGAGTAATCCTCGTTTCAGTCCTGTTTCACTGAACCGGTATAACCTACCATTTCAGCCATGTCTATCTCATGAGATATAAAATCTTTACCCAATGCATTGGAGGGAGATATAGGTCCCACCCATCTCTTAATGAATCCTTTCTTATGTGTGCCACAAAATCATAAATCATACATCATTGCATAACCCATGTAATAAAAATGGGATTCTTAAACAACATGACATCATAAAACCATTCATATAAGATAAAGGAATTCATAAACATAATTCCATCACAACATAGTCAAATCAATGTAAAAATATGGATAGAAACAGAACCCTTTATTATCTTATATGGAAAATAATTTTGATAAAACACTTGAATTGAATTCTTGAGGAAAATATCCTTTCTTCTTCAAAATCAATTTCTTTTCACAAAACATCATGCAATTTTAAAAGAAAGAGATTTTATTGAAAATAGTCATGAAATCTTTTAGAGGAAGCTTCATGAAAATAAGGCTTTATAAAACAGTATAAATCCGTTCGTGCCGTATAAGTTAAAAAAAACATTCTTCGTACTTTTGTCGGAAAAGTCAAAAAGTACCTCGTATAAAAAAACAACAAAAGATTCCTTTCATATCTTTTACTAAAAACTCACCGAAGGGTAAAATTTGGATTTAAACAATTGTAGGTGGATGGAAATAATATTACATATTGAAGAAACATGGATGTGGATGATAAAATACACCCCAGTAAATACTTACGAATAAACAATCTCGGATAAAAAATGAGATTGTGATATTTCCCTTACCTTATGTCCGACTTGCTTTGTAAGTGTCAAAACCTCCTGTATAATGATTTAAATCATGTTATTGACTTATTCCAGAATCATATTCATTGTTATGATATCATATATGGTTCACTTATGACATTATATTACCCGTTCTTTTGTAAATTCCATGTTAAAGAAGCGTTTTGGGTAAAATCGTTTCATTTATCTTAGGTGTTTTGACTTGTTGTTCTTGACATCACTATTACTTATATCATGATTTACTTACTTCCAGAATATAAAATATGATTTATATATCATATATATTCAGTATATATATACATATAATAGATAGATAAATGAAATGAAAAACACCGTTCATGGAGACGGTAGTCCGTACGTACGCATGAACGTTGTTTTCCTTTCCTTATTGTCTTGAATGGAAGTAAGTAGATGACATACATATATATATATACATAAATCCAGTAGCTTTATAATTTCATATACTCCATTATTATTTCTTATATATACTTTATAATCATTCTTAAATGGCTAACATGGAGAATGAATCTCATCGCGTCGTGGAGACAGTAGTCCGTACGTACGCACGAGCGATGATATCATTTCTATAAATATTGAATTGAATTGGAGTGGATTATACAATATATCAGAATCAATATGATGTTTTAATAACTACATATATTTATTCTTTACACCATTATACCCATCCATGTATGGTGGTGGTGGAAAATAGATTACACCACGGCGTGGAGACGGTATTCCGTACGTACGCACGCGCGGTGATTTCTTTTTCCGTAGGATGGATAGATGGTGAAATAGGTTTGTTTCATACTTATAATAACATATCAGTATATGAGTGATACTGATGTTATTACTTCATAATGAAACAACCTAATAAGAATAAGTGGAAGAAGAAATAAAGATGAAAGAATTGGTAACGGTAATTACCTCTTCTTTGAAGTGCCTCTTTGAGACCTCCTCTTAGGGCACTATAATTGGTCTTTGAGGAAGACCAGAACCTCTAGGATTTTTCTAGGGAAGTGGAGAAGGGATTTTGGCAGGGGTTGGCCTAGATTGAGTGCTCAAATTGGTGTGAGGAGGAGGGGGAGGAGGTGTCCTTTTATAAGGGAGGAGAGGGGCACCTTAGGAATATCTCAAAATATTATTTTATATTAAAGTCAAAATCGGTTTATAATGGTTCCAAAGGGTCTTATTTCCAGGCTAAAGTGGGGATGGGTCGAAATCCTATCAACCAATAGGATTTAGACAAGTTTAGGGTATTATTTTAACCTTATCAATTAGATTTAACTCTAAGTTAAATAATTTAACTTTTACCGTGTCTTTTTGTTTTCTTTCCCTATATGGTTAATAAACTTACTATAACATGCCAAACGAACCCCAAATTGTATATTATTAATACATATATCCTTATCTAAGTCATTTGGCCGAACCTTATATTTTTAGGAATAAAATAACAATTAATAAAATAATATTTGATTTAAAAACTATTTTGTGTCAATTTTGACACTATTTGATATATGATTTTTGTGAAAGTCATAACAGAATTATATGTTCGAACCAAGTTGATTAAATCACCACTAATATATCATAGTAACCTAGAAAATTAGTGGAATTCATAAAACGTCTTAAATTACATTTATTTTGGAATTTATATTATCAATTATGTCAATATTTCATTAATAAGATAATTACTGCATCATCTTTGTGTCATAAATAAATTATATTATTTGATGTCTAAAAATTACAAATAAAATACCATCATGTAGGAAATCATTTTAGCTTTCTAATGAATATTTATAGTCGAATTTATCTTATGTATAACCCCATATTAAAAATTATTTACTTATTAAACTTTGATTTTAACTATTTTAACCCTTCTTTAAATAAATTAATAATAAATGTCCTAATCTAATCCAAGTGGGCCTAAATGGTCATATTTTATTCCTAAGTTTGTTTTTGGTCGAATTACACTTGTCCAATAGAATTAGGACATGTGTTAGGGTAATATTAATATCATATTTACCCTTAATTACCCTATTTACTATTAACTGTGGTAAAAAAAAGTAAAAAGTTACTATTCACCAAAAAATTATTTTCATCTCATTGAACCACATTTTAGTCCTTGATATTAACCGTTTCTCTCGGATTTTCGAAATTCCATTCATAGAAGCGGTAAAATTAAGTTTTATGCAAAATTCAGTTTTTAACCTACCACTTAGTGGTTTCACTATTCATCAAAAATTGAAGTTTTTCAGAAAAATGCCAAAATTTCACCCTAAGCTATAATTGATATTCCGAATTCAAAAATGATTTCTATTTTAAAAAATTCACAACATATAAGTTGCATTAATTAATTTTATAATTAATTTCCGCTGTCACAACAAATAGCGTGTTTTTAAGAGATAATAACTATCAAAAGATTAACACTTGTTTATGTCTGGTGTAAATGTGAAATTATATCCAATGACCAACATTGTATTGAATTGTAAAAATATATTCTAAATATACTTTAAAATCACTTAAATTAATAATTTATCACTATTAATTATTTCGATTAAAAAAGTTGTTTTTAATTAAAATTTAGTCATTTTCACTATTCATCAAAATATGAAAGTTATCCGAAAATCACCAAAATTTCAACCTAAGCTAATTTCGATATTCCGAATCCATAAATGATGTCTATTTTGAAAAATAAAATTTACAAAATTTCAAAAAGTGGTTATTACTATTCATAACGGCTAGTTTTAATAATATCTTAATAGCATATCATTGTTTAGCGAAACTCGATGTTGCGTACAACACACGCTATCGTGGAAGGTCGCGATTGCGTGTAATGAAGGAAAGTCAAGGATACGTGTTGTGCGAGCTCCTTTGGGTGTAGCATACAACACAAGACATTAATAAAATTAAAAAGAATATTTTTTTATAAAATCTTGGGCTGTTACATTCTACCCCCCTTAAAATGAATTTCGCCCTCGAAATTCGTCGGGGTTATAAATGGTTTACTATTTGAAAGTTTCTTTAATAGAAACCCACATCGTAAAAGGGAATACCAAAACTTGGCTTTAAAAACTAAAGTATGAAATGTAACGATTACCCAAATAAACTAATCACTGGGTTTCCACATAGGTGAAAATATGGATATGGAAGAGAAATCTAACCATCATGTTCTGATGGAGAGTGGTAGAGAACATGGCTATGGAAAAGCCAGTAATCACAAATCCATAGATTTGTGATGATATAAGGTACCATCTGATTCATCAGGTATAAGATCACTAGGACAACATTTTTGGTTTTCAAGATCATTTCCCTAAAGTTGAAAATTTGCTTAAAATAAATACTTACTTTATTTTGGTACAATCTCACTTTTGTTCATGCCTTGAACAATTTCTACTTCATCTCTTAAATAAATGAAGTTGAATTTGTTATTTGTGAAGTGTTAGCAGATTATGTGATAGAATGATGGGTCATTCCATCTGTCTCAAACAAAAGGATAGAAAAAGTTATTAAATATACATAAGTCATTCTATAGTGAGATTAATCACATATGGTTCCTAAAATGGACTTATACTTCATATATCATACTGCTTAATATAATAAAACTAGTTTCTACTAATCAGGGACTTCCTGTAGGCTAGTGGTAGGCGATAAAGGCCAGTCGCACTTCGGTTGTGGGTTCGATTCCTACAGCCTTGTCCGAAGCGATGGGTTGTCGCCCGTCCTGCAGGTTGTCCCTTTTTCTAAAACTACGTTACTATAATATCCCATCAATAATATCGAAAATCTTCTATCCTTAAACAATACTAACTTATGTCCAACATAATCTAGTCTAATCTTTAGGCTTATCCATAATACTGCAGTCGACTCTCATAATATAGTGAAAACGATTACCAGAGATTTAACACCATCGTCGATCCCCATATATCATAAGATATGTTTTGTTGGTCACATTCCAAACATTCAAAGTCCTTAATCGTGTATTCTCTTGAATACCTTAGTGAAAACATGAATGCAGTTAAAAGTTAACACTTTTCACATACAAAAATCCTCAAAATTCTATATACTCAAACTTAGTCCTTATATCAATCATGAGCTCATGAATACTGTTAAACATTTCATTTTCTCGTTTTGCCTTCATTATGCGCATAATATCTCAATCACTTTGAATACCACATTAGACCAATACATAAATATTCCAATATTCCATGATACAACATTATTTTGGAATCCCATTACATAAACACTTAATCATTCCACCACATCGTTGTCATATTCAACATTGCCAATAGTGATCGCATGTGATTTCCCTTTGTCCTTTGCCTTCAGTGGTTGCTCATGTTGATCATCACTAACCCTTGGATTAGGGAAATTATTAGCATAATGCCCCATTTCCTTGCACTTGAAGCATTGAAGTGTTGGCGGTGCGTTCTCTGCAGTGTTTGATTTATTCACATCATTAGAAACCCTTTTTCCATTACTTCGACACTCAGCTGCTCGATGACCTTCTTTTCCACACTTAAATCATTTTCTAGTCCCTTTTAGACAATCTCCACCATGCTTATTTCCACACTTTGTGCATAAGGAAACATTCATCTTCTTTTCACCATTATTCTGAGATTTCTCCTTGAACTCCATCTTTCGTTTCTTGTCAAAACCATGAGATGGATATGTAACACCAACTTCCATTTCTACCTTGATAGCACAACGCACAATTTCTTCATAGCTACTGAAGTCTCTTATAGCTAATGCCCTTCGAAGACTTGGTTTTAAGCCACTGAAAAATCGATCAACTTTACTTTCAGGTTGGATGATAATTCCAGAAGCATACCTTGAAAGTCTTGTAAAATTTGCTTCATAGGTACCAACAGATTCGTCATCCCTTTGCTTCAGTTCAAGAAACTCTTTCTCCATCTTTGTTCGAAGAATACGAGGGAAGTACTTACTGAAAAACAAGTTCTTGAACTCGTCCCATTCCATGGACTCAATTTCATCTCTTGGCCTCGTATTCTTGATAAGATTCCACCATTGATCAGCTTCACCTTCCAAATGATATACTGCTAAGATGACTTTATCATGTTCAGAACATTGAAGAACTGAAAATATCTTTTCAGTAGTACTAATCCATTGTTCAGCAACTAATGGATCAGTAGACCCACTGAAAGAAGGTGGACGTTGCCTCATGAAGGACTCAATAGAATATTGTTCCCTTCTTTGCTCATTTGGAAGTCCAGAATGATTCATAGCTTGTGTAAGTATAGCAATAAGATTTTGCACTCCATCTCCCATAACATTTGTTTGTTCAGGAGGGCAATCATTGCATAGTCCATTGCATTGATCAACACGGTTCCTTCGGGTTCCAGCCATCGTCTAAAACCCAAAAAGAATAGTGTGAGAGGCAAAAATCATGCTAGGGGAAACAACATAATAAAGGGGGAGTACCTTCAATATCCAACATCTTAGGTTTAATTCTATGATCGTTAGCGTAATTCTATTACTATAACCTATACGTATACTTATCCCTAGGGACATCCCTAGACATACCTTAGAAATATATCTAGGGATCTCACTAACGTTTTCGCATCCTAGTTTCCAAAGGTTGACTAAACCTTTCCTCTGATACCAACTGTAGAGACCTGAAGCCTAACGTACATTGACATTACATTACTTTTGCGGAATACTTAGTACATAACAAAAACACACACACAAGGACCGTAATAGTTTAGTGTCTTTGGAAACTCGGAGTATAATCTTCTAATCGTGGTGAAAGATCTTCAATATCTCCCATAAAGATCTTCTTTTTTTTCTACCTAAAATCTTTCTTTATATCCTGGGGAAAAGGAAACATAAAAGGGTGAGCTCAAATGCTCAGTAAGGGTAAACAAAAGAAATATCAATCACATAATTTTCATAAGAACATAACATTTTTTTGAAATCTTAACCTGCAAAAGAGAGCATAATTTCATAACATGGGATAAATCATAGTAGTGAAATGAAATCATAACGCAAAACATTACTCATTGTGGCATACACACATAATCATAGAGAATCATTTCTTGTTAGTCAAGACTCATTGCCAAGACTATCTTAGTGGACAAAGTCCCTTTCTGAATCGAGTAATCCTCGTTTCAGTCCTGTTTCACTGAACCGGTATAACCTACCATTTCAGCCATGTCTATCTCATGAGATATAAAATATTTACCCAATGCATTGGAGGGAGATATAGGTCCCACCCATCTCTTAATGAATCCTTTCTTATGTGTGCCACAAAATCATAAATCATACATCATTGCATAACCCATGTAATAAAAATGGGATTCTTAAACAACATGACATCATAAAACCATTCATATAAGATAAAGGAATTCATAAACATAATTCCATCACAACATAGTCAAATCAATGTAAAAATATGGATAGAAACAGAACCCTTTATTATCTTATATGGAAAATAATTTTGATAAAACACTTGAATTGAATTCTTGAGGAAAATATCCTTTCTCCTTCAAAATCAATTTCTTTTCACAAAACATCATGCAATTTTAAAAGAAAGAGATTTTATTGAAAATAGTCATGAAATCTTTTAGAGGAAGCTTCATGAAAATAAGGCTTTATAAAACAGTATAAATCCGTTCGTGCCGTATAAGTTAAAAAAAACATTCTTCGTACTTTTGTCGGAAAAGTCAAAAAGTACCTCGTATAAAAAAACAACAAAAGATTCCTTTCATATCTTTTACTAAAAACTCACCGAAGGGTAAAATTTGGATTTAAACAATTGTAGGTGGATGGAAATAATATTACATATTGAAGAAACATGGATGTGGATGATAAAATACACCCCAGTAAATACTTACGAATAAACAATCTCGGATAAAAAATGAGATTGTGATATTTCCCTTACCTTATGTCCGACTTGCTTTGTAAGTGTCAAAACCTCCTGTATAATGATTTAAATCATGTTATTGACTTATTCCAGAATCATATTCATTGTTATGATATCATATATGGTTCACTTATGACATTATATTACCCGTTCTTTTGTAAATTCCATGTTAAATAAGCGTTTTGGGTAAAATCGTTTCATTTATCTTAGGTGTTTTGACTTGTTGTTCTTGACATCACTATTACTTATATCATGATTTACTTACTTCCAGAATATAAAATATGATTTATATATCATATATATTCAGTATATATATACATATAATAGATAGATAAATGAAATGAAAAACACCGTTCATGGAGACAGTAGTCCGTACGTACGCATGAACGCTGTTTTCCTTTCCTTATTGTCTTGAATGGAAGTAAGTAGATGACATACATATATATATATACATAAATCCAGTAGCTTTATAATTTCATATACTCCATTATTATTTCTTATATATACTTTATAATCATTCTTAAATGGTTAACATGGAGAATGAATCTCATCGCGTCGTGGAGACGGTAGTCCGTACGTACGCACGAGCGATGATATCATTTCTATAAATATTGAATTGAATTGGAGTGGATTATACAATATATCAGAATCAATATGATGTTGTAATAACTACATATATTTATTCTTTACACCATTATACCCATCCATGTAAGGTGGTGGTGGAAAATAGATTACACCACGGCGTGGAGACGGTATTCCGTACGTACGCACGCGCGGTGATTTATTTTTCCGTAGGATGGATAGATGGTGAAATAGGTTTGTTTCATACTTATAATAACATATCAGTATATGAGTGATACTGATGTTATTACTTCATAATGAAACAACCTAATAAGAATAAGTGGAAGAAGAAATAAAGATGAAAGAATTGGTAACGGTAATTACCTCTTCTTTGAAGTGCCTCTTTGAGACCTCCTCTTAGGGCACTATAATTGGTCTTTGAGGAAGACCAGAACCTCTAGGATGTTTCTAGGGAAGTGGAGAAGGGATTTTGGCAGGGTTTGGCCGAGCTTGAGTGCTCAAATTGGTGTGAGGAGGAGGGGGAGGAGGTGTCCTTTTATAAGGGAGGAGAGGGGCACCTTAGGAATATCTCAAAATATTATTTTATATTAAAGTCAAAATCTGTTTATAATGGTTCCAAAGGGTCTTATTTCGAGGCTAAAGTGGGGATGGGTCTAAATCCTATCAACCAATAGGATTTAGACAAGTTTAGGGTATTATTTTAACCTTATCAATTAGATTTAACTCTAAGTTAAATAATTTAACTTTTACCGTGTCTTTTTGTTTTCTTTCCCTATATGGTTAATAAGCTTACTATAACATGCCAAACGAACCCCAAATTGTATATTATTAATACATATATCCTTATCTAAGTCATTTGGCCGAACCTTATATTTTTAGGAATAAAATAACAATTAATAAAATAATATTTGATTTAAAAACTATTTTGTGTCAATTTTGACACTATTTGATATATGATTTTAGTGAAAGTCATAACAGAATTATATGTTCGAACCAAGTTGATTAAATCACCACTAATATATCATATTAACCTAGAAAATTAGTGGAATTCATAAAAAGTCTTAAATTACATTTATTTTGGTATTTATATTATCAATTATGTCAATATTTCATTAATAAGATAATTACTGCATCATCTTTGTGTCATAAATAAATTATATTATTTGATGTCTAAAAATTACAAATAAAATACCATCATGTAGGAAATCATTTTAGCTTTCTAATGAATATTTATAGTCTAATTTATCTTATGTATAACCCCATATTAAAAATGATTTACTTATTAAACTTTGATTTTAACTATTTTAACCCTTCTTTAAATAAATTAATAATAAATGTCCTAATCTAATCCATGTGGGCCTAAATGGTCATATTTTATTCCTAAGTTTGTTTTTGGTCGAATTAAACTTGTCCAATAGAATTAGGACATGTGTTAGGGTAATATTAATATCATATTTACCCTTAATTACCCTATTTACTAATAACTGTGGTAAAAAAAAGTAAAAAGTTACTATTCACCAAAAAATTATTTTCATCTCATTGAACCACATTTTAGTCCTTGATATTAACCGTGTCTCTCGGATTTTCGAAATTCCATTCATAGAAGCGGTAAAATTAAGTTTTATGCAAAATTCAGTTTTTAACCTACCACTTAGTGGTTTCACTATTCATCAAAAATTGAAGTTTTTCAGAAAAATGCCAAAATTTCACCCTAAGCTATAATTGATATTCCGAATTCAAAAATGATTTCTATTTTAAAAAATTCCCAACATATAAGTTGCATTAATTAATTTTATAATTAATTTCCGCTGTCACAACAAATAGCGTGTTTTTAAGAGATAATAACTATCAAAAGATTAACACTTGTTTATGTCTGGTGTAAATGTGAAATTATATCCAATGACCAACATTGTATTGAATTGTAAAAATATATTCTAAATATACTTTAAAATCACTTAAATTAATAATTTATCACTATTAATTATTTCGATTAAAAAAGTTGTTTTTAATTAAAATTTAGTCATTTTCACTATTCATCAAAATATGAAAGTTATCCGAAAATCACCAAAATTTCAACCTAAGCTAATTTCGATATTCCGAATCCATAAATGATGTCTATTTTGAAAAATAAAATTTACAAAATTTCAAAAAGTGGTTATTACTATTCATAACGGCTAGTTTTAATAATATCTTAATAGCATATCATTGTTTAGCGAAACTCGATGTTGCGTACAACACACGCTATCGTGGAAGGTCGCGATTGCGTGTAATGAAGGAAAGTCAAGGATACGTGTTGTGCGAGCTCCTTTGGGTGTAGCATACAACACAAGACATTAATAAAATTAAAAAGAATATTTTTTTATAAAATCTTGGGCTGTTACACTGTCTACCTTCAACTGGTCAAATAGATCATTGATAAACAGAAGAGAATATTGGTTCTTCAAAATCAATTTTTTCAACTTCTATTAATAGACAAATAAACATAAACTCTTATTAGCCTTCTTTATCAACAAAACTGGTGATCCCTAAAGCGACATACTTGGATGGATAAATCACTTATCCTCCAATTTATCCAATTGAGTTTTATACTCTTGATGCTCAGTTGGTGCCATTATATATGCTGGAATAGACACTGGATCATCCCCCAACATGAGTCCAATAGTTAATTCCACATATCTCTCAGGTGGTATCCCTAAAAAATATTTAGGAACGAAATCCTGAAATAGTTCCACTATAGGTGGAAGAAAATATTGCATAACACACCTATCATCCAAAAAATGACAAGCAACATAGGTTGTATATCTTCAAACTATGGATTAATTGACCCTTCTCAGTATTCCTAGATATCTCACTCCACATAATGAATATACATGTCAGACTTAGGATACACGGTGGTAACTCTCAAATGGTAACAATCGATGATGGCTCGGTATGTAACTAGACAATCAATACCTATAATCAATTCAAACCCCATCATATCAAGAAAATAGAGATCACATAGGAAATAATATTCCAAAATATTTTGTAAACAACCCTAGAAAAAATAGACATATCTAGACTGAAATCCCAATGTTGTATCTATAGTAATTACCCCACATATAAAATCCACTATCAAGATCAAACCGTCAATTGTTTTACATATATAAATGAATGGGAGGCACCAGTATAAAAAATCACTAGAAAAAGTAGAAACAACTAGAATTTTACCACTCATTATTTTTTGTCTAGCCTCTCTATCCATAAGTGTAGGATGTACTTCATGTAATTTTGTTACCCATATACCCTGTGACGATGTCTGGATTCCCTGAGTATAACCACACCACCGATGTGGGCACTCCTTCCCCAAAGTAACACATCCTCCTCCTCTACCGCATCGACCTTTAAAACTCCATCAACAACCCTAATATGGTGTAGAATATCCTATGACCATACTCTAACTCTACCTATATACTCCTTTTTTACCTTTCTCTCACTATGACCTACATAACTTCTGTAGATGTCCCATGTTACCACATGATTGACACTCTACTGATGGAATAGAATAGTGTTTCCGATTGTTTCTTGGCCTACCACACTGATGCAAAATTAGATTAGTAAGGTCATTTACAACTAACCCTCATGTCTACATACTATGATTCCCCCTACATTAACTGAAGATATCATAACAGTGACTCCTGCTCTCAAAAGTCACACCTCCTTTCCATCTAGTAAAAACTACCTGTCCAACACTAGAAGCCTCCTTTAGGATTCCTTCATCTATGAGATCCTGATCCACCACTTCTGTGAAATTCTTTTGCCTGGAGATATTCACCTGGGACATAATCCCACTCTTAAGTCCATACTGAAAACGTGTTTCCCTAGTTTCCTCATCTCTTTCTATTGATAGTGAAATGCATTGCAGATCTCTATAACATCAAACATAGTCCATATCCGATATGCTCCCTAGTTTTAGATGCATGAACTCAGCAACTTTTTGTAGTCTCAGTGTTTAGATAAATGTTCTTCAAGAACATCCCTATGAATTCCTTCCATAAAATACCATTATCATGTTCATATCACGAATAAATGTCCCATAATTGCTTTGCTGAATTGCATATAATATAAGTGTCCAACCAAATCCTCCTCTCGGATAGATTATCCAAATGGTCAAGTATTATATCCATTGACTCAACCAATAATTCAACTCCTTTAGGTCTTCCCCATATAGAAAAATTTTGAGGGTGTCATAACTAAAATCCCATGTCAATACTTACATACTTTTGAAAACCCACCATGGGTATTGTTCATGAGTTTCCTGAAGCATGTGATGTTATCTTAGAACTCCCCATCCATCTTTATCTAACGTGATTGGTGACTCATGTTCCCAAGATGGTAATTTATTCCTATTCACTCCCTCAGTTTTCCCCTCAATAAGCATTGTGGAGGAATACACTCTACAAGTCCAAACACATGTCTCAAGTCTCATAAAACAACATTATAAGAATTACATATGATGAAATAATCACAACAAATATTTTTCCCCAACCTCACCACATGGTCAAATTAGAGGTTCTATCACAACCCTTAACCAACCTACTCATAGGTTTCTATTAACAAGGGTAAACACACATTCATAATCATGTTTCTCATTTAGACGTCAAATTATTCTAATTTAACATCACATTACAATCCTTATCAATTCATGATTGGTACCATTTTTCATTATAATCTCATAAATAGGAAAACAGTTCATGTTCAACAACTTACCCATAACATGTTTCCCTATGCATGCCTAAAATAATTCATGTCACAATAACACTAAGTGCCTAGAATGATGCATGTATACTTAAATCCTAGGCCATTATGGGCCACGAATCAATAATCAAAATAATTATTATAAAAAATAATCACATCAAACCAAAAGTGTGTCACCCAATGTGAAATAATATTAACTATAACAACAAACAACAATAACCACAATCCCACCATAAGTACTTGGATTTTCCCCCATAAATGAGTTTAAAACTCCCATGCATGAGCTTATTACCAATCCTTGACTCTTCCTACTATCCTTTCTACCATTCCCAAAATAGTGATACAAAATAAGAAAAAAGAAAATTGTACCTTTGATACCACTTTGTAATGTCACGACATGGATGCCACGCAACAGTGCCCCAAGTCTGTTTTCCACCTGACCTCAAGCACGCCTCCACATACACTAGAGGTTGTTGACTGGAAGCAAGGGTATGGTATGATATTCATGGGGAGAATATACTTTTTTTATTATATTAAAATAATAGAGGAAACTAATGAAAAAAATTAAAGCATATATTACCAAAAAAAATACTCATTTCACAAGATAACCAAAGTGGAAATACAATACTCAAATGGAAGGGAAACATGCTTTGCTAATACAAGTGTCACGTTTCTATAATGAAACTAAAACTAATGAAACTACGACTCTCCAAATAGGCCTCGAACCATGTTTTGTTCCCTCCACCAAGATCCATCCCCAATTTAGCAACTTATCCCAAAGTATTTTCCTTTATCCAGTCCTGCAACTATATAATATATTCAGGTACCGATCCGGCAAGCTGAATAGGGTTTGAGTACAACATTGTGGGCCACCACCAACAGTGTCTAAAACATGTCTTGTCAAAAGATAGTTCATGAAATTCAATATGGTAATAAGTTCAATGAAATAATAAATATTTTGTCACATTTTCATTTATTCTTACCTAAATACATTAACATCAGGGTTCCAAAGGATACTCGTACCTCAATATAACTTCATCTCGTACTGGAGCCCAAAGTCTTCCCTATGTCATACCAAATCAAAATACCGACTTCTAGATAACGATTTAAGTGTTAAAAGGTGATATGACATCTCAATACATGATTTGACTATTTTTGGAGTCTAATATTCTCGTGAGAGACCATAACTTAGTGTGGTATTATTTTCATTCATGAATTTCAAATTTCAAATCCACATTTTTAAAATTACATATTTCACAAACATAAGTAAGATGACCATGTTAACGTGATTACACCTCAAAAAAATGACCATGTTCCCATTCTATTTACTCATAAGTATAATGTCCATGTTACCATGTATACTTCACATTAAAATAACCATGTTCTCATTATCATACTCATAAATATGATGTCCAAGACACAATTTTTACTTCTCAATTTAGAATGACAATGTTCATATTCTTAAATAAAAAACTAATTCATCCATTAATTATCCACATCAATTACCTCAATAATTCAGAAAATTATATAAATATATCAAATCAATTCGGTAACACAATAATTAACTAAATACATAAATCCATATAATTAATTGATTAATTAATTAACCAACATTACAACTCATATCCCTTAATTAATTTTACAGAATTAATTATCTCGTTAGAAATATCAACATTCCATAATTAATCCTACATTTAATTATCTAGATCATAATCTCAATGACAATACTTAATTCATGATAAATTATCTCAACATAACCAATTCAATATTTCATAATTAATCCCCAAATTATTTATCTATATTCCAACTGTTATCTATTATATCCAATTTACCCAAATTAATTATTTACTAAGGTTTCCACTTAGTTTCAATATTAATTCCCTAATTAATCACATATTTAAACAAAAATTCAAAAACTCAATTGGTCAATATAATTAACCCAATTCAAGGAAAATAATTTCTAAAGGATTCTAGAAATTATACAATCCCGCATATACATATCAAATATATGACTATGGGAGTTATATTTAGACCACCCACCTTGATTCATTTATGGGTTTTTACCCAATGGAAATCCCCAGAATCTAAGCAGCACAATGACGTTGATATGAGTTTAGGATCTATATCCTTAAACTGAAATCAAGAAAAGTGGCATCAAGATCTCATAAATCGAGATCTATATCTGTAACCATATACTTATATCTCACCAAATAGGTTTATATCTATGAAGATATAGGATATCTTCCATGAAAATATCAAGGTTAGATAGAATAAGGAATGAGAGAAGTATCCCGATGAAATCCACTTAACTAGAGAAGAGTGGATCTTCAATTTAGGCTTTCGATCTCACAAAACGGTGTTTATAAGGCCTTTGAATCCCTATGGGTTGATGGGAGAACCTCCTTATACCCTTAGATGAGTAAAATCCCATGTTTGGGGTGTATAGAGGGTGAAAAAACGCATTAAAACATGAAAATGAGTGAGATCTACAATTTGGGGATCTCACTTTTGGCATGCGGATTGTTTAGTTTCATGGTTTAACAAACCGTGCGCTAACCATACATTATCCACTTCTCCAAGGGGTCACTTAGAATTTCTACCTCAAATGGGCTCTCCTACTGTGGGCAAACCAATGTGAAGATACTTCCTCAAAAGCAAGAGGGCACCCAATTTTCCCTAAGTAGCCACACGATTTTTTCAAACCATGCATCAACCATGCACGATCTCTTTCCTCTATGATTTTCATATACATAACAAAAACTCACCCTAATACATAAATCCAACCAAAGTTACTTATGTAAAAACAATAAATTTACTTAAAATAATTATAGAGATAACTCCAAAAAAGGTCGGGATCTTACAATCTTCCCACCTTATAACAGCTTGTCCTTAAGTTATACTTCAAAGCCTTTCTAAGATTCCAAGACAAAACATTCAGGCAATTGATCCCACATATCTACTTATATTTCCCAAATTTATTCTTTTATGGATCCATGTTTCTATAATACATGAACTATCGACATGGTCTTCCCCCTAAACACTTTATCACTACGATGAAACACACGTATCAGATGCTCCTAAAAGGACGCATCTATTTAATGGTCAACCTCATCCATATTGATCACATGATAAGGGTTGGGATGATACCTCCACAATTTTCATACATGGAAAAAATCATTCACAGTGTTTCCAATTGGTATGTCACTAGCCAGATTCTCTCCACTATATCGAATGGTCTTAAAAAACCTGAGCACCAACATGCACATCCTTCATATCATGAAGTGACCCAACCTAGGAGACACATGAAGGAATACACGATCAAACTCTGTAAACTAAATGGGTTATCTCCATCGATAAACATATGATTTTTATTTACTATTATCCATATCCATACACTTTAGAATTTTATGTTCCTACTCTAGTGTCCCCTATACGATACTTGGTCCCAATAACTCTGTCTGACCAGCCTCCATCCAACATAGCGGTAATCTACAAGGCCTACCACATAGATCCTTTTATGGTTAGATCTGTATATTTTTCTAATAACTATTGTTTTAGGAAAACTCTACCAAATCCAAGTTCTTTTCCGAAGATCCACTAATGTCAAGCACACATGTCCATAGCATATCCTCAAGCACCTATACAGTACATTCCTACTACCCATCTATCTGCGGGTGGAAATTCATACTCAATAATACATGTGTTATTAGATAATTATACAAGACTTTCTTGAATTGTTGTGTAAAGCAATAATCATGGTTTGAAACTATAGTCTATGACCCTCCATACAGATGGACTATCTCCCAAACGTATAGTTCTCCTAACTTTTCTACCGTAAATGTTTCCCTTAAAGAAAGAAATTTTCTAGCTTTGTAAGTCGATCCACAAGGATCCAAATAGAATCATTCATAATAAACATATTTGGAAGACATACGACAAAATATATGGTAACATAATTCCACTTCCATTCAGGAATATACAATGGTTGTAGTTAACCTCTAGGTTGTTGATGCTCCACCTTCACTTTTTGATAAGTGAAGCATCTTTTCACAAACCCTGTTATCTTCTTTTTCATGCACGGACACCAACGATTTAATCGTAACTTATAGTAAATATTGGTTACACCTGGATGCACCACCCATTATGAGGCATGAAATTCTCACATAATCTCCTCTCGCTTCCTTGTATGTAGCACAATTCGATTCTTATCATAGATCATCTCATCTGCATATACCAACCAGTCTATTGATGTCTCCCAACATTAAAATATTTCACATAAGGCTAAGTAGTCTGGATCCTCATAATGCTTATCCCTGATCCTTCTCAATAGAATATACTCCACTTCAATAGAAACCAATGTCATCTGATCCTAACTCTCCAAAACCACTACATGAATTTCAGCCAACTAGGTCATCATCTTCCACTCTGCACTCGAGTCATGACCCATCTGTGTATGAGTTTTGTTTCTTAACACATCAGCCACACTATTTACATTACTAGGTCTATATGACGATTCAAAATCAAATTACTACATATACTCTACCCATATCCACTACAGAAGATTAAAATCACATTGTTAGAATAAATACTTCATGTTATTGTGATCTGTATTAACTGAAAATTTTTCTCCCAAATAATAGTGTCATCAACACTTAATAGAATAAACCACTATTTCCAACACAAGGTCATGCATAGGATAATTCCATTCATGAATCCTAAACTATGGAGACCCATATTCCATAACTCGATCTCCCTTCATCATTATTGTTCCAAGATTCATACCAAAGTGTTACAATAATCCATATACTATTCACCTAACTCAGGTAGGATAAAAATTTCATTCAATGTTAAACACTTATTCAAATCCTGAAAATATTTCTCACAAGACTCCTACCATTAAAACAATATGAATTTTTGGAAAAGCCTTTATGTTTATCTTCCAAAGGGAAAAGTCATGGATAAATCTCCTATAATATAAAGCTCATCCCCAAATTCATCAGATCTAAAAAATATTCTTGGGTTGATCCCAAGAAACCACTCCTCAAAGCTTCTATGGGTCCACTAACACACCTTCCTCCATGATTATGTGCCCTAAGACGTGTACCTAGTCAATGAAAAACTAACACCTAGATCCCGTGGCATATAAAAGATTCTCTCTCAGTGTACTCATGATGATGTCAATAATTTTGGAATGATCGTCATTAGTCTTGGATTACACCAAGAATTTATCCACAAACACCACCAAATAATGTACCAGATAAAAATGAAATATTATACTAATAGAAACCCTAAAAATTGTGGGTGAATTTTTCAACTCAAAAGGAATTATGACAAACTAAAAAGGCCAAAAATTCTTTAGAAAACATTTATTTTTATATCAGAAGTCTAAACTATCAACTAATGATACCCTAATCTCATGTCGATCTCCGAGAACACAAAATTTCCAATCTACATGTTAAAAAAGTCATCCATACATGGAATAGGATATTGGTTCTTCACAGTCACTATTTTCAACATCCTGTAATCGACACCTAAATGTAAACTATTTGCATCCTTCTTTACGAACAAAAGTAGTGATCCCCAAGGTGACATAATTTGATGGATAAATACATTATACTCTAATTACTCTAATTGTGTCTTAAGAAATTGATCCTCCATCAGTGACATTCTTTATATTGGATTAGACACTGGATCAACCCCTGACATGAGTTCAATAGTTAATTTAGAATCTCTCTCAGGTGGTAGCCCTGATAAGTCTTCAGGAAATACATCCTAAAAAAGTTCCACTACTAGGGGAAGGAAATATTTCCTAACACCCATGTCATCCATGAAAATACTATAAAAAGGGGTTATGAGATCTTATGATTTCTTATTAATTGTTCTGGCTCATACTACCCAGATATCCCACTCTCTATGATGAATATATAGGCCACCCGTTGGCGACACAAAAGGTCACTCTTCGACACTAACAATCGATTTTGGCTTGGTATGTGACTAGCCATCCCATACCTATAACCAGGTCAAACCCTATCATATAAAAAACATTAAGATCCTTTAAAATATGATATTCCCAGATCTCTAGTGAACATCCCTTGCAAAAACACATATCTCTAGACCACACATCCAACGGTGTATCTATAGTAATTACCCAGCTCACAAACCCCACTGTTAGGCTCAAGAACTCAACAAATTTTGATGATATAAAGGAATTAGAGGCAATGGTATCCACAAAATAACTAGATAATATAGAAGCTAAAAGAATAGTACCTCTCACAGTCAATGGTCTAGCCTCTCTCTCCACAATTTTAGGTTGTACTACATGTAACTGTGCTTCCCCTCTACACTTTGATGTTGTCTAACTCCCCTGAGTATCACCACACAAATGATGCGGGTGATTATACCTAGAAGCCCCACTTCCACCTCCCATACAACCTCATCCTGTAGAACTCCAACAGTGAGCATGATATGTGGTAGAAGATCCTCTACCCATAATCTAACTCTTCCTACCTGCTGCTTTAGTACCTATCTCTCTCCGTGACCTGAAAAACATCTATCGATGTCATCATCACTCTACTGATGGTCAGGAACAATGTTGGAGATAGTATCCTAGCCATACACACATATGAAAAATCATCCTAGTAAGGTCCTATCCAACAGAACCTCATATATGCATATTCTTCTTCCCACTACCTTGGCTAAATTTTTCATAATGGTGATTCCTTCTCTCTAAAGTCAGACTACTTGATCATCCAGTAACAACTACCTATCTAGCACTGGAAGCCTCTCTAATGATCCCTTCATTTATTAGATCTTGATCCACCATATCCATAAACACTTTCATGCAAATGATATTTAACTGGGACATAATCTCACACTTAATTCCATATTGAAAACGTTTTTTCATAGTTGCTGCATCTATTGAAAACCTGGGAGAAAAATGTTTCATATCTATGTAGCATCTAGAAAAGTCCATCACTGACATGCTACCCTATTTCAAATGCATGAACTCAGTAATATTATATTTTCTCAGAATATTTGGATAAAATTACATTAAGAATCCATCCAATAATTCCTTCCATAACATACAGTCAGTCTGTCCAGTTCGCACATGAATGTACCACCAGTGCTTTGCTGATCCTTGTAGCATATAAGTGGAACACATGACCCTCTTCTCAACTAGAGTCTCTAAATAGTAATGTATTTTCTTTATGGACTCAACCCAAAATTCATCTCCTTATGGTCCACCCTCTCCAGTAGAAGTTGGAGGGTTCTCCAACTAAAACTCCATTGTCAACATAGACATACTTTTCAAAACTCACACTGAGTCTCTTTCCATGAATTGCAAGAAGCAAGTAATGTACTCCCAGAACATCCACCCGTCATCTTCAGCTGACATGATTGGTGCCTCAATTTCATTAATTGAAAATTTGTTCCAAGGAACACCCCTCCATTGTCCCCTCAACATGCTTCATAGAGACCTGCTCTCTACAATGCTACACACATTTCTTAAGTCTCATAACACAATATGATAACATTTACATAAGAGTAAAAAATCACATAAATTATTTTACCCCACCTTACCACATGGTCAAAACTGAGGATCTATCACTAACATTAACCATCATACTCCAAGGTTTTCGATAACAAGGGTAAACACATTATAATAATCATGTTTCTCATTTAGAAACCTAATTATTCTCATTTTTCATTATTTTAAAATCATTCTTCATTCATGTTCTTAACCTTTTTCATTATAACCTCACAACCAAGAAAACAGTTCAACATTAACAACATATCAGTATATAGTTTCTCCATGAATGCCTAAAATGTTGCTTCTAACAATAACCATGAGTTTCTAGAATGATGCATGCACACTCAACTCTCATGCCATTCTTGTCCATGAATCAACAGTCAAAATAATTCATAGAAAAAATAACAACAACACACCATAAGTGAATCACCCATGGTGAAATAATATTTAACTGTAACAACAATCAACATTAACAACAATACCACCCCGATTACTTGGGCTTCCCCCATACATGGGTTTGAAACTCCCATGTACGAGCTCATTACTAAGCCCCAAATATTCTTATTCTAATGTCCCCATTTCTAAAAATAGTAATTCAAATGAATAAGAAATAAAACTAGACCTTTTTTAGCAATTTTTAATTTCCCAAAACTGGTTCCACACAAGGGTGCCCCGAGTAGGTTCACCACATGAACTCAAGAGCACCTCCCCATATGCTAGAGGCTACCGACTAGCAGTGAGGGTATGGTAAGGAATTCATGTGTATATTATAACCACTTTTATCAGAATCATATTCCAATAAAAAAAATTAAAAAAATAATAATATAAACCAAAATAATACTCAAGTCACGATATAGCCAAATAAGAAATACAATACTCAACTAAAATGTAAAACATGCTATGCCAATAAAATATCCATGTGTCTATTCTGAAATTGCATGTAAAGAGACTATGACTCTACAAATGGGTCGTAGACCATTTCTAGTTCCATCCACCATGCTCTATCCCCAAATCAGCCACATATCCTGGTAAATTTTTCCTTATCTAGTCCGGAAACTCAATAATCTATCTGGGTACTGATCAGGCTGCCATGGTAGGGTGTGAGTACAACTCAATAGGCCACCAACAATGGTCTCTAAAACAAGTCCAGTCAATAGATAGTTCATACAGTTCTGTAAGGAAATAAGAAATATTCCATAAAAAATAGTTAATCACATTTTTATTTATTCTTATCTTACTACATTAACTCTAGGGTTCCTAAGGATACCCATACCTCCATAAAAACTTCATCTCATACTAGAGGCCAAAGCCTTCCTAAGGTAATACCATATATTAATACCTTATTCTAGTTGAACCATGATGTTTTCAAATGTTCTATGATATCTCAATACCTGATTCGACTCTTTCGGGAGTCGAATATTCTCATGAGAGGCCATAACTCGGAGTTCTATTATTTCTATTCTTTAATTTAACATTCAAAATACACATTTCAAAAATTACCAATATAAAAAACATATGTAATACGACCATATTACCATGATTAATACTTAATATAGGTACCATGTTCCCATTCTCTTTACTAAAAACTATAATAATAATGTTACCATGTATACTTCAAATTAGAATTACCATGTTCACAATCTTTTACTCATAAGTATGATGACCATGTTACCATTTTCACTTCCCAATTTAAAATGACCATGTTCCAATTATTACTCACATAATTAATTCATCCATTAATTATCAACATCAATTGCCTAACTAATTCAAACAGTTCGATAAATACATCAAATCAATTAGTTAACACCACAATTAACTAAATGCCAAAATCCTCTTATTTAATTTGTTAATTAATTAACCAACATCACAACTCATATCCCATAATTAATTATCCAGAATTAATTATGTTCTTCTAAATATCAAATTTCAAAAATTAATCCCACAATTAATTATCTTGATCATAATCACCAAGACCTTAATTAATTCAAAATTAATTATCTCAACATAGCCAATTTTATATTTCATTATTAATATATAGATTAATTATCTTGATTAAAACCCCTATCTCTTATAATAAATTTACCCAAATTAATTATCTTATAGGGAATCCCATTAGTTTCATGATTAATTCCCAAATTAATAACATATTTCAACAAAACTTTAATAACTAAATTTGTTAATCCAGTTAATCCAATTCAAGGAAACTTTTTTATAAATGATTCTAGAAATTAAACAATCATTCATTTGTATATCAAATCCATGACTATGGTAATTAGATTTAGACCACCCACCTTGATTCATTAATGAAATATTTCCTAGTGGAAATATCAAAAATCCGAGCAACACAACCACATAGATATATGTTCTGAATGTAAATATCTAAAACAAAATCAAGATCAAAGGCCTCAAGATCTCATAAATGAAGATCTATATATCTAATACTAGATAAATATTTCACCATATAGGTTTAGATATATGAAAATATAAGATATATTACATGAAAATATCAAGGGAGGATAGAATAAAGAATGAGAGAAGAATCAGGATGAAATCCACTTACTAAGAGAGGAGTGGACCTTTAATTTGGGCTTTCGATCTCAAAGAATGGGGTTTATAAGGCCTTGTAATCCCTTCGAGTCTATGGGAGATTCATTATATAACCATAAAAGAGTAAAATCCATAGTTAGGTCCATATAAGAGGTGAAACGAATAATTACAAAAATGAAAATTAGTGAGATCAACAATTTCTAGATCTCACTTCAGGCCTACGCACAGTTGAGTCACACTGTTTGACAAATTGTTAACTAAATATGTGTTATCCACTACTCCATGTGGAACTTTTCACAGTTAACTCACATAACCTCTCAAACTGTGTGTCAACCATGCCAAAGCTACTGCCTCAAAAACAAGAGGGTGCACGGTTTCTCCTAAGCTGGTTCACAGATTGTTCAAACCATGCACTAAATGTGCAGAGCCTCTTCCCTCAATGAATTTATTATACATCACCCAAATGCACCCCAATATATAACTAAAACAAAATTTACTTATGTGAAAACAAAAATTTCCAGAAATCACACATGTGATAACTCCATAAACAGTGCTGATATTACGAACCATTAAAAAATTTAAATTCCATAATTGAGGTATTAAAATACCAATTCAACCCCCTTGTACATTTTTTCATATAGATATGAACCAAAAGAATGGTAAATGGAATGATTTATTTTGGGGAAACTCTATAAATTAATATTATTATTAATAGACTACATATAGAACTTATGAATAAGTGGTATGCTAAAAAGGTTGTGGTAGATGAAAGTACTAAATTCCACGAATATTCTCTTGATGAGTTTATTAGATAACTATTATAGTATGAGTTTAAACTCTAAAATCATGCTGAATAATGTAATTCAATGAATAAGGGAATTTCACTTATATCAAATACATATAGCTAATATTTTAATTCTGAGTTATAGAGTTTTGAAAATAATGGTATAGACTATTTTATTAATGGTGTATTTAGATGGAAGAAATGATACTCATGGAGATATTGAAAATAATATCCTAGGTATGATCATAAGGAGAAGAATAAAGGTAATTTTAATTCTAGTGATTCCCAAGATGTGAGTTTTTATGAGAGTATTAAAAGGTTGTACATATATCCTTATTTCTCAAGTCTAATTAAACAGAATAATCATATAAAGAGATATATAATGGAAAACATATATGTATTACTTGGATGTAATCATATAGGTAACACAGGTATTATTGAATAATATCATTCTAAAAAGGATGTTGCAAATATATACATAATTTCCTCATCAAATTTTGTAATTCATTCTACTTAATATTCATCCAATGAATTTGAATCTGAAAAACCCACAATTGTTGAATTTTTAGAAAAAATTAATATACATGAACATAAAGAAAAAAAATTTGGTTCATTCAAGAACTATAAGAGATGATATAAGGATTTTCTCAAGGAGAGAAAAAGTCTAAATAAATATATCAAGAATGATAATGATTATATACATACAGATCTATAAATTTCATAAGAAAGTATAAAAAAATAACTTTATGAAGTTATAAAATAAACAATATTGGTTAATTTCATGTATTTGTATCGTGAAACAGAAATAATAAATTTTGATATGATTATTAAAGAGAATAAACGACTCATAAATGATGCATATAGTTTAAATTAAAATCATTCCATTTTTTGGGAAAGGTAAAGAAAACATGGATATGATTATGGGATTTAATAAAATGAATAAAATGATATCCCATGTTGGTTATGATTCTGATTTCACCAGAATTTATAAGACATTCCTTGTTTGGAGATATATTGGAAGTACATCCACTACCGCCTGTTTTAGATATCATATGAAAGGTGATTATCAAAATGAGTGTTCTTTGAGGTCTCATATTTCTATTTCAAGTACTATGTCATTTATTTATTAATCTTTATCATCTATATGTCATATAAATAAGTGTTTAAAATCTGATTTGGTTACTAAGAAGTCAAATGGTAATCCCATCAGGCACACATTTTCAAGGGAACCAAAACATTTTTAATTTTTGTATTGGAATTTTGCCTCTAGAGCATCAAAAATGTTGTTTAATACCTGGATTGTTGATTATCAAGACACATGAGTGGTGACATTTAAAATTTTATATCATTTAATCAATTTGATTGAGACAATTATATTTTTTATGATAATTCTAAAGTAATGTTAAATTGTTTGGGTTAGGTTGAAATTTCTATTTCTATAATTATTTCTAACGTTATATATGTTGATTTAATGAAAAATTATTTAATAAGGATTTCAAAAAAACTGTGTTATGGAATTTTTATGAAATTTAAAAATGATAAATTTATTGATTTAAATGAAATATCAATTTCATTTTATGAAAACAGAAATGAAAATATGTATTCAATTAATTTTACTAAATTAAACACTAAAAATATAATTTTTTTAAAATTTTTAAAACCTGACAACATTTTTTGAAATAGTTGGTTTAGATATGCTAATTTCATGATTATTCATTATCTGTCCCCGAATAAAATTGTTTTGATGTTTTTGGAACAGAAATTTTCTAACACCTTTGTTGGGGACTCTTTCTTAAAAGGTAAACAATAAAAAGAATCTCAATTTTGGTAAAGGAGTAAAAAATATAAGTCATATTAATTTCATCATTTAGTTTTATTTGGTCTTATTAAACCTGCTAGTTTTAGTGTTAAGAGATATTTTGTTCTATTATTGGTAATTTTTTATGATACACATGGGTTTAATTTCATAATCTTAAATATGAAACATTATCCATGTTTAATATATTTTATATATTTGTTCAGAATGAGAAATGATAGATAATTAAATAAATTAGAAGTGATCATGGTGGGGAATTAAAAAATATGGAATATAACCATTTTTGTGAAGTAAATGAGTATCTTCCTAACTGTTCTGGCTCTAGGATTCCAAAACAAAATGGTCTTTTAGATTGGAAAAAATAGAATACCGCAAGAAATGTATAAGAACATGATAAATGATTTAATGTTACATAAATATTTCTACAAATAAGTTTTTAATACTTCATGATATGTTTCTAATAGGGTTAGTTTAACACGCCTATTGAAAAAGACACCTTAATATATTCTTTGAGGAAAAAAATGTAAAATTAACTATTTGAGAGAATTTGGGAGTAATGTTTTCATGATAAATACTATGGATCATCTAGAAAAATTTGATGTAAAATGTGTTGAAATAATATTCATAAGATATTCATACATTATCATGGAATATAAGGTATACTATTAAAGAACCATGGTTATTGAATAATCAATTCATCTAATGTTTTACAAATAATTCCTTGAATAAAATTGATGAGGATATTGAACAGTTTTAGTAGGAATTTAAAGATTTTAATTTAGAAGAATTCATTCCCTAATATAAATATTCAAATACTAAGGGGTGAAAATTTCACCTCAATTTAAACCTATTCATCGAAAATATTAGAAAACTCATAGAGATCATCCCATAGATATTATGATTGGTATTGTCGAATAAAATTTTCAAACAATAAAATGTTATGAATACTTTTGGTTTTCATGATTTTTTTATTTTTTCCAAGTAATATTGACGAGGATTTGGATGATCCGAATTGGATTTTGGCCATGCTAGATGAATTAAATAAGTTTACATTGAATAATGTGTGGACTTTATTTTTTCCACTATGTCATTATCATGTAATTGAATGAAAATTAATCTTTATAAATAATAATGATGAATCTTGAAATATAGTTAAAAATAAATAATATTAGTTTTTGAAAGTTAATCTTAAGAAGAAAAAGATTAATTTAAAAAAATTGCACATGTTACTATGTTAGATGAAATTAGGATATTATTCACCTAAGAAGAGTTTCATGGATTCAAATGAATGAATAATACACTATTATAAATGGTTGTATTTATATATATATATACCTTATATCGTACACATTTTTTGAATATTAAAATCATCTTGATCTTTTTGTTAAATTATCTAACAAATTATATTATTTGAAATAGACTCCAGAATCTTGGTCTGAAAAGATGACACGTTTTCTTTTGAAAAAAAATTTCAATAATGGAAACATTGGTCCTATATTTATTATTAAGAAAATTTTTAATGATATTTTTATTATTAAAATTTATTTTTATGATATCATTTTTGGATCATCAATTTAAAATATTTTAAATTAATTTTCAATGTTAATGACATCTAAATTTTATATGAGTTTAGTGGAGGAATTGAAATTATTCCTTGATTTGAAAACATTTTAATGAAATATTGGTATTCTTATAAATGCAAAAAATTGTGCTAAATACATAGTTAAGTGATTTGGTTTAAAATATTCTAAATTTGAAAATTCTCCCATGAGTACACTGAAAATAATATTTACATAAATCTGGAAAATCTATTGATGCTAAAACATCTAGAGTAATTATTGGAATTCTATTATATTTTAATTCTTTTATTATATATATATTGTTTTTATATTTAATTTGTGATATAATTTAAATGCACCCAATGAAAATTCAGATTAAATTTGATAAAAAGGATCATTAGAAATGATAATATTTCTCTAAATCATGGTTTATTTAATCCATCCAAAATTATCTTATATTTGATAAGCTATTTGTATTCTTATTTTTGAGTATTAAATATAGATAATAAGGGAACTTCAGGTATGGTTCATTTACATGGTAAATATTTAGTTTCATGGTTTCAAATATTTTTTTGTTTCACTTTTTCCTATTGAATCTAAATATATAGTTATTGCATCTTATTTGCCTAAATATTTATGGAATAAAAATACTCATTCTGATTTGGGTTTTGGTTTTTTTAAATATACCTCTTTTTTTGATACTAACTCGTAAATTTATATTTCTAAATATCACTTACAAAAATCGTTGACAATGTACATTGATGTTATATTTCATTTTCTTAGAGATCATGTATAAAAGGAAATATAAGTCTGGAATTTATTTCATTAGAAAATAAAATTGTTGTTATATTTACTCTGAAATGAACAATAATAAGTTTTATAAAATAAAATTTGATCTAGGTATGATATATATTTAAAAATAAATTTATATGAAATTAATTTAGGGGGAGTTTGATTATTTTTATATGTTGAAATTTTCAGATTTACATGAAATTTATGAAATTATGAATATTTTTTCTATATTACTCTTTCATAATTTCATTAAATATTTCTGTAATCTATATCAATTATGTGACTTATCATTCAAACCAAATGATGTTAAATTACTTTCTAAACTTTTATTTTGCATAAAAAATTCTTTTATGAAGATTTTTAATTTATTTTTCACAAACAAATTATAATATTCTACTTGGTTTATAGTTGATCCTTGAAACATGTTTTGAAATAAAATTGTTTTGAAACGTTTTTTTAAATGTTTATAATCATTATAATGAAATATAATATGTTAATAAAATATATAAAGAAACTATATCATTTCAAAGAGTGGATACGTTTTATACTAAATGATTATCTTTTGGATAATTTCAAAAGGGGGAAGAAGTTTCTGAAATTAAACTAGGTTTTGTAATTTTCAAAAAGGAGGATAATGTTGAGTATATCATTCAAACACATTATATTTTTATAATTACATATATATAGTTGTTTTATTTCAATTAAAATCATAATAAATTTTTATTTGTATTGATTAATGTTTTGATAATCTTAATTTGATTAAAATGATTATTTTCTTCAAATATATTTTATATTCATGTTTTCATTGGTAAGGTTATGTTCTAAAAGTCTTATAATGACTACCTATGATACATAAATCACATAGGGTCTTGAAATAATATTTTTATATTATTTTTACTTTTCCCACATAATGAATTCGAGTATCCAAATCCATTGTAAATCTAATTTTATCTTTACCACATAATCGATATTCTATAATCACTCACCTTCAGTATTTTAACCATAACATTGGATATATAACTGAAAAATGATTATTTTGTTTCAAAATATAAAAAAATTATATAAATTTATTTGGAATACATAATGTTCTGGTTAAATTTATGTCATTAATATTTTAGGTTATAATTCACTACATGTGTTTAGTCTTAATACTAAATGTTCACAAATTAATTTTATACTTTATTTTGATGATAAATTTTACTATAAAAGTATAATTATAATGTTTATTAATTATATAGAAATATAATGAAATTATCTATATATAAGTACCTACTGAAAAAGATAATTATTATTTTTAGAAGGTTTTTTAGTCATAATTTTTGAAAGCCATGATATTTATAGATTTAAAAATTATGTAATGTCGAATTTTTCATAAATTATGAGTTCACTTATGTGGTTAATTTACTAAATTATTTTCCTATGTGAATCCCTTAAGTAAATCCCTGACTGGAACCCCCTACACAATTTTTTCTACGTAATTCAGAGACATGATTCACCTACAAGGGTATTTCTACATAGTTGGGTAATGTTCTATAGGATATTTTAAAACCTATAATTGTGCTTTGTTTTATGAAATGTCTCACATTATATTTTTTTCATTATTATTGTAGATATAATTTTTGTTTTTTGTTTTATAATATAATATTAATCCTTTATAGTCCATCTTAACATGTATTATAAATATTTATGTTTAATTAAATGAGATTAAAATTTGAATTTGTATGTGTTGATATTAACACTAAAATTTTGAAAAATGAAACATCAAAATTCAAATCTGATGAAATAAAAAGGGTTAATCATGAATATTATGAATAATTATTCGAATAATATTGATTCTTGAATTTTTTAATGTATGAATTGATCTAAAAAATTCCACTTTATAGGTTTTTTATAGGATATCTTGAAGTACATTCATCATTATTATATTTCATTTATAAATGATTTAAATTTGTAATATTATTTGGAAAATAATCATGGAATACATTGAAATAATTTTTTGATGTTTTAAGAAACTATTTTCCCCCTAAAACATGAAAGAATAAACAAGATTCAAATATGAATACATGTGTTCATAAATAAACTCTTTATATTAAGATTTGAAATATCGTTTTGATAGAATAGAGGATGAGTATATTCATAAATTTTTCAAGGGTTGCAAATTTTTGAGATTGCAAATTTCTCTCAACTGGGATTTAATTGTTTGTTCCTTTTCTTAATGATAGTTCACTACTGAATCTAGAATCAAATATAGAAAAATATTATGTTTTAGGTGGTTCTATTTCATTCCCATAATATTCTATGTGCATAATTTTAAAGGGTTATACCACACATTAAAATGTATGATTGTGGGTTGTGTCTCCCAAAGAAAAGTCAATCATTGGGTTGTGCCTCTGGGGGAAAAATAGACTTTTCATGTTGTGCATATATGTATAAAGAGTCTTGATTAGGTTTTGGATTATTCCAATAGGGATAAATTGATTTGTAATTGGGTTGTCACTCTAGTTGAGAAAAAATTATTGTAATATTCATGTATATTTGTTATAGTGGGTGTCGTATCTCTCAGTTCCTAAGAGGTTGAAGAGTTGATTACAATAATTTAGATTTAAACCACTTTAAAGATATCTTATGTTCATTTTCCATTGAATTTATATTTCATTTATTTTAATAAATATTTTATATACTTTAAATATTTAAATTCATTAATTCGAATTTTAAAAGTCCAACTCACTCCCTCTTTGATATTTTTCCATCATAACTATGGACCAATAAAGATTTCATTAAAAGAGAGAAATTATTTTACAAAATTGGTATTTATTTCTTTGGACCACCCCTTCATCTATTTTCATTTTTTCCATAGAGAACACATAAAATGTTCATCCACACTACCTACTTTGATTTTAATTCTATTTCTTCTCGGTTATATATGGGCATGTCTACATTTCTTTCAATTTTCATCACCTCTCTTCTTACCTTTCCCTGTATATTTTTTCTCATGACTGTTGACCCAAAACACTACTCAAGTTCGGATTATGGTTCTGAGAGTTTCTACTGATGTGGATTTGGTTTTTATAACGTTGATAATGATCTCTATTGGATCAGTTATGTGTTTCCACTGATGTAGAAGATTTATTATTTGGATAAGGTAGTTTTTTCACAGGACCTCCTTTTAACACATGTTATAAATTTCTAAAGTTATTTAAATTATTTATTGTTAATTTAGAATCATATTGTATGTATGTAATAGGGTCAAAAATGTATTAAAATGTATTTATTACATGTAATGGCGGTATCTCATATTCAGACCTTGTGAAAATGCAAGAGTTTCACTTTTAAAATGATTCAAGTGTTTTTAAATTTTCCTTATGGGGTTATATTTGTATGATATACACTTGTTAGATTTAAAATTGATTTCAAATGGTTTAAAAATATGACATGAACATTTTTAAAATTCCAAGAGTTCATCAAATTGCATAATTTTTATTATTAAATGGATTTGAATGTTTTTAAAGTGTATTAGATATTGATTTAATTTTAATTGGGGATGTGTGATGTTTTAAATGATTTTTTTAAATGAATGTATTTTACCTTCATTCATAAAATTATTCTTGTAAGAGTTATAGAGAATTTGTATTGTAATTTTGGAGTATATATATGTTATTTATATTCATTATGTTTTGAATATTAAAAATTTCTCTAAATTTTTTTTTCAAAACAATATTTTATAAATTATATTTAGTAGCGCAGAAAAAATTGTTTACCTTATGTGACATGTTTTAATTTTTTTTATTACCTTTATGAGTGTTCAAAAAATATATTATTACATTTTTGTAATTATAATTATTTTCTTTAAACCCTTACCAGAGTTTTCACACACATCTATTACCTTTTGGAAGCTTCTCAAGTTACCCTTATGAAACATATGTATTTTTTTGTTTACCTTTACATAGAACATATGAATTCTTAGTAACCTTTTTGTAGAGTTTCTTTCACAATTAAATATGTCTTATAAAATTATATTCAACTTTATTAAGCTTAAGGGTATGTTTGTGAAAATTTTCGAAAATATATTTTACCCATACATAGATTTATATATACACATATGTAGCTCATGTTTTACCTTTACATATGAAATTGAATTTTCTTGTTAACATTTGGAAACCTATTTTATTTCAAGGTTACCCTTACATGTGTTATATAAAGGTTACCATTATGCAACATTCATTTTACCCTTATATTTCTAATGAGATGTTCATTTTATCATGAAGTAATAGACATAAGACTATTATTTTCCTCTTTTCTATATCATATAATAATGATAGATGGTAGCATAGATTTCCTTAAACTAGAAAATCTATATAACCAAGCATCCCATGTAGCTGAATCACATAAGTGAATATGATAAATATGTCATTGGGGTAGAACCCCATAGTCATTTCAATGATATATAGGATGTAAAATTTTATCCATGTAACCAGTTGTGTAATGAATCCAAATTTCTACACAGATAAATTAAATAATATAGTTTAGTGCATGGAGACATGGAAATCTATGATAACACTGGGGATTATATATAAGTTTGTGTGTATATTTTTTATTTTTTATTTATTTAAAAAAATATGATATGTACTAAAAATATATTTGAAATATCATTAATATGGTAAAAATTGGAATTAGATAATGAAAAAATAAATATGAAATCACATGTTTCAATATTTTTCAATATTTCTATTAGTTGAATAATGGTGTTCAGTTTTTGAAATACCTGATAAATAAGAATCGAAGGGTGTATCTTCATGGCCAATTGTGATGTGTCAATTAATTATGATCATGGAATTTAATTTAAGAGAACTGATACATCATATAAAAGTAATGAGGTCCTTTTTGATTGTCATTTAATTGGTGTGATCACTATTGAACATCAAATATTCCATTTATTATTGATCAAGTGATCAAACATCCATGAAATACATTGCATTTCACATCTACTACTCTCTAATAATCATTATTATTTTCTAGTTTTTATTTTTTAAATATTTTAAACTTTTATTGTTTTAATGTTTCAGTTTGTGATTTTCTAAATGCAAAGAAATTCATGTATTTGTAATTATACCAACGAAATGGAAGGTTCTTGGGTTTGGACTCCCAATAAAAGTATCATCAGATTACCTTGTGGCTCATATAAAAATTATGGTATTGGTTGTGCTTCTTTGTAATGTAAGGTGTAGTGTCTGTAAATAAGTAATGCCACCTTTACATGTGAGGTTTCAAACTAGGTACTAGTATTTTCACTAGGTAGAAAAGATTAAAGAGTAGAGTAAAATCTTGGGGATCTAAACTAAAATATAAAATTTATGTTCAAATTTAATTTCCACTACATTATATTCTAAACATTTCATTACACACTAGTTTAATCAAAAAATAAATTATAATTTTTTTTGTTAAAATTTAAGAATAACTGTTAACCCCCCCCCCCTCAAGTCGATTATTTTTATCAATTTCAGAACAGAAGTTGGTATCAATTTTTGTTTCCTTTATATATATGTTATGCTTCTTATAATTCAATTTTACTAAATTGAATATCCTCGACCTAACAGTCTAAGGAATAAAGTTCACTTCTGAATGATGGATGGTATTAATTCAAATGAAGAAAATATACCTCAAAATCTAAACTTTTTAATGGAATTGATTATCAGTATTTCCTAGACTGAATGGAGAATATTTGAATAATTTATGTTTGGATAATTATAAATTAATTAAGAAACTAAATCATCCACCTAGAACTTAACTTGAGAGACATATAGTTAATGATATGAAGACCAATATTTTAAATAATAATGTAATGAATATTTTTGTATTTTTCTATTGGTATAAGTGTATAAAACGAGGTTTAATCTCATTATATATAACATAAAATGCATATAATTCTACAAGTTACTCATTGTGGGATATATAGCCATAAAATAATCAATATTGAAATCCTGAATACAAAATAACAATATTTCAAGATTGGAGATGATGATTCAGTATACTAAATGTCACATGGATTTACAAGAACTACAAAGGTTATGAGTTTACTTATTTAAGTACTATATAAAACAGATCTAGGTGAAAGTATATTTATTCCATTAAAAAAACTTACACTCAAACAAAGTAGTGAGAAATTAAATTAATAATTTTAAGGAAAATAAAATTAATCTACTAATCAATTTTTTTGCAGTATGAACATGAATATTAAAATATTATTGATGAGGAGTCATTAATAAATAAAGGTATTCATTTTACATCTACTATTAATGAATCATATAACTCATTAGAATCTATGTTTCCGGAATTCAATAATGTGATGGATCATTTTAGTAAGAAGTTTTAAATATTTATGAGAAATAAAGTCAGTAAGGTGAAGTTTCGAAAGAAGAATAAAATTGAGTACATTAATGTTAATACTAGTAATAATAATTATGTTTTATAGCTAACATATTATGACATCCATAAGAATAGACACATTAAGAACAATTATCACAGTCTCAAAAATTCAATGAAAGATAAATATTAAAGGTGAAATGAAATCAAATATTTGTTTATAGGATTGGATTTTTTTAGTTGGATTTAATTCAAATAGTGGCATAGGAAGTGAAATGTTTATTGAGAAAATTTATTTGGTGGATAATAATTTTGACGTACCTATATCTTTTTTTAATAAATTTACAACTTTGGATAATTTTGATCAACATTAAATAGTAGAATATCAAAAAGAAACTGAATTCGATTCTACTTCTAATTCTAATTTTGTGAATTCGGAATCAAAAAACTATACTAATAGAATGAAGATGTATGGAACAATTATTTCCATATTATTAAAAAATATTTATCTAAATATTATAAATAATAATTTTTTTGATGAATGTTTTAAACATAAAAGGAACTATGAAAATATATATACATAAATTTCTTAGAATGTATAAAATACAAATCAATGTGATTCTAATATATTTAAAATTAATGAAGAAAATGACATACTTAAAAATTTTACAGCAGTAAATAATGAATATAATTTAAGAATATTTACTTCGTTCGTGGAGGACTTGACCAAAGATAAGAATGAGTATAATAATATACATTAATAATATAAAAAATTCATAAGAATAGATTCCTGTTCTAATGCAAATATTTATTCCAATTCATAAGATAATCATAAAGAGAATGTGGATTTTAAAATTAAAAAAATTATAATCATAAATAAATATTGTTTACATTTGTTAAAGGAAAATAGAAATATGATAAAATAGTGTCTATGATGAATCTACTGATAAAAAATGGTTTTCATTATAACCAAATATCATTAAGGATAAATAAAAAAACCTCTGTTAAAATCTCAAAAGGGTGTATTTAAAGTGTTACATCTATTAAATATATTATTCATGGTAATTTTTAAAATGAATGAACATTTAGATTTATGCAATCAATGGGGCATACTAAAAAATTTATTGCGGAATGTTTTTTTTCAAAATATCCCAAAAATACGTTTTTCAACTATATTTGTATTCCAATGTTTTTTTACTAATCAAATTTGATCCAAGATAGTATAGAAACCAAAAAATTCTACTTAATTGATATATTTATGGAAATATCCATTTTTAACTCAAATATTCATTGAAATTAAATAGTGGGTGTTCCAATAACTAGATAGGTGATATTTCTAATTTTCTATATTTGGATTTATGTGATGGGGTCCTAGTTATATTTAGAAGCAATTATGAAGGATTGATAAAACTTATTAGATATGTTGGATTTTTTAAAATTATAATCATTTAAAATTTTAAAATTTTTTCAGTTTAAAAAAAACTAAAATGTTTTCCATAGTGATGTGATGAAGGATTAAATATAATATTTTAAAACTATAAATGTTTAACTTTGAAAAATAAACATATTTTTGCTGTAAAAAGAAATGATAATTTTTACACAATTGATTTTCTAGATCTAACTAGTAATAAAGATAAATGTTTTAATGATATCATGTTAGATGATATTTTATGGAATAAGAGACACTGACATGAAAACATTAGAATATTTCATATATTTTCAAAGCATGAGTCAATTTTATAGTTTCCAAAGATAAATAAAATTATATTTTCTCTATGTGAATCATGTTTAATGGGTAAATAGCATAAAGAAGTATTTAAATCTATAAATTGTGTTAGAACATGTAGATGTCTTCAATTTCAATATATTAACTTATTTGGTATTATAAAACCGAGAGGTTTAGGTTGAAGAATGTTTTGATTATAAATTGATTATTATTATAATATATTAATCTATATATATTTATAATCCCATTAAAGAGAAACTCTAACCATGTTCTGTCGTTTCAACAAATTATTAAAAAAAGTTAAATTTTTTTTTATTAACTTATTTATAACTTATAGAGGTGGTGATATTTTTTGTTTATAATTTGATAAATATTTTTAATATAATGGAGATAGTCATTATTTTTATTCCCCTATAAAAACACAACAAAATGGTGTATTTAAAAGAAGGAATATATCAATTTAGGAAATGGAATGATAAATAGTTATTGAGCTTAATGTTCCAAAATAATTTTATTTTGAAGTTGGTAATAAAAATTTTCATGGTCTAAATATTGTTTCTATTATAAAATTTTAAAATAAATTATCTTATGAATTGTTCAAATGGTTTAAGCATAACCTTGGATATTTTAGGGTATCTGGTTTTAGTACGTTTATTTTAAATACAAAATCTAATTTAGAAAATTTTTATTCTAAAAGTGTTGTAGTAATATTTTTATGTTATTATAATACTTGTAAGTCATATAGAGTTTTCAATAACAAAAAATTATTTGTTGATGTTCAATTCATTTTAAATTAAATGATAATAAAAATAAATGAAAAAATATATTTATAGAAATATGTTGTTGAATTCTGGGAATTAAATTTTTGTGAAGGTTGTGATAATGAAAATAAAAATTATTTATTTGGTGGGGGAGAATATATATTGTTAAAATAATCCTAAATAGTGTAAAATTTTTAACAGTCATTATATTAAAAAAGTAATTTCAAATGTTTGACCAAGAATGGAAACTAGGAAATATTTTTAAAATTACTATAGTAATTCTTCATTTGTTACTTATTTTATACCTATTAGTACATATAATGATTTAAAAGATTCAAATTAGATTAATTATAATCCTAATGAATTAAATAAATTTTAAATGAAAAAGTGTGTAATTTTGTTAAATTTAAAAAGATTATCAAATAACAGGATGTAACTGTATTTTTTCTTAATTTATTTGAAAATTCTTCCTACATAGTTTAGAATAAAATTAGTCTAGTTGATCAAGGATATTATTAGGATTAGATAATTAAATTTAAATATTATTCTTCCTTTTTTCTAGGATGTATTCCATTATAATCTTATTAGAATTTTCTTATTATCATAATTTTAAATTACTTGAAATGGTTGTTAAGTATAAATTTTTAAATGAAATAATATTATAAGCAGTAACTGTTAAAAAAAACCTTATATTTGAAAATGAAATTTTTTTCCAAATCATTTTTTAAAACATAATAAATAATTATATGTTATTATGGAATCTACTTTAGATTTTTATGAGAGATTAACTAAATTTTTATTTCAAAATAAATTTTAAAAATGAAATGTTTATCCTACTTTGTTTGTAAATAATGTGTCTAATTATATATAAGTTTTACAAATATATTTTGATGATATAATATTTATTTCTATATATGATTTAATTTTTAATTATTTTTTTAAAATAATCATTATTTACTTTTATTTGATATTAATGGAAGACTTTTTTTAGCTTAAAATTTTACCAATGAAGGTATGGTATATTCTTAAATCAATATAAGTGCGCTAAAGAACTTTCTTAAACGTTTGGTATTTATTTATTAAATTATAATAAATAATGAGTAAAAATTAAAAATTGTCTATGGATGAATCTTTAATGTTTGTTATTAATAAACTATAACGAGGTATGATATAAATTCTGATTTGTTTGACAGCATCTAGTTTGGATATAATTGTTTCAATATTTTTCTGGGTTATATTTTAGTAAAATATTATGGAATGTAATCTAAAATCTCTTAATAATGTAATTAGATATATAATATGAATTTTTAATAGTATTTTATTATATTAAAACCAAAATTGTTTTCATTTTTATCATATTCTAACATTGATTTTGGAGTTTATGGGCTTGATTAGAAAAGTGCAATAGTTTTGTGTAATTTTCCCACTGAGAATTTAATTTCCTCGATTTCTAAAAAAAAATTATTTCATTATATATAGTTGATATTTAGTATGTTTTTATACTATTTTTCTACCTTGAAATATTTTTATCAAACAACATTTATGTGATTTTATAATTAGTTTTAGTAATATTTCAATTTTTTTCCAAATTTAGGGATACTTCTATTTCTAAAAATAATTTACAACACACATGAAAAAAATAAAGATGTTAGATTTCATTTTCTAATGGATTCTGTAAAAAAATGAAATATTATTTTAGATATTCCTGCAATATAAACTAAACATTCTAACATATTTATTGAACCATTGTATTTTTTCTAGATTTGATAAAATGAAATTTGACCTTGGAATGATTAAAATTTAGTTTCAAAATTATATTTTATATTTATTTAATTTACGTGGAAGTGATTTTTTTAAATATTTCACATATTTATTTGGGATAAATTAAAAAAAGTGGGAAATTTTAAAAGATATTTTTGGTTTTTTAAATTTCCCATAAATAGATATTTTTAGATAATGGGATATTTATTTTTGGATTTTGTAGTATATATGAGTTTTTTTATGTTTGGAATATTACAAATTCCTCTCAATGTTTTTTTTCCAAAAAAATATTTTATGTAATTATATTTTATTCCTCTCAACATTTTATTTACCGTTGCGTAACATGTTGAAATTTATTTTTACCATTAAACATGTTTTAAAAATTTATTTTTAACACTATGTGAGTCTGATATGAATCTTTCTACCCTTAAATGAGTTTTCAAAAAACATATTTACCTTTAATATGCATTTTATGTCACCCTTATGCAACTTATGAATTTTGTTACTTACTTTTATGAAGTGAAAATGATATTTTCTTTTCCTATTTATATTAATTATTTTACCCTTATGCATGTATTATAAGTTTTTTAGCTTCATATAATCTTAAATGTACCCTAACACAACTTGTTTAAAATATAGTTTACCCTTTTTAACTTTATATCTACCCTTCTACAGTGCATGGTTTACCTTTATACATCATTTTGGAATTTCATGTTATCATTATGGAATCTTTTTCATTTGAAGGAAACTATTACGTGAGCTATATAATTTTTACCATTACATAGAGTTCATTTTACACATACATACCATATGAAAAATCCATTTTACCGAGAAATAAGATATAAAATTCCCTTGTTTTCCTCTTATTAGTGTTATCTGCTCAAGATCTGTGGTTTCATAGCTTTTCTTCATGAGTCCATATATACATAGCCAAATCAATATTTATGTATTTCCCATGTAGTTTAATCACATTAATGAATATTCTATGTAGACATTTTGGTTATGACCATATAGTTGTTTTAGTGACGTAGTCGAAGAAGAATGTGATCAATGTGACCAATTGTGAAATGAAGCCAAATTGGTACATAGACAAAGTAAATCAAATAACTGATTACATGAAGATATATAAATCTCAAATAACATTGATGATTTACTCCTTGTCTATGAGAAATTTTTTTATAATTTTATTTATTTGTGATAACCATATATGTACTAATATACATATTTCAAAGTGTTTTAATAAGTTCAATGTAGTAATTAAAAAATTAAAAAATTAATAGGTAATGACATGTTTCCATATTTTAAAATATTTATAACCAAGGGATGGAAAGGTTTTGATTTGGAGAGTGCCACTCCACATGAATTTATGGTGGTATATAGTTGAAAATTAGTGATGTTCTAAAAAATAAAGATCAAGCGATGCAGTGAAAGAGAAATGATAGAACATAAAAAAGTAATGAGATCTTATATGACTATTGTATAATTTGTGAGACTATGAAGGAACTTCAAACATTCCAGTCATTGTCGTTGAGGTGATACAAATTTTATGAGCTACACGAACATTCACATAATCATCTATCTGGTAATCTTCATTGTTTTTTTCTTTTTCAATACTTTTCTTCCTTTTTGTTATAAAGAGTCGGTAGATTCATTTCCAAATAAAAAGTATGTTTTATTTTGGATATTATACCGAAAAAAAATATTATTCTTTGGTTGTTTCACTCAAGCAAAATTCTATTAAAATTATTTTATGACTCCTATAAACAATATGGTATTTTTTCGATGTCCTGGAATTAAATCAATGGAATTCCATTTCTAAATAAAAAATTATATCAATTTTAGTAATATAATATTGTATAATTCACAAGCACCACATGATAAAATCAACTCCATTTTATGATATTAATTTAAAAAATAAAATTATATAATAAATATTGACATAATAATTGTAATTATTTTAATGTTTTAGTCAAATATAAAATTATAGAATGATATTCGGAAAATATAGATCAACTCGATTCCTCGGAATAATCACACTCACAAAAAAAACAATAGAAATGAATAAAAATTTAAGAATGTAATATGTATTTTGTAAATGAAAATATATATCTTTGAGAGTGGAAAAAGGTGAATTAATAATGAATTTAATATGAAGTATTTGGAGAAATAATTAATCCCAATTGACCATTGAAAATCTAACTTTTCGAAGAGTATTATGGCCATTAGAATATTTACATGACCATTAGAATAGTAAATGACCCTTAGAAATAGTGAAATGATCATTCAAATAGTAAATTAACCTAAGGAACTATAATATTACATTAAGGTAACAAATAAAATGTTAATACAACATATTTATATCATGGTACAAGTAACTAAATGTTTTAAATTTTATAAAATAATTGTTTCTGTTTTTGTAAAACATATATATTTAAGTTTGATTTTTATAAAAAATATATAATGATTTAATATAATGTTAGTTTTCATATAATTCATATATAAATTAATAATATGTTTTATATTAATGATAATATAATGTTATGAGACCTCATGTAATTTTTCAGAGGGTCGTCAAATTGATCATAATATTAAAATTATTATTTTCCAAATAAAGAAAGATTTTTTTTAATAAATAATTTTATAATTTTTAGAAAAATATTTTCCTAAAATTGATTTTTTTAATATTCATGTTGATAAATGGTTATGGTTAATGTTTAGTATTTTCCCAAAAAACATGAATTTTTTAGAAATAGTTAAATAATGAAAAATAAATATTTAACATCATTAGCTAAATACATGAATTTTTATTAATTTTTTATTTATGAAATCATTATTTTATTCTAATAGAATCCATTTACATTATATTGTCAAAATAATCTATACTATTGGTATCCATTAGCCAAAATAATAAACTAATAATTATAATATTCAAAAACACCCCTCTCCTACCCTTATAAATATCACCCCTTCTCCTAATATTTTTTAGTCCTTGTAAAAGGTGGAATTTCTACCCTTTCAATTTGCAATCCTATTCCATATTTCATAGTGATTATGGAATCATTAAAGGACAAATTTAATGAGACTTAATGGGTAGGACAAGATGAGGCTATCGATTGAAGTTGTATGATTCCTGACATATCTTTTTCAATTTTATTCTTCTTATAGAACACCCATATTTTATCCACCCACCAAATAATAATAACATCGTTATCCAAAATATACCGATATATTTTTATTGTGGTTTAATATTAATATTCTACCCTCCCATCATATGTTTCTTAAAAAATGTGTTGTTCACAATATGATTGGTTCACCTCCTCCATGAAGAACGTACATTATTTTTCTCCACCGCCTTTAATGAGGGTCTTAAAAATATAAATATTGTTAAATAATATAATTAAAATTATTTTTATATTATTTCATGTTATTTAATGTATACGTAGACGTAATATTAAATAAAATGAAATAACTATGTGTTGTCTAATAGAACTCCCCAAATAAATTAACTGTATAACTTTAACATTTTTACTAAATGAATCATACCTATTTTAGAAGAGAAAATGATATTTGGGACCATGTCATTGATTTAAATAAATTAATACCATATAATTTCATTACTATGGTTATAGTCACATTTCAAAAGAACATAAATAATTACCCCAAGTGATCTGACCTTGGAACCATGATTAGAACTCCCTCTGAATAATGGAATTTAATAATATATCTCATTGAAATGGTTATTAATTAATATAAAAAATTTATAAAATATAAAATAAAGATTTAAAAAGATCTTAATTAACTAATTTATTTATTTATTTAATATTAAATATGTTATGTGAAGGTGCTAAATGATTTTGGAATATAAGGCACGTGGTCTCTCTGAACCACACTTTTTTCGGTTATAAACATTGTCTTTATAGATCACATTATATATCTCTGTCTTGGATGTTAATAAATTATTTTAAATTATGTAGATATTTATATTTTTTATATACCAGGATTATTATTTATTCCTTCGATTGGGTAACATATTATTAAAGTTAATTTCTCAAATATCTTCTTTAAAATCAAACTTGATTAAGTTGAAATTTTCTATCCAATATAATTTATATAAAACTCATTGGACGTCATTATTATCATTAGTGATTTAATTTAATAAGAAATTATTTTATGTATAACTATTCTGTTTTACATAATATTTTCAAAGAAAACTTCCAACATATTTTTTCTCCAAAACCAATTAACTGGTTCCTTCAAACACTATTTTGAATGTTCATTTCAATATCCAGTTCCCTAACCATTATCATTATGTTATTTTTAATTGAACACTATATTTTATGACTTCTTCATATGTAGTCATATTTGAGTGGGAAAAAATATTTAATTCCCTCTTATATTTTGAATCTTTATGAAATCCCCTCTAATTATGATATGAGGCTAGATTATACAACCTATTTCTTTCCATGGGCAATTCTTATATTTATGCCTTATAATTGATTTCATTTTGCTGATTAGATAAATATTTACATTCTATGATGGGTGTTCCCATATATGTAATGACCTGTCCCCTGGGACCTATGTCGTGACTACCCCAAGCCCGCCACCCAAAGGCCAGGGGTTGACAACTAACGCATAAGGTGTCAAACTAAAAGTGGGAGGCATCTGCTTGAGTCCCTAGACACACACACACATAAACACACACACACAAACACATTCCTAGAAATCTGGAAATGTTAACATGTATGCTACTAAACAACTACTGTGTATAAAAGTACAAAATGAAGGTGAATGGGTTAGAATACAAACCCAATAAAAATATAACTACAACAAGATAAATTAAAAGATTGAATACAAGTCATCTGTTGGAAACCCCAACTTATGGGTAAGTATAGAGCAGTTTCTGGAAGCCTAAGAAGCATGGCATGTGTGCCTGATCTCTTTGGGCATTACCTGATCCTGGGGCACCATGTCCTCCTTCATGATGTCGGTCATCGCACCAAACACAAAACGAGTGGGAAAAGCCAGTGAATGTATGAGTAAAAAAATAATCATTAGGGACCCCAACCATAGGGGAAGAACATAAGGAAATCCAAAAATAAAACCATAAAGCATGATAATGAAACAAGAAAGCTCACACATGTATAATCTAATGTATGAAAAGAAAGACTATAAATCACAACATAGAACACCTTGGACTATTGAGGTACTCATCCCAGATGAATACCATGGGTCTTCTGGGTCACAGAGAGCCACTTGAACATGATACACATCAGTTCGATAGGAGATGATGCACACAGGGTCTCTAGGTGCTGATCCACACAAGTTTGTTAGGAGATTATCCACCCAGGGTCTCTTGGAGCTGATCCACATAGGGTTTCTAGGAGATGATCCACCTAGGGTTGCTAGGAGATGATCCGCACAGTGTCTCCGGGAGATTATCTACACAAGGTCTCTTGGAGACGATCTGTATAGGGTGTCTAAGAGCTGATCCATATAGGGTCATTAGGATCTGATCCACATAGGGTGAATAGTCTTTGGGTCTCATCCCGCAGTAGGATTCCGGCACGTAGCATGCTTGATTTTGAGAGATTCAACTCCTAAATACATCTGTTTTATCTTGAATACCAAAATAAATCACTTATTATATAGACCAAGTACCCGATCATTGAAAGGGTCACAATGACGTAGACAACGTACCAATCAGATTCCAGGTCTGAAAGATATTGGTGTATTAGTAAATATGGGCTGGTTGTGTCAGGGCCCAATCTCACTCAGTTGAACCAACTCAACCATCCTAGACTGGGGGGTCTCCCTTGACCCAACCTGATTTAACAAACATGAACATAGCTAGTTGGGGTCTGGGTCTACTTTGTTTAACTTGGCTAGTGGGTGGGCCCATAGGGCCATGTTGGACCCAGCTCGGTTCGGTCATGGGTCCAAACTTTTGAGTCACCCAGAGACCCATATTTTTCCTAATCTAACTGCACTGGAAATCTTTTTTTCATTCCCCTCCTTGGATTTCCAATGGTATGGCTTTATCCCACTGTCCCGACCCGCAAAAGTGGGTGGGTTTAATTCAGACCGGGCCACTCATCGGCTCAGTTTGCGAGCCCCGAACTAGCCCACACAACTAGCCAACCTCCTATAACTCGGATACAAGGAGGGCATCTAGTTCATCACATCATGGTCTGGACCACGTGGAAGGTCAGTCTTCTCCATCTTTGACTCAAGGAGGGCATTCGGATTCAGCACCCCCAGCCCAACCCGTAGGGCGGGTGGGTTTTTCTGCATGCGGCTGGTAGTAGTCAGCCGCCCCACCAGGCCTTTCCCACGGTCACTGGACAACATACTTGTGGGGAGCCATAGCGATCACGACATGGGATATTCCACCTGATCTGGCTAGATGGTTGTGTCTCATCCCCACTAGCCACTGTCTTGAGCCGGCCACATCTCTGTCCGCCGGGGTGCACCATCATGGCATGTCTCCAACCGCCTACGGCCGCTGCCGTAGACCACCAGGTCCACTCCAGTGCTCCATTTCATGAATTTTCTTGCACCGAGTCCTTCCTAGGTCTCCATCTCCATTGTAATGGCCTTAAAAACCTCTTTCCTCCATTTGTAAGGTTCAACTACAGTATACACACAAGAACACACAAATGCATAGGGGTTCATGCCTTGTTCATTATGGCCCACACCTTCCATGTTAGATCATTTAAAACAATGGGTAGGATATAAGGATTTAACAATGTTCAATCTTGATGCAAAACCCCAATAAAGAGCACCCTCCTGCTAGAACAATGATCCGCAAATCAATCTGTTCATGGGTTGGTCCATGTCCAATGTTTTGAAACAATAATGACCATTCAAATTAAAAAGGTAACCCCTAATGGGGATAGATTCCTTGGTCAAGGACGAGATGGGTCACTCAACTTCATTCTTCGTTCTTGATCTGATGCCCATGTTTCTAACGAACATTTGTAGGGTTGAAGGGGAGGTCATTTTGCATTTTTCATTGGAGATGATATCTAATCATAGATTAATCATAGGAAATCTCCATGCTCAAACCATTTATCCAACCCATTAACCCATTAAAAGTGAAACACCTCGCAACATTTCGATTTCGCTGCATCATTATGTCGTTACACTATTTCATTTATGAAATAGAGTCTTGGTTATGCTTCAGTTATAGAGACTCATTAATGGGGGTTCATCTCCACCTTATCGCAGCACCACAGCACTGGAATTCCACTGCTCAATGGTGAATAAAGGAAAAATAAAATAAATTTTTAATTTCTTTTACTTCTCTACCAAATAGTATGAAAATTATCATTTTTGGTTGACCGACATCAGTCAGAGTTGGGTCCTTTCTTGGTGAATCTCGATAATCTGATATCAATGGTTCCCTCTTATTTTGTATCTGAGCATTGGATTAAATTTTAGAAAAACCAACTTTCATGATTATTTAAATGAACTTTGAAAAAGTTAAAAAACTATTCTAGTCTCACCGAGCATCGTAATCAGGTGTCGTCTGAGCATCAGGTCTCGAAATATTCCCATATAATTTAAATACATTTTACATGGAATTTTTGGGACATTTAATTACCCCCACCTTCTGGGCTTCACATCCTTGTAATCCAAAACAGGGGAAAAAATGAATGGGGGTACTGAGCATGAATCTGAGCCTCCCACTCTCTTGTTCTCTCTTTGAGATTCACATGCTTCCACCGAACGCAGACCAGGGCAATCTACCATCCATGAAGGACTCACTCTATCGATAATCTATAATCACCAGGAACTCCAAAAAAAATTCCCCATCATCAATGTCCAGCTCACCCAAGTCGATGATATGTGATGGATCATGAATGTACCTCATCAGTTGCGACACATGGAAGACATTGTGCGCCCGATGCATCTATGGGGGGAGACCTAGGCAATACACCACCTTACAAACTCTTCCAATAATTTGTAATGGTCTGATGAACCTCATATATAACTTGTCACCACATCCAAATCTCTACAATCCCTATCAGAGAGAGACCTGAATAAACACATTGCTCCCCTCCTTAAACTCCAAGGGCCTCCGTCTCCTTTCATCATAAAAATTTTGCCTAATCTGTGCAGTCCTCATATACTCCTAGATGATCTACAACATCTCAGTGGTAGTCTGCACTAGCTCTGGACCCATGAGTGATGACTCTCCTGGTTTTGTTCATCATAAAAGTGATCTACAAGGCCACCCACACAAATCCCCAAACAGTGCCATGCCAATTGTGAAGTGATAACTGTTGTTGTTTGAAAACTCCACCAGTGGAAGGTGGTCTCCCGAATATGACCAAAATCAATAAGTAAAACATTGACCATTTCCTCCATTGTCTGTATGGTACACTCCATCCCACCATCATTATATGGGTGAAGGCTGTGCTCAATCGTAGTTGAGTCCTGAACACCTCATGCAATCCCATCCACAGCAGGGATTTTAAGCAAGCATCATGGTCTTAGATGATCGTTGAAGGAACCTCGTGAAGTCGCACTATCTCCTTGATGTAGATGCATCCCAAGACCTCTACCAATTCTTGATTCTAGATTGGTATTATTTGATCCAACTTTGTGATTTAGTTAACAATCATCCAGATATAATTGACACCCTTGGGCATGCATGGTTATCTCATCACTAGTTCCATCGAGATACCATCCCACTTGCACTCTGGTACCTCAAGTGGTTCTTCCAAGCCTTCTGGAACCTTATTCCCACCCATAACTTGTGAAAACGTGAGGCACCATGAAACTAACTAAGCCACCACTTTCTTTATCCCAAGCCCCTAGTACTGACATCGGAGATCCGAGCACATCTTCAAAACTCTAGGATGTACTACTAAGGGGGAGGATGAAACTCCCTCAAAATCTCATCTTGAAACAACCCTGGTACTACTGTTCCCCTTCTAAAACTGTTGACATGCTCCCCGCCAATCATAAATTCCATCAAAAGCCTATCTGAATGATAACTAAACACATCAAGACTCAAAGTCAACCTCCACAATTTGTGCCTCCCTAACTTTTTTTATGAGTGGGGGAGTTATAGTCATCGACTAAAGGTAAACTTCTACATCATCATCCATGAAGGATATCTAAATTGTTGTTATATTCTCTTTTTCCTCACTCAACATATGCAACCTGGATCTCCAGTTGAGCATCTTTTCCACCACGTTCCCATTCCCAGAAGTATTGACTATCTTTAAGTCATTGTCCTATAGGAACTCAATCCAATGTCATTGTCTCATGTTCGGTCCCTTCTTGGAGAAGATATACCGAAGACTAGTGTGGTCAGAGTAGATGGTTAACCATTTACCAATAAAATAGTGACACCACATCTTCTAATCAGAGACTGCTGCTACTAACTCCTGGTCATGGGTCAAGTAGTTCTTCTCATGCTGCCTCAACTGTTGGGAACTATAGGAAATCAGTGACCCCTCTTGCTTCAATACACAACCCGGTTCCATCCCAGATGAGTCTCATAAAACTATATATCCAATTCCCTCCTCTAGTTGACTCAATATGAGCGTAGTTTTTAGTCTCTTCCCCAGCTCCAAAAAACTTTTCGGGAACTTCTCCATCCACATGAAGGGATTTCACTTCTTTTTCAAATCCAAGGGTTTTTATACTATGCAACATTCTGGAATGAAGATCTAGTAGAATCCAACGAAACCCAAGAAACTCCACACCTCAGTTACTCTACTTCGTGGCTCCCAAGAAAGAATTGCCTCTGTCTTCATCGGATCCAATACAACTCAAGCCTCTAAGATAATGTGTCCCATAGAGTGGGCCTCCTTAATCCAGAACTAGAACTTTAAGAGATTCCCAAAAATTTGGTGCTCTCAAGTGTATTCATGACTATCTATAGGTGTGCAACATGATCCTTTTCTGACATTAAGAACACCAAGATTTCATCAATGAAGTCCACCATGAAATGAACGAGTTAAGGATGGAATATCATGTTCTTGAGTCCAATGAACACTACTAGGGAATTGGTCATACTGAAAGGCATCACCAAGAACTCGTAGTGGCCATACCAGAATCTGAAGGCTGTCTTTGGTACATCCTCATCCCATTCCAGAATTTGGTGACAACCTAATATGAAGTCTATCTTTTAGAACCACCTCACTACATTCAACTAGTCAAAGTGGTCATCAATTCATGGAGTTGATATTTGTTCTTTACATACACCTGCTCAAGCGCTTGTAGTCTATGCATATCCTTGAGCTTCTATCTTTATTCATGGAAAAAAACACTAGGGCTACCCATGGTGAAATGATGGACCACACAAATCCCTTCTCCTATAAGTCCACTACACTGAGGGTATGTCTAGGAAACTGGTGAGTGATCTACTACCCCATCCTATGCAAAATTCCATCATACGATGCATGATTTTCCTTCTTTCTAGTGAAGGAAAACATGGTCCCATCATTGCGGGAACACCTCAATCTATGCATAAGAAAACTAATCTGAGAATGAACTATGGATAGACTTTCCATTCCAAAGATGACATCTTAAGGCCTGAACATCGCTACTAGGAGATCCCATCCGAATCTCTCACCTCTATGAGTATTCTCCCACTAGTGGCACTAGTGTGTTATCACTAAATCCCATCCCATAGGATTTTCTAATAGTAAGGATCGATCCATCAGTTCCACCAGAATATCCGAGCCTCGAACGAGGTTTGTCAATAGGAAAAGAATGAATATAAGAATTGTCTATATGAAGTATAGCTAAGGTAGAGAGGAAATATATTGTACCTCTAATCATCTCTCGAGTGCTGGGGTCATAGGCCTCCATTGCCTGAAGTTGAGCTCTCCTCTATCCTCAAGCTCACTGATGCCATTGTGGAAAACCTAGTGGTGGCAGCGGAAGTTCCTTAAACCATCTCCCACCCCCTATTACGTAGACTTATCCACTTCCTTGTCAGTCGCCATACGTACCTCCTTTCTAAAATCTCTACCTCACCCTTCGTGGTTTCTCGACCGTACACTTATATTCTATGCTGTGTGTCAGTAAATCACGATCCATGTGTCTGTATCTGCCGCACGAGTAGCACACCCTACTCCACTGCTAACCCCTACCGCATTTTTGGTCTTGTACCACTAATATTGTTTCATGGGGTCACCTTCTTGATGGTTTGAACAACATCGACATCTACGAAATATTTTTGTTTCCCAACATGAATGACTCGGCCACCTATCACCCGGTGGTCGCTCCCACTATTGGTTCCTTCTCTATGAGGAAGCTCTCCACCAGTCAAGCTTTCTATAGCACTCAATCCTGAGTGGGGATGCTTTGGAAAATCATTGACACCATGATTATCCATAAAAATCCCTACTCAATTATCTGAGACCTGAAGAAAGGTCCTCGTACCATATCCTTAGAGGAGCATAAGAGGATTGTAACATTCATAGAGTACTCAACCACTGACATGTAGCCCATTCGTAGGTGAACCAACTCTTGTATGTGTTCTGAGCATAAGGTCATGGGGAGGAACTCCTCCAGGAAAATCCTCTTGATGTCAGCCCAGGAAAGGGTCGCCTCATCATGAGTCTGAATCGTCATGCTCCACCATCTCTCTACCCAGCCCTGAAGAAGGATTGTGGAAAATATCACCATCTGGTCATGTACGTGACCTCACTAATAGGATGAATTACATCACCACCTTCATCCAGTCCTTAGTGTCCTGAGGATATGTCTCTCCCCTAAACCTGGGAGGTCTCTATCTCTGGAACATGTTCAAGGTGTTGAGCCTGCGTGTATCCTCAAACAGTAATTCCAGTAGTAACTTCTGATAAATGAGTGGAGCTAATGCTAGTGCACCACTCGAGGAGGGATCTCTAGCACGGGTCCCTAAACTGACGGCTCATTCATAGGTGGGTTGTCCTCATGGTCATGCATCAGAATCCTAACTTCCTATCTACATGGAGGAATTATAAAATAGATGATGATATACCATTGTCAATAGATTATACCTGGTGGTCTAAATCCAATTCTAGAAGAATGCGAACAAACACTAAATTTCTATATGAGGCATGAAACTAGTGTTATTATGTATAGAGCTAAAAAGCCTCATTCATGGTTCTAGTGTACGGATACATATGTCTTCACACCAATAATAGACTCCCTGAATCTAAAATTTGGACTCAAAACATTTAATACCTTTGACCAAAAATACAATAGCTTCCCGGCCTTTGACGTAGAGTTGATCACTATTGATACCGATTTCTCGCAACCCATCACCCAAGACTCATTCCATGAATCCCCCAAGACCACCTCTCGAAGGCCAGCAGTTGGTGACTAGTTCTTAAGGCCTCAACCAACAAGTGGGAAGCATTTACCTGAGTACCTGTATGAAAACACGCACAACCACATCCCCTAAAAACTTTAAAGGAGAACATGGATGCTAGTAAACAACCACTGAGTGTAAAAGTAAAAATTGATGGTAAATGGGCCATAATAAAAACCAAACAAAGGATAACTCCAAAAAGATCAAGTACGATAACAAAGAAAATTTTTCCACTTGAAACACCTCCTAATGGGTATGTATTGAGAATCCAAAGTATGTCACAAAAGCATGCCCTACTTAACTGATCTCACTAGGCACTACCTTTTCCTAGGCCCCCAATTCCTCCATCAAGTAATCAGCTATCTGCCCTGGACACAACATGTGTGGGAAAATCCCATACAGGGGTGAGAAACAAAATACACAATATGGACCCCAAACACAAGGAATGACCACAATGAAATCGACAAAGAAAACCATTAATCATGATCATGAAATAATAAAACTCACACATATATAATCTAATGTACAGAAAGCAAGACTATTAGGTGTAACATTGAACACCATGGACTATTGAGGTACTCATCCCAAATGAGTATGATTGGTCTTCTAGGTCACAGAGAGGCACTTTTATTTGATCCACATAGGGTATCTAGGAGCTAATCCACATAGGGACTCTAGGAGTTGATCCACACAGGGTCGTTAGGAGCCGATCCACACAAGATCCCTAAGTGGTGATCCACACAGGTTCGCTAGGAGCTGATCCACATAAGGTCTCTATGAGATGATCCACATAGGGTTTCTTGGAGCTGATCCACACAAGGTCTCTTGGAACAAATCCACATAGGGTCTCTAGTATTCATGTCTAATTCAGTCGTAGTATTCTCGTACATAGAATGCTTAATTACATGAGAATCTACCTCTCAAGCCATCATTCATATATTTACTACCACAGAAACTAACTTAAAGTATTCTAAAAGGACTGTCTCATCGCAAGGGTTGCAATGTCGTACACATCACGTCAATCAGATGATATGTATGAAAGATATTGGCATTTTAGTAAATATGGGCTGGTTATGTCTAGGACCAACCTAACGTGGTCGGATCATCTTGTCCAACCCAACTCGGGGGGTCCTACATGACCCATCTTGATTCGGCCAACCTGAGCCGACCTAATTTGGGTTTGGGCCAGCCTGGTTTAACCTGGACAGTGGGCCACACCCAATGGGCCTTGCTAGACTCGGCCGAGTTTGGCCATGGGTCCAGCCCACTGGGTCCCCCTGTGACCCAAATTTATCCAGCCTGGCCTATACTGGTGGGCTTATTTTCTTTCCCCACCTAGGCTGCCCAGTAGCCCAGCTTTATCCTATCGGTCCAGCCTACAATAGTGGGCGATTTTCGTACCCCAGCCTAGCCCATACAATGGGCTAACCTCCTTTATCCCAGACACTAGGGGGCACCTAGTTTGGTTCCCCAGGGCCTAGACCAAAAGGCGGGATGGTCTTCTCCAGCCCACACCCTAGTAGGGCATCTGGGATTGGCACCTCATGGTCCACCCCGCTAGGTTGGGAGGTTCGGAAACACATAGACAACAAGATTCGGCTTCCCCCTAGTAACGTACACGGTCACTAGACCATACATCGGCAGGTATTTGTTTCCATGCATTGTCAATAACTCCTTCTCACATGACAGTTTTGCAGCATCCCATCTGCAGCAGTCGCCAGCCCGAGCACTGGCAGTTCCTTCTCCACTGTTGGGGCCAGAACCTGTTGCGGCTCTATCTGTCATAGTGCGTCATTGGGGTGTGACGCCTGTAAAGACCCGAAGCTTGAAGTACATGGACATTACATTACTTTTGCGGAATACTTAGTACATAACAAAAACACACACACAAGGATCGTAATAGTTTAGTGTCTTTGGAAACTCGGAACGTAATCTTCTAATCCTGGTGAAAGATCTTCAATATCTCCCATAAAGATATTCCCCTTTTTTCTTACCTAAAACCTTTCTTTATATCCTGGGGAAAAGAAAACATAAAAGGGTGAACTCAAATGCTCAGTAAGGGTAAACAAAAGAAAAATCAATCACTTCATATTCAAAAGAACATACCTTTTGGAAATCTTAACCTGCAAAAGAGATCATAATTTCATAACCTGGGATAACTCATGGTAGTGAAATGTATTCACAATAATCATAACTTAAAACATTAAACTTTGTGGCATACACACATAATCATAGAGAATCATTTCTTGTCAGTCAAGACTCATTGCCAAGACTATCTTAGTGGACAAAGTCCATTTCTGAATCGAGTGACCCTCGTTTCAGTCCTGTTTCACTGAACCGGTATAACCTACCATTCCAGCCATGTCTATCTCATGAGATATAAAATCTTTACCCAATTCATTGGAGGGAGATATAGGTCCCACCCATCTTATAATGAATCCTTTCTTATGTGTGCCACATAATCATAAACCATACATCATAGCGTAACCCATGTAATAAAAATGGAATTCTTAAACAACATGACATCATAAAACAATTCATATAAGATAAAGGAATTCATAAAAATATTTCCCTCACAACATAATCAAACCAATGTAATAATAGGGATAAAAATAGAACCCTTTTATTATCTTAGATGGAAAATAATTTTGATAAAATACTTGAAATGAATTCTTGAGGAAAATATCCTTTCTTCTTCAAAATCAATTCCTTTTCACAAAACATCATGCAATTTTAAAAGAAAGAGATTTTATTGAAAATAGTCATGAAATATTTTGGAGTAAGGTTCATGAAAATAAGGCATTATAAAACCGTAAAAATCCATTCGTGCCGTATAAGTTAAAAAAAACATTCTTCTTTTACTTTTGTCGGAAAGTCAAAAAGTACCTCATATGAAAAAAACGAAAAAAATATTCCTTTCATATCCTTTACTAAAAACTCACCGAAGGATAAAATTGTATTTAAACAATTGTAGGTGGATGGAAATAATATTACATATTGAGTAAACATGGATGTGGATGATAAAATACACCCCAGTAAATACTAATGTATAAACAATCTCAGATAAAAATGAGATTGTGATATTTCCCTTACCTTAGGTCTGATTTGCTTCGTAAGTGTCCGAACCTCCTGTATAATGATTTAAATAATGTCATTTACTTATTACAGAATCATATTCATTGTTATGATATCATATATGGTTCACTTATGACTTTATATTACCCGATCTTTTGTAAATTCCATGTTAAAGAGCGTTTTGGGTAAAATTGTTTCATTTGTCGTCCGTGTTTTGACTTGTAATTATTCATATGATTACTTAGATCATGATTACTTAATTCCAGAACATAAAACATGATTTATATATATATATATATTCAGGATATACATATATATAATAAATCATTAAATGGAAAGAAATACACCATTCATGGATACGGTAGTCCGTACGTACGCATTAACGCTGTTTTCGTTTCCTTATTGAATTGAATGGAATTAAGTAGATGACATACATATAAATATATAAATAAATCCAGTATCATTATTATGTCATATATTTCATTAGTACATATTATATATACTTTATAATCATTCATGAATGGTTAATCATTGAGAATGAATCTCATCGCATCGTGGAGACGGTAGTCCATACGTACGCACGAGCGATGATATCGTTCCCATGGTCGTGGAATTGTGTTTAACTGTATGTATACTATTTCAGTATCAATATCACTCTATAATAATCATATATAGTTACTCATTACACCATTATACTCATCCTTGTAAGGTGATAGTGTAAAATAGATTACACCACGGCGTGGAGACGGTATTCCGTATGTACGCACGCGCGGTGATTTCATTTTTCCGTAGGATGGATAGAAGGTGAATTAGGGTTGTTTCATATTTATAATAACATATCAGTATGTAATTAATACTGATGTTATTACTTTATCATGAAACAAATAAAGAAGAAGAAGTTGAAGAAGAATGAAATTGAAAAAGATCGGTAATGGATATTACCTCTTTTTGACGCACCTTTTCTTAACATCCACTTAAAGAACTAAGGATGGTCTTTGAAGAAGACCAGGACCTCTAGAATAATACTAGGGAAGTGGAGAAGATATTTTGGTAGGGGTTGGCCGAGATTGAAGGCTCAAAGTTGTGTGAGGAAGAGAGGGAGGAGGTGCCCTTTTATAAGGGAGGAGAGGGGCACCTTTGGAATTCTTAAAAATATTAATTTATAATAAATCTAACCCCATATAAAAACCTCCAAAAATGGCTCATATTCGAATATTAGATAAGATAAGGTTGTAATATAATCAACTAATAGAATTTAGACATGTTAGGAATTTATTTTAAACATTATCAACATGATTTATCCTTATTTAATCAATTTAATTTTATTTGTGGTAATAACATTATAATTTTTAAATTATAACAAATAATTACTTATTTGTTGTGAATTGTAAATAATTGGATTCTTAATAACATTTTATATCATATAAATTTAAATTTATTATTTTGAAATATTTTGTGATTTTTAATCAATTTTATAATATGTTTTTTTATAAAATAACAATAGTGTCAATTTTGACACTATTCATTTATGTGAATTTAAATAAAATAAATACAGAAGATATGTTCGAACTAAAAGTTTTAATAGATTCATAAAATGTCATATGTATCTTAAAAATTATTGGAGCACATTAAATAGTTCATATAATATTTATTTTATTATTTTTGAAACCATTTATTTGGTTTATCTCTTAATAAAATAAATACTACAACATTTTTTTATAATTATTTCATATACTTATATGTTGCATAAAAATTAAAAATAAAATCCTATGATGAAAATAAATATATTAAATTTCACAATAATACTTTTACTCGAATTTATCATCTTAAAATCACAATATTTAAATTGTTATATTTATTAAATTATGAAGGTGACAACTTTGGCATCATTTAAAATAAAATAATATAAGTGTCATAATCGCTTTTATAAGGCTCAAAATGGTCAAATATTCTACCATTGGATGCTTATGGTTTACATTTACATGGAAAATAAGTTTTGGTTAGGTATTTGTGCATTTTATGGTCACTATTAGTTTAATAAAAACAATATTCTTGATTTTTCACTAGATAAACAATTTCTGCATCACTATTGTGTCATAATTAATGATAATTATTTAATCCCTAAAAATTATAAATAAATTTATATGATGTATATAATTTCATTATCTTTCTGGAGACTATTCATGTTCGAAGTTTCATGAAGTTTATCACTAAATTAAAATTAATATACTTTTAAGATTTAAGAGAGTGACATGTTGTCACTTTCTTTGGTTTTAATAATAATTAAGTTATTTTCATGGAAAAATGTCCATTAAATGATTCTAATCCGACCCTTAGGTGATATGGGTCGACTTTTAGTCATCCAATAGGATTTTGACATTTGTTATGGTAATTTTAAAATATTATATTTACCCTTAATTACCTAATTTACCTTTAACTATGGTAAATAAAATTTATCGTAGTTACTATTCATAATTCCCAAAAATAAAAAGTAGCTTATTAACATAATTTGGACCCACTGATTCCAAATATGGAATCCATTTTTCCAAATTCAATACACAAAATATGCAGAAATTAAATTAAAATTAATCCCGTTGTCGAAAGAAAACGGGTGTTTCTTTAAAACATTGCGAAAGATTGAATTGATTTAACCTACGAATTCAAGGTAAAATCAATGCTAATGACATACATTATATTAAATGGTAAAAATATATTCTATTTATACTTTAAAACCATTCAATATTATAATTTAACCACATAAGATATTACGATGAAAAAATTTATTTTTAATTAAAATATAGCGTGTTTTTACTATTCATTAAAATATGAAAGTTATCGGAAAAATATCAAAACTTTATCTAATGTAAATTTTTATATCATGATTCAAAAGAAGAATATTATTTTGTCAAATTGAACATATAAACATGTCAAAAAATATATTTAAAGTGGGTGCGCCATCAAAAGGCGGTAAAACTGCATTTTTTTAAAAATACTTATTTTACCCGAAAAATTTATTTTGCTCTTATACCATGTTCTAGAAATGTGTAAGATGAATAATAATGTTATAAAATTCAAAATTTAGTTAATACTATTCATAACGGCTAGTTCATGACAATATTATAGTAATATAACATTGTTTATTAAAACCTGGTATTGCGTACAACACACGCTATCGAGGAAGGTCGTGATTGCGTGTAATGCAAGCCAAGTCAGGGTTGCGTGTTGTGAAAGAATCCTTCGTTGTTTCGTATAACAGAATCCAACCATATTTCATTTATACATTTAATATATATATATATATATATATACTCAATGTTGCGTAGAATAACTATTATCAAAATTGTGTGTAACACGGTCCAAGAATAGTGTTGCGTATACTGCAAGCTAATACAGTGTTGCATATAGCGCAGGGTAATCTTGGTGTAGAATAAAACATAAGACATTAATGAAATTAAAATAATATTTTTCATAAAATCTAGGGGTGTTACATTATACCCCCCTTAAAATGAATTTCGCCCTCAAAATTCGTCGGGGTTATAAATGGTTTACTATTTGAAAGTTTCTTTGATAGAAACCCACATCGTAAAAAGGAATACCAAAACTTATCTTTAAAAACAAAAGTATGAAACATAACGGTTACCCAAATAAACTAATCACTGGGTTTCCACATAGGTGAAAATATGGATATGGAAGAGAAATCTAACCATCATGTTCTGATGGAGAGTGGTAGAGAACATGGCTATGGAAAAGCCAGCAATCACAAAGCCATAAATTTGTGACGATCTAGGGTACCATCTGATTAATTAGATATAAGAGCACTAGGACAACATTTTTGGTTTTCAAGATCGTTTCCCTAAAGTTGAAGAATTTGAATTAGAAGAAATACTTTCGTGATTTTGGTATAGTCTCACCGTTTGTCATTCTTTGGAAAATTTCCACTACATCTCTTAAAGAAATGAAGTTTTAATTTGTCATTAGTGATGTGTTAGCAGATCATGTGATAGAATGATGGGTCATTCCATCCCTTTCAAACAAAAGGTTAGCAAAAGTTATAAGTCCATCTTATGGTTAATCGTATATGGTTCCAAAAATGAACTTATACTTCATATATCATACCGCTTAATAAAATAAAACTAGTTTCTACTAACCAGGGACTTCCTGTAGGCCAGTGGTAGGCGATAAAGGCCAGTCGCACTTCGGTTGTGGGTTCGATTCCCACAGCCTTGTCCGACGTGATGGGTTGTCGCCCGTCCTGCAGGTTGTCCTTTTTCTAAAGCTATATTAATATAACATCCCATCAATAATATCGAAAAACGTTTTATCCTAACTTATGTCCAAAATAATCCATTCTAATCTTTAGGATTATCCATAATACTGTAGTCCACTCTCATAACATAGTGAAAACGATTACCAGAGATTTAATACCATCATTGATACCCATATATCATAAGATATGTTTCGTTGGTCACATTCCAAACATTCAAAGTCCTTAATCATGTATTCTTTTGAATACCTTAGTGAAAACATGAATGCAGTTAAAAGTTAACACTTTCCACATACCAAAATCCTCAAAATTCTATATACTCAAACCATGATATCACTTAGTCCTTATATCAATCATGACCTCATGCATACAATCAAACATCTCATTATCGTCTTATCCCTTCATTATGCGCATATCATCTACTTTCCAAAAATACTGGTACCATTCATCACATACTTTCAAAACTTAAGGAAATACAACAATGTAACAATCCTTAGATGTCTCTTTATCCCATAGTACCATGAGATTACTTATACAACATTACACTTGATAAACATGTAATCATTCCACTACATTCTTAAACCATTGACCGGGCTTCAACAATTCTTTCATCTCACATATCATTTGTAGTCTCATCATCATCATCAACATAAATACTACCCATACGACCATACTGATTCTCTTCATGAGACTTTCCCTTAGGGAATTGGTTTGCATAATGCCCGTACATTCCACATTTAAAACATTTAACCATTGTTGATGTCGTAGCAATACCATTATCCTCATCCCTGGTGTTAACTGAACCTTTTCCTTTACACTTACTGGCTTTGTGTCCTTCTTTTCCACACCCAAAGCATCTTCCAGTTCCTTTGAAACATTATCCTTGATGCCTCTTCCCACATGATTTACATAGGGGAAATTGAACTTTCTTTCCTCTATGATCATCATGAAACTCCATCTTTCTCTTATTAGCTGAGTCAGGAAACTTACCAAATTTTACTTTATCGATCATATTATGAGATTGCTGATTCGGCATAATAATGATGTTTGGACTTCCAAGTCCCATTTCATTTGGTTTCTCATGAAGAATATCCTTCCATTGTCCATCATATCCTCCATTATCGTGAATCACCTTGTTTCCAGCCATTTTCTAAAACCCAAAAAGAATAGTGTGAGAGAAAAAAATCATAATAAAGGGGGAGTAACTTAAATATCTAACATCTTTGGTTTAATCTAATATCGTTACCATAGTTCTAGGACTATATCCTATACGTATACTTATCCTTAGGGGCATCTCTAGACATACCTTAGAAATATCTCTAGGGATCTCACTAACGTTTTCGCATCCTAGTTTCCAAAGGTTGACTAAACCTTTCATCTGATACCAACTGTAATGACCCGAAGCTTGACGTACATGGACATTACATTACATTTGCGGAATACTTAGTACATAACAAAAACACACACACAAGGATCGTAATAGTTTAATGTCTTTGGAAACTCGGAACGTAATCTTCTAATCCTGGTGAAAGATCTTCAATATCTCCCATAAAGATCTTCCATTTTTTTTCTTACCTAAAACCTTTCTTTATATCCTGGGGAAAAGAAAACATAAAAGGGTGAGCTCAAATGCTCAGTAAGGGTAAACAAAAGAAAAATCAATCACTTCATATTCATAAGAACATAACTTTTGGAAATCTTAACCTGCAAAAGAGATCATAATTTCATAACCTGGGATAACTCATGGTAGTGAAATGTATTCACAATAATCATAACTTAAAACATTAAACTTTGTTTCATACACACATAATCATAGAGAATCATTTCTTGTTAGTCAAGACTCATTGCCAAGACTATCTTAGTGGACAAAGTCCATTTCTGAATCGAGTGACCCTCGTTTCGGTCCTGTTTCACTGAACCGGTATAACCTACCATTCTAGCCATGTCTATCTCATGAGATATAAAATATTTACCCAATGCATTGGAGGGAGATATAGGTCCCACCCATCTTATAATGAATCCTTTATTATGTGTGCCACATAATCATAAACCATACATCATAGCGTAACCCATGTAATAAAAATGGAATTCGTAAACAACATGACATCATAAAACAATTCATATAAGATAAAGGAATTCATAAAAATATTTCCATCACAACAAAATCAAACCAATGTAATAATAGGGATAAAAACAGAACCCTTTTATTATCTTAGATGGAAAATAATTTTGATAAAATACTTGAAATGAATTCTTGAGGAAAATATCCTTTCTTCTTCAAAATCAATTCCTTTTCACAAAACATCATGCAATTTTAAAAGAAAGAGATTTTATTGAAAATAGTCATGAAATATTTTGGAGTAAGGTTCATGAAAATAAGGCTTTATAAAACCGTAAAAATCCGTTCGTTCCGTATAAGTTAAAAAAAACATTCTTCTCGTACTTTTGTCGGAAAGTCAAAAAGTACCTCGTATGAAAAAAACGAAAAAAAGATTCCTTTCATATCCTTTACTAAAAACTCACCGAAGGATAAAATTTTATTTAAACAATTGTAGGTGGATGGAAATAATATTACATATTGAAGAAACATGGATGTGGATGACAAAATACACCCCAGTAAATACTAATGTATAAACAATCTCGGATAAAAATGAGATTGTGATATTTCCCTTACCTTAGGTCTGATTTGCTTCGTAAGTGTACGAACCTCCTGTATAATGATTTAAATAATGTCATTTACTTATTACAGAATCATATTCATTGTTATGATATCATATATGGTTCACTTATGACTTTATATTACACGTTCTTTTGTAAATTCCATGTTAAAGAGCGTTTTGGGTAAAATTGTTTCATTTGTCGTCCGTGTTTTGACTTGTAATTATTCATATGATTACTTAGATCATGATTACTTAATTCCAGAACATAAAACATGATTTATATATATATATATATATTCAGGATATACATATATATAATAAATCATTAAATGGAAAGAAATACACCATTCATGGAGACGGTAGTCCGTACGTACGCATGAACGCTGTTTTCGTTTCCTTATTGAATTGAATGGAATTAAGTAGATGACATACATATAAATATATAAATAAATCCAGTATCATTATTATGTCATATATTTCATTAGTACATATTATATATACTTTATAATCATTCATGAATGGTTAATCATTGAAAATGAATCTCATCGCGTCGTGGAGACGGTAGTCCGTACGTACGCACGAGCGATGATATCGTTCCCATGGTCGTGGAACTATGTTTAAGTGTATATATACTATTTCAGTATCCATATCACTCTATAATAATCATATATAGTCACTCATTACACCATTATACTCATCCTTGTAAGGTGATAGTGGGAAATAGATTACACCACGGCGTGGAGACGGTATTCCGTACGTACGCACGCGCGGTGATTTCATTTTTCCGTAGGATGGATTGATGTTGAATTAGGGTTGTTTCATGTTTATAATAACATATCAGTATTTAAGTAATACTGATGTTATTACTTTATCATGAAACAAATAAAGAAGAATAAGTTGAAGAAGAATGAAATTGAAAAAGATCGGTAATGGATATTACCTCTTTTTGACGCACCTTTTCTTAACCTCCACTTAAAGAACTAAGGATGGTCTTTGAAGAAGACCAGGACCTCTAGAATGATACTAGGGAAGTGGAGAAGATATTTTGGCAGGGGTTGGACTAGCTTGAAGGCTCAAAGTTGTGTGAGGAAGAGAGGGAGGAGGTGCCCTTTTATAAGGGAGGAGAGGGGCACCTTTGGAATTCTTAAAAATATTAATTTATAATAAATCTAACCCCACATAAAAACCTCCAAAAATGACTCATATTCGAATATTAGATAATATAAGGTTGTAATATAATCAACCAATAGAATTTAGACATGTTAGGAATTTATTTTAAACATTATCAACATGATTTATCCTTATTTAATCAATTTAATTTTATTTGTGGTAATAACATTATAATTTTTAAATTATAACAAATAATTACTTATTTGTTGTGAATTGTACATAATTGGATTCTTAATAAAATTTTAGATCATATAAATTTAAATTTATAATTTTGAAATATTTTGTGATTTTTAATCAATTTTATAATATGTTTTTTTATAAAATAACAATAGTGTCAATTTTGACACTATTCATTTATTTGAATTTAAATAAAATAAATACAGAATATATGTTCGAACTAAAAGTTTTAATAGATTAATAAAATGTCATATGTATATTTAAAATTATTGGAGCACATTAAATAGTTCATATAATATTTATTTTATTATTTTTGAAACCATTTATTTGGTTTATCTCTTAATAAAATAAATACTACAACATTTTTGTATAATTATTTCATATACTTATTTGTTGCATAACAATTAAAAATAAAATCCTATGATGAAAATAAATCTATTACCTTTCACAATAATACTTTTACTCGAATTTATCATCTTAAAATCACAATATTTAAATTGTTATATTTATTAAATTATGAAGATGACAACTTTGGCATCATTTAAAATAAAATAATATAAGTGTCATAATCGCTTTTATAAGGCTCCAAATGGTCAAATATTCGACCATTGGATGCTTATGGTTTACATGTACATGGAAAATAAGTTTTTGTTAGGTAATTGTGCATTTTATGGTCACTATTAGTTTAATAAAAACAATATTCTTGATTTTTCACTAGATAAACAATTTCTGCATCACTATTGTGTCATAATTAATGATAATTATTTAATCCCTAAAAATTATAAATAAATTTATATGATGTAGATAATTTAATTATCTTTCTGGATACTATTCATGTTCGAAGTTTCATGAAGTTTACCACTAAATGAAAATTAATATACTTATAAGATTTAAGAGAGTGACATGTTGTCACTTTCTTTGGTTTTAATAATAATTAAGTTATTTTCATGGACAAATGTCCATTAAATGATTCTAATCTGACCCTTAGGTGATATGGGTCGACTCTTAGTCATCCAATAGTATTTTGACATTTTTTAGGGTAATTTTAAAATATTATATTTACCCTTAATTACCTGAATTACCTTTAACTATGGTAAATAAAATTTACCGTAGTTACTATTCATAATTCCCAAAAATAAAAAGTAGCTTATTAACATACTTTGGACCCACTGATTCCAAATATGGAATCCATTTTTCCAAATTCAATACACAAAATATGCAGAAATTAAATTAAAATTAATCCCGTTGTCGAAAGAAAACGGGTGTTTCTTTAAAACATTGCAAAAGATTGAATTGATTTAACCTACGAATTCAAGGTAAAATCAATGCTAATGAAATACATTATATTAAATGGTAAAAATATATTCTATTTATACTTTAAAACCATTAAATATTATAATTTAACCACATAAGATATTACGATGAAAAAAGTTGTTTTTAATTAAAATATAGCGTGTTTTTACTATTCATTAAAATATGAAAGTTATCGGAAAAATATCAAAACTTTATCTAATGTAAATTTTTATATCCTGATTCAAAAGAAGAATATTATTTTGTCAAATTGAACATATAAACATGTCAAAAACTATATTTAAAGTGGGTGCGCCATCAAAAGGCGGTAAAACTGCATTTTTTGAAAAAAACTTATTTTACCCGAAAAATTTATTTTGTTCTTATACCATGTTCTAGAAATGTGTAAGATGAATAATAATGTTATAAAATTCAAAATTTAGTTAATACTATTCATAACGGCTATTTCATGACAATATTATAGTAATATAACATTGTTTATTAAAACCCGGTATTGCGTACAACACACGCTATCGAGGAAGGTCGCGATTGCGTGTAATGCAAGCCAAGTCAGGGTTGCGTGTTGTGAAAGAATCCTTCGTTGTTTCGTGTAACAGAATCCAACCATATTTCATTTATACATTTAATATATATATATATATACTCAATGTTGCGTAGAATAACTATTATCAAAATTGTGTGTAACACGGTCAAAGAATAGTGTTGCGTATACTGCAAGCTAATACGGTGTGGCGTATAGCGCAGGGTAATCTTGGTGTAGAATACAAAATAAGACATTAATGAAATTAAAATAATATTTTTCATAAAATCTCGGGGTGTTACAATGCCACCCATCCACGACCACCAATGTGGGACACCGCCACTGCTGGGGCACCAATGACACCTTCCACATACCACCAACTCCACTATAGTGGTCCGTTTCATGAACAGTCTATGCCAAAGGTCTTCTCAGGTCTCCATATCCCTTTTATGGCATCGAAAACCCTTTATCGCCATTTCGATCATGAATCCATGAATAATTCACAAGAACCTTAAAATGTGGAGGAGATGAGGACTTATTCATGTCAGTCCTCACCCTTAGCATTAGAGATTTTAAAACAAGAGGCAGGTTCAAAGGCTTTAACAATGATTTATCCTAATGAAAAACACCAATAAAGAGAACTCCCCATTAATAATAAAAATCTTTGGATCGACCTATTCATGGGTTGGTATGTGTTCATTTTTTAGAATTAATAACTACAATTCAAATAAAAAAGGTAACCTCTGCCTTGGATTGATTCTTTGGTTGAGGACGAGTGGGGTCACTCGCCTTCGTTCTCCATTCTTGATTTGTCACCCACATATCATAAGATCTTTAAAAGGATAGAAGGAGAGGGAATTCATCACTCTTCATTGGAGAGAATTACTTATCATAGATTCTTTATGGGAAATATCATCTCTCCAACCATTTCTCCAAAACATTATCTAATTAAAAGAGAAATGTGTTGCAATATTTCTGTTATGATGCGTCGTCGTGTCATTATGTTGTTTCATTTATGAAACAGTGTCTTAAATCCACTTCAGTTAAAAGAGTCTCAATAATGGGATTTCGTCACCGACTCATCACCACACCACATTGTAGGCATGCCACTACTAAATGAATAGGAAAGGAAAAATAATATAACTTTTAAATTTTATTTTATTTCTCTTATGAAAAGTCTAAAAATTATCTCTTTTGGTCGACCCTTGTCAGTCGATGTTAGGATATTTCATGGGGAATCCTGACGTTCTGAGTTCCGCAGTGCCCTCATATTATTGATCCTATCACTATTTTAAATTATAGACGAAACCCACTCATACGCTTGTTAAAATGAACTTTGAAAAGGTGCAAAAATATTTTCTGGGCTCACTGGGCCTTAGAATCAGGTTCCACATGAGTGAATGGTCTCGAAATAATCTCATATGATTTAATACAAATTTACTAGGAATTTATAAGACATTACAAGATGTACCTATAATTAATTGGGTAACTATTTTTTCTAATGGGACATTATGTATGGGATTAGGGATTAAACCTAATATATGATGATACTTTTTCCACCATGTGATGTTTTCTTGGCAGTTATCCTTGAATTATTCTTACGACATGTTTTATGTCACATACACATTAAAATTTTTCCCTGATATTAATATTCCATTACCTTTATTTAATGCTCCCATGTGATTATTCAGGATCCTTGTATTTTATGGTATCATGTTATTTAATTTGGATCACATGTTATGCTTCGTTATCATGTTTATTCCCTTACTGGGCTTATCGTTCACATATTTCTTTTATGTATTCCATAGATTTTCATATTCAATTTTATTATTTCAATGGTATTTAGGAGATCATTACATAGTATAAAATTAATATATTTTTTAGTTTCTTTTTTATGTCTTATGAACCAAGTATTCCAATGATACAAGGCATCATGATATATGGGTTATGTTTAATGAATGTTATGGTAAAAAAGATGTAATAATATGTGAAAAAGGATATGGTAACTATTGGTTGTATCAGAGTAAGACATATTTATTTTTTATTATTTAGAATATAATAATTGATTGATAATATTAGGTATAATTCTTTGTATAGGAGAATATCCTGAAATATTGGTGAAGTATAGTGTGACTGATTTCCTAGAAATTACATCCCTATCTAGATAATACAAGTGTAAGTTGATCAAGAATAGTTGTACATAGTGGTAATAACCCTAAATAGGGTGAATTTGGTATTAACAAAATCTTCACCCAATAGAAATCAAGGAGTCCTTACATCATAATTTGTTTGAAAATCCCTTGGGATATGCTTTTTCAAATTCACATTCTCTTAACAAACCATTCTGATGGACTAAAAAAGTTTTAAATGTTAGAAAACCTAATAGGAAACATTATGATGGATAACCTAGATTAAAACCTAGAGACTCATAACTTGATATTTATGTATCATTCATAATTTATTCATTATATGTTCCATTTTTCGCTTTCTACATAATTTTTAATTTGAGTATTCTCATCCCTATTTACTTTTTGGATATAGTAAATTCCTTTATTTAGAATATAATAGTGAATGGTGTGATCATTATCCTTTAATGTGATACAATTTTTTTACATGATTATAGGTCAATTAAGTCTTTTATTTCATCCAATATTAGTAGAAAAATTTAATAACAACTTTAAAACATTGATTTTGAGTAATCTATTGGAACAAAAATGGGGGAATAATTGAATCTCAAGCATATAACTCGTACCCTATCAATGTATTTGGAATTAAACTTCTTGTAAGTCTTATCCTACATAATTATTAGCGTTTTATGATATATTTTTTATGGATTAGTTGTCCTTATATATTTACTACAACAATTTTTAGGATAGGAAGATCACTCTTCACATCATGAGTGATCCTATGAGTCTATATAAGTCAAAGGAGGAGGATAAATATACTTTGGAATATTCATCTCTTGTGTGGATATTATTTCCTTTTGAGAAAACATATATAGCTGAAATTATTGAAACAAGGGAGATAATCGTTCTTGATGACATGCCTGTAGTGAGGGTTTACACTGATGTATTCCTTAAAGAGTTATCTTATCTTCCTCCCAACCAAGAGGTTTAGTTCTCAATAAAAGTTATACTGGGTTATCTCCCTATATCCATGAATCACTAAAGAATAACCATCATTGTGTTGTAATAACTAATGTAACTATTACAATAGAATTTTTAAAAGGGTTTTATATGCCCATGTTCTTTATTATGGGGTGTGTGGGTCCTCTTCGTCAAGAAGGTATATGGTTCAATACACCTATGCATTTATTTTCATTGGATCAACAAAATCATGATAAAGAAAAAGTATCTTATTCCATATATAGACGTATTTTTTATCAACTATGTGGGGAGTGTTATTTCTCTAATATGTACCTTTAGTTGTAATATCACCAATTAAAGGTTAAGAATTATGATATCCCCAAAATCATCCTTCAAACAAGGTATGAACACTATGAGTTCATAATTATTCCCTTAAAACTCACTAATCCTCATGAAATTATTATATACAAAATGAATAAATAATTAATTGGTTACCTCGAAAAGTTTTTCTTGTAGTATTTATGGATTCCATTCGTATATACTCTAAATACAAGGAGGATTGTGCAGAAAATTTAAAAACTGTGTTAAGGAATTTTTGAAAGGATAATATATATTCAATGTAAAATAAATGTGAGTTTTGTTTGGAGTTAATATCATTATTGGTGAATATTATCACTATCAAATGGATATATGTAGACCCTTATAAGATAATGGAAATTGAGTATATCCTCATACCAACATCTATAACAATAATATATAGTTTCCTTATTCTAGATAGGTATTACATATAATTTTTTAGAAAATTCTTGTGATTGTCAAACCAAATAAAAAATAAGTGTCATAAGGGATTAAATATTTTCTAGACTGTTGAATGAAATGAAGGAATCATGGAATTAAAAATAAGCCTATCACATAACCATTTCTCACACTTCCCTCAAGTGGTGACCATTTGATAGTATACAATGATGCTTAAATGAAGGGATTGTGTTTTTTACTAATTCATTATGTTAAAGTGAAAAAATATACCTCAATGTAGTTGAAAGTTCATACTAAGATCTATCCAATGCCAGATTACAAGTTATGAGGATTGATCATTGTGTTGAAAATCTGCTGGTATTATTTCTCTTGGAAGAAGTGTGAGACTTATATGGATCATAATATCTTTAAATATTTATTTTCAAAGAAGGATATTAATACGTGCCATTGAATATGGTTAGTTCTATCGAAGGATTATGACTACTTAATACACTACCATCCGTGGAGAAAAAATAATGGGGAAGATGTTCCAAATTAATGTATTATCTAACCTTATCAATGATGAGAATTAAAAAGTATCCAATCTTAGTAGAAATTCCATGGATGAACATGGGAATCATAAATGAAGGAATATGAGTATTCCTTTCTCAAATTACTTCTCAACTATACCTTTTTGATAATATAAAGATTACATAAATATAATATGTGGAAATACCTAATAATAGGGAACCATAAGAAAAGGGAAATCCTCAATGTCACAAACCGTCTCCTGGGGCCCGTTTTGTGACTTCCCCAAGCCTGTCATCCATAGGTCAGGGGCTGGCGACTAGCACCAAAGGCGTAAATACCTAAACTGGGAAGGCATTGCCTCGATAACATTAATCAAACACAACAGAGTATGCAAATGAAAGTAAAACACTAAGTAAAACTGTATACAAAATAGGGTGGTGAATGTAAAGGGGATGGAAATATAAGTCCAATAGTAAAGTACAATACAATTGAAGAAAATAAGTAAAGCATATACTGGGTCATCCTCCAGAATTCCCACCTGAAGGGTGGGTACAGTTGGCCTCATCAGCACCCCAAGTCCGTCCGTCTGCTCCGTGTACATCTCGTCGAGTGGTCCACCTCTGGGTACCAACCAGTTCTGTTACTCTTTACCCCGATCATCGTAGTCCATCGTTTGCAACCAACATAATGAGGTGTAGGCACAGCCAATGTAGGGTTGAGTCTAAAGATACTTAGTAGGGACCCCAAGACCCTCAAGGTATCACAAAATCCAATAGGCATAACCACAAATAATGGAATCAACGAAAAACCATTACTTAGGTATATTCCCATACACATACCTAAGTTATTTAGTAACCCATCTCAATCATGAGGAAAACGAAAAAGTCATTGACTCAAATCAAACCAGGATTTCATTGATTTATAGAATTATAAATGATTATTCGTGAATCTAGATCATCTTATTCTGTCAAGAGGCACTGATTCTGACCATACGGAGTCTAACCCACATAGGATCGATAGGTAATAACCCCCGCAATGACCCACATAGGATTTGACCCACATAGGATCTGTATGGGCTGACCCACATAGGATCGCTGAGCACTGACCCACATAGGATCTAACCCACACATGATCGGTATGCGCTGATCCACACAGGATCGCTGAGCACTGACCTCCGTATGATATGTCTCTAACCTCTGCTTCATTATCAGCCACTGGATTCCTCACGCTCGGTGCTCTCCAGTTCATTATAATCTTCCCTCGAGATATCGGTCATAACTCAAATGCCACTAAACTCCACAATGTAATAACCGGAAGGACCGCTATGTTTTAAGGGTTCCAATGCGACAGACGGTGCGTCAATCGGACGCCTCGTCTGTCAGTTATTGGCATTTCTGTCTGAGGGGCCCGGTTGGTTTTTAGGTTCAAACCAACCCGACTATATCCCAACTATGTCCAAACCTCATGTTGGGCATTCCAAATTAACCTTCTCTCTCTAATCATTCTGTTTCCGCAAACGGTTCGTCAATCGGACACCCGTAGCCCAAGATATGGGCAAATAGGTGTAAACTGGCCATAATGGGTCCGGGTCTGGTCCAACTCAGTCGGACTGACCCGGCCAGATATGAGTCCAGACCAGAGTCCAACCTAGTCCATGGGGTTGACCCGGTCCAAGGAAGCGGATTGTCCCGAAGGAGCATCCAGGCACAACGGCGGCCCGACCCAAGGGCAGCCCGGTCGAAGGCGGCCTGACTAAAGGCGACCTAGCAAAGGGGGGCTGGCTGGCCCACATGGTCGGCTCGCCACACACGGGGGTGGTGGGGTTACACCCCCCTGTCTTATGAAATGGCTGGCGCATGGAACTAACCTTCTAGCTGTGGGACCCTTTGGGTCCCGCTTGCAGCGCGCATCTGCGACCAGCTTAGTCGGCCGCCCACCTCTGTTTGCTGAAGCTTATGGCCGCAGTTCTTCTCCAACGCGGCATGATGGTGTCGCCCCCAGCCCGTCCGACCACCATGTCCTGCGTGGTCGTGGATCCGTCTTTTGATGTAGTGAGACAGCACCGCGCCCCTCCGGCACCACCGCATCCCGCCTGGCTGCGATCCATTTCTCTGCACGGAGTGACGGCGCCACGCCCCTCCGGCGGCCTGATGACCCTTGAGCCATCACCTTCTTCCGCAAAGGCTCATTGATAGTCACCTCATGTACCACCATGGGCAGTTAGTCATGACCCGTTCCTCTGATGTGATCCTTTCTTCTGGTGGCACCATTGCGCTGCCGTCGTCATCAAAAAATGAATCAATCAAAAGGGGGATGGTCGGGCCATGTCCATGCGGTCTGAGCCCTCCTCGTTATGGTGTTATCATTATGTTCGCAAACCATAAATTAAACGATGAAGATCGGGAATAAATTCAACTCAAATCCCCCTACCTACTATTTGTCAATTGTTGACGTTGGAAGGAGAGGAAAGGTGCACGTCGATTCGTCGATGTCGGGAAGCGTTCGGGGAAGAAGCACCATCAGCATTCTTCGTGGTTGACTCCTTCTCTTTCGGCTCGATCGAAGATCGATGAAGAAGTTCATCGTTCTTCAGTGGTGTGTGGAATTCTTCATTAGAAGGATGAAGTTCTCCAACTCAAAGCTCCACCAAAATATTGGCCAACCCAAAAATAATATACTATCTATTATTTTAATGGTTGGAAAGAATTCAAAAGAATTCAAAAGGGGGACAATTAATTAAAAGAAGTTAAATTAATTAATTGTGAGGGTTGGAACAAAATTAATGGGGGAAGGTGGAGAGTTGACATCCAACGTAAATGGGGAGTTAAAAGTGGGGTTTTAAAAGTGGGGAGTTAAAAGTGGGCCCCACCAAATATATCCTCCAAAGGGAGGTTATGTGCGGGTGGGCCCCACCTCCATAACCTCCCATGGGAGTTTGGGTTGTTGTGGCCCCCACCTCCAACATCCCCTTGGAGGATTAAACCTCCACAAATAAAAATAAAGTTAACAGTTTATTTTTATTAAATTTTAATTTGAAACCCCAAAAACTAACTTCCATTATTGTTAGAACGCAACTGCGATGAAGCTCTCACTAAGCAATCACCGACTCTGTGAGTTCAACGGTTCCCTCATATTTAAATTCTGAGCACCGGTTCAAAAGTTATAAAATCCCTCTTGTACATTTACTAAACGTACCTGAACAAAACTTCAGAAAATGATTCAAGGTAAACTGGTCCTTGAAATCAAGCGCCGTCAGAAACTGTGGACTCGTAAAATTCCCATGTATTTTAAAAAAAATCCACAGAAATTCCCGGTCTTTACATTCTCCCCACCTCAAGGATTTACGTCCCCATAAGGTACAACTTGAACTAAGGGAAAAAATGGGGGTACTGAGCACGCATATGAGCCTCTCGCTCCCATGTGCTCTCCTAGAGGTTCTCGTGCTAGCAGTGTATGTACACCATAGGTATCGACCCTCCACATAGGACCCACTCCGGTTGATACTCAATCTCCACTGGAACCTCTGTGAAAGTCATCAGGTCATCGATGTCTAGCTCTCCATGGTCGATGATGTGGGAAGGGTCATGCACGTATCTCCTCAGCTGAGATATGTGGAAGACGTTGTGCACCCGATGCAACTGAGGTGGAAGAGCTAAGTGGTAAGCCACCTCACCTACTCTATTGAGGACCTGGAATGGTCCGATGAATTGTGGAGAAAAATTTCTACCTCTGCCAAATATCTGTAGACCTCGTTGAGGTGAGACCCATAAGAGGATGTGGTCACCATCTTCAAACTCCAGAGGTCTTTGTCTCCTGTCAGCATATGACTTCTGTCTGCTCTATGCAGTCTTCATCTTCTCTTGAATTATCTTCACCTTCTCCGTGTTAGCGCGTACCATCTCTGGTCCCACTAGTGCTGACTCTCTTGGGTTTGTCCAGCATAGTGGAAATCTGCAAGGTTGAAAATAAAATGCCTCAAAAGGTTCCATACCGATGGTGGAGTGATAGATGTTATTGTAGGAGAACTCCTTCAAAGGAAAGTGATCCTCCCAGTTGCAACTAAAGTTGAGGACACATGCAAGGAGCATGTCCACGAGGGTCTAAATGGTCTGCTCAGTCTGACCATTCATCTGAGAATGGAAGGTGGTGCTCAAGAGAAGTTGTGTCCTGAAAGCCTCCTTCAACCCCTTCCATAGACGGTAAGTAAACCATGTGTCTCGGTCAAAGATAATAGAAGAAGGTACTCCATGCAACCACACAATTGCCTGCACATAGAGGCCTTCCAAGCTCTCTATTGAGCCCTGCTCTCTGATCGGTAGGATGTGGGCCGACTTGGTGAGTCAGTCAACGATCACCCATATCGAATCATGACTCAAGGATGTACGTGGAAGACCAATCACGAAGTCCATGGATATCCTATCCCACTTCCACTCTATGACCTTTAAGGGCTGAACCAAGCCTGTTGGTACCTGGTGCTCTACCTTCACTTGTTGAAAAGTGAGGCATCATGTCAAAAACTCTACTACTACCTTCTTCAAACCTGTCCACCAATGCTATCATATGAGGTCCTATTACATCTTCACCACTCCTAGATGTACCTCTTGAGGGGAAGTGTGGAACTCCCTCAACACCTCCTCCTGAAGTGAAACAGGTACCATGGTACATCCTCTGAAAAGGATGAGGTGCTCCCCACCTTCAGAAAATCTATCAGGTTCTTACCCTGTGGATATCTAATCACGTCGTGTCTCATAGTCAGCGTCTCCACACTGTGCCTCCCTGACTCACTAAAGAAGTGGAGGAGTGACTGTAAGAGACTGTTGAAAGGCTTCTTCATCCCTATCCACAAAGGATATCTTCAAGGCAGCCAGCTGCTCTGTCACCTCTCCTAGCAGATGTTTACCAGATCTCTTTTTGAGTGCATCTGCAACAACGTTCCCCTTCCTAGGAGTATAGACTTACTCAAAGTCATAGTCCTGGTGGAAGTCAAGACAACGCCATTGTCTCAGGTTCAGGTCCTTCTGAGAGAAGATATACCTGAGACTCTTCTGATCAGATTAGATTGTAAAATGCTCGCCCATCAAATACTGTCACCACTTCTTCAAGGAGAAGACCACTACTGCTAACTCTAGGTCATGGGTAGAGTAGTTCTGCTCGTGTTGCCTTAGATACCAAGAACCATATGTGATCACCACTCGATCCTGCATCAGGACACACCCAAGTCCAGTACCTAATGTATCGTAGTAAACTACGTAACCTACACCCTCCACTGGAAGCCTCATGATGGGTTCACTAGTCGTCTTCTACATCAGCTCCTAGAAGATCTTATGGTATCTCTCTGACCTCACGATGGGTTTCCCCTTCTTCGCCATGGCTAATAGTGGAGATCCAACTCTGGAGAAGTCTGGAATGAATCTTCGTTAGTATCCATCCAAGCTCATGAAACTTCGTACCTCCGTCACACTCCTAGGTGGCTCCCAAGCTAGTACCGCTTCAATCTTTGCTGTTTCTACTACAACTCCAGCATCTGATATGACATGTCACAAGAAGTGAACCTCTCGAATCCAAAATTGGCACTTCGAGAGATTACCATAAAGCTGGTGCTCTCTGAGTGTGTCCAGTACTACCTGTAAATGGTAGGCATGATCCTCCTCAGTAGTCAAGTAGATCAAAATTTCATTGATGAAGACCAAAAAAATGTGACCAAGGTATGGCTGGATGATTTTTTTCATGAGAAACATGAACACTGATCGAGCATTGGTTACACCAAAGGGCATAACCATGAACTCATAGTGGCAGTACCGGCACCTGAAGGCCATCTTCTTCACATCCTCATCTAGAAATATGATCTTCTGATAGCCTGATATGAGGTCTATCTTAGAGAACCATCGAGCTCCCTTGAGCTGATCAAAGAGGTCATCAACCCTCAGAAGTGGGTACTTGTTCTTCATGGTCACCTGGTTTAGGTGACGGTAGTCAGCACAAAGCTGCAAGCTCCCATCTTCCTTCTTGGAGAACAAAATATGGCCTGGCCTGGGAGAAACACTAGGCTGGGATGAATCCCTTTCCCTGCAAGTCCTCAAGCTATACCCACATCTCACGAAGCTCAGCGGGTGCCATCCGATCTTCTATAGTAGATATCGGTGTCATCCTGGGGTACAAGTCAATGTAGAAGTCCACCTCTATAAAAGGAGTTTGTCCTAGAACATCGTCAGTGAAAACATATATGTAATGGTCCACCACTACAGGATAAGTCAGACTCTACACATAAACTACTCTAAGGGTAAGGCAAGAAAACTGGTGAGTGATCGGCTGCACCCTCCTTTGAGTAAGTCTGTCCTGTGCTGCAAAAGTTCCCTTCTCGCCGGGGAAGGTAAACCTAGTCCCATGTGTGCGTACACACTACACATTGTTCCAAATACTGTCAATATGAGCATAGACTGTAAATAAACAATCCATACCCAAGATAGTATCATAAGGCCCTGACGTCACTACGAGGAGATCTCAGCTAAAGCTCTTGCCTCCTAGAGTAAGCTCACACTGCCGGAACCCGTGCGTAATTGTTGACTCTACTCTCGTAGGAGTCTCTAGCTGTAAGGATCGATCCAACGGATCTGTCGGAATCTCTGAGATCTAAATGAGGGCAGAGGAAATGAAATAATGACTGGAAACTATGTCTATAAGAACTACAGCTAAGGTGGAGTAGACACATTTGTACCTCAAATCATCTCCAAAGCACCATGGTCATATGCCTCAGCTTCCTGAAGCTAAGACCTCCCCTATCCGCCAGCTCCCTATGGTCAGGGTGGTCCCCCTGGTGGTGGTGGTGGAAACTCCTCAAAACGTCGTCCACTTCCAGATGCTCGACCAGATCCTCTGCCACATCCGCCTACGCCCTGCAGACCACCTCGATTATATCTCTGCCTCTGCCAGTGAGGACTCTCAACTGTCTACCGATCGTCTGTATGACGGGTCGTACAGTCATGTTCCATGTGACCATGCCGACCACATGAGTAGCAATGTCTGCTCCTGGTATATGTGTCTCTACTCTGTGTTCCCCACACAACCGATCTTGAGTCATGTGGTCGACCACATGTGGGTCTGGTCCTCTTGGACCTCTGTGTCATCTGTCTACTGCCAGCTGTAGAAGGCTCTGCTGCATGTTGACTAGTATTGGGTCTTGCTACTGGTGACTTCTCGGTAAGGAAACTCTGTACTAGAAGGGCTCTCTATAACACCCCCTCCTGCATTAGGATGTGGAGGGAGATTATCAAAGCTCTGATCTCTTTTCTAAGATCCTTATTGAAGGTCTGGTCCCTGAATAATGGGTTGCCCACCATATCTATGGAGTAGTGCAAGAGGTCAGTGAACCTCGCTGAGTACTGCGCCACTATCATGCTATATTTTTGTAGATGCAGTAGCTCATTTATCCGCACTGCACGAAGGGTGGCTTATACAAACTCCACCCAGAACAGGCTCTAGAAGTCTGTCCATAGAAATGTCGCCTCGTCGTGGAGTTGAAGCATCTGGCTCCACCATATACCTGATGCTGCTTGAAGGAGAATCGTGGAAAGAATCACTGTGCGGTCTGCTGGTGTCCCTACCTTCCAGAAAACTCTCACACAGCCTCCAGCCAATCCTCAAACGCCTGTGGATCTCTCTCTCCATGGATCCTAGGTGACCTCTGGAACTGGAACTCATGCAATGAGATCAAGTGGCATGCATCGTCTATTGCTGGTGCTGGTGGCATCGGTGGCCCAACGGGAAGTGGTATCACTGGTGCCTATTCTAGTAAAGGGCCCTGCACCGAGGCCTCATCGCTTGGTGGGCTATCAGAGCGTATGACACTCGAGGCTCTAACTGGTTGTCTGTGGGTAGGCATCCAGAAAGAAACGTATGCGATACAGTCAAAAGATTTATACCTGGTGGGATTACCTAGTTGAGATGATTTAAAGAATAACTTTTGAAAACACTCACGCATTCATTGTTTTCTTGCACTAAGTCAGAAATCAGTAGTCAGGGTCCTGATCTATGGATACATCGGCCGCCTCACCAACACTGGACTCCCTGAACTGAAAACCACACTCGATACCCGTAACACTATTTCTTCACAGAAAAGAATGATCAGCGTCCTATGTTCTATGGTAGAACCATCTCCTCTGATACTAATTTTTCATTACCCATCCCTCGGGGACCGTTTCAGGACTACCCCAAGCCCACTTTCCATAGGTCAGGGGCTGGCTACTAGCACCAAATGTGTAAATCCCTAAATTGGGAAGGAATTGCCTTAATAACAGTAATCAAACACAATATAGTACTCAACTGGAAGTAAAACACTATGTAAAACAATATAAAAAAGAGGGTGTTGAAAGTAAAGGGGCCGGAAATACAAGCCCAATAGTAAAGAACAATACAAATGAAGAAAAGAAGTAAAGCATATACAGGGTCATACTCCGGAATTCCCACCTGAAGGGTGGGTACAGTTAGCCTCCTCATCACCCCAAGTCCATCCTTCTTCTCTATGTACATCTCACCGAGTGGTCCACCTCCAGGTACCATCCAGTTTTGATACTCTCTGCCCCGATCAGCACTGTTCATCATCTGCAACCAACACAACGAGGTGGAGGAATAGCCCGTGTTGGGGTGTGTATACTGATACTCAGTAGGGACCCCAAGACCCTCAAGGTATCACAAAATACAATAAGGATATACACAAAGAATGGAATCAACAGATAACCATTTCATAGGTATATGCCCATACATATACCTAAGTTATTTAGTAACCCATCTCAGTCATGAGGAAAAATAAAATGTAATTAACACAGATTCAACCAGATTTTCAATGAAGTATAGAAGTAGAGATGATTAGTCGCGATGCTAGATCATCTTATTCTCTCAAGAGGCACTACTTTTGACCATACGGAGTCTGACCCACACAGGATCGATAGGTACTAACCCCCGCAATGACCCGCACAGGATCTGACCCACACAGGATCGGTATGCAATGACCCACATAGGATCTCTGAGTTCTGAACCACATAGGATCTGACCCACATAGGATCGGTATGCGCTGACCCACATAGGATCGCTGAGCACTGACCTCCATATGATCTGTCTCCAACCTCCACCTCATTATCAGCCGCTGGATTCCTCACACCTGGTGCACTCGAGTTCCATAGAATCTGCCCTCGAGATATCGATCATACCTCTAGCACTACTAAACTCAATAAATAAGTAACTTAAAGGACCAATATGTTGTAAGGGTTCCAATGCAACAGACGATTCATCGATCAGACGCCCGGTCTGTGAGTTATTGGTGTTTCCGTCCCAGTGGCCCGGTTAGTTTTTATTTTCAAACCAACCCGAATATATCCCAACTGTGTACAAACCTCATGTAGGGTATGACAAAAGAACTATCTCTATCTAATATATATGTTTCCATAAACGGTCCGTCGATCGGTCACCCTTAGCCCAGGATATGGGCAAAAAGGTGTAAACTGGCTATAGTTGGTCTAGGTCCGGTCTGACTCAGTCAGACTAAACTGGCCCGAACCAGGTCCAGACTGGGGAACAACCCAGTCCGTGGGTCCTACCTGGTCCGAGGAAGCAGCACGACCCGACATCGGCCCTGCCAAGGGTGTCCTGGTTGAAGGTGGTCCGGCTGAGGGCGGCTGGTTGGCCAGTGTGGCCAGCTGGCGATTCATGGTGGGGGGGGGGGTTACACCCCCTGTCTTCTGAAATAGAAGGTGCATGGCGTCGGCCAGTTAACCACAGGACCCTTCGGGTCCAGCCTGATGTGCGCACCGGTGGCCAGCTCAGTCATCCGACCACCTCTGTTCGCCACGGCCTATGGGCATGGTTCTTCTCTGGCGCGGTGCGACGGTGTCACGCCCAGCCCGTCCAACCGTCGCAGCCTCTGTGGCTGCTGCTCTTTCTTTAATCGCAGTGCGGTGACACCGCGCCCCTTCGGTACTGCCGCGGCCCGCCTGTCTGCGGCCTGTTTCTCTGCACGGTATGAGAATGCCACGCCCCTCCGGCGGCCCGACGGCCCTTGCTCCGCAGGCTTCTTCTGCGGCCGGCTCATTTTTGATCGCCGCATTTACCACTGCGGCCTGTCGGCCGCGACCCATTCCTCCACTGATATACTTTCATTCAGGGGCTCCATTGTGTCACTATCATCGTCAACAAATGAATCAATCAATAGGGGGAGGGTCAGGCCGTGTTCGTGCGGTCCGAGCCCTCCTCGTTATGGTGTTATCATTCGGTTCTCAAACCATAAATTGAACAATGAAGATCGGGAATAAATTCAACTCTCATCCCACTACCTCGTATTTGTTGATCGTTAATGGTGGAAGGAGAGGAAAATTAGACGTCTATTTGTTGATGTTGGGAAGAATCCGGGGAAGAAGCGTACTTGGTGTTCTTCGCAATCAGCTCCTTCTCTTTTGGCTCGGTCAAAGATCAATGAATAAGTTCACCGTTCTTCGGTGGTGTGTGGTGTTCTTCATTGGATGGAAGATGTTCTCCCACTAAAAGCTCCCCCAAAAGATTTTCCAGCCCACAAATAATATACTATATTTAATGGTTGGCAAGAATTCAAAATAATTCAAAAGGGTGCCAATTAATTAAAATAAGTACAATTAATTAATTTTGAGGGATGGCACAAAATTAATGGGGGAAGGTGGAGAGGTGACATCCCACATAAATGGGGAGTTAAAAAGGGGGGGGGGGGGGTTTAAAGATCATGTGAGCCACACCAAAGATATACTCCCTAGGGAGGATATGTGCAGGTGGGCCCCACCTCCATAACCTCCCATGGGAGGTTCGAGTGTCATGGACCCCACCTCCAACCTCCCCTTTGAGGATTAAACCGCCACAAATAAAAATAAAGTTAACACTTTATATTTATTAAACATTAATTTAAAGCCCCAAAAAATAACTTCCATTATCATTAGAACACAACTACAGTGAAGGTCTCACTATGTAATCACCGACGCTGCAAGTTCAATGGTGCCCTCAGATTTCAATTCCGGGCACCGGTTCAAAAGTTATAAAATCCCACTCGTACGTTTACGGAACGTACCCGAAAAAAATTCAGAAAATGATTTAGGGCACACCGGGACTCGGAATCAAACACCATCAGAAACTACGGAATCCTAAAATTCTCATGTATTTAAAAAAAATCCCATGGAAATTATAGGTCTATACACTCAAGATTCAAAATTGATGAGGAAATAGTTCAAAATTTAGGTCCTGAAATTGTGTGCAATCAAATCCTAGGATAAGGAAGTAATTGTTGAATTATATGCATGGATTGACCTTATTCGTTGTCCTATATATAGATTATGAAGATAAGTCGATATTTCTGAGAGCACTGTAGGTGGGACAATATTATGAAAGAGATCAAAAAATATTGATCAATGTTATTGGTATTTCAGAAAGTGAAGGATAAATCAAAAAAGACTATGGAATGATGCAACCATTAACCATACCTACAGGGAAATTGGAAAATATCACCATGGACTTTGTCACTGGTCTTCCTAAGGCATCCAGAGGAAATAATGCTATATTGGTTTCGTTGGATCATAAACAATGAATAATAACATCATTATAATTTGGTAGGACTTATCACATGATCATGTGTAAAGGAAATACATCAGAGAAGTGATGAGGCTATATGCAACATCAATATTGATTATATGTTATCATGTTTAGAGATTTATCATCAAGTTCTAGAAAATACTTCAAGATTCTACAAACATTGAGTTGAACTTTGTTACATCTTATAACCCATAAATTTATGGACAATCTATGAAAATTTTCCAGACACTAAAAAACATGTTGATATTATTCTTGATGGATTTATAATTAAAATGTGATTAACATCATCCTCTAGTTAAGTCTTCATAAAATAATAGTTTTCAGTCAATAATAAAAATGGCTCCATTAGAATCCCTTTTGGGGATGATATGTAGATAACCATTGTGCTCGAATTAATTCGGTTAAATCACGATGTTGGTACCTTAAATGGTAGAAAATTCAATGTCCCTTTAGCAACACATCCAGACCACATAGAGTTGAGAAAAGAGATATGCTAACAATCATCAAAGAGACTTGGAATTTGATGATGAAGATTAGGTGTTCCTCTACATATCTCCATGGAAGAGGTCATTGAAATTTGGGAAGAAGGAAAGATATGTTCTTGTTACATTGTCACCTTTTAGATTTTCAATTACATCTAATACATTAATTATCTACTATAACTCTCACACACCCTATCTCAATTCTACAATGTGTTACTAGTATCCCTCTTGAGAAAGTACATACCATATCCATCCCATGTAATTTTCTAGGGGTGGTAGAGGATGAAAATGATCTCTATTCTAAGGAGTAGTAGGGGGTGATCATTGAATGTAGAGATAGTGTTCTCCACAATAATAATACTCATATATTAATTTTACTATGGTGAAACCATATGTATAAAGAGGCAACAATAGAATCGGAGGAAGTGGTGAAGTATATGTACCATCACCTATTTTCACACTAGTATGTAAAATGAAATTTTGAGGGATAAATTTATTAAGGTGAGAAAAGTGCAATGACCCCTAATTTTATCAGTAGAATACCACTTATGAATATTTAATTAGGCCATAATTATAAAAATAATATTATATAATTCAAAGACACCACATGATAAAACAAACTAAATTTTAATTTTTTAATTAAAATATTAATTTTAGATAGTAAATATATCCCTAATAATTGAAATTATTATAATGAGATAGAAATAAAAAAATAAGATAAAAATAATAGGAAAATTTGGTTCTACTTGGTCACTCAGAATAATCTCACTCATGAATCACATTTGTGAAAAAACAGAACCCTAGTAATGAAATGTTCATTTAAAAAATGAAAATATATATCTTTGAGAGTGGATATAAGTGAATAATGAATGAAATATGATTCTTTTATAAAAATTAGGGATATCATATTCATGTTAAAAATTGGACAGTTGGAATAGTAATCAAACTGTTGGAGTAGTAGACTGACTGTTGGAATAGAAATGTGACTATAATTAATTGCAACTAGACCATTAGAATTGTATCCCCATCTATGAAAATTTTAAATATTATTTAGTTATATTATAAAATAATAATATGATATATCTAATTCATGATATATGTAAATTATTTTTAAAAAATATATATAAAAAGTGTTCTTATTTTTTAAAAAACACATATGTTTTATCTTTATTTTTATTTAAATAAAATGATTTTAATTAAATTTTATTTTAAATTTTATTTTATAAATAAATATTATTTTTTATTATAATGATAATATAATTTTATGATTCCTTAAGTATTTTTTCAAATGGTAAAAAAATTATTCATGAAATTAAAATTGGTATTTTTAAAATAAATTCTAATTTTATTTTAAAAAAAATAAATTTCTCTTATTTTGAACATTATTTTCATAAATGGATTTATGTGACGATTGTTTTTTGATCTCTTTCTAATTTAGTTTAATTTTTCTGAACAGTTAAATAAAAAAAATATGATATTTAACATTGTAAGAGAAATACATGAATTTTTTAGTCATGTACGATATAAGCACACATCTGTTCTAACATTCATGAAAGTGTAGTCATAATAATAAATACTATTTTTATTCTAAAGCCAAAATAATAAACTAATTTTTAATATATTAAAAAACACAACTCTCCTCTAATTATAAATATCACCCCCCACCACCCCTTATCCTCAAAACATTTAAGCAATAGAGTATACCAAATTTCTTCCTATTTACTTCCATGAATCCTCTTTCCCTCTTCTATGTTCTTCTATTCACATAAATGACCATTTCAATGGTCCTTATGGGGTATCCTAAGAGGGGATAAACAAAGAAGTATGTATGATTAATGAATAATATCTTTCAATATTATTATTCTTATACTAACCCATATCTTATACATCCACCTATTCATAGTAACATATATATCAAAAATAGATGTATATGTTATTATATTTCTGTGATGTTCATCTTTTACCCTCCCATGTCTTTTTGATAAATTAAAGCATTGATCACAATATTGTTGGTTCAACTCCTAAATGAATAAAAAAAATATCCACTACCTTTATGGTTGGTCATAAAATTATTATTGTTGTTAAATAATATTTTAATTTTTTGTAGCATATTTCTTGTTTTTTAATTAATATATAGACATACTGTTAAATAAAATATAATTAGTTCATGATCATTGGAAAAACTACCAAAATGAACTAAACATATAACATTGAAATTTTTACTAAATGAATCATCCCTATGTCAAAATAGAAAAGGATATTTGGGACCAAATAAATTTATGTAAATTCCAGAATTACATATAATTTCAATTTTATAGTGGTAGTCCTACTTTCAAAGAACATCAATAATTTCCATAGCTGATCCAACTTTGGAAAAATGAAAGGAACTCCCTCAGAATAAAAAAATTACATTTTTATCTCATTGAAATGGTTATAAATGAGAACAATAAAATTATAAAAAATAAAAAATATATTGTAGTGTTTCCGAATTAATTAATTAAATTATATAATTTGATCATCTATCTCATTAAGTGATATTATTGAATGGTTCTAGGGCATAAGGTAATATATCTCTATAAACCGCCCTTTTTTTGGGTTACGATGTTTCACTCTTTAAATAACTTTATCTTTCTATATTTGATGTTATAAAATATATTTTATATTATATATATATATGTATCTATCATATATCTATGAAATATAATACCATCAATTTATGGGTTTATACATTCCTTAAGTTCACTTCTAAAAATACTTCTTTTAAAAAAACATGATTATGGGAATCTATTCAATCCCTTAATCCTTTAATGTAACAATAATCTAAAATATTTATTCTCATTAATAATTTCATTAAATAAATTAACATTTTAGGTATAATAATTTTGTTTACCTATGGTTTTAAAATAAAATTCAATACTTATTCCTTCTCCAAAACTCGTTAAGTAATTCCATAAAACACCCTTTTGAAAGTTCATTTCTACACTAATTTCTCTACCCTTCCTCATAATGTTAATTCCAAATGAACTATATATTTTGAAACCTAATATTATGTACTCAGATATAAATTCCTAAAATAATTTATTCCTTATACTATTTTGAATATTTCTGAAATATCATTTGATTATGATATGAGGTAGTATTATGAAACCCATTTATTTCCTGGGAAATTCTTAGGCTTTGACCTATAATTTAATTTTTTGAGGACACATAAGCCTATATATATTATGATGGGTGAACCCAGATATTTCACAAATTCATTGGGTAATATTTTTATCTCATTAGATGTTATGTATCAAATTAACTAGTAAACCTAATCTAATATGGGACTCAATCCATCAAGTGATGTTGACTAGGTAGTTATCTTTAACTTATTATTATATCATGTTTTATGTTTTTGATAAATTACTATGTTACCATGATATTTTAATACCATGTTATTTATATTATTATCCCAATGTATTATTTATTATCCTTAGCTTTTATGATATCATTTTATGAATTTTTACTCACATATTGTGTTTCATTGTCTTGTTTATTCACTTAATAGTTTTTATATCTCAACCATTTCGTTTATGTATTACATAGATTATCATATGAAATTATAGGAGATAAAATTGATTTAGGATTCAATTATATTGAATAAAATAAATATGTGTTTTAGTATATTTTTTTTATTATCAACATATTATTACAAATACACTTGTCACAATTATAATTGGGTTGTGTTTTTGGGATGTTATGTAAACAATCATGTAAAAATAATTACAGAAGGCTTCAGTCACTAAATTGGTTGTTCCATTGGGTATTGTAAATGGTGGTTCCATTCGGTAGGTGTTCAAACCTTCAAAATCTAGGTTTCATGGTGGGTTCCAATATTATCACCATGTATACAAGTTATTAGAGTAGGTTAAAATTTTTGTGATATGAAGTACTATAAAAAAATTGTTTTCATATTTTCTTTTCACTAAATTTATTCTAAACCCCGAAACATACAATTGTTTCATTAAAGAGTAAATTGTGGTTTATTAATTTATTTGAAATTTAATAAACTATTTACTCCATGCCCCCCCCCCTCCACTATAGTCCTTTATTTACATATATTTTTGTCCAACTATTTTTGAGACCATTGGGCCTCGTAGTGGTTTAAAATGTTTTCAAAAGTGAACTCATGTATTATGAAAGGTTTCGTAGAACCAATTTAATCCTTTTAACAAGGTTTGTGTCATGTTTAAGAGTATTTTTTTTTTTAATTTTTGTATTTCTAAATAACATTTCAAGTGTGGATTTATAAATTCTTTCAAAAAAATTTAAATGTTTGTTTACAAATGAAGTAAAAATGATTTTTGTTTCTTGGAACCCTTCTGAAATACCAGTTGGAACAATAAGTTAAGTTGTTTTATAAGTATATGTAACCCTAATTGATCCCCATAAGATTTTTTTATGTGGTGTATTGTGATCCCATGAAGGTTTTTTTATATTGATGTATCATATTTTGAAAATATTATGTATGGATGTGATAGGGTTTGTTTCATGTGATAATGTTAGAGGTTACGTTTGGGATGTTTTAAATTCATTATATTTATTAAATTTGATTATTTTTCTAAAACTCCACTATTTATATGTCATGGGGTAATAATATACTAGTAGGAATATAGATAAGTGCATGTTATATTGAACTAACTAGGCTCCATAGTGATTATGGATCATACAAGAAATCCCATGACACTTCCAATATATTATACAAAATGATAGGTTCAACAGTGTTAGCTAAGGGTCCTTGTTATGAGTTCAAGATTAAGATATGTTAGTCATATGATATTTTCCATATTTATTAAATCCTTATAAGGACACATTAATGAATTATTGTATTTGATATTTTTTATTCCTCATGTTCGCTTAATCATATGACACCACTATTTAATTGTCCTATTGGAATTTTGTTACTTTTTTTAATGGTGATAATGTGTTATTTTTTCATCAAAATTAGCATGTTTTCAGTTACATTAAAAAAGGGTATTTAAAATGGACTGAGAATTTTTTTTAAAATGAAAAATGTTTCCATAGTTATTAAATAGGGTTTAAGAAATAGTTATCCTTTATGGTGTTTTATGAAAATAGATAGTTCAAAAAATGTTTTCAAAGGGGGAAAATGGTTTTTTGGCCCGCTTTTTATGGTTTCAAAGTCCCCATTTCCTTGTATTTAAATTATTTATTAAAATTTTAAACCATCTTTGTTTTATTTTATAAAATGGCTAGTTGTTTTTAAATGTGTTAGTTGAATTTTATTTCACTTTATTTATAAAATATTTATAAAAAATATTTTATATATTATGTTAAAACAAGAACATTTTGAACTATATTAGAAAGGTATTTCTGTAGTATCAGTGAGTAGTGGCCTACTAGGTTAATTATTTCATTCCTATATAGATATACTTTATGTTTCTTGTGAATAGATAAATATAAATTATTTAGTTAGTATTAACCCTTTGATGTATGAGATGGATATTAAAGATGAATTTGCATGAATATTATTGATGTTGGAGATTTTCAGGTTATAATACCTTTCAGATTTTATTTTAGAATGTTTCATTTTCCTTTCATGTTAGGATACTTTTATGTATCAACTTCTTATTTTTATTTATTTTAGTTATATATTTATACCTGTTTAGATGTTTTATTATTACATAATCATTTGGTTGTTTATTTGTTTACACTACTGTTTTTATATTTCTATGAAGTTTAAAATCATTCAGAAATAGAATTTAGGATACCCCGAAACAGGTTTCCAGCCCATAGGGATCCGCAATGCACTTTGAGACCATGGATGGTTGAGATAATTAAAGGTTTAAATATTAAGTCATGCATGTTAATTACATTTTTTTCTAAAAGCTTTATTTAATGTCTAATAGAAAATATGTATGAGGTATGCACTGACGTAAAGAACATTTAAAATTTCTTGAAACAATATAATACACAACAAACCTCTGAGAACTACACTTTTTTATATAGTTATCCATGGTCCCTCTTTGGATATGTAGAATTTCACTATATTGATAGAGTGTTTCCAAAAAAATAATGAAATGGTATAACTATTATAATGCATGGATCAAAATTCACATAAATCATTTAACATTTAAACCACCATTAAAGGATATTAAAACTCCTCCAATAATCTTTACATGATGATTCTATAGGGAATGATAGTTGGAGTTGAGAGGGAGGTCAAAATATGTTTTATTATATGATATAATAATATCTCTGCACACCTCCCCAATATAGGGATATTTACAATGTAATTATCTTCCATACAGACCACCATAGCATTGTTCCCATCAAAATATCATCATGCCTTTAGTTAACACCTCTTGTAATTCAATATCGATTAAATTCCAAAATATATATATTTTCAATGATCAAAAGTGGAAAGTAATTTCTTAGTAATTCAAAAAAATCATACCACTAATGAAATACCTAATAAAAATTATTCCACCACAAAGAAAATATTTCCATGGTTTTTATCATTTATCAATTTATATGATTAAATGATAGAATGTTGCAATGATCTAAAATTGAGAGACTAATGCACATGTTTACAGTAAGGAACATACAATTGCTCCTAAAACATTTAGATTTCTTATTGGTGATTTTTTACTCATTCTCTCATATACCTGAGATATCATATCCAGAACATCATAAGAATAATTATCAAATCATATGACCTCCCAATGTTTGATATGAAGGAATCATCTTTGTCTAAATTTTATGATTTATATAGACTATAGGAAATAATTTTATGATTACTATGTTAGTATCATGAGGTTCTCATTATAGGTTGTAACATATATGAAATTTAGATGTGATAAATAATCCAAGGAAACTATTATGTAAGTATACACTGACATAATAACACTGTTATGGTAAAAAATTAGGTTTACTAAAACTATATACATCATATGGTAAATGAATATTCTAATCCATATTAGGTCTAAGGGACCCAATCTCACAACACTGTCACTTACACTAGAGTAAACTTTTTAAAATTATATTTTAATCTCTCAAATGATATTCATGTTTCTGTTAAGGCATGAATAAGTCACTAAGACTACAATGTATGGCTTTTGGATAATCCTTTTTAGTTGTTTCATCTATTTGAATGAAATTGTTTCTTTATTTATATACTTTATCCACTGCCATGGAATTTTTTCATTCATTCTAATACAACCATTGAAATATAATAAAAATATCAATTACTATGAAAATATATTAATTTCATGGTGTAAATAATTTTTTATATATAATAGTTTATTTATATATTATTCTATATCAATTTTGTTTATAATTGTTTACCACTATCTATAATGAGGTTCTTTAGATCATTTACATAGTGTAACAATGATAATATATAATATTGATCCTTTTTATGGATAACATATTTGTATCCTTTAATAACTAGATCTCATTTCCCTCAAAATTCCTAAAAAATAATTTTTTATATCTTAAATAATATTGGGTAGTTCTGATAATTATTCAATGCTGTTTTTCTGGAATTATTTTATACAATTAAATATTGTATATATAAGTAGTATAAAATTATATATATAAATGGAATATGTTATAGATCTATCTATAAAACATATCATGTTCTACTCATAATGTTAATATCCTCATGTGTCATATACAAATTATCTTGTGGATATTTATGTCATGTGACAAGCGTAACAGTTCCCTTTTGAACTATTACAACTTGTATTTTTCAAAAACCATATAAACTTAATTATATTAATTAATTTCATTAAATACCACTGATAAAAATCAATATATATTGTTCCTTTGGGTCAGTAGGGCTTTCAAGCCACCTTTAAGGCCTCTGGGCCATATCAAGGCCTTCGGGCCACATGCAGTTTCCCCAGAAACACTACAAAAAAAGGAGAAGCCTCAGAAAAGGATTCAAAGAAAGTGAACTCACTAGAGAATAGACAAATGGATTTTTCAGAATGATATGATATGGCTATGCCATCGAGACCAGCCTATTCTTGCACGGGAATCCTAGCCAGATGGCCATGCGATGGTCGAGAGCTACTATTATGATGCAGATGATGGGGAGGGGCAGTTCCTTGTAGATAGTTTGGTTGAATTCCACAAGACCTTTGCGTCATTTAATCTTCTAAGCCTACGGGACATGTAATCTTTGAGCCTATAGGCCTTGAAAGGGTCCCCCCTCATCCCCTAAAAGGGGTTATCAAAAATCAATATAAATGATGGCCTTCAGGCCATTCAGGTAATAGTTTCTTTTTATAATTTTCCATTTTAGGAATTTAATCTCAATATATTATATTCGAAGTAAGCTACTATAGTAAGTAGAATTTAAATAGGGTATCCTATTATATTGGATAAAATATTTATCCATAGTCAATATCTGGAAGTATCTTAAATTTCCAATTAACAATATTTATAACAGGTATTCACTTTACCCTACATTTCTATCTCTCTCTTAAATACTTATTTAGACTCAATGGTATTAACATCAACTGGAAGTTCTATCAAAATACAGGTATGAATGTATTACATGTAATACATTTTTCTAAATTCATATTCACCAATAAATTTATCTTGTTTTCCATTTTATTATTCCCTATATTATTAAAAAGTTATTATTAAAAATGAATTATATATATCCTAATGTGGTGATTGTAAAACTAAGTCAATTTTTTCTAACTTTCCTATAGAGTATGTGTCTCTGTAACTTTCTTTTCTATCAACACTTGTGTACCATTTTCCTATTACAACTACATTTAAATATTTATCATTAATTTATTATATTCTATATTACTCCCACTATATAAAATAGATAGGGTCTCCTTACCATATAAATATAGATATTTACTTACAAAAAAAATATCTTAGGGATTTTTTTAGTATTTATAACATTATAGTAATTAAATTAAGAACTTTGTGGTCTTTTATGCTAGTTAAATTCTAGTATTATCTTCAAAAAATATATCTTAAATTAACACATACATGTTTTGTGATAATAAAATTATTTCATAATATATTTCATATGAAATTTCTTGTTATATTTTAGTAAAAAAATGTTTATGTTTCATTTCACTATTTATGAAGAATTTATCAATTGGTATAATGGAATAATTTTAAATTCATATCATTGATTATTTTTCCATAATATCATGAATATAATGTGTTAAAGGAAATTTGATTTTACCAATAAGATCAACATTAATTTTAATTATTGATTAACGTATGGTTAAGATTTTATTTTTTTCACCCTCCTAAAGAATCTTTTATATTCATACTAAGATCATTCTCTCCATCATGTTTATATTGCATAAATTTCATAAATAAATATCTGGGATCCCAAGAATTTAAGAATAGATTTTACCTAAAATAGGTCACAAGTTTCTTATTGAACAATATCAAGAATTTGTGTGGATTTATCGCATCTAGTACTAAATATTATCTTTGTCACTATAAATTAAACATGAACATGTCAAATATCTATGAACGTTATCTAAAAAAGAGTCTAAACACTATTCTTTATATATCCTTGACATTTTATTCAAGTTTTACTTGATCATGTATTATCTTGACAAAACTGGGTATTGTTTTAGTATTATTTTTTTATTCCCCATTAATTTATAACATATGATATCTATAATTTAATGATAATTAAAATATAATTCAAATAATGTATGCCATAATAATTTAATTTCCAACCATGAAATAATGTCCCAGTATGTCTAAATAAGAAACTAAGATTTTATTTTTAGTAACACAGAATACATAATATTAATTTTGAATTACAATAATGATATTAATATTAAATGTGAATTTGAAATATACTTTATCTCATATGTGAGTTGTCACGAACCAGCCTGGGTACCTTGGTGACCCAATAACCCAGCCAAACCTCATGTAGCCCGATGGTCATTGTCTATCCCCATGGGTTGGAAACTAAAATGTGCCATTATACAACAAGAAAGTCGGAAAAAAATTTGACATAAAACATAGAGGAAGAAATAAATGAAATTGAATATGCATATAAAATATACTCTGCGAGAAGTAAATTACCAGAATACATGAAGGCATAAAATGCCAAAAGTACTACAACCAAAGTACCAAACTTAGAAAAATTGCCCAAGTTCCTAAGGACCCAACTCACCAAGAAAAAGGTTTAATGTCTAGATCCACTTATAAGAGATCCCTTCCATTCCTTGAACCAAGATAAAGAAAGTCTACAGACACTCGAAATAAAGAGTAGGGCGTGAGACTAAGAACATTAGTATACCACCAACAATTCTAAATCACATTCCAAATATAGATTATCAAAAGAAAGGATTTCAATTTTCGAAATAAATAGTTTTGGAAATTTAAAAATAATATTTAAATAAAACATGATATAATGGTTAAAAATGATAGAAAATAGTTTTAAAGTATAGGCATTACATTACAAGAGATGAAATATTTCTGAAATAATTTCTTAAATAAAACCAGTACATAAATCAGTTTATGTAAATCTATAAAATGCATGTAAATTTTTTTACAACATTTCCATACATTTATATATCTTATATAAATAAACAAGAAAGAAAAATTGTCATCTTCCATGTTCGTATGATAATATTAACCTAATATAGGATTACACACTCTCTATGCGATCATAGAAAAATTAGTATAATCACGTCCCATGGACATTGGCTAGAGGCAACTCTTCACCATCTCATCCAGGAGGTGACCTAGTGCAGGTATGTTTTAGAATGTTGTAATAGCGTAGAGTGCATCCAAATAACTCACCAATACCTAAGACATTAATGTGATATTACATGATATTAAACTTATTTTAAGACTACTTAAAATAAAATAAGACTTCCATTAAAAATGATTCCAATTTAATTCCATTTAATCCAAAATGGTTTTTAATAAAAAGAATCCATGTTTCACAAGATAAAACCACTAGGGTTCTATAAAATAATTTTAACCATTTTCAAAAGTTTTAAATAAATTCAAAACCAATTCCATAATTTTCATAATTCATTCCCATAATAAATTAAGACAATTTAATTGAAAAAATTTCCATAAAATCCAAAATATATATTCAATAATTTAAATTATCCAATTTTAGTAAACACACCCCAATTCAATGGAATTGGGGGTTTTCCAAAATTTCATGCCAAAACCATTCCAAATCTCTTGATTGACTAAAATCGAGTTTTATCAATTCAATTGATATAAAAAGTGAGAAATTTACATTGAATCAACAATTGAAATAAATTAAGAAATTTAGTTATAATAAATTTGGCTAATTTGGATTGAACCATCTACATCTTCTATAAAGTCAATAATTAGAACTGCACCCATCAATGATAACAAAGGTGTAGAAGTCTTCAAAACCCAACCTAGATGAAATATCCAACACCACAACACATAGATACATCAATTTCAAGATTACACAAGAGAGTAGAAAGACAAATAGATGTACAATGATAAAGAATGCTTACCTAGATAACACTCGCCAAATTAATGGGGATTGATCTCTAAAGGAATGGATCTAGAATGATTGGAAGGCCCTAAGAATAAATGGGGAAGGATTTGGATTCAAGTAAGGGGAATTAGAGACAAGTGAATGAAAATTAACCAAGTCCACTTCCTCCTTTTATAAGCTACTGACGGGAATTACACTGCATGTAATCTGGTAACACGATGTGAAGGTTTTAATGTTTTTAATGCTGAAGATGTGTTGAATTTGTAATGACCCTTTAAATTATGGGTATTACATAATGTGTAATCCCTATTCACGTCATGTAATAATTGATATTCATAACTGATGAAACCCTAATTGTTAAACATTAAAAACATTCCTGAATATACTTCACATTGGGTAAAGGGAATTCATGGTTTGTACCCACCCCACCGTGAACCGTGCTTCACGGCTTACACCCGGTAGTAGTTTCACAACTTCTAACCTAGTCACATGACATGTAATATCCTTCAGTTTAAAGAAACCCTATTTAATGTTGAAAAATCCAACAAGTGTTGGAATTTACCATTATAGTAATCCTCTCAATCCAAACTCAACCCTTACCCGAACAACGATTTGGAAAACCATTATAAGGATTAAGATGTACCTATCAGAATGATAATGGTGTAACACCCTGATATTTTATTAGAATTATTCTTTTTTAATTTCTTTGATTTCTTTTGATGTACACTTCACCAAGATTATCTTGTGAAATATGCAACACCGTATTAGCTTGTAGTATATGCAACACTATTCTTGGCTTGTGATACACACAATTTCAAGTTCTTTAGAATAAAAATCATTTTACACAACACCATGTATATATTTTGATCAATGTATAACTAAAATATAATTTGAGTATGTTATAGGCAACATCAAAGGAATCTTTCCCTACATGAAAACCTGACTTGGCTTGCATTACACGCAAGAGAAACCTTCCTCAACAACGTGTGTTGTACGCAATACCAAGTTTCACTAAACAACGATATATTGTTATAATATTATTATGAACTGGCCGTTATGAATAGTATTAACCTCATTTTTAATTTTATAACATTATAATTCATCTTAAACTTTTTCTGGAAAGAGGTATGAGAACAAAATCAATTTTTCGTATAAAAGAAGTACTTTTAAAAAAAATGCACTTTTGTCGCCTTTTGTTGGCGCACCCATTTTAAATATAATTTTTTAAAAGTTTATATGTTTAATTTTACAAAATAAACTTCTTATTTTGAATAAATATATAAAAATTTACATTGGATAATGTTTTGATATTTTTCTGATAACGTTCTTATTTTGATGAATAGTAAAAAACGATAAATTTTACTTAAAAACAACTTTTTTCATCCAAATAATTTATACAGTTAAATTATAATAGTAAATTGATTTAAAGTGTAAATATAATATATTTTTAACATTTAGTATAATTTATGTCATTAGGATTAATTTTACATTGAATTCATGTGTAAAAACATTTCAATCTTTGACAATGTTTTAAATTTTAAAACCCGTTTTCTTTACGACAGGATTAATTTTAAATTAATTACTGCAACTTATGTGTTTTTAATTTTGAAAAATGGATTCTATATTTAGATTTAGTGGGTCCAAGTTATGTTAATATGTTACTTTTATTTTTTTTATGTTATGAATAATAACTATGGTAATTTTTATTTACTATAGTTAAAGGTAAATCGGGTAATTAAGGGTAGAATTAAGATTATACAATTATCCTAAGACCTGAAAAAATTCTATTGGAAGAATAAAAGTAGACCCATATCACCTAATGGTCTTAATAGATTCATTTCATGGACTTTTGACCATGAAAATGATATAATTATTATTAATACAAGAGAAGGTGACAACATGTCACTCTCTTATATCTTATAAGTGTAATAATTTTAATTTAGTGATAAATTTCACAAAAAATAAAATATAAATTGTCTCCAGAAAGATAATAAAATTATATACATCATGACAATTTATTTATAATTCTAATGTATTAAATAATTATAATTAATGATGACACAATAGTGATCTAGAAATTATTTTATGGATTAAAATATCAAATAAATGGTTTTAAAAATATTAAAATAAATATTATATGAACTAATTAATGTACTCCATAAATTTTATAGATTAATATTACATGTTATGAGTCTATTAAATAATTTTTTTCGAATATAACTTATGTGTGGATTTTATTTAAATTCAAATAAATGAATAGTGTCAAAATTGACACTATTGTTATTTTATAAAAATAACATATTATAAAATTGTTTCAAAATCACAAAAATATTTAAAAATTATAAATTGAAATTTATATGGTCTAAAATTTCATAAATTATCCAATTATGTAAAATTCACAACACATAAGTAATTATTTATAACAATTTAAAATTTAGAATATTATTACCATAAATAAAATTAAATAGATTAAATAAGGATAAATCAAGTTGATAAGGTTTAAAATAAATTACCAACATGTCTAAATCTTATTGGTTGATGATATTAAACCCCTATATCATCTAATTTTCGGATTTGAGTAATTTTTAGATGTTTTTAAGTGGGGTTTCAGTTTACTATAAATTAATATTTTAGAGGTTTCCAAAAGTGCCCCTCTCCTCTCTTATAAAAGGGCACCTCCTCCATCTCATCGTCACACCACTTTGAGCCATCAATATTAGCCAAACACGGACCATTTCTATTCTCCAATTCCATATAAACATACTAGAGGTCTTGGTTGTCTTCAAAGACCAACGTTAGTGCCCTAAGAGGAGGTTTAGAAGAGGCGCATCGAAGAAGAGGTAATATCCTTTACAGATTCTTTCAAGTTCATTTCTTCTTCTACTTCCTATTCTTTTGTTGTTTCATAAACAAGTAATAAAATCAGTGTGACTCATATAATGATATGTTTTTTTAAATATTAAACAACCATATTTCACCTTCTACCCATCATACGGAAAATGAAATCCCTGCGCCTGCGTACGTACGGAATACCGTCTCCACGCCGTGGTGTAATATGTTTTTCCACCACCACCATACATGGATGGGTATAATGGTGTAAATAATAACTATATATGGTTATTATAACATGATACTAATTTTGAGAAATTATATCATCCACTCTAATTCCATTCAATAATTATGGGAACGATATAATCGCTCGTGCATACGTACAGATTGACGTCTCCACGACACGATGAGATTCATTCTCCAAGTCAACCATTCAAGAATGATTATAAAGTATATATAATAAATAATCATGAAATATATTACATATTAATGATACTGGATTTATTTATATGATATTTACTTAATTTCATTCAATTTAATAAGGAAACGAAAACAAAATTCATGCGTACGTACGGCCTACCGTCTCAATGAACGGTGTATTTCATTACATTTATTGATCTATTATATAATGTATATTGTAAATATATATTATATATAAATCATGTTTTACATTCTGTAATTAATTAATTATGATCTATGTAATCATATGAATAATTACAAGTCAAAATACTGACGATAAATGGAACAATTTTACCCAAAACACTGTTTTAACATGGAATTGACAAATGAATGGGTAATATAAAGTCGTAAGTCAATCATATATGATATCATAAATATTATTATGGTTCTGTTAAAAGTTAATAATATGTTTAAACCCACTATATAGTAATCTTGGACACATATGGAAGAAATTGGACATAAGGTAAGGGATAATTTTGCCATCTCATTTTTATCCGAGATTGCTTATACATAAGTTTTAACTGGGGTATATTTTTCATCCATGTCTATAAAATGTTTTTCATAAAGTGTTTAATATTCTTCCATGTATGTTTAAAGTAAATTTTACCCCTCTTTGACTATTACTTGGTGTTATGAAAAGAATATTTCCTTTTTTACCATACATGGTACTGTTTTACTTTTCCATTAAAAGTACGAGGAGAATGTTTGTTTAACATATACGACATGAACATATTTTTACGGTTTCATAACACCTTATTTTTATGAAGCTTACTCTACAATATTTCAATATTATTTTCAACAAAAATCCTTTTCTTTTAAATTATCATGGCATTTTGTGAAAACTAAATGATTTTGAAGAAGAAAGGATATTTTCCTCAAGAATTCATTTCATGTGTTTTATCAAAACCATTTTCCATCTAAGATGACATTATATAATATGTTTATATTTCAAGTATAATGTATCTATTATTTACATTGTTTAATTTTTCTTCGGATGAAATGATATCCATTTATTTTATATAAATTATTTTATTATGGGATGGTGTTTATGAAACCCATTTTATTCATTGGGTTATGATGAATGATTTATGTTTATTTTTTGTCACATGAAATAATGATATCATTATGTGATGGGTGGGACCTATATATCGCTCCAAAGAATTGGGTAAAGATTTATATCTCATGAGATAGACATGGCTAGATCGGAAAGTAAATCCGGTTTAGTAATACATGGATGGAATGAAAAGTAAACTCGGTTCAGTAATGGACTTTGTCCACTATAATGGTATTAGAAGCAATGCCTTGGCTACTATGGAAATAATATCATGTTCTTAATGGTTTTCCACAATTACATGTTTTTTCCCATGTTAGTTATCATGATTATTGTTACTTTATGATCTATGCCTTATGCACTTCCAAGATTTATGTCATTACTCAGGATTTTGATGTTTTATGTTTATGTCCTTACGTTAAAATGTTAATGGATTCTTTTATATTCTCCATGTTTAACCTTAATGAGAATTTGAGCTCACCCATTTTATGTTTTCTTTTCCCCAGGATATAAAGAAAGGTTTTAGGTAAGAAAACCAAAGGGGAATATCTTTATATGAGATTTTGAAGATCTTTCACCATGATTATAAGATTATGTTCCATGTTTCCAAAAACACTAATCTAATATGGTATTTCGGAAATTTTTTTAGTCATGTTCTAAGTATTCCAAAAAATTAATGTAATTTCATTTTACGTCAAGATTTGGGTCTCTACAGTTGGTATCTAAGCGAATGTTTAGTTATCCTTTGGAAACTAGGATGCGAAAATATTAGTGAAATCCCTAGAGATATTTCTATGGTATGTCTAGGGAGGTCTCTAAGGTTAAGTATATGTATAGGTTATAGTCCTAGAATTACGGTAAAAATCATAGAATTAAAGTTAAGATGTTATATATTGAAGTTACTCCCCCTTTATTATGTTGATTTCCTAGTATGATTTTTGCTTCTCACACTATTCTTTGTGTGTTTTAGACGATGGATGGAACCCGAAGGAACCATGTTGATCAATGTAATGTAAAATAAAATGATTTTCCTCCTGAACAAACCAATTTTATGGGAGATGGAGTGAAAAATCTTATTTCTATACTTACATAATCTATGAGTCATTCTATACTTCCAAATGAGTAAAGAAGGGAACAATATTCTATTAAGTCCTTCATGAGGAAACGTCCACCTTCTTTCAGTGGGTCTTCTGATCCACCTTTTTCTAAAAAATGGATCCATAACATTGAAAATATATTTTCCATACATTACTATTCAGAGCATGAAAAAAGTCATTTTGGTTGTTTACCGGTTAGAAGGTGAAGCAGACCAGTGGTGGACTCTAATTAAAAATACAAGCCCGAAGATGAAATTGAATCCATGGAATGAGACGGGTTCAAGAACTTGTTTTTCAATAAGTACTTCCCTTGTATTCTTCGAACAATGATGGAAAAGGAGTTCCTTGTTCTTAAGAAAAATTATGATGAATTTTTTGGTATATACGAGGCAAATTTTACAAGGCTTGCAAGGTATGATTCTGGCTCTATCATCCAACCTAAGAGTAAACTTGATCGATTCTTCAGTGGCTTAGAACCAAGTTTTCTAAGGGAATTATCTTTAAGAGACTTCAGTATCTATGACGAAATTGTGTGTTGTGATATCATGTTATAACTGGATGTTGGTGTTACATATCCATCTCATGGTTTTGACAAGAAACGAAAGATGGAGTTCATGGAAAAATCTCAAAACTAAGGTGAAAACAAGAAAAATGTTTCGTTATGCTCAAATTTTTGAAGGAATCATGGTGGAGACAGTCTTAAAGGGACTATAAAATGATTAAAGTGTGGAAAACAAGGTCATCGAGCATTTTAGTTCTAAAGTAATGGGAAAAAGGTAGCTAATGATGTGAATAGAGAAAAGAATACTGAGAACGCACCACCAACACTTCAATGCTACAAGTGTTGGTAAATGGGGAATTATGCTAACCAATGCCCTAATCCAAGAGTTAATGATGATCGACATCAACAGCCTCTTAAAAAAAGTCCAAAGGGAAGTCACAATTGATCACTATTGGAGATGTTGAATATGAAAATGAAGTGGTGGAATGATTTTGTGTTTATGTAATGGGATTCAGAAATAGTGTTGTGGAATCTCATTTTTAGTATCGTGGAATTTCAGAATATCGATGTATTGGTTCATTGTAGTTTTTAATAATTGTATGGTATCGGTAAACATGAAAAGTGATTGAAATATTTTTTTAAAGTAGATGATATGCGCATAATTAAGGGATAAAGTGATAATGAAATGTTTGATAGTATTAATGAGATCATATAAGGACAAAGTGATATCACATTTTGAGTATATAGATATTTTGGGATTTTGGTATGTGGAAAGAGTTGAATTTTTATATCATTCATGTTTTTAAAAATATTCTATGGTAATTCATTTTTAAAGAGAATTCAAGATTAAGGTATTCACATGTTTGGAATGCGATCAACAACATATATCTTATGATATATGGGGAATAAATGATGGTATTCACATGCTTGGTTGATGACATTTCTAGTAATAATTTTCCATATACTATGAGCTTGGATAGAAGTATTTTGGGTAATCCTAAATATTTTAAATGGATTATGTTGGACATAAGATAAAATATTTTAAGGATATAACCTATTTTCGATATTAATTCTGCAATGTTATAATAGTGTAGTTTTAGAAAAAGGACAACTCACAGGACGGGCGACAACCCATCGCGTCGGACAAGGCTGCGGGAATAGAAACCACAACTGAAGTGTAGAAGGACTTTATTGCCTACCACTGGCCTACAGAATGACCCCTGTTTGTAGAATGTAGTTTTATTTTGTTAAGAAGTATGATAGATGAAGTATAAGTCCATTTTTGGAACCATATACGATTAATCTCAACCTAAGATTTACTTATGTATATACCTTTTTCTAACCTTATGTTTGAGACATATAGAATGACCTATCATTCTATCGCATGATTTGCTAACACTTCAAGAAGGACAAATTCAACTTCATTTCATTAAGATATGAAATGGAAATTGTTCAAGGCACAAACAGCAGAGATATTGTACCAAAATCAAGTATGTATTTATTTTAATTCAAAAATTATTCAAAACTAGAGAAATGATCTTGAAAACCAAATATTTTGTCCTAATTCCCTCAAATCTTATGAATCTGATGGTACCATAGATCGTCACAAATTTATAACTTCGTGTTTGTTGGATTTTTCATAGCCATGTTCTATCCCACTCTTCATCCGGACATGATGGTTAGATTTATCTTCCATATCCATATTTTCACCAATATTCTCCTATGTAGAAACCCAGTAATGAGTTAATTGGGGTATCCATTATGTTTCTAACATTCGTTTTTAAAATTATGATTTATTATTCCTTTTTACGATGTGAGTTTCTGTGAAAGAAACTTTCAAGTAGAAAACTATTTATAACCCTGATGAATTTCGAGGGAGAAATTCATTTTAAGGGGGTAGAATGTAACACCCCGAGATTTTATGAAAATTATTATTTTTAATTTCTTTTATGCCTTTTGTTGTACCCTTCACCAAGATTATCTTGCACTATACGCAACACCGTACTAGCTTGTAGTATACGCCACACTATTCCTGGCTTGTGATGCACACAATTTCTAGTTCTTTCGAATAAAATTCATTTTACACAACACCGTGTTTATATTTTGATCAATGTATAACTGAACTATATTTTGAGTATGTTATATGCAATATCAAAGAAATATTTCCCTATACGCATCCCTGACTTGGATCGCATTACACGCAAGAGTGACCTTCCTCAATAGCGTGTGTTGTACGCAATACTGAGTTTCACTAAACAACGATATATTATTATAGTACTATTATGAACTATCTTTTATGAATAGTGTTAACTGTATCTTTAATTTTATAACATTATAAATAATCTTACACATTTTCTAGAATAATGTGTGAGAACAAAATCAATTTTTCAGATAAAAGAAGTATTTTTTAAAAAATGCAGTTTTTCAGCCTTTTGATGGCGCACCCATTTTAAATCTAATTTTTGAAAAGTTTATAAGTTCAATATTTTAAAAATGAACTTCTTATTTTAAATCAAGATATAAAAATTAACATTGGATAAAGTTTTGATATTTTTCTGACAATTTTCTTATTTTAATGAATAGTAAAAACACGCTAAATATTACATAAAAACAACTTTTTTCATCAAGGTAATTTATATGGTTCAATTATAATAGTAAATTGTTTTAAAGTATAAATAGAATATATTTTTACCATTTAATATAATTTCGGTCATTATCATTAATTTTACATTGAATTCATGGGTAAAAACAATTCAATCATTGACAATGTTTTAACTTTTAAAACCCATTTTCTTAACAATGAGATTAATATTAAATTAATTATTGTAACTTATGTGATTTGAATTTTGAAAAAAGGATTCCATATTTGGATTCAGTTGGTCCAAATTATGTTAATAGATTACTTTTATTTTTTTGATTTTATGAATAGTAACTACGGTAATTTTTATTTACTACAGTTAAAGGTAAATCGGGTAATTAAGAGTAAAATTATAATTATGAAAATACCCTAAGACCTGCCAAAATTCTAATGGATAAATAAAAGTCGACACATATCACTTAAGGGTTATAATAGATTCATTTTATGGACTATTTATCATGAAATGATATAATTATTATTAGAACCAAAGAAAGTGACAACATGTCACTCTCTTATATATTATAAGTGTAATAATTTTAATTTAGTGATAAACCTGATAAAACATCGAATATAAATAGTCTCCAGAAAAATAATAAAACTATATAAATCATGATAATTTATTTGGAATTTTTATGGTTTAAATAATTATCATTAATGATGACACAATAGTGATGTAGAAATTATTTTACTGATTGAAATATCAAATAAATGGTTTTAAAAATTATAAAAGAAATATTATATGAACTAATTAATGTTATCCACAAATTTTCTAGATGCATATGACATGTTATGAGTCTATTTAATATTTTGGTTTGAATATATCCTCTATTTGTATTTTATTTAAATTTAAATAAATGAATAGTGTCAAAATTGATACTATTGTTATTTTATAAAAATAACATCTTATAAAATTGTTTAAAAATCACAAAAATATTTAAAAATTATAAATTGAAATTTATATGGTCTAAAATGTCATAAAGTATCCAATTATGGACAATTCACAACACATAAGTAATTATTTATGACAATTTAAAATATAGAATATTATTACCACAAAAACAATAAAATACATTAAATAAGGATAAATCAAGTTGAAAAGGTTTAAAATAAATTACCAACATGTCTAAATATTATTTGATGATCATATTACAACCATGTATCATCTAATATTCATATTTGAGTCATTTTTGGAGGTTTTACGTGGGTTTTGAGTTTATTATAAATTAATATTTTAGAGGTTTCCAAAAGTGACCCTCTCCTCTCTTATAAAAGGGAACCTCCTCCATCTCCTCCTCACACAACTTTGAGCCTTTAATATCAAACAAAACCTGCCCATTTATTTTCTCCACTTCCCTAGAAACATACTAGTGGTCCTTTTTTTCTTCAAAGACCAAATGTAGTGCCCAAATAGGAGGTTAAGAAGAGGGGCGTCGAAGAAGAGGTAATATCCTTTACCGAATCTTTAAGTTTATTTCTTCTTAAACTTCCTCTTCTCTTGTTGTTTCATAATAAAGTAATAAAATCAGTGTCACTAATATACTTATATGTTATTATAAATATTAAACAACCCTATTTCACCTTCTACCCATCGTACGAAAATTGAAATCACCGCGCCTGCGTACGTACAGAATATCGTCTCCACGCCGTGGTGTAATATGTTTTTCCACCACCACCATAAATGTATGGGTATAATGTTGTAAATAATAACTATATATGGTTAATATACCGTGATACTAATTCTGAGATATTATATCATCCACTCTAATTCCATTCAATAATTATGGGAATGATATCATCACTCGTGCGTACATACGGATTACCGTCTCCACGTGGCGATGAAATTCATTTTCCAAGTCAACCATTCAAGAATGATGATAAAGTATATATAATATATAATCATGAAATATATGACATATTAATGATATTTTATTTATTTATATGTTATTTACTTACTTCCATTCAATTTAATAAGGAAATGAAAACAGCGTTCATGCCTACTTACGGCCTACCGTCTCCATGAATGGTGTATTTCTTTCCATTTATTAGTCTATTATATATATGTATATTCTGAAAATATTTTATTTATAAATCATGTTTTACATTATGTAAGTAAGTAATCATGATCTAAGTAATCATATTAATAATTACAAGTCAAAACACAGATGATAAATGGAACGATTTTTTCCAAAACACTGCTTTAACATGGAATTGACAAATGAATGGGTAATATAAAGTTGTAAGTGAATCATATATGATATCATAAATATTTTTATGGTTCTGTTACAAGTTAATAATATGTTTAAACCCACTATTCAGGAGTCTTGGACACATAAGGAAGAAATTTTACCCAAGGTAAGGGATAATTTTGCAATCTCATTTTTATCCGAGATTGTATATAATTATGTTTTTACTGGGGTATATTTTTCATCCATGTCCATGAAATGTTTTTCTTAAAGTCTTTAATATTATTCTATGTATGATTAAAGAAATGTTTACCCCTATTTGACTTTTACTTTGTTTTATGCAAGGAATCTTTCTTTTGTTTACCATATATGGTACTTTTTAACTTTTCCATTAAAAGTACGAGGAGAATGTTTTCTTAACTTATATGGCATTAACGGATTTTTATGGTTTCATAATGCCTTGTTTTTATGAAGAATACTCTACAATATTTCATTATTATTTTCAACAAAATCCCTTTCTTTTAAAATTTCATTGAATTTTGTTAAAAGAAAATGATTTTGAAGAAGAAAGGATATTTTCCCCAAGAATTCATTTCAAGTGTTTTATCAAAACCATTTCCTATCTAAGATGACATTATTTAATATGTTTATATTTCAAGTATAATGTCTCTATTTTTTACATGGTTTCATTTTTATTATTATGAAATTATATCCATTTATTTTATATGGATTATTTTATGATGGGATGGTGTTATCAAACCCATTTTATTCGTTGGGTTATGATGAATGATTTATGTTTATTTTGTGGCCCATGAAATAATGATTTCATTATGAGATGGGTGGGACCTATATCTCCCTCCAATGCATTGGGTAATGATTTATATCTCATGAGATAGACATGGATGGAACAGAAAGTAAATCTGATTTAGTAATACATGGCTAGAATGGAAAGTAAACTTGGTTCAGTAATGGACTTTGTCCACTATAATGGTCTTGGCAGCAATGCCTTGGCTATTATGGAAATAATATCATGTTCTTAATGGTTTTCCATAATTACATGTTTTGTTCCAATGTTATTTATCACTATTAATGTTCCTTTATGATATATGCCTTATACACTACCAAGATTTATGTCATTACTCATGATTTTGATGTTTTATGTTCACGTTCTTACGTTCAAATGTTTATGGATTGTTTTATGTTCTCCATGTTTACCCTTACTGAGCATTTGAGCTCACCATTTTTATGTTTTCATTTCCCCAGGATATAAAGAAAATTTTTAGGTAGGAAAAACAAAGGGGAAGATATTTATGGGAGATGTTGAAGATCTTTTACCATGATTAGAAGATTATGTTTCGAGTTTCCTAAGACACTAAACTAATACGGTATTTGGGAATTTTTTTGTGTCATGTATTAATTATTTCACAAAATTAATATAATGTCCATGTATGTCAAGATTTGGGTCTCTAAAAATAGTATGTTACAAAATCAACACCATAAAAAATTTCTATCCCTAGAATGATTATGAAGGTGGATACATGAAAAAATGAGTCCACTACTCTCTCATTAGTGCATGGAGTTCCCCTATCTCATTACTATTAGAAGCATGCTTCCATAACACATGAACCAAATGCATTGTCTTACAATGAAGTATGTTGGTCTCAAAATCAACTATCTAGATTGGACACTTATTAAAAGATAAATCAACTTCAATTTCAATATCACTCTAGCTCAAAATGTGAGATGGATCTGATAGATACTTTCTCAACTGCGATACATGGAACATGTAATGTATCGACGTCAGCTATGGTGGTAGTGCTAAATGGAATGAAACTTTTCCCACCTGATCAAAAACATTGAAAGGTCCCAAAAATGAATAAGTAATATTCCCTTGCCTCCCAAGCTATCAATGACCCAACCGGGGTGAATCCTTCAAGAACACGTGGTCACCAACAGATAATTCGAAAGACCTAAAGTGAATATCAGCATTATAATTATATCATCTATGTGATGTTAACATCCATTGAGGAATCAACTGAATATTTGTTGTCATCTCTTGCACTGAATATGGTCCAACCAAGGAACATTCACCAAACTCTGGCCAACATAATGGATATTTACATGTTCATCCATACAAGGCCTCAAAATGTTTCATTTTGATCACAGGTGGGTAATTATTGTTATAATAAAACTCAACCATCCCCAAGTGATGATCCCAAGACCCATTGAAGTGAGAACACATGCATAAATAATATCCTAAAGAATCTATATAGCTCTTTCTATATGACCATATGACTGTGGATGGTAGGCCATTCTCAAATGAACCAGATATCCTAGTGCATCCTGAAGCCCTCCCAAAAATTGAGATGTAAATTGAAATTACCTATCAGAGACTATAGTGTATGGAACATCATGTAAATGGTTAATCTATTTCACATAGAGATTCCCAGACTCCTCAACTATGGTTATCTCTTGAATGGGTATAACCTGAGACGACTTGGTCATCCTGTAGATCACAACCCAAATCGAATTATTCTTTCTCTATGTATGAGGAAACCAACACACATATTCCATATATATTTCATCCCACTTCCACGCAGGAACAATAAATGGATAATTTAATCCCAAAGGTTTATAGTGTATGGATTTCACAAGTAAGAATGTATAGTGATGGGAAACAATCTCATTAATGCCTCATCTCATAACAGATCCTGAGAACTACCACTGAATTTCATTGAAAATCATAGTGGTTCTAGGGTGCATAGCCAACTGGGAATTATGGAAATATCCCATTACAGCCTTTCTTGCTACCAATGTCACAACGAATCAATTTCAATAGTATATAACACCCTCTTTGGAGAATGACCACTAGGAAAAATTCTTCCTACAATAAAGGGAGTCTCTAATTATAACATCCCAGGTAAATAAATAATATTACATTCTAATGTTTATCAATATTTGTTAATAAAATGTTAATATTACTTTAAAAGGAATTCTATGCTTGATGGCATACCCAATACGCAACCACGAGTTTCATTGAAATCTTACGTTGCACACTAATAATAGAATAATATTATAATAGTTACCGCCTAGTCATTGTAATGGCGGAAATGAACAGAAATAACTACAAAATGATTACATATGCTTGTTAAATATTTTTACATTTATCCAATAAATGTTAGGGGCTTAAAATCCAAATGAATCTAATTTTAAGAATAAATACTCTAATATTTTTACAAGATTGTTTTACCGCCTTTTGATGGAGAACCTTTTTTAAATTTAACTTTTGGAAATTTTATAAGCTCTATTTTTCAAAATAAACTTATTCTTTATGATTGGGACATTGAAATTTACATTGGTTAAATTTTTGGTATGCTTCTGACATTGTTCATTTTTTTAATGAATAGTGAAAAAATACTGCATTTTACATCAAAACTGCTTTTTCATCTAATTTAAATATATTGTTAGATTATATTTTTAATTGGTTTTAAAGTTTAATTGTAATATTTTTTTACCATTTAATCCAACAGTGGTCATTGTAATTAATTTCACATTGAAATTGGACTTAAACTAGTGTCAATATTTTAATAGATATTGTTTCTTAAAAACACGCTATTTGTTTCGACAGCGGGAATGAATTATTAAATTAATTAATGAAAATTATAAATTTTGAATTTTTTAAAAAATACATCATTTTTGAATTCGGAATATCAAATATAGCTTAGGGTGAATGTTTGATATTTTTCTGAAAAACATCAATTTTTGATGAATAGTGAAACCACTAAGTGGTAGTTAAAGAAACTGATTTTTCATCTAAATGAAACTTTACCACTTCTGTGATTTGATTTTCAAAAATCCGACAAACATGGTTGTAATGAGTAAGTAAAATTTGGTTCAATAAGATTAAAATAATTTTTTTGGTGAATAGTAACTTTTATTTTTTATTAATCGCGATTAAAGGTAATTAATGTAATTTAAGGTGAAGATAATGTTATAATAATATGAAATGACCTTGACACAAGTCCTGCCCTTATTGGATGAGTCATGGCCGACCAATAAAATCAATGGGTTAACTTGGGGACCCCATGGAGCCTCTTTGGTTGGAAAATGACATTAATAACTTTTTATTTAAAGTTAAAACTAAAATGTCACAAACATGTATTGTTTTACTAAAAAAATTACATTGGGTTATACAAGTCATATTTTTGACTATAAATATTCACTAAAAATCTAAAAATATTTCCTACATCATGATAGTTTTTTTATAATTTTAAGATATTATATAAATTTATTTATTTATGACACTGTGATGATGTAGTGATTACCTCATAAATGAACGATTTAAATTAAATGAGAAGATATGGTGAAATACAAGTCTTAAACTTTTCAAAAACCTATGGGGTGGGTTTATTTCTAAACTTTATCACCATAGACTCTAAATATATCCTTTTCGGACCTTTGAAATCCAAAAATCATTTTATCATAAAGTAATAGTTTATAACTTTCCAAGAGTGCCCCTCCTCTTCTCTTATAAAAGGACCCCACCTCTACCACATTTACCACACCTCTCAGGCCTTTGGATCATCTAAACCTTGCCCATTTCATCTCTCCACATCCCTCTATTAATCTTTGAAGCCTCACCTTTGTAATAATGCTCTTTAATAAACCCTTTTGGTTCAATCTAAGAGGAGTTACCCGATTTAAACGTAATATCTTCACTTGTGTTCTTTTGTTTTATTTTCCGTCTCCAAACACCTAAACACTTTTTATTCCTTTATTTTGTAACAACAGCAGTATATTAAATATACTAGGATGTTTGTATTTTAATTATTCTAGCTAAACTTAAACAAACCTCCGTCTAATGGTTAAAGAACATACTGTTTCTGTGGATGGTGAATTATTGCCTCACGAAACGATAATTGTTCAATCTTCTCTTAACACCTTTCATGGTGGCCATTATGATGTCACTTTATTTTATATATGATATATATGGTATTTATGTTTCCCATATTCTTATTTATTTTATATTTAAAACATACCTTTATGCTTTGCATGTTGTGCAATTGCGATAATTTCATACGAGGAAGTGTGGACTACCGCCCCCTCATGTGATGTGACTTGTTCATGCAATACATGGAATGTATAAATAATGAAACTAATGAACATATCTGACCTATAAAACATATATATTATACTGGAATTATAATATATATATCTCTCAATTATTTTTAATTCCATTAATATGACAAAGAAATGAATGTAGCGTTCATGCGTACGTACGGGCTACCGTCTCCATGAACGGTGCATTTCATTTATTTTTATCTCCCAATGTTATGGAATTGTATAAAATGAATATGTACTGGATATATATGATATTTAAATCATTAATAATATTCTGGAGATTATTTTCTTATAACTACATGGACAATCATTTTCAAACAAGTTCATTTTTGACTCATGTACCAAACATCGACAAAAACGCCTGATATAAACTCACATTATTAATCAATTATTATAACATTTTAATATGTGATATAAACTGAATGATAAACTTTAAATGAGGACCTTATGAAATTATAAATTGACCAATGTTTATTATTCCGGAATATAAATAAATGAACAAGACAAGTCAGACTTGAGGTAAGGGATCCGACCTCTCTCTTTCTTTTCAAGTACCCTCTTTTATGTCATTTCATTTATGCTCCATGTTATTATGTTGGAGGATGTTATTTAATATTCACCATACTGTAATTTGTATTTTAATATGATGATTTACCCCCTCTTACTCTCATCAATTCATTTAAAAAAAATTATGTGGCGACGTTAGGCTGCCGAATTTTCGTAAGGGATCATACCTCTCTCTTTCTTTTTAAGGACTCTTTTTTATGTAACTTACTTTAAGCTCCTTTTTAATATGTTGGGGGGTGTTATTTTAAATAACTCTTGCGGTATATTTTATGTTAATATTATGAGAGACAATATTTTATCTCATCAATCCATTTTTGAAAGTTTTATGTGGCGTCGTTAGGCTGCCGAAGTTTCATAAGGGGATTTTCATCTCACTTTTATTCGCTTGAAATTTATGCTAAATTTGCCACAATTTCCTTTGAGTGGTATATGTACTGCCCAGTATTCTACTCTTTTTGTAATATAAATTTTTTTATGATTATTTACATCAATTTTTTATAGTCCTTCTTTCATGGGGTGTACGTTTTGAAAGTTACCCAAATCGGTAAGGGAACCTTTCACCCTCCTCTTTTTAAAAGACTTATTTTGTTATGTCTTTTAATTTACATATTTTATGTTGGGATATGTTCTTATATATCCTTATTGATGTAAATTTTATGTCCAAGTGATGAGATACCATTTTCTCTTTCGTCAACTAATTTTATGAATTTTAAAGTGACGCCGTTAGGCTGTCGAATTTTGCAAAGGGAACTTCTTAACCCAATTTCGATTTCTTTGGGTTCAACATGTAGTTATTGAATATGTCATCCTTTAAATATGTGTGAATGAACTTTGATTTATTTACACATAATATCCACTTATATTGGGTGTATTTATATTTCTCCCACATAATTATGAGATTGATTTATCCTTAAGGATACCTTCTTTATTGGGTATTTCATCTCATTTTACATTTCTATTGAGACTTCATTGTTGTTATGCACCAATTCACTCTTATATAGTTTATATAATTTCCTTTGGAATATTATATCATTAATCCCTTTATTCTCATGATATTAAAAAGTTCTGATTAAATGTTATTCCTCAATTATTGTATTCAAATGTCTCTTATTTTGTTAAAAACCCTTTAACTAAAATATCATTTTAAATGTTTTAATGATTTATTATTATAAATATATATCATTAATATCCATTTTTAAAAATGTTTTTAATGATTTATTTATATGGATATTGAGGGTTAAAAATGTTAAAAAGCTTCAAAGTGGTATGGGACACTTTCATTCAAAAATATCTTTATTAAATGTTTTCAATGGTTTTGAAAATGGTTTTTAAAATGGATTCATTATTTCAATATCTTAAAATGTTATATTGTTATATAAATGTGGGAATTTTATCTTTCCTGTATTCTTAAGTTTTGTGCTATGATTATGTTATGGTTCTTGGGCATTGTTTATGAATACGGGTGGTTCTGTGATAAACTAAGGGAGGGTGAGCTCGATATAGCTCTCCAATGCATTGGGTAACGCGAAGGGGTTAAACGTTAAGGTTTCTCCGAAGAGATTTAGGGAATATACTGTGATGGGTATTCCAAACGTAACCATGAGGGTTACTCCCTACATCAGAATGTTATGAATGACTCAAGTTACCTTTATGTCTTATAATTTCTATGAGTTATTCATAAATCTTATTATTTCATGAGGTATGTTAACGTGTTTATGATTTATGAGTAAATTATGATTTCATTGATTCTTATGTATACATGTACTAATGTTTCCTTTATGAATTTTATATCCCTTACTGAGATTTTTATGCTCATCCCAAGTTTTTGAAAAGTTTTTCACAGGTCAAGGGAAAGGTACATGATATGATGATAGTGTCATGGATGTGTCAAGAAAGAATCCATGTTTTATTTTAAATATGTTTCCGTTGATGGAAAAAATGAATACTATCGTTTATGTAACCACTTTGTTTAAATGTGGAATGTAATTCATGATTTATGATCTAATTCTCTAAAACTCTAAATTTGAAAAGATCCTCAATGTGTATTCTTGAAATAACTCAAGATTAAGTAAGGATTAAGGCCGGGACCTTATAGTTGGTATCAAAGGTCAGTTTAGATAACTTTAGAGGTTAGAGGGTTGTTTAAGCATAAGTGGAAAGTTGTGTATAACCACAATGGTTATTATATTAGATAGTTTCATTGTTATTTTTGAAGGTTGGAATGAGTTTGAGATAACATGGATAAGTATATCTTAGTGTTTATCTTCCTCTTTAGTACATGATGATTTTGTTGATATACTCACACTGACCATTTTGGTTTTAATAAATGGATGGATCTAGCAGGAACCAAAGTGACAATGGGTTTGAAGGAAACTGTGGTGGTTCTCTGATTAAGATACTGGATGAAATGGGTGATTCAATGAGAAATCTCGTGGTTATTCTAAACCAACTATCAGGAGTCATGATCAACCTCTTGAACCTTGGTGAGTTCTCAAATGCATCTTTTATGAGAGATCCAACTCGATGTGGATGTTCATGTGATAATTATAAAGGTAACCATTAGGGTTTATATGATCTTTACTTTTGAGGTAATTATGGGTTACTATATGTTATGATGGAAGATGAAAGGGATGAGGTAAAATTGAGGTAAAATTATTTTATGGTTATTTTTGAAGATTTTATCTCTTATTGGGAAATGTTTTAAAAATTATATAGTTTGGGAAAAAGGACAACACGCAGACCCTGTGACAACCTGTCGTGTCGGAAAAGGCTGTGGGAATCGAACCCACAACCAAAATGTGACTGGTATTTATCGCCTACCACTGGACTACATGAAGTCCCTGGTTAGTTTGACTAATTATTTATTTAGTTAGATGATTTTAGGAATCAAGAGTAAGTTTATTTTGGGTTATCTATGGAAATTATTAACCTATCATGGAGGATATGTAATTAGGTTATTTACTTTTCAATATGAGACTTTAAGACCAACTGATTTTATTTGGAGATAAATGTTAATTTGTACCCTGGGAGACTATGTGATTAAATCCTTCAAATATCTGGGTTTCAATCTTAGTTGGGTTTACCTTGATGAATTTTATGGACAATTTGTTTATTAAATGGTCTTCATTGAACTTTGGGTTTTGTTTGACAAATTATGGAGATTATGAGTAGTTTTTCTTTTTGTAAAAAAATATATCCTTTTTGGGTATTATCTGACCTCGAACTAAACTTTTTGGTTTGGTTTTGGTTGAGATCTAAAGACATGGGAAATATATTGTTCTCTTTTGTGGATTAGGTGATTCTCAAGAATTTGATTATAGTACTCTTAATGTGAGAAATTCTTCCTAAATAGTTGTCTTTTGGAGAAAATATGAGTTTGATTAAGGAATCTAGTAAAAGTTGAAAGTCTACGTGAAAATTAAGTTTGTTTCATTATTATTTATTTAAGATCAAAAATAAATTCCTCAATGAAGAGTAACTTAAAACAAAAATGTTGTCTGTTAACTTTTCTTACTAGGGAATCGAATACCGTTTAACCCATCACAAGTTTGTGATTTTCTTATGGTTAACTTTCTCCTAGACATGTTTACTATCACTCTCCATCAGAACATGACCCTTAGTTTTCTCCTCCATATCCATATTTTCATACGTTGAATCCTAGTATGGGTTAACTCGGGTGACCTTTGTACTTATCCCCCTTTATATTAAAGTGATAGTTTTACTGACTCTTGTTCTGATATGGGGCTTTCATTGATGTTTCCAAGCCCAATTTTGAAATTGTGAGGACGCAATTCCCAAAAGGGGGGAAGGATGTAACATCACAGGTAAATAAATAATATTAAATTCTAATGTTTATCAATATTTGTGAATAAAATGTTAATATTACTTTAAAGGGAATGCTATGCTTGATGGCGTACCCAATACGCAACAACGAGTTTCTTTGAAATCTTACGTTGCACACTAATTATATAATAATATTATAATAGTTAACACCTAGCCGTTGTAATGACGAGAATGAACAGAAATAACTAAAAAATGATTACATATGTTTGTTAAATATTTTTACATTTATCCAATAAATGTTAGAGGCTTAAAATCCAAATGAATCCAATTTTAGAAATAAATACTCTAATATTTTTAAAAGATTGTTTTACCGCCTTTTGATGGAGAACCTTTTTTAAATCTAACTTTTGACAATTTTATAAGCTCTATTTTTCCAAATAAACTTATTCTTTATGATTGGGACATTGAAATTTTCTTTGGTTAAATTTTTGGTATGTTTCTGACATTGTTCATTTTTTTAATGAATAGTGAAAAAATATTGCCTTTTACATCAAAACTACTTTTTCATCTAATTTAAATATATGGCTAGATTATATTTTTAATTGGTTTTAAAGTGTAATTGGAATATATTTTTACCATTTAATCCAATATTGGTCATTGGAATTGATTTCACTTTTAAATTGGACTTCAACTAGTGTCAATCTTTTAATCGATATTGTTTCTTAAAAACACGCTATTTTTTTGACAGCGGGAATGAATTATTAAATTAATTAATGAAACATATATATTTTTAATTTTTTAAAATAGACATCATTTTTGAATTCAGAATATCAAAAATATCTTGGGGTGAATTTTTGGTATTTATCTAAAAAACTTCAATTTTTGACGAATAGTGAAACCACTAAGTGGTAGTTAATGAAACAGATTTTTCATTTAAATGAAACTTTACCACTTCTGTGATTTGATTTTCAAAAATCCGACATACAAGGTTGTTATTATTAAGTAAAATGTGGTTAAATGGGATTAAAATAATTTTTCAGTGAATAGTAACTTTTATTCTTTATTAATCATGATTAAAGGTAATTAGTGTAATTTAAGGTAATGATAATGTTATAATAATATGAAATGACCTTGACACATGTTATAACCTTATTTTATGATTCATTTCCGACCAAGACAATCCATTGGTCAACTTTGGGACCCCATGGAGCCACTATGGCTGGAAAATGACATTAATAACTTTTTATTTAAAGTTAGAATTAAAATGTCACAAGCATGTATTGTTTTACTAAAAAAGTTTTTACATGGGGTTATACAAGTCATATTTTTGAATATAAATATTAACTAGAAAGCTAAAAAGATTTCCTACAAAATTATACCTTTTTTATAATTTTTATATATTAAATAAATTAGATTATTTATGACACCGTGATGATGCAGTGATTACCTCATAAATGAACGATTTAGATAAAATGAGAAGATAGGGTGAAATCTAAGTCTTACAATTGTCAAAAACCTATTGGATGGGTGGATTTAAAATCCTTGTCACCTTATACTTGAACTATATCTTTTTGGTACCTTTTAAATCCGAAAATCATTTTATAATAAAGTAATAGTTTATAACTTTCCAAGAGTGCCCCTCCTTTACTCTTATAAAAGGCCCCCACCTCTACCACCTTATCCACACCTCTCAAGCCTTTGGCTCGGCCAACCCCTGCCCATTTCATCTCTCAAAATCCTTTTATTAATCATTTAAGCCCCACCTTTGTCATAATTCTCTTCAAGAAACACTTTTGATTCAAACCAAGAGGAGTTACCCGATTTAATGGTAATGTCTTCACTTGTGTTCTTTTGTTTTATTTTGCTTCTCCAAACACCTAAACTCTTTTTATTCCTTTATTTTGTAACAAAAAAAGTATCTTAAATATACTATGATGTTTTTATGTTAATAATTCTAGCTACAATTACACACACCTCCATCTAATGGTTAAAGAACATACTGTTTCTGTGGATGGAAAATTACTGCCTCACAGAATGATGATTGTTCAATATTCTCTTAACACCTTTCATGGTGGCCATTATGATGTCACTGTATTTTATATATGATATATATGGTATTTATGTTTCCCATATGCTTATCTAATTTATATTTAGAACATACCTTTATGCTTTGCATGTTGTGAAATTGCGATAATTTCATATGAGGAAGTGTGGACTACCGTCCCCTCAAGTGATGTGACTCGTTCATGCAATACATGGAATGTATAAAGAATGAAACTAATGAAATTATGTGACCTATAAAACATATATATTATATATTAATTATAATATATGTCTCTCTCAATTATTTTTAATTCCATTAATATGACAATGAAATGAAAGTAGCGTCCATGCGCACGTACGGCCTACCGTCTCCATGAACGGTGCATTTCATTTATTTTTATATCCAAATGTTATGGAATTGTATAAAATGAATATGTACTGGATAAATATGATATTTAAATCATTAATACTATTTTGGAGATGATTTTATTATAACTACATGGATAATCATTTTCAAACAAGTTCATTTTTGACTCATGTACCAAACATCGACAAAAACGTCTGATATGAACTCACATTATTAACCAATTATTATAACATTGTAATATGTGATATGAACTGAATAATAATCTTTAATGGAGTTCCTTAAGAAATTATAAATTGACCAAATTTTATTATTCAGTAATATAAATAAACGAACAAGACAAGTTGGACTTGAGGTAAGGGATCTGACCTCTCTCTTTCTTTTCAAGTACCCTCTTTTATGTCATTTCATTTATGATCCATGTTCTTATGTTAGAGGATGTTATTTAATATTCACCGTACTGTAATTTTTATTTTCATATTATGATTTACCCCCTCTTACTCTCATAAATTCATTTTAATAATTTTTATGTGGCGCCGTTAGACTGCCGAATTTTCGTAAGGGATCCTACCCCTCTCTTTCTTTTAAAGTACTCTTTTTTATGTAACATACTTTAAGTTCCTCTTTATTATGTTTGGGGATGTTATTTTATATTACTCTTGCTGTAAGTTTTATTTTAATATGATGAGAGACCATATTTTATCTCATCAATCCATTTTTGGATGTTTTATGTGGCTTCGTTAGGCTGCCGAATTTTCGTAAGGGGATTTTCATCTCACTTTTATTCCCGTGAGCTTTATGCTACATTTTCCACCATTTACATTGAGTTGTATATTTACTACCCAGTATTCTACTCTTTGTGTAATATACTTTTGTTTATGATTATTTACATCAATGTTGTATAGTCCTTCTTTCATGGGGTGTACATTTTGAAAGTTACCCAAATCGGTAAGGGGACCTTTCTCTGTCCTCTTTTTAAAAGACTTATTTTGATATGTATTTTAATTTGCATATTTTTATGTTGTGATATGTTCTTATATATCCTTATTGATGTAAATTTTATGTCCAAGTGATGAGATACCATTTTCACTTTCATCAACTAATTTTATGAATTTTAAAGTGACGTCGTTAGGCTGTCGAATTTTACCAAGGGAACTTCTTAACCCAATTTCGATTTCTTTGTATTCAACATGTAGTTATTGAATATGTCATCCTTTGAATATGTTTGAATGAAATTTGATTGATTTACACTTAATATCCACTTATATTGGGTATATTAATATTTTTCACACATAATTATGAGGTTGATTTATCCTTAAGGATACCTTCTTTTTAGGGGATTTCATCTCATTTTACATTTCTATTGAGACATCATTGTTGTTATGCACCAATTCACTATTATATGGTGTATATACTATCCTTTGGAATATTATATCATGAATCACTTTATTATAATGATATTATAAAGTTCTGAATAAATGTTATTCCTCAATTGCTGTATTCAAGTGTCTCTCATTTTTTTAAAAACGCTTTAACTAAAATATCATTTTAAATGTTTTAATCATTTATTATTATAAATATTTATCATTAATATCCATGTTTTAAAAATGGTTTTAATGATTTATTTATATGGATATTAATGGTTAAAAATGTTAAAAATCTTCAAAGTTGTATGGGACACTTAGATTCAAAAATATCTTTATTAAATGTTTTAAATGGTTTTGAAAATGGTTTTTAGAATGGATTCATTATTTCAATATCTTAAAATGTTATATTGTTATTGAAATGTGGGAATGTTATCTTTCCTTTATGATTAGGTTATGTGCTATGATTATGTTACGGTTCTCGTGAATTCTTTATGAAGACGGGTGGTTCCATGATAAACTACGGGCGGGTGAGCCCGATATAGCTCTCCAATGCATTGGGTAATGTGAAGGGGGTAAACATTAAGGATTCTCCGAAGAGATTTAGGGAATATAGTGTGATGTGTATTCCAAATGTAACAATGAGGGTTACGCCCTACGTAAGAATGTTATGAATGCCTCAAGTTACCTTTATGTCTTATGATATCTATGAGTTATTCATAAATCTTATGATTTCATGAGGTATGTTAACATGATTATGTTTTATGAGTAAAGTATGATTTCATTTATTCTTATGTATACATGTACTAATGTTTCCTTTCGGAATTTTTATATCCCTTACTGAGTTTTTTATGCTCATACCAAGTTTTTAAAATGTTTTTCACAGGTCAAGGGAAAGGTACATGGTATGATGATAGTGTTAAGGAAGTGTCAAGAAAGAATCCATGTTTTATTTTAAATATGATTTCTTTGATGGGAAAAAAATAATACTATCATTTATGTAACTACTTTGTTTAAATGTGGAATGTAATGCATGATTTATGATCTAATTCTCTAAAAATCTAAACCTGAAAAGATCCTCAATGTGTATTCTTGAAATAACTCAAGATTAAGTAAGGATTAAGGCCGGGACCTTATAGTTGGTATCAAAGGTCAGTTTAGATAACTTTAGAGGTTAGAGGGTTGTTTAAGCATAAGTGGAAAGTTGTGTATAACCACAATGGTTATTATATTAGATAGTTTCATTGTTATTTTTGAAGGTTGGAATGAGTTTGAGATAACATGGATAAGTATATCTTAGTGTTTATCTTCCTCTTTAGTACATGATGATTTTGTTGATATACTCACACTGACCATTTTGGTTTTAATAAATGGATGGATCTAGCAGGAACCAAAGTGACAATGGGTTTGAAGGAAACTGTGGTGGTTCTCTGATTAAGATACTGGAGGAAATGGGTGGATCTATATGAATGCATCCCAAGAATGAACTTCATGCATCAAAAAAACCTACTAGAATTTCCTGACCTCTAGAAGATTGAATACTTGAGTAGTAGTAAAATGAATTTCTAACACAACAAAGTAATTCTGGAATATAGGATCCCAAGAAAACATCACCCCTTCTGGGTCACAATAGTAATCAGGGAAGCCAAATCTAAGAATTCGTTCACAAACCTGTTATAGTATCCAACTAATCCCAAGATGCTCTGAATTTTGAATACATTTTGTGGTTTCTCCCAAGGCATAAAAGTCTTTACTATATCAGGATCAACAAATATACCATATTCAGACACCATGTGTCCCAATAAATTCACTTCCAGAATCAAGAAATTACACTTTAAAACATTGGTATAGAGGCTGTGATTGCTTAGCAGACACAAAACTATTCTCAGATGATGCACATGATGCACCTCATATTTAGAGTAAATGATGATGTCATCCATGAAGACTACAACAATGGTATCTAGATACTCTTGGAAAATTATGTTCATCAAGGCCATGAAATGAATATGATCATTTCTCAAACCAATGGGAATAACAAGGTACACATAATGACCATACCTACACCCAAAATTGGTTTTTTGAATTTCAGATTCATTTATTCTCAACTAATGGTAAACAAACTGATGATAAATCTTTGAAAAAAGCTTCTCAGAATTTAACTGATCCAATAGATCATCAATCTATGGTAATGGATACTTGTTCTTTACCATAGATCAATTTTTCTTTTGGTATTAAATACATTAGAGAAGATAACCATCAGTATTCTGGGCAAATAGAATCGGTGCTGCCGAAGGTGACACACTCGGGTTTATAAAACCATTCTCAAGACGATCCTCCAACTTGGAATTCACCTCTTTCAATTCAGTTGGATCCACTTGGTAAGAGTAAATTGAAGCTAGTTGAGTATAAGGAATTTTCTCAATAGAAAACTCAACCTCTATCAACAGTGGGAACCAAATAAATCTAAAGGAAACATATCCAAAAACTCAAAAAATATTGGAGGGAGATCACTACTAGTTGAACCCATCCCTATATCAAAATAAAATAGAGATATCAATTTCCCCAACTCTGGATAATAATTTCGGACTCTACTCGGCCTTGGGTCTCAATCTACTTGAATGAAATGGGATTCCCCAATAGGGGTTGTAAAATAGACTTGTTGAAGATAATAGTCCATTGAGGCTTTATTGTTCATAATTAAATCCATACAGAAAATTAGGTCAAGATATTTCATGTCGAGGAATGGAATATTCCAAAATAGCTCAACATATGAAATAGAGAATGAATAAGAAGGAATAAGGAGACCAAGATCTATCTTTGTACCATGTTGTGTAGTAATATCCATTGAACTATATAAAATATCCACTATAAGATTAATAATATTAATAGTATGGGTTGAAATAATGTTGTGTGATGAACCAAAATCGAAAGGAGAAGTCACTAATAACGATGTTATTGTAATCATACTTCTCAACGACGTTTGACACATGTCTTACTCATATCGAGACTCTTACACGATGTGAAGTAGCTTCATTCTAGATGCATATGGCGGGAACCCTTTTATACATGAAGCATCAGATTTCCCCATAGGTTTAGGAGGATTTTATGATCCTGTTCAACTACACAAAGTAGAGAAGTGATTGAATAATCTCAGAACATTCCTTGAACATTCGTAGGATCTACAGTTCTTGGGTGCCACATTGAAAACACTCGCAAAATTTCATAGATTTATACACAAGTTGAAAACCAAATAACGCCCTCCTAGTGTTCTTGGAGGATGGATTGACCCTCCTGTACAGAGTTGTAGTGAGAATCCTCACGCTTCTGTTTTCCATTAAAGGAAAAAAACATTGTCAATGGGAGGAAAAGAAACACCTCATGACCTGGATAGTCTATCCAGATTCATCTCATCCATCATCTCCCAATCCAAAACATCAGTATAGTTGGGATGATTTATCAAGAAATCCTCATAATGGATATTTGATTGATGCGAAAACTCGAGCAGTCATGCCGTAATTCTATCATTGGATACAATATTAAGATCAAACTACCCCAACATAGTAAAATTATCTGAATAATCCTTCACGGTTCTATCAAACTTCTCAATCATGAAAAACACAATCGCCATAGCCAACTTCATTGAATCTAGATATAATAGGCTGGTGAACAGAACCATAATGTCATTCTACTCTAAGACCTCTTGATTATAAATAATCATAATCAGGTACCACTATATCCTTCTTGGTCCTTCTAGTACGAATGTGTCACACTTCACCATGATCCTTTTTGGTGTCTTTATGAACTCAAATAGATGTTCAATCATACCAAACCATTCCTCATCATGGTGAGGGTCAGTGGAGCCTTTGAAAACTGGTTTCTTCTGGTGAAGGAACTATTGAGAATGATTCTAAATAATATCCCTTAAGGATCCACAACTAGAGCCATAGTAGGAACAGGAGTTGGTTCCTATCCCATAGCTTGGATAGGGCACAAAATAACTTCAACCAGATTCAAATATTCAATCGTATATTATTGATGAGGATTACATGCTACCTCTTCTTGTATCTAACTCAAACATCTTCTAAATGGAATGATGCTACAAAACCTCATTATATAAATGGAAGACATTATATTAACACTCAAACATAGAAACAATGAAACTAGTTACCAATAGATGGAACAACCATGATTTGGACTTCACACAATGAAAATAAAAATAGGGTAAATACTAGAGCGAATACACAATAAGTATTTACATAACCACCCCTGGCGAAATATGGTTCACTGCGGTGAGATCTATCAAGGTACTCAATCACAACTACCTCCTATGTCCCAATGAGATCTAAAAAAGGAATACAGACTTCAACACAAAATATAAACATCCTCCTCTAATACCACTTTGGCACGAACCATCCTAGGTACCCGAGTGACCCTGACTGTTGAGCCGACCCTAACATAGCCAAATGGGATTTCCCAATCCCTAAGGGTTGGTGACTAGCACCTTGAATCATAGATCGTTCTAGTAGAAACGAATTCTCCAGAAATCATTGGGGAAGCAAAATATGAAATTAAAGATACATATAAATGAAATTCCACTTGGAAGAAATTACTTGAATACATCAAGTTATAAAAATCCCAATGTACTAAAACCAAAGTAAAATATGTAGAAATATATTTGAAGTCCCTAAGGAATCAACTCACCATGACGGAGGTTCAATAGCTGGATCCACCACCAATAGATCCTTTCACTTTTCTTGAACCTGGATGAAGAATGTTTCAAACACATGAATGGAAATATAGGTTTTGAGCCTAGACCTAGTAGGATACTACCAAATATTCCATAATAGATTCCAAATAAAAATTATCCAAATAATGTCATTCAATTTTCAAAATAAAAGTGCTTGGAAATTGAATAAAAATATTTTAAAAAAACATTCTATACGGTTTCAAAATGATGGAAAATAGTTTTACAGCACAATCTTTAAATTAGAGGAGATGAAATATTTCTAAAATAATGGATTAAATAAAATAGTTACATAAACCAGTAATTTTAAATCAGTTTTCAACATTGGAAGAAAATTATATCTCATATATAAATAATTAATCTAGGAACAAGGCCATTTTCCTAGTAGGTACGATATAATTACCTGCTATAGGATTCTCCACTCTCTATTTTATCACAACAAAATGTCTATACTCACATCCCCCTAAAAATGGCCACAGCTGATGGGTCACCCTCCCATCGGGGATGTGTCCTACCACATGTATGTTTTAGAATGCTGTAATAGTGAAGATTGTATCCAAATAACTCACCAACTAGATAAGGACAGCATGTGTTCTCACATTATGAGAAACTTATTTTAAGAGTACGTAAAATAAAATAAATCTCTTTCTTCCATTAAAAAAATAAAAATTTATTTTCATTTAATACCAAATGGGTTTTAATAAAGAAACCATAACCATTTTCAAAATATAAAAAACTAGGTTTCTACCAAATCATTTTAAGCCATTTTCACAATTTTGAAATCCATTCCAATACAATTCCACTATTTTCAAAATTTATTTCCACAAATAAATTTTAATATTAATTTGAAAATATTTCCATCAAACCCATAATTTATATTTAAAATTTTAAATTTTCCAATTTCCAAAAACACAATCCAAATCAATGGAATTGTGGGTTTTCCAAATTTCCATGCCAAGATCAATTCAAATATCCCAATTCACTGGGATTAGGTTTTATCAACTTAATTTAAATACAATGTGATCAATTGAATTTAAATCAAAAATCAAAATAAATCCAGAAATTTATGAATAATAAATTTTTTTAATAAGGATGAAACCATGTTCCTCTTCTTGAAACTCAATACTCGCAACGACACCCATAAATGTGAACAAAGTATGAGAAAACATAGAAACCCAAACAGGATTAAGGATCCAACACCACAAGGCATAGATCCAGTAATCAAAAGATGATCCAAGAGTGGAGAAAGAGATATATATGAAGAATTATGAAGAACGCTTACCCAAATATCACCCATGAAAGCAATGATGAATGATCAATAGAGGAATAGATCTATACAGGTTGAAAGTCTCTATGAATAACTGGTGAAGGCTCCATATTGAAGAATGTGAAATTAGAGAGGATGGAATGAAAAATAACCAAGCACATTGCCTCTATTTAGAGGGTTCTATCAGGGCGTTAGATAGTGTGTAATCCTGTTACACACTGTGAATGTTTAAATGTTTAGAACGGAGAAGACATGTCAAATTTGTAGCACCCCTTTAAATTCGGGGTATTACAATATGTGTAACCACTATTCACATTATGTAATGCCTAAGATTTTTAGTTAATTAAATTCCCAGCGTTACATAATAAAAATTGGTCTGAAAATACTTCACTTCGTGTAAAGGGAATTCACGGCATGTTCCCATCACACCATGAACCGTGCTTCAAAGCTTGCACCCGACAGTACTTACACAGTGTGTAACCTAGTAACTCGGTGTGTAATATCCATACAGTTTAAGAAAAATACACTATTTAATGTTGAAAAATCCAAAAAAAATCATACGTTCCCATTATATTTATCCTCTCAATACAAACTCATCCATTACTCAAACAATGAAAAAAGAAACCACGACAAGGTTTAAGAAGTACCAGCCTGAATGGTAATAAGATCTTACAGGTGTCTAAATCCAACCACAACATGAAGATCCACTTAATAAATTTAATATTTCTAAACTTATTCGGTATTAATATTTAGATATAAATTTATGTGTCATAAATTATATCTACTTCCCAAAAAGTGAGAACATAAATATTTCAACCAATGATGAATATAATTGAAGTAAATGATGTATATTACTTTTTATTTAATATATTACAATTCTTCTTATAGTATCCTTTATTACCATGTGTAAAGTAATGAGCCGCATGTTTTTTCTCTCCCTGTTTGTCCTTGGTTTTATAGAAAGATGTTGTAATGTTTTCTCTTTTATCACATTATCATTCTTCTTGTTCACTGTAAGAACTAAAGATTTATCTCTACTAAAATTATTATTAACACGATGAACCATATCCCAAATATATTTTATTAATTTATATATATTGTTTTTTATTGTTCAAAGTTAAACTAGAGTAATAAAGGTGATGTCCATAAGAGAATGGGATATATTGAAATATAATCATTTAATCTAAATCTTAACATAATAAATATTTAAATTGTAAGTAACATATTGATCTCATTAGCACCATCCTAGATTACATATTTAAATTTACACACATATATTATATTAATAATATACTTTTTTTTCAAACATCACTTTCTCCATGAAAACATATTAAAGATGAGACAACATGGTGTAATAATCAATTCCCTCATGTTTATTTAAGAACATATTATACATTGTTCAAAAAATTATGCCATAAACATTAAATACATCATACATGAGTATCTTTTATTGTTATCCCCCTAAAATTATTCCTAAAGTGGATCATCATGTTTTATTTACTCTATCGCAAAAAATTTCCCATCATTTCATAGTACTTTACACAATCACATATACTTCTCATTAAAAGAAATTTTTTGTGAGTACATATTCATTTTCAAATATGGATTCTAATGATTCTATGGTAATTCATTAAATTTTTTTATAACATAAAACTGATAATACTTTTTCTTTAATCTAGATTATAATTTTTTAGAAATTAAATACTTATTAATCTTAAATATATCCAACCATTTTTTTAAAATCCTAAAATTCTTAAACTATTAGATATAGAATATTCAATATCATTAATATTATACTGGGAAATTATAATGGACTATGTATAAATTACCTTTATAAAGGTTTCATTAGAGATTTAGTCATATAATTTGAATGAATAAAGTATATGATTTAGTATATTATTGGTTCTCATTGAGTGGCCAGTTTTTTTTCAAGGAATTGGATTGGAAATTAGTTTCTGAGGGTCCAATATTTTGTATTTTTGGAATCCTTTTGAGGTCTGTTCAAGGGTTTAAATGATTTAGTGTTGTACTAGTGTAGTACCACCAAAATTATAAAATTACAAGTGGACCCAAATAAATAATGGATATTAGTAGGTGTAAAGTGATCTAGGTCGTGTCTTTGGTAGGCTAAGGCTTCAAACGAGTCCCTAGGGTCCTCAAAGCTGGTACCTAGAAGGTTACCTTGTGTTTTTATTGGGGGATATTTTGTTATTTTTCTTTTCTAATCTATTTCTCCTTAATTATCGATCAATATCAAATACTCCAAGACATACGTGAGATCCATTTTTCTCTTCCATTCCCCTTTCCACATGGTCGAATCATAACTAATTTATATTCCAAAATATAAGGTAATTCTCCCTTGACCTATCATATTAAAATTTTCCCCTTAATTTCCACTTTTATAAGGATTATTAGGTATTTTCAGTTGAATATCAAATGATCATGAGTGAATTTATTCTAAATCATGGGGATTCCTCTTCTCAATCTTCAAGGATTCTCATGTAGGTGTATTTCACATTGTTCATCACTATTTTTTAGAGATAATCAAAGTTGGTTTTATTTTAATGGATTCTTGGTTTTTTCATGAAAATAAAGGATAGTGTCTTTAAGACAGTTAGTAATTTTTAATTTTATGATTATTTTTGGATTTTAGGTGTAGTTTTCCTCATTTTTTATAATGGTTTATTCCTCCTTGATTATAATATTAAATTTATTAAATTCATATGATAAAGTATCTTGGTTTAATTTTTTTAGGGGGTATTAGGTGAATTTTTGGAATTGATAAAGATTACCACATTTCATCAATGGTTTTCTTGGCTCATTAGGTGATCCTATGGCTATTTTGGCAATATTCCTTCCTGTAGTATTATTTTCTATATAGATAAAAAAATTAATTTTATTTTTAATATATAAATACATTATTTTGAACTGTATTTTTATATGATGGGTTAAATATATTCAATAGTGTTTTTTTAGATTTACGTAAATATATAATTCTATATACTAGTTCATAAGTTTTTTGTCACAAATTTTTAAGGTATTTTAGATCCCATGAAATAAATGATAATTATTCATAAATTTCCCTTGATATGTTGGTCGGGTAATTCATGTACAGTTTATGTCACTAAGACTTATTTTCCATAATATAATAGAGATATACCTTTATATTAATCATGGTAATAATTAAATATCTATTTTTTCATTGGTCTCAACATATCTTGATGTACACTTAAAAGATAATATTTTCTCCTTAGTATAAACCTCCTTTGTTTCTTATATATACATTAGGTGAACATTATTGAGTATCACTGGTAACATATAATATAAATTAATTATTCTAATTCAACATGAATGAAATGTAAGTTAATAAACCATAATGGACCTATGTTTTAGAGTGTCATTTTTACTTGATGTGGTGGTTAGGTTTATAATGTGGAAGGAGGTGATTTAATCTAAAATTAAATATTGTTTTATTTATTATATAAACTCAAAAAGTAAAAATAACCATGGTTTCATCTTAGTGTTTTTTGGTGTGGAAAATTTTAGGAGATTTTTTGTTTTGAAAACGTTTTCCTCTAAAACCAATTCTATTATTGGATTTAAGTCCACAATTATTATTCTTTTAAATGTTCTTCCAAGACATGTCTTTAAAATGACTTATCTTCCCACATTTGAAACGTGGTCTCTTAAATAAAATTAAGGTGATGTAAATTGACATATTTAAATCTTATGAAATCTGATAAATTATAAAATGATACCTTGAACCTACACATAAATATGTGATAATATCTTAAAATATCATTCATATAGTATAAAAATTTACTTGACTATGTAAACCTAAGAACATGAACTTATATGCTTGAATTTAGTACCACATTTGGTAATTGTACATGATGTTCATGTTATTGCAGTAAATTCCATACTTCCTTAATTGGAATATTACTTTAATATTTTTGGAGTTAATTATTTCAGACATAAGTGGTTTTATTGGTCCAAGACTAACATGTTTGACTATTAATGTGTTATATTATAATTATAAAATGGATTTCTCATTTTCTATTCTTGTAACATATTTATACGGATTTCATGCTCATCTAAATTATATAGTTGGACATATTAATCATGGAAAAAAAATTATATTGTGACAATAATTTCATTAAATTTTTATAAAAATCCTAACAAATGGTATTATTATTTAGGTTTTTCTAGATAATGGTAATTTTTTCTATATATGTCATGATAGAAGGGGTGGGGAAATTTTTTGGGATTCTGAAACACGTCTACTATTTATTATGGATAATTTCAATTAATTGACAACTATAGTATATAGATTATGTTATATATTTATATTATAAACTGTTAAATAATATATTTTGGCCATTGATGTAAAATATTTAATGGGATTACATTTTCCATTAATTTTATTATACCCCTTTTCCATATCCTCGAATGTGATATGTATCTACACTATCTTAACTCTATTATACATGACTCCCTATAACCCCATATGGGATGAGTGTGTCGCCTAACATCCATAAAAGGAATATGTGGTTCACCCAATCTTTAGTTAGGTTAATCTATATATGTGGTTGTCGGCTAGATGTATGTAATGCAATTATAAACCCTCTAGGTATAAGAAGTTAAAATCTAAAGTTATTATGGTTATTTTTTTTTGTACACAATTGATTTTTCTCTCCCTTATTTATAGTATGTTGTTACACCCTTCGTATTTCTATAAAAACATTTTATATTATTATAAAAATGAGTATATTGGATTATTAATAAACCCATTCTCATTATTGTTTTCAGACATCATTGATTGATCCTTAATAATCATTTTATGCTCATACCATTCATGTAAACCTCGGTGGTCTTGCAACATTTAATATTTCCTTCCTTTTCAAGTTCTTATATGTACACTAGTAACTATTGGGTCCCTGGGGATAATATCCACTATTTTACATGTAAGTGAGATCAGCTACCACATCAATTTTAGAGTTGATAGGGATGGTTGGAGGCCATTTTTAGTAAATTACATATTATTATGACTTTCATATCGTAGACCCTACTTGGTTACGACACACTTTATTCTCTTTTTATGAAATATCTAACGTATATATATATATTATATGAATTAATTTATAGAGAGTTTGGACTTCTCACATACATTTTGATTCTTAGTGACTTGGATGATTTTAGGCTTATATTTGTCATTCCCACCATATATATGAGTCATCATAGCTTTTTTTAAGAATCTGGTTATGAAATTAAATTATAACGTGATTGGTAAATCATTCCAAAACCGTTATATTGACACTCAAAGTGCTATTCGCCATCCCCCATGGATTGATGAGTCCTCTTGTGGTAATAATGTATGTTATTTGGTTATCATTTAGGAATTTAGGTCACAAACACTCTAAAGTGGTATTATAGTGATATTGGGATTTAATTGATTTTTATTTATCTTAAACTACGTATAGTACTATAATGACTTGAGATGTAACCCATAAAAAGTCATCATGAACCACATTATGGTGGAATCTCATGTTACAAAAGGCATCATAGAATTTAGTTATCAATATAGGTTAAGCGATGTTGTCATTAGTTTGTCTCGGGTATGATGAAATGGAACATGATACATTCTTGTATGACTCGCCTAATAGTCAACCTGTATTTTAGCTTCATGCATCATGTAAGGTTTCTATAGGTTGGAACAAGGGGAAATCCGTCATGTGTCTCCTAATTTTTAGTGTTAATTTTATTATAGTTGGAACCAATAGAGGTTCATATTAAATAAAACATAATATATATATAGTTGTTTCATATCTATATGTACTTGTAATTATTTGATCAATCTGAAAAAAAATTGATTCATTTGATTATGGTGTACATTTGATTGTCACTCATAGAAAATATTTCTTGTTTAATTTTTCATCCATTGAAGCATGCCATTATTTTCAGGTAATATTTTTACAATCGATAATTTCTCATGTATTCTGATTATATTTTTTCACTAAACTTGATTCCTAATTCTATATTATTATTGTTTGCAGGGAATGGATTTTATTTTTAGCCACTTTAATAAACTACTTTTAGTCGCGCTATTTGTTTTTAAAAATCACTATATTTTAAATCATGTTGATATTTTTCAAGTGAGATTGTTATTAATCCATTTTTTATTATTGTGTATCAAGAAATGTTCTTTAAATTGATGTTGTAAAACATTCTTGTCACTAATTTTTAATCCAGATAATGGGTAAAAAATTTCATTTGGCCTCTGTAACTATTGGGAGACTGTTAATTTCATTAATTAAATGATGTATTTTTGTAAAATTAGGTTTAATAAAATAGATAAATTGACTTAATCTAATTTTATTTTAAATGGGTTTTTATTCCAAAAAGTAATTATATTTACATTAAAATTGGTTTTTCCAATTTGTAATTTTAGTTTGGGTCTTAAATTGGGATGATAGTTGGTGAGAAATTATATTACTTTCTCTTATGATTACATTGGGAATGAATTTTTTAGAATGTAATGGTCTTTTTTAAATTATTATAGACAATTGATTTTTTAATATAATTATATTTTTGATTAAAAATATAATTAAAATTCAATATATGTTTGATTTATAAAGAAACAACTAAAAAAATCTATTTTTATTAAACAAAATATATTGTGGATAAGGGTTTTACCTAAAATGATGTTTTATAATGACTTGATTATGTAAAATAAACTGTTTTTATAATTGATTCTATTTTTTTAAAATAAATAATGGTATATTGTAAACCCCCTAATATATATATATGAATTTTCGAAATAAAAAATAAATTTATATTTAGGAAAAGACACACCTATAGAACCTTATTGTGGGGAGTACGTCAGTTTTCCTTTTGTATGGTTAGTGGTATCTAAAGAGTTGAAGTCTAATGGTCATCCAGTTTTTTCTTTGGTTTTAAGAGTAACTATTTAAAATTATTATGGAAATTATGAGGATTTTTTAGAGTTTTATATATTCGTATTACATTTATTTATTGGTATTTAGTGGTATTTATTCTTACTGATTTGTAATTTCATTGGTTTTTAGTGATTTGGGTTAGTTTTGAGAGATTTATATTAGATAAGAGAAGTATTTTTTGAGATATTATTTAAGGTGTATTCTGGTTCATATTTTAGATTCATGGTTTTATGTTGGTGATTTGGAATCCAATATTTATTATCATTGGTGTTTTGATGAAAATTAGATTTTTCTAATTGAGGATTTAGTTGATTCCTTAGTTTATATATTGGGAACAAAAATGTAATATGTATTTATTTGAGAGTCTATTGGGACTTCTCAAGGATGATAAGTCTCATGGTGGGAATTTCTTAGAAGATTGTGTCTCAATTACCTTGATTAAGCATTCATAAATGTATTAAACAAGGAATTATAATCCCCAATGTAAGGGTTTTTTTTGAATTTCTAATTATGATACTGGGGTTATTTCTTATATGATGATTAAAATTTGAAATTTAATATCCTAAGGTGAATTAATACCAATATTTGGATGATACATGGGGTTTGTAAAAGGTTTTATATGTTCATGTAAGGTACAATAATTTTTAAACCTAATGTCAAAGTCTATAGGTTACAACAAGAACACATCGAGTTGGGTAGTGGCCCTTATGGTTTCCAGTATCCACTGTGTACCTAGTGGATCCGCACTCCTTATCTGTAAAAATGAATACGGGGTTATAGTGGGGGTTATTTGTATTTTAAATTATTTTTTTCTATTTCTCCTTCATTACTTCTCCATTTACCACACAAAATATTATCCATACACTATTTCCCTTCCATGGCCATTTCAGTTCCCACTATCCCCTTGTTGTCACTTTTAATTATGGTGGATTTATTGGTGATTTTAGTACCAAAATTTAGAGTATCTGTTTATTATATATTCTTATTACATATTGTAACAATAATTTCTGATTTCCCAATGATGGATATAGAATTTGAGTTTAATTTCACAAGATCAAGACAGAATTCATCCTAATCATTGGGGATTATAATTATATTTTATTAAAGATACTTTTGTGGGTGTATTCCTTAAAACAAATTACCATTTTGATTGAATAAAATTGTGCAAGATTTTTTAGGGGATTATTGGGTTTATGGTGAAATAAGATAACATTATCGTGGAATTATTTAAGGACTTAGTCTATGGAATTCATGGGTAGATTTTAGGTGTTGTTAGTCTAGGATTTCATCAAGGTTTATTCATCCTTGATTATGATATTTAATTTATATAATTATTTTGGTGTGTTATCTTGGATTAATATTTTCTAGGGTATATTAAGTGATCATTTCAAATTGGTGAATCTTACTTTAATTAATTTTAGATATTCTCAACCGACGGAGTGATCCACTACCTATTCCTTTTATATCACTATATAATGTTTTTATAAATTAATAAATAATAGTAATTATATTTTGACGATATAAATGAATGGGTTTAGGAAATATTTTTTTATTATTGGTGAAATTTATTATATAGGTATCTTTTCCTTTGTAAATGTAATTTCCTATCGACCAGTTTTTGAGGTGGTCTTCACAATAATAGTTTGAGACTTTTATCACAAGAAATCATTGATATTGTTTTGTCTAATTTACCTTCATATGTAATATAGATAACCTATATATTGGTATTTCCATTAAGACCAAGTTCAAAAATATAGTGGGCACATATTTTATTATTAATTATGGTTAGAAATTGAAGTCCACTGTGTGCCATTGGTCTCAAACCTACTTTTGGACAACTTATAATAAAAGAGTCTATCCATGGTATAAACCTCCTAAAATTATTATAAGTACATTAGGTAAAACATATTGAGTCTCACCCATATTATATAATTTAAATCAGATATTCCCAATTAAACAAATAAATTATAAGATAAGGATTCACATTTAACCTATGGTTAAAAGATTGATTCAATGGTGATGTGGTAGATGGATTGATGAGCCAAAAAGAGGTGACATAATCCAAAAGAAAAAATAGATTTAATATACATCAAAACTAAAAACATAAAAGTTGAAACATTTTTTAATAATATTTTAAGGTGTAGAAAAGTTTAAGAAAACCCAGGTTTTGAAAATTGTATCCTCCGAAAATAATTTCCCAATTATATTTCAATCCTTCTGTATTTTTATTTTAAATTTTTTTCAAAAACATGTTCTAAATGTAATTTATTTTCCCCATTTTTAAACATGGTAACTAAAATACAATTATTGGTAGTTCATGTTTCTTATTTAAATTTTCAAATATAGAGTGTTTTTTGAAATGAGACCTTGAACTTTCACATCGGTGTTACATATTATTTTGAAAAGTTTCCCCTATAATATAAGTTATGTCATTACCATGATAATCCAAACCCCACCACAAATATATCTCAATTTAATACCATGTTTGGGTTTTCAAAAACAATGAAAATTTATTATATCTAATGAAATACTTCCATAAAATGAATATTTATAAAATATTATAAAATTTGAGTATGTCACAGCCATGTGGTTTTGTTTGGCCAAAAATAAAATATTAGAAAGATTACATGTCATATTATAATTTTGAAATTTATTTCTTTTTTATATTCTTGGAAACATTAGTCTGGGATTCAAAAAATTTGTAAATTTTATAATTGAAAATTTTGATCAAGGATAATGTTTTATGTTATAAAAAGTGTTTTGTTATCTTATTGTACAAATCATGAAAATTAATATATTATTTATGTTTTCAAGATCATGGAAATTGTTTTGATAAATAGAGAGCATTATATAAGGGAGTAAAACAATATTTGGAATTTGAAACCTATAAAATATTTATCATAGAGGTTGGTCATTTCTTGATTGGCACATCATGTATAAGTTGTTATATTTTTCTATTAGAAATTTTTGGATTTTTTTATGTTGAAAGAGTTGAATTTTGAAAGCATTCATATTTTCACAAAGATTCTATTGTAATTAATTTTTAAAGAGAATACATGATTAAGGTATTGACATGTTTGTAATGCGATCAACAAGATATATCTTATGATATATGGGGAATAAATGATGGTATTGACATGCTTGGTTGATGACATTTCTAGTAATCATTTTTCTTATACTATGAGGTTGGATAAAAGTATTTTGTATAATCCTAAATATTTTAAATGGATTATGTTTGACATAAGATAATATTTTTTAAGGATATAACCTTTTATTTGATATTATTTCTATAATGTTATAATAGTGTAGTTTTAAAAAAAGGACAACCCGTAGGACGAGCGACAACCCATCACGTTAGACAAGGTTGTGGGAATCGAACCCAAAACCGAAGTGCGAAAGTACTTTATCACCTACCACTGACCTACAAGAAGACCTTGGTTAGTAGAATCTAGTTTTATTTTATTAAGAACCATGATAGATGAAGTATAAGTCCATTTTTGGAACCATATAAGATTAATCTCAACCTAAGATTTACTTATGTATATACCTTTTTCTAACCTTATGTTTGAGACATATAGAATGACCTATCATTATATCGCATGATTTTCTAACACTTCACTAAAGACAAATTCAACTTTATTTATTTACGATATGAAGTGGAAATTGTTCAAGGCACAAACAACAGGGAGATTGTACCAAAATCATGTATGTATTTCTTTTAATTCAAAAATTATTCAGCATTAGGTAAATGATCTTGATAACAAAAAATGTTGTCCTAATGCCCTCATATCTTATAAATCAGATGGTACGTTAGATCTTCACAAATTTATATATTCGTGTTTGTTGGCATTTTCAAAGCCATGTTCTCTACCACTCATCATCCAGACATGATGGTTAGATTTCTCTTTAATGTCCATATTTTCACCTATATTATCCTATGTAGGAACCCAGTGATGAGTTACTTTGGGTATCCATTATGTTTCTAACTTTCCTTTTTAAAATTATGATTTATTATTCCTTTTTATGATGTGAGTTTCTATGAAAGAATCTTTCACGTAGAAAACCATTTATAACCCTGACGAATTTCGAGGGAGAAATTCATTTTAAGGGGGTAGAATGTAACACCCCAAGATTTTATGAGAATTATTCTTTTTAATTTATTTTATGTCTTCTGTTGTACACCTCACCAAGATTATCTTGCGATATATGCAACACCGCACTATCTTGTAGTATACGCCACACTATTCATGGCTTGGGATGCACACAATTTCAAGTTATTTTGAATAAAATTCATTTTACACAACTCCAAGAATATATTTTGATCAATGTATAACTAAACTATATTTTTAGTATTTTATATGAAACATCAAAGGAATCTTTCCCTACACACAACTCTGACTTTTCTTGCATTACATGCAAGAGTGACCTTCCTCAATAGCGTGTGTTGTACGCAATACTGAGTTTCACTAAACAATAATATATTGTTATAGCATTATTATGAACTATCTGTTATGAATAGTATTAATTTTATTTTTAATTTTATAACATTATAAATAATCTTACACATTTTTTGGAATGAGGTTTGAGAACAAAATCAATTTTCCAGATAAAAGAAGTATTTTAAAAAATATATAGTTTTTCCGCCTTTTGATGGCGCACCCATTTTAAATCTAATTTTTGAAAAGTTTAAAAGTTCAATTTTACAATATAAACTTTTTATTTTAAATAAAGATATAAAAAATTTCATTTGATAAGGTTTTGATATTTTTCTGACAATTTTCTTATTTTGATGAATAGTAAAAACACGCTAAATTTTACATAAAAATAACTTTTTTTCATCGAGGTAATTTATATGGTTAAATTATAATAGTAAATTGTTTTAAAGTATAAATAGAATATATTTTTACCATTTAATATAATTTACGTCATTATCATTAATTTTACATTGAATTCATGGGTAAAAACAATTCAATCATTGACAATGTTTTAACTTTTAAAACCCATTTTCATAACAATGGGATTAATATTAAATTAATTACTGTATCTTATGTGTTTTGAATTTTGAAAAATGGATTACATATTTGGATTAAGTGGGTCCAAATTATGTTAATATGTTACTTTTATTTTTTTGATGTTATTAATAGTAACTACGGTAATTTTTATTTACTACAGTTAAAGGTAAATCGGGTAATTAAGGGTAAAATTAAGATTATAAAATTACCCTAAGACCTGTCGAAATTTTATTGGAAAAATAAAAGTCGACCCACATCACTTAAGGGTCCGAATATATTTATTTTATGGACTTTTGATCATGAAAATGATATAATTATTATTAAAACGAATGAAAATGACAACATGTCACACTCTTATATCTTATAAGTGTAATAATTTTAATTTAGTGATAAACCTCATAAAACATCTAATATAAATAGTCTCTATAAAGATATTAATATTATATACATCATCATAATTTATTTTGTATTTTTATGGTTTATATAATTATCATTAATGATGACACAATAGTGATGTAGAAATGATTTTATAGATTGAAATATCAAATAAATGGTTTTCAAAATATTAAAATAAATATTATATGAACTACTTAATGTTATCCAAAAATTTTATAGATGCATATGACATGTTAGGAGTCTATTAAAGTTTTTGGTTCGAATATATCCTCTATGTGGATTTTATTTAAATTCAAATAAATGAATAGTGTCAAACTTGACACTATTGTTATTTTATAAAAATAACATATTATAAAAATGTTTAAAAATCACAAAAATATTTAAAAATTATAAATTGAAATTTATTTGGTCTAAAATTTCATAAAGTATCCAATTATGGACAATTCACAACACATAAGTAATTATTTATAACAATTTAAAATATATAATATTATTACAACAAATAAAATTAAATAGATTAAATAAGGATAAATCAAGTTGATAATGTTTAAAATAAATTACCAACATGTCTAAATATTATTTGATGATGATATTACAACCCTGTCTCATCAAATATTCATATTTGAGTCATTTTTGGAGGTTTTACATGGGGTTTGAGTTTATTATAAATTAATATTTTAGAGGTTTCCAAAAGAGCTCCTCTCCTCACTTATAAAAAGGAACCTCCTCCCTCTCCTCCTCACACCACTTTGAGCCTTCAATCTCAAAATAAACCTGACCATTTATCTTCTTCACTTCCCTAGAAACATTCTATAGTCCTCTTTTTCTTCAAAGACCAAATTTAGTTCCCTAAGAGGAGGTTTAGAAGAGGCGCGTCGAAAAAGAGGTAATATCCTTTACCAATTTTTAAAGTTCATTTCTTCTTACACTTCCTCTTCTTTTGTTGAATCATAGTAAAGTAATAAAATCAGTGTCACTAATATACATATAAGTTATTATAAATATGAAACAACCATATTTCACCTTCTACCCATCATACGGAAAATGAAATCACTATGCATGCGTATGTACGGAATATCGTCTCGACGTCGTGGTGTAATATGTTTTTCCACCACCACCTTAAATGGATGAGTATAATGGTGTAAATAATTACTATATATGGTTATTATAATGTGATACTAATTTTGAGATATTATATCATCCACTCTAATTCCATTCAATAATTATGGGAATGATATCATCGCTCGTGTGTACGTACGGATTATCGTCTCCACGACGCGATGAGATTCATTTTCCAAGTCAACCATTAAAGAATGATGATAAAGTATATATAATAAATAATCATGAAATATATGACATATTAATGATACTGTATTTATTTATATGTTATTTACTTACTTCCATTCAATTTAATAAGGAAATGAAAAAATTGTTCATGCGTACGTACGACCTACCGTCTCCATGAACGGTGTATTTCTTTCCATTTATCGGTCCATTATATATATGTATATTATGAATATATATTATATATAAATCATGTTTTACATTCTGGAAGTAATTAATAATGATCTAAGTAATCATATTAATAATTACAAGTCAAAACACAAATGATAAATGGAACGATTTTTCCCAAAACGCTACTTTAACATGGAATTGACAAATGAACGGGTAATATAATGTCGTAAGTGAATCATATATGATATCGTAAATATTTTTTTGGTTCTGTTACAAGTTAATAATATTTTTAAACCCACTATTTAGGAGTCTCAGACACATATGGAAGAAATTGGACCCAAGGTAAGCGATAATTTTGCAATCTCATTTTTATCCGAGATTGTATATACTTATGTTTTTACTGGGGTATATTTTTCATCTATGTCCATAAAATGTTTTTCATAAAGTGTATAATATTATTCCATGTATTCTTAAAGTATTTTTTACCCCCTTTTACTTTTACATTGTTTTATGGAAGGAATCATTCTTTTGTTTACCATATATGGTACTTTTTGACTTTTCCATTAAAAGTACGAGGAGAATGTTTTTATAACTTATATGGAATGAACGAATTTTTACAGTTTCATAATGCCTTATTTTCATGAAGCATACTATAAAAGATTTCATGATTATTTTCAACAAAATCCTTTTCTTTTAAAATATCATGGCATTTTGTTAAAAGAACATGATTTTGAAGAAGAAAGGATATTTTTCTCAAGAATTCATTTCAAGTGTTTTATCAAAACCATTTCCCATATAAGATGACATTATTTAATATGTTTATATTTCAAGTATAATGTATATATTTTTTACATGGTTTTATTTTTCTTATTATGAAATGATATCCATTTATTTTATATGGATTATGTTATGATGGGATGGTGTTATCAAACCCATTTTATTTGTGGGGTTATGATGAATGATTTATGTTTATTTTGTGGCACATGAAAGAATGATTTCATTATGAGATGGGTGAGACCTATATCTCCCTCCAATGCATTGGGTAAATATTTATATCTCATGAGATAGACATGGCTGGAATGGAAAGTAAATCTGATTCGGTAATACATGGCTGGAACAAAAAGTAAAACTGGTTCAGTAATGGACTTTGTCCACTATAATGGTCTTGGCAGCAATGCCTTGGATATTATGGAAATAATATCATGTGCTTAATGGTTTTCCATAATTCCATGTTTTTTCCCATGTTATTTATCATTATTAATGTTCCTTTATGATCTATGCCATATACACTACCAAGATTTATGTCATTACTCATGATTTGGATGTTTTATGTTCATGTTCTTACGTTCAAATGTTTAGGGATTGTTTTATGTTCTCTATGTTTACCCTTACTAAGCATTTGAGCTCACCATTTTTATGTTTTCATTTCCCCAAGATATAAAGAAATGTTTTAGGTAAGAAATCCATAGTGGATGATCTTTATGGGAGATGTTGATGATCTTTCACCATGATTAGAATATTATGTTCCGAGTTTCCTATGAAAATAAAATAATATGGTATTTGGGCATTTGTTTGTGTCATTTATTAGGTATTCCACAAAAGTAATGTAATGTCCATGTATGTCAAGATTTGGGTCTCTACAAACATTATGTTACAAAATCCACACCATAATAAATTTCTATCCCTAGAATGATTACGAAGGTGGATACATGAAAACAATGAGTCCACTACTCTCTCATCAATGCCTGAAGTTCCCCTATCTCATTACTATTAGAATCATGCTTCAATAACACGTGAACCAAATGTATTTTCATCCAATGAAGTATGTTGGTCTCAAAAACAACTATCTAGATTGTCCACATATTCAAAGATAAATCAAATTCAATGTCAATATAACTCTAGCTCAAAACATGAGATGGATCGGATAGATACTTTCTCAACTGCGATACATGGAACATGTAGTGTATCGACGTCACCTATGGTGGAAGTGATAAATGGAAAGAAACTTTTCCCACCTGATCAACAACATTTAAAGGTCCCAAAAAACAATAAGTAATATTCCCTTGCCTCCCAAGCTATCAATTCCCCAACCGGGGTGAAACATTATAGAACACATGGTCACCAATAGATAATTCGAAAGACCTACAGTGAATATCATCATTAGACTTATATAGTATATGTGATGTTAACATACATTGAGGAATGAACTGAATATTTTTTGTCATCTCTTGCACCGAATATTGTCCAACCAAGGAACACTCACCAAACTCTGACCAACACAATGGATATTTACAATTTCATTAATACAATGCCTCAAAATATTTCATTCTGATCATTGGTGGGTAATTATTATTATAATACCACTCAACCGGCCCCAAGTGATCATCGCAAGACCCATCAATGTGAGAAAACATGCATAAATAACATCCTAAAGAATCTATATAGCTCTTTCTATATGAGCATATGACTGTGGATGGTAGGCCATTTTCAAATGAACCTGATATCCCAGTGCCTCCTAAAGCCCTCCCCAAAATTGAGAAGTAAATTGAAATTCCCTATCAGAGACTATAGTATATGGAACATCATGTAAATGGTTAATATATTTCACATAGAGATTCCCAAACTCCTCAACTATGGTTATCTGCTGAATGGTTATAACATGAGACGACTTGGTCATCCTGTAGATCACAACCCAAATCGAATTCTTCTTTCTCTATGTATTAGGAAACCAACACACATATTCCATATATATTTCATCCCACTTCCATGTAGGAATAGTAAATGGATAATTTAGTCCCAAAGGTTTATAGTGTATGGATTTCACCTGTTAGAATGTGTAGTGATGGGAAACAATCTTATTAATGCCTTATCTCATAATAGACCATGAGAACTACCGCTGAATTTCATAGAAAATCATAGTGGTTCTAGGGTTCATATCCAACTGAGAATTATGGAAATATCCCATTACAGCCTTTCTTGCTACCAATGTCACAACCAATCAATTTCAATAGTATATAACACCATTTTTGGATAATTACCACTAGGAAACATTATTCCCACAATAAAGGGAGTCTCTAATGCTATGGAAATCATTATCATGCTCCTAATAATGAAGAATCATCTCAATAATAGAATATATCGATTGAATGTTAGATAAAGAAACAATAACCCCTTTCTCCTGAACACCAATATTAAAATATGAAAATACAGCAATCAAATTCCACTCTTCCAAAGAATATTTCACAATCTGGGTTGGAATTTTCCTAATTAATTCATTTGTAATGACATTCCCTTTCCCCGGGGTATAAGTGATGTCAAAGTTGAAAAACTATAGGAACTACACCCAAAACCAATAGTAAAGAATCAAATTATTTTGAGATAAGATAAACCATAGGATTTGTTTTTTTAGAAAATTTGGTAAAGCTTTCTCCATAATTGAAATTACACTAACTATTAAGCATGTGCATCACCACTACATGTTCAAGATCATGGATAAGATAATTCTTCTTCTGTGGCCTAAGATGAAGAGATACATAAACAACTACATTTCTTACCTATATATGAATGCAGGCCAAGAATGAACTTGATTCATAAAAAAATCTCATAGCCTTGCCAGACCTCTAGAAGATTGAATACTGGAGTAGTAGTCAAATGAATTTCTAACACAACAAAGTAATTCTGGAATTTATGATCCCAAGAAAACATCACCTCTTCTGTGTCACAATAGTAATAATGTGAAATCCCAAGTAATTAATGAATAATATATATTCTTATCAATTTCTATTCATGAATTATATAGTGTTTTAAAGTCTTAAAATTAGAATAAATCCAATCTTAAGCATGGAATACACTAATATTTTTAAAAGATTGTTTTACTGCCTTTTGATGGAAAAAATTTTTTAAATCAAACTTTTGAAAATTTTATAAGATCTATTTTTCAAAATAAACTTATTATTTATTATTGGGAAATTTAAAATTTTCATTGGATAATTTTTTGGTAATTTTCTGACAATGTTCATTTTTTAATGAATACTGAAAAATACTGCATTTTACATCAAAACTGCATTTTCATCTAATTAAATTATATTTTTATATTATCTTTTTAATTGGATTTAAAGTTTAAATAGAATATATTTTTTCCATTTAATCCAATGGTGGTCATTTTGATTAATTTCACATTGGAATTGGGAATAAACAAGTTCCAAACGTTTCATTAATATTATTTCTAAAAAACCCGCTATTTGTTTTGACAATGGGAATTATTTTTAAATTAATAATTGAAATTTATGTGTTTGGAATTTGGTAAAATGGATTATATATTTGGATTCATAAGGACAAAATTATTTAATCAAGACTCTTTTGTTTTTAGACATTATGAATAGTAATGACGGTAATTATCATTAATTATCTTGATTAATTAGTAATCAGGTAGTTAAGGATAATAAAATAATATCATAATAATAACAAATTACCACAACATGTGTCCTAATGCTACTGGTTGTGTCATGGCCGACCATGGTATGCCTTGTGCCAAACTTGGAGACCCCATGGAATCACATTTGTGTGATAATGACTTTTTATCTTTTTATTTTTAAAGAAAGTTAAATATAACAAAGAATGTATCACCTGAGTAAAACATTTTTAATTTTTTCTAAATAAATGATCTATTGGACTATAAATAGTAATTGGAATGCTAAAAATATTTCCTACATCATAGTAATTGTTTTATAATTTTTAGAAATTAAATAAGTTAAATTATTTATGACATCGTGATGATGAAGCGATTACCTCATTAATGAATGATTTAAATAAAATGAAAAGATAATGTAACATTTAAGACATACACTTGTCAAAGACCTATTGGATGAGTATATTTCGAAACCTTATCACCTTATCCTCGAAACAAATCAATGAGGGACCATTAAAATCTGAAACACATTAGAAAATAAAGCAATATTTTATACCTTTCCAAGAGTGCCCCTCCTCTCCTCTTATAAAAGGCCCACACCTCTACCTCCTTACCCACACCACTCAAGCCTTTGGATCGGCCAAGCTCTGCTCATTTTGTCTCTTGTCATCCTAGAAGCCTTACCTTAGGTAGAAATCTCTTCAGGAAACCCTTTTGTTTCAAACCAAAGGGAGTTACCCGATTCAAAGGTAAAGTATTCTCTAATGCTATTTTGTTTTATTTTGCTTCTCCAACCCCCCTAAACTCTTTTTATTCATTTAGTTTTTAACAACACCAATATCTTCCATATACTAGGATGTTTTTATAATAAGGATTCTAGATACACTTACACACACCATCATCTAATGGTTAATGAACATACCGTTTCCGTGGATGGCGAATTTCTGCCTCACGAAACGATGATTGTTCAATATTCTTCTAACACCTTCAAAGTTGGCCATTAAGATGTCACTATTTTTATATATGATATATAATATGTTTATGTTTTCCTTAAGCTTTAGTATTTTTCATTTATGCCATACCATTATGTTTTCCATTATGGGTAAACGCAATATCTTTATTTTAGGAAGTGTGGACTACCACCCCCTCAAAGTGATATGATTCGATAATGACATATGTGGGATGTATAAAGGATAGAGTTAATGATATTATATATTATATTATACTAGAATTATAATATATCTTTATGTAATTATTATTTAATTCCATTAAATACGAAATATAAATGAAAGTAGCGTTCATGCGTACGTACGGCTTACCGTCTCCATGAATAGTGCATTTGATTTTTTTCCTCTAAATGTTATGTAATATTATAAATTAATGAATATAATGGATATATATTATATATATGATATCTAAATCATGAATATAATTCTGGATATAATGGATATTTTACAACATGAACAACTTGTAATTATAAAGAGTTTATTTTTTACTCAAGTACCAATGATCTACAAAATGAACATTATTAACTTAAATAATTACATAGTGTTCATGACATGGTAATAAGTGATATAAAAGGAATAATGAACTTGAAAAAGGTTCTCAAAAATGTATAAATTAACTCAGGTTTATTATTCAGGAGGTTAAAGAACGATCGAGTCAAGTCGGACCCGAGGTAAGGGACTTCGTCTCAATCTCCTTTCATTGAGGCATATTACATTTTATAAAAAAATGTTCTTTTATACGGTGTATAAAACCCTTTGAATTTTATGTTTATTCAAAAGGAATCTTTTTATACGAAGTGTTTACTAAATGACAAAAGGGAATGTTTTTTTGTCGTATGTATGCGGTGACAATGACTTCTCCACCACCGTGACCATTATTTGAGTTTTGGCTTCCTTTACAAGCCATAACTTTTTTTGAATGAAAAATAAATACCATGTTTTACTTTTATTTTATATTGGTATTGAAAATGGTTTTCATAATTTTTTTATATCAATGTGTTGTATTGATATCTTGTGATTGAAAAGTGGAAATGTTATGTTTCCTTTATGCATGTTTTATGTGATACGATTATGTTATGGTTTTTGGGCATTGTTATGAAGATGGGTGGTTCCATGATAAAATAAGGGCAGGTGAGCCCGATATAGCTCTCCAATGCATTGGGTAACACGATGGAGTTAAACTTTAAGGTTTCTCCGAAAAGATTTAGGGAATATACTGTGATGGGTATTCCAAACGTAACCATGAGGGTTACTCCCTACGTAAGAATGTTATGAATGCAACAAATTACATTTATGTCATATGATTTCTATTATTTACTCATGATTTGATGAGGTATGTTAAAGTGATTATGTTTTATGAGTAAAGTATGATTTCATACATGGATAAATGCTTTCATTTCATACATTTATATCCCTTACTGAGCTTTTTATGGTCATCCCATGTTTTTGAAATGTTTTTCACAAGTCAAGGGAAAGGTACATGATGTGATGATAGTGTCAAGGAAGTGTCAAGAAAGAATCCATGTTTTATTTTAAATATGTTTTCGTTGATGGAAAAAATGAGTACTATCTTTTATGTAACCAATTTGTTTAAATGCGGAATGTAATGCATGTTTTATGATATAATTCTCTAGAACTCTAAACCTGAAAATATCCTCAATGTGTATTCTTTAAGTAACTCAAGATTAAGTAATTTTTAAGGTTGGGGCCTTATAGTTGGTATCAGTGGTTGGTTTTGATAAATTTAGGAGTAATAATTCTATTAAATGATTATCCAAAAATATATTTTTTTATGGTCAAATTTAAATGATATAGAATTTGAAGATTACCATGTTTCTTCATATAAGACATGTTTGTTCAGAATGGTTTTCCTCAGAGGAAACCGAGAAGCAGTGCTATGAAGGCATACAAAAGGAAATGAACTTCCGAATCAGAATCCTGAGATAGTCGGAATAGGAACTGAACAGTTTGTTGCAGTAATGGCGCAGTTGGCTCAAGCGATAAATGGTGGTGGTATCCATGCACAAGATCATCCAGATCAACCGCAGAGGAACATGTTAGTGGTGGAACATTTCATAAGGCAACATCCCCCATCATTTAGAGGATCATCATACCCTATGCTAGCTGAAGGGTGTATTAAAGTACTGGAGAAGATTTTCGATTCATGGGGTGTTCAGAAAATCAAAAAGTTATTCTAGCTATTTACCGTTTGGAGGGTGAAGCAGATCAGTGGTGGTCGATGGTTAAAAATATCAGGGACACTGATGAGATTGATGCTCTCGACTGGGATGAATTCAAAGGTATGTTTCTTGAGAAGTATCTTCCTAAGGCTATTCGGCATAGGATGGAAAAAATTTCCTAGAATTGAGGAAAGAGGAAGACTCAGTGGCTGCCTATGAAGAAATGTTCACTCGATTGGCAAGGTATGCTCCAAATTTTATCCGAGACCTTGATTCTAAAATCAATCGTTTTTACTCAGAATTAAAGCCAAAATATCGAAGGGCTTTAGCTTCTCACGAGTTCAAGAGTTATGAAAAGCTTTGTCGATGTGCTAAGAAGGTGGAAATGGAGTTTTCTGATGATCAAGTGTTCTATAACAACCAGCAGAAGAAGAGACCAAGGTGGTAGGAGAAAGGAAAGAATTATTCAAAAAGATCTGACGATAAGAAAACTAAGTTTCCAGTTTCTGATAAATGTGATAAAAGGCATGCTGGGGAATGTCTTCTAAATTATAAAAAGTGCTACCGATGTGGTAATAGGGGACATAAGGCCCGTGATTGCACTGAAAAAGATCAGGGTGATGGTAAGACCAAATTTGATTTACAGTTAGTGAAATGTTTTAAGTGCAATGAGATGGGTCACTATACAAATGAGTGTCCGACAGAGAGCTCAAGGGATGGGAAGCAGTTAGACTACAAGCAGAAAGGGGCGGTGAAATCATTTTCAACTACTTCAGTAGGTGTCGGGAAATCAAAGGAAGTTGTATCAAGTACTTTGTTTATTTTTTCAGATTACGCCAGTGTGTTGTTTAATTCAGGGTCTACACATTCTTTCATCTATGAAAACATTTCTAGTAAAATGAGAATACCATTTCAAGAAATGACTTTGGAACTTGTGGTAAAAACACCTTGGGGAAATGTTGAGGCAAAAATAATTTATAAGAATCTTCCAATCCTTATCTGTGGAAATAAACTACATGAAAACCTTATTGTTTTACCTTTAGTAGAGTTTGATGTTATCCTGGGTATGGATTGTCTCTCTATTTACCATGCTAAGATTGACTGTAGAGATAAAGAAGTTTTTTTTCGGAAAGACTTTCAGTTTGTGTACAAGAATGAACCCTAACTGTTGATAACATATCAAGAGGCCAAGAAACTTGTAAAAGATAGAAATTAATGTTACCTTGCACATATCATTGAAAACAAAGGAACTGTTCAGATTAATGATGTGCCGGTGGTAAATAAGTATCCTGATGTTTTTCCTGATGAGTTGCCTGGAATTATACCAGATCAGGAAGTTGAGTTTACTGTTGACTGAGTTCTTGATGGTAAGCCAATTTTAAAACCCCCTTATCAAATGGCTCAAACTGAACTTTTAGAGTTGAAGGAGAAATTTCAAGATTTATTAGAGAAAGGTTTCATTTGACCTAGAAAACCACCATGGGGTGCTCTTATTTTATTTGTTAAAAAGAAAGATGGTTCAATGAGACTTTTCATTAATTATAGGGCCTTGAATAACATCACTGTTAAGAACAAATATCCTTTGCCTCATATCAATGATTTGTTTGATCAGCTCCAGGGAGCTCAGTTTTTTTCAAAGATTGACCTGAGATTAGGGTACCATCAGTTGAAGGTAAAGGAATCAGATATTCCGAAGACCGCGTTTCGAACAAGATATGGACATTATGAATTTGTAGTAATGCATTTTTGGATAACCAATTCACCTTCTATATTCATGGACCTTATGAATAGAATTTTCCATGAGTTGTTGGATAAGTTTTTGGTTGTTTTCATTGATGATATTTTGGTGTTTTCTAAAAATAAAGAGGAGTATGAAGGACATTTAAGGGTTATTTTGAAAACCTTAAAGGAAAATAAATTGTATGGGAAATTTAGCAACTGTGAGTTTTGGTTGCAAAAAATTTCTTCCCTTGGTCACATTGTTTCTAAAGATGGGATAACTATTGATCCTGGAAAAACAAAGGTTGTTGAAGAATGGCCAAGACCCACAAATGTAACTAAGATTCATAGCTTCCTTGGTTTGGCAGGCTATTACCGAAGGTTTGTTAAAAACATTTCATGGTTATCTAGTCCAATGACTAAGCTAACTCGGAACGGTGTTAAGTTTATCTAGACAAAAGAATGTGATGATTGTTTTCTGGAATTGAAAAGAAGATCGGTGAATGCTCCAGTTTTGGCACTACCTTCCAGGAATGGTGTGTTTGTTACCTACAGTGATGCTTCATTGAAAGGACTTGGTTGCATCCTAATGTAGAATGATCAGGTAATTGCTTATGATTCACGATAGTTGAAAACTCATAAAGTAAATTACCCTACACATGATTTGGAATTAGCTGTTTTTGTTTTCGCTTTAAAAATTTGGAGGTATCATTTGTATGGAGTAAAGTGTGAAATATATACCAATCACAAAAGTTTAATGTATATATTCACTCAGAAAGAATTGAACACGAGACAGTGGATATGGATAGAATTAATCAAGGATTATTATTGTACAGTTCATTACCATCCGGGAAAAGCAAATAAAGTGGTTGATGCTTTGAGTTGAAAAATTAATGCTTCATTAACAATGTTGCATTTGGAACGTGATCCTTTGGATAAGGATTTGATTAACATTGGAATAGAAGTTGTTGGTGCAGGATTTCCTTCTATTTTGTTTTAGGTATCAGTGAAATCTTCTCTATCAGACATAATTAAACAAGCACAGAAGCAAGACAGCGAGTTGTAGAAAACGGTTGAGCTGGTTCAGATGGGTAAGTTGCCTGAATTCAACATTGATAATGATTATGTTTTGAGATTTGGGAAGAGATTGTGTGCGCCTTGTGATTCACAGTTGAAGAGAGAGTTGTTATGTGAAGCTCATAGTTCTCCGTTTTCAGTTCATCCAGGCAGTACTAAGATGTATAGAGATATTCGTGAGTATTACTGGTGGGACGGAATGAAAAGGAATATTGCTGATTTTACTATGAAGTTTTTGACTTGTCAACAGGTAATAGCAGAGCGGCAGTTACCGAAAGGGATGCTTCAGCCTTTACCAGTACCAGAGTGGAAATGGGAGAATATATCCATGGACATCGTTGTGGGATTTCCAAAGACACCTCAAGGTAATAATGCAATCTGGGTTATTGTTGATCGCTTGACTAAATCTGCTCATTTCCTTGCTATATGAGATACTTTTTCCCTAGATCAACTTTCCCGTTTGTATCTTAAAGAGATAGTCAGGTTACATGGAGTTACTCTCTCCATTGTATCTGATCGTGATCCCAAGTTTACTTCTAACTTTTGGAAATGCCTTCAGAAGTCGTTGGGTACTGAATTAAATTTTAGTACAGCTTTTCATCCTTAATCAGATGGGCAGTGAAAACGAAAAATTCAGACTTTGAAGGATATTCTATGTTCTTGTTCGATGGATTATCAGGGAAGTTGTGACTAACATCTTTCTTTGGTTGAGTTTTCTTATAATAACAGTTTTCATTCTAGTATACAGATGGCACCATTTGAGGCATTATATGGGAAGCATTGTCGAACTGCAGCTTTCTGTGATGAAGTGGGTGAAAGGAATTTTATGGGACCGAAATTCATAGAATAGTTGGCAGAAAAAGTTTAGCTGATACAGAAACACATGAGAATAGCTCAAAGTAGGTACAAGAGTTATGCAGACAACAGGAGGAAGGATCTCTCTTTTGAGGTAGGTGATGATGTTTTTCACAATGCTTCACCATTGAAAAGTGTGATGCGATTTGGTAAGAAAGGAAAGCTGAGTCCAAGGTTCATTGGACCATATCAAATTCTGGAGAGAGTTGGATCAGTTTCATACCGAGTGGATTTACCTCCATGTTTATCTCAGGTACATAATGTTTTTCATGATTCAATGTTAAGGAAGTACATGCCAGATCCATCTCATGTTTTGATTCCAAAGGTAGTTCAGCTGGAAGAGAATCTATCTTATGAGGAATAACCAGTCCAGATTCTTCACCACGGGAGCAAGTGTTTCGGAATAAGGTGATTCATCATGTAAAGTTTTTGTGGAAAAACAACATGAGTAAAAAGGCAACATGGGAAACTGAAAATGCAATGAGAGATAAATACCCCCACATATTCGATAAGTTAATAAATTGCGGGGACACAATTTTCTAAAGGGGGAAGGATGTAACATCCCAAGTAAATAATGAATAATAGATATTCTTTTCTATGTCTATTCATGAATTATATAGTGTTTTAGAGGCTTAAAATGAGAATAAATCCAATCTTAAGCATGAAATACACTAATATTTTTAAAAGATTGTTTTACTGCCTTTTGACTGAAAACCATTTTTAAATCAAACTTTTGACAATTTTATAAGATCTAGTTGTCAAAATAAACTTATTCTTCATGATTGGGATATAAAAATTTATATTGGATAATTTTTTGGTAATTTTCTGACAATGTTCATTTTTTAATGAATAGTGAAAAATACTGCATTTTACATCAAAACTGCATCTTCATATAATTTAATTATATGTTTAGATTATCTTTTTAATTGGTTTTAAAGTTTAAATAGAATATATTTTTACCATGTAATCCAATGGTGGTCATTGGGATTAATTTCACATTGTAATTGGGCATAAACAAGTGCCAAACGTTTCATTGATATTATTTCTAAAAAACCCGCTATTTGTTTTGACAATGGGAATTATTATTAAATTAATTATTGCAATTTCTGTGTTTGGAATTTGTAAAAATGGATTACATATTTGGAATCAGAAGTACCAAATTATTTAATCAAGACTCTTTTGTTTTTGGACATTATGAATAGTAATGACGGTAATTATCTTTAATTATCTTGATTAATTAGTAATCGGGTAGTTAAGAAAATAATATAATAATATAATAATAAGAAACAATGACCAAAAAATGTGTCCTAATGATACCGGTTGTGTCATGGCCGACCATTGTATGCCTTTTTCCAAACTTGGGGACCCCATGTAATCACATTTGTGTGATAATGACTTTTTATCTTTTTATTATTTAAGAAAGTTAAATATAACTAAGAATGTATCACCTGAGTAAAACATTTTTAATATTGTCTACATAAATTATCTATTGGACTATAAATAATCATTGTAAATATAATAATATTTACTACATCATATTATTTGTTTTATAATTTTTAGACATTAAATAAATTAAAATATTTATGACATCATGATGATGCAGCGATTACCTCATTAATGAACAATTTAAATAAAATGAAAAGATAATGTAAACTCTAAGACTTAAACTTTCCAAAGACCTATTGTATGAGTATATTTAGAACCCTTATCACCTTATCCTCGAAACAAATCAATGTGGTACCAATAAAATCTGAAACTCATTTGAAAATAAAGTAACATTTTATACCTTTCTAAGAGTTCCCCTCCTCTCCTCTTATAAAAGGCCCCCACCTCGACCTCCTTACCCACACCTCTCAAGCCTTTGGCTCAGCCAAACTCGAATCATTTTGTCTCTCCAAATCCCTCTACTCATCCTAGAAGCCTTACCTTAGGAAGGAAGCTCTTCATGAAACCCTTTTGGTTCAAACCAAAGGGAGTTACCCGATTCAAAGTTAATGTCTTCTCTAATGCTCTTTTGTTTTATTTTGCTTCTCCAACCCCCAAAACACTTTTTATTAATTTCTTTTGTAACAACACCAGTATCTTCCATATACTAGGATGTTTTTATAATAAGTACTATAGCTACACTTACACACACCTACATCTAATGGTTAATGAGCATACTGTTTCCATGGATGGCGAATTTCTACCTCACGAAACGATGATTGTTCAATATTATTCTAACACCTTCAAATGTGGACATTAAGACATCACTATATTTATATATGATATATAATATTTTTATGTTTTCCTCAATCTTATGTATTTTTCATTTATTTCATACCTTTACGGTTTCCATTATGGGTAAACGCAATATCTTCATTTTAGGAATTGTGGACTACCGCCCCCTCAAAGTGATTTGATTCGTTAATGCCATATGTGGGATGTATAAAGGATAGAGTTAAAGAAATTATTTATGATATTATAGTGGAATTATAATATATATTTATGTCATTATGATTTCATTCCATTAAATATGAAATAGAAATGAAGGTAGCGTTCATGCGTACGTATGGCTTACCGTCTCCATGAACGGTGCATTTCATTTCTTACCTCTAAATGTTATGTAATTTTATAAATGAATGCGTATACTAGATGTATATGATATATATTATATATACATCATGAATGTAATTATGGATATAATGGTTATTTTACCACATGAACAACTTTTAATTATAAATATTTTATTTTTGACTCAAGTACCAATGATCCAAAAAACGTCCATTATTAACTTAAATAATTACATAGTGTTCATGACATTGTAATAAGTGATATAAAAGGAATAATGAACTTGAAAAAGGTTTTCAAGCAAGTAGAAATTAACACAAGTTTATTATTCAGGAGGTTAAAGAACGATCGAGTCAAATCGGACCCGAGGTAAGGGGCTTCGTCTCAATCTTCTTTCATTGAGGAATATTACGTTTTATAAACAAAATTCTTTTATACGGTGTATAAAACCCTTTCTCTTTTACATTTATTCAAAAGGAGTATTTTTATACAAATCATTTACTAAACGAAAAAAGGGAATGTTGTTTTGTCGTAGGTATGCGGCGACAACGACTTCTCCTCCACCGTGACCATTATTTGAATTTTAGCTTCCTCTACAAGTCATAAATTTTTTTGAATGAAAAATAAATAACATGTTTTACTTTTATTTTATTTTTGTATTGAAAATGGTTTTCATAATGTTTTTATATAAATATTATGTATTGATATCTTGTGATTGAAAAGTGGAAATGTTATGTTTCATTTATCCATGTTTTATGTGATACAATTATGTTATGGTTCTTGGGCATTGTAATGAATATGGGTGGTTCCATGATAAAATAAGGGTGGGTGAGCCCAATATAGCTCTCCAATGCATTGGGTAACGCGAATTAGTTAAAAATTAAGGTTTCTTTAAATATATTTAGGGAATATACTACGATGGGTATTCCAAACGTAACCATGAGGGTTACTCCTTATGTAAGAATGTTATGAATGCCTCAAGTTACCTTTATGTCTTATGATTTCTATGGTTTACTCATGATTTGATGAGGTATGTTAAAGTGAATGTGTATTATGAGTAAAGTATGATTTCATACATAGACTAAGGTTTTCATTTCGTACTTTTATATCCTTTACTGAGCTTTTTATGCTCATCCCAAGTTTTAGAAATGTTTTTTCACAGGTCAAGGGAAAGGTACATGATGTGATTATAGTGTCAAGGAAGTGTCAAGAAAGAATCCATGTTTTATTTTAAATATGTTTCCATTGATGGGAAAATGAGTACTATCGTTTATGTAACCACTTCGTTTAAATGTGGAATGTAATGCATGTTTTATGATCTAATTCTCTAAAACTCTAAGCCTGAAAATATACTCAACGGGTATTCATGAAGTAACTCAAGATTAAGTAATGTTTAGGGCTGGGGCCTTATAAATCAGGGAAGCCAACTCTGAGAATTCGTTCACAAACCTATTGTAGTATCCAACTAATCCCAAGAAGCTCTGAATTTTGAATACATTTTTTGGTTTCTCCCAAGGCATAAAAGTCTTTACTATATTAGGATCAACTAATATACCATATTCAGACACCACGTGTCCCAATAAATTCCCTTCTAGAATCAAGAAATAACACATCAAAACAATGGTATAGAGGCTGTGATTTCTTAGCAGACTCAAAAATATTCTCAGATAATGCACATGATACACCTCATATTTAGAGTAAATGATGATGTCGTCCATGAGGACTACAGCAATGGTATCTAGATACTCTTGGAAAATTATGTTCATCAAAGCCATGAAATGAATATGATAATTTCTCAGACCAATGGGAATAACAAGGTACACATAATGACCATACCTATACACAAAATTGGTTTTCTGAATTCTGGATTCTTTTATTCTCAACTAATGGTAAACAAACTGACGATAAATCTTTGAAAAACACTTCTCAGATTTAAAATGATCAAATAGATCATCAACATATGGTAATGGATACATGTTCTTTACCATAACTCAATTTTTCTTTTGGTATTAAATACATTAGAGAAGATAACCATCAGTATTCTTGGAAAATAGAATCTGCACTTCCGAAGGTGACACACTCTGGTTTATAAAACCATTCTCAAGACGATCATCCAAATTGGACTTCACCTCTTTCAATTCAATTGGATCCACTTGTTAAGTGTAATTTGAATCTGGTTGAGTATAAGGTATTATATCAATAGAAACCTCTACCTCTATCAATAGTGGGAACCAGATAAATATAAAAGAAACATATCTAGAAACTCAACAACTATTGGAGAGAGATCACTACCAATGAATCTATCCCTATATCAAAATAAAATATAGATATCACTTTCCCCAACTCTGGATAATAATGTCTGAATCTACTTTGCCTTGGTTCCCAATCTACTTGAATGAAATTGGATGCCCCATTAGGGGTAGTAAAATGGACTTGTTGAAGATAACAGTCTATTGAGGCTTTATTGTTCATAATTCAATCCATACTGAAAATTAGGTCAACATATTTTATCTTGAGGACTGGAATATTCCAAAAGAGATCAACATCTGATATAGAGAAGGAATAAGAAGGTATAAGGAGACCAAGCTCTATCTTAGTACTAAGTGGTGTAGTAATATACATTGAACTATATGAAATTTCCATAGTAATATTAAGAATATTAATAGTATGGGTTGAAATAAAGGTGTGTGATGAACTAATATCGAAAGGAGTAGTCACTAATAATGATATTATTGTAATCATACTTCTCAAAGACATTTGACCCATGTCTAATCATATGGAGACTCTTACACGATGAGAGGTAGCTTCATTATAGATGCATATGGAGGGAACCCTTTTATACATGAAGCATCGGATTTCCCCATAGGTTTAGGAGGATTTTATGATCCTGTTCATCTACACAATGTAGAGAAGTGATGGAAGAATCTCAGTACGTTCCCTGAACATTCGTAGGAGCTACAGTTCTTGGGTGCCACATTGAAAACACTCGCACAATGTCATAGATTTCTACAAAAGTATAAAACCAAAGAACTCCCTCCTGGTTTTCTATGAGGATTGATTGACCCTACTGTCATGAGTTGTAGTGAGAATCCTCACGCTTCTATTTTCCATTGAAGGAAAAAAACATTGTCACTGGGAGGAAAAGAAACACCTAATAACCTTGATAGTCTATCCAGATTCATCTCATCCATCATCTCCCAATCCAAAACATCAGTATAGTTGGGATGATTTAGAAAGAAATCCTCAGAATGGATATTTGATTGATGTCAAAACTAGAACAGACATTCCTTCATTCTATAAATGGATACAATATTAAGATCAAACTACCCCAACATAGGAAAAGGATTTGAATACTCCTTCATGGTTCTATCAAACTTCTCAATCATGAAAAACTCAAATTCCATAGCCAACTTCATTAAATCTGTATATAATAGGCTGGTGAACAGAACCTTAATGTCATTCCACTCTAAGCCCTCTTGATTATGAATAATAAAATCATGTACCACCATCTCCTTCTTGGTCCTTCCGGTACGAATGTGGCACACTTCACCATGATCATTTTTGGTGTCTCCATGAACTCAAATAGATTTTCAATCATACCAAACCATTCCTCATCATGGTGAGGGTCAGTGGAGCCATTGAAAACTGGTGGCTTTTGGTGAAGGAACTCTTGAGAATGATTCTAAAGAATATCCCTTGAGGATCCACTGATGGAGCCAGAGTAGGAACAGGAGTTGGTTCCTATCCCATAGCTTGGATAGGGCAGAAAATAACTTCAACCAGATTCAAATATACAATCAAAGATTATAGCTGAGGATTACATGCTACCTCTTCTTATATCTAACTCACACATATTTTCAATGGAATGATTCTACACAACCTCATTATATAAATGTAAGACATTAGATTAACACTCAAATATAGAAACAATGAATCTAGTTACCAATAGATGGAACAACCATGATTTGGACTTCACACTATCAAAATCAAAATAGGGTAAAGACTAGAATTAATACACAATAATTATTTCCATAATGACCCCGGACGACATATGGTTCATTGCGGTGAGATCTATCTAGGTAATCAATCACAACTACCTCCTATGTCCCAATGAGATCTAAAAATGGAATACAGACTTCAACACAAAATCTAAACATCCTCCTCTAATACCACTTTGTCAAGAACCATCCTAGGTACCTGAGTGACCCTGACTGTTGAGACAACCCTAACATAGCCAAAAGGGATTTCCCAATCCCTAAGGGTTGGTGACTATCACCTTGAATCATAGATCATTATAGTAGGAATGAATTCTCTAGAAAACATTGGAGAAGGAAAACAAGAAATTCAAAATACATATAAAAGAAACTCCACTTGGAAGAAATTACTTGAATAAATCAAGTCATAAAAATCCCAATTTACTAAAACCAAAGTAAAATATATAGAAATATATCTGAAGTCCCTAAGTAATCAACTCACCATGACTGAGGTTTAATAGCTGGATCCACCACCAAGAGATCCTTTCACTTTTCTTGAACATGGATGAAGAATGTTTGAAACACATGAAGGAAAATATAGGTTTTGAGCCTAGCCCTAGTAGGATACTACCAAATATTCCATAATAGATTCCAAATAAAATTTATCCAAATAATATCATTCAATTTTCAAAATAAACATGCATGGAAATCGAATAATAATATTTTAAAAAACATTCTATACGGTTTCAAAATGATTGAAAATGGTTTTACAGAATAATCTTTACATTAGAAGTGATGAAATATATCTAAAATAATGGATTAAATAAAACAGTTACATAAACCAGTAAATGTAAATCAGTTTTCATCATTGGAATAAAATTATATCTCATATATAAATAATTAATCTAGAAACAAGGTCATTTTCCTAGTAGGTATGATATAATTACCTACTGTAGGATTCCACACTCTCTATGTAATCACAACAAAATGATTATACTCACATCCCCCTAAAAATGGCAAGAGCTGACTGGTCACCCTCCCATTGGGGATGTGTCCCGCCACAGGTATGTTTTAGAATGCTGTAGTAGCGAATATTGTATCCAAATAACTCACCAACTAGCTAAGGACTGCATGTGTTCTTACATGATGAGAAACTTATTTTATTACAATATAAAAAAAAATAAATCACATTCTTACATTAAAAAAAGCCCAATTTATTTTCATTTAATACAAAAATGGGTTTTAATAAAAAAAACCATCACCATTTTCAAAAGATAAACAAACTAGGTTTCTACCAAATCATTTTAAGCTATTTTCACAATTTTGAAATCCATTCCAATACAATTCCACTATTTTCCAAATTTATTTCCCCAAATAAATTTTAATATTTATTTGAAAATATTTCCATCAAACCCAAAATTTATATTCAAAATTTTATATTATCCAATTTCAAAAAACACAATCCAAATCAATGGAATTGTGGGTTTTCCAAATTTCCATGCCAAAATCAATTCAAATACCCCAATTCACTGGGATCAGGTTTTATCAACTTAATTGAAATACAATGTGATCAATTGAATTTAAATCAATAATTGAAATAAATCCAGAAATTTTTGAATAATAAATTTGGTTAATAAGGATGAAACCATGTTCCTCTTCTTGAAAATCAATACTCGCAACAGCACCCGTAAATGTGAACAATGTATGAGAAAACATAGAAACTCAAACTAGATTAAGGATCCAATGCCACATGGAATAGATCCATTAATCCAAAGATGATCCAAGAGTGGAGAAAAAGATATATATGAAGAATTATAAAGAACTCTTACCCAGATATCACCCATGAAAGAAATGATGATTGATCACTAGAAGAATAGATCTAAAAGGGTTGGAAGGCTCTAAGAATAACTGGTGGAGGATCTATATTGAAGAAAGAGAAATTAGAGTGGATGGAATGAAAAATAAACAAGCACATTGCCTCTATTTAGAGGGTTCTATCAGGGTGTTACACAGTGTGTAATCTAGTTACATGCTGTGAATGTTTTAATATTTAGAACGGAGAAGAAATGTCAAATTTATAGCACCCCTTTAAATTCGGGGTACTGCAATAAGTGTAACAACTATTCACATTATGTAATGCCTAATATTTTTAGTTAATTAAATTCCCATAGTTACATAATAAAAATTGACCTGAAAATACTTCTCATCGCGTAAAGGGAATTCACGGCACGCGCCCATCACACCATGAACCACGCTTCACAACTTGCACCCTGCAGTACTTACATAGCGTGTAACCTAGTTCGTCAGTGTGTAATTTCCTTGCAGTTTACAAAAATACACTGTTTAATGTTGAAAAATCTAAAAAGTTTCATACTTTCCCATTATAGTTATCCTCTCAATACGAACTCAACCATTACTCAAATAATGAAAAAGGAAACCACAACAAGGTTTAAGATGTACCAGCATGAATAGTAATAGGATCTTACAGGTGTCCAGATCCAACCACAACATGAAGATCCACTTAAAAAAATTTAATATTTCTAAACTTCTTCAGTATTAATATTTAGATATAAATTTATGTGCGAAAAATTGTATATTCTACCCAAAAAGTTTGAACATCTATATTTTAACCCATGATGAATATAATTGAAGTAAATGATGTATCTTACTTTTTCTTTAATATATTAAAATTTTTCTTATAATAGCCTTTATTACCATGTGTAAAGTAACGAGGCACATGTTTTTTTATCTCCCTGTTTTTCCTTGGTTTCATAGAAAGATGTTGTAAAGTTTTTCTCTTTTCTCACATTTTCATTCTTCTTGTTCACTGTAAGAACTAAAGATTTATCTCTCCTAAATTTCTTATTAACACGGTGAACCATATCCCAAATATATTGTAGTTATTTATATATATTGTTTTTTATTGTTCGAAATTAAACTAGGGTAAGAAAGGTGATGTCCACAACAGAATGAGATATATTGAAATATCATCATTTAATCTAAATCTTAACACAATAAATATTTAAATATTAAGTAACATATTGATCTCATGAGGACCATCCTAGATTACATATTTCAATTTACACACATATATTATATTAGTAATATAATTTTTTTCAAACTTCACTTTATCCATGAAAACATATAAAAGACGAGACAACATGGTGTAATAATAAATTCCCTCTTGTTTATTTTAAAACATATTATACATTGATCAAACAATTATTCCATAAACATTAAATACATCATACATGAGTCTTTTTTACTGTTATCCCCCTACAATTCTTCCAAAAGTGGATCATCATGTTTTATTTACTCCATACAATAAAATTTCTCATCATTTCATAGTACTTTACACAATCACATATACTTATCATTAAAATTTATTTTTGTGAGTACATATTCGTTTTCCAATATGGATTCTAATGATTCTATGGTAATTCATTAAATTTTTTATAACAAAAAACTCATAATAATTTTTCTATAATCTAGATTATAATTGTTTAGAAATTAAATAATTATTAATCTTAAATATATCCAACCATTTTATTCAAATACTAAAATTCTAAAATTATTAGATATTGAATATTCAATATCTTTAATATTATACTGGGAAATTATAATGGACTATGTATCAATTACCTTTATAATGGTGTCATTAGTGATTTATTCATATAATTTGAATGAATAAAGTATATGATTTAGTATATTATTGGTTCTCATTGAGTGGAAAGTTTTTTTTTTCAAGGAATTGGATTGGAAATTAGTTTTTGATGGTCAAATATTTTGTATTTTTGGAAGAATTTTTTGGTTTGTTCAAGGGCTTAAATGTTTTAGTGTTTTTCTGGTGTAGTACCACCAATATTCTAAAACTACAAGTGGAACCAAATAAATAATGGATTTTAGTAGGTGTAAAGTGATCTAGGTAGGGTCTTTGGTGGGATATGGCTTCAAACGCGTCCCCAGGGTTGTCAAAGTTGGTGCATAAAAGGTTACCTTGTGTTTTTATTGGGGGATATTTTTTTTATTTTTATTTTCTAATCTATTTCTCCTTACTTATCCATCAATATAAAATACTCCAAGAAATACGTGAGCTCCACTTTTCTCTTCCATTCCCCTTTCCACATGGTCGAATCATAACTAATTTATATTCCAAAATATAAGGTAACTATCCCTTGACCTATCATATTAAATTTTTTCCATTAATTTCCTCTTTTATAAGGATTATTAGGTATTTTTAGATGAATATAAAATTAGAATGAGTGAATTTATTCTAAATCATGGGGATTCTTCTTCTCAATCTTCAAGGATTCTCATGTGGGTGGATTTCACATTGTTCATCACTATTTTTTTAGAGACAATAAAATTTGGTTATATTTTAATGGATTCTAGTTTGTTTCATGAAAATAAAGGATAGTGTCTTTAAGATAGTTAGTAATTTTTAAATTTATGATTATATTTGGATTTTAGGTGTAGTTTTCCTCAGTTTTTATAATGGTTTATTCCTCCTTGATTATAATATTAAATTTATTAAATTCATATGATAAAGTATCTTGGTTTAATGTTTTTAGGGGGTTTCAGGTGAATTGTTGGAATAGATAAAGATTAACCAAATTAATCATAGTTTTTCTGGGCTCACTAGGTGATACTATCTATTTTGGCAATATTCCTTCCTGTAGTATTATTTTCTATAAAGATAAAAAAATTAATTTTATTTTTAATATATAAATACCTTATTTTGAACTCTATTTTTATATGATGAGTTAAATATTTTCAATAGAGTTTGATTATATTTATGTAAATATATATTTCTATATACTATTTCATTATTTTTTGTCAAAAATATTTAAGGTATTTTAGATCCCATGAAATTCATGATAATTATTCGTAAATTTCCCTTGATATGTTAGTAGGGTAATTTGTGTAGAGTTTATGTCACTAAGACTTATTTTCCTTAATATAATAGAGATATTCCTTTATATTAATCATGGGAATAATTAAATATCTATTTTTTTCATTGGTCTCAACATATCTTGATGTCCACTTAAAAGATAATATTTTCTCCTAAGTCTAAACCTCCTTTGTTTCTTATACATAAATTAGGTTCACATTATTGAGTATCACTGGTAATATATAATATAAATTAATTATTCTAATTCAACATGAATGCAATGTAAGTTAATAAAACATAAAGGACATATGTTGAAGAGTGTCATTTTTAGTTTATGTGGTGGTTAGGTTTATAATGTGGAAGGAGGTGATTTAATCTAAAATTAAATATTGTTTTATTTATTATCTAAACTCAGAAAGTGAAAATAACCATGGTTTCATCTTAGTGTTTTTTGGTGTGGGAAATTTTATTAGATTTTATGTTTTGAAAACGTTTTCCTCTGAAACCAATTATACTTTTGGATTTAATTCCACAATTCTTCTTCTTTTAAATGTTCTTCCAAGACATGTCTTTAAAAGGAATTATCTTCCCACATTTTAAACTTGGACTCTTAAATAAAATTATGGTGATATAAATTGACGTATTTGAATTTTATAAAATCAAATAAATTATAAAATGATACCTTGAACCTACACATCAATATGAGATAATATCTTAAAATCCCACTCATATAGTACAGGAATTTACTTGACTATGTTAACCTAAGAACATCAACTTGTATGCTTGAATTTAGTAACACATTTTGTAATTGTACATGATGTTCATGTTATTGTAGTCAATTCCATAATTCCTTAATTGGAATATTACTTCAATATTTGGGGGGTTAATTATGTCAGACTTAAGTTGTTTTACTGGTACAAGACTAACATGTTTGACTATTAATGTGTTATATTATAATTATAAAATGGATATCTCATTTTCTATTCTTGTAACATTTTTAGACGGATTCCATGCTAATGTAATTTATATAGTTGTACATACTAATCATGGTAACAAAATTATATTGTGACAATAATGTCATAATATTTTTATAAAAATCCTAATAAATGGAATTATTATTTAGGATTTTCTAGATAATGGAAATTTTTCTAAATATGTCATGATAGAAGGGGTGGGGAAATTATTTGGGATTGTGAAACATGTCTACTATTTATTATAGATAATTTCAATTAATTGACAACTATAGTATATAGATTTTGTTATATATTTATATTATAAACTGTTAAATAATATATTTTGTCCACAGATGTAAAATATTTAATGGGATTACTTTTTACATTTATTTTATTATACCCCTTTTCGATATCCTTGAATGGGATATGTATCAAAACTATCTTAACTTTATTATACATGACTCCATATAACCCCATATAGAATGAGTGTATCACCTAACATCCATAAAAGGAATATGTGGTTCACCCAATATTCAGTTAGGTTAATCTATGTATGAGGTTGTCGGATAGATGTATGTAATACAATTATAAACCGGCTAGGTATAAGAAGTTAAAATCTAGATTTATTATGGTTATTTTTGTTTGTACACCATTTATTTTTCTCCCCCTTATTTATAATATGTTGTCATACCCTTCCTATTTCTGTAAAAAACATTTTATATTATTATGAAAATGAGTATATTGGTTTATTAATAAACCCATTATCATTATTGTTTTCAGACATCATTTAATGATCCTTAATAATAATTTTATGCTCATACCATTCATGTACACCTCGGTGTTCATGAAAAATTTAATTTTTCCATCTTTTTTAGGTTCTTATATATAGACTAGTAACTATTGGGTCCCTAGGGATAATATCCACTATTTTACATGTAAGTGAGATCAGCTACCACATTAATGTTAGAGTTGATAGGGATGGTTTGTGTCCTTTTTAGTACATTACATATTATTATGACTATCATATCGTAGAACCTACTTGGTTGCGACATACATTATTCTCTTTTTATGAAATATATAATGTATATATATATATTATATGCATTAATTTATAGAGAGTTTGGACTTCGTATATACTTTTTGATTCATAGTGACTTGGCTGATTTTAGGTTTATATTGGTCATTCCAACCATATATATGAGTCATCGTATCTTTTTTAGAATCTGGTAATGAAATTAAATTGTAACGTGATTGGTAAATCATTCCAAAACCATTATATTGACACTCAAAGTGATATTCTCCATCCCTAGTGGATCGACGATTCCTATTGTGGTAATAATGTATGTGATTTGGTTCTCATATAGGAATTTAGGTCACAAACACTCCAAAGTGGTATTATAGTGATATTGGGATTTAATTGATTTTTATTTATCTTAAATTATGTATAGTACTATAATGACTTGAGATGTAACCCATAAAAAGTCGTCATGAACCAAATTATGGTGGAATCTCATGTTTCAAAAGGCATCATAGAATTTAGTTAGCAATATAGGTTAAGCGATGTTGTCATTAGTTTGTCTCAGGTTTTATGGAATGGAACATGATAAATGCTTGTCTGACTCACCTAATAGTCGACCTTTATTTTAGCTTCATGCATCATGTAAGGTTTCTATAGGTTGGAACAAGGGGAAATTCATTACGTGTCTTACAATTTTCAGTGTTAATTTTATTATAGTTGGAACAAACATGGGTTCATATTAACTAAAACATAATATATATATTTATATATATATTTTTGTTTCATATCTATATATATTAGTAATTATTTGATCAATCTGAAAAAAATTTATTCCTTTGATTATGGTGTAAATGTGATTGTCACTCATAGAAAATATCCCTTGATTAATTTTTTATCCATTGAAGCATTCCATTATTTTCTGGTAATATTTTTACAATCAATAATTTCTCATGTATTCTGATTATATTTTTTCACTAAACTTGATTCATAATTCCATATAATTATTGTTTGTAGGGAATGGATTTTATTTTTAGCCACTTTAATAAACTACTTTTAATCTTACTATTTGTTTTTAAACATCACTATATTAGAAATCATGTTGATATTTTTCAAGTGAGATTGTTATTAATCCAGTTTTTATTATTGTGTATCATGAAATGTTCTTTAAAGTGATGTTGTAAACCTTTCTTTCCACTAATGTTTCATCCAGATAATGGGTATCATATTTCATTTGGCCTCTGTAACAATTTGGAGTCTGTTAGTTTCATTAATTAAATGACGTTTTTTTAATATTAGGTTAAATAAAATTGAGAAATTTACTTAATCTAATTGTATTTTAAATGGGTTTTTATTCCAAAAAGTAATTATATTTCCATTAAAATTGGTTTTTCCAAATTGTAATTTTAGTTTGGGTCTTAAATTGGGATGGTAGTTGGTGAGAATTTATAATACTTTCTCTTATGATTACGTTGGGAATGAATTTTTTGGAATGTAATGGTCATTTTCAAAATAATATAGACAATTGATTTTTTAATATAATTATATTTTTGATTCACAATAAAATTAAAATTCAATATATGTTTGATTTATAAATAAACATCTAAAAAAATTCTATTTTTATTAAACAAAATATATTGTGGATAATGTTTTTACTTAAAATTATGTTTTATAATGACATGATTATGTAAAATAAACTGTTTTTATAAGTGATTCTATATTTTTTTGAAATAAATAATGGTATATTGTAAACCACCTAATATATATATGAATATTTAAATTAAAAAATGAATTTATATTTAGGAAAAGACACACCTATAGAACCTTATTGTGGGGAGTGCGTTAGTTTCCCTTTTGTATGGTTAGTTGTATCTTAGGAGTTGAAGTCTAATGGTTATCCAGTTTTTTACTTTGGTTTTAACAGTAACTATTTAAAATAATGATGGAAATTATGAGGATGTTTTAGAGTGTTATATATTGGTATTACATTTATTTATTGGTATTTATTGGTATTTATTCTTAATGATATGGAATTTCATTGGTTTTTAGTGATTTGGATTAGTTTTGAGAGATTTATATTAGATAAGAGAAGTATTTTTTGAGACATTATTTAAGGTGTATTATGGTTCATATTTTAGATTCATGGTTTTTTGTTGGTGATTTGGAATCCAATATTTATTATCATTGGTGTTTTCATGGAAATTGGATTTTCCGAATTGAGGATTTAGTTGATGCCTTAGTTTATATATTGGAAACAAAAATGTAATATGTATTTATTTAAGAGTCTCTTGGGACTTCTCAAGGATAATAAGTCTCATGGTGGGAATTTCTTAGAATATTGTGTCACAATTACCTTAATTAAGGATTCATAAATGTATTAAACATGGAATTATAATCCCTAATGTAAGGGTTTTTTTTGAATTTATAATTATGATACTGGGGTTATTTTTTATATGATGATTAAAATTTGAAATTTATTATCCTAAGGTTAATTCTTACCTATATTTGGATGATACATGGGGTTTGTTAAAGGTTTTATATGTTCATGTGAGGTACAAAAATGTTTAAACCTAATGTCAAAGTCTATAGGTTATAATAAAAACACATCGAGTTGGGTAGTGGCCCTTATGGTCTCAAGTATCCAATGTGTACCTAGTGGATCCATACTGGTTATCTAGAAAAATGAATACAGGGTTTTAGTGGGGGTTATTTGTATTTTAAATTATTTTTTTGCATTTCTCCTTCATTACTTCTCCATTTACCACACAAAATACTGTCCATACTGTATTTCCCTTCCATGGCCATTTCAGTTCCCTCTATCCCCTTGTTGTCACTTTTAATTATGGTGGATTTATTGGTGATTTTAGTACCTAAATTTAGAGTATCTAGTTATTATATATTCTTTTTTACATATTGTTACAATAATTCCTGATTTCCCTATAATGGATGTAGAATTTGAGTTTAATTTTACAAGATCAAGACAGAATTCATCCTAATCATTGGGGACTATTATTATCTTTTATTAAAGACACTTTTGTGGGTGGATTCCTTAAAACAAATTACCATTTTGATTGAATAAAATTGTGGCATGATTTTTTAGGGGATTATTGGGTTTATGGTGAAATAATATAAAATTATCTTTGAATTATTTAGGGTCTTAGTCTATGGAATTCATGGGTAGATTTTAGGTGTTGTTAATCTAGGATTTCATCAAGGTTTATTCATCCTTGATAATGATATTTAATTTTTTGAATTATTTTGGTGTGTCATCATGGATTAATATTTTATAGGGTATATTAAGTGAACATTTCAAATTGGTGAATCTTACTTAAATTAATTTTACATATTCTCAACCGACAGAGTGATCCACTACCTATTCCTTTTATATCACTAGATACTATTTTTATAAATTAATAAATAATAGTAATTATATTTTGACAATATAAATGAATGGATTTAGGAAATATTTTTATATTATTGGTGAAATTTATTATATAGGTATCTTTTCTTTGTAAATGTAATTTCCAATCGACCAGTTTTTGAGGTGGTCTTCACAATAATAGTTTTTACTTTTTATCACAAAAAATCATTGATATATTTTGTCTAATTTACCTTGATATGTAATCTGGATAACCTAAATATTGGTATTTCTATTAAGACCAATTTAAAAAATATACTGTTCACATATTTTAATATTAATTATTGGTATAAATGGAAGTCCATTGTGTTCCATTGGTCTCAAACCTACTTTTGGACTACATATAAGATAAGAGTATATCCATGGTATAAGCCTCCTAAAATTATTATATGTAAATTAGGTCAAACATATTGAGTCTCACCCATATTATATAATACAAATCACATATTCCTAATTAAACACAAAAGTTTTAAGATAAGGATTCACATTTAACCTATGGTTAAAAGATTGATTCAATGGTGATGTGGTAGATAGATTGATGAGGTAGGAAGAGGTGACATAATCCAAAATGAAAAAAGTTTAAATAAATATCAAACCTAAAAACATAAAAATTGAAAAAAAAATTATAATATTTTAAGGTGTAGATAATTTTATGAAAACCCAAGTTTTGAAAATTGTATCCTCTGAAAATAATTTCCCAATTATATTTCAATCCTTCTGTATTTTTATTTTAAATATTCTTTAAAAACATGTTCTAAATGTAATTTATTGTCCCAATTTTTAAACATGGTAACTAAAATACAATTAATGTTAGTTCATGTTTCTTATTTAAATTTTCAAATATAGGGTGTTTTTTCAAATGAGAACTTGTACTTGCACATCGGTGTTACATATTATTTTGACAATTTTCTCCTATAATATATGCTATGTCATTCCCATGATAACCCAAACCCCACCACAAATATATATCAATTTAATACCATGTTTGGGTTGTCAAAAACAATGAAAATTTGTTATATTTAATGAACTACTTCCATAAAATGAATATTTATAACATATTATTAAATTTGAGTATGTCATAGCCATGTGGTTTTGTTGGGCCAAAACTAACATGTTGGAAAGATTACATGTTATATTATAATATTGAAATTGATTTCTTTTTTCTATTCTTGTAAACATTAGTCTTGGATTCCAAAATTTTGTAAATTTTATAATTAAAAAAATTGATCATGGATAATCTTCTATGTTATAAAAAGTGTGTTGTTATCTTGTTGTACAAATCATAAAAATTAACACATTATTTATGTTTTCTAGATCATGGAAATTGTTTTGATAAATAGAGAGCATTATATAATGCAATAAAACTTTATTTGGAATGTGAAACCTATAAAATATTTATCATAGAGGATGGTCATTTCTTGATTGTCACATCATGTATAATTTGTTATGTTTTTCTATTATAAAATATTAAAGATGTTTTGATTGCTACAAAATTACAGTATTGGGTAGAACATGTTTTGAATCTGACATTACTATAACCATATTACATATCCTTGAATGGTAAGGTTAGTTAAACTATCCTAACAAAATTATACATGATTCCCTTTCCCATGTGATGATGGGTGTATCACCCTATGTTTTGTAGAAGGAATATTTTTTTTACTATTAATTCAGTTATTATTGGTCTAATATTTTGAGTGTTGACCAAAATAATGTAGTGAATGTATGGACCATCCCGGTATATGGATTTACTATTTAGAGATGTTATATTTGTTTTTTACTCTACTAATTATTCTTTACTAACCCATTTTACTGATATGCTAATATATTATAATTATTGGTGTAAAACCAATTTGTAATTTTTATGTAAATGAGTATATATATTTATGAATACACCCATTATTCACTATTATGTTGAGAAACAATTAGTGGATCTCTAGGAACTATTTTATTCTCATGCATTGTATGGAAACCACAATATAAACACAACATGTATTTTCTATTTTTTTAGAACATATTGGTATACTAGTAACTTTTGGATCATCAAGGATGATTTCTTTTGTTTGACATGGATACAGGATTGATTCACACTTTGGTGTTGGATTTTTTGTGGATTATTGGGTGTCATATTGGGAGAATTGTTAATTCTCTTTTCATTCCATTCTTAGACATTGTTTATTTTTGACACATATTATGGTATTTTTATTAATTGTGTCTTGTAAACAAATTAAATATGTACACATTTAATTAGGGAGATTTTGGACTCTGTACATTCTTACTAATTCCCTTGTGATGTGTTTGATTTCATTTTTTTCTTACAAGATCCCACATATACATGAGTCAAGCCATATTTTACATAAAACATGGTTACAAATTTATATTTTAACAATTTAGGTAAATTATTCTTAAAATTTTATATCAATATGTGTGGGGATATTCACATGGACCTATGTTTTAAGGAGGGATATTGGAGTAGAATATTTTGTTATTCGAGTGTCGTAAGGGTATTTAGATCATGGATGCTATATATTTGATCCTAAAACCCTATCTACATATTCTAATATATGTATACACCATTACAAAAAATGGTAGTTTTTTTGGATAACCATCTCTATTAACTCTTGGAACATTAATCTTTTTAGTGGATTCTCATCTTCTCTAAATCCTAAACATGGATTTTATCAAAACACTGCTCTAAAATTTCTATAAAATATCAATGGATGCTTCTTTGATATATATTTTATTCAACCCAACATCATAATTATATCATAAAAAAAGTTTAAGGAACCTTTTACTATGTGAAACTATTAACCCAACCATTTTTTAATCCATGCATTAAGAAATGGATGATGTTTATAATATAATATATACTTTTAAAGAATATTATAACTTATTTTATTTGCATAGTGAATGAAATATGATTATATTTTTATTTTTTTAATTATACTATGTGGTAAATTTCATAATATTAACCATACATAAATAGAATTAATTTATTTCACATTTTTTCATTTTATTTATGCATTCTTATTAACTATCATATTTTATCGTTCATCACCCACGCATTGAAAACATAATTAAATATATATATGAAAAAATTAATAAAAACAATAATGACAATTAGTTTTGTACTAATGTTTGATCCACTAAGTGGATGATGGATCAATCAATACCACATTGGAATTAATTGAGTATGGTAATGACATGAATTATAGTTCCCAATTTACACTTGCCAATTTTATTTTTGATAGATCCACACTAGTTCTAATCTTGAATCATGCCATTATCAATAGATTATATTTAACACATGTATACTCACTCTTAGTTTTGTGGTATCCACAAAATCTCTAACCTTTGATAATTCCATAATATCATGATTTTAAGATCTTTGGTTCTTATTTAGGTAAGGATATGCATAATTTCAGTTTACATACATGATTTTGACATAATGTTAATTCCTAATGAGTTAACAAGAGTTTGGGGATTTTTGGGTTATGTTTGGAGACTAGATCCAGGGTTCTTGGAAAAGGTAGCTTGGTCACATAGTTAGCAGAAACCATGCGACCCATTGTGCATAGTTTGGTGAAACTGTGTCAGGAGATTCAAAGGGGAGCAGGAGGTTGCACAGTTTAAGGAAAAAATGTGTACCAGGTTGCCTCCTTGTGAGATTACCTCTAAAATTTTTAACATATTCATGTTGTACAGTTTTAGAAAGGTTTCTCGATCCAAGAACCTAAACCATATAAGATCCCCCTGGAGGAAGATATGGGATAATGATTATTGAATGGTTTTTTAAATCGTGAAACCTAGTTAAAAGGTTGTAATTTACCGTTTTTATCTTAAAATATAATATAACCAAAATCAATTTCTAATCCTTATTCCTAGGAAGAACCCCTTTGTTTTGATGGATCTCTTCAAGCCTTGTGGTGGGCTTTAATCTTGATTCATCATTTAGACTCAAATTTTAAAATCGTTCATCTCATTGGATCTAAACTGATATTTATTCATTCATCTTGTTGTATTCTTCATTTGACTATGTATCGACATAATTATTTTTATATAATTTAATGTTCCCTCTTTTGATATTTTTTTGGTAATTATTTATTTTTCATACGGTCTAGACTAAATCAAAGTTTAATATGAGGAAATTTTTATACCATGTGTATCTATTAGGTGGTCTATTCTTTCCTTACAGTTTGGTTTTTTATACGTCGGGTTGTCATTGTGCACATGCCAGAATTTTTTGTGTTTCCCCCAAAATTATATAAATGTTTACATGAATTGTTTGGAACCTATTATTTTTCTCCTTGAGTGCCATTTTATGGTTGGTGGTTTTCTAGCATCAACATATTCCACCCATGGGGGTGACCCTAGATATTCCCAATGTTGTTCCACCCCTTTGGGTGTGTGTATGATATCCACTAGTTTTGGGAGCCTTGATAATTGAATGTCAATTGAATAAATGATTAAGATAAGATTATGTCTCTTTTTTTTGTGATTTCATGATGTGTTTGGATTTAACAATTTAAATGGAAATTGTTAAATGTGTTGGATGAACTCAAGGAATGTGTTAGCTTGTAAATTGATTAATGATATGAGATATGAAATTCATAATGGTAGGGGATTCCTTGGATGTGATCCTTGGATCTATATTCCACTAGTTGCTATAGAAATTTCTACTAAATGGTATTGATTATAGTAGTGGATTCCATAGATGGATTTAATCCTTGGATATCAATTCCATAGAATGCAACAGACCTTGATACCCCTTCGATCTTGCTTTCTTACTTCACCCAAGTCATTAACATGTTTTCATCAAGATTCTCCTGGGACACAACATGGATTCATTGGTCTTCTATAACTTTGATCTGAACCATCATAGACTGACACATGATTACACCCCATATCCATTGTAAATATTTACACTTGATTAAATGTAATGGAAATTGTGGATATTGACACTTGGTTGTATAGAATGGCCATATTGGGTATTTTTCTATGCATACAGATATCCTTAAAATGGGAATCAAATATTATTTTTTATACAGGATTGTATTACTTGTTTTTTTGTTTTATAGTTTCCCTTGATTATGGTATATTTAATATTGTTTGCAGAAATCATGGTTTTGCTAGATCAGATCACAGTTTATGTTTATTACTATTATATAAGTGATATGTTAAACACTTCTTCTTTTTTATGTTCACATTCATGATTTTTTATAGAAAATTCTTGTGGTGTTTATCTCACGCCCTATTCAGGCTACCATTTTGTACCCAGACATACCATATCAATGTGGGCCGGGATTGAGGAAAGAACCCCTTCTACGATACTTGATTGTTGGTATTCTTAGATATAAGGGAGCATAGGACCAAGGTAGGATCATGATTCTTGATCGAGATAGTTATTTTTTTCACATTCGTTTTTTGATATCGGTATTCTACTAGAGGTTGGTATATCTATTTTCTAATATTTTAGAGATATGAAATGATCATCATTTATATATTGAAATTCTTTTGGGTTATTCAAGTACACAGTCTTCTAGAAGAATTTATTTTATCAGTGATTTCTGTTATGCATTCTATATTGATTGATATTGACATGACACTATGATAATATCTGATCATGACAGTTTAGTCTCCACACTATGCCACCATAGACCCTTTCTTCTAATCAGTAGCCTCTAGTGTATGGGGCGGTGTGCTTGAGACCATGTGACCCACTGCCCGGGGCACCATTTAGTAGTATCCAGGATGGTATGATACATAGTGGTAGTAAATGAGTTTTATTTGATTTACTCATTTACTATTTTCATACAATATAAAAGAGTCTATGATTTATTGTAATTTGTTAATGATCTATTCCTAGGAGTAGCTAACCTGCATATAGGAAAAATGAAAATTTTCATAGAATGGAAATTACTATTTTTTGGAATTTTCTTATTAAATGTGTTTGATACCACCATTGGGTGATGTAATTTATATTTTATGTTTATTGAGATTAAATATTATTCTACCTTGGCTAATGATATGATGGTATTCCATCCCATCCACTATTTTAGGAACCTTATAGGGTTTTCATGCCATGCATTATTCCATGCCATATATGATGCATAGATTTTCTACCTAACACTTTCTATGTGTGACACTTGGGATATTTTAGTGTTTAATAATTTTTTTCTATAGGTAATTGAGAAATATATTTGGTTCTTAAAGTGGATTCCGTAACCTAAATTTTTTTTTCATTCTTAGGCTAATGTAGACCCCCTGTGTAATCAAATAAGGTGAATTGAGTCATGGACTGTTAGTCGCATGTAATGTAATGTATTATGGTCCATATTAAGTGGATGATGTATTTTGGTTCATGAGGTGTGTGGGACCTTATATATTTGAGGTGTTGAACCACTTGGTTCAACAATTAAATTGAATTGTAAGTAGATATTAATTTGAATGAAATAGAATTTGTGAAAATGATAACATGACCTTGACCAAATTTGGAGTGGGAGGTAGGCAGCGTCTATGGTTATTTTTATAGTTTTTTCTTTTACCTAGTCCTGGATTTTGGAGAAGAAGTAGGTGTGTGGGTTTTTAATATGAATTATTAGATATATGTTATTTTTTATATGTGACTTGGTTGCTGTTCAATTATATTTGGAGGCATGTTTTTTGGAATTAAAGATTCATGACACCATGACAACCTCAATTATTATTCATAGAAGGTAGCAATGACCATACCTCATAGGTGTTGGGTATTGGACTAACAGTAAATCCTATTGTAGTGTCAGTTTCAAAACTAGTGGTTATAATAGATGTTTGTGTAGATGTTTAGATGCAGGGGGGATTACTAATCTTTATGAATAATTTTCAAGGAACCCCACAACCTGTTCACCTATGAATGAATTGACGTGTGTGTTTAAATAGTTGAATCCTGTCATATTTTTAAGGGATGATGGTTTACAGGATACTGAGTTGTTTCTAGTGACTATCTATTCTTTCTTCGATTATCTAGAGACACATCTTGAGAGGAGAGTGATCTCATGACATATATGCTTTAGAGAGTAGCTAAATGTATGTGGGTTGTTTAGAACCATGATGATACACTACTAAATATGGTTTGGATGGATTTCAAATCCAGGTATTAAGACTACATCTTTCCTGAGACCCTGAGATATGAAAGCGATATTGACTTTATTCACATAGAGAAAGGAGTTAGGACTGTTTCGGAGTATTTTTCATGCTTTTTAGAGAATCGGGATTTTTCACTGATTTATCTAAATGATGAGCCATCCTAGGGAAGAACCTTGAAGGATGGTCTTAGGCGTGCCATTTAATTTCAGTTTAATGTGTTTCAGTTTACTATTATTATAGAGATAGTGAATCAAGTTTAGATTACTACTTAGAACCTGAGGGAAGTTGTGCGGAACAAATTAGGGTAGTTTAGCCTCTTGACCCAGTGGTTCATCTCCCTATCGTATGAAGCTACATTTTTAGGATTCTAATGAGGATAATAACATCCACATTTTTAGTGTTGGTAGTGTTATCTTCTACCATCAATGTGGTAAGAGAGTAAATATGGGCAATCATTGAAATAGAGACCCAATATTGTGTTGATCTTACAATATAAGGGGCCATGTAGAAATTTTTTACAGGACCATTCCTCTAGTAGTTATTGGAAGGGGGTCGACACTGACTCATTATTAAAGAGTGGGATCCAATGGTCTACATCAAGAAAGGAGTTAAATTAGTACAATTTTTTCATACCATGTTATTATTCTTAGAAGAGGAATGCAAGAACTAGTTGTACCAAGATAGTTGAGTGGGAATTCTTCATGTAGTGAGGGCATTCCATAAGGATGCGGTTCATGCCAGATGTTTTTTTTCATCTTACACCTGAGGAGCAGAGTTACAGACCTTATACAGTGATATGTACAATCTTATTAGTCTATAATAAATAATATTCTCTTTCGATACAAGTTATTCTCATAAATTCTTATATATTCATATTGTAGAGGTCTGTGTTCTTGTTGTTCAGTTTTCTTATGATGTTATGACCTTGGATAATCTATTCAGGATCAGAACAGAGGACGGATTCTAGTGTAGGTATTTCCACTAAGAGTGATGGGTGTCACTATAGAGATACATGCTTTTCATAGATTAAAATTACATAACATTTGTAGTAAAATATTTTACAAACAGATTCCCGAAGATCATACTAGTCTCATTCCTTTGGAAACATGGAATCATAAAAATTATTACATAAGTGTGCTATATTATCTCCCACTATGTTCTCTATGACTTCCAACCATATTAGACACACCAAACATAACACATACCTTCATAATAGTTGAAAAGAAACATAAAAAGTGGTGAGATCATAATTTCAATAAGGGTAAACAAGGGATACATGTAAGCATAAATATGATAATATGGGTAAGATAATGTGATCGTAACATTAGAATATCATACATTTCATATAGTATGATTAGAAAAAAGAATCATGGAATAAAATATGGTAGTTAATAAGACTTTAATCATAAGTAAATAATGGGCATAATCCATGAAATCAAATAAAAAGAATAAGACATGTTATTTCTTAATACATAAACATGTGATATAATTTCCTATAAGTCAAGAAGAATATCTTGAACTTATCAGAGCAATTCATTGTATCTACACCTACTCAGATGGAAACACCACCATCCTCAGTCGTAATTATTTCCTTATAAGGGATCGGGTTTCCCAATCTTACCATAAAGGATTGGGTTTCCCCATCTTCCATATTAATTGTGACTACACCTATTGGTTGGGATACACCAAAATTCCCAATCTCTATCCTTTCCTTGTAATGGATCATTTTCCCCATCTTCCCATATTGCATTAAGCTCGTCAAATTGATTCCCATTATTTTCTCATTAGATATAAATATATACCTAATTGGGTATCATTAAAATTTCATAATAGTAAAACCTATGGAAAATAGATAGGTTTCATATTAAATTCATCAAAGCATAACCCATGAAAAGAAGTGGGTTTCAAAAGGATATATCATCTGGAATAGAAATGGGTCTCATAATAAGAACTCTATCAAAACATAAATCATTCATGAAAGAATATGAATAGAACATTTGGATCATTTCTTATAATGGAATTATAACATCAACAAATGTTATATTACATGGATAATAACATGGAAGGGTATTTTGAAAAAAAAACATTTGAGGTAAGTATTCTCCCTTCATAGAAAAACTCTCCTTAAAACATAAAATCTTTTGAAACCCATTTTCCTTAAAAACATATATAAAAATCATTTTAAAAAATTAAAATCATATATTTTAAAAAAGAAGCTTGAAAACATTTTTCAAAAATGTTTCTTGGAAAATACATTAAAAACATATCAGGAATATTGAAAACCATAAAACCCATTTTTAAAAATGTTTTTCCTGGAAAATTAACATAAAATATCATCCTTGAAATCATTTTTTAAAACATTGGTCTTGAAGTTCATGGAATGTATCTCAATGATGAAAAATTGAGACAAAACTACTTTACAGATTTTGTATCTATGGAATCATAAACCCCTTAAAAGAGAGTGGTCATAAAATGAATATTTAAATGACCATAAAATTAATTATAACAACCATAGAATATATTCATGTTAATTATAATCACCAAAAAATAGATGAGTGGTGAATAAGGCGAAAATCTCACAGAAATAATTGTGATACAAGAAATCCCCTTACTTTGTGTTTTGACTCTCATTGTACACATAAAAGATGCTTGTATAATAAATGTAATTTTATTATGCATATTCTACAGAATCATATTCTTATATCTAATACTGTATATGGTTTAATATGAATTCATATTACCTTCTTGTTATCAATCATAAGTTAAGGTTTCACTTCGCGTAATATATTCTTTGTTCTTCACATGTTTCTTAATTTGTTATATCTTCAGTTCTACTATTATTCCATGATTTCAAAAAGTAAACCATGATATATATATATATATATAATATTTTAAGTATAATTTCTTAATAATAATATATATAATTTTTTTTTGAAATGGAATACACCATTCATGAATATGGTAGGTTGTACGTACGCATGAACGTTGTTTCAGTTTTTATTGTTGTATTGAAAGAAAGAGAGTAAGTGGAACATAAGAATATTTGTTTATATTTATATATATCATTATTATAGTATCGTGATTATATCACTAATATCATAAAATTTTAATTAACACTTCTTTAATACATTCCATATAGTGTGTGAATAAATTTCATCACTTTGAGGGGCGATAGTCCACACTTCTTCAAATTAATTTATCATATTTAAACAAAAAAGATAGTATAAAGTTAACAATTATAAAAGAATTAATAAAACTTAATGAAATTTTAAATAATATATATATATATATATATATATTATAAATAAATTGAGTTTCTATAATGATTACTATTGTGAGATGTGGTAAAGGAAGAGTGAATAATGATCATTTTGTGTTGTGGTAGTTCACCAATAACATAAATAGTATGTCTGTTTCCCATTAGATGGAGGTGTGTGTAATTATAGGTTGAATCCATAAAATAAAATATTCTCATTATATTGAGGATACGTTTTTATAAACATGTAATAAGGAGTTTTTAGGGGTAGAGAAAGAAAATAAAAGAAAGGAGCTTTAGATAAGACATTGCCTCTTAATCGGGTAACTCCTTTTAGTTTGTGCCAAAAGGCTTCCCTGGATTTCTTTCATCCAAAATAAAGGATTAAAGTTTTAAGGGAGGGATATTATGATGTTTATAGGTTATATCTTGTCCTAACCAATATTATTTTATTGTTTTCAGGAAGGGGAGAGTTGGGGCTGTTTTTAGCGAAGGGAAATGACTCACCAGGTATTTTTAAAACAATTTAGTTGTACCCATGTTTGTATCTACAAAAAGACATTAAAAACCATCCAAAGTAAAAATTAAAGGATTATTTAGGATTCATGGAAATAAAATGGGTTTTTTAAAATTTTTCTAGGTCATTTTGTACCTTAAGTTTATTTTTTATTCACTAGTTAAGCTTAATTTTACCTTATTCATGTTAATTAATTTTATATAATTTCACTAATAATTTTGGAAAAACATTAAGTTGGGATTATTAGAAATTAAAAATTATGATGATTCCAAATATTTAATCCATTTTCCCAAATTATAATCAAATAAGAATCATAAATTAATTTAAATTTGATCCCGCAAATGTAATGACACCAGAGTGTTTTAAAGTAATAATGATCAAACGTTTACTAGGATTTTATATCAAATATTAATGTAAAATTTGTTACAATTAAATAGATTGGATGAATTCAAAAATATAATATATAGTTAAATATTTTAGAAAAATTAATATCTAATTTATCTTTACAAATAAATAAGGTGAAAAATAGTTTTTAATTAAAATTCAGTATTTTTCACTATTTATCCAAAAATGAAGATTCTATGAAAAATCCAAAAAATTTACCCTAATATAATTTAAACATTCCAAATTTAAAAATAAATTATATTATAAAAAATTAAATTTATAAAAAAGCCTAAATTTTATTTTACTTATTTTCACAGAAGTGTGTAAAAAGTAGTTCATTTGAGAATATATTATTTTTAAACATATAAGAACATTACCAAAAATTATATCTTTCATTATAAATAATTTATATTCATATAAATTTATTATAAGAAATATTTTATATTTATATATAACATTTCATATTACTATTTTTAATGGCTAGGTTATATTTATTTTATTTAAAAATTATAGCAATAAAATGGTGTTTTGTAGAGACTCGGTGTTGCATGTTATGTACACCGAGTCAGTGTTATTTGTAACATGCGCTATTTCAGTTATGAGTGTACAAAATCCCATGAAAATTCAATTTAAAATGAATTTTTTTACATAGTATAATGAAATACATCAAAAATAATTAATTCATTCAAAAAATGGTTCACAAAAACTACAGGTTTTTCATTCAACGCCCATTAAAAAAATTCCTCCCTTGGAATTCATCATTAGGGTAAAGACAAATTAGAGTATTTCTACTTCATCACATCCTCATGTTTCCATGTAGCTTTCAATAAGTAGTTATTTCTACACAAAATATTTACCAGGTGAGTTGTCTTGTTTCATTGAACATTCTATATACATTATAGAACTTCAACTGATTATTCCCTGTAAAAAGTACTTCTCTTGTGGTATTAAATATGATGTGAAATTTTAGATAATTACTTCCTTGGAGAGATACAAGGAACATGTCATTGACATGGGATATATTTCGTGGAACTTCCAAGCGATACGATACTGTCTCGATACGATCCTGAATTGCAAAGGGACTAATATACCTATTGTTTAGTTTAAATTTATTCCCAAATATTATAACATTCATCCAGGGGATATTTGTATAAACACCTTTTTACTAACATAAAATTTTATATCATGTCATCGATTATCACCATAAATGTTGTACCAAAATTGAGCTACCTTGATATGGTGGTGAATAGTTCTAAACTTTTCTATTATTTTTTTAGATATCTTAGGTCCCAAAAGCTTTATTTATCCAACATCTTCCTAGCATGTTGGGTATTTACATTTATTACCATAAATGGATTCATAAGGTTCCATAAATTTTTTTTATTGAAATATATAATTGTAGGAAAACTCAACTATTATAAGGTGTTGATACCAAAAACATTTGAAATCCATAGAACATTATGTCAAAATAAAATCAAGGTTTTGAATTGTTCTTTCAAACTGAACATTTTTCTAACGATGATAAAATATAATGAATCTCAATTATATATAAATTTATTGTTCAATACATCACCATAACATTTAGGTGAACCTTAGATCTCAATTCGATATAATGGAGCATGGTACTCCATGCATCCTTACCACTTCATTATTATATATCCTAGAAAGATGGTCCAGAGTGAAGTCTTCTCCAATAGGGATGAAGTGTGTTTACTTATTTAGGGATTGTCTACCACCAATGTTTAATTAACCCATTTATATATTTTGTCTTATCCAATGAATAAATCCATAGTGTTTTTCTCCCATTTCAATTCTGGTATGGGTAATGGATGCAACATCATCTTATACTTTTTTATTTTATCCTTAACTTGATAGGATACCAATATCTGAGATAGAAACTCCATGATATTCCAATTCATTCCATCTCATTAGAGGTATATTTAATATCCCATTACATCATTTTACTTTCTAAATGAATAGATAATGAAGAACTATGAGCTTCCGATAACAATTACTTCATTAAATCTAGTATGGGAGGAAAACAGACTTCATTACTGAACCTTATCATTCCATCTTGATCGAGGCTAAACTCAGGATCATTTCAAACATTATTTTTCATCTCTATATATTCTTTTAGTTCCTCTTTAATCATCACTTTGATCATGGGATGAACATTCATTTGAGAAAGATAATATTTTTATCCTTCTATCTGTATTTATAGTTTCATCCTTTGTAAATCAAAATACATTGAATCTTTTTTAACCTCATCGTGGATAATCTATATTGACCCTTATGACTAAAAGCTTTGGCCACAATGTTCTCTTTCAGAGGGTGTTAATATATCGAGTAGTCATGATCCTTTATCAATTATACCCTACTTCTCTAGAGTGTGATCATCTCTTTATGTTTGAATATATATTTCAGACATTTTTTATCAGTATATATGTCACACTTTTTCTAAAAATATAATGCCTTCATATCATTAATTCTATCATTACCACTACTAACTCCTAATCCTAAGTTGGGTATTTGTTTTCTCATGAGTCTTCAACATCCAAGAGGCATAGACTATAACCATTTTTTCTTCATAATAACACATCCAATAGCCTCTGTATTTGATAGGTTTACTGTTATACCATCTCTTGAGATTATGTGACCCACAAAATGAAACCTTTTGTAGCCAAAATTCATACTATGTAAATTTATCATGTATTTTATCCTTCGGGTATTTAGTACAATTATCAAGTTATCTTCATGATCTTACTTACTCTTTGAATAGATATGAATATAATATATACATACTTCCAAAAATTTCTAGATGTATTCTATGAATACATTATTAATCAAATCCCAGAATATATAAGTGAATTAGTAAGACCGGAATGAATCACTATATATTCATAGTTTTTGTACATTGTATAGAATATCATCTTGGGAATGTCCTCTTTCTTGACCCTCAATTGATGATATCCAGAATAAAGGTCAATCTGGGAAAATTATTGAGCATTACACATTTGATCAAATAAGTCATCAATATAGGGATGAATATTTTTTTCTGGGTTGTGATATTTTTTAACTACCAATAATCAATGTAGATTATCAATGATCTATATTTTTTTCACCAAAAGAATAGGTGAATCCTAAGGTGACAGACTTTGATGAATGAATCTCTTATCAAGGTTTTCTTGGATATTATTCTTCAATTCATATAACTCAGTTATGTCCATTCAAGAAGGAGTCTTTGAAATTGGTGTGGAAGCATGAATGAGTTATATTATGAACTGAACATCATGTTTTTGTTGAAGAATATACAAATATTATTGAAGTAAATACACAAATTCATGAACAATACACATATCATTGATGTCTATTTACTCCTAAACTGTTTTAGATAAATAACCCTCCAGAATGGGAATTAATTCCCTTAAACTAGATGTAATATCTGCATGGATTTCATACCTATTGTCAAATTGATGGATGAATATATGAGGGTTTGAATTAATTAAAGTATCATACTATTATCGAAAGTTGATGTGGGTTTTTTGCAGTGAAATCTAATCCATGCAAAATATGACATCAAATTCAACCAGAGAAATAATGACAAGATTAGTAGTAAAAACATTACAATATACATAAACATGAGGCAAATCATACACATGGAATATAATCAACAGAGGATTAGGGATTTTCACTGAAAATTCTATATCTAGTTTTTCTAGTGGAATATTAACACCCATATAAAATTCCATACATATGAAAAAGAGGGCCAATAAAGAATAAAATAAAACATTAGTAGTTCTATAGTGGATGGTATGTGTACCTTTCATCACTTATTCATCACACCGTTTTTTATAAATAGTTATTGAGTGATATTTCCACTTTTCCCTCATCTAAAGAATATTCCGATGTCATTCATCATCACCCACCCTTGGGTTTTTCCACTGGTTATCATAATTTCCATTATCCTTACACTTGATGCATTATTGTGTTAGAGGTTCATTCTGTGTTAATTTTCCTCTATTTGAATCATTAGCAAACTTCTTCCCATCAACGCATAAATCAATTGCCTAATGTCCTTCCCTTCCACAAATAAAAAACTTATTAGAAATAATAATACAGTTCACTCCATACTACCTTCAACACATAGATCATAAAGGAATGCTCAAATTATTCTCTCAATTGTTATTACCTTTTACATTGAACACCATCTTCTTTTTCTTGTTAATACCATGAGATTGATATGTAACTCCAACCTCTATTTCAACAATGATTTCATAATGAAAAATTAATTTGTAGCTACTAAATTCTATTATTTAATATTACCTTCTACGACTTCTCTTTAAGACACTGAAGATCCTATCAACTTTAATATTGGGTTGGATTATAATTCCAGAACCATACATCACAAGTCTTTTGAAATTAGCCTCATAGGTATTGAGATATTTCTCAACTTATTGCTTTAACTCAAGGAAATATATTTTCATATTCATATCAAGAACATGGGGAAAGTAATTATCATATAATAAGATCTTAAACTAATTCTAATCCATTGATTCATTTTCATCTTAAGTCTTTGTATTCTTGATCATATTACACAGCTAGAATAAAACACCATCTAACCAATAATCAAATATTATTACTTTCTCATGATCAGAACACTGGGGAATGGAGAATATCTTTTCCTTGGTACTCATCTAGTGTTTAGAAATTTCTGGATCAGAAGACCTGCTGAAATAAGGGCGTCGCTGCCTCTTGAAAGACTTCACAAAAAAATTTCTTTATTTTTCTCTTTAGTAATTCCACAATGATTGATAGATTTCGAAACCTATGTGATCATATAAATGTTGATTTTTCTTCAATCTTCCATAGCCATAATTTTCTCAAGAGCTTAGTCATTTAATTATCTATCGCAACAACCATTAACATGGTTCCCTTAGGTTCTATACATTGAATAATAACAAAATCATAGAGTAAGAAACATTTATCCTTAGCGGGACCACATAATCATGAAAAATTACTTATAGGATGTCTAAATTATGAAATCTTACTTAATATATTACACCATAGTATTATCCTAGGTTACTCATAGCAAAATTATTTTATAATCCTTCTTGATGGTTCTTGAAGAGTTTGTGAATTCCCAAATCTTATACATTTGGAGTATAGAACTATGTGTGCATCATGGCCAATTATCATATACCAGATTATATAGAGTCTAGACCAAAACAACTAATCAGAGTTGTTACCCCTAGGAACATCTATTCCAGATCCACATCCTCTTATAGTATCCATATATGGATATATTTCTACAAAACCACTAAATATATTCTTAAACATAATTACATAAAATTTTATTATACTTTTCATTATACTTAGACTTATCTATAGACATGTACTTAGACTTCTAACTAAGGTTTTCTCATCCTAGTTTCCATAGGTCAACTAAACTGTTGCTCTGATACCAACTATAATGACCCACACTTTTCATACATTAAAATAACATATCTTTTTAAAAATAATTAATACATTATACAAATGGACAATAGAAGACTGTACCAGTCTAGTGCCTTTAAAAACATTGAATCATAAAAAGCATCACATAAGTGATCTAAGTTATCTCCCACTAGGTTCTCCCTGACTATCAACCTTATTAGACACAAGAAAAATAATACATATCTTCATAACCTACGGACTAAACATAAAAATAGGTGAGCTCAAATGATTAGTAAGGGTAAAAAATGGATACATGTAATAATAACCATTATCATATGGGTAAGATAATGTGATCATAACATTTCGAGATCATACCCTGCATATCCTCATATCAGAAACATGAATCATGTAATGAAACATGGTAGTTAGTAAGACATGAATCTTAAAGTAATAAATAACATAATCCATGAAATAATATCATAGGAATAAGACATGAAATATTTTCATATATAAAGATGTGATATCATTCCATATAAGTCCAGATGCATAGATAAAACTTATCAAGGAACTTCATGGGAACTATATCTACTAGGTGGGACACAACACCATCCACTGTGGAAATTCATTCCTAGGTATGGATTGAGTTTCACAATCATCCCATAATGGAACAAATTTCCACCTATTTTGTCTTCATGGTGACTAAAACAACTTGGTAGGACATACCACCATCCCTAGTCATAGTCCTTTCCTTATAAGGGATCAGGTTTCCCCATCTTCCCAAAGTGGATAAATCCCATCGACTTGATTCCAATCTTTATCGAATGAGATATAAGTCTTTACCCAATGTGTTGGAGGGACAAATAGATCTCCCCATATTATTATAAAATCATTGATACATTTTCGACAAGATAATAAAACATTCATCACATCATGACACATAAAAGGGGAAATGTTCTATAATCATTAAATTATTACCCATGAAATGAAATGGGAGTCACTAATATTTCATCACATCATAACTTATTGAAACGAGAGAGGTTTCACAATAAATTATTCAAAGAATAACGAGGGAAAATATTCTCGCATCAAAATCATATAACATGAGATATGGGAACTAGTTTCATATGAATAATTCTATCAAAACATAAACCATTTAAGAAATAATATGAATGGATCCCTTGGATCATTTACCATATGGTAATGTTTAACATTAATGAATATTATATTAGATTGAAAATAACATGGAAAGGTATTTTGAAAAAATTTCATGAGGTATGTATCCTTTGTAATTTTAAAAAGAATATTTATTAAATAAATCCTCTTGAATAAAAAATCCTTTAAAAAACATGAAGAATAATATTGAAGTCATTTTGAAAATCATATCTTTAAAAAAATATTTAAATTTTTTTTGATAACCATTTATTTGAAAATACATTGAAAAAATATAAGGAATATTGAAAAAAATAAAACACCTTTTTAAACTTTTTTCAATCAAAATGGGCTTAAAATAATCTTTGAAAACATGTTTCTTGAACTTTATTTCATGTGTCTCATCGAAGGAAAATTTAGATAAACATCTTTACCGATTTGGTACCCCTTGAAATATAAACCCCATGTAATAGGGAGATCATCAAATGGATATTTAAATTCCTATAAAAATAAGGATAACAATCATATAATATATTAATTGTACGTATAATCACTACAAAAAATATATGAGTTGTGAAAAAGGCATAAATCTCATAGAAATAAAAGTGAGACTTGAAATCCCCTTAATTAGTGTATGAAATCTCTTCATACTCATACAAGCTTCCTGTATAATAAATTTAATTTTATTATAAATAATTTAAAGAAGAATATTCTTATATATAATACCATATATGGTTTTTTATTACATCATATTAATCGCTTGTTAACAATCCTATGTTACAGTTTCATTTTAGGTAATATCCACTTTGTTCTTCACATGTGTCTTGATTTGTTATATCTTCAATAATTATACATAAATCATGATTCCCCAATGTAAAAAATGATATAAATTTCATGTATATTCAGTATACATGTATTACAATAATCTATGTAATATAAAACTATGAAATAGAATACCCCATTCATGGAGACAGTAAGTCATAAATACACAAGAATGTTGTTTCTGTATTTATTATCATATTTAATTAAAAAGAGTAAGTGACATATAAATGTGTTCATGTATATATATTTATATATACAATTATTCTAGTTTCTTTATTATATCATATATATCAGAAATTTTTAATGAACCTCCTTAGTAAATTCCATGTAGTATGTGAACGAATCACATCGCTTTGAGGGGCTATAGTCTACACTTCCTAAGACGAAATTATCGTATTTACACAAAGTGGAAAGAATAAAGATGTGAATTTTAAAAGAATAAAAAATACTTAAATACAGTATAAATATCATATATTTTGTATATAAACATATTTTCTATCATAATTCCTACCATGGGAGGTGGTAAATTAAGAATAAGCTTTGTTCTTTTTGTGAGTTTGTAATTCGATGAACACATAAACATAATGTTCATCACCCATTAGATGGAGGTATGTGTAAGTGTATGTAGAACATTTATTTTAAAACATTTTAGTATATTTTAGATACTTTATTTTTTGTTTAATTATTGAATAAGGTGAGTGGAGTGCGTGTCAAATGAATTTAGAATGAAGGAGGTTGAGAAAATATGATACCTCTTAATCGGGTAACCCCTTTTAATTTGTGCCAAAAGGATTACATGGATTGATTTATGCCAAAATGGTGGATACAAGGAGGAATAGAAGTATTTTGGGAATTTTATTTTCCTGAGAGTTTCTAAATCTAATTTGTTTGAGAGGTGTGAGGAAGGGGTATAGGTGGTTGCCTTTTATTGGGAAGGGATATGACTCACTTCATATTTTTGATTAACAAGTTTGGTTTACCCACATTTTTAACTAATAAAAGTCATCCAAAACTTACCTAATGCAACAATTAAAGGATAATGGATGACTTATTTCCTAAATATTTATTTTTTACAGGTGTATATGTCATTTTGGCCCTTATGTTTGATGAGTATTCTCTTGTTAAGAGTAATTTTACCTAAATCGATGTAAATAAATTTAATTAATTTCACTAATATTTTTCGTAAAAATTTAATTTGACTTTATTAGACATTATAAATTATTATGATTACAAATATGCAATCCATTTTTCCAAATTATAATCACAGAAGTGGAATATATTAATATAAATTTAATCATACTGATGGGACGACATCACTGGATTTTAAAGTAATAATGATCAAAAGTTTGCTAGGTTTTTAAATCCAATTTTAACCAAAAATTGGTTCCATTGACCTAAATTATACTAATTGATAAAAATATGATCTAATTAAACTTTGAAAAATATTTAATGTAAAATTTATCCTTATAAATAAATGAGTCGAAAAATAATTTTTGAATTAAAATTCAGTATTTTTCATTATTCATCCAAAAATGAAGTTTCTCATAAAAATACAAAAATTTCACCCTCATATATTTTTGACATCATAAATTCAAAAATGAATTATATTTTATAGAATTAAATATATAATTTTTTTTAATTTAATTTTGTTTATTTTCATATAATTACATAAGAAATAGTTCTTATGAAAAAATAGTGTTTTTAAATATATAAGGACTTTAATATATATATATATATATATATATATATATCATTATCAATATGTTTTATTTATAAATAACAATTTTAAGCAGTAATTGAAATTTATTTTTTAATATTAATTTTAATAAGATTAATGGCTATGTTATAATTATTGTTTAGAAAAAATTATGACAATAAAATGATGTGTCATATAGACATGGTGTTGCATGTTGTGTAAAGAAAGATGGTGTTGAATGTAATGTATGGATAGTCATTTTTGTGTGTAACATATTCAATGAATGTACCATTAGAAAAGAATTTTTGACTTAGTGGAATGGAATAAAATAAAAAAATCAATTCATTCGAAAAAAGGACCATAAAAACATCGAGTGTTATAGTCACTTCCTATGGGATCTTTTTTTACTTGAGGTTATAGGGTTTGATTTCATACTTAGGATGGAATGGATGGCTTCTTATCATTCATATGTTTATTTTTATAACCAGATGGTGACATTCAAATCATTGGAGGGATAGTTTTTTATTCACAATGGTGAATGTCATTTACATGTGTGTTGAGCGATAAGATAACATCATGGGCTGGACTAGATGACAACCCATATTTCTATTTTATATCAGGATGATTATGTAACTCTTCAGGAGGCCTTTCATGTATTGGTTGACTATTTCATAGTAATTTTCAAATAAGAATTTTCTATTTTACCTCTTGAGAGAGTGGGGTATTTTTTAATCAATCTCGTTCTAGGAGCTTCACCTTTATCCATTCCACATTTTAGGATGGGTATAATGGAGTTGTCATAGCTCAAGAAGTAGCGAGAGGACATGGAAGCAAGTGGGTTTATATAACCCATTACTTCTCTATGGGGTTCAAGAGTACATTAGAAAAAAGGGGTATAAACCCCTTAAGATATGTGTGGATTATCAGAAATTGAACAAGATGACAGTTAAGAACCGATATCGATTTTCAATGATAGATGACCTCTTCATCCATCTCTGAGGAGATTGGGTTTTTTAGAAGATTTATTTGAGCTCTGGTTATCACTAAGTTTGTGTTTGCCCTGCAAAAATACCTCATCTATATATCTCATAGTATGTGTGGTCTATATGAGTTTCTGGTTATGATTTTTGGTATTTTGATTGTTCGAGTAGTTTTTATGGTGCCGATGAATGGAGTTTTCTAACCTTATTTGGATTCAATTGTGGTGGTATTTGTGGAAGATTTCATGGTGTATTCTCACAATCTACATGAATATTCCAATCATCTTGAAGTAATTTTTGAAACAATAAGAGAGAATTGGTTATATGATAATATCACAAGGTGATACATATATATGTATAAGATTCACTTACAAAGTCATATTATCGTGGGTACAGGAATATCAGTTGACCCAAAAAAGGTGGATAAGGTAGTTTCTTGTGATAATCCTAGGAATGGTATTGAAATACAAAGTTTTTGGGGTCTATATGGATATTACAATCATTTCATATAGGACTTTTAGTGGTTAATAGAACCTATTATAGACTTAAATAAGAATGGTGGGATGTTTTTATGGTCAGATCAATGTCATAACGCCTTTTTGGAGATAAAAGGGAGACTAAATATAAAACCAGTCAATATTCATCATGATCAAGGCAGAAAATATATTCTATACTATGATGCATCACGTATTGTGATAGGATCTGTTCTGATGTAGGAGGAGTGAGTTGAACCATACGGGTCTCGTCAGTTGAGACCATGTGAGAGGAACTACATAACGAATGATCTTGAGATAGATTTCATTGTACATGAAATACACGATTGGAAGAATTATTAACTTTGAACGTGTTTTTTGGTATAAATGGACCACAAAATCCTTAAGTAAATATTTTCACCACATGATATGAATTTGAGGCAATGAGGATTTGTAGAGTACCTAAAATATTTTGACATTGAGATTTCCAATATTCCACAAAAGTGGAATCTAGTGGACTATGCACTAAGAATGATGACTCAAATATTGGGTTTTTAATAGGCTAGTATGGAGAGGGGTCTTATGGCCTTGTCTTCATAGATGCACTTGGAGGAGCAGGATAATCTTGGAAATAATTTTATTTCTTCTTTTTTTCTGACATATACTCTTATATATGGAGTGAGGATGAGATAATTTTTTGATTCTTATGTCCTAGACGAAAATGTGACTATGAAATGCGAGGACCTATCTTCTAGTAGAACTGTTGGAAAGGATGGAATTATATATATCCATGGTTGTGCTTAGGTTCTTAGAAGAAATACACATGAAGGTGATGTGAGAGTTTCTTGCCTCAATTTTAGAATTACATCATTGAATTTCCAAGATTTACCATCACATGGGTCTCCAATATAGGTGGTTAGTGGTGAAATGTGAGGTATTGGGTTTTTCCATGAGGTGTTCCACCTATCAGTAGGTGAAGGAATAACACCAGAAACCATCTGGAATTTGACAGGAGTTACCTTTCATCAAGTGGAAATGGAACATTGTTTCAATGGATTTCATGAATTATTTTTTGAGGTCACATCACGGTAGTGATGTTATATAGGTTTCATTAAATAGGGTCCAAAAGGTTCCTCATTTCCTTCTAATTATAGAAACCTTCTCAATAGATGAGATTCAGATTTTATATATCTATGAGATATTCTTCCTTTGTTGGATTCCTCAGACTATTTTATGAGATAGGGATGATCGATTTACATATAGATTTTGGTAGAGCTTGCATATTTCATTGGGTACACACGTGTTTCTAATAATGACATACCACCATTAGACTAATGGAAATTAAATTGCATGATTCGGGTGCTTTAGGACATGTTGAGAGCACACTTCCTTGATTTTGGTGGCTCTTAGGTGAAGCATATAACACTTGTTGTGTTTTCATACAACAATATCTGTCGGGTTACTATAAAATATAACCATATGATGATTTTTATGATAGTACAAGCTGATCAACACGGTTTTAATTATTGGAAGGAGAGGAAGATTTACTTGGACCACATCTTGTACAAAAACATCTGATTAGGTCCTATTGATCATAAAGTCGATGACTATTTCATAATCTAGAGTGAAATCTTATGCCAATAATAATTGATGACCTCTATAGTTCATGGACGTGGATAAGTTATTTGATCATATCTCACCATGTCTGGTATATAGATGGATTAGAAGACAATGTAAACTATTCCTGTGATATGTTTGGCTATTTTATATTCCTAGGAGATTTGAGCTTATGGATTATTGATTGAAGTTAACTCAGAGGTATTGAGCCACGTATGACATCATCTATATATACCAGCTACAACACTATCACTTAGACCCATCTCACACTAAATATATAGATGTGGTGGAGTTATATGTAGATGTTTCCATCGATGATAATCATGTTTGAATTGTTGATAGGAGCGTGAAGGTTTACCGAGGCTGATTAGTTTTTATAGTACAGGTGTTATGTTAGCAAGTACATTTATAGGATGAGTCTTGGGAGGGGGATTCCAATGTAAATTCATAGTGGATGAAGTTTATGTTTTGATGATTCTTGAACACACATGGAAGCAAAATTTAGGGATAAATTTATTTAAGGGGGAATATTGTAAAACTCAAGGTTTTTTAAGGTATATATCTCTTTAATTATAGTTTATATAGATTATTTTGAAGTCATTTGAATGTATAATCTGTTCATAGGACTTCAGAGTGGTTTATGAGGCTTGTTAAGAACCTAGAGCTCAGCTTTTTGGAAAAGGATGCTTGGACACACAGTTTGAGAAAATTGTGTTGAGAATTTCATAGGGGACATAGGGGCCAAATGGTTTGAGTAAACCATGATGACCATGTCGTATTCTTATTTGGTACCTCTTTAATTTATAGTAGAGGAGTTTTGTATGGTTTTCACATGGTTTCCCAAACCATGTGCATGAATCGTGTGAGGTTCCCATGGATGAAGATAAGGGTGCATGATGGGATTACTATTTGGCCAAATATGCATTAAAACCATGAAACCTAGTTAAAATGTGGGAAATTACTTGTTTCCCCTTAAAGTATTTTAAAATAAAAACCTTTTATTCTACTTCTTCCAGTGGATAAACCCATGGTTTTGTTGCCACACTTCAATCTAGAAGGTAGGCTTTGCTCGCAATTCATTGTATGGACATGGATTCGAATCCTATTCATCTAATTGGGTCCAAGTCAGTAAGTTCTTAATTAATATTTTGTTGTTATTTTTTTAATTTTTCATTGACAGAGTTTTTCCTGTGAAAGATAATGTTCAATATTTCCATGTTTTTCACACATTCTTCATTTTTCTTTATATCTAGAAGGAATATGAGGTTGATAATGGATGAGTGTTCTATAATGTGTATATGATAGGTATTCTATACCTTTCACCTTATGGTTTGGTGTTTTATAGTAAATGTATGAATTTTTCCTCAAACTAAAATTTCAAAGTTCCACCAAAAATTAATTAAATGTTTAAATGAGTAGTTTGGAACCTATTAGGTTTCCCATGGATTACCATGTTATGGTTGTAGGTTGTCTAGCCTCAACCTATGCCACCCATGGGGTATTCCCCTATATATTATCTATATTGTACCATGTTTTGGGTGTGTGATAGCTCCCCACTGTTTTTTTTTTGTTTTTTATAATTTAATTTTAATTGAATTAATGATTATGAGAAGGTTATTACTGTATACCAAGTGATTACATGATGTGTTTTGATTTAATTATTTAAATGTAAATTGTTAAATGAGTTGGGATAAGTCATGGAATGTGTTTAGTCATGAATTTATTAATAATTTTAGATGTTTAATTGATAATGTTTCTTGATTCTTTGGACGAGCTCCATGGATCCTAGTTCTATTAGATTCCGTGGACATTTCTACTCCATGGGTTTTGATTACGCTATTGGATTCCTTGGACATTTTTACTACATTGATTATGATTCCATGGGATGTCACAGGACATTCTACCTCATGCATACATCATTCATGGTATTGCATTGGACATGCACTATTGGGATACTCCTTGGAATCTAGCAGAGTATTTACTGAGATTCCATTAAGATTCTCCTAGGACTCTATGAGGATTATGTGTTCTTCAATACCTTGGATACAACCCTTCATGGTCTAACACATGGTGACATGACATGTCCATTATTAATGTTTTCACACTATTACATGACATGGACATCAATTATATTGAAACTTATTTTTATAGTATGGTTGTGGTGGGTATTATTCCATAGATACTAATATCCTTGGTACTAATATTAGATATTAGTTGTTAGACTGTAGAGTATTGCTTCTTTATTTATGTTATATAACTACCTTTATTTATTGGATATTGATAATTGTTTACTCGGATTCAGGTTTGGATGGATAGTATTGAACATAACATGTATTACTATTAAACCAATGATATATTACACATTACTGATGTTTATATTACACAAAATGGATTTTTTATAGACACCATTTGTGGTGGCCTACCTTGTGTTTTGTCACCCCTTGTTCAGGCCACCACGGGGTACATGTACAGAAAATATTGATGGAGGTAGGGATAGAAGTATATTATCATTATATGATGATTTGTTATTGATATAATTATGTTTAGAGGAGCACATGACCAATCAAGAATTATGATTCTAGCTTGAGATGGATCTTTTTTTGTCTTTTGACCTTGTATTTTACATGATGCTTTTATACCAATTTTCCTTCATTGTTGAGACATGAAATGATCTTCATTTATAGATGACATTACATTTGAGATATTCATTTATATATTCATCCATATGTTTATCTTCTATCAGTGGATTATATTATGCTTCGACAACTGATTTTTATTGATGAACCAATATGATACACTATGATCATTAGAGTATAGCCTCCACACTACACCACCTTATACACTTGAAACTATTCATCACCTTATGGAATATGGGGAGGCATGCTTGAGTCTATGTGACCCACCATCTTGGGGCACTGTTCAGTGGAATCGGGGTCATGGTGTTACAAATATCATCACTCATCATGCATAAACTTGTATGAAACAAAATAAATCTGATAAAATTATATTGGAAGAAATAAATATGATTAAAATATTTTTAATTTAAAAAAATATATATCACATGGCCCCATAAAATATTTTATTATATTTGTCATATTTTAAAATATGTTTTTATTTTTATATATTTCATCATAATAATTTGGACCTAACAAATTTTCCAAATGTCATTTTGGGACCTTACTAAGATTGTATGTTCTTTGTGGGAGACATCATCCATTTCAAATGGGACACATAGCACACCCTTTTCCAAGGAGGGATAGAGGTAGTGGGTAAGGAGAATACTACACAAAACCTATATTAGTTTTTTAATTGAAATTCGTTTATAAATAATCATGTTTTTATCTGTCTATGCACCCCCACATGCATGTGTCTCAGGCATGGAATTCTTTCCACCTTCTCAGTTCAATTCTCAATTTTCCCAATGGCCTTTATTATCCACCAAAACTATGATTTAGGACCGATCAATGGTGTCAAAGATATATAATCACCATCCACTAGAATATTAGTAATTTTAAAAAAAAAATAGTTTAAAATATACATTGATTCTCAAATATGAATTAATTAAATCCCATGCATGATGATAGCATAAAATATTTATATTTAAAAATTATATAATTGATTTATAATGTCATATGAAATCTAGATTAATATTACCACATTAACCATTAAGATTTATTACAATTTACATTATCTATAAAGAACAAAATTAAATTTTATCTCATTTGATTCAATTACCTTGGCATTTTCTACTCATCATCGATGTGTCGGACCTTGAACTATCTAATTAACGAGACCTCCAGATTAACAACATGGACACCAAAACTCATTGTTCACCTATTTAAGAATCTTGTGTTCATGTAAGAGTGATCAAAGTAACATACAATGAATTTAGGGTCATGGTAAGAAAATAGACTCAATAAAAGAAGCTGGTATCAATTTGATCTTGTTATTCTCTCTCATTTATCACACTAAATATTACAAGAAAATTTGGGAGGATGAAAATTAATAAAAATACAATTGTACATTTATTCATGAATCTGAAATTCTCATAAATTGTTAAGTGGGAGTTTATAGAAATTTAATTTAGATTTTGAGCAAAAGGAAACTATATTTTCAAACAATCATGACATATATAAATTATTTAACTCATCTAAAAATTCATGTGTTGGAATTTGGGGCCCCGCGATCGGATAAAAGTTGCTAAAAATAAAATTTATCATCAGATTAATGTTGAAACACCAAATTTTAGATTGTAAGAACCAACATATCAATAGATGTATCTTATTTAATTTAAATATTGATGAATATAAAATATAAATGTTACTCAATAAAAATTATAGTCATTGGGGTGATCCACTCACCACAGATGATCATTTCTAAGTGGATATAAAGATATAACCCTATATATCAACCATAAATGCCTCAAAATCACATTTTTGCATCAATAAACAACCTTTTATTGATATCAGATATATTTAAACCATCTTTTGATATACTAACTATTTGTGGAGCACTAATTATTAAATATTGGGAGGATATCATTGGTCAGGGTGCTCTAAACTCTCTATTCTCATTTAAAGAAGTGGGAGTGATGGGGGAAAACATTAAAATTCTTGGAATAAAAAATATCCAAGGATTTTTTCTTATTTTGGATTATATTGGTAGGTTATTACATATAAAAATTTCATTTAATACATTTAACAAGCTTGACCTTCTAAAAACCATAAATGATTCCCATAAACTAGAAATTATGTCAAAATGGGTAAATTTATATCATCACTTATAACATAAATATTATGTTACATGATAAAATAATATTCACTAAATCAACTCATTTATACTTTAAAATATTTATAAAACATCGTATAACTAATATTAATTCCTAAAATATTTCCTTGTATAATAGTATTAACTAGTGAATATATTGATTTAATAAATTTAAAACCTATTATTCTAAACATGAATAATATTTAACATATTTAATATATTTTGATCTTTGAATCTTATACATTTTACAACTCCCAACTTGGGTCCTATGATGTCATAAATTATAATTCATTAGAATTGTCCAAATGTTTGAAAACACATTATGTGTAACCCTCTATGACCTTATCCTGATAAAATTGTCTGTCCCTCACTGACAAGGATAATTTTCTACACAAAAATCATGGCCCTTAAAGATATAAGGTTAATTATTATAAATGACGACATATCCTTCAAACATACACTGTTCAATAAAATTTCTTTTCCTCATGATAAATCAAAAAGAAGTTTTAATATCTTGTGACTCTATCCTAACATGGTATATTTATTCTTTCATTGACCATACAAGAAATAAATAAATCTTTCTATGTAAAGATATTTAAATAATATTCTATTAACCTTACTAATGGTGTGAAATATATATCTTTCTATTTTCATATGAAGGAAATACTTTCACAATTATTCATTAAATATCATATCATCAATAATGATCCCAATCTAAGAAAACTCTCCACCGACACTAAGTGATATGGTTTTCATCAAGAATCATAGTATGTGAACAATGATATACATTATCAATAATATCAATTCTGGAAACAAATAAATATAATAAAAAATATAAATAACCTAATAAACTCAAAACATATAGATTTCCTTTTGATGGGTTAGTCCTTATGATCTATTATCCTCAAGGATACTAATTGATAATGTCACAAAAAAAAGTTAATGATTCATATAATCCCCTAGAGCCAAATAATAAAATCTCATGTGTGTCCCTTTAGAATGATTTATCTAGAACAAGATACATTTGTTAATTATGCGTGGTGGGGAATATGTGCGGGAGGGAATATGCGTGGTGGTGGGGTGCTTCGAGACGGTAGTGGTAGTGTGTTGCTGGCTTTCGCTGTGCACTACGGGAGGGGGAGCTCGGTGCAGGCAGAGGACCTAGCGGTCCTTTCAGGGATATCTGTGTGTCTGGACAAAGGCCTGATGGTGGAGCAAATAGAGACTAACTCGAAAATTATACATGATGCGTTACATGGACAGGGTACGATGTCGTGGATGATTTCTTATACTATCAGAAAGTGCAGGGAGATTATAGGGAACGACATAAGCGTTACTCATAACTGGCGGGAAGGGAACAAGGTTGCGGACTACTTTGCTTCTATTGTAGCTCCGGGGGATATTTCAGTTTGGGTGGATAATGCATTGCCAATTAGACCAGAGGGGTTCAATCTGATTAGGGGAGATGCACTATAACTACATTATTTTCTCCCTCCGTAGGGGGGTCCGCGTTTGTTTTTGTTTTTGGTTTGCTATTTTGGGTGTTATGTATGGGGTTTCTTGGGATTAATAAAAAAATCTTATTTTTGGTGGTGGTAATATGAATATCATGTGAGAAACATGACTATACTAATATATGGATTCATTCAAGGTCTCTTCCATTCGATCCTTTGTGGTTTCTCTAATAATTCTTACATTAGGTATTTCAGTAAAATCCCTCAATTGATGAAACCATTAAAGTATATTCTATTTTCACTAATTTGAATTGGGATTCTTGGAAATTATGATATCAATAGTATTATCAAGTTATATTATAACATATTATTCACTTTGTACAATTCCATTATTTGAGATAAAATTTTATATCTAATCTACTTTCATAGATATACTGGAAGTCTCAATATACTCAAATTCTGATATAAAATCGGATATAATGTGTTACATTAAGATTATAAATCTCACTTATCCACCGTTTAAGAAGAATACGTAGACCTATTATGATTTAATATCATTTTAATATATCAATATGCTATTATCTGTGTATCCCCTCACTACAAGCTCCTCATATCCTTAATACACTGGTAACATCTCCATTGTATGTCTCAAGCATGGTAGGTTTGATTTAACTATTACCTTATGTGGATCTTCCTTTTTAGTTTAATATTGGTCCACTCTTCTTAATACATAGGAAACAAGAAACCTGGTATATGTCATGGTGTACATAATAGAACCCCCTATGAAATCCTAGAGAGGTCTACTCATTCTTTAAATCTCCTTTCATATTCATAGAAATGTTTTCCTTGAGAGGTTGATATCATGTGACATTAGTAATATCCCTATCTTATATTTTTCAATATTGTACCTTTTATGTTCCTTATCAATGTAGAACCTTTGACTTAGTCTGAGTATACTTTATTTTATATCTCGATAAATCTTGATCCTTAGAATGTGGGTTAATTAAACTAAATATTTTAGGTGAATAATTCATTTAATCTAGTATTTGAAACCTATAAAACATTTACTTTACTTCACATTAATAATATTTCATCAATATGTAATACTAGTAATGTGATGTAACTCACACTAACCTTTTTTAATACACATTGATCTCATTCATTCTTAATGGAACAAAATTTTATATGAACTAAAAAAAATAAACATTCAATGTTTTAAATTCCTACTTTAATCCATAACATTATTACTACACAATGTATACATTATTTACATTATTATACAATATAAAATGTTTTGGTTATTTCATATAGAAAAATTCTACCATCTTTCAATTAAGGAATGTAGTTTGACATCCACTGTTCAAATCTCATAATTATAGAATGATAATATTTCTTTTAATATTATAATAAATTTTATTATTATGATTGACGAGAAGGGTTTGTCATATTCAATTCCTTTTTTGTGGTCTAAAACAATTTATAACAATTATTTATATGTACATTTTTACTCTACTATCCATGTATTCTTTTTTTGAGAATAATTATTTGAACCCAATTAGTATTACATTTTTCTGTTGATATGCCAAGGTCTAAAAATTGTTTTGGTATGTGGACACTAATTTAAACTTGATAGCTTCAATTAATTTGGAATAATATTTTCCATCGAGTACTTCATATAGGTAATACTTTCATTATATTTAAGAAGTAAGTCATAACCTGACACAGTGGAAATAAAAGAATATCTTCAGGGTACTCTACCCTTCCTTATAGACATATGTTGTACTTGGTGCTCTAGAATTTATTCCTCTCCCTCTCTCTCTTTTAGAGTTTTTTCCCATACCAATTCATGTAAATCTAGAGCATCAACTTCATTGAAACCAATATTTTTATCACTAATTCATTTGTAAATTTGTTCCCTTTAATGAAATACATCATTTATTTCCACATTCACTTTTATAGAATAAGTTTTACATAGGTAATATCCTTTAGTTTCCTTAGGTTAAATTATAAAGATGCATTTCATGTTTCAAGATACTAGTTGATGATTTTGTATTTTGTTGAAAAATGTGTCGAATCCGAATAACATATGTGTCCTTGAAAGGGTTTTATTCTATACCATAACTCATATGGAATATCATATGCCAGTTTAATTGGAACTCATATTTGTTTATATTTTTATGTCTATAGTAATTATCCCTAAAATGATAAATATATATTTTCGTGACTCATAATCGATCTAACTAGGCATATAAAATTATTATTCCTCATTTTATGTACTCCATTCCCCCAAAGTATATAATAAGGATTTAGTTGGGAAACTATCCCACACTCCTTCAGGTGATCGATGAATTGTTAATTAATATATTCACCTCCATAGCCCAAGTATAACTACATAATCTTCCCACCATGATAAATCTCTATGTAATTACTATATCCCTTATACAAGTTATATGAATTTAACTTATTCATCCTTATATATATATATATATCCATATCTACAGATTTCATTAGTAAAGTAGTGAAGTAATAAACCCTCAAATTTATCTACTATAAATAATTTACACACATTAGTATAAATTAACTATGATAGATCTATATCCCTTTCTCCATTCTAATGAAAATCTGATTTGGGCATCTTCCCATGTAAAAACACAATAAATATATCTATTTATTTTAACATGAAATATTCAAAAATCCATGCTTGAAGTACTATTTTTAAATTATTTTTATTTACATATCCAATCATGAAGTGGTATTTCTAGATCGGATATGAGTCTTGATTACATGATTTTTCATTACTTACCAAAACTATTTTTTAAAACATCAGGTATCTATAATCCATTGTTAAAATGTGTAATACTATAATATACATAGTCCTTATACAAATAAATACATTTATTTCAAAATAATAAAAATAATACCATCATTTCATGAATCAACATTGAGATAGTTTTCAATGTAATAAAATGTTCTTAATAAAAATTATTTAATATAAGAACCAAGGCAGTAGATAATGTAATATGATAATTATAAACTAAAAATACTACTAGTATTGAACCATTTTCTATTAGGAGATCCACTTCACCCACTGAATTCATTCTAAATCATCATCTTTTGATTATTTAAATGAAATTTATATACATAGGATAAACCCAATACTAAAATGGTAGAATTATGTAAACTGTATTCCGCGAAAAATGTACTTGATATAGACGAAACATATTGATTTTTATTTATAGATATGTATTTATTTTTTTAGTGTTATTTGATTCCATAATTAAAATAAAAAACTGTATATTCATTGATTTCGATATATGTCATTGGATTTCTAACGGGGAGGTGATTAATATCATTTTCTTTGGTTTAACCACTAACCCCTTTTCCTTTCCCTTATTTTTATTATTTACAATATGGACTGAATATTTTTTGTTCTTTATATCCATACCATCTTCGTGAACCAAATTATTTTGGTTAATTAGTGAATTATTCATGTTTTTCATATTATATATAGTAATTAAGGTTGAAATGTTGGGAGATAAAGAGTCGAGAATGAGATATTTTGTAAGATATTGGTTTAATTTAAAACCTTGAGACTCTAGTTAGTAAATTTACCAAACCATTTTGAGTAAATGTCGATATTCATAATATCAATGTCTCAAATTTTACTAGAATATTTTGTTAAAGATCTCATTCTATTATTTACTTTATCTATCCTAATATAATTTTTATATATAATTTAGAATATTGTATACATTATAACCCTTCATCATTTTCTGCAATTCACTAGGACTAGATGATGAAATATTAAACTACATATCCAATTCATCATCAATATGCATCATATATGATTATTATTTTACATATTATATTATCAAATAAGCATTGGAAAGAAGTTAGGAATCCATCACCCAAAGATTCCTTTATTAATGTAACATTATGTGCAAGTACTTGTACCAAAAATGGAAGTTGTTATTAGTCAATATATTTTCATAAAGTGGAATTTAACACAATGATATTGAGTTAGTGGTGATGACTTCCATTTTATCTAAAATAAATAAATTTTTCAAATTTGAAACTTTTCATGATTTCCAATGTTATAGAAATTATTGATTTATTAATATTTATATATCTCTCCTTATTATTTTAAATATTAATAGACCACAACACTTATATTTGATATATTATATCACATAGATATTCTAGATGAATGTATCCTTTAAAACATCTCCTCATATTCTATGTTAAGGATATTGAACTATTATGTCATCTTTAACGTTCAATTTTGGTTGGCCAATCATATTGACTCAGGGATCCTTGATTGGTTGAGTGGATTATCAACTCATTAAAATTATAACAATCAATTTACTCAACTATTTCAATATAAAGTTATATTAATCTGTTTTTTCTATTTAATTGATGAAAAATTAAGTTAATAAGACTAATCACTCATATAAAAATTCTCTAAAAGTATAAGACACTCTCAATTATGGTTAAAAATAACCTCATACATATGGTTTTTCTCAAATTCATGTGATGGAATGTTTTTGAATAAATATTTTGTTAAAGGGTTTTATTTTTACCCCATGTAATGAAATGACATTCTATTTATTTTGTTTTTTACTATGTGATCAGACTCATTCAATAATCATTCATAAAAATAATTTATTCAGCATACATCAATTTATTATTATCTATGCATGGTTGGTTATTATTATAGTTGATCCCGTATAAACTAAATATTAATTGAAATAATAAACCACTCATATGATAAATAAATGACATGTTCTTAATTTATTTATAATGGTTTTTCCATAAAGTATATGACGTATCAACTTATACCCTATATTTTACTCCATAAATTATATATTACATGATTTATAGCACCCAACACGTCCAATGCAGCCAAATATAGTCTACTTTATCAGTAAGACACAATTTTTGTTGTACCTACTTCATTCCCTTAATTAAATAATAATACTCACATGCAGGTGAGGGATTCTCATGATTATGGGATATAGTTAAATAATCTCACTCATGGACAAGTATGACCGTTTATATATAATTTGTCCAGGAAGAAATTCACTAAAGTTTATTTATCAATTAATTTTTAAAAATATACTTGATTGCAATAAATAAATAATAATAATAAACATTGGACATACATTGATTGGTTTAGCTCATGATGATTAAATATACAGGAAACTCATGTATTAAAATTAAATTTAAAAAAAACTCTTATCAAGAGAATTTATTATGAATTAGAATGAATACAAATATTTTAAATTCATTATTTTTAAACGTTCTATATTTAAATATAAAACCTTTGGTAATTTAAATTTTTTACCCTATGTTTTCACATGGTGATGGTTGGTCGAGAGGGTGAGAAACGTTTTCCACCCAAAAATGTTTTTCTAAATAAAATTGTATTCTATAACATGTAGATTTATGACCAAACCCTCACCCTCCCCTTATGATCCATTTCAAAACAAACATTTTTAGAAACACCCAACACCAACATATTATCTCCCCTTCCTCCCTCCCTCCCTCTCTCAATATATTTTTATTTTTGTGATTAAATAATCATTAAATGGACCTAACTCGGGCATCTAACCTTGGATCACTGTATTTTTAGTGTCTCTAAAACTATATCAATTCCCAATATTTTAATTTTAAAAAACATAATTTTAATATCGACATTAGAAAAGGAATGACTAGTCTAATGTCACTTATTAGAGCTTGTGCATCATGGATGGTTGAATGCAGGTAAAAATGAAATTTTTTAGTAGTATGAAATTGCAACATAGAATCTAAGCCTAAATGTAATTGGTTATCAATATGAGGATATTTTTTTAATTTAAATAATCCATGATATTAAAACAAAGTGATACCCTATTTGAATTTCATGTGTTAGCTCAATCTTCTCATCATCAATGATCATTCCTTGAGGGTTCAAAAGAATTAACATTCTATATTTTGAACCTTAATTAAAAATATTTTTTTTATCACAATATATCAGCTCTAGGTGTTAGCATGGATATGTGTATAATCTGTTAACATACTCCAAATCATAAGAGATATGATTACATGAATCATTAAGGGAAACATGTATAAGGGTGCACCAAAATCTCCACACACTCTCTCTGTAGTATATATATTAGATGAAAAGCTCTGAAATTCATCTAAGAAACATTACCCAAGAATTTGGTATTATGTTTTCATATATACATAGGTAGTAATTTATAAAAAATGCAGTCAAGTCCATTCCCAAGTTTATCAATCTATATAAATCTTAAATGATAATTATAACCTATAAAATGTGTAAGGGTTTTAATAACATATTATCACTTAATTGTAAGATCAAAAATACATTTCTTGTTAAAATATGATTCATTAACATGACATATTTCAACCGTCAAATTTTTATGAAACCCCAAGAAAATTAATATTCGTTCATAGAATATTTTAGTATTTTAATTTCATTACTTATAAATATATTCATTTAATAAATTCAAAAATAATAAACATGAATAATATTGAATGTATTTATTTTCTTATGATCATCTAAAATCCTATATTACCCAACCCCTATCATGGGTCTAATGATTATGTGAGTTACTTCTTATTGTTTTTATCATTAAAAATCAATAAAAAACTAGAGAATCTTGGAGGGTTTGACGAAAGAACAAGATATATGTTTAAGTCATCAAGTACATTTATCAAATTAATTTATAGATTATCAATATAGCCAATCAACATGACTATAGGGGGGCCAACTATTTTTCCTTATATATGCTTTAATGTGATGTGTTCCCTTTAGATCATATATCCATACTATATAAACATTTCATGTTAACAATCATGAATGTTGGAAAACATCATGTGTGTATCCATGTTTTCATTCAATTTCTTGATATCACTAGAAAAATATTATAAAATATATATATAAATCTAGAACAAAATGTAGATGTCTCAGGTTGAAAATGTGTTCTACCTCACATACCTCATTTGTGGGGTCCTCAATAACAGGGGACTCTAGCATGTATCAATTCTACTCTATGAAATTCAAGAATCTTACCACTTGTATAAGTTAAACATAGTTATTATATTTTCATTATCTATTATTGATGGATGTGATAACATTGAGGTCATATCACTTTCATTTTAATATCATAAATAAAATCATGTTTTATTACATTATATTCATTAACCAAATATGTGATATATATTAATTTAACCTTATTTTTACTCATCCACTATTTTATCAACTCCTAAAGTCCATCTCTATTAGACTTAAAATATCATGTCATATGGATATTATAGTTGAATGGATCCATATTTCCCTTCTCATAATCTATACATATGAATGATTAATTATTGAATGGTATTTATCTAGGTGGTCTTACTAAATACATTAACAGATTGCTCATTGATTTATTGAGTAGAATCCCCAATCATGAAATACTGGACTTATATTTCATCAACATTTTATTTATGGTTACACAAAATCCTTCTCGAACAATCAATATTTAATTTAATTGTGTTAATCTGACACAACAAATTAGTTATAACTCTATGATAATTAAAATTACCCTGATATGGGCCATAAATTTACTTCAAAATGTAGTTATATTTGTAACAAAAATAATGAAAGGAATTAGTGAAATAATATTTCCTTTAAGGTATTTTATTATTCATATTTAAGCATTCTATATTTTATCCTCCAACATTCTAGTTAGAATTTTAATGAAATTTAAAATTAATTAACCCTGTATTGATAGAATAATTTAAGCAAAATCCATTTATTTTATTCCATCATGTACACTTGTTAATAATTTTACTTTTTGTGATCATAGATAAACATGTATCTAATTAATAAATAATTAACCATGCTCTAGGAAGAAGTAAAATAAATATATGTGACATGGTATTCAATATGTATGTTGATTAGTTTATCAAGAGAATTTTTACATAAGAATTGACCCAACAGGAAAAACTCATGGAACTAGGACTGGCCATTTTTATACCCTTCTATAAGAATCCAAAGTATCTCCATGGTTTGATTTACCGTGGGTCAGGGTCTAAAGTGAATCTTATCCTCCACCCTATATCCTTTATATATAATTACTCACACACATGTTAGATAAACCGTGGGTATGGGGTTACATTAAATATATTTTGGACACACAAGCCGATACATAATAAAGAAGGGAGGGATGACTCTATAACAAACATATATGATTTAATAATGATATTATCACACAATAATCCCAAGAAATAAATATTAAATTAAATATAAACACAACATGTACATTGTTTTGTAAAACTAATGATCATCCATGCATGAAAATATTTCACACATAAGAAAAGTGGAAAAAATTCATTTATTTGTTATTTATTAACATAAATCACTCTACATAATAATTTAATTACCTTACTAATTCATTAATTAATTCATCTTAATATGTATATTCAAGGAGTCCTAGAGATAACTATCAAATTTAATTTAAAAATAATTAAATAAATTATATTAATTTAAAATTTATTTGTATGATATTTGTATTGGAAGGGCGCAAGATATTATCCTATTTTCTCAGTATTAAAATCAATCTCAAATTTAACACAACATGTTTTGAAAGAAACATTCCAGGTACCATTATAATCTAATGACATTTAATTTCAATCGTATAACCTGTGACTACAATCTAAATTTTAGTTATCATGTACCATATAATTATATGGAATGTATAATACATGATGTGGCATGATATTACATGTTTTATAATTTTTTGTGTCCAGACCCATAGTTTGTGATGTATTTATAACAAAATGGAATTCATTAAATATACAAGGCATGTACTACTAGGAATTCATGTGAAGTACATGATATGTATGATTACCATACACATCATGTGATTATTAAATCATGCATATATTCGTTAATATATTAATTAACTTAATGTTATATCTAATACTATAAAATAATTTATTCTATGTTATGAGTTCATGTTGGGCACAACATGTCTTGGGATGTACTACATATAAAATGGTACATGTTAAATGTCTTGTACAACTCACCAAACACCAGAGACTCCATTATTTAGCTATCAAAATCAAACAGCTAGGGAATTGGTGTGTATTCTTCATAGGAATTTAGGTGTTATAGAGCATGTACTCCAGATAGCTGTCATGTAGTCGCAACTTCCCAATGAATCTCATCTTCTTATTATTACGTGGTGCATTATTAATGCATTTTATTTACATTAACCACACAGTTTACATTATTCTTATGAGGTAAATCCATTTGGATTTATATATAATGTACACCAACTACATAATATATAAACTTATAAAGCCACTTTTCATCAAGAATTTTTAATATGAATCATGTAATGACTCAGTGTATTTTTCTCCTCCACAAAGTGTCATGATTTTAAAAATTTCTCTTAGTGTAGGGATCATGGGTACACAATTTGTAAATTTTAGTTACACATTCCGTATCTACGTTTTCCATCTAGATTATTATACATATCTGAATGAGATATTTAAGGGTTATTTTTTTCATTTCATGTTATTGTTCATATGATATTGAAAGATAATGATATATCAATATTCAAATTATAAATGAAAAAAATGAAAAAATAATAATAAAATACATATATTGATCAATAATTAATAAATAAATATGAGACCATTATATTACCTGTTGAATATATTAAGGTATAGAAGAAGGCATTAATCCTGTTCCCATAGATGTTTTTCACTAGTTTTAATCGATTTATTCTTTGTACTAAATAGCTAGAAACATTTAAATCTGTTAGACATGAACATTAAAATATAATTTAAAATTAATTTATAAATATTTATTTCCTATTGACATGTAATTCCTTCTTCATTTTCGAATTGGTGGCCCACTCTTGTTGTAAAATTGTAACCTTGATGGATGTGTGGGTAGAATCCCTCTACAGATAACCAACGGTATTTTGAAAACATTGAAATTTTGTGGATAAATCATTGTTCACTAGAACTATAGACTGGTATCCTTCTGTTATTATCATTGACAACAACAAGAATTACTTTTATATTAGAAGGAACTTATCTTCTATTATTATGGTCTTGAGTGGGAGGAGGATCAATACTCTCCATTTCTGAGAGTGTTAATTAGATATTTCTCTCTCATATTGAGATAAATCTATTGAAATGTATTTTTTTATCAAAACATCAGTCATATCAAAATGATATAATATAATTTTTATACTTAAGCTTAGATATTAGTTAATACACAAAGGACCTTAGAGAATATATTTATCATAAATAAACCCCATGGAGAATATTATTATTATTACTATTATTTCCATGTAATAAGCTAATGCTATTTTATATTTATATAAAATTTTTATCAATCCCTTAACTCATCCCATCAAACTAACACAAAATTTATCAAATTGTTAATAATTACTATTTATTTATATAATAGATATCATTGTATTAATCTATCAATAATTGTCGAAATAATCAACAAAAACTAAACAATTTTATTCCTTGGAATATGAAAATAATATTTATTATAAAATAAAATTCTAATATAATTTAACTGGGATTCTTGATATACTTAGTGTGTAGACCTCTAGACCTATTTCTCAACATCATTAAGATTAATAGCCTAATGTACAATATCAACATCTAGAAAAAATATCATGGTTCCTTTAGATAAATACATTATTGCTGCAATAACAAAAACCACGTAAAAATTTTAACTGTGTAATATAATCACATTATCTCAACAACACTACTAGTGAGATGCATATTAGTTTCCTCAACCTATATCCATGCTATATCTTTATTGGAATCTCATGTAACGAACTCATTGATAAAACCACTAAGTCCATAGAATTAATCATATATTCCCATTCCAATCCTTTGTTTTTAGGTATTTTTTGCATTAATTTAGAAGGGAAAAATAATTTCTTGACTTATTGTTTAATTTCATATAATTCATGATGAACTAAACATATCATACCTCACCAAGATAACATGTCATCATGGTTTTCATAAATAAATAAAATAAAATTGCTCATTCTAAACATTAATAAAATTTTTAAGTCTAAGGATAAATACACACATCAACATAAAATAATATATAAGGAAACAAATAACATGTGGAATTACTATGGGAAGGTCTGTTCCCAAAACCCTCTTTAGATATTAACAAGTGAAAACAACATGATAAAAAAATCTATATTTTCTTATCCCCAAAAACCTAAAAGTATAAATAATATATGATCATCTAGAGATTTCATCTGACCGTAAAAAAATATTTAATAATATTTTAAATTCATTTTAAGGTTCCTATTATAGCAGGGAAGTGTTATAACTTTTAGATGTGACAGGTAATTTAGGAAAATTATTATATTAATGTTATATAGAGGAACCCTCATCACATGATAAGAACATGAATAATATTCAAGAAATTGAATATAAATTTTATTGAATTTAAAAATTAGTTATTTATATGGAACTGAACACAATAACATGGTTATATATCTGACACACAATCATTTTCTAACATAATTTCTTTTTCTCATGATATCTCATAAAGCTATATGTATATCTTATTTCACCGTACTTATATGGTTTATTTATTCTCTCTTTTTATATACCATATATAATAATAACCTTTTACCATTTCCATGGATTTAATAAAGGTATTAATATTCTGGTCAATTTAAGTGACCCAGACCAACACTCCTGAGTCTAGTGTTTAAAACACATAATTTACATACTAGATTCAAATGCCAAGTGGGATGATTCCAATGAATCATAAATATATTTCCATAATTTATATATTACATATTATGATAGTCTCCAAATTCCATAACGAAAAGGATTGGTTAATTTGGGGATTTGATACATAAAAATATAATTTCATATAATTTTGAAAACTTCTCTTTAATCAAACCTCACTAGACCTCCTTCTTGGCCTCTCTTATGTTTCACTCATCATTATATGACCATCAATTAAAAATATAAGAAACAGGTAATATCCAAATCTCAGTTAAGAAAAAACATATAAAAGTTTCATCAAGGATTAGGTTATAATAAGGTGAAAGCATTATCATCATATAAATATATGATTAATATAACATGGACAAATAAGAGTTGACCAAATAAAAAAAGGACATGTAATATCAAATGATAAAATTTTTATCAGGTCCTAATAAATAGTAGATTAAGAATCACATCCCTAACTCTCATTAAATAGTGGATTTCCAATCACGTATCTTCCTCACATACATATCTACTGAGATATAAAACATTTCACAATTAGTTTTTGGATATATAATTTTATTCCCTACCATCACATAATGTTAATTTATACACATATGTACTTTAAAATATCAATCCTATATCATATCATGAAGAACGCAAACATATAAAATGAATTCAGAAAAACATCCAAATTGTATCACATAAAATGACCTGAAGAGTTAGATTAGTGTATAGGAACAATTCAATAACCAAACGCATGTTTCTCTTAATGGAATTTGGAAAGTATTTTAGGAATATTAAATACAAAGTAGATAACTTTTTTAATTAAATATGAAAATGGAATAAAAATAATTAAAAATGTATTCATAAAACATTATCAACCTTGATATTAAAAACACAATTTTACGAGTAACATTCAAAACCCATTTTCAGGAAGATAACATTAAAATATTTTTAAAATATTTATTTAAAATAAACCCTAAAATAAATTGATCCTTTAAAATTTATTAAAAAAAATTCTATATAAAATTTGCAGTGGAAGATAAAATATTATATTGTGAACAGAAAATACATTTTAATATTTTAACATTAATTTTCTGAAACCCAAATTGTAAAAATAATAATAAAATTTTATTTATAAAATAGATAAATATTAATAAAAATAAAACATGAGATAATAAAGGATTTTATTTGAAAATAAAAATGAAAAAAATATCTAGAAATAAAGAATATAGTTAAAGATGAGAAATATCTTATTAAAGAGTATATGAATTTATCCAAAAAATGTTATTCTTTAATGAAAAATAGTTATATCATTGTAGAATGTTGGAATTTCATTTTAAATTTTATTTTGTAAGAAAGAAAAAATAACATATAATAAACTATTAGTGTGGAAAAAACCAAGAATGAATTAAATATGTCTAAGAATAAACGTTATAACACAATGAAAATGATTTGGGTTGACAAAAAACCCTTAAAACTTTGGTTACTTTTGAATAAAAAGAGATTTATTTAAAAACATATATGTGGATATTAACAAACATATAATCTAATGAGAATTATAGTATAAATTTATACTTTTTCCAATATATATAATCCTAAAATTTTTGTAAATAAATATTACTTCTTCGTATATGAATATTATATACTTCACATCACTATCCACACTAGAATTATAATAGTTTAGTATATTTAGTGACTAGATACATACTCCTCTTATTTCAGTAATGGTCATAAATGTTTCCCCCAAAAACCCATCCTAGGAATACCCCACAATAACCCTTCATTATTTACTTAGTGAAGGAAAAACATTAGATTATGTGATTTTAGATGCATAATAAGGGTAAACATAGGTGATGTCAATGAATGTTTGTACTTGGGAATACTATAAGAATAAGGGTATGATATTATAATCATAAATTACAATGTTCACACCCAATTTTTCATATATAACAATCATGGGGGATATAACATTATCATAATAATAGAAAATATTAATAAGAGTGTAGAATCATAAATAATTATTTATGATCCTTGAATAAATAACATGGACCTAGGAATATGTGAAAATATAATATTATAACATTTTGAACATATATAAGTAGATTCATGTTCAATCATTAAGTTAAGGATATGAAATTACACCATCAAAAACATATGGAGATGAATCTATGTCTACACATATTATATTGGACATGAAAACTATATCCACACATAATATTATAGTCCAAAAATCCTGGTCTATGCATAAAATAGAGAACATAAAATCAGGATCAGGCTTGACAATATTTAGTTATTTTTACCCCATGTGTAATAGGGATATAACGGACCCAACCATCATATAATCATAATTTATTCATATATATTCCACCAGATCAAGAAATTATTTATAATTAATTTAAATGTGGAAAGAAAATTAGTTTCACAAACATATCATTTTCATGATAATTAACCATTTGGAGAAAGATTAAGGATCTTATAATAGAATCAAATTTGTAGTTAAACAAAAGTAACATTAATGGATCTAATCTGATCTAAAAATACTATTGAAGAATCACCTAGAACATTTGTTAAGGTAGATAACCTTTTTCATTTTGAAACAACTTATTTAAGGTCCAAATATTTCATAAATATAAAGGAAATGTATTTTAGATGAAAAATGAAACCCAATAATAAAATATTCAATGAATTCATTTTCTATAATGTATTTAAATTCTATATAATTCATATACTTTAAATAAATATTCTTTTTACATCTTATCTAAAATGTCAAAAGTACCTCATTCAAAAAATGATGAGAAAAATCCTATTAAACATTTTTCTTAAATTAAAATATGTTTAAAAATTATTTTCAAAATAATTGTAGGATAGTAAAAAATTATATGAAAAATTGTAGAAAACCATAATATGGAATAAAAAAATTCCCACTAAAAGAGAAGAAATATGGGTGGATTTTTATAAAAAAAAATCTAAAAAATTTGGAGTACCAAATAGTGGAAAATGGTACTAAAAAAATAATCCAAGACTAACTGTAGTATAAGATAAATAATTATGATTTATTAAATAAGGATCATATAATTTAATCAATGTAAATTCAATTCTAAATAATTTGGATTAGAATGGGACTGAAATATACATCTCTTACAAACTTGATAACTCCTGAATCATATGGCCCATGAAATAATAACTTTAGATGAAAATTTAAAAATCATTAATATAAGATGATTCATAACATAACATTACAAATTGTATTCTATATACACCTCATAAAATAATATAGCTGCAAAACATTACATATGTCCTAAACAAACAATTTGAGATGATAAACCCTTACCATTTTTCTTATTTTAGAATAGAAACCTCATAAAAGGGATAAATTTAAATGGATTTTTAAATACACATAAATTTCAAGAAAAAAACTATTAAATAAATTCATGGTAATTATAAGCACTACATAAAAGAAACATGTGATTAACATGGAATATGTCTTACAGGAACCAGAGTGAGGCAAGAAACACTTACCAAAAGTCTTGTCTTTCTTTGTGTGTGTTCAAACATCCTGTATAATAAATATAGGATTAGTATACATATATTATATATATAATACATTATATTATTTAATTATAACATATTGTATCCCTTTTATTAACAATTCATAATTAAAAATGTTGTTCTGGTAGATAACTGATTTGTTTTTTACAAAGTTTTCGGTTTTGTTGTTCCGGTATATGTACATTGATCACAGTTACATAATTTAAATAATGATACCATCATATTATTATAATTTATATTATTTATATATATTTACATTAATCTATAAATTTTGGTTATATAAAAATTAATTACACCATTTATGGAGAGAGTAGGGCATTTGTATGCATGAACGATGATTCCATTTATCAATGGAACGGAAGAAAGGTAAATAATAATTTAACATTATAGAATAATAATTATATAAAAAATAGATATATATTTATTAAATATATCATTATAACAATACATGTAATGTGGTGATGAAAAACAAATTACACAGCTATGTGGTGAAAGTAAGTCATACATAAGCACAAGCATTGTTTCCAACTTCAAAATAATCGAAATGAGGTGGGTAATGGTCATTATATCAAAATAATAATGATTTTTTTTATTTAAGACAATTAATTAATTATTTTATATTTTATACCATGGATTTATAATAATTTCAAGAAGAAATAAGCCTCAAAATGATCAGTTAAGAGTTGTACCACATCATTGAAACCCCACTTTTAGATTACACCGTAAGCATTGAAGGGATGCTTTTTGGAAAAATATAATCATTAATACATTCCTAAGGAATATATAAACGTTTTTTCAGGTATTTTCTGAGATATTACTCCTAAAATGTGTGTTCAAAAGAGGAGAATAGATTCTCTTTTATAAGTGAGGGGAGGGGCACCCATAGAATTACTTATAGTATTAAATTAATATAAATTAATATTTATATTAAAGTGACTCTAAATTTATATATATAGAATATATGAGGATAATAAGTCTAAAATATCACATAAAATAATATTTAGGAATTTTTAATTAATTTTTTAATCTTTTTCTGTTAGTCTTAACCCCTATTAACCCTTTTGAGAATTATTATAATATCATTGTTTTATAATTTTTATGGATCAAGGAAGTCACCATAAAAATATAATTGAACCATAAAGGGAACATATTTGATATTTTCAACCATATTAAATTTACTTGGCCAAATATAAAAATTTTATGAAGTATAAATCATTTAGTAATATATCGTTTGTTATAAAATATCATTAATGTCATTTTTGAACCTATTCATTTACATTGATATTAAAGCCATCAAGGTAGTTGTGGAATTAGAATAAAATATTTTAAAACTTCCCAAATATGTTATTATTATCTATAAAAATTATTGTAACACAATAATATACCCACATTTTTTTTAATATTTTGACTCATTTATTATATATTGTTATTAATTGAATAAATATTTTTTTGGCGTTACGTAAGCATTTAAGGTAATTATCACATAAATAAAATGAAAAAAACTATTGTAAAAAAATTAATTAATATTTCTCATTAACATTTATAACTAAACATAACATCTTTTTTCATTATGATAATTTATTAATGGTATTATAGTCAAGATTGTGACATTTTGTGTTTATCTTTTTCTAAAAATAACATAATGATCATAATCCAATAAAAATGTAACCAACATTTCATAATTTTGATACAAAGATATTATATAGTATAAAAACCTAAAATATTAAAAAAAATAGTGGTTATGTTATATTTTAAACCATATTTTTGGTTTAACCCCTTATTTAAGCAATTTTTTCCTTAACCTCAATAATGACATTTTCAATTTTAAATGGTTATAATTTTACTTATAAGGTAAAAATTATCTAATAAATAGAACATGGATGGTATTTAAGACCATTTATAATCATAATTGTCTTGTTTTATGATTTTTATAACTATTAAATGATTTCATAAAATATATTTAACCAAAAATTATATTAATGACATTTCAAGTAAATTTTACAAAATTTGACATTGAAAAACCAATGATGGAGAATAAAATAGAATATAATCCCATTTACAATAAGAAAATAAATTAATATTAGCTAAAAATTCATGTAACATCATGATTCATCCAAAAAATGTTATTTTTGATGTGTTTAAAAACATTTATTTTATTTTTCCACTCTTACACAAGCATTATGTTAGCGTTATGTATGAATTAAAGGTAATTATAAAATAAATAAGAATTAAAAATAATTTAACATAATTAAAAATATATTAATAATTCTAAAATAATCTTTTATATTCCTTAAATATTAGTATTTACTCATATAAATTTTAAACAAATTTAATAAATTAGTTTCACTATTTCAGTCTTGCGCAGGCATTGCAAAAAAATTAGATACTACATTTTTCACATAACTCAAAAATTTATAAAGATCCATAAAAATAATTATTAATATTTAATATTTATTAACCAATTTAACCAAATACTTCTACCTTTATAAATATTTTATTTATCACACCAAATTTGACTTATCTAGTGTTGTGCATGCATTGCGTCAACACTAAAAATGATTTTTATATTGATCATGAAATAAGTTTTAATTTATATTATTTGAATTATTTATTTTCTAAATTTATGTTATATTATCATAAATTATTCATTACGTAGGTTTTTTAAATTTCTATATCGTATTTAATTCTTGTAGAGTCATAAAATATACCACATTTCATTAAACCCTTTTTTATTATTCATCAATTATTTAAATTCATAAAAATTTCACAAATATGTATTGGAAAAATATGACATTATAAATACCAAAATTAATACAATTTAAAATAATTTTATTATTATATGTTCTATAAATTACTTTTAATATAAATTCTAAAAACAAACTGAAATACAGTTTTAATAGAAAAATTCATTTTTAAACACAAAAATGAACTTATACAAAAATAATGTATAAATATAATAACTATATAATTAATTACATTATTAATTAATAAATGAATATTATATTAATTTAGGTTCATATTATAATCATAATGATTCTTTTCAATGAAAATAAATGATGGATTTACAAAAAATGGTATTTTTTACTATTCAGAAGAAAATAACTCTTTTCAGAAAAAAATCAAAAAATATTACCCTAAACTAATTTTTATATGTTTATATCAAAAATTAAATACAATTTTCAAATAAAATTTCAAATTTAATTAAATTAATTATAATATTTTCTCACAAAAAAATTAACATGTAATTTGTTTATCAAAATATATTTTTGAAGCATAAAATCACTTTACTAAAAAATCAGTGCTTATATATTGAGTATTAATAAATAAATTTATGTTTGGTTGGCCCATTTAATATATATTTCATAATTTATTTACTCTTATTCATATTAATTTATTTAATGGCTAGGATATAATGGTCATATTTAAATAATAATATATTCCAGATCATTTTATGCTTGGTGTTTCATGTCATGTAATCTGTCGAACAATTATAAATTATTTACTAAAAATTATATTATATAATATTATTGTGTTACATTTTACCCCCCCCCCCCTAAATAAATTTTACCCTCATAATTTTTTCTTGTTAAAAAATGTATCAATATTTTTAAATACCTTTATTGAAACCCCACATCATACCAAGGAATAATAAAAATTACATTGAATATGGTAAGTGGGAAACATAATGGTTACCCAAAATATAACAGAATTGGGTTATTATATAAAGTAAAAATTGGTGGGATATTAAAATATTGGCATGTAGGAGAAGAATAACATACATGGACTAATATAGAGTGATAGAGAGCATGGTCACGATGTATTTAATAACAAAATAATCATAAATCAATAAAGGTTGAAAATACCAGGAATTCATTAGAAATGAAGGTCAAAAGATTAAATTTTATTTCAATATACATTTCCTAATGTTTATGGATTATTTTACTATCAGTATAGTGTATATTATAAAATATGATTTCATGATTTCATTCAATTTAATAATCAATATTCTATAATTTGGTCGTATTTCAATCAATTCTACTTTTATCTCATCCCTTACTCAATAAATGTATATTCAAGAGGAATTTGTCATGCATGAAGTACTAGAATTTACTTTTAAGGAAACATAATATCTATAATTCATTCAATATTCCTCAAAATATTTCACACACAAAAATAGGCATCACTTGTTATCTAATATGGATAAATATAATAGATAAATATCTAAAACCTCAACAAGAACACCCAATGTGAAAATAAATCCATTACATAAATAATTAATCTTTAGACTCCTTGAAAATATATCTAACCAAATTGAAAACCCCAAAATATGAAATATTGTCTCACATATATATTATTCCAATATCAACTTTAACATTTTTCCCCAAAAAAACTGGAATTGGATCATAATTTCACAAACCATACCTATGAATACATGATTATATAAAAACGTAAAAAAATAATTGTATTTTCATAAAATCTCAATGAAAATTGATATGATTCCATCAATTTACTCAATCCTAATTCATAAAATAAAATAACAGACTATTGAATATATTCCATAAATTTAAACATGCAATAAAATTCATCAAATGTGACCTAAATCACATTTTCATCAAATCACTAGCCAATTTCATGGTTACCAACACTATCTAATTTACTTCACTAATATAAATAATCTCTTTTTCTCAAATAAATAGTATTAAATAAAAATTAGGTAGATATTAAGGGTTTTCTTTTTCATAAACATGTGTTCTCCAACAGTATATACATACCACTAAATCACTTTTATTTCTTATTAGTATCTTTCAACATATGTTTTCTCAAACATAAATAAAAACTAATCTTAAAAAATACATAGATGTTTCTTGATTCTTATAACTAGAATATGTTTTATATAACTCTTTTAGGACATATTTATTAAATCTTGATATATAAGCACTTCAATCCTTTCACTTTAATGATTTGTATCGCATAGGTCTTTCCATCTACTAGGAGTTAACCATTGGATTCAGGCATGGAATCATATAATTCTCTAGCTCCCCACATATAAGACATCAAATTACATGAAAATTAATTATTCTATTCCCTTTATTTCCATATAGAAAACATGTTCCCCTTCCTTTGAGACATTCTCATAGGTTATTCTAAGTACATTATTAGCATGAAAGAAATTGAAATTTCCTACCTCCATAAACATTTTCACTTTAACTCCCATAATTACAAATTTCTTGATATTTTTTTAACCATATATAAAGATATATAATAATGAATAATCATAAGGTTTCACCTTCTAGTTCCAATATCATTATGTTCCTCTAAAGGATATTTATTTCATTATCTTTTATATTTAATTTTCAACTAAATCCCACTAAGTTCCAACCACTGACAATGACCAAAACAAATAGTGTGAGAAATTGTAGTCGTAGTTGGAAACCACATAATCCTAAAAAGTAATTTTTAGTATTTTTAAATCATGAAACCTTCTATTAAATCTATGACACCTTAGGTTTAACCCAGTTCTTCCATGACCATCATTTGTCCAAATCCATAAAAATGGATTATAAATAAAATTTAAATTATCCTAATAATATCACCCAAGAGTGTCAAATATAGTTTGTAGTAAGCGTACATTCATCATGCACCAAAATTATAGCTGTGATATACTCAACAAACTCTTTTTGGGATTTTTACCCATAAATTCTTCTATTCTGAAACCACATACACTATTTCTTTCAAGATAATATTTTTATCTTGGAAAACCATTCAATATTTAACTTAATACAACATTAGTATGTTATCCTATACTACAACATGTCTATTTTAACCAAACTTTATTTAATCCAAGTCCCCAAAAATATACTAAACACTATTATGATACCAACTATAGCCACCAAATCTTTTCATATATAAATATTACACTGTTTTTTGTGATTATTCAATACATAACATTAATAACCACATTATAACCATAATGGTTTAGAATATTTTGATACAAGATAGATAATAATATTATTTAATGAAATATCTTCAATGTTTCCCACATAGAAAACTTATTAGGAATACCGTACTTAAATCCTTTATTCATATCCTAAGGAAATAAAAATATAATAAGGTGTGAGCTCAGATGATTGTAATGGTAAACATTGGATATATCAAATAATGATCATACATGAGAACAAGATAAGAATTGGGGTATAAGATAATGATCATAATTTTCAATGTTCATATTCAATATTTTATATATCATTAATATGATTCATGAAATAAAACATTATCATATTATAAAAAAATATTGATAAGTGTATAGAATCATCAATAATCAGTTCTGATCCATGATATACTCATATTGACATAGGAATGCGGAAAAAACATATGATTATAACATGTTGAACATTAATTATTAGAAATAGGTTCACTCATCAAGTTAAGGATATGAAATTGTGACCTCATATAAACTCAGTATAATGAAACCATGTCCAGGCATAATCATATGGACATGAAAACCAGGTCCATAAATAATCTTATAGACATGAAAACTAGGTCCATGCCTAAAATTGTGAACATGAAATGAGGTTCATTTAGAATATATTTATCTCTTGAGTTATTCAACTTTTCCCAATGTGTTGGAAGACTGAAATGTACCCACCCATCATATAATCAAAATCCATTCATATGTATTCCAAAATTGCAAGATCATGAAAACATCTATCAAAACATAACCAATAAAAATGAAAATGGGTTTTATAAACATCACATTGTCATAAAAATAAACCATCCAGAGAGAAAATGATCATGGTATCATAGAATCATATCCCTAGTAAAGAATAAGTAACATCAAATTATATCTCCATAGATATAAATTATATTTAAATACCACTTGTAATATTTCCTAATAAAATACACTTTTCATTTTGAAATAACTTATTTTATATCCAAATATATAAAAAATTATATAGGAAAATATTTTATTTTAAAATAATCAAGAAAAATTTTAAAAGAAACAAAAAATAATTGAGCAGTCATGATTCTATAAAATTCTATTCGTCTTGAATATGTTAAAATAATGATCCCTTTCACATATTCGATAAAAAGTAAAAATTACTTCATTCATAAAAAGAAATATATTAATTTTTAAACAAATTGTTGAAATTCTGAAATGGATAAAAATGTATTTAAAAATTCATTGGATAATAACAAAAAAAAATTGTTTAAATCATTATATAAAACATTTATATGGGAAAAATGGGTTTCTAGACAAATGAGAGGAAATGTGGGTGGATTTTATTAATAACATTTTCTAAACAATTTTGAGTACCAATGAGAGGAAAATGATACTAAACATCTCAAATCCATGAACAACTAATGTATAATAAAAATAAATTGGATTTACTATAAAATTATGATAAATGTTTCTCAATGGAAATCTAGTCATAAATAATCCCAACTAAATTAGGATTGAAACATAAATACTTTACTACATTGGAAACTTTTGAATCATTAGGGTATTGAAAGAATAAGATTATTTGAAACATGAAATATCATTAACATAAGATTATTAATTATATAAAATGAAACAAAATTCTTGTATATACACCTCATAAATGTACATAGGTTCATAGCATAACATATGTCCCAAAAAAGACAATTTTGTATGATATATCCTTACAACTTTTATTACTTCTGATTAAAAAATATCAAAATAGAGAACCTTTTATAGATTTTTAAATAACAATAATTTTCATGAAAATAATTATAAAATACATTCATGTGAATTATATAAACTCAATAAATGGTACAATTTGGGAATATGGAATACATATCAAAGAAATAGAAGTGAGATGAGATACTCTTACATCAAATCTCATCTTTCTTTGTACACATTCAAACATCATTTATAGTACATATAAATTTATTGTAAATTTGTTAAAAAAACCATATTCATATATATATATAACCATAAAATATTTACCTATAACATATTATCACCCATTTATGAACAATTATTCGTTAGAATAACTTTTCTGAGTGATAACTTCATTTTTTCAGGAATGCTTTGGTTTTATTATTCTTTTCCATTTACAGTGATCATATTTCAATCATATATAGAATATTGAACTTGATATAAATATAATATAAATTATTTTTATTTATTTTTATATTTATAAATAAAATTTAGAAGTAGGAAAATGAATTACATCTTTCATGGAGATGGTTAATCATATGTATTCATGAATGATTATTAAATGTTTTCATAGATTTAATGAAAGATAGGTAAATAATAAATCACATTTAACGAATCAAAATAATACCATAAGTAACATATTTTTTTAATACATAATTATAACCAACCAATTAATGTGGTGAATAAAAATGAATTAAACGTCTATGTGGAGATGATAAGTCATACTTGGACCCAAGAGAATTTTCACTTTCTGTACGATAAAAAGTGGGTGGATAATGGATGTAATATCATAATAATAAAATTTAATTGTCTTTAATAATGTGAATCACTTATTTTATAATTTATACAATAGATTAATAATAGCTATAAGAAGAAATAAAATTGAAAAGGGTCGTTTTGGGGTGTTGAAACCTGCCTAATAAGAATCAGTAAATTCTTAAATGAAGCAATAAATTGATATGGGAATTACCCTCCCCACAAAATAAAAGGAACCAATACTTGAGGATCTAATGACACTATATGGGACTTTCAATATCATGACCATTTCATGGTCACATGAAAACTCTGTACGCAATTCTTAACCTTCAATGAATCTCATGAAGTCCCCTTCAAATAACCTTCCTTCTCTTATGAAGGATCTCCATAAAACTGATGGATGTGTGATGAAAAATAAATGATCTCAAACAATATACTTTTTTTATTAGAATGTTCCTAACAAACCATTCTAAATTCGCTTAACAATAGAGAGGAATGATATCTAAAGGGAGATACCCCCAATGGCCACGATGCTCATGCCCCATATCATAATTCAAAATAATAAATTCCCTTGACGATATCTAATATAAACTATATAATTCCAAAACCTATATAAAATAAATCAATGTGAATAAAGTGGGGTAGGGGATAGGTAATACGATCACTGAAGGACAATTGGTGCACCCCTGGAGAACCATAAGACACCGCAGGACAATGGAAACATGTCCACCTTATCTTGTGAAATCACATTGGATTGTTAGTTGCACCACAGGGAAGTCCATGGGCCTATCTAGAAAACTCCGAACTTTCCCCTTCAGAACCATAAGGTTAAATGGATAGACTTTCCAACAAACATGATCACACACACCAATATGACCCATTTTGGTCATGTGAGGCATCATCAAGAATTCGAGTAAAATTCCTGGAAATTTCTAATATAAAATTTTATAATTTCTAAACATTGGAAAAATAAATCAAAGGGAATTATGGGGAGGAGGTGAGATTAAATCATGGTAACTAAAGGCCATGTGGAACACCTATGGAGAGCCAAAAGAATCTGCAAGACCTCAATGACACGTCCACATCATCTCATGAAATCCCTTTGGCTGGTCAGCCGCACCAAATAGAAGTCCTCAGGCCTATCCAGGTAACACTATGCATTCCCCTTTGATGATATAAGGAAAAATAGGTATAGTTTTTCACAAAATGTCGTGCACCTCCATATGACCCATATTGATCATGTGAAGCATCATCAGAAAATATAGTACTTGTCTTTGAAATTATATATGAAAACTCAAATAAATCAAAATCATTGTCACATAAATCAATAAATATAATAGAGGGAAGAGGAATAAGGTACCTCACATCATAAAAATATTATGGTGCACTAAGGATGTTTGTAGTGGGGTTCTGAGAGACAAATAGACAAACCATCCTTGTCTAGTGGAAGGTCCGAGAAAATTCATCAAGCATCTGACAAATTCCTTTCAATAGGCACATTGGATCTCACGAAGTCCCTTGGTCATGTCCATAGGAGAAGAGGAAATATATTTTGATATTCCATCATGATAAAAAAAATTATTCTTTTTTTCCATAATCTAAGAATGTAAGTGTTTATGGAAGCAACTCACGACCACTCAAAATTGGGTGATGCACTCAGAACGATCTATGACAGAGACATGCCAAACTATGCAGAGCTAGATCCCTTCACCGACTCAAGCCTAGATCTATGGTAGATACGCCGCACAAGGTTCCAAAAAAATGGGATGTAGATGCCAGTAAATTCCACACCCATACTGAAAAATGTGACTAATTACTACGTGAAGGAAACAATTGAGTGAAAATGTCCCAAGCATTGAAGCATATTTCTTGGAGCAGAAGACCATGCGACTAGCCAACCTTCCATCAAGTAATATAATGATAGTTCACCAAATTATCCATATGAAATCTATAATCCACTTCACGTGATCATTAAAAGATCACACAAAGGATCTATGGAAGTCTCTGTGAAGAACATATCACCAGAAAAGTAGATCACACGAGACATAAAATAAACTGATACTAAATAAAACTGATGCATTATCAATACGAGGGCTAGAACCAAGATTTATAGTGGATGACTCTATCAAATGGCATACTCACAGGCCCTCATGAACATCAAATGATTCATAAAAGGACACACGACAACACTATGACACGTCATCTAGATCTCAAAAACATTCATTCTACATGCTATTTGGGACATGTGAAATCCTCTGGACATGTCAAATAAAGTCACATGGTCTCCCTGGGTACACCACCTTGGTATCACAAAACCATCTACGTCTATCACCTGAGGCTTGAAACATCCTTTAGATAAATCACATGACTAATATAATGGAATTCTCACTTATCAGTGAAGTATCATTGTAGCATCTGGGCATGGAAGACAAGTTCCCACAAAACCCTCTAGGAAAGTCAGCTGAGACCCATAATGCTCTCCAGATATGATGGTATGGTCTCACGATGAACTCCAGGGATGTCATCCAAGACATGTGACATCCTCTGAGCCATGTCACGCTGACTATTGCGGCACTCTCCACATGTTACAAGAAAGTTCATCCAATGGATTCCAAGAAAAGTCAACCATTCCATTTAATGTCCCCCAGACAAGTCAATTTGGTCATGCGACACCCTCTAAACAAAAAGGCCATATCACAAGGGAATCCCTGGATTTGATATATCTATCCATTCTCGGTGTGTAAACCCTGAATACAATATTAACCTAAGAGTGTAATCTCTTATCAAGGGAACTACGATGACTCTGATGCTTGAGATATTCGAGATACATAGGCCGCATCTTCAAGGTTTGAGTTTCATATTGATCATCTTGGGTAATCCCAAAATCTAAGTGATTTATCCAAAGTAATTACATTGATCAATTTCTAAATTTTGATTCTCACAATGATAATAGATTATGTGAGCTTATAGAGTTTCACTGATCATGGCATCTTTACTATACACCCAAGGGTTACAAGGTAAACCTCAGTGTGTAAGCCCCAACATGCAGCATCATATAGTATGTCCCCGATCAAAAGGTAATTCATATTGGTATGAGACCCTATAATTTATAATACCTCCAGGATATTCATAATGTCTCATAGAGTGATTATCCCCGTTTTCTTATCAGCATGTTAAGGGATAAATGACCTATGAGAACTCTAATTCCAAACCATAACTGAGATACATAGGACACATTTCCAAGGCCCAATATTTGTACCAAAAATCCCAAGGATTTTCCTAGAATTCAAGTCCAATATATATAATCCATTATATTTGTCATCTATTCCCCATTGTTTCTCAAATTGAGCATAGGTCATGTGGGAATATGGAGATGAAATGAACATCTCATTGGGAATCATGAATCTCCAGTCATAAGGGAAATCAAAATATGCAAGCCCCGATGAGTGGTATGGTATGAAAAACCCTCGTATAAGGGTATATACCTTACGGCCAGTCCCAACAAAATAATTGCACTATAATGACTCTGATTCCTTACATTTCCAAGATATGTAGGATGTCTCCCTGAGATATGAGATCAAATATTTGGTGTATTAGTACCCAAACATATATCCTCTCTCCAAGTTGTTAAAATGCATGGGATTAATGAAAAACATGGTTTTAAATTCCCTTAATTAATAGGATGCGTAGGATGCCTCATAATTGTATAATCCCCTCCTCAAAATATTAACTACCTCCTCACATGGAATCACATTCTGAAGCATTTGTTCATATTACATTACCACATAAATAATTTATTAACCATTAAGGGGATGAATGAAGAACCACATATACAAATAGATGGTTTCACTAATGAGATATCACTCCCCTTAGTTCATCAATGAGACTCCCTTTCATTGTTTAAAGGGAGAACTAATCAATGAATCGTTTTTTAGGGTAACCCATCTGATATCGTGTATAGCAAGAGATACACCAACATATCTTAAATAAATAATAGATTCCCAAAGTAGGAAAAAATTCCCCGCAAAATGGTGTGACGAGCCCGACCTCCCATCCTCTCGAGAAATATGAGTCCCCAATAGTTATTGGGCCTAAAAACCCTGATGACCTTTAGCCATTAGAAAGCAGATCTATACCAAGCTAAAGATGGAGAACTATTGGGAGTTTCTAGGAAAAGTGAAAATGGTATCTCAATGATAGAAACCCATATGATGCCTCCAAAAAATTAAATAAATAAAAAAATTGTGAACTCAGCGTGAGTATCTCTAATGACAAAATGATCGTTTATTGTTCCTTAGGCCATTTCGTTTTCCCCTATATGAAAAAAATGACAAAACAAAAAGGAATCTCTATAATAATAGAATTATTAGGTTATAATTCTATATGATACTATTTTTAAAACCCTATACAAAAAAAGATGTTATAACTGCCTGATCTTACATATGGTCCTCTATAATCAGGGTTCTCGTAAAATAATTCCATCCTTGTATTCATATGTCCAAATGAGTAGAATGGTCAAATCAATGAATATCAGGGTAATTCTGTTAATCATGAATATAAAATTGATAAAATTATGAATATGATATTGAACTAATTGGTATCCTTGTTCATTTTTGTCTACATGACTGTAGATATTGAAAACACCCTGATTCAATACAACACCTTCATAATCTACTATTCACCCCAAAAAATAGTATGCAACATAAACCTCTCTATATTGTAAGATAATTTCACATTCTAGATAACTCCAATGATAGGTAAAAAATATGATTGTCTAGGAGTACCATCAACATGGTACAATCCCAACCCTGTAAGATTCTCTTGAATTTATCTAATAACAATGACTAGTATGTCCACATCTCCCGGTGAAGGCTATCTCTAATATAGTAGCCCTTGTTGCTATGAACAATAATTTCGAGAGATTATACTATGAGCATGAAAATCTATATCTTCCGTATATAATGATGGTGTACCAGTATGAAATATTTAGCTTGCATTCAGTTCATGTGCCATCAAGGTGGGTTCCTATTAACCACTGTCACCAACATATTCCCTCAAGTACCCATTAGTTACATTCTAAGGGTACCATCAGATACACAACCACCAATGATTTCCTTGCACGGGATACAAATAAGACTCATCAAAAGATGAAGGAATTGAATATCAAGGGGAGAACTCATTTCCCCACTCCGACCAAAAATTACTACCAGAATATTCAAGAATGAACCAACAAGAATGCTCATATCCCTACTCATTCGGAACAAGTCCGCAGGAATATCCCCACAACAGGCGTTAGAGAGGATCGTACTCCTATCCTCATGCATGAAGCTCATCAGCATATTCCGATTACACAATGAGGATTAAAGTGGGCATACATACCCACTTTAATTGAAAACATATTCAAGTTTATCATGGAGACCAAAAATATACAAGCTCATATCCCTGCACACACTTTTCTAAAATTCCAATATAGTTTAGAAATGGATAAAGAACTCCATTGGTATTTTCGGGAACTATTGCAGATAAAGGGGTAAGGGAATAATATTATCCCTACAACCAAGATAGATCAACACTTTGTTCATCATGAACAAGTGTTCCAATCAGATCTAGAACTCATTCATTCTCCCACATGGGAGGATTAATGGTATATTCTGGTGAAGGGTGAGGAATCAGACCGGGTTCATATTCCTCATCCAAATGGGTATCACCATGTGAGGGTGGAAAATTCCTTGGGATAGGGGCACATGTTTTTGGATGATGATTGGAAGAATATTACAAAGTCCCAGGATGGGTAACATATCCATGTTCTAGCTAGGTAACCCCATGTGATAAGGGAACTTGCCTCGTAACATGATAATCTTCCAATCGAAGAAGTCTAATGGAATACAAGAAATGCCAATTATCAGGCTCATATACACATTATAGCTGGGGAAGACCATGTGAGAATGGAACAATCCTTGGAACAGGATCACAGTCCTATCAGTGAATCTTCCAGGAATATTCTATCAGATCACATAACCCATGTGCACATTACAACATCCTCTAATGGATGATTTTTCCAGTATCATTCCCAAGAAACATAGAGGGAGGCTCATATTCCTTCTACCATTATAGGGGTATATTAGGATATTCTGATGGGGAATTCATATTCAAACCATGATCAATTACTTATCCAACTAGGGACCACCAAGTGGGAGCGGTACACGCCTTAGGGAAGGCTCATATTCCTACCAAGAATGACCAACATCAATTTTTCAAGGATTGAGATCAATCACATTTTCCAGTCCTGCCCAGGATCTACGTGTGGGAATGGAACATTCCTCAGGATAAGATCATATTTATTTCAATAGTGACATGGCTCACTGAAATATTATAGCATCTCTTCAGCAGTGGTCTCATATACTTCCTCACCATATAGTTATATACATGTTCCAGCAACTGTTACACAATAGGCCCATATCCTTACACAATTACAAAAGCTAGGTCAGCATATTCCGACCATGATACCAAACATGGCCCATATTAATAATATTCACAATTCCAATTCCCTTTAATTCATTAAATACACATTATCAACACCATAAGGGCCTGTTGAAACTTCTATTAAAGTGGATGTAGAAGAAATGTTTTACCACAATAGTCCTCCTCCTAGTAGAGTAGAGATGGACCGAAGGGACTTTTCTCTTGACATCGACCATGGTCAACATCCCCATGGAGATCCCTCCCATGGAAAAGAAATTCCTCCCCATGTCGAGATATATTTTTATATAGAGATGAACCAACCCCAAAACCTTCATATATAGTGATCCTCAATTCATCAAGGGCAAATGTATATGGTTCTACCTCAACATCCAATAAAATCATACTCCCATAGCCAATAAACTATCAGAGAAATATTTTATGGCCTAACTAGATGGAGGTGTGTAAGTCTTAGGAGGAGGAGAACGTCATTGGCATATAGAGATAGTTATTTTTACAAAATCACCACATTTTTTTGGATTGTCATCATTTATAGTTTTGATATACCAGATGAGTTGGAAAAGGATTGAATTCTATACCTATGCCAGAATATTTGGGAAACTCATTCACGACTGAATACTTGACATATAACTTATCTAGGATATGAATGTCTCCTTCATACAATCAATATACTATGTTGTTAGCTAGTCCTGGCTACTATCACAATGGTCATGGATCCAAAACCAGAGCAGCACAACGAAAATTGGTAATATTCTTTCCACCATTCCATCACAACTCTTTAGAATATGATCTCTATAGCCTCATTATGACTATGTATTCAAGGATGGAGATTGTATGAATCATTACACTTTTCCACTACCATGGAACAGTACAACCCCTCAGATATTGCATCCTACAATTTTATAGCCTCCAATGAAATTAGGGGACCAGGTAATGCTCGGGCCAGTTGGTCCCTGCAATAGAAATCCCTTACTTCAACGATGCACAGACACCACATACAAGGAGGGATGATATCCAACAAGATTTTAAACTGAGAACATCAAGATAATAGGTGTACATTCCGAACACAAAGGCTGAAAATGCAATCACCCGAACAACTCCCCATAAGGAATTGATCACATCATAGGCTTCCATCACACCCAGCTTCCATGCCATAATATCTATGCCACATCACATGGACCGTAGTAGCAGCATCCATGGTATTCATCCTAGAGTGGACTCAACCCCATAGGCTAGGATAATATCTAGAACCACCTCCACCCCTCTAATCATCACTTACTGAGAGGATTCAGTACTTACCCTTGGAAGCCACAGGAGAAACTCATCCATTTGGGATGGGAGAATTTATACCCCAATCACCATCTCTAGGTTCATTATCCACTCATAGGGCCCTAGAAACATCAATAGTGATCCCTGAACAAACCCACCCTACCTGTATGGGGGAATTTAGTCTTGCATGTCTATCTTAAGAATCATTAAGTCCCTGATTGGAGCTATTAGATCCTTAACAATAGGACCAGTCAACGTCAATGGTGGCCTCGTATGACCCCCAACCAACAAGGATAGGGGAAGTTTTATAATCATCACCATAGAGGGAATAAGTTTTCTCTTGGTTGGGAGGAAAAATTCAATGCTCACTGTCCCATAATATGCTTCCACCATAATTAAAACCTCTGCTGGTTAGGGCCCATTTGAAAAATGACTTCAAACTCTCTCAAAGTCACTATTCATAGTCCAAAATGGGAGGAGCAGATGGAAAAGGAAATTAGACCATGTCGGGGTTAGATTAAAATATGTCCCAACAAGGTCAAGGGTTAAAATAAATACCCTAGGGAAGATAATAAATAATCATCATATTGTATCAAATCTAATGACACAAACACCACTACCCGATATGCCTCTATAAATGTCGTTATTGTGAACATGTATGATATTGATCAAGAGACAAGTACAGAAGCCCAAAACATGGAAAACATTCCTTAAGAAGAGGGGGATTTGGATAAAAAAAATGAAGTTTCATGCAATAGAAACTGAAGAAGGATCCAAAATAAGGCACCCCTGAATATCAAGATACCCTGTCTATGATGAAATATTACTAAGGGGAAGGGTACGACCACATCTCAATCATCTCCCAGAAAAAAGCGGTTATGTCCCTTAAGGAATGGTTGCCACAATATGAGATCAAGATAAAAAATCTCTAAGAACTCAATGAGAAGTTACTCATAGGAAATATTACTATTGTGTATCATCTTTTCGAAGAGATGAATGTTCTCCCCCCAATGGCTGATTTCCTTGCAAGAGGGGTTTCTAAGAATCATGTTTTCCCTAGATCAATATATCCAATCCACATAAATATGGAATTTGAAAATGATGGTGAATTCCATCTATTACAGCAACAAGCACACCCTTTCCAAGACAATAGATCTGTAACTCCCCAACCACTAAACCCCAGAGTCGTTGTATTATTTTATTAAATAGGAATGATCATAAGAAATCAAATCTTGAAGGACTGATCAGTCTAGTTTCATTAGAAAAACCATATACAAACATAAGTTTTAAATTACATCCTAAAATTAAAAGCAATATAGAGTCTCTTTTGACAACACTCACATCCCTTAGACTATCCCTACAAGTCATACATAATGTTCTTGTTTTTATACTAGGGTGAAATTAAATATATGAAAAGGTTCAGCTCATATGCTCAGTAAGGATAATAAATATAGCATAATATATCATAGACAAGAATAAAATTTTAAGGGAAGATAAAAAATTGAAACATGAGCCATTTAAATATATTCGTCAGTATAATGTGGAAATAATAAATCAAAAATTCCATTTAAACATTAACATGAATATTATACCAGTCATATATTCACATGTAATATCAATAAATAATATTATAAGGAGATAAGTATTAATGTAGGACATCATAACCATACCATCAATACCTCGTGCCAAGACCATAAAAAAATGGGTAAAACCCAAAATAGTTTGTCTAATGAGACCTATCAATGCATCAAGAGGATATAGTGGTCCCATACCATCACTTAATAAGTCCAATTCATCCCTCGTATAGAAAGGGTGAAATATAACCAACCTAAAAATTTGTATAAAAACTAACACATGAAATGTTAATAACCATAAACCACAATTTGTATCAAAATAGAACATCCAAAGTCAGACATATCATATACCATTCAATATAATATGGTCGACTGTATAATAATAAAACAACCTCAATTAAGCATAAAATCAAACAACTGATGTTGATATAGATGAAAATTCTCTTAATAAAATCATTAGAATATTCATTATTGAAATACTACTTTTTATTGAAAATATTTATTTAAAATTATATACAATTTTAATAGAAAATATTTTCAATGAAAATAATATTTTATTCATGTAATGGAATATTCAAAATTATAAAGCATCATGACATTGGAAAACCTTGCTCACGTCATATTAGATAAAAAAACACTTGTCTCCTACATTGTCGAAAAAATCAAAACAATACCTCATAAGGAAAATGACAAAAAGATTAATTTTTATAAAATATAACATGGTTAAAAATTTCTATAAACAATTGTAAAATAATAGTAATAATATTTTGAAATATAATTTTGATAATAATGGATAAGGATGAAAAATATTCCCCATTTAATAATTATGTATAAACAATCATAGATAATAAATAGATTGAAAAATTGATTATTACCTTCTACTTTCATTTAGTAGATGATGGTTTAACCTCATTTGAAATGGTTAAATATTATTATTAAATTAAAAAAGGACCATATATATATTTTGGAGATCATATGTGATCCTTTTATATCATTTTGTTAATAATATGTCAGTATTACCGTTGTTTCCGGTGTTAGATACTTCATTTTCCTGTGAAGATTTTATTATGTAAATCATGTTTCTTATGAGTAGAAAATATTTCATTCATATGAAGAATTATAATAAGTTAATAAATATCATACTTACCCAAATAATATGTTTTATTATCATTCACTAATTGTTAATGTGGAGAATGAATCTCACCAGTTTGGGGAGATAGTACGCCATACGTACTCATGAGCGACAATATCATTCCCTTGATGTGGAAATGAGTTGTAATTGGATGGTTTATTAATTATAAATATTCATTATAATTTAAAATTAATTATTTATATCCACTATAATCATCATTATTCTCATCCAAATAAAGTAGTGTTGAATAACAAATTACACCACATCGTGGAGAGAATAAGTAATACGTACATATACATGGTGATATTGTTATTCATAGGATGGTTAAAATCGGGAATATGGTTACCCCATAATCATAATAACATATTAGAATGTATATTATATTGAAATTACTACATTATTATAGAAACAACATATGAAGAGGAAGTATAAGAAGAAAAGAAATTGAAATGAAATGTTACAACATTTACCTCATTGTCGAGTATCTCCTTTTGATTTGCACAAAAGGACTTATTAGGTTGGATTTGATCCCAAAGTATAGACTCTAGGATTAATTTAGGGAAATTTGGTTGGAGAAATGGATAGGGTCTGGATTAGAAAAAGGACTTTAGATGTGTGAATAAATGAGAAGAGGTGGTTTCCCTTTTATAAGAGAGGGGAAGGGATCTTTTGGAAACACCAAAACTATTAATTTAATATAAATTGATTTTTGATTTTAGATAGCTCCAATGTGAGTTATTTAGTGGTTAATATGAAGATAGGTTTAAATAATCTCAATAAATTAAATTTTTACATTTTTTTTATTTTTTAAAACCATATCATTTTTATTTATCCTCAATTAATCTATTAAATATTTATTGTAGTAATAATATTCTAAATATTAAAAGGTTATAAATATTTACTTATGTGTTTTAAATTTTAAATAAATGGAAACATTATAAAATTTCAGATCTTATAATTATCAGGTTCTATCTTTTTAAATATTTTAATTATTTTAAAATAATTTTATAATGTTTTATTTTTATAAAATATCAATAGTGTCAATTTTGACAATTTTCATTACTTTGACATAAATCCAAATCCAAATAGAAATATAACATTGATCCAAACCATTGAATATACTTTTAAATTTTCATATTCAACAATAAAATTTGTATAACACTTTAATTGGTTCAAATTTTATTTCTTTTAATATTTTTCAAAACCATTTATTTCATATTTCTATTAATATAATAATATATGCATCACTATTGTGTCACCTTTGAGGATAATTATTTAATATCTAAAAAATATAAATAATTTTATTTTATTTATTTAATGAAATTATATTTTAAAAAAATATTTACAATCGATTATATCTCTTTGTGATCTAAATATTAATATTATTATACTTATAAGAAATGAAAGTGTTAAATTTTTCCACATTCAATGATTTTAATAATATCCATGTCATATTCATGGAAAATTATCCATTAAATGATTCCATTTAGAACCCTGGATGATAAGGGTATAATTTTGTCAACATATAGGATTTTTAATGATGTTATGGTAATTTTATAATTTATTTTTACCCTTAATTACATGATTTACCCTTAACCATGATAGTAAAAAATTACTAAAATTACTTTTTGTAATGTAAAAAAATAAAATAAACCTATTGAAATAATTTGGACCCACTGATTCCAATTATGGAATAAAGTTTTCAAAATTCAAAACACATAAGTTTCAATAATTAAATTAAAATTATTCTCTTTGATGGAATAGGAAAATGGGGTTTTACAAGTAAAAACCATCAAAAGACTAACTTGTGTTTCTATCAAATTTTGATTCGAAAATAATTCCAACAACCTAAGCTAGATTAAATTAAAAAAAAATCTAATTTTACTTTAATACCAATAAAATTTTAATTTAATGCTCTAAATTATTTCGATGAAAAATGTTTTTTTTCATTTAAAATTATATATTTTTAACTATTCATCAAAACTTGAAAATTTTTAGAAAAATGCCCAAAATATTATCCAAAATATATCATGATATTATGATTTGAAATAATAAAACTATTTTTTAATATTTAATATATAAAATCATCAAATATTATATTTAAAATGGGTTCTTCATTAAAATGTGGTAAAATTACTTTGAGAAAAATAGCCAAATAATATATAAAATTAGATTATTTATAATCTTATGTCTATAAAATCATTTCGATGTATTTTAAAAAAATCATTAATTATATATTTTATAGATATTATTATTTGTTTAATAATATTTATAACCTCTATTTTAAATTACGTGTTTGATTGGTCATGTTGCGCTAAAACTCGGTGTTTCATGTAACACAAGATAGTGAATTATTTAAATAGAAGCATACCCTGGTAGCATGGGGTGTTACATTATTCCCTCATTAAAATAATTTCATCCTCTAAATTTCTAGAATAATACTTCATAAAAATATTTAGGTGTTTCATCATCATAAGTTCCTCAGGTTCCCTTTCCACCTCTACCATTTTATGGTTTCTCCAGAGAACCTATACCAGATGTGTCGTCCGATTTCTCAACACATGTTCTCTATTATCAAGAACCTTGATAGGATCTTCACAATAAGACATATCGAGTTCTAGTTCTATTTCTTCATAGGTGATTCCATGCATCGTGTCTATCATCTATTTCCTTATTAGTGAAACATGGAACACATCATGAACTTTCGAGAGACATGGAGGGATTTTCAAACGGTATGATACAACTCCAATTTATTCAAGAAAATTGAAAGGCTCGATTTACCTAGGTATTAATTTAAAATTCTTACTGAATTTTATAACACCCTTCCATGGAGATACATTCGAGAAATCTTGATCTCCTACTTGAAATTTCAAATACATCCTTCGTCTATCAGCATACCTATTTTTTCCAACTTTAAGTTATTTTGATATGGGTTTGTATAATATTTACCTTCTTCATTGTTTCCTCAACTTGTTCTAGGCTTTCAAGTTTTATTTCACCAACATCAACCCAACAAGTTTTTTTACCACATCTCTTTCAATATTACTCTTTATATGGTTCCATATGAATACTTAAATGGAAGTTATTATTATAGTAAAATTTTCCTGGAGATAAATACTTATCTCAAATACCTTGAAATTCCATCTAGAATGTTATAAACTTGTCTTATAATGTTTCAATAGTTTGTTCTGATTGTCCACCAATTTGAAGGTGGTAGGTAGTGCCCAGATGAAGAATGGTATTTTGGGATTTCTGACATATTTTCCAGAATTGTGATATAAAATGAGGATCATGAATAGGAAAAATTGATAGGGGTACACCATGATGTCTTATAACATCATTAATATATAGTCTTTCTAAAAGTTCATGTGGTGAATCTTCTCTTATAGAAAGAAAATGTTATGATTTGGTAAAACGGTCAACAATAACCAATATCGCATCATTCCTTATGGGAGACTTTGGTTACCCCATTACAATGTACATAATTATATTATCCCATTTACACAAAGGTATAGGAAAAGGTTTCATGACTCCTTTAGGATTCTGTCTTCTATCCTTCTCCTGTTGATAAACTAAACATCTCGACAAATGATTTTCAATATCCCTCTTCATGTTTTCCCTCAAAAAATGTTCCCTAAAATCATTATGCATATTAGTGATACTAGTTTGTATTGAAAAATTTGAGTAATGAGAATCATTAAATAATTCCCCCTTCATCTCAGGTATCGAGGGAACACAAATCCTCTTCACAAATGTCCAAATCCCATCATCAAATACGATGTGAATCAATCTCCAATCATTCACAGATTTAATTTTCTTTTTAAACTCATCATCATCTATCTTAGAACTTTTTATCCTTTCCATTAAAGATGGTTTGGAAACCATTTGAAAAATTAGTTATGTTTCACCTTCCATGGGAATTCAAATATACATTTTTACAAGATCTGTGAACATGGTATCCCTTTAAACTCTAATTTTGTTCAGAACTCCATGGCCCATCATTCTCAAAGAAACTACTACCTAATTTTCCTTCAATGGGTGCTAGTGTATTATTAAATCATAATCTTTGAGTAGCTCAAGTCATCTCCTTTTTCTCATGTTGAGTTCTTTCTGTGAGAAAATATATTTGAAACTTTTATGATCAGTATATATCTCACATGTTTCACCATAGAGATAGTGAATCTATATACTCATAGTAAATATTGTTAGAGCTAACTCAATATCATGAGTGGGATAGTATGAGGAATTAGTTTTAAATTTCCTTTATGCAAATGAAATAACCCTATCATTCGGTATAAGGACACAACCAACTCCTTTCCTTGATGCATCACTACAAATCACTAACACATCATTTGTAGATGGTAAATACAAGATAGGATAATTTATTAATATTATATTCAGTTATTCAAAAATATTCTTCACACTATTTTTTCCAAAAAAAATTCACACCTTAACATGTGATCCTTGTTAATGGGTTTTCTAATCATGCCAAATTATGGATGAATTTTGGATAGTGACCTACTAAACCAATAAAACTGTGTACCTCGATTATGATCGTCAGTGTTGGAAATTCAATGATTCAATTTTTATTTGCATGACCAATAGAGATTCCATCCTTAGAGACAATATGGCCAGGAAAAGAAATTTCATGAAGCCAAAATTCATACTTTATATATTTACCATATAATTATTTCTTTTTGAGAGTCTCAAGAATGATTCACAAGTGACTCTCACAGTCTTCATAGATTTTAGAATATATCATTATATCATCAATGGATACCACAAAAAATCCATCAAGATATTCCATGAACACTCTATTCATTAGATCAATAAAAACAGTGAGTGATTTAGTCAAACCAAATAGAATTACTATAAATTCATAATGACCATACCTTGTCTGAAAATATTTCTCCAGAATGTCTTCCTTCTTCACTCAAAATTGATGATATCCACAATAAAGGTAAATATTTGAAAATAATTGATCTCCATGAATTTGATCAAACAATTAACCATTATGAGGTAAGTGATATATTTTTTTTATTGTAATAGAATTGATTTCTCTATAGTAAATTCATAGCCTCATTGATCCATCTTTCTCCATAACAAGAAGAAATAGGTCTCCATATGGAGAAACCTTGGGAGAATAAACCCCTTATTACTCAACTCCTATAGTTTTTACTTCATCCCTATTAATTCCATAGTTACCATTCTATAAGTATTCATTCATATTGGTCTTGTATCCAGGATTATGTCAATATAAAACTAAATTTCCTACTCAGGAGGATGTCCAGGTGTGTTCTCTAGAAATACATCAATGTATTGTTGTACAATAGGAACATCCTAAATTTGAATATTAGTAGTTTTTATCTTCTATCGTTCCCTGATAATTTCATTTAGAAGAGCTATAAAAGGTCGATCTAGATAATAATTAGATTTTTATGTTTCTTATATAATGAAAATAGACTCTTCATCTCCCTCATAAATCAAAACATTCTTTTTCTTGCAATAAATTTTCCCATCATTTATTGATATCTAGTTCATACCAAGGATTATATAAATTTAAACGATGGGTATGATGTTAATGTAAGTAGATAAAGAATGTGTATATACCATAATGGGACCTTTCTGACACATGTTTTTCAGAATGAGACTTCCCTTAAGGGATTTTACTGAAAAGGCCTTGTTAATGTGAATTAGAAATGTCTAATTTTTTAAGAAAACTGTGAAGATATAAAGGAATGCAAGGATCTAGAATAAAATAATTCTTTGGCTAAATTTATGTAAATGATTAATGTACCTTCAAAAACATCCTTATAAATTATCACCTTAGTAGTTGGGATCAAAAAATCTTGGCATTTCTCCCTTGGCCTTTTTTGAGGAAATATTCCTTTATGCTTATGGAAATAATTTACAAAATTTCCCATATCTTTAAAATTGTAGCATTGACCATTGGTATCTTGTCTCTTTCCCATGAATCGTGATCTTTTTGACCTTTTTCTCTAAACTTTTAATAAACACCCATCCCCGTTACGCAACTATCGGGGTGTTAATTCTCCCAATTACCATAGAGTGGAAAGTCAACTTTTTTCCATTATTCCCCTTATTTCTTTTTCCAATGTGTTAAGTGGTCCTGTTATTCTATTTGTAATAAATCCATAAGACTTAGATAATTACTTTTTTGTCTTGATATCACATGAGACTGTATCTTCTTATGATGAGAAACATTGTGAGACTAATGCTCATCAGAGGAATCTATTTAACATCTCAAATAATTGATCAATATTACTACTTGGGTTATATATGTATTTTATAGTATGACTTGATAACCTTGTGAATTCAGTTTCATACTTTGCAACATTCTCATCCTCATTCTACCTCAGACAGGGAAATCACCTCTCCATATGTGCTTGCAGATCATGATGAATGTATTTTTCTAGTAAGAGTTATTTAAATTCCCCCAATTCCATATTTTATTCCTCTTCCTTTTACTTCATGTTTTTAATTAACTAACACCATTGATTTGAAATTCATAAAATATGATATAATTTCATAATAACTTTTACCCTTTCGTTACACCCTAGGAAAGAAATATTTTCTCAAAGGAACTTATCCATTTCTCAACATCAAATGAATTTTTTGTCCTATTGAATGTTGGAATCTATTGTCTCATGAAAAATTAAAACATAGATTCTCCACATTATGTATCAAGAAATTCCATATGGGTAAGGATATTATTCATAACCTGATAAATCTATCCTAGTATAGTTATAAGTTATTTAGCACTATTTGTATCACCAGGTCAACTGCCATTATCCTTTATAAGCGGGAAATCCCAATAAAGATTATGTCTATTAAAAAGGTTCTCATTACTTCCACTTGGCACAATTTCTAAATAATGGAATACACAAGATCAGGTTATTAATCATAATTCATTACTCTAAACGAGTGAAATACTAAACATAAATTGAAAATTTTTTGTATAACTAATCCATACACATAAAAAATGGTTTATTTGGCGATATGTTTACTCATTAATCCTTCATAATGGTTTATAAAATAAAATGTGAATTATCCAAATAATATCTCCTCATGATTTTTAAACCATCTGCTCAATAAGGCTCATTGTTGTGTACCAGGTTACCCTACATTAGGCCTGGAACACCTTATTAGAGTTGTTACTCCACCGTATATCTATGCTGGAACTACGTCTACTTATAGTATCCATATATGGACTTATTTCTTGTAAGTCACAAATACTCTCTAAATTACCTGAAATTTTAAATGTTCTTCTATACATATCCTCAATGTTCATCATAGGGTAATGTTCCATAATCATGGTTTTTATAAATCTTGATTCTAAGGGTTTTATAAACTTCATATGATACCAATTTCCCTAATCTTAGAAGCCCGAAGCTAGTGTATTATTTTATAAAATTTTCATGATAACACGAAATCAAATCCTAAGGGACCGATAAGTTTAGTAGCCTTATAAAAACAACATACAAACATAAGTTTTACATGAAATTATTAAATGAAAAAATAGTGTGTCCTTTTAAAACACTCTAATCCTTTATACTATCCCTATCAGTCAGACATAATATAATTATTTGCATCATGGTAAAAAATGAAACATAAGAAAAGGGTGAGCTCAGATGCTCAATTAGAAAAAACAATATAGCTGAAGTTATCATAAACAAGCATAAACATTTAAGGAAATGTATAAAATTTAAATGAGAACCTTTTAAACATAATATTTATATAATATAGAAAAACTAAATCAAAAAATTCCATTTAATCATTCACATGGATATTCTACTTGTTGAATTATCACAAGTAATATCAATAACTAATCTCATAATGAGGGAATCCCTAAAACAGGGCATTCAAGCCATACTATACAAGGCCTTGTGCCCATACCATATATAAATGGGTAAAAACCCAAACTATTTTTTCTCATGACACCTAAAAATTCATCAAGGGGTAATAGTGGGCCCCTATCCTTCACTTACAATGTTCAATGAATTCCTCATATAAAAAGGGTGAGACAAAACCAATATAAACATTCGTATTTAAACTAGAATACAAAATGTTAATACTTTAACCATAAACCATAAACGGTATCAAAATAGTACATTCACAATCAAACATATCATATAACATTCAATAAAATATTGTATATTATATAAAAAACAAAATTGTGCATAAAATCAAAAAAAGGATCTTGGCCTAGATGAAAATGTTCTTAATAAAATCATTAGAAATTTCATAAGTGAAATAACAGTTTTTGATGAAAATATTTATTTAAATTCTATAATATATAAAAATAAAATAAGGACATTGAAAATATTCTTTTATTATTTTAAATAAAGATTCAAAATGTTATGGCATCATTATGGTGGAAAAATCCAGTCATGCTAAATAAGTTAAAAAATCATTTTCTTGTACATTGTCAAAAAAGTCAAATAAATTACCATGTAAAGAAAACAAACAAAAAGATTCATTTTTATAAAATAAAAAATGAGTAAAATTATCTTTAAAAAATTGTGAAATAATTTTAATAATTTTTTAAATTATTTTTTATGAAAAATGGACATGGATGATAAATATGTCCCAGTAAATACTTACGTATAAACAATATAAAATAATAAAGAGATTATGAAATTAATTATTACTTTTTAAAATCATTTATTAAGGATGTTGTAATATCCTATATAATTGTTAATTCAAGTTATTAAATTATATAGGGACCGTATCCAAATTTAGGATATAATATATGATCCTATTATATTGCTTTTCAAATAATATCTCAGTATTACCAATATTTTTTGTGGTTACTGCTTCATTTTCCTATGAAAGTTTTATTATGTAAGTCATATTTCTTATGAATAGTGTATATTTTATTCATATCCATATTGATATTAAGTTCATAAATATTATATTCACTCATATTATAAATTTTACGATCATTCTCGAATAGTAAATGTGGAAAATGAATCTTACCGCGTCGTGGAGATGGTGGGCCATACGTACGCACGAGTGACAATATCATTCCATTAATAGTTGAATGCTATATAATTGGATGGTATATTAATTATACATAATAATAATCATATCATATTAATTATTTTTATCCACTATACTCATCATTATACCCATCCAAATAAAGTAGTGTTGGATAACAAATTACACCACAACGTGAAGACGGTAAGTCCTACATATACACAGATGGTGATATTATTATTCATATAATGGATAAAATGGAGAATATGGTTGTCCCATATTCATAAAAACATATTATAATGTATATAATACTATATTTACTACTTTAGTGTTGAAAAAACATAGTAATAGGAAGTATAAGAATAAAATAAATTGAATTGAAATGGTAAAACGGTTACCTCCTCTTCAAGTATCTCATTTTGATTTGAACAAAATGACTTCATAGGTTGGATTTATTCCCAATGTATGGACTCTAAGATCAATTAAGGGAAGTTGGTAGGATATGTGGGAAGGTATTTTCAGAGCTAGAGGAATTTATCAATGTGAATAAAAGAGAATGAGAGGTACCCTTTTATAAGAGATAGGAGGGGAAATTTTGGAAACACCAAAACAATTAACTTAATATAAATTTATTTTCAATTTAAAATATTACAAGATTTTATTATTTAGAGTATAAGATGGGGGTAGGTATAAATCTTCTCAACTAATTAATTTTAGAATTTTTTTGATTTATTTTAGGCACTATCATTTTTCATTATCCATGATTAATATGTTTCTTTTTACTTGTAGTAATAATATTTTTAATATTAAAAAGTAATAAATATTTACTTATATAGTGTAAATTTTCCATAAATGGAAACTGAATGAAATTTTAGACCTCATAAATTACAATTTCTATAATTTGAAATATTTTTTTGATTTTTAAAAAATTTTAAAAAAAAAATTATAAAATATCAATAGTGTCAATTTTGATGCTATTCATTATTTTGACAATGATTAAAATAAAAAGAGGAATTTAATGTTAAAAAACCATTTAATAGACTATTAACATGTCATATTCACCTATATAATTCATGGAGAACCTTAATTAGTTCAAATTATATTTTGTTTAGTATTTTCTAAAACCATTTATTTGATATTTCTACTAATAAAATAATCTATGTGTCACTATTGTATCATAATTAATGGAAAATATTTAATCATTAATAATTATAATTTGATTATTATTATGTATTTAATTATTCTATCTTTCCCTAGAGTATTTACAATCGATGTTATCTCCTGATTATCTCTATATTAAAATTATTATACTTATAATAAATGAGAGTGTGGAATTTTGTCACATTCATTGATTTTAATGATATTCATGTCATATTCAAGGACAAGTATCCATTAAACTATTTTATTTAGAAAATTATATTATAAGGTTATAATTTATTCATCCAATGGGATTTTTATAGTCAATAGGTTAATTTTATAATTTATTTTTACACTTAATTACTGGATTTACCCATAACTGAGGTAATAATAAAATTACTAAAATTATTATTCATAATGTAAAAAAATAAACCAATTTACATAATCTGGACCCACTAATTAAAATATGAAATACGTTTTTTTAAAATTCAAAACACAAATGTTTCATTAATTAAATAAAAATTAATCTAGATGATGGAATGAAAAAATAAGGTTTCAAAATTAAACAACACTGAAAATATTGACATGTGTTTATATCCAATTTTAATGTGAAAATAATTCCAATGATATATATTTGATTAAATTATAAAAATATAATCTAATTTTAATTAAAACAAAAAAAAATTATAATTTATGACTATAAATTATTTCAATGAAAAATGTAGTTTTCAATTATAATTTATTATTTTTCACTATTCATCAACAACATGAAACTTATCAAAAAATACCAAAAATAGAACCAAAGTAAACCTTGAAATTATAATTTCAAAGAAAAAGTTTATTTATTTAGATTTAATATATAAATGTGTAAAATTTTGGATTAATAATGGGTTCTTCAATAAAAGGCAGTAAAATTTCTTTTAGAAACAAGTATCCTATTAATGTGTAAAATTGTATTAATTATTATATAATGTATATAAAATAACTATGATGGATTTAAAAAACTTTTCATTAATTATATAGTATATAAATAAAATAATTTTGTTAATACTATTCATAACCTATTTTTTAATGGACAATTTTTATAGGTCATAGTGGGTTGTAACTTGGTGTTGCGTGTAGAATGAGCTATTGAATTATTTAAAAATAAGAATAATATAGAATATTGGGGTGTTACACATTCAATCGTGGGATTAATTTGAATTTAGAAGGATATAAAAGTGGGGAAATCAAATCAACCCCCCCCCCCCTCATCTCCCTATATATGGAAGATGGATCATACAACAATTCCCCTAGAGATCCTAAACATCATTGTGTCCCTAGATACTCTAATGGAATCAATGGAATGGTGACACACACTTGTACAAACTAACAACAATCTATATCCCGATTGGGCAGTTGAATTTTTTCCTCCATCCAATTTTTGAAGTCGTACCTTCTTTACATTTTATTGTGCATGTGACCCCGAAAAATATCTCACACACTTCATGTCCTGATGTGGGTCGGTGATGGGACCTTGAGATTGGAAAGAGGAAACAAAGAAGAGGTGTTTAGTATATAATCTGATAGTGCCAACCATTGTTTGGTATAGCAGTCTACCAGAAGGATCTATATCAGGATGGGAACACCTACATCATCAATTCCTTTAACAATTCTATATGTCACTAAGGGATATGGAAATCTTCTATGATAAAAACTAAAAAAAATGATATTGAGAGTGTGTTTGACTTCATAGAAATATGGAAGGTCTTGTCCTACTCACTTGGAAACCCTATTTCACAAGATTAAAATTTGGAACTCTGTGCTGAAAATATTTGGGATGATTTGTATATGACTCTAATTCAAATGAATTATCTCGATAGATTCTGTTAGTTTTCCAAAACGTACCAACATTTAAAAGAGGCCATCTAGCGGACCCGATCCAAAATGTGACTCATTCTCGAAGCATAGGCAAAAAGTCCTACTAGAGTATAAGCTACAACTATATCTCTCATGACAGTAGCATTGCCTGTCCAAAAACCTAGGAAGGCCATAAACCACCCAGTACATTGTATCGAGTGGAAAAAACTACAAGATCTCCCTTGTCCAGAAGCACAATTAAATTAGGGTCTCCCATGATTTGAGGAATGCATCAAAAAATTATACTCCTCCCAAAATTAAAAATTCCAAGTTTATTTCGTAGAATCCTTTTATAATAACATTCTCACACTCCCACAACTTTGGAGGTCTAAGGAAGTTGACCTCGTCGACCGTCCTTATTACTGCCGAATCCACAGATGGCTTGGTCATAATATCTAGAACTGTTTCATCTTCAAGGAAGTATTTTAAGGCATGGTAAACACATGATAGGTCACTCTAGATAAGTCCCCAAAGTATGTATATTTCATAATAGTAGTACAACTAGAAAAAGTGGGTGGTTAGAAGAAAGTGTTGGCCATATGTGTGTAAATAAAAACAACTATATGACTCAAAAGGTATTTGATTGAACTCATGACACATTGAAAGAACATTTCTTCAAACCCATGATAGCTCCACCACCCAAGGAGGTATCATCAATTGTTTCTCATAATGGTGGGTGTGACAACCACAAACATGAACAAAAAAAGGTGGATGACTCATATTCTTCTCTAAAGTGAGTATTAACTCTCACTGATTCAATCAATGCAGCATCCAAAGCATGATAACTTCCCCAAATAATAGAACCCCCGTCAGATGGAGAACTCATGTTTGGTTCTATAAACAAAAATTATTTCATTCCCCTTCTCAGACATTGAGTTTCCTCTAGAGCATTAATTTCCAGCACATAACAAGGGAACAAGAGGCCATATGCACTGGAGATGAGGATACAGGGGACAACACAAATATGGTTAGACTCAATATCCCTATCATATCCCTGTGGAGGATATATATGCATTTCAGACTCATGGGAAAGTGCTCTAGCAGTCTCAAAAGAATTAAGGAGGTTCATTAGAGCCCTCTAGTCATCACCCACATCTAATTGTACTGCATGACTGTATAGAGGGGGTCCATGCTGATCAACCCATGAAATAAGGAAGTCTTGAGTCACCTCCACCGCTCATAATAGATACTCCCTCAACATCTAAACAAGCATTAGGGTAATCCATTACAAATGCATCAGATCCTCATATGCATGTCCAGGAGTAACCCTGTATCAGTAGAAACCGACCTACGACACAAAAATATGACGTTATAATATATATAGCGATAGTACCATCCAATATCTTCTTCTTAGATGTTCTCCAAATTTCAAAAGAACTCATGGAGGCACATGTTGAATCCCACAAGTGTTTGAGATAAAATTCGACGTAGCTGAGGACTATCAAGTGGAGAAATTATCATTATAATTTCATGTCACCATCTTATTCTCTGATCATGATCTAGAAGAGGTTCTTCTTACACACATCATACACTTATATGTCTCAGGAAGACTAAATAATGTTAATTTCCAAAGGGCCTTTATTGATAATGGTTCTGGGATTAATCGTATCCTAGACAAAACCCTGAAATGTTTGGGATAAAGAGAAGGGGATTAATCTCCCACTAAGATAACCATCGAAGTGTATGATAAGTGTGAGATAAGACTTCTTAGGAAAATCATGATCAAATCCAAGTTTGGAGATCTCACGTGGGACACTATATTTATGTCAAAACTGCAAGACACCACATGTATTATCTTTTTAAGAAGTCCCTGGCTCTATATCCACATGGAAATACATTCAACATTCCAACAATGTCTAAAGTCTCCCATTAATGGAAATGTTTTCATACTTCAATTTGATAGTTCTCCCTTTGCGACTTGTAGGGCCACATCAATTTGGTCCCCTTAAACCTGGTTGAGGTCCGTGATCTAATCCCAATGGTTCAAGCCCATCATGTTTCTAGTGACAGCATCAATGACAACCAAATCCAATATATCTCTTCAATGAATCGGTCATCATGGGATGATAATGTCTTTTCTCATGGACTCTCTCACCTTGATAGTGACATTAGGGCCCCCATATTACTATCTTTATTGGAAAATTTACCCACATATTATGATATAAAAGATAATGAGGATGATCTTAGGAACTACCCTCCATCATTCAAGGAATGTGTCTCCAACACAATCAATGAAAACAGGAAGATTAATCTAGTAATAGAGGAAGACTTGTTCCCAACATTGATTAGTTCCCCAATTTCCCTAGAAGATACAAATATGTACATTGGATTTTTTAAGAATCATTGATATGTGTTCACGTGGAATGACACAGAAATGTCTGGATTGAAACTAGATGTAGCTATGGACCATCTCAGGATACCAGATGTTCATCTAGGCTTCAAGAAGGAAGCCAAGAGGATGCACCTCTCACATTACTCTAATATAGATTCAGATTTTGATAAGTTCATCAAATCCATCTTTTTCTATGAAGTGAAATACTGGAGGTGTTTTGAATATATAATACCTATCAAGAAGATAAATAGCTAGATTAGGGTCTTTATTAATTTTAGGGACCATAATCTACCCTACCAAAAGGATGATTTCCCATTTCCAATCAAAGAAATCTTTATTGATGAAACTACTGGTTTCTAACCTTTTCTTTCATGGATGGGTACTTAGGATACACGTAGATAAAGATGTCACCCGAATATAAATAATCTACCTCCATCAAAGTGCCTTGGGGGATTTTTTTTATATTTGGTAATGCCCATTGGTTTGAGGAATACTAGTGCCACATGTCAATGCACCATGAACCATATATTTAATCCATTTTTAGGAAATATATCCAAATGTAATGTAGATGACCTTGTACTTAAATCCCAGTAGTTGACTGACTGCATCACAAATCATCAATCAATTTTCAACAAGCTACGATAGTAAAATCTAAATATGATTGTTCTAATATTTTCTTTTGGGGTAACATTAGGGAAATTCATGGGTTTTGTAGTATTCCACCACAATATTGAGGTCGACCAGTAGAAGACTAATTCTATCTAAGCAATGTCTCCCCATAGAAATCTCAATTAATTGAGTGGGATAAAAGGAAAACATTATTACATTTGGATGTTCATTTCCAACTTGGGTGGAAAAGTTCTCCCCTTTACTTAGAAAATGATGAGTAGAACTTCCTATAAATGGGAGGATGATTACCAAAAATCCTTCAAATGTATAAATTAGTACCAACTTCACCAACTGGTCTTGATACCTCTAGTGCAAGGAAGGACACTCATATTATATGTGGCTACCATGAAATAGTAACTAAGAACTCTCCATGCAAAAAATAATGATTCAGGGAGTGATAATAATCTCTATTATCACAACCTAACTTTTCTAGGTACTGAGACCTAATACTATGAAGTTGAAAAAAAATTCCATCATGCTCATATTCACAGTGAAAAAGCTGAGGCATTACTTACCGCAACATGAATTTCAATTGGTCACTCATATTGATCTGTTCAGGTAAATCCTTGGACATCCAATGCTAACCATACATTTGCCCTGATGGGTGGTCATTCTTCACCAATATGGAAAAAAAATTGTCACAAAATTTTGTGAATGGAAAAGCCCTTATTGATTTCCTCATTGCACAACCTATCCCAGCGAATATACTAGAAGGCATCGAGCTTCTAGATAAAGAGGTATTATAATCTCATGATAGTCCTTAGACATGGGAGATGTATTTTGATGGGGCGTCATGAATTCCTATACAAACAAGTATGAAAACCCTAAAGCTCAACTAGGTTGGCTGGGGGATTGTGTTTTTCTCAACTAAAAACCCATTTTTCCCACTCTTTCTCAATATCCGAAGGTTTTACCAAAAAAATGAGGTAGAATACCAAGCCCTCATCACTGGCTTAGAATTTTCCTAAAAACTGCATATTTCCTACCTGAACATCAAAGGGGATTCAGACTTAATGATAAAGATGGTAAATTGAGAATGCTCCATAAAAAAGGTAGAACTGGCCCCTATCACGGGTTATGTCAGCAGACTAATGGAATATTTCCCATTCAAAACCACATTAAATCATGTTCCCCAATGGCATAATGATCACACCGTAACATTGGCCAATGCATCCATCATCGTATATGATCCTACTCTGAAAAAAAAAATCTTACACATAAAACATTGGATAATTGTATTAGTAAGAATCAGATGTTATATGAATAAGATCAATCAGTTCCACACCACCCCAGAGTGTGATATACCAATAATCACCCCTATATGGATGGAACCCATAATTATATATCTATAAAATGGGACTCTCATAAAAGATAAATATGAAAGGTACAGATTCATCATCAGGCAATGAACTTTAACGTAATGGATAGGCTGAATGAGAAGAAAAATCTTTATGAGCATGGCTTGAACCGGATCCTCCTCATATTCATATAATAAAGAAAGGTTTCTTCCATTATGGGACAACTCCATGTGGGATCTTATGGTGCCCACCAATCTGGGACCAGGATCTCCGATCAGATAAAGAGGTTGGGATATTATTTTAAAACCATGATATAGGACTGTGTGGAATTAACCAAGAAATGTCATTAATGCTAAATCTATGAGAAAATCATCAAAAAACACTAGAATTTATACATATAGAAAAATAATCCCGTCCATTTTTTGTATAGAGAATGGATGTCATGGGGACATATCCCCCAGCCACATCTAAGCAGTTCATGTATATCCTTACTACAATAGTTATTTTTTAAATGGGATGAGGTCATACCCCTAAATTATTTCTGGATAAATAATATCATCAACTTTATTAAGTATCATATCAAAATCATGTTTAGATTCCCTAACACAATATTTATGTGCAACAATAATGATTTTTCTTCCACTATGATGAAGAAGTAGTATTATGAGTACAATATCGAGTTCAATCTCTCATCTCACTATCATGTAGTGGAAAATAGAAATATAGAGCCCTATAATAAGATACTATTAAATATAATCTAGAATATGGTGAATAGGGATAAGAATTATTGGCTAGAAAAACTCTACAATTCATTATGGTCCGACCATACCACCATGCATACTGCAACATGAGAAACTCCATACTCACTGGTGTACGATAATTAGGCAATGTTACCAATATAATTCTAGCCACCCTCAATCTGAATTTCCATTTTCAGATAACACTTATATAATGAACAATATCAATAGTGATTGGATGAGTTGGAAACACTAGATGATAATAGGTTTCACGTACTTCTTAATATGGAAATTAATTAGAACTAGATTGCTCAAACCTTCTATAAAAGGGTTCGCCTCTACTCGTTCCGCTAGGGAGAGATGGTGTTGGTCCTCAGAACCTAAATGATATTAGGAAAGAACCCCCTCCCCACTAGATGGAACCTGAGTGAGAGGGACCATATGTCATACATAATTTCTAACCCAATCGGGCTTACTCATTAGCCACAATGGATGTAGAGAGTGTCACAACTCCCACCAATGCATTATTTCTCAAGAAATACATTTCATAGCTATGATCACACTGATTCCCACATCAGTATATGTCCAATCATTCATCCAAGCCACATAATGTTAAGTTGTATGACATTATTCCAAATGACATGATGTTACACTATATTTAATTAATCCTAATTAGATGATGTTAAACTATACTAACTCATCCTAGATGCAAGATATTAAATTATACAGAACCTTTAATCCTTACCATAAGGCATTAAAATTCACGACCTTTATCCTTACCAAATGTCATAAAACTGCACAGATCCATGATATCCATATCTATTCACATCGAGACACTTATATCATTATCAAATGATATAAAACTGCACGATTCTTCTAGAACTATGTATGGATTGATTCTCACCTTTTTCAGATATGTAGGGATACCTAAATCCTATATCATGGTCCAACCACTACATTATACAAAATCCCCTCTTTGTACCCTCAATCGTATATGCATTGTAGGGAATCACTTTCCATCACTTATTTATTTAACTGAGAATTGATCAGCCAAGATTAGGAATTGTGGAAGGGACATACCCTCAAAAGAAATGTGTAAAAGTACACAACCGGTTCATTATAATCATGAATTAAAGACCATAAATGGCATATCAAGGGTCCTCACTACATGACATTAAACTGTGTGGTCAATTTCTATACTGAATGATGTTAAACTACATAGTTTTCTAAGAACTATGTGTGGTTTGATTATCATTTGTATGATATACATAGTGACACATAGACTTCCACTCTTGGGCCCTACCGCAATGTTCCCATCAATTCACATTAGTTCTCCTTCGTCCTAACCACATGACATTAAACTGTATAGGATTTCAAGAACTATGTGTGGTCTAATTATCGTTCTCATGAGATACATAGTGAAACCCAGACATTCATCATTGGGACCAACCACAATATTTCAATTCATTCACATCATTTCACATTCATCCTCACATCATGATGTTATACTACATGTAACATAAAGAACTATGTTTAGCTTGATTCCTGTCATCATAGTGATACATAGTGATGCATGAATATCCAATCCTAAGCCCATAAAAAATGGTCACTGTGAATAATTCCCACCTCTACGTGTGGGACGGACTCTTCTAGAGTATTTTCCACTCATAAACTATGTATTAATTGATTTCTACCCTTGTAGGATATGTAGTGAAATACAGATTTACCACTCCAATCCCAGTCACAAAAAACCAATATAAATATGGACCCTCCTTGTGTTTGACTAGAGCTTCACTAGATACTTCATTTAGATCTATGTGTGGCATGATTATGGTCCTCATGAGATACAGAGTGACACCTAAGTCTCCTACTTTGGGCCCAACTACAACATTATCCTTTCCATGTTGATTCCCCAACATCCTTTCCGCATAATGTTAAACTTCATGATATTTTTAAAGCAATATATTTCTTGATCCCTATTGACATGAGATATGTAGGGACTCACAAATCTATATCTTTTGTTCTTGTTTTGAAATTTCCCCACTTTCTCAATGGTTCTCATGTCACTACTACAAAAACGGGCAATAACAGCGCTAAAATCGGGCATTAACAGCGCTAGAAAAGCACTGTAAAGCTCAGCGCTGATAAGGGGGGGTCCTTTAACAGCGCTTTTTTAGCGCTGTTAAATGTCACCTTTAATGGCGCTAAAAAGCGCTGTTATATGTTGCCTTTAACAGTGCTTTTTTAGCGCTGTTAAATATCTCCTTTAACAGCGCATTTTTAGCACTGTTAAATGTCGCCTTTAACAGCGCTAAAAAAGCGCTTTTAAATCCCTGCCTGCTGCTAATAAAAAACCTGCACTAGTACAGCCAGCCGAGCAGACCTGCACAAAAACCAGTATATCAACCACAGACCTGCACAAAAACCAGTATATCAGCCACAAGCATGTCATCAACCGATCACAACCCAACCAAACAGTGTTCTTACCATGAGTTAGATACCATCTACCCAGAAACCAAAACTACCTCATTACATAGTATCACAAAATATTCCTACACAACTCAGAAGATAAATACTAGAACATTCCACTATGCATTGTTTCTCCTTGGATTGCCACTTGGTTTTGACAAATCATGCAGAGCCCGTGCTCCTTGAATCATTCTGCAATACATAAAAAGGATATCCTAACTCTCCCAACCATCACCCTTAGTAATTATGTATATTAATACAAAAAAGGTAACATATCATAAATTGGGGGACTGTAATGAGACATCAAGATTAACATTCTATATATAGGATCGATGTCTGGTAGGATTGGTTGCGTTGATACATGACTCTACCTGGACCTCAAAAATAGATATATGATCTCACTCCAGGACTTTCAGAGAGACTCCAACTATGTCTAGGACGTCCTGCTGAAGCGATCGTACTACCGTAAGTCGGAAAAGATACCAAAACCATCCTAGAAAGGATCATGGGAGCCAACCCTAATGAAATATGTCCTTGATATAGTGTTCAAAGAGATCAATCATGGTACATAAAATTATGTGTCATTTAAAGGGTCACATGCCTTGTCGCTTTTCCCTGGGTAACTCCAATGTTCAGCTGCCTGTGTGAATATACATGTCATATCAATAGGAAATTACATGGCATGTTAAAAAACATATACATGTTACCCTTTGATCTTGTGTCCTCTTATGCACCCTTGCCCTATGTTAGTACATGACGTCGATCTCGTGTGATTCTTCCTGTGTATCTGTACAAGGGATAAACTGCGTAGCTGGCTCATTAAAGATGTGTAGTGGGATATATTCCATGTAGGAAAGCCATGTAATCCACCCCAGGTTTGACTCGTACACGTCACATATGACCCATGGATCATTGTACTAAAGTGTTAACACAATCCTAAGGCATTTGGTCGGTTTCCCGTATGTCAGTTGTTGATTTCACTTAAAAATAAATCCATTTTGAACAAAATAGAGGCACTTTGAGTGGTGTCGGCCACACCAGGCCTCGGATTGAGTCGGGGTTGACTCTTACACATCAAATTTGACCCATGGATCATTGCCCTTAAGTTTCAACAGAATCCAAATGCGTTTGGTCGGTTTGCCGCATGTCAGTTGTTGATTTCACTTAAAAATAAGTCCATTTTGAACAAAAGAGAGGCACTGTGAGTGGTTTTGGCCACACCGGGCCTCGGATTGATGCGGTGTTACGTCACACATGAGTCATTGATCATTGTGAAAAAGTATCAACGCAATCAGAAGCCGTTAGATCGATTTGGCGTATGTACGTAAAATATTGTCCATTTTAAACTAAATACATACACTTGGAGTGATACCGGTCACACCGCGCCTCTGATTGAGGCGGGGTTGACTCTTACACGTCACATTTAACCCATGGATCATTTTCCTTAAGTTTCAATAGAATCACAATGCGTTTGGTCGGTTTGTCGTATGTCAGTTGTTGATTTCACTTAAAATTAAGTCCATTTTTAACAAAACAGTGACACTGTGAGTGGTGTCGGCCACACCGGGCCTTAGATTGATGCGGTTTTGAATCGTACACGTCACACATGAGTCATTGATTGTTGTGAAAAAGTATCAATGCAATCAGAAGCCATTATATCGGTTTGGCGTATGTACGTAAAATATTGTCCATTTTAAACTAAATACATACACTTGGAGTGATACCGGTCACACCGCGCCTCTGATTGAGGCGGGGTTGAATCTTACACGTCACATTAGACCCATGGATAGTTGTCCTTAAGTTTCAATAGAATCCCAATGTGTTTGGTTGGTTTGCCGTATGTCAGTTGTTGATTTCACTTAAAATTAAGTCCATTTTTAACAAAACAGTGACACTGTGAGTGGTGTCGGCCACACCGGGCCTCGGATTGATCCGGTGTTGAATCGTACACGTCACACATGAGTCATTGATCCTTGTGAAAAAGTATCAATGCAATCAGAAGCCGTTAGATCAGTTTGGCGTATGTACGTAAAATATTGTCCATTTTAAACTAAATACATACACTTGGAGTGATACCGGTCACACACAAAATCACCCTTCGACATATCCTACAATGTCTTCAGACCCCACCCTTTCCCCTCGGCTGTCAAAATCACCCTTCGACTATCTGGTTAAGATTTTTGACAGCCGAGGGGAAAGGGTGGGGTCTCAATCCGAGGCGCGGTGTGACCGGTATCACTCCAAGTGTATGTATTTAGTTTAAAATGGACAATATTTTACGTACATACACCAAATCGATCTAACGGATTCTGATTGCTTTGAAACTTTTTCACAATGATCAATGACTCATGTGTGACGTGTACGATTCAACACCGCATCAATCCGAGGCCCGGTGTGGCCGACACCACTCACAGTGTCACTGTTTTGTTAAAAATGGACTTATTTTTAAGTGAAATCAACAACTGACCATCTCGAGATGTATCTAAATTTGTGACTTTCTTTTAAATAGTGACTCTTTTCAGAACTACGTGATATGAAGGTATTTTGGAGATTTTACAGGTTCATGCATGATATGAAGGTATTTTGGAGATTTTACTGGTTTTTTTGTCCAAAGGCCAAAGAAATGTGGTCCATCATTCTTGCATGTTACTCGTACACGTCACCAAGGACCCGTGGATCCTTCTCCTAAAGGATGAAGGCAATCCGGATGCGTCTGGTCAGATTTACGTAGGTCAGTTGTTGTTTCCAATTAAAGTGGTGTCCATTTTAAACAAGAGAGCGACCCTTTGGGTGGTAGCGGTCACACCGTGCCTCGGATTGAGGCGGGGTTGACTCGTACACGTCACCAAGGACCCTTGGATCCTTCTCCTAAAGGATGAAGGCAATCCGGATGCGTCTGCTCCGATTTACGTTGGTCAGTTGTTGTTTCCAATTAAAGTGGTGTCCATTTTAAACAAGAGAGCGACTCTTTGGGTGGTAGCGGTCACACCGTGCCTCGGATTGAGGCAGGGTTGACTCGTACACGTCACCAAGGACCTGTGGATCGTTCTCCTAAAGAATGAAGGAAATCCGGATGCGTCCGGTCGGATTTCTGTAGGTCAGTTGTTGTTTCCAATTAAAGTGGTGTCCATTTTAAACAAGAGAGCGACCCTTTGGGTGGTAGCGGTCACACCGTGCCTCGGATTGAGGCGGAGTTGACTCGTACACGTCACCAAGGACCCGTGGATCGTTCTCCTAAAGGATGAAGGCAATCCAGATGCGTCTGGTCGGATTTCCGTAGGTCAGTTGTTGTTTTCAATTAAAGTGGTGTCCATTTTAAACAAGAGAGCGGCCATTTTAGTGGTTCAACATTCTTGCATGTTGCTGGTGCATATCATCTGTTAAAATGGAAAAATGACTCATTGGAGAAAGAATGTTTTATTTAATAAAAATTACAATTTTGCTACGAACAATTACATACAACAATATTTCATCTTTTGATCCCCTTAACCCCTCTCAAAAATGACCACCAATTGTACATGTCCCCAAGTCAGATCATCATTGTATTTGTGTACAATCTATCATCAGGTATGCGGCCCACTCGTTTCTGAACACATCTATATCGTCTTGTGAGTATGAGGCTTTTCGGCAGTCATAGTAGTACTGCAAAATAAAAAAATAAAGAATTAATAAATAACTTAAATGAACTAGTAATTGTTTTTGAAAATACCTCTTTAGGGATGCTAGTTTGCTGATGTAAAACGATCTCTTTTATAAATTTACAAACATAATAACCGCAATCATTATCGTTTGTTTGTTTTGGACACTGCAAAAAAATTGATCATTAGGAGAATAAATAACTTGTGTTGAGGTGTGTTTAGATAGTGAAATTTTATTATATATACCCTGATATTTGTCCAGACGTAGTACTTTCTCGGCTCCTTATGCTTAGCCCCTGTCCTCATACCATGATTTAGACGATATTGGTACACCGCCCTATCATAACAGAATCCTCAGTAAAAGATAATATATATTATATAAATTGATGTTTAGACCTAAAACGTAAGATGTAGTGTCTTACAGATTCACAAACTCCATCATGTATGGTCGGTTTAATGGATATCCTAGCTTTGAATCCAGAAAATAAATCTTCGGAGTATCCAAGTTCACCGCAATTAGCAACCAATGTTGCCTAAAAACACAAAAAGGAATAAGTAATAAAAAAAGTGAAAATATAATTGATATGCTTTAATCGTAGAGTATTACCCCTGCATGGTTGGTATTAGGAAAAGTCTGTCATCTGTAATCTTGCGTTCAAATGTTTTCAGCAAGTCCTTCACTATTTCATCCCTTTTTGATGACTCTATTTTTGTTTGGTGTGTTGATGTGATGTGAGGACTAACCAGTCCAAATCTTGGCTCATGGGAAAATCCCTTCAACTGTTTTTCATAAATGCGTCTTTCAACAATATAAAATGAATTTAGTCATAATTTTCACATTAGATCAGCTTTTAGAAAATCAATTCATGGAAACATACCTCATATATACATTTACAACAGTGACGCCTAACCAACCGTTTTCAAGGATTTCATTTACATTTTCAGCAGCAACGAAATCTTGACTTTCCTCTCCGTATATATTATCTTTGAAAATCACTATATGACTATTACCATATTTTAGCTTCGTATCCACATGAGTCTTCAATGCTAGTAAATGTGGAAAGAGAACAGGTGGTGTTATTGTGCTTTCAGTAGCTCCTTGGGATCGATTGGTCGATCCTTTAGATGGTTTCGAGCCGATGTTAGTCACCCCCTTTCCTTTCTCCGTCTATAACAACAATCATTGATTCAGACACTCTTTTCATTAATTGTTAAGGGTTTAGCTTGAAAATAAAAGGAAATAAATACCTCTTTGTCTGCATGTACTCTTACAAGTTGTGTCGGCCATGAAATGAATGTCCCAATAGCCTTTTCAACCGTATGAATATCATCGTCATCAAGTGGAATAGGTAGCATTGCATTTGGCTCATGAGCTACAGTAATCGTCACTTTCATATGATCTTTTGAAAGTGGTCTATTATGCAGTGTGGCATCTGGGATATTGAACACTGTAGCCCTCGCTACAAGGTGATAGGTGGGTGTTGACAGATATAAATCACAATCATTATCACCCTGTAGAAGATCAGTACAGATAAATTATCAGTGTTTGTCTGATTCATATTTCATGGGAACCATTATTAGAATGTTGATTACCACGGCTAAGACATTTTTTTAGGTGAATGGCTCGCCTCAAAGCTGGTGGGGGGTGGGGAAGGATGTTCATGCAGTGGTTGTTCCTGAGTTGTGTCCTCCCTTTGCTTACCACCCATAAAAGTTGCTAGGAACTCTCCCTGCCATTGCAATTGTTCTTCAAGGGTTGCTATTTTTTCTCTCATTTGTTCCAATTTTTTCTCTGTATCATCTATTTTTTTCTTCTTCTCAAAATATACTCGGGGTCTCACCCCAAACCCTGCACCTCTGACACGACCGTATTTTTCTGGCTGCTTCAAAGCCGTCGATAATAGGTCTGTATTAGCTACAGGAGTAGCTGATTCCTGTGATTGTCAGATATAGGAAAAAAACTAATTATTTTTATGTAATAGCAATTTTAAACAAATCTTTTTATCATCGTGTCATACTTACACATATTTCCCACACTTTTTGTGTGTTCTCATCTATTAACTTCCCTTCTTTGTTCACACATGCCTCCTTCCATAGCACATGACGTGGGATAGAAGTGCATTTGGTTTTAGATTCATCAATATACATATAAACATTGAAAGATAATTATGATGTTGTTTATTGGCACCTAACAATATTACTGTAAATTTACAATACGTACCATTTTCTTTTCTAATGAAGCGTACCCCATCCTTGCTTTACGATAGGGGTATGTTGGATTTGATGCACGTTCCTTATTTTCAGTATAGAGTTTCTGTTTCATAAATGAAATATTGACAATCAAAGTGATGAATACAGGTATCCTCAAACAACGTATTATCACTCACAATGTACTTGAAACTTCTCATCCCCACGACGGCCAATAAATGCATCCCATGCTTCTTGGGATATCAGGTGCGCATAGACAATGGGTGGGTCTGGGTTTATTTTACCTTTAGAATCTTTCAGGTGACATCTTGTTAAAATAGTACGAAAACCTCGATGAATCTTTCCTGCAAGCCTTAGTACATAATCCTTGTGTGAGTCGTCTACTATAAATGTACTATGCAAGAGATTGAGAAGATTAAGACACTGTTTCATCATTTTATTTGCTAGTTAATTAAAGAAATAAATTCATAATGTTACCGTAATTTCTTCCCAGATCACAGCCTTCAACCCGGACACAACATGGTGCCATGAATCTATGTCAATCGGCACGCGTTGCCGAGTGACAACTTCAATGTAACTGCTAAACATAGCCTTGTTGGGAGTCACATGTTGGCCTCATGCATTCCATCCGACTTCAAATTTGATGCCTTTGCTTTTCGCCTTAAGAATTTTGGCTAACACTGTCAAACTACGACGCACCTGTGATTTCTGCGACGTCGGTCCTTCATTCCAAACCATTTCATCGATATCAACATCATCTATATGTTCATATACTATGATATCAACGGCATGTGCTGATGGTTGTTGGACCTCAACACTAAGAGAAGGAGCCGCAACAGCAAGAGCAGTAGCAGGAGCAGTAGGAGCACCAGGAGCCGCAGCAGTAAGAGCAGCAGCAGGAGCAGTAGGAGCACCAGGAGCCACAGCAGGAGCAGTAGGAGCACCAGGAGCCACAGCAGGAGGAGCAGTAGGAGCACCAGGAGCCGCAGCAGTAAGAGCAGCAGCAGGAGCAGTATGAGCACCAGGAGCCACAGCAGGAGGAGGAGTAGGAGCCACAACAGCCGGAGCAGCAGGAGCCACATCAGGAGCAACAGTAGCAGCAGAATGAGCTGCAGGAGCAGCAGGAGCAGCAGCAGCCGCAGCAGCAGCTGCTTGAGAGACTTGTTCAGTCTCAAGGTTAGGAGCACCAGAATGTACAGAAGTCATTATCTGCAAAAGTGGTTGAACAGTTTATTCAAATTACATAAATTCTGTAATGATAAGATAATAACATGAGATAACAAGATCTATATTACAAACAAAATATAACCTTTTTACTGAACTCTCTTTCTTTTTTTCAAAGGTTGAATAGATTTGACACCTCTATCGACAATCCAAATCCCTTCATTGTGGTCTCCTCTAACATACAAAACATCATCTGCATTGGGACCGCTCCGAATTGATTGTGACGCACCACTAAAAGGATCGTCCTCAACTGAATTTTCATCGGAACCCTCAATAGTTTTGGACGATAACAGAACAATCGACCACTTTCGGTTTGCGGGATATGGAACATAAAAAACTTGTACCGCTTGTGATGCCATTATAAATTGTTCGTCTTTGTACCCTTCTTTACTAAAATCAACTTTCACAAATCCCCATTCATCTATTTTAACACCACTATTGTTATCAATCCATTTGCATTGAAAAATCGGCAATTGAAATGTCGTATAATCCAACTCCCATATTAGTTTGATAATGCCAAAGTATGACATATTTGCATAAATTGGATTTCTATCCTTACTACCAGAAACATGCATCGCTTCAGCCACTAGTGTAACTCCACTATTTTGCATGGTACTCTCTTCATCATGTTCATCCGTATAGAATGTATAACCATTAATTACATACCCACTGTAAGATAATACATACACACTTGGTCCAGCAGCTAGCCATCGAAGTCGTTCTGAAATTGAATTCGGATTTTCATCCAACTGCTTAAAAATATGGTCCTGAAACCATCCTATAAACTGGTGATTATGTGTATCTACTAACCATTTTTCAGCCCTCGATGGATTCAACTGCCTAAGAATTTCTTTGTGAGTTTCAATATATGGAGCAACCTCCCAACTGTTATGCAAAACATAAAGATGAGCCTGCTCCTGATCTGTAATACTGATTGTTACAACTTCTCTTCTAGAAATTCCCTCACCCTCAATGCGTCCAGTGTGACGAGATTTCGGGAGACCAATGCTTTCCACATCAGATAGGTATTCAATACAAAATTCAATGGATTCCTCAACAATATATCGCTCCACTATACAACCCTCTGGCCGACTTCTATTTTTGACATATCCTTTCAAAATCTTCATATACCGTTCAACAGGATACATCCATCTATAGTGCACAGGACCACAAAGTCGAATCTCTCTCACCAAGTGAATCATCAAATGAACCATCATATCAAAGAATGTTGGCGGGAAGAACATTTCTAATTCACATAATATGATGACAATTTCTTTTTCCATAGCTGGCAATTTCCCCGGGTCTAAAACTTTGCTACATATAGCTTTGAAAAAGAAACAAAGTTTGGTTAACGTATGATGAACATTCTTGGGTAAAATGCAACGTAAAGCTATAGGAATTAGATCTTGCATCAAAACATGGCAATCATGTGATTTCAAACCTCTTAACTTCAAATCATTCATTGACACAATGTTCTTGAGATTTGATGAGTACCCCTCTGGAACCTTTACATCATTAAAGAAGTTTCAAAACTGATATCTCTCTGCCCTAGAAAGAGTATAAGCAGCAGGAGGAAGAAACATTCGATTTTCACCTTTCACGGGAGCCAACTCTTCTCGTATTCCCATGTCAACCATGTCCAACCTTGCCTTAATTCCATATTTTGTTTTTCCAGGGGCATTTAGCAACGTTCCAATAACACTATCACATACATTTTTTTCCACATGCATCACATCAAGAAAATGTCTGACGTACAAACAATTCCAGTATGGTAATTCAAAAAAAAACTGATCTCTTTTTCCAACCGATTTTCGTAAGGTTTTTCGAAAATGGTTTACCAAAAACAGTGTTCATATCTTTTACTTTCTCAAACAGCTGATCACCTGTTAGTGGAGACGGTGTTGTGCGTTTTTATGAACTTCCATTGAATGATGTCGTCCAAGATCGGTACTTATGCCGACGAGGTAGAAATCTACGATGTCCTAGAAACACAGATTTCGATGAATGTTTCAACCTAATTGATTCTGTATCTTCTTCGCACACGGGACACCCTTGAGTTCCTTTAATGCTATAGCCTGACAAATTTCCATAAGCAGGGAAATCATTTATTGTCCCATACAACATCGCTCTCAACGTGAAGTATTCACTTTTATAAGCATCATACAACATTACACCTGAGTCCCACAATAACTTCAAATCCTCGATCAAAGGAGTCAGATAAACATCAATATCGTTACCTGGTTGTTTTGGTCCTGATATAAGCATAGATAACATGATGAATTTTCGCTTCATGCATAACCAGGGTGGCAAGTTATAATTTAGCAACATAACAGGCCATGTACTATGAGTGCTGGTTTGAAAACCAAAAGGATTCACTCCATCTGTAGATAACGCAAGACGAAGGTTTCTCGGCTCTTTTCCAAATTCAGGATACTCATGATCAATTTTCTTCCATTGAGGAGAGTCGGCCGGATGACGTAATAACCCATCTTTATTTCTTTTATCTGCATGCCACGACAATTGTCTTGCAGTTTCTTTACTTCCATATAAACGCCTAAACCTTGGAATGATTGGAAAGTACCATACAACTTTCGTAGGATTGGATTTATCTTTCTTGTATCGAGAAGCACCACACTTTGGGAATTCTGTAAGTGATTTGTTCTCCTTTCGAAACAATATACATTCTTTCGGGTAGGCATGTATTCTTTCATAAATCATTCCCATCGAGCGTAGCATTCGTCTAGCTTCATATGTCCGGCTTGGGAGCTCATTATCTTCCGGGAGAATGTCATTCAAGAGAGCAAGTAGTTCCGTAAAACTGACATCACTCCATCCATTGCCTGCTTTCAATTTATACAACTTCAGTACAGTTGACAATGTTGTATACTTAGTGCAATCAGCATACAATGGCGTCTTTGCACAACTCTTTAACTTCTCAAACAATTTTGGGAAATCACGGGGTTCATCTTGAATTGTCTTTGTCATTTCTTCAATACAATCTTCATCATCATTGACATCTGTAATCACATCCTCCATACGGTCTTCTTCATTATCTATATTTGTATTCATATCTGACGATCCATAAAACGCAGTTTTATCCCAGCCAGTATCTACATTCGCTTTTTCTCTGTGTTTATTCCAACATTTATAACTCCGATCTATTCCGTGACATATCAAATGTTCTTCCAACTCCTCTGGAGTAAGTAGTCTAGAATAACAACAACGTAAACACGGACAAAGGATTTGAGAAGGATCCTTTGTGTGATCCTTTGCAAACTTGATGAACTCTTTCACTCCGTTCTCGTACTCTATTGTCAAACGATTAGAATCCATCCAATCTTTATTCACCTTCATCCTATTTGAATCTCAAATATTAGTATTTATGGTTCAAGTACACAAAAGAAGACTTCCAAATACAGTAGAAGAAAACCACTTCCTTGGAAGGAGATCAAGTAGTCTAACCTATAATCAAGATTCATAAAAAAGAATATTAGATTCACTAAAAAGATGATTATCTATCACTCTATAAGGAGGATATAACAGGAGATAGAGGATTTCCAATCGATGAGAGATACATTTATCAGAGAGAAACCAAACGCATCCACTAGAGCTTCTATCTGATTTGTATAGGCACTCAGGATACAAAAACTATATTTAAAATGCATGTGAGATAAAGAACGAATAATTAAAATAAATAATCCATTATACAATTTAAAATTCATTATCATCTCTATTATGATTTGAATAGGCACTCAGGATTCATTCTAGTAGTGGTACAGGTTCCCCCATTAATCATGAGTGATAGAGGGAATAGTAGTTTTTGGATTACCTTTCTTGTTTTATACAATTTATGAAGAAATGACAAGGGTTGGAAGTGCCGAGTGTGTTTGACTTGAAAATAGAGGTTCAGTTGCAACACCCTCTGATGTTTTCTGGAGAGGGTGGTCCCAAGGTAGATAAGTTCTAAATTTAGTTCATCTAGAATATTCTAGATAAATTTTCTACTCCTTATTAGAATAGGGTAGAGTTGGTAGCGTATATGTTATGGGGGCCAACAATGATCTACTGTGATATTTAGTCTTGGGATGAGAATATGGAGGGAATGACTTGGAAGAAAATCTAGGATATGTTCATGGAGCACTTTTAACCTACGACAATGAGGAAATGAAAATATGAATATTTAATATGTTTGATATAATTATGTTTGATAATGATAGATTATGTTAGATTCTTCACATACCAGTAATGTTTTTATCTAATGTTGACAGGAGATAAGGTATCTATGAAAAAAAAATTAGGATGGACTTAGATGTGAGATTAAGTCCCAGGTAAATATATTTTTTATGAGGTTTGTTGAGGTGGTGGATCAGGTTCTCATTTCCAAGGGGAACCTAAAGGAGACTTGTAGTGATGGTAGGGCGGTTTCAATTGAATGATCTAGTGGTACATATTATGATAGTAGGATTCACCATTATGATATCTTCCACTAGGGTGGTGGTGGATAGAGTATCTATGTGAGAGGATTTTTCTCTTAGAGAGGTTTTTAGTCATCTTCAATCAATGAGGTAGGTCTGGTCACATGTTAGGCCTATGACTTTGACCACTAGTGAAGTGTCAATCATGTATCATGATGGTTCATATATATAGGTTCTACATGAACACTTGTAATATGGGTAGTGATGGATGATCTATATTGGTACAGAGCACCGAATAGGGGAACCTAACGGAGACTTGTAATAGGGGATCCTCTCATTATTTTATATCTTATCTCTTGGTAAATGGTTTCTGTTTTGTGTTAGAGTACTTTTGTGGGATCATGTTGGTCAACACACCATTGGGGGTGTGATTAGAAGGCATCTGTCTTCGTAAGGGATGTTCCCTCATGGTTTGTGAGTATTGTTTCATTTTGGATTTATACATGCTTGATATGATATGTATTAAATAGATAGTTATGATGTAATTTTTGGTATTTAATCAATATCACATTGATTGTTACCATAGATGAGTGACCGTCATGCCTCATAAGGGTAGAGCCCATGTCTTTTATGGAGAATGGGATATCTTGGTAGACCATGTAGGACCAGTTCTTCCACAACTAGGTGAGAACATAGACCAGTTTATGAATATTTTTCTTGATGATAATGGATTGAAACAAGAAATATTTCCCCAAGTAGTAGACTGGTTCTAGGATGTGTTTCATGAGAATTGATCAGGGCTACCACCTAAAAGAGACTTTGAGTTCATGATTGAGCTGATGCGTGGAGTTGAGCCATTTTATATAACGCCTTTCAGAATGAAACAAGAATAGATTCAGGAACATAAAACTCAATGAGAGGAGTTAGATTATGAAGGGTGCATCTGCTCGAGTATGTCACCTTGGGGATCTCATGTTTTATTTTCCAAGAAGGATGACAGAACATTACATATGTGTTTCTATTAATAGAATATGAATCAGATGAAAATTAAGAACAGATATCCACTTCTTTGTATTTTTAATCTATTTGACCAGCTGAGGGGTTGCATATTGTTCTCTATGATTGATCTAAGGTTTGTTTATCATCATTTGAGGTTGAGAAATTCTGATATACTATAAACTAATTTTGAAATCATGTATAGTTTTTATGAATTCTTCATAATAAAATTTGTGTTGACGAATTCCCCATGGCATTTATTCTCTTGATGAGTTGAATATTTCACTTGTACCTAGACCAGATTGTAGTTGTTTTATGGATGACATATTGGTGTAATACCAAAATAATGATGATCATTCCCAACATCTGGACATCATCATGAGTACACTTAGAGAGAATCAGCTATACACAATCTATCTATATGAAAACATATACATCTTCTTCATAGATTGTTACCTTAAGGCGGCAGCCGAGGGCGTTGCGGGTTGCGGAAGGCGGCAGCGGAGGGCGACCGAGGGCGGCCGAGTGAGGCAGAGGGCGACGGAGGTGGTGGAGAGCGGCCGAGGGCGGCCGAGGGCGGCAGAGAATGGCGGCCGAGGGCGTTGCGGGCAGCCGAGGGCGGCAGGCGGTGGAGGTCGGCCGAGGGTGTTGCGGGCGGCGGAGGACGGCGAGTGTACCGAGGGCGGCAAGCTCCGGCGAAGCGAACACAGCAGCGTTATTCGGGAGAAGAGTAGCAGGGTTACGGTTCCGCGAGGGCTTTAGCTGCGATAAAACGAGGGAACTGTGCAACCGACTTTATAAAAAAGTCGACTAAGGTTTTATCAGCGCTAAAAAGGCGCTGATAAAGGCTACCTTTATCAGCGCTAAAATTATAGCGCTGATAAAATCTAGCTTTATCATCGTTTTTCTAGCGCTGATAATATTATGATTTATCAGCGCTAGAAAAGCACTGATAAAGATTCCCCGTATCAGCGCTACAATTATAGCACTGATACCGGGTCTCTTTATCAGCGCTTTTTTAGCGCTGATAAAGATAATTTTTATCAGCGCTTTTTGAGCGCTGATAAAGGATACCCTATATCAGCGCTGAAATTTGAGCGCTGATAGAGGTGTTCTGTATCAGCGCTTTTTTAGCGCTTATATAGGCAAACCTGTATCAGCGCTCAAAAAGCGCTGATAAAGACCAACTGTATCAGCGCTAAAATTTTAGCGCTGTTACAGATCATATTTATCAGCGCTTTTCTAGTGCTGATAAATATTACTATTATCAGAGCTAAGAAAGCGCTGATAAACATTAGCTTTTTCAGCGCTGTAATGTTAGCGCTGATATAGGGTATCCTTTATCAGCGGTTTTTCTTAGCGCTGTTATAAGGGTGAGCTTCCCTTGCCCGTTTTTGTAGTAGTGTGTCCTTAATGCATGAATTTAACATTCTTGGAAGTATGTCCTTACCACATGATGTTAAACTGGATGAAAGTACATCCTTACCACATGACAATAAATCGGAAGGAAGAACATCCTTACCACATGATGTTGAAAATTCTTGGAGGAAAGTACATCCCCATTACATGATTTTAAACTAAGAAAACCATCTCCCATTTTTCATTCTGTATCAAAGGAACACAAGATAATTACCTCGGTCAACTGGATTATGGGTTTCTTCAACTATATTTTAAATCACCTCAGTCCATAGGCCAAAATTCATTCCTCAAGAGTCTCGGATCACCAAAATCATTTATTTCCCTGGGAAAGGATATTAATCTGTAAGGCCCATTTTCTTAACTCTTCATACATTCTTATTGAACCTATATTTACCCCTACAACTATTAACCAAAAGAATCACTCTAAAAAGGGACATTCCAATCCTTTTGAGCCCTAACATCATTTTTGAAGAACATTGCACCTCAGCCTGTATGAACTACTCGTGGTATGCTTTTCTCATATCATTACTCCTGACCAAATAACCTCAATCCATGATTTACAACATTTCCATATCCTGCTTAGAAGGATGTTGGGGTGCTATTGGCCCTAGGTATCCAAATTATTCTCTTATGTAAAATATAACATATTAGGTGTAATGGCCCGAACCTCTCCGGTCCATTACATTGTGAAAATGTGGTGTTGGAGGTGTTCCGGGAGGTCAAGGTGACTTATCCTAAACACTTTGCCAAATTTCCAGTTCTATGAATAGTGTTTCCAGTTTTATGAACAGTATCGGTAGGTGAACAGTGTTTCTATCGGTGAGGTTCAGTGAACAGTGTTTCTATCGGTGAGGTTCATTGAACAGTGTTTCTATCAGTGAGGTTCAGTGAATAGTGTTTCTATCGGTGAGGTTCTATCGGTGGACTTCTATCGGTAGGCTTGAACAGTTTTTCCATAATGGTAACCTTCTAACGGTTACCTTCTATCGGTAGGCTTGAACAGTGTTTCCAGATTGGTAACCTTCTAACGGTGACCTTCTATCGGTAGTCTTGAACAGTGTTTCCAGAATGGTATCCTTCTAACGGTGACCTTCTATCGGTAGGCTTGAATAGTTTTTCCAGAACGGTAACCTTCTAACGATGACCTTCTATCGGTAGGCTTGAACAGTGTTTCCAGAATGGTAACCTTCTAATGGTGACCTTCTATCGGTAGGCTTGAACAGTGTTTTCAGAATGGCGAGGTCTAATGGTGACCTTTTCTTTTCTTTTCCAAAATTTGAGTATGTGAACAGTGTTTCCAGATTCCTATAGTTTTTCCCCATTTGACGTTTCCTTTGACGTAAAATACATTTAAATCATTGTTTTAAGGACTCTTAAGGCTGATTCAAATGCCATAAATCCTATATTAATTATTCATAAGTCCAGGATGTATTTACTTGGTCAAACCGCGTGTGTTAATGTGATCCATTTTTATGGATAATTAACCGGATCATAAACCGTCGCCCCATTAAATCTTCAAAAAGGGACGAGATATCATTCTCCCTTGTTCTTTCCCTTTTTTCTTAGCTAATAGACGCTAAAACCTTTCAATCATTCCCGTAGGAGTTGCACAATCAATCTTTACTCCTAGGATTGGTTCTGCTCTGTTTTGGATGCAACCGAGTTGTGTCGGTCAATCTTCCCAATAAGGTAAGTTTTATCGTCATTTTTTTGGGGTTCATATTCTCTTATTTCTCCCTTCCATATTATACAATGTAATTTCCAAGATTCTAATGGGTTTTTCTTGGGGTTTGTTGGTACTGTCGTACCGTGGCATCCTCTGGTGGATGCAGTTGTCATGAGAGGAGGATTTTGACCTGTTGTGTGGATAAAGGACATCAAGAACTCTTCCAAGTAGGGGATTCATGGCTTCTCTAATTATATATGTGAAATCGTTGAATTAGCATGATTTAGTCCTTTGGATCACAATAAAATTGACCTAATTAAATACTTGAACCAGATTAGATGAATTGGTTGTTCGCATGTTGTTTCTTTATACTGTGATAAAGGTTTTCCTCATGTTTTGCTAGATAGAGTGATATCTATGATTTCTTTGATTTGTTGTTCGTTCATGATGGAAATTGATAATGAACATAAAGTCGGAATTAATTGTTAATTAATTTTCTAAAGATAAAGAGGCATGTAAATTAATCTGGTTATTTATGTTTTTGTAGTTATTCTAATTTGAGGTTAATCAAATTAGGGAAGTAAGCATGTTTATTTAATTGTGATTGCTTACTGATTAGGTATCCCGTAATTTGAACCTATAAATAACAAATCTTATAATTCAATAAGGATTAAATAACATATTGTGTGAGAATTTCTAAAAGGATTCTGAGTTACCCTCTTATTTGTTAAAGGGTCAAGAGCCCATGGTTGTGCTTGTTGTTTTCCTGCCGCTTGTCCTGTGATGTGACCTTGAAGGGGTGTTGTGATATGTGGAGGCGTGGAGGCCCTGTAGTTGTGGCAAAGGATGACGCCTAGAGTGGCGAGATGCATCATTTTATGAATATGGGTGTTGGGGAGGACACTAGGGGTAATGGAATGGGATGGATGTGGTTGTTGGATGCTTGTGGATTCTTTGAATGTTTATCTACTTTTCTTTTCCCCACTGCTCAAGGAATCTGGTCTTGCTACCCTTCTTCTAAAAGAGGCTAAGACGCGCGGGGTTTGCCACGTGCTTTCCGTGTTTAGCCTCTCTAGGGAGAATGGGTCTATGATCTTTCTATAGGCGGAAAAGACTCGACAGGTAGTATATCTACTCACCGTGTTGAGCCTCCTTTGTGTTTAGAAGCATTGGATGATTTTCTAGAATTCCTGGGAATATGGAAAAGTAATTTTGTGATGAATGTTTGATTAAATGGTGAAAATCCACGGGGATGGAGATACTGGAATTTAAAGGTTATGTGAATTTTAAAAGGAGTAGTTGTTTTTTTAATGTGATTCCATTTCAGTTTGATGTGGAATTTTTCATGGTTAATTAATTAATTATGTATAGTGGAACTGATAAAATGATAATGGAGTAATCTAATAAAACTCTTCAAATGATTGTGTGCTTATAGGATACGTAGTCTTAAAAGTAGCAGCCTGGAGTCTGAGAGACGTTAGTTGCAGTTGTATCTTAGACTAGGTAATTCTCATAGTGTGGATGTGAGTTATACATATATTCTGTACTTTTTGTGTTTCTATACGCTACTCCACCATGTCGGTAAGGCAAATGACCCCCCAGGGATTCTGAGCCCTGGGGGGTGTTTTCCCCAACATTCTGATGGGAGGTCGAATGGCTGACTACCCCCTTTGGCCCCGCTCTCTTCTCTTGGTAGATACATGTTCCAACAGGCACAAAAGATAGTTTCCCCATATATGTGTATAGAGGTCTGTAATGGCTTGTATTTATTTAACACACATATATTTTGGATATAGTATCTTATGGACTACTATAGGTGTAACGTGTATAGGCTGTGATGGCTTGAGGATCCCTACTCGGTGTATGGGCTATAATGGCTTGATGTATAATACCTGATGTATGATACACGTTATGCGAGCTGTGGTGGCTCCTGGAACATACATGGTTACTTTTGGTTGTGAGGACGGTATGGTGCTTAGCCCAGGTGTCTGAGGGAAAGCCTTTGTGGAGCACGAGGTGCAGATTGTGGAGCTTAGCCCAGGTGTCTGCGGGCAAGCCTTTGGAGAGAGAAGCACATGACGTATGTCGTTGGGGAAAAGCGGAAAACCAGTGGGGAAGTAGTAGCGGGGTACCCTTGATATTCTTTACTATATTATATATTCTTGAATGCGTTACTTGGTGAGAGTAGCCATGGTGAGGTTGGGAACTAAGTATACCTATTTAGGTGATGAGTCAGTTCCACTTGTTGTTCACTGGTCTTTAGCATGCTTTCTTTACTTTTTCACGAGACGCTTGGGGAGGATCCTACAGAGTATACTGTTATACTCACCCTATGTATATATAAACTATTTTTCAGGTCACTTGGAGCAGGTTGGAGATCAAGCTGGTTATTACTAGCTTGTGGTTGGAGGAGGAGCTGTTCGGGCTTGTGGTTGCTGCCGTTTTACTTTCTTTTGGGTACTTTTAGTTTCCACTTTCATTTGTAGTACTTTTTCATGAAATTTCATATATGTAATTGTATTTTTTTATATTTCAGTTCTGAGTTGGAGTTCAATGGAGTCTATTCTATCTCTCTCTTATGCATGTGTTATCTTAGAGGGTAATTCCTCCCATTTGTATGTTTATTATACCCTCGGTTCTAGTCGCCAACCCGGGGCCTACTGGAGGCGGGACTCGGGGGACATTATCTCTCATCTCACATTTCCAGCTCAGGAGGGGTACACTTTGTGGGGAGGGGGTTGTGATAGAGTGGTATCAGAGGTCTGGTTGAGGGATAGGATGGAGTTTGGAGTTAGGCACAGGTGAGGATGCATTGGATGGTAGGGAAACGGTGTCATTCATGTTTAGAAAGTGGGGTAAACACTGGATACCGGTAGATTAAAGACCTAGGAAAGGATCATTCATCATTCTTCTTTTCGCTTGTGTTTGAATGGGTAGCCCTTGGGATAGGTAACCTAAAATTAATAAAACAAAACAATTAATTAATTAATGTTGAGTCTTCCATATTCCAGGATTAGGAGATATAATAGTTTTTATCTTATAGGTATGGCTCCTGGTCAACATCCTCGTCAGGTTTGCACAGAAGATGCCCAATAGGCTATTCCAGCAGATCGTCGCCGAGTGGAGGTTGACGACGATGAAACTTGGAGGAAGACACTCTTGGAGTTTCAGCGCCAGAGTCTACAGAAGTACGAGGGATTTGTTTTAGATGCAGTCATAGAATACTGGTTGGAGGAGGTCGAGATTGGCTTCAGTTCGATTCGTGCTCGGAAGGAACACCGGGTGTCCTTGGTTGTGACGATGTTGCGTGGATCAGCGAGGTAGTGGTGGTTCTTGTTCCTCGGGGATCGTGAGGAGTCAGCGATCTCATGGGAAGAGTTTCGAGATAGGTTTAGAGTCGAGTTTCTTTCTTCGACTGCGAAGGCGTATAGTCGCCAGGAGCTTCTTACCCTTCAATAGGGGAGATCCAGTGTTCGAGAGTTTGGAATACGTTTCAGGAACCTTCTACGATATGCTTCAGAACTGTTACCAGATGAGGTGGTCAAGGAAAGGCATTTCGAGGAGGCTTTGTGTCCAGAGATCCAGCGCCAGGTCACCCCATTTATGTTAAAGACATATCTTGAGGTGCTGGTGATGGTAGAGGTTGTTGAGAGGACTTTGGCTAGGACCAGATCGTCATGAGAGGGGAATCGTCATGATTCCTCACAAAGCAAAGCTGTGGTCCGAGGATCCTGGTTTTTAGGGAAAAAGAGTTTCCATTCACCTGGGGGTAGGTCCCAGCCCTTCCAATCTCGTTTCTCCAGAGGCAGTAACTCTCAGTCCTATTTCAAGGGATCGGGCGCTTGTCTTTCTTGTGGTGTTCGTGGTCATCAGCAGCGGGAGTGCCCATATTTTTAGAGTAGTCATCGTGCATTGGGCGCTCCGCTCTAGGTTCCTCCGTTGAGGCAGTTCCAGCCAAGGAAACAGCAACATGTTGCACCAGCTTTGGATCGCCAGAGGATAGATGGAGTAGGCAGAGGACAGCCCCATTACACTCCCCGTCCTCAGAGAGCAGATCGCGGCCATGGTGGTGGTCATCATCAGGGTCAGAGAGGCTGTGGAAGAGGTCGTTGTCACCTTCATGCTCTAGCGTTGCCAGCCCCAGGCGAGCCAGATGTCGTTCGAGGTACCCTTTGCTTGTTTTCTACCTTGGTGTATGGCTTGTTTGATTCAGGAAGAACACACTCCTTCATATCACCTAACCTTGTCCATGCTTTGGGACTTGAGGTAGAGAGGCTTCCAGTGCCCTTGGCATTGACTACGCCAGTTGGAGGTCGATCCGGCTTGTTTGATGTATGTAGAGACTGTGAGCTAGTATTGGGGCAACACCGCTCTTGGGGAGATTTTCTATGTTTACGAATACAACCATATGATGTCATACTCGGCATGGATTGGTTGTATTCGGTGCAGGCTATTGTGGATTTCTAAAGGAAGAAGTTCATTTTCGTTGATGCATACGGAGAGAAAGTGGTGTTTTTTGGTGAGCGAGATCCTTGGATAGGTCATAGACGAGTTCCATACTTATCATCCATGATGGACGAGATGATGCTGAGTTCTTCAGAGGTCCAGCAGTCAGCGTTTCCTAGGGTCGTAGAGGAGTACCCAGACGTCTTCCCAAAAGAGGTTGTAGCCTTACCCCCTCAACGAGAGATCGGGTTTGGGATCGATCAACAGCCAAGAGCGTCTCCTATCTCTATGTATCCGTATAGGATGACCCCTTCTGAGTTACGAGAGCTACGTATTCAGCTTTATGGTCTATTGTAGTGCGGTTTTTTTCATCCAAGTGTGTCACCGTGGGGAGCGCCAGTTTTGTTTGTGAAAAAGGCTGGTGGCCGTTTGAGGTTTTGTGTCGATTATCATCGATTAAACAAAGTGACAATAAAGAACCTCTATCCTCTTCCGCAGATTGATGACCTATTCGATCAACTGAAGGGTGCAAGTTGGTTCTCAAAGATCGACTTGTGGTCAGGATATCATCAGATTCGTGTAAAGGATGAGGATATCCTGAAGACTGCTTTCTGTTGCCGTCATGGGCATTATGAGTTTGTTGTAATGCCATTCGGCATGACGAATGCTCCAACTATTTTTATGGGGTTGATGAATTTTGTGTTCCATGAATTCCTGGACAAGTTTGTTGTGGTTTTCATTGACGACATCCTTGTGTACTCCACATCTAAAGAAGATCATGCAGAGCATCTACGAGCCGTTTTGGGAGTTCTTCGCCAACATCAGTTGTTTGGGAAGTTGTCCAAGTGTGAGTTTTGGGCTCGAGAAATTCGTTTCCTGGGGCATGTTGTGTCCCAGCAGGGAGTAGTTGTGGATCCGTTGAATATAGAAGCAGTGGTGTCTTGGGAAACCCCCAAGACCGTGTCAGAGGTGCGAGGTTTCCTTGGTCTCGTAGGCCATTATAGGAGGTTTGTAGCCAATTTCTCCCGAGTTGTGACTCCTCTGACAGCTTTGACTAGGAAGGATCAAGTGTTCATATGGACTGACCAGTGTCAGTCCACTTTCGAGTATCTAAAGGAGAAGTTGTTAAGTGCTGCAGTCCTTTTTCTTCCAACGGAGGGAGTCCAGTTTGATGTTTTCTGTGATGCTTCACATCTAGGGCTATGTTGTGTTCTCATGCAGCAGAGGTCAGTTGTTTCTTATGGGTCTCGTCAGTTGCGTCCCCTTGAATGCAACTATTCCACCCATGATCTTGATTTGGCAGTCGTGGTGTTTTCTCTAAAGTTGTGGAGACATTACCTCATTGGTGAGCACTTTGTGGTTTTCACAGATCATATGAGTTTGAGGTATGTTTTCTCTCAATGTGACTTGAACTTGCGACAGCGTTGGTGGATGGAGTTATTGTAGGAATATGACTTTGAAATATCATATACACCTAGAAAAGGGAATATTGTAGATGATGCACTGAGCTGAAAGTCACGTAATGATGTTGTGCGTGAATCTGGTGATTCATGGAGAGTAATGGAGGAACTGTCAGCTTTGCACCTTGATATGGGAGAATTTGGGGGTAGAGGTTGTCTTTTCCAGATGAAGGTGCAGTCATCCCTAATGCAGAAGGTGGAATAGTCTCAGTTGGGTGATCTAGTGGTGGATGTTTGGAGAGACAGATATTTTTGTGGTGAGGCCCCTGATGGTTGGTTGGAGGATGAACAACACTGAGTGTTGTATCATGGCAGTATTTTTGTTCCCTTGGCAATGCGCGAGATGGTTCTCCAAGAGTTCCTTAGTTCGCCCTTGGCAGGAAATCCTGGTGTGAAAAAAGTTGTACCAATCCTTGAAGAGTCAGTTTTGGTGGCCTAGGCTGAATCGTGCGGTTGCAGAGTGTGTGTGTCTCAATGTTTAGTCTTCAAGAAGGTGAAGGCCGAACACGGTGTTCCTGTTGGTCTTCTCCAACAATTAGAGATTACTTAGAGGAATTAGGAGGACATCTCAATGGAATTTGTTACAGGTTTACCTCGAGCTCTGGGAGGACATGATGGTATATGCGTGGTAGTGGATCATTTAACAAAATCGTCCAACTTCATAGCGATCAAGGAGTCGAGCTCAGTGGAAGTTTTGTCGAGGAAGAATCTAGAGGAGGTGGTGAGAATTCATGGAGTTCCTAGGATGATCATTTATGATTGAGATCCTCATTTTACCTCCAGGATGTGGAGAGGTCTCCATCTTTCATTTGGCTCTCAACTGTTCCTTAGCACTGCTTTTCATCCCCAAACGGATGGTCAGATAGAGCGAACCATCTAGACTCTTGAAGACATGTTGCGCTCTTGTGTTCTTGATTTTGGAGGTTCATGGATGAAGCACTTACCCTTGGTAGAGTTCGCTTACAATAATAGTTTTCACTCTACCATCGATATGGCACCATTTGAATCCTTGTATGGCCGACCATACTGTTCTCCGTTGTGCTGGACTGGGGTCGGAGAGTCAGCAATTCTCGGACCAGAACTAGTGCAGAATACAACAGAGATGGTTCAGGTGATTTGTGAGAGGATTAAGACAGCGCAAGATCATCATAAATCATATGCTAATCAAATAAGGAGACCCTTAGAGTTTAATGTTGGGGGTCATGTGTTTCTGAAGGTGACTCCCCATCGTGGGCAGCGAAGGTTTGGTCGTGGAAGTAAGCTTTCTCCCCAGTTTGTTGGGCCTTTCGAGGTGTTAGCTCATGTTGGAGTTGTGGCATATCGAGTAGCTCATCCCCCTCAGATGAGTCAGATACATGATGTTTTCCATGTATCACTGCTCTGTCGTTATCTTCATGATGAATCTCATGTTATCGATTGGGGAGAGATCGATATTGATGATGATGCAACCTTCGAGGAGCGACCTATGGAGATCCAATACCACAAGTATAAGGTGTTTCATGGGAATTATATCCCCTTAGTTCGTGTCTTGTGGTGACACGGTGGCTTGGAGGAGAGTACATGGGAGAGTGAGTCACAGATATGTGCTCAGTACTCAGAGTTTTTTAATGTTTAACTCCTTTCATGTAAATATGTTTCCTTTTTGGTTAGACCTTTCATGTTTTATTTATGTACATTTCCTGAGATGTTATGTTTGAATTTTTTGTATATGGATTGTTTTTTCCCATACTCTCGGATGTCGTAGTTTTGTTCCAGCTTTCGAACAACTCATTGTGGTTTTCCCCTGAGAGGTATCTTATGGGGTGGTTGTTCAGACCCCTCTTTTCTTCTGGGTTGGGTTTTAATTCTCGAGGATGAGAATGTTTTGTGAGGTATCTAATGTAATGTACCGGACCTCTCTGGTCCATTACTTTGTGAAAATGTGGTGTTGGAGGTGTTTCGGGAGGTCAAGGTGACTTATCCCCAACACTTTACCAAATTTCCAGTTCTGTGAACAGTGTTTCTAGTTTTATAAATAGTATCGGTAGGTGAAAAGTGCTTCTATCGGTGAGGTTCAGTGAACAGTGTTTCTATCGGTGAGGTTCAGTGAACAGTGTCTCTATCGGTGAGGTTCAGTGAACAGTGTTTCTATCGATGAGGTTTAGTGAACAGTGTTTCTATCGGCGAGGTTCTATCGGTGGACTTCTATCGGTAGGCTTGAACAGTGTTTCCAGAACGGTAACCTTCTAACGGTGACCTTCTATCGGTAGGCTTGAACAGTGTTTCCAGAACGGTAACCTTCTAATGGTTACCTTCTATCGGTAGGCTTGAACAATGTTTCCAGAACGGTAACCTTCTAACGGTGACCTTCTATCGGTATGCTTGAACAGTGTTTCCAGAATGGTAACCTTCTAACGGTGACCTTCTATCGGTAGGCTTGAACAGTGTTTCCAGAATGGTGAGCTCTAATGGTGACCTTTTCTTTCCATTGCCAAATTTTGAGTATGTGAACAGTGTTTCCATATTCCTATAGTTTTGCCCCATTTGACGTTTCCTTTGACATAAAATACATTTAAAGCCTTGTTTTAAGGACTCTTATAGCCTATTCAAATGCCATAAATCCTATATTAATTATTCCTAAGGCCAGGATGTATTTACTTGTTCGAACCACGTGGGTTAATGTGATCCATTTTTAATGGAGAATTAATCGGATCTTAAACCGTCGCCCCATTAAATCATCAAAAAGGGACGAGATATCATTCTACCTTGTTCTTTCCGTTTTTTCAGCTAAGAGACGCTAGAACCTTTCAATAATTCCCATAGGAGTTTCACAATCAATCTTTACTCCTAGGATTGGTTCTGCTCTGTTTTGGATGCAACCGAGCTGTGTCGGTCAATCATCCCAAAAATGTATCTTTTATCGTCATTTTTTTGGGGATCATCTTCTCTTATTTCTCCCTTCCATATTATACCATGTAATTTACAAGATTCTAATGGGTTTTTCTTGGGGTTGGTTGGTACTGTCGTGCCGTGGCATCCTCTGGTGGATGCAGTTGTCGTGAGAGGAGGATTTTGACCCGTTGTGTGGATAAAGGACATCAAGAACTCTTCCAGGTAGGGGATTGATGGCCTCTATAATTGTATATGTGCAATCATAGAATTAGCATGATTTAGTCCTTTGTATCACAATGAAATTGACCTAATTAAATACTTGAACTGGATTAAAAGAATTGGTTGATCGCATGTTGTTGCTTTATACCGTGATAATGGTTTGCCTCATGTTTTTCTAGATAGAGAGATATCTATGATTTATTTGATTTTTTGTTCGTTCATGATGTAAATTTATAATGAACGTACAGCCGGAATTAATTGTTAATTAATTGGCTAAAGATAAAGAGGCATGTAAATTAATCTGGTTATTGTTGTTGTTGTAGTTGTTTTAATTTGAGGTTAATCAAATTAGGGAAGTAAGAATGGTTATTTAATTGTGATAGCTTACTGATTAGGTATCTTATAATTAGAACCTACGAATAACAAATCTGCTAATTCAATATGGATTAAAGAACAGATTGTGTGAGAATTTCTAAAAGGGTTCTGAGTTTCCCTCTTGTTTGTTAAAGGGTCAAGAGCCCATGGTTGTGCTTGTTGTTTTCCTGCCACTTGTGCTGTGATGTGACCCTGAAGGGGTGTTGTGATATTTGGAGGCATGGAGGCCCTGTGGTTGTGGCTACGGATGACGCCTAGAGTGGCAAGATGCATCAGTTTATGCATATGGGTGTCGGGGAGGACACCAGGGGTAATGGAATGGGATGGATGTGGTTGTTGGATGCTTGTGGATTCTTGGAATGTTTATCTGCTTTGATTTTCCCCACTGCTCAAGGTAACTAGTCTTGCTACCCTTCTTCCGAAGGAGGCGAAGACGCGCGGGGTATGCCACGTGCTTTCTGTGTTTATCCTCTCGAGGGAGAACGGGTCTATGCTCTTTTTATAGGTGGAAAAGACTCGACGAGTAGTATATCTACTCACCGTGTTGAGCCTCCTTTGTGTTTAGAAGAATAGGATTCTTTTCTAGAATGCCTGGGAATATGGAAAAGTAATTATGTAATGAATGTTTGATTAAATGCTAAAAATACACGGGGATGGAGATACACGAATTTAAAGGTGATTTGAATTTTAAAAGGAGCATTTGTTTTTTTAATGTGATTCCATTTCAGTTTAATGTGGAATTTTTCATGTTTAATTAATTAATTACAAACAGTGGAACTGATAAAATGAGAATGGAGTCATCTAATAAAGCTCTTCAAATTATTGTGTGCTTATAGGATACCTAGTCTTAAAAGTAGCAGCCTGGAGTCTGAGAGACGTTAGCTGCAGTTGTATCTAAGACTAGGTAATGCCCATAGTGTGGATGTGTGTTATACATATATTCTCTACTTTTTGTGTTTCTATACGCTACTCCACCATGTCGGTAAGGGAAACTAACACCCCGGGGATTCTGAGCCCTGGGGGGTGTTTTCATGCGCATTCTGATGGGAGGTCGAATGGCTGACTACCCCCTTTGGCCCCGCTCTCTTCTCTTGGTAGATACATGTTCCAACAGGCACAAAAGTTAGTTTCCCCATATATGTTTGTAGAGGGATGTAATGTCTTGTAGTTATTTCACACACATATATTCTGGATATAGTATCTTATGGACTACTATAGGTGTGTCGTGTATAGGTTGTGATGGCTTGAGGATCCCTACTCGGTGTATGGGATATAATGGCTTGAGGTATAATACATGATGTATGATACACATTATGCAGGCTGTGGTGGCTCCCGGAACTTACCTGGTTACTTTTAGTTGTGAGGATGGTGTGGTGCTTCGCCCAGGTGTCTACGGGCAAGCCTTTGTGGTGCACGAGGTGCAGATTGTGGAGCTTAGCCCAGGTGTCTGCGGGCAAGCCTTTGGAGAGAGAAGCACATGACGTATGTCGTTGGGGCAAAGCGGAAAACCAGTAGGGACGTAGTAGCGGGGTACCCTTGATATTATTTACTATATTCTATATTCTTGTATGAGTTACTTGGTGAGAGTAGCCATGGTGAGGTTGGGAAATTAGTATACCTGTTTAGGTGACGAGTCAGTTTCACTTGTTGTTCACTGGGCTTTAGCATTCTTTCTTTACTTTTTCACGAGAGGCTTGGGGAGGATCCTACTGAGTATATTGTTATACTCACCCTATGTATATATAAACTATTTTTCAGGTCACTTAGAGAAGGTTGGAGATCAAGCTGGTTACTACTAGCTTGTGGTTGGAGGAGGAGCTGTTCGGGCTTGTGGTCGGTGCCGTTTTACTTTATTTTGGGTACTTTTAGATTCGCCTTTCAGTTGTAGTACTTTTGCATGACATTTCATATATGCACTTGGATTTATTTTATATTTCAGTTCTGAGTTGGAGTTGATTGGATTATATTCTATCTCTCTCTTCTGCATGTGTTCTCTTAGAGGGTAATGCCTCACATTTGTATGTTTATTATACCCTCGGTGCTATTTGTCAACCCGGGGCCTACTGGAGGCGGGACTCAGGGGTCATTATCTCTCTTCTCACATTGCCGGCCCAGGAGGTGTACACTTTGTGGGGAGGGGGTCATGACATTAGGTCTACATCAGTAATGACCCTCAATTGCATATGTTTTTGTCAATGTCATACAACCATAAAATTTGGCTAATAATGGTCTATATTACATGAACATAAACAAGTAATGAATGTGACACCAAACTTGTTAGGTCAAAAATCCGCAAAGGGAAACCTGACCAAAAGTCCAGTCTCAACCCGCTAAACTCCTCATTTTTAATGATTAGGAAAAATTTAGTGCATAAATATATAATTCAAAATCTCATAGGGTTTACCTTGTAACACTAGTAAAATCCAATCTATGCTCACTAGACCCCATGGTCTAGGAAAAAGTTAGAGTAATGATTTTTTAATTCTCCTAAATAGAAGAATATGTTCTCTAGGTAGTGGAATATTTTTTTGGGTACTCAAACCCTCCTTGGATTTTACACTTTCCATAGATCAGACATAATAATTTGGTGTGTCTAGGATCATCATAACCTTCCATGGCCCTTGTAAAGGATATCTGGCATCATGTTCCCTTTTCATGAATAGGAATACATGCCTATGGATCCTATATTTGCACTTAAGGTTGTCAACCAAATTCTTCATTCTATAAAGGACATTTCAATCCTCATGAGCCCTGAAATCCTCGCGGTAGCACTCAACTCCTTAGTATGACTTAAACACTCCATGTATGATTTTACCATATCATCCTCCTAACATGAGCACTTTGACTGGGGATTTACAATCTACACACCAGACTATACAAGAGGATTAAACATATTTGATGTTATGTCACCATGTTTCGTACTCTTTCTCAAGGATGGATTGTGCCACTCCATTCCAAAGACTTCAATATCCCAGAGCACATGATTCGAAACCACAGGGCATGGGGCTCAATAATTATTATTTAACAGCTTATTTACCTAGGGTGTTAGAACTCTTCTTAGGTTGCCTTCCCTCCATACCCAACATCATCATTTGGACCCTGAACCACTAACTAATGGCATCTTATCCTTTCTAGAAAAATTCCTCAATACTTTTGAACTATAGTAGCATCACGGCGGAACCTAGAATCTCAAAATTTCACAGGACATTCCCAGCATGTCTATATCATCTCATATTCAGGTACTCAAACTTTTGGATTATGATTTACATTACTCATATTAAATCTATCTAGGTGGATCCATCTTCCATAATATTTCTTTCTAAACCAATATCATGTCCATAAATCTTCTGTAACCCCTAGGAAGGATACCTGGATTCATGGAAACTTTTCTTGACTATAAATTCAATCCTATAGATCCTATATAGGCTCCTATGTTTTTCAACGAAATGTGTCACTCTAAAAAAAGGTATTTGGGATCCTTGTGATCCTCAACAACACTATAGAGAAAACCCAAAACATCAGTTTGTTTTAGGCTATTCCCAGAATATCTATACCATATACCATGATCATATATGAAGTCTAAGCTAAATGACTGTAAACTAATGTGATATCATATCTAACCTAAATGTCCATAAACTAAAGTAGTAGAAGGTTTGAGCTAAAGTCCATAAACTAAAGCAACAAAAATTCCATGTGAACATACCTAAATCTAACATGATAGAAGGGTTGAGATAAAATATTGTAAACTAATGAGACATTGGATCCAAGCTAATTGACATTAAACTAAAGAAATATTGAAGGTTTGAGATAAAATACCTTTACCAAAAGTGATTGAAGGTATAAGTTAACTGTCATTAAACTAAAGTGACATCAGGTCCATGATAAAAGACCAATAACTAAATAAATATAGGTTCCAAGATAAAAAACCTTTAACTAAAGCAATATTATGTCCTAAAAATACCTAAAAAATGCATTTTTGGTCCGAGCTAAGAATACATAAACTAAAGAAATAGAATTTTGAAGAAAAAAGACCTTAAAATAAATAAATATTAGGTTCGGGCTAAAATGCCTTAAACTCAAGTGATAGAAGGTCCGAGCTAAAATACCATAAACTAAAGCAACATTAGGTCTGATTTAAAAGAACTTAATCTAAATCAATATAGGTTCCAAGATAAAAATTCCCCAATATAAATAAATATTTGGTCTGATTGTAAAATCCCATAAGCTAAATCGATTTTGGATCCGAGCTAAAAATTCATTAAACTAAAGAAATATTAGGTTAGATCTAAAAGATCCTAAACAAAATCATGGCTAAAATCTAGTCTGCCATATATTTTAAGGCTCACCATATGGCCATAGAAAAATCATTCTATGCTCACCGATCCTCCCACCATCAATAAATAATGGAGAACTCTCCCTATTGGACATATATTCTAACCATTTAACCTTATGAAAATCAGGTGATCATATGATAATGAGATCATCTATTCATCAGAAAATCTCAAGTTGGTGAGCATTCTAGTGAAATTCTCGAAGAAGACTCTATTGTGATCCAATTATCAAGGTCCATAAATTCATGTTTTCTTGATCTTATGCAAAATATGGGTAGTGTTTTTGGTTCTCATAATATAAGAACAATAAAATATTATACACATCAAAGACAAATAGAATCTGGACAGACAAATGAAGATTTTAGAAGATCCATTTGTGTGGTGTAGAAAAGGTGGAGGAAACTCCCCAATTTGGTGTTTCTCTAAAGATCCAACAAACATGGGATTCATTACAAGATTCAAACTATGATAAAATTTGATCATCTACACTATAAATATTGTCCACAGTCTTGAGGGAGGCATCAATTGTGCATTGAAGTGCTTCTCACCCTACTTCTTCTGCTTCTTCCCCATGATGGAGAGCTTCGACTAGAGTAGTCAACTCTTTAACCATCCAATGATCAGTAGCCAATAAGGATGATGAGGTCAAAAGGTTATACCTAATGTGAGAAATCATCTCGTCATGTCTCTATATTTGCATGGTCTATGAATCCATCAGATCCTGCAGTTTATATCACTACTAGATACCTCATTCCAATGATTCCACCATATCCATCATTTCTTAAAAAGGGATACCTGAATCACAAGATTTGGAAAATCCCTTCAAAATGTGTCCAACTTTCTTCATGTCAAGATGATTTTCTGCATGATTTCTTAAAAATGATGTCGGTCGATTCCAACTTCCCATAATCCCTGAAATAAAGGGTTATGTCATTCCCCTTGGTTATATGAGATTTCTAAGGGGGTATCAGGAATCAAGGTTTGAATTTGTTCTCAGAATAGTCTAGAATGTGATTGAGCCTCCATAACCAAGGGATAGACATGGTAGAATGATATCCATCCAATCGTATCAATCCCTAAAAAGGGAGAATGCATCATGTTCTCTTCTCTAAATAGGCATATCATCCATACACTACGTTCAAGTATTAAATTCCTCAATGGATGCTATTTCCCCATATGAGTGGCCTTCTTCTAAAGGAGTTTCTTTTTTCGATGTCCTTTCCAATTCTATGATTTTTTCCACTAATTAAGGAATTGGAGACGCAAGAGGCTTACCCACAAGATAGAACAGATGACCCAAAACACCATTGGGATAAGCCATCACCCATGCCAAGGCATAATTCATGGAAAGGAAAGAATAAGAAGAACAAGCAGAAAAAAGAATAATCATAGGCTAAGTACCTTTACATTTCAACATACTCTAAAATTGGATGATAACCATGAGATTTCGTTCTCCTTGAAAACTGACCAAGTAAGAAGGGAGACCCTCTAGAACGTATCCAAACTATAGAGTTAATCAATATGGTGTATACAGATCAAAAATGATCAGTTCATCCACCATAGATGCAGGAACCCCATCTCGAAGGGAGATCATATAAATTCTTTTATCAATGGAGTAGCTCCCATCATCAACGATCATCCAAACTGGTGCATGGAATGAATAAAATTTAAATATGTCAAGATAGAGTAGTTTAACCTTAACATCACTATGATTTTGGGACATATCCTCGTCCCTTGGGGTGTTCAACAATCTATGATGGGATATGGAGACTGAGATCTTGGAGGCATTGTAATATACATAATAATGGAAATGATCTACTATCTAGAAAAATAAGAATCAAATAGGAAAACTAATCCTATACGTGGTTTTACCTTGTTGAATATGGACCATAATCTGATAAAGGCATGGAAGGACTGGTACTTCCATGTTAATGTTCAACCTTCTGCATGTCATGCTTCCATCACGGTATGCTGACATGGATTCATGAACATGTGTCCCTAGCCCAAAAGAGACTACCATTTAGTAACCTGGATATGAAACCTACTAGTCCTAGGTATAGAGAATTATTAGATTTCACACAATATCCCCACAAGGTATAATTACCAGCCTCTAATATGGACCTACGTGGAGGGGCACCGATAGGGGAGAATAGAAGGTTGTCTAACTCCGATGCTATAGAGGAATATAATGATGAAGTCCTTGAAAGAAAAAAGTCAGAACATTTTATGTTTTTTCTTGATTTCTAACTTAAAATAAAAATAATATACCTTTGAAAAAATGGGGTTTTCTAAGGATCATCCTAGGAATCCATAAAAGGGATGAATTCATCATAAATTTCTCCAAGGTGAACAATCTCACCCAACTAATAGATGTCCCATAGTTTGATGCCCACTTCAAAATGGAACACGTGAAATGTGTTGGTATTAGGGCACCAATGGATGGTAATCTCACAAAGGAGGTTTGGATGGGGATAAATGATGAATTGGGAGATCCATATGGTTTCGTAAAGGTGAACCATGTATAAGTCATCATCAAACTCCAAACTGCTTTTTCTAAACCATAAAGGCTAGAGCCACTCATCATAGAAATCACTTCTGTGATGGAGATCATATTTAAAATACCACATGTTTCCAAGATTATTCAATGAAGAGGAAATTATACTTCAATATCTATGAGAAATAAGTTGTTGGTAGAAATCACTGTCACGAACCGCCCTCGGGGTCCGAGCCGTGACTACCCCAAGCCCGCCTTCCATAGGCCAGGGGCTGGCGACTAGCACCAAGGCGTAAATCCCGGTAAAAAGGGAAGGCATTGCCTTTGAAAAGTAACCAACTACACAGAGTAAGCAAGCGGAAAGTAAACACTAAACAAGCAGAGTACAACTGAAAGTGCGGAAAAGTAAATGGGCCAGAATACAAACCCAAACTGTAAGTAAAGTACAACTCAAAAAGGGAAAAACAGCAACTGTAAAGTAAAAGCCGCTACTCCGAGCTGTCCACCGGAAATCCCACCTGAAGGGTGGGTACAGATAGCTCCTCTGCTCCACGGGTCCCGCCGTCCGCTCCGTGCACGTCCCGCCCAGTGGTCCACCTCCGGGTACCGTCCCGCTCTACAAGCCTCAGCTAAGTCAACGCTGTCCGTCGTCTGCAACCAACACAACGTAGTGCGGGCGAAGCCCGTGCAGGGGTGAGTATAAGCTACTCAGTAGGGACCCCGAGACCCCTGAAGGTCTCTCAAATCCACAAAGGATAAACCACAAAGAAAAGTACAATCACGAAGTAACAACCGACACTGCTTAGGTATATGCCCATACATATACCTAAGTCATCAATTCAGATACGCTCCAACCTCCGAGCCCAAGTACAACTCAGTCCACGCAGGAAAGTATACGTAATCCACAAAGGGAAGCAAAATATAATCCACACAGGATTGCACAACACAATCCACACAGGAAAACAACAGGATTCAGCTCACACAGGTATACTTCTTCAAGGACGATAAAGATGATCACTGATCCATCTAAGTCGTCGGACCCACGAAGGATCGATAGGTAACTAACCCCCGCAGAAGACCCACACAGGATCGGGCTCACACAGAACCTGTAGGCGCTGGCTCACACAGAACCGCTGAGCGCAAGGACCCACTCAGGATCGGGCTCACACAGAACCTGTAGCACTGATCCACGTAGGATCGCTGAGTGCTGTAGTCGTCGTCGTCGAATCCACACAGGATCTCTGTACTGTCGTCGTCGAATCCACACAGGATCTCTGTACTGTCGTCGTCGCAGTCACAGTAGCAGTCGTAGCAGTAAAACAGTCGCAGCCAGCACTAGGGTTCCCGCACACAGCAAGCTCGTACGGAGGGTCCGCTCCACGAGCCGAGAGGCTGATACATCAACTGTCACGAAGACCGAAGTTGATGTATCCAAAAGTTCCGTATCGTCAACAGGAACTCAACGCAACAGACGGCGCGTCGATCGGACGCCCGGTCTGAGAGTTATAGGCATTTTCGTCTCCGGGGCCCGGTTGGTTTTTAAGGCAAAACCAACCCGACCGTACTCCACCTGCGTCCGAACCTCGGGCGGAGTATGCCAAAAGATCCGTCTCAAGAAGAGGAACACTACGCGACTAACGGCACGTCAATCGGACGTCCGTAGCTCAAGATATGAGCGTTTCCGCTCCGAAGGCCCGGTTGGTTTCGTGAACGAACCAACCCGGCCGAACTCAAAGTAATCCGAAACCTTGAGTGCGATATACCGAAACGACCGTCTCGATCCAAGGATCGCGTTGCCGCAGACGGTTCGTCATTCGGAGGTCCGAGGCTCATGTTATGAGCCAAGAACCGAATCTGGTCCGAAACGGGGGGTCCGGGTCCGGGCCGACCCGGCCCGACCCCCCCCCCCCCCCCCTCTGGACGGCGCGGCGGCCGGCGGCGGCGGACGGCGGCGGCGGACGGCGGCGGCTGGCCGCGTGGCGGCGGCGGCGGGCCGCGTGGCGGCGGGCGGCGGCGCGGCGGCGGGCCGCGTGGCGGCGGCGGGCCGCGTGGCGGCGGCGGGCCGCGTGGCGGCGGCGGGCCGCATGGCGGCGGCGGAAGGCACGCGGGGCTGAGCCCCGCGTTTCACAAAAACGGCACGGCTTAAAGCCGTGCCTTGCTAAGAAACGGCCCCCGCAAGTGGGGGCCGGCTGAAGAAAACCGGGGGGGCTTTGCCCCCCCCCCCTTCTTAAATGAACCGCCCCCCCTCATTAAGAGGGGGGTCTTGATGGACCGGCCGGGGGTTTAATCCCCCGGTTTTTATGACATCCGGCCGGCCGCTGGCCGGCCGGTTTTTACCAACGGGACCGGAATTTCCGGTCCCGCCCTCGACTCCCGACGCCGGCGGCACGGCCGTCGGTCTTTCCTTCCGCCGCGGCCCGGAACCGTCCGCGGTCTCCTCGTCTCACCGCGGCCCGGAACCGGCCGCGGTGTTCGTCGTCCGGCGCGGTGCGACGGCACCGCGCCCCTTTCGCCGTGCCATGAATCCTCCCAACGCGGCGCGACGGCGTCGCGTTCTTGAAATCTCCCCTCGGCGAAGCGCGACGGGTTGCGGAAAAATATAAGCATGTTCATCCGCGTGGTGCGACGGCACCACGCCTCTTGCTTCCACCCGCATGAATAAAACGAGAACTAGGGAGGGGGGTTCGGCCGTGTTCTTGCGGTCCGACCCCCCTCACGTTAAATAATAACATAACTAAAGAATATCCGAAAGCCACACATTTAGTCATGCTAAAAATCCATGATTCAAGAATGGAATAAAAATAAACAATAAATAACATCCCTTACCTCTGGATTCAAGAACGATGATCATCAACGACCCGCGGAAGACGCGTCGCGGTGGTCGGCGTCACGGAAGAAGAACGTCGATGTCGTGAAGCGAGGATTCGAAGTTCTTTGACGACGATTTCGTCGTGGGAAATCGTCGCGGAAGAGATGACGCGGAAGAAGACGTCGTCGGTGTCGCGGGTATGGCGTCGCGAAAAACGATTCCCGAGAACGTGGCGTTCTTCGTCGATTTCTTCGCGTTCTTCGTCAAAGCTTGAAGAATAAGAAGATGAAGGCTCCAAATTCTCTCAAGGTGGCTAGAGAATTCTCACCCAAATAAAATAAGCTAAAGACTTATTTTATTCACACAATTATCAATTTGAATTTCAAAGGTTTGAAATTCAAACAATTCAAACAATTCAACTCCATTAATTAACAAAGTTGTCATGTTATTAAAAGAGGAGTTTAAGGGGGAAGTTGAGAGGTTATTAAAAGATTTAGGGGTTCGTGTGGGCCCCACCACACTTAATCCTCCCAAGGGAGGTTAAGTGGGTGTGGGTCCCACTTCCAACCCCCTTAGGTAGGTTTTTTTTTTTAATAAGTTTAAATAAAATTTGTTTTACACAATTTTATTTAACTTAACTGAAAAACCCCAAAACGTAACTTTCAACCCGCAACAAACGCAACTCCCGAAAAGGTCTCATTAAGCGAATATCGGCGCTGCGAGTTCATCGGTGCCCTCGGATTTCAAATCCGAGCACCGGATCAAAAGTTAGGAATTCCCGCTCGTTCGTTCACTGAACGTACCCGAGCCAAACTTCGGAAATTAATTCCGGGCACTCCGGGCCTCGGAATCAGGTGCCGTCTGAAACCGCACTCTTGTAAAAATCCAAAGAAAATTAAGAAAAAATTTCCCTTGAATTTTACGGTCTTTACATTACTCCCACCTCAGGGCTTTACGTCCCCGTAAAGATACAACAAAAACTAGGGGAACAAATGAGGGTACTGAGCACGCATCTGAGCCTCCCGCTCCCAAGTGCTCTCCTGGAGATTCCCGTGCTTCCATCTGATGCGCACAAGAGGAATCGATCGCCCACGCAGGACCCGCTCCTGTCGATCCTCTATCTCAACCGGGACCTCCGTAAAAGTCGCCCCATCGTCAACGTCAAGCTCCCCATGGTCAATGATGTGCGTCGGGTCGTGCACGTATCTCCTCAGCTGGGATACGTGAAAGACGTCGTGCACCCGGTGTAACTGAGGTGGTAGAGCCAGGCGGTAAGCCACCTCGCCAATCCTGCTGAGAATCTGAAAAGGTCCGATGAAGCGCGGAGATAACTTGCCGCCTCGGCCAAATCTCCGAATACCACGTCGAGGTGAGACCCGCAAGAAGACGTGGTCGCCATCCTCGAACTCTAGTGGTCTCCGCCTCCTGTCAGCATATGACTTCTGCCGGCTCTGAGCTGTCCTCATCCGCTCCTGGATGACCTGGACCTTCTCTGTCGTGGCCTGGACCATCTCCGGTCCCACCAGTGCTGACTCCCCAGGGTCTGTCCAGCACAAAGGAGATCTACATGGTCGGCCGTACAACGCCTCGTACGGTGCCATCCCGATGGTGGAGTGGTAGCTGTTGTTGTACGCGAATTCCACCAAAGGTAGGTGGTCCTCCCAGCTACGACCAAAGTCAAGGACACATGCACGGAGCATGTCCTCGAGAGTCTGGATGGTCCTCTCCGTCTGACCATCCGTCTGAGGGTGAAAAGCTGTGCTAAGACGTAGCTGCGTCCCGAACGCCTCCTGCAACCCCTTCCAAAGCCGGGAAGTAAAGCGGGCATCACGATCGGAAACGATAGATGATGGCACGCCGTGGAGCCGCACAATCTCCTGAACGTAGAGACGTCCCAAGCTCTCCACCGAGCCCTGCTCTCTGATGGGTAAGAAGTGTGCCGACTTGGTGAGTCGGTCAACAATCACCCAGATGGAGTCGTGACCTCTGGAAGTGCGTGGAAGTCCAGTCACGAAGTCCATAGATATGCCGTCCCACTTCCACTCCGGAACCTCCAAGGGCTGTACCAAGCCTGCTGGTACCTGATGCTCTGCCTTCACCTGCTGACAGGTAAGGCATCGAGAAACGAACTCTGCTACAGCTTTCTTCATGCCCGGCCACCAGTGCTGTCGTCTGAGGTCCTGGTACATCTTCGCCACTACAGGATGTACCGCTAAAGGAGAAGTGTGAAACTCCCTCAGCACTTCCTCTCGCAATGTGACTGGTACCAAGGCACGTCCTCTGAAAAGGATGTCGTGCTCTGCTCCAAGGGAGAAACCATCAGGTGCCTGTCCCGAGGATATCTGTGCACGCTGTGTCTCACAGTCAGCGTCCCCGCGCTGTGCCTCCCTGACTCGCTGCAGTAGTGGAGGAGTGACTGTGAGAGACTAAAGAAAGGCTGCTCCATCTCTATCCACGAAGGATATCTGCAAAGAGGCTAGCTGCTCCGTCGCCTCCTCGAGTAGCTGAATGCCCGTCCTCCTGCTGAGGGCATCGGCTACTACGTTCCCCTTCCCTGGAGTATAGACTATCTCAAAGTCATAGTCCTGGAGGAACTCGAGCCATCGCCGTTGTCTCAGATTCAGATCCTTCTGCGAGAAGATATACCTGAGACTCTGATGATCGGAAAAGACTGTAAAGCGCTCGCCCATCAGATAATGTCGCCATGTCTTCAGAGCGAAGACCACTGCTGCTAACTCCAGGTCATGGGTAGCGTAGTTCAGCTCATGCGGCCTCAACTGTCGTGATCCATAGGCGATCACTGCCCGCTCCTGCATTAGAACACATCTGAGTCCGGTTCCTGATGCATCGCAGTAGACTACGTACCCTACTCCCTCCTCAGGCAACCTCAAGATAGGTGCGCTAGTCAATCTCTGCCTCAGCTCCTCGAAGCTCTGCTGACAACTGTCTGACCACACGAAGGATTTCCCCTTCTTCGTCAAAGCTGTGAGTGTTGCCGCAACTCTGGAGAAGTTCGGCACAAACCTCCGATAGTATCCAGCTAGTCCCAAGAAACTCCGAACCTCAGTCACGCTCCTGGGTGGCTCCCATGCTAACACAGCCTCAATCTTCGCGGGATCCACTGCAACTCCCGCCTCAGAGATAACGTGTCCCAAAAAGTGGACCTCACGTATCCAGAACTGGCACTTCGAGAGCTTACCATAAAGCTGGTGCTCTCGGAGTGTGTCAAGAACAACTCGCAAGTGATAGGCGTGCTCCTCCTCTGTCGAAGAGTAAATCAGAATGTCGTCGATGAAGACCACGACAAACCGATCGAGGTATGGCTGAAAGATCCTGTTCATGAGAGCCATGAACACTGCTGGAGCATTGGTTACACCGAAAGGCATAACCAAGAACTCATAGTGGCCATACCGACATCTGAAGGCCGTCTTCTGCACATCCTCGTCTCTGACTCTGAGCTGATGATAGCCTGACCTGAGGTCTATCTTCGAGAACCACCGTGCTCCCTTGAGCTGATCAAAGAGGTCATCAATCCTCGGTAGCGGATACTTGTTCCTCACTGTCACCTGGTTCAGGCGACGATAGTCAACACAAAGTCGCAAGCTCCCGTCCGCCTTCTTGGCGAACAATATCGGGGAAGCCCAGGGTGAAACACTGGGTCGGATGAATCCCTTGCCCTGCAAGTCCTCCAACTGTACCCGTAGCTCTCGAAGCTCGGCGGGGGCCATCCGATATGCTGGAGTGGATATCGGGGCTGTCCCGGGGTACAAGTCAATATAAAAGTCTACCTCTCTGCGAGGAGGTAGCCCTGGAACATCGTCGGGAAAAACGTCCGCAAACTGATCCACCACTGCAGGAAAACCAGGACTCCGCACGTCAACTGCTCCAAGGATAAGGCTAGCCAACTGATGAGTGATGGGCTGTCCTCTCCTCCGCGGAAGTCCATCCTGTGCTGCTAAGGCTCCCTTCTCGCCGGTGAAGGTGAACCTGCTCCCGTCGGTGCGTACACATCGCACCTTGCGCCTAAAACAGTCAATCTGTGCATGGACCGTAGTCAGCCAATCCATGCCCAAGATGACGTCGTAAGGCCTCGACGCTGCTACAAGAAGATCCCAGCCGAAGCTCTCGCCTCCTAGAGTAAGCTCACACTGCCGGCACCAGTGCGTAATCGTCGAGTCTGCTCCCGTAGGAGTCTCTAGCCGTAAGGATCGAGCCAACGGCTCTGTCGGAATCTCCGAGCTCCGAACAAGAGCAGCGGCTATGAAAGAGTGACTCGCTCCTGTGTCTATAAGAACTGCAGCAAGGGTGGAATAGACACAGATAGTACCTCGAATCATCTCAGGTGCGCCGTGGTCGTAGGCCTCTGCTGCCTGGAGCTGTGCCTGTCGCTGCCCGCCAGCTCCCTGTGGTCGGGGTGGACCTCCTGGTGGTGGTGGTGGTAGAGCCTCAAAGCGTCGGCCACCACCAGCTGCTCGTCCAGCTCCTCTGCCTCGTCCGCCTCCTCCCTGCGGACCGCCACGGTCGACCCTCTGCCTCTGCCTCGGTGGTCCATCAACTGACTGCTGCTCCTCGGCACGGCGGGTCGGGCAGTCGCGAGCCATGTGGCCCTGCCCGCTGCACGAGTAGCACTGCCTGCCTCTCGGAAGACTGGCTCCGCGCTGTGTGCCCCGCACTGCTGAGCCAGTGCCCTGAGATCGTCGGCCTGAAGGTCTGGTCTGTCTGGACCCCTGAGTCATCCGTCGACTGCCTGCTGCAGATGACTCTGCCACGTGCCGCCCTGCGGTGGGTCGCTGTGCTGGTGTAGACTCAGCAAGGAAGCTCTCGATCAGAAGTGCCCGCTCCAGTACTCCTGTCTGAGTCGGTATGCTGAGGGAGATCAGCGATGCCCTGATCTCGTGTCTCAAACCCTGCTCGAAGGTCCGGGCCCGGAAGAATGGATCTCGTACCATGTCGGTCGAGTAGCGCGAGAGATCGGTAAACCTCGCCGAGTACTGGGCGACCGTCATGCTGCCCTGCCGCAGCTGTAGAAGCTCCTGGATGCGCACCGCTCGAAGGGTGGCCGGGACGAACTCAGAGCGGAAGAGGCTCTCGAAGTCCGTCCAGAGTAGAGATGCCTCATCGTGCACCTGGAGCATCAAGCTCCACCATCGTCCAGCTGCTGTGTGTAGTAGGCTCGCAGCGAGGATCACCATGAGGTCTGCTGGTGTCCTCACTAGCCTAAACACTCGAACCACTGCCTCCAGCCAGTCCTCTGCTGCCTGGGGATCCGTCTCCCCGCGAAACCTGGGCGGTCGCTGGCGCTGAAACTCATGCAGTGCGCTGAGGCGACGTGCATCGTCAGCAGCTGCTGCTGGAAGCATCGGGGGCTCGGCGGGTATAGCTACCGCCGGTGCCACTACTGGAAAAGGGCCCTGCACCGAGGCCTCGTCGCTCGGTGGGCTGTCGTCTCGCTCGACTCTCGGAACCCTAGCTGGCTGCCGTCGTGGGGCCATCCTGAAAAGGAGAACAAGAACACCATCGTCAGAACAGTATACCTGGTGAGCTGAATTAAGTAATCACAAAGAAAACTTGAGACTTTGTTAAGCAGATCAGTATACCCGGTGAGCTGACACAAGTAATCACAAAGAAAACTTTGAAACACACACGCAATCAATGTTTTCGTGCATTAAGTCGGAAATCAGAAGTCAGGGTCCTGGTGTACGGATACGTCGGCCGCCGCACCAACACTGGACTCCCTGGACTGATAACCACACTCAATACGCTAAACATTATTGCTTCACATAGAAAAGATCAGATTTCGCGGTAGAACCGAACTCCTCTGATACCAATTAGTCACGGCTCGGACCCCGAGGGCGGGTCGTGACAATCACGACCATTTTGATCTTGAGGAGAGTTAGCCAACAGATTAAAAAACCTTGGGTTTGATAGTTTACCTACTGACCATACTCAACAATTGTTTTCTAAATGCAGTTAGGAGAATCTGAAACCCAGCAAGATGTAACAGTAAAATATTGAGGGGAAATTGTTGAATAATCTATTAAACCAAACCCATATAGGGAAAGAAGATGAGATAAGTGATAATTCGGGATGTTGGATGAAATTAACCTCTTTTGGGTTTCATTATCAGTATGAATGTGATACTAGGGATCATCATTACAATTTCTAGTGATCATGTCCCTTTGATTAGTTATAGCTGAGGAACCTTGAGGAGAACTAGAATCCATCTGAAAAAAAGTAAGTGGGACATGTTAAATGAATAAAATAAAAAAATTTCAATGAATGAAGATGTTAGAGTGGCTTCAAATGCATCACATGACTCAGAAAGGTATTCACAAACCATATAAGGAGTTCGCAGATCACCAAACCTCCTGGGGACTCGTGGGGAACATACCCCATACAAAGAAACAAGAGAAACACATGAACCCCTTGGGGACATGTGACCCTATGACCTGAATACGGTCACATGAGTCACAAGTGATTGAATAACTGGGCTAATGACTCTCGTGAAACCCTCAAGAAAACCACAATGCTTATAGAAAAGTGTAATAAATTTTCAATGTATAATTCAGGGTTGGATCAGAAAAGAATCTGAGCAAGAGACAATCTTGTAGGAGAGCTTTAAAATATGTACTCATGGTTCATAATCACAAATAAGGCTTGTGATCAGAGTTCTTGGTACCGTCTAGTGAAAGAGGCGTCGATGGATGCCAAAATGAGAATTATCTAGAGAAGGGGTGATAGGTGGAATGAAATGTCCTCCATCACCCCCAATATATAGGATGTTTTGTAGAATACTAAACATGAACGAGCAGAACAAACCTCACCTAAGACACTGGTTTTTGACACCACTAAAGACTCAGGTGGGCATTAGTTTTCCTCAGTACAGATTCCTTATCCCCAGAGATGTCGCTCATAAGGGGTTAATTATAAGGCCCCAGCCTTAAACCTTACTTAATCTTGAGTTATTACAAGATTACACATTGAGGATCTTTTCGGGTTTAGAGTTTGAGAGAATTAGATCATAAAACTTGCATTACATTCCACATATAAACAAAGTGGTTACATAAAGATAGTATTCTTCTTTTCCATCAATGGAAACATATTTAAAGTAAAACATGGATTCTTTCTTGACACTTCCTTGAAACTATCATCATATCATGTACCTTTCCCTTGACCTGTGAAAAACATTTCAAAAAAACATGGGATGAGCATAAAAAGCTTAGTAAGGGATATAAAAATATGGAAAGGAAACATGGGTACATATATACATAAGAATGAGATCATACTTTACCCATAAAACATAAGCACTTTAACATACCTCATCAAATCATGAATAAATCATAGAAATCATAAGGCATAAAGGTATCTTGAGGCATTCATAACTTTCTTACGTAGGGAGTAACCCTCTGGGTTACGTTTGGAATACCCATCACAGTATATTCACTAAATCTCTTCGGAGAAACCTTAACATTTCACTCCTTCGTGTTACCCAATGCATTGGAGAGCTATATCGGGCTCACCCTCCCTTAGTCTATCACGGAACCACCCGTCTTCTTAATAATTCCAAAAAACCTCAACATAATCGTATCACATAAATCATGCATAAAGGAAACATAACATTTCCACCTTTCAATCAAAAGATATCAATACAAGACATTGATATAAAAACATTATGAAAACAATTTTCAATACCAAAATAAAAGAAAAGTAAAACATGGTATTTATTTTTCTTTTAAAAAAAGGTATGGCTTGTAGAGGAAGCCGAAACTCAAATAATGGTCACGGCGGCGGAGAAGTCGTTGTCGCCGCATACATAGGACAAAAACATTCCCTTTTGTCATTTAGTAAAACACTTCGTATAAAAAAGATTCCTTTTGGATAAACGTAAAAGTCAAAGGGGTTTATACACCGTATAAAAGAAGGTTGTGTATAAAACAAAATATGCCTCAATGAAAAGAGATTGAGATGAAGTCACATACCTCAGGTCTGACTTGACTCGATCGTTCTTTAATGTCCTGAATAATAAACTTGAGTTAATTCCTACTTGTTTAAGAACCATTTTCAAGTTCATTATTCCTTTTATATCACTTATTTCCATGTCATGAACACTATGTAATTATTTAAGTTAATAACGGTCTTTTTAACGATCATTGGTACTTGAGTCCAAAATAAGCCCTTTATAACTACAAGTTGTTCATGTATACATTATATCCAGAATGGTATTCATGATTTAGATATCATATATGTCATATATATCCAGTACATGCATGCATTTATAATATTACATAATCATTTAGAGGTAAGAAATGAAATGCACCGTTCATGGAGATGGTAAGTCGTACGTACGCATGAATGCTACTTTCATTTCTATTTCGTATTTTATAGAATGGAATCATAATGATATTAAGTTATATTATAATTCCATTATAATATCATATATAATATCATAGTTCCATCCTTTATACGACCCACATATGTTATTTAACGAATCAAATCACTTTGAGGGGGCGGTAGTCCGCACTTCCTTAAATGAAGATATCGCGTTTACCCATAATGGAAACCATAAAGGTATACCCAAAATGAAAAATACAGAAGCTTAAGGAAAACATAAACATATTATATATCATATATAAATATAGTGACATCTTAATGGCCACCTTTGAAGGTGTTAAAAGAATGTTGAACAATCACCGTTTCGAGAGGCATAAATTCGCCATCCACAGAAACAGTATGTTCGTTAACCATTAGATGAAGGTGTGAGTAAGTGTAGCTCGAATACTTATTATAAAAACATCATAGTATATTGAGGATACTGGAGGTGTTACAAAAGAAAAGAATAAAAAGATTTTAGGGGGTTGGAGAAGCAAAATAAAACAAAAGGACTCAAAAGAAGACATTACCTTAAAATCGGGTAAATCCCTTTGGTTTGAGCTCAAAGGCTTCCTTGGAAAGACTTATTCCAAAATTGAGGATTCAAGGAGTAAGAGAGGGAAGTGTAGAGACAAAATGGGCAGGGGTTGGCCAAGACAAAGGCTTTGGAATTGTGGGTAAGGAGGTAGAGGGGGGGCCTTTTATAAGAGGAGAGGAGGGGCACTCTTGGAAAGTAAAGATAAGTTACTTTATTTTAAAGTGAGTTTCGGATTTAAAAGGTCCCACATTGATATAATTCGAGGATAAGGTGATAAGGGTTCGAAATCCACTCATCCAATTGGATTTGGCCATGTGTAGGTCTTAGATTTTACATTATCTTTCCATTTTATTTAAATCATTAAATAATGAGGTCATCGCTGCATCATCATGATGTCATAAATAATTTAATTTATTTACTGTCAAAAAATTATAAAAAAATACTATGATGTAGGAAATAATTTTATATTTCTAATTAATATTTATAGTCAAAAATATGACTTGTATAACCCCATGTAATGTTTTTTTAATAAAACATGTAATGTTTGTGTCATTTTTACTTTTACATTAAATAAAAAGTTATTTATGTCATTTCCCAACCAAAGTGGCTCCATGGTGTCCTTAAGTTGACCCATGGCTTTTATTGGTCGGCCATGACACATCCAATAAGGTTAGGACATGTGTGTAGGTCATTTAATATTATTAAAGCATTATTTTTACCTAGAACTACACTAATTACCACTAATCGCAATTAAAAACTTAATAAGTTACTATTCACCAAAAAATTATTTTAATCTCATTGATCCAAATTTTACTTCTTAATGGCAACCATGTATTTCTGATTTTTTAAAATCAAATCACATAAGTGACAAAGTTTCATTTAAACGAAAAATTGGTTTCTTTAACTACCACTTAGTGATTTCACTATTCATCAAAAATTGAAGTTTTTCAGAAAAATACCAAAAATTCACCCTAAGATATATTTGACATTCAGAATTAAAAAATGAAGTCTATTTTGAAAAATTCAAAACATATAAGTCACATTAATTAATTTAATAATTAATTCCTGTTGTCGGAGCAAATAGCGTGTTTTTATGAAACAATAAGTAACAAAAGATTGGCACCAGTTTAAGTCCAATTTCAAAGTGAAATTGATTCCAATGACCACCATTGGATTAAATGGTAAAAATATATTCTAGTTTAACTACAAAACCAATTCAAAATATAATCTAATCATATAAATAAATTAGATTAAAAAGCAGTTTTGATGTAAGATGCAGTATTTTTCACTATTCATTAAAAATGAACATTGTCAGAAAAATACCAAAAATTCACACAAAGTAAATTTTGATGTCCCAATAATAAAGAATAAGTTTATTTTGACAAACATAGCTTATAAAATTGTCAAAATATATATTTAAAAATAGTTTTCCATCAAAAGGAAGTAAAACATTCTATTAAGAATATTAGTGTATTCCATGCATAAGATTGTATTTATTTTCATTTTAAGCCTCTAAAACACTATGTTAATAATTAATAGAAATAGATAAAAATATTTATTATTCATTACTTACTTGGGATGTTACATCCTTCCCCCCATTAGAAAATTGTGTCCCCGAAATTTATTTACTTATCGAATAAATGGGGGTACTTATCCCTCATTGCATTTTCAGATTCCCATGTTGCCTCTTCCATCATGTGGTTTTTCCACAAAACCTTTACCTGATTAATCACCTTATTCCATAACACTTGCTCCCTGTGGTCAAGAATATGGACTGGTTGTTCCTCATAAGATAGGTTCTCTTCCAGCTGAACTACCTCTGGACTCAAAACATGAAATGGATCTGGCATATACTTTCTCAACATCGAAACGTGAAAAACATTGTGTACTTGATATAAACTCGGAGGTAAAGCCACTCGGTAAGTAACTGATCCAACTCTCTCCAGAATTTCATATGTTCCAATAATCCTTGGACTCTTCTTTCCTTTCTTACCAAATCTCATCACACTTTTCCAAGGAGAAACCTTGAGAAAAACATGATCACCTACCTCAAAAGATAGATCCTTCCTCCGGTTATCCTCATAACTCTTCTGCCTGCTCTGAGCTGTTCTCATGTGCTTCTGAATCAGCTAAACCTTTTCTTCCATCTCTTCTACCAATTATGGTCCCATAAACTTCCTTTCACCCACTTCATCCCAGAAATCTGGAGTTCGACACCGCTTCCCATATAACGCCTCAAATGGTGTCATCTGTATACTGGAATGAAAACTGTTATTATATGAAAATTCAACCAAAGAAAGATGTTGGTCCCAACATCCCTGATAATCCATCGAACAAGCTCGTAGAATATCCTCCAAGGTTTGAATTGTTCGTTCGGACTTCCCATCTAATTGGGGATGAAAAGTTGTACTAAAATTTAATTCAGTACCCAACGACTTCTAAAGGCCTTTCCAAAAGTTAGAAGTGAACCTAGGATCACGATCGGATACAATGGATAGAGGAACTCCATGTAACCTGATTATCTCTTTAAGATACAAACGGGAAAGTTGATCTAGGGAAAAAGTATCTCGTATTGCAAGGAAATGAGAAGACTTAGTGAAGCGATCAACAATAACCCAGATTGCATTATTACCACGAGATGTCTTCGGTAATCCCACAACAAAGTCCATGGATATATTCTCTCATTTCCACTCTGGCACTGGTAAAGGCTGAAGCATCCCTTTTGGTAACTGCCGCTCTGCTTTAACCTGTTGACATGTCAAACACTTCATAGTAAAATCAGCAATATCTCTTTTCATTCCATCCCACCAGTAATACTACCGCAGATCTCTATACATCTTAGTACTACCAGGATGAACTGAAAACGGAGAACTATGAGCTTCAGATAACAACTCTCTCTTCAATTGTGAATCAAAATGCACACACAATCTCTTCCCAAATCTCAAAATTCAATCATTATTAATGTTGAATATAGGCAACTAACCTTTCTGAACCAGCTCTACCTTTTTCTGCAACTCCCTGTCTTGCTTCTGTGCTTGCTTGATTCTATCTGATAGAGATGATCTCACTGATACCTGAAACAAAACAGAAGAACTTCCTGCACCAAAAACATCTATGCCAAAGTTCATCAAATCCTTAACCAAAGGATCACGTTCCAAACGCAACATTTCTAATGAAGTATTACTTTTTCGACTCAAAGCATCAGACACTTTATTTGCTTTTCCCGGATGGTAATGAATTGTACAATCATAATCCTTGATTAACTCTAGCCATCTCCTCTATCTCATGTTTAACTCTTTCTGAGTGAATATATACTTTAAACTTTTGTGATCAGTATATATTTCACACTTTACTCCATACAAATGATGCCTCCAATTTTTTAAAGCAAAAAACAACAGCAGCTAATTCCAAATCATGTGTAGGGTAATTTACCTCATGAGTTTTCAACTGTCGTGAAGCATAAGCAATTACCTGATCATTATGCATTAGGACGAAACCAAGTCCATTCAATGAAGCATCACTATATATAACAAACTCACCATTCCTGGAAGGTAGTTCCAAAACAGGATCATTCACCAATCTTCTTTTCAATTACTGAAAACAATAATCACATTCTTTTGTCCAGATAAACTTAACACCCTTCCGAGTTAGCTTAGTCATTGGACTAGATAACTGTGAAAAATTTCTAACAAACCTTCGGTAATAGCCTGCCAAACCAAGGAAGCTACGAATCTCAGTTACATTTGTGGGTCTTGTCCATTCATCAACAACCATTGTTTTTGCAGGATCAACTGTTATCCCATCTTTAGAAACAATGTGACCAAGGAAAAAATTTTGTTGCAACCAAAACTCACACTTGCTGAATTTCCCATATAATTTATTTTCTTTTAAGGTTTGAATAATAACCCTTAAATGTCTTTCATGATCTTCTTTACTTTTAGAAAACACCAAAATATCACCAATGAAAACCACCACAAACTTATCCAAGAACTCATGGAAAATTATATTCATTAAGTCCATGAATACAGCAGGTGCATTGGTTAGCCCAAAAGGCATTACTACAAATTCATAATGGCCATATCTTGTACGGAACGCGGTCTTCGGAACATCTGCTTCCATTACCTTCAGCTGATGGTACCCCGATCTGAAGTCAATCATTGAAAAATACTAAGCTCCCTGGAGCTGATACAAATTCATTTGATGGCCCTACATCTGCTGAAGTAGTTGCAAAGGATTTCACCACCCCTTTCTGCTTGTAGTCTAACAGCTTCCCATCACTCAATCTCTTTGTCGGACACTCATTTGCATAGTGACCCATCTCATTGCACTTATAACATTTCACTAAATGTAAATCAAATTTGGTCTTACCATCACCCTGATCTTTTTCAGTGCAATCACGAGCCTTATGTCCCATCTTACCACACAGGTAGCACTTTCTAGAATTCAGAAGACATTCCCCAGCATGCCTTTTGCCACATTTATCACAAACTGGAAACATAGTTTTCTTACCATCAGACTTTTTTGAAGAATTCTTACCTTTCTCCTGCCACCTCGTTCTCTTCTTCTATTGGTTGTTATAGAACACTTGATCATCGAAAAACTTGATTTCCACCTTCTCAGCACATCGAACAAGCTTTTCATAACTTTTAAACTCATGAGAAGCTAATGACCTTCGATATTTTGGCTTTAATCCTGAGTAAAAACGATTGATTTTACTATCAAGGTCTCGGATAAAATTTGGAGCATACCTTGCCAATCGAGTGAACCTTTCTTCATAGGTATCCACTGATTCTTCCTCTTGTCTCAATTCCAAGAATTTCTTTTCCATACTAAGTCGAACAGCCTTAGGAAAATACTTCTCAAGAAACATACCTTTGAATTCATCCCAGTCGAGAGCATCAATCTCATCAGCGTCCCTGATATTTTTAACCATCGACCCCCGCTGATCTGATTCACCCTCCAAATGGTAAATAGCAAGACTAACCTTTTGATTGTCTGAACACCCCATGACATTGAAAATCTTCTCCAGTTCTTTAATACACCCTTCAGTTAACACAGGGTCAGATGATCCTCTGAATGATGGGGGATGTTGCCTCATGAAATGTTCCACCACTGACATGTTCCTCTGCGGTTGATCTGGCTGATCTCGTGCATGGATACCACCACCATTTATCGCTTGATTCAACAGCGCCATTACTGCAAAAAACTGTTCAGTTCCAATTCCGACCATCTCAGGATGCTGATTCGGAAGGTTATTTCCTTCAGCATGCCTTCCTAGCACTGCTTCCCTATTTCCTCTGCAGAAAACCATTCTGAACAAACATGTCTTAGATGAAGCAACATGGTAATCTTCAAATGCTATATCACTTCAATTTTACCATAAAAAAAATATTTTTGTATAATCATTTAATAGAATTCTAACTCCTAAAGTTATCTAAGCCAACCTCTGATACCAACTATAAGGCCCCAGCCTTAAACCTTACTTAATCTTGAGTTATTACAAGATTAAACATTGAGGATCTTTTCAGGTTTAGAGTTTTAGAGAATTAGATCATAAAACTTACATTACATTCCACATATAAACAAAGTGGTTACATAAAGATAGTATTCTTCTTTCCCATAAATGGAAACATATTTAAAATAAAACATGGATTCTTTCTTGACACTTCCTTGACACTATCATCATATCATGTACCTTTCCCTTGACCTGTGAAAAACATTTCAAAAAAACATGGGATGAGCATAAAAAGCTCAGTAAGGGATATAAAAATATGGAAAGGAAACATGGGTACATATATACATAATAATGAGATCATACTTTACCCATAAAATATAAGCACTTTAACATACCTCATCAAATCATGAATAAATCATAGAAATCATAATACATAAAGGTAACTTGAGGTATTCATAACTTTCTTACGTAGGGAGTAACCCTCTTGGTTACGTTTGGAATACTCATCACAGTATATTCCCTAAATATCTTTGGAGAAACCTTAACATTTCACTCCTTCACATTACCCAATGCATTGGAGAGCTATATCGGGCTCACCCTCCCTTAGTCTATCACGGAACCACCCGTCTTCTTAATAATGCCCAAGAACCTCAACATAATCGTATCACATAAATCATGCTTAAAGGAAACATAACATTTCCACCTTTCAATCACATGATATCAATACAAGACATTGATATAAAAACATTATGAAAACTATTTTCAATACCAAAATAAATGAAAAGTAAAACATGATATTTATTTTTCTTTTAAAAAAAAGGTATGGCTTGTAGAGGAAGCCGAAACTCAAATAATGGTCACGGCGGCGGAGAAGTCGTTGTCGCCGCATACGTACGACAAAAAAAATTCCCTTTTGTCGTATAGTAAAACGCTTCATATAAAAAAGATTCCTTTTGGATAAACGTAAAAGTCAAAGGGGTTTATACACCGTATAAAAGAAGGTTGTGTATAAAACAAAATATGCCTCAACGAAAGGAGATTGAGACGAAGTCCCATACCTCGGGTCCGACTTGACTCGATCGTTCTTTAATGTCCTGAATAATAAACATGAGTTAATTTCTACTTGTTTAAGAACCTTTTTCAAGTTCATTATTCCTTTTATATCACTTATTTCCATGTCATGAACACTATGTAATTATTTAAGTTAATAACGGTCTTTTTAATGATCATTGGTACTTGAGTCAAAAATAAGCCCTTTATAATTACAAGTTGTTTATGTATCCATTATATCCAGAATGGTATTCATTATGTAGATATCATATATGTCATATATATCCAGTACATGCATGCATTTATAATATTACATAATCATTTAGAGGTAAGAAATGAAATGCACCGTTCATGGAGACGGTAAGCCGTACGTACGCATGAATGCTACTTTCATTTCTATTTCGTATTTTATAGAATGGAATCATAATGATATAAACGTATATTATAATTCCAGTATAATATCATATATAATATCATAGTTCCATCCTTTATACATCCCACATATGGTATTTAACGAATCAAATCACTTTGAGGGGGCGGTAGTCCGCACTTCCTTAAATGAAGATATCGCGTTTACCCATAATGGAAACCATAAAGGTATAACCAAAATAAAAAATACAGAAGCTTAAGAAAAACATAAAAATATTATATATCATATATAAATATAGTGGAATCTTAATGGACACCTTTGAAGGTGTTAAAAGAATGTTGAACAATCATCGTTTCGGGAGGCATAAATTCGCCATCCACGGAAACAGTATGTTCGTTAACCATTAGATGAAGGTGTGTGTATGTGTAGCTCGAATCCTTATTATAACAACATGATAGTATTTTGAGGATACTGGAGTTGTTTCAAATGAAAATAATAAAAAGAGTTTAGGGGGTTGGAGAAGCAAAATAAAACAAAAGGACTCAAAAGAAGACATTACCTTAAAATCGGGTAACTCCCTTTGGTTTGAGCTCAAAGGCTTCCTTGGAAAGACTTCTGCCCAAAGTGAGGCTTCATGGAGTAATAGAGGGAAGTGGAGAGACAAAATGGGCAGGGGTTTTCCGAGCCAAAGGCTTTGGAAGTGTGGGTAAAGAGGTAGAGGTGGGGGCCTTTTATAAGAGGAGAGGAGGGGCACTCTTGGAAAGTAAAGATAAGTTACTTTATTTTAAAATGAGTTTCGGATTCAAAAGGTCCCACATTGATATAATTTGAGGATAAGGTGATAAGAGTTCTAAATCCACTCATATAATTGGTTTTGGCCATGTGTAGGTCTTATATTCAACATTATATTTCCATTTTATTTAAATCGTTAAATAATGAGGTCATCGCTACATCATCATGATGTCATAAATAATTTAATTTATTTAATGTCTAAAAATTATAAAAAAAATACTATGATGTAGGAAATATTTTTAGATTTCTAATTAATATATATATAGTCAAAAATATTACTTTTATAACCCCATGTAAAAATTGTTTTAATAAAACATATTATGTTTGTGTCATTTTTACTTTTACATTAAATAAAAAGTTATTTATGTCATTTCCCAACCAAAGTGGCTCCATGGGGTCCCTAAGTTGACCCATGGCTTTTCTTGGTCGGCCATGACACATCCTATATGGTTAGGACATTTTATAGGTCATTTAATATTATTAAAGCATTATTTTTACCTTAAACTACACTAATTACCACTAATCGCGATTAAAAACATAATAAGTTACTATTCACGAAAAAATTATTTTAATCTCATTGAACCACATTTTACTTCTTAATGACAACCATGTATGTCATATTTTTGAAAATCAAATCACATAAGTGAAAAAGTTTCATTTAAACGAAAAATCAGTTTCTTTAACTACCACTTAGTGATTTCACTATTCATCAAAAATTGAAGTTTTTCAGAAAAATACCAAAAATTCACCCTAAGCTATATTTTACATTAAAAATTCAAAAATGAAGTATATTTTACAAAATTCAAAACATATAAGTCACATTAATTAATTTAATAATTAATTCCCGTTGTCAGAGCAAATAGCGTGTTTTTTTGAAACAATAAGTATCAAAAGATTGACACCAGTTTAAGTCCAATTTCAAAGTGAAATTGATTCCAATGACCACCATTGGATTAAATGGTAAAAATATATTCTAATTTCACTTCAAAATCAAATCAAAATATAATCTAATCATATAAATAAATTAGATTAAAAACAGTTTTGATGTAAAATGCAGTATTTTTCACTATTCATTAAAAAATGAACATTGTCAGAAAAATACCAAAAAATAACACAAAGTAAATTTTGATGTCCCAATCATAAAGAATAAGTTTATTTTGACAAAAATATCTTATAAAATTGTCAAAATATAGATTTAAAAATAGTTTGTCATCAAAAGGCAGTAAAACAATCTTTTAAGAATATTAGTGTATTCCATGCATAAGATTGTATTTATTTTCATTTTAAGCCTCTAAAACACTATCTTAATAATTAATAGACATAGATAAAAATATCTATTATTCATTACTTACTTGGGATGTTACATTAATTTGTTTACTCCCACCAAATAAACATAATCAAATTCATAAAGGAAAGAATACATGTATATGTAAATTAAATTTCCATCAAAAGAAAAGGAACCAAGACTTGTGGATCACATGAGCCTCTAAAGGACTCGTGATTAAGTGACATTTTCATGGTCATGCAAAAAATCCATGAGCAGAGCATAACCTTTGGTGAATCTCATTGAGTCCCCTCCAATTAACCTTCTTGATCGTATAAATTCTCTTTAGACAACTGATGACTGGTTGATTAGAACCAAATGAGTTCCCCCAACCCACTTGGTTTTTATTTTGAATGTTCCTAAAAAACACACAAAATTACCTTGAAAATAAATAGGAATAGTACCCAATGGTATAGAATGGTAGTTTCCATGAATATCATGCTCCTCATAATCGTTCAAAATAATAAATTTCCATGATGATATCTATGTCAAATATCATAATTACTAAACCACAATAAAATAAAACAATTGTAATAATTGTGATAATGTGATAGGTTATTATGATCATTGAATGACATGTCGAGCACCCCTATCAAACTACAAGACACCATACGACCTCAAAGAAACATCCACCTAATCCCGTAAAATCCCTTTGTATAGTCGATTGTGGTACCCAGATTTCCTCAGGCATGTCCAGGTAACTCCCCACATTCCCCATATTTTCCCAAAGGAAAAATGGATAGGTTTACCTGAAAACTAGCTTGGGTACCAGCATATGAATCATATTGGTCATGCAAGTAATCATCAAAAAATTCCAGTAAATTTCCTTGAAATTAATCAGGTAAAATCAAATAATTTCCAAACTATTGTAATAAAGGTACTCATGGTAAATGATTGACATGCGGTGTGCCCCTATAAAACCATAAGGAACTAAAAGTCCTCAGTGACACATCTTCTGAATCTGGTGAAAGCATGTTGGCTTGTCTGTCACACCACATGAATGTCCTCGGACCTGTCTAGGAAATTACATGATTTTTCCTTCTGTTCTCTAAGGTCAAATAGATACATATTCCCACCACATTCTCTTGGACCCCCATATGATCCATATTGTTCACGCGAGGAATCAACAATGAATAGAGTAATTTTCCTTTACATTACTTAGGAAATCTCGCATGGCTCCGATCATTTGTCAAATAATACAAAGGAGATAAAATAGGAAAGATATGGAAGGTACTCATGGTATTAAAAAGCTTATAGTGTGCTATGTAATTCTAATGAGCGGTCCTGTGAGACCCCTATAAAATCATCCTTGTCTCACCGAATGACCCAGACAAGTCATCAAGCATCTTGTGAATGCCTTTCAATAGGAACAATGGATCTCACGAAGGCCCTTGGTCATACACATAGGACAAGATGGAAAGTATTTTTACATGCCTGAACAATCAAAAAATTCATCATTAATTATACATAATAGAAAAAATGAAGACTTTAGGGAAGAGACTCATGACCACTGAAAATTAGATGACACACTCATAAAGGTTTGTTGTAGAGACTCATGAAACTACATGGTGCTAGAGCCCTTCACTGACTCTAGCCAAGATCTGTGCTAGATATGGAACTCAAAGTGCGGAACAATTGGGTTGTAGATTCATATAAATTCCACACACCAACAATAAAAAATGTTATTAGATTCTACGCGATGGAAATTATTGAATGTAAAAGTCCCAAACATCGAATGAGACTTCGCAGAGCAGCCAAACATGTGACGGGCCAACCTTCCATCAAGTAATATACTAGAGTCCAGACAAAGTAGCCATGTGATATGCTTAAGACACTTCGTGTTTTCATTCATAGATCACATTATGGATCTCTGGTAGGCTATGAGAAGAACATTTAACTATCCCATTGGATCACGTGAGACATAAATTAAACTGATACTAAATAAACCTGAGGCATTCTCTATTCAAGGGCTAAAATCAAGATAAAAAGTGGAAGACAAAAACAAAATACATACCTGGTGTTCCCCATGTGCTTTGAATGAGTCATATAGGGTCACATGATCGCACCAGTACATATCGTCTAGATCTTGTGATATTCATTCATCATGCTATTTGGGGCATGCCAAATCCTCCCGATATGTCAATGGAAGTCATCAGGTCCCCTTGGAAACACCACCTTAGTCTCAAGAAACCTTTTGGGTATATCCGTGGAGCCATGAGATTTCGTTCAGATACATCATTGGACTCATATAATAGTATTCCCTCATATCTATCATGTCTCTCTCTTTCATATGGGAATGGCATCCAAGTTCTAACAACACCCTCTGGGCAGGTCAGCTGAGACCCAAGATTCCCTCCAAACATGATTTCCATGTCTTGTGATGACTTCTAGTGAATTCATCCAAGAAACACAACTTTATCTGAGCCATTTCATAGGGAATCTTGTGACACCCTCCATATGTGTCCAAATAATTCATGTGATGGCTTCCAGTACAAGACAATTGGCTCTTGCGATGTCCATCAGACAAATCAATTGGGTAATTTGCCACCCTATACACAAGAAGGATAGGTCACAAGGGCATTTAAGGATTTTATAGCTCTATCTACCCTCACTTTGTAAGTCCAAAATACATTGTAAAGCTAAGTGTGTAAGACCCAATCATGGGAACTGTTATGACTCTTATTCATGCCATATTCATGATATATAGGCTACCGCTTCATGATTTGAGTTCTATATTGATCATCCAAGGCGATCCTAGTATCAAATTACCTTATCCAATGTAATGACATTGATCACTTTCTATCCATTTTTTTCACAATCAGCATAGCTCATGTGATCTTAGGGAGTTTCACTGATCATGGAATGTTTTCTGTAAACCCTAAGCTTATAAGGGAAACCACAGTATGTAATCCCCAAACACTGACATCATATATTTTATCCCTAAAACATAGGTAATCCATCTTGGAATGATCCCCTATAATTTTTGAGACCATATGGAAAATAATAATGTCTCCATGATGGATCATCCACCTTGGCCTATCAGAAGGTTAAGGGAAAAATGATCTACGAGAGATCTGATTCCCACCATAACCAAAAAACGTAAGGCACATTTATAAGGCATGATCTCTATACCAAACATCCCATGGACTATCACTGCATACACGTCCCATATATTAACTCCATGATATTGATCATTTGTTTCCCCTGGTTTCTCACATATAGTGTCGCACATTCGGGATAAGGGAGATGCAATGAACATCTCATGGGACATCATGAATCTCTACTTACTAGGGAAATCCAAATATGTAAACCCTGATATGTGTTATGGTATGAACACCCCTCTTATAGGGAAATATAGATTGGGGATAGTCCCAAGGGAGTAACAGAACTTTGATGACTCTAATTCCTACCATATCCAGGATATGCTGGAAGTAAATCTCATACATGATCTCAAATATATGGTGTCTCAGTACATATACATATGTCCTCTCGACATGATCCTCAACTGCATGGGATTAATGAACTACTTGGCTTTTTATTTTTCCAATAACCAGGATACATATCATGCCTCATAATTGCTTAATCCCCTCCTCAAAATAATAACATACCTCCTTGTGTGAGAAAACATTCAAAAGAATTTTTCTATACAAATTCAACACGTAAAGTAGTTATTCAACCTTAAGGGGATGGTTAAAGAACCTTTGATACATAAATATTTAATCACTAATGATACTGCACTTCCCTAAGTTCATCAATGAGACTCCCATTCGTTGTTTAATAAGAGAACTAACCAATGGATCAATTTTACTAGGTAACCGGTCCCATATATGGATTAAGAAGATATACATGAACATATATTAAATCTACAAGAGAGTCCTGGTGTTGGAAATATTTCCCCCCAAAAGGATGCGATGATCTCGACCACCCATCCTTTCAACCAATGAAAGTCCCCAAGAGTTTCTAGGCCTAAAAACACATATGACCGTCAGCCTTTGGAAATAAGTTTTGTACCCATCTATGTATGGGGGAACCATTGGGTGTTTTTAGAAAAAGTTATGGTGGTATCATCATGACTGAAACCCATTTCATGCCTTAAAACCCTGATGAAATAAATAGTTATACATATTAATTGAGAAAACTCATTTATATTACACCTTATTCTTTGAAAGGGATGGTCATTTGGAAAGACCATAAGATCAATGATGTAGCTAAAGAATCATGGAATGTATTGTGGTAGGAATTTTCTGATATAGAATGCTCAAATGCATGAGTAATAGAGGAGAATAACTTACCTTTTATAAGTGAGGGGAGGGGCATGCTTGGAATTATTTAAATTAATAAATTAATATAACCGACATTTTTAATAAAGTGACTCTAAATTGATATATTTAGAATATATTGTGCTTATAGTCCCAAATACTCTCATATAATAATATTTATACAAGTTTAATTTTATTTTTTAACACTTATCTCTTAGTTTTAACCCCCCTTTTAACCCTTTTGACAATTACTGCAATATCAATGTTTTTTACTCTACAACAGTCAAGAATATTACCACAAAAATTAAAGTGTCTGATTAATGGTCCATGTTTTATATTTTAAAACAAATACCATTCAATTTTCTAAAGATAATAATTTTATGAATTTCAAATAATTTAAGAAAATATTGGCTATTATAAAATGTCATTATAGTCATTTTTTGGAACTATTCATTTACTTTGACTGTAAAGTTGACATGATAGTTATAGAATTTGAAATTAAACATTCATCACAAACCAAATATGTTATAATTATATAAAAATTATTTTAAAATAACAAATAACCCATACTATATTATTTTTTTATTTTTAAAATAATTTATTTTTTATTTCTAAAAAATGAAAAAATATTTTTTCATCATTATATAAGAATTTACATAATTATTAAATAATAAAAATTTCAAAATAACTTCATATGGTAAAAAAAATAATTAATATTTTAAATAAAAATTTATAACATATCATAATCTCTTTTATTCTTCTAACAAAATATTACAGATTTTAAATTCAAGAGAATAAAATTTTGTAATTTTTATTTTCTTAAAATAATATAAAGGTCATAATCAAAGAAAACAATTCACTGAGTGACCATATTTTTAAAATAATAGATTATATGTTTGAAATATCTGAAAAAAATTATAGTTTTTATAGGATTATGTGGTATATTAAACATTATGTTTTAGATTAACCCCTTAGTTAATCAATGGTATCCTTAACCATGACAATAGTTGTTTCATTCTCAAAGAGTTATAATTTTACTTATAATGTAAATATTGGATAATTAACAGAAAAGGTATTATATTTTATACCATTTACAATACTACTTATACTATTTATATATATTTTTTTAAATTATTTACTAAATTTTATTTAACATAAAATTCTATTAATGTCATTTTTATAACTATTCACATAATTTGATTTTGGAAACAACATGGAAACAACTGAATTAAAATATAATCAATTTTAAAATAAGTGATTCATTATTATAAAATATAAAATTAATGTGACACCATAACTAATCCAAAAAATATTATTTTTAAAAAAATATTTTAATTTTGTTTTATAGCATTTTCACTTATAATATGTCGACGTTTTGTTAGAATTTATGTTAATTTTATAACCACTAAAAATTAATAATAAATTAAAGTAATAAAAATGGATTAATAATGTAAAAATAATAATATTTTATATTGAATCAATATGAATATTTACTCACATCTATTTATTTATTTAATATTTTATTTTTACTTTTATAGCGTTGTGCATTCATTTAAAAAGAAATGGGATAAGTAACTTGTTCTATAACTCAAAAATTAAAATATATATCTGTAAAAATCAAAAGTAAAACTTAATATTTATTAAAAAAATTATATAAAATACATATTTATTCTCTAATATTACCTATAGGACACCAAAATTTACTTCTCTGGTGATGTTCAAACACTACGTCAGCACTGAAAAAGATTTTCATATATATATCATGAAATAAATTATAAGTTACATATTTTTAATTAATTTTTGTATGTTATTTTTAATATATTATCAATAATTATTCTTTACATATGTTAATAAATTTTTATATCATATTTAAATCTCGTATATTTCAAAAAAAAGATATCTTATTCCATAAAAATTGAATTTTTTAATATTCCTAAAATATTTAACATCATCCTAAAAATATCAAAAATATACCCTAGAATAAATTTAAATTTATCAAACTAAAACATAATTCAATTTTATAAAATATTATTCCTATAATTTATAAAATTACTCTTAATAAAAATACATAACACTCACCGAAGAACAATTTTATAGACAAATGCGTTTTAAGCCCCAAAAAATGAGCTCATACAAAAATATAGTATAAATTTGATTCTTATGTAATTAATAAAATTATTTATAAGTAAAGGATATTGATCTAAATTATTTATCATATTAACATCATAATGAGTATTTTCAATGAAAATAAATGCTAGTTTTAAAAAGAACAATATTTTTCAATATTCGCTAGAAGATAAATCATGTCAGAAAAATACCAAAATCTCAAAATAAGAAAATTATGATATGATGATTTAAAAAATATGTCATATTTTTCAAATTAACCTAATAAAATTATGATAAATTAATAATAATATATTTTCAAAAAATTAAATAAATAAAATTTTTGAAGGAAAAATATTTTTGAATCATAAAATAACTTCACTGAAAATCGTGTTTTTGTTTTGTGATCCTGAATAAATATATTAATATTAATTAGTAAAATTTTATATATTTTCCATAATTTGGTTATTTTTTTCATATTCTCCAATTTAATGGCTAAGATATAACAATAACAATTAAAGAATGATATATACCATTTTATTTCAATCTCTATGTTTCATGGAAAGAAACATAAATAATGATTAAATTTTATTTAGTAATAACTATATTCTAAAATATTAGTGTGTTATAATATACACTATGCAAAATAAATTAATTTTTGAATACATCTGGTGTCTCAAAGAAAGAAAATTATATATGAAAAATAATTATTCCTTTATAAATGCTTGAATTACAATCCATTGAATGAAAAAAATACATTGTTCTATAAATCTATATAAAATAATTAATGAATACATAAAAATAAATTATATGGGTATATAAAGAAAAATTTTCCATAATATTAAAAATGTCTTCATTAGTTGAAGTTAAGACAAAGAAGCCCTTACCTTAACTCTTAACATCCATAAAAGAACATTAAAATATACTATAGTAAACATATCCTCCTAAAAAAATATTTATATCCTTATTCATACCTAATACCTTTATTATACTTATTTTATAATAATTTTTTACATATATATTAGTTATTTATAGTTTATTTTATTTACTAGATCTTAAAAAGTTTATCCATGTCGTACCAATTTCATAATGTAAATATAAACCATTTTAATTTGGTAAAATTTTACTCATTAATATATTATAAAGGCACTATAATATAATTTCCATAATTATATATAATGTTATAATATAATTTCAAAAGAGTTTTAGTGACATTTCTTAAAGATGAAATTGGTAATTAGCTTGTTTTGGGTAATTTACCCATATCAACAGATTACTTTATAATGATCATATATTTCTATGTCAACCATTAACAAACATATTCATAAAATTTATTAATCTTTAATATGATAAATTTTCATTAAATATATCTCAGAACTCTCCATAAAAGGTGATGCTGACAAATGAATTATGTTGTTCCGGGATGTGGCAGTCCACATGTTACATGAGAATCGTTTTCTATTTATAGTGAATGGTATAATTAATAAAATTAATAATTTATCTTAAAATAACCATAATAATGTCATAATTATCATATTTATTAATTCAATACATTTTTATAAGTACTCATGTTATATATTAAAGAAAAATGAAACATGTTGTGCATAGAGGTGGTAGTCCACTCATAATAGGGAAGACATTTTATTTTTTTATTTTATAATGAATGGGAAGGATGTATAAAATATTTATTTCAAAAATATAATAAAATTTATGATTAATTATGAAACTGATGTATTTATTATATCCTGGATAGAGTTTAATGGATTTGATAATTGAAAGAATCATGTAAAAAATAAATTGGAAAAGTGTGATTTGGAATTATTACCATACTCTTCAAGAAAATTACTTGATCCTACATAGAAAATAAATTTAATGAATTGAAAATATTTAGAAATTTATTGAGATATTAGGGGGTTATTTTGGTAGATTTTTGTTAAGTAAATAGTATTTTCTATGAGAAAATGTTGGTTGGTGAAGGGATACTTTTATAATTGAAAGGAGTGTAATTTTTTTAAATATTCTTTACTTTATATTATAGGCATGTAACATTTAAATATAAGTGACCCCAATAGTGGAAATTAATTTATATATTATTATTCTTGGTTTATCTACCTCTCACCCACTAAAATAATGGACAAGGTTTTAGATATTTCAGGCCTTTTCCCAAAAAATTTACTTTTCCCCTTACTTTCTATTTACCCTGGTTACTATTTTTCTCACCTTGTTAACTTATTTATTATAAAAAAAATGAATAAAACTTATTCCATAATTTAAAAATTATGATTAAAATTTTTAAAACCAGTTTAAAAGTTTAAATTTTAATATATTATAAAAAATAATTATAATAAAAGTAACCTTAAAGCGGTAAAAACAATATATAGAAATTTATCTTTTGTACATAAAAATAAAATTACACAAATAACATATGTATAAATTATTCCTATTATATTAATTGGTAGATTATTAATAAATATGATTTATTTTACTTTATTATCAATTCAAAACTAAATTGAAAATTTTATTTCTTAAATAATTGAAAGAGGAGATAGATTTTTTAATTAAAATAATATATAACATGGGATCTAAAAAGTAATGAATTGGTTTCTAAATTAAATATAATATTTTTAAATGTATAATTTTACTTATTAAATACTTCACCGTTCAATAAAAAATTTCATAACGTTTTAATCAAAAATTGTATCAAGATGTAGTCCTAAAAAATACAGTAATGGTAAAATCTGTAATTTACACTATTTACCAAACAATTCAATCATTTAAGAAAAAACCCAAAAATTCACTATAATAAAATTTTAAAATGATTTATCCTAAAAAACTATTTCCTTATTAGATATATATTAAAAAATTTAGTAATTTGGGTTTTAAATGAAAAAATAAAATATAATGAAAAAATATTTTAATAAAAAAATGAATTTTATTTAAACTGTTAGTGTTCTTAATAATACCTAATAGTAATTAAAAAATAAATAAATGTTAATATTTTTTTCTAAATTGAAACATTTCATAATAATAATCCATTTAAATTTCTCAATTTTATTTATTATGATAATAATACACAATATAGGGAAAAATAAAAATCATAAAAAAAATAAGACTTTTACGCAACAAATAATTATAATCATATCCAATTAAACATAATTATTTATCTTTTAACCATTAAATTTGTTTAATTATTTGGTTTTACCACACATAAATATAATATTTTAGACAATAATTATAATATGTGAGAAATTAATTTACAATATATAAACAATCCTTTTATTTAATTGAGGTTTTACTCTTTCTCTAATTTTCATAATGATATTTCCCATGATATTCACATAAGGTATTAACACATCACATTTCATTTTATTATGTTGTTTAATGTAATAAAATCAATTTAATGTTGTATTTATTTAAGTAATAACACTTACTAACATATATGGGTAATCCTACCTCCCCCTCCCCATAAATAAATCACATCCTCAAAATTTAAATTATCATTCACTAATCAATAGATAAGGGTATACATAAGATATAAAAACATCAAGACATACTTCCTAACTCACTATTGTGTGTAATACCATAGAACTCATATTTTCCTTCATAATAGTAATATATTATGATTCTCAATCATTTTTCCCAAATATTCCTCCTTAGTTGTGTAAATGTCTTACGAGTTTCTAAATACATACCTTCCAAGACTTAATTTCCATGATAATTTTTCCAACCAAATAATCTAACCAAAATGGTTACTATATTAACTAATAAAATCATAATAAATATGGAAACATGATCCTAATATGTATTTGTTAATGAAACCATCATGTTAATCCTTGATACTTTGAGTTAAACAACGATATAATTGGACAAAATATAACTTTATCAGGTTAATCTAGTTTGTCTATGGTGATATTTCTATTACGTTCTTTGACCAAACATGTAATAAATTAGATAAATAAATTCCATTAAAAAACATCATAATATTTCATAAATAAAATTTTAATCAACCAAATCATATCCCCCAATAGTTTCAAACTAGGTGTGTAGTTACACCCATATGTCACGCAACGAGTGAAGTTGAGTTAATACTCAACCTGAATTTTTATAGTTATTACCCCTAGGTGAAACTATTCTAAAGGCTACATCCACATTTTTTATTTATATGGGGATTCCATTTCTTGGAAATCCCCAAATTGATACCAAACCAAAATTTGTTATGTATTTAAATATTTAGGAGTATCCATTGGGTTTTCACTGATGTTTCGTATCCTAATCCCCAAAAATAACATATCTAATCTATAAAAAACTCTACTCTGTTACCAACTAAGGAAACCTATACTAGCACTTGTGAGTATAGTTTTTAAAACATGTATATTACATAATACCCTCTGATACCTTGTGATATGACTCATTTCAAGATTATATTTATTTCTTAATTCTTAAATCATATCTCACAACGATCACACAATTCTAGAACCAAATGAATTTTTGTATTTGTGGGTTATCCCTATAAAAAAATTATTTCACAAACTTTTCAAAATTTGTCCATAATAAACATCAGTTATTTCATATTCATATTCATAACCAATAAAATGTAGAATACAATAAAGACATTTGATATAACACTTGGTAAAATAAAAACTTATTAACATGTATTTAGTGGATAGTTCATAAATACGTGAAAAAATAAGCATGGGATAAATATATACTTAAAAAGAATCGTATGATAAGATTTGTCTATATAATATAAGAATGTATAATCTCAAATGATCAATCAAATACCATGGAAAAAGAGTGTGGAAACATGGGACAATAAACATGATCTGTTACAGAATTATATAACATTTAAATGTGGCATAATAATAAGCTTGGGAAATCATAACATACTAGATTAGGAATCGCGCTCCTACAACCCATAACATAATTTATCTTTAATCATCTTCTTTCCACCAATAATATAGTGGATAAGGAATCATATCCATTTCCCTATTAACATAGGGAATCTAGAATCACATACTTACCTCACTTAACATTTTGGTTCAGAAAGCATGTCTTTTCCTCCCATTACATGGTGGCACTACTAGAAAATTAGTCTATAGCCACAGATATATAGCCACACATAATAATATTTTTTTCTATATCCATCCTAAAAGCCACATGTTGAAGGAAATTCATGGCCTTACCCACCTCCCCTTGCATTTACTTCATCCTCTCTATTGTGATTCCTATATCCCTCACAATGTTTCCCCTCCCACCCCCGTGATTCCCCCTCCCCTCCTCCCGCTCCTCGTCCCCACCATCGCGGCTCTGTCACGACACCTGCGCAACCATCCCACCTCCACTCATTCATGGATCTGGCGCACCCAACCAACCTACCCTCTGTCACGTCCCTGGCACACCCATAGCATCCAATTCTGATTACCATGAAAAACCCTCCCCCAATCCAATAACCAAAAAACCCTAAAACAACAAACTGAAATGAATTGTTGCCTTACATATTTACCATTCTTCACCCCCATTTTGAACCAATGAATTCAATTCCACACCATTCATTACTTCCTAGGTTTGGTCTCTTTGACTCTCCATTTGTAATCACCTATTCTAACCCACCAATTAGATGATACACCATCCCATGATTCGACTTGTTGTCCTCCCCTTTGTTTTTTTGCAACCACCCCTTCTCCATGATCCATTCATCCTCACCTTTTTTATTCTCTTCTCACAACCTCTTTCATGCTCGTCTTCCCTATAAATGATTCATTTTTTTCTTTTTTTTAATTCCTATATTTTATATTTCTATTTCTGTTTTTTCAATGGTAGTCTAAGTGGTCTAAATACCATCTTAAAGTCTTATAGGGACTTCAAGTCAAAGCATCCTGACATTGATCATGCACTATAGGAAGTGTATTTCAGGGATGTGTAAGAAGATATTAGAGGTGTCGTAAAGTCAAATGATAGTTCCCTCTATTTTATGCTCTAGTGGATCAACATTGAACATTTCCAAGTTTCTACTTGTCTTCTCGCATAATTGATAAATTAAGATTGGTTCGTAGTTCCTCAGTTTTTGTCGTGCATTTTTTCTTGGTCCAGATATCATAATAATTAAATTATTTCTTTTGTTTTGTTTATCTGGTTTTCGTTTCATTAGATTATATTTATGTTATTTATGGGCTTATATAATGTGTATTCTGCAATGATTGAGAAGAACTAAATATCATAGTCTATCAGGGAAAAGAAAGGTGCAAACTTCCTGAGAATTCAGAGCAACATAAAAAAAATTTGTTGGAGATAATTTCAAATAGGAAGATGTTTTTATCAAGACTTCATCTACATTTTGAGTTATATAAAAAAATAATTCTTTCTAGTTCACCATTAGTTGGGTTTCTTTTATAATAAGAGGCTAAAACAACACATTTCATCCAAACTGCTTCCACGTCCCTGCCGATGCAGCTTCGGCACATCCATCCCACCTCCCCACTAACACGACCAACCCACCTCCATGCGGTCATGTCACCTTCCTATCGATGCTGCTCCGAGGTAGCCTCTTAACCTTATCCTCTAGAACACTGCCTACGCGCGATTTGAGGTAGGAATCTTCATCTATTACCTTCGTTATTACTCTTATTTTATCCTCTCTAATTTTAATGTTTCCCATTAATGTTTTTAGTGTATATTCCACACTAACATGATGGAATTGACTTGGAATATTTTTTCTTTACTATGTATTAGATATTAAATGTCTCGTAATGCATAACACATGATATCACTCATCGTTTTGGAGATTGTATGAGGCCTAATGGATTTGTTTTGAATTTTTAGTTAAATTGATTGTAATTTCTTGGTAATCAAGTGTTTCTTGTTATGGAATTTTACCAGATTAATTTCATAGGTATATTTTAGGATTCTTTTAGGCAGTTGGTTGTGGTTTTAGAATATGGAAGCACCTCAATAATATTTTAGGCATTTATTCCTATTTGGATGTTTTATAATAATTAATTATAATTTTTTATAATTTTTTTATCTATTTTATGGAGTGAGATAAGTTTATGGGGATTTTTTTGATCATAGGTTCTGGTTTGCAGCTTTATCATTATCATCATATGGTAGGTTGGGTGTTCTATATTTTTTATATTTCACTAATTGATAGTTTTTTATTAATTTCTTTATTTATTAAATGACTATTGGTTTTCTGGGATCCCCTTGAGAACCTTTGGGGTCATCTTACAAATGTGATCATCTCTGGTGTCTCACAGAGGGTATTTTTTCAAAAACATTCTCTCTCTATAGGTTTTCGATTCAATAGAAAACCTCAAAAGATCTTTGGTGATGCATAAGGTTAAAAAGGGGAGAAACATGGATATAATTATTTCTTTGGGGTTTAAGTTTGGACTGTAAGTGGTCTATCCATGGTTATTTCTATGGAGGGTGTGGTGTTAGAACCCTCATGTAGTTAGAGGCATTTTTTGAGATGCTTTGTTTTAGTCTAGGATAGATGGGAGGTTCCCCTTAAGTTTTTGGATCGAGAACCCTCAAAGTGAGTATCATATATAGAGGTTTTATATGAAGATTTTGGTTTGATAGTTCATCAAATGGAGGTGTGGTGTGAGACCCATGTGGGGTTTCTACGTTTTTTTACCAATTTCTTGGGGTTTCAGTTATTGATGTTTCAGAATTTCTTATTGGAGGTTTAATCCAATTGGAACCTTTATGTTGGTCTGACAACATAGGGTTTTGGTTAAGTATGGGTGTCACTGAGATTTGGTTTGAGATGAGTCTCAGGAAACCTTGAAAATTTTATTATGGGTGTGGTGTTTCTTGATAATTCCCTTATAGGAGAGGTGATGATCATTGATGGGTTAGTTTTCAGGGTCACCAAATGAGGTTTCCCAATCTAGACTGGATCATGGTTTGATAGACGTGATCTAGGGGACCATGGGTGCCCCATATTTTATTAACCCTAAGAGGACTAGAGCTGAATTAATCATTGGGGTCTCTGGGTGTTACCTAAGAACCTAGATTTTGTAAATGTGATTGTGGATATTTTTTTAATGTAGTGTTCATGAATTTGATTGAATTGTGTTTTATACCTTATACCAAATATGGTTGGGGAAGTTCCTTTATCAATTACTAAAAATAGGAAGATAACATTGGGATATTATCGGATCTGGATTTGGCCCTAAGATTGATATGATGTTTTCTTTTATTATCGTGTTGGTCGTGTTAGACAGGTCCTAAGGAACTAATGGGTTATCTGAATTAGTGTACATCCTATTTTAGTGTTACAAAATGGCTATTGGGTCAGTGGGAAGGGATTTTTAGAACTCACTTATAGTGGTCCAAGATGCCGATCCCTCCCATAATGAAATCTTATTCTCCTCCATATATTAGAACTGTCAAACTTATCCACTTGTGGTAGAAGGATTTTATCACATGATATTCATGGAAAAAAGGCTTGAGATATTCAACTATAAGTCTATGAGGCAAAATTGTTTATATAAACAAGAGTTTATAAACCTAGTGATCAATACTTACATAAATCATTAATCATGTGACGCCAATATAAAAATTAATATTGGGGTTGTTCAACACAACCTCAATGACCAATTAGAATTTGGTTGTCCAGATTTTGAGATTCCATATAGTTTTTCAATATCGAAAACGTTAATTTATGATTTTCACACCTTAAGGGATGGTCTCACTTTCTTCATCATTGGAAATATAACATCAATGGTATTCTAGGGAGGATACTTCATTGTTGATATACCCAAATAATACAAAATTCATCCATATCCCCTATTGTTTTCCTTAATTCCATATAGGAATTTATATATAAAATTAATGCGAATTAAGAATAAATACCTTTCCAGTAGTTTTTTAATGCTGTAAATTTTTATTACTAAGATTATTATTACTTCTAATACAAATAGATTTATTCTTCTCAGGTATTCTCCCCCTTTTTTAGTCTATTTTCCAATGAAATGACATGTTGTACTGGTACTCACAATATTTATGCCAAAAAATTCAACAAAATATTAATATCCCTTGAAATTTGATCTTCTTTTTATTGATGAATTTTTATAAAATTATTTTTATTTTCCAGGCATCCTCTAGACATTATTTTCCCATTTCCTTGGGGTTTTTTCATTCACAGGTCATCCATAAAAGTAAATAATTTACACCATTCATAGTTCTAAACAAATCTAAATTATGATACATAATATTTATAATGAAAGGAAACAGATTTAGTATCACATGAGTATTTAGAAAAATGTTGTACCTTTTTCATGGGGCTAGTTTTCTCATCATTATTGAATGTTTCATCTTGAAATCCACCTCATTTTCATATACTTGTATCAAATTATTTAAGGGGTTTCCTGATTTAAGATACATAGATTTTTCCTCATGAAGTTCTTTTCATTTAGAAACCAAATTTTGTATTATGATATTCTTGTATCATGTCTTATTATACAAATTTCATCATGAAAATTTTTATCTCTCCTATGAGATCATTCTAATTCACATTTACATTTTTCTTCTTCTTTTCAAATAGTTTTAATTTCTTCTAATATATGTAATTATGGTCAAAGTATGAAATAAAAGCATCTCTTAGAATATATTTTGTATAACCATCCCATTTCTCTTCTTTTAAGTACCTATAATGTCTATTCATCTATTAACCTTATAAGTATATATGTATATTAATAGAAAATTTAATTTTCTTGCATTTTCTAAGATGTGATTATGTTTTCTATTTTTTCCTACAGTTATTAGATAAAATCGGCGGCCAATGCAGGGGGAGGGGGCTGGGTTAATTCAAGGGGAAGGGGGGATGATGCAAGGGGAGTGGGTATTGGTGCTAGGGGGAAGCCGGTACTGGGGGTGTGTGGTGTGGGGGGTCTTGTGGTTGGGGTGTGGTGGGGGGTAGGTGGTTTGGGGGCTGGTGTTGGGGGGAGGGGGCTAATGCAGGGCTGGTGGGGGTGGGTGGGATGGTGGTTGGTGGGTGGGGCCAGGAGGGGGGTGGTTTGTGGGGTGGGGGGGTTGTCATTCATATACAATATTATTTTTCCCACATGATTCTACTCATGTATTAATGTGAGATTGATTCAATTTGATGGGGTGTTGGTGGGGTTATAATCATTGAATGGTTCATGTAGAGTGAAATTCTATATCATTGTGGCTTAGTTTTATATTTGATATAATCACGCTGATGGATTTTATGTGTAAAATATCAATATTTTATTCTTGTGTATTAGTAGAATTGACCCTCTAAGAGTTCATGAATTTTATAATAGGATAATAAATTTCTCTAGTTGTCTTGGTAGATAGATTATAGGAGAATTATAATCATTTATCAAACAATATAATCCTTAAAGTATTGCATCTTGATTCATGTATGATGCACACAATTTCTGCATGTTATTTTAAATATATATTTTTTCATATATCTAACCATACTAATTAGTTTTATTGTATCTTTTAATTCATACCCGGTGCATGCCAGTATTGGAACATCATGTTACAATAGTGGAGTTATAAAATTCAGGAGTCTAGTTATCTATAATAGATTGAACCCCCAAGGCATGAACTTGGACATAATAGTTCACTCATTTACATTAAAAATTGTTCGTCGTCATCTATTATATTATTTCCTTTCTCACTAATATTTTTCCTTCAAATTCAATTTTTAGGTTCAATTAATGATGATTCATCGGATCACTGTCATTTTGTGGAAGACTCCTGTGACCCATTTCAGTTTTTTGTAGAAATAGTCACCTAAGGAGTAGTTTGGGCCGATTTGGGTCGCCGCTAATGGTTTAAGGTGATTTTTTCCTACATTATTAGATTCTTTCATGTTTATAATTGGGGGGGGTTTGTAATTTTAGAGAACTTGTTAATTTTATTATAGCATGTTGATCATCCTTGAGGCGGTTTCGACTCACCAGATTCAAAGGCGGCTCACCGCGTATGCATAGGTAAGCATGTATATAATATGTTCTCCAACTATATTTATATCCTCCCATGGTAGTACAATTACATATATGGGGATAGATTTGATTATGTGTAAATATGGAAAATTAGAGTTTTTTCTAATAAATGGTTCGAGCACTGAGTGTGGCTTGACCTCTTTGAGGTAGGGTCCACCTCTAAGCCTCTTTAATATAAGAATGTCTTAAATTGCCTTTATCAACCTTCTTTGTTTTTCTTGCCTATATTAAATTGAAATTTTTGATCAAGTGTTAGTTGAGATAAATGTGTCATTTGAAAAACAAGTAATGGTTTTGCAATAACACCCCTCTAACAGAGGTGCACTATCTGCGAAAACACACATTGGTAGTTTATGATTATATAGTTTGCTTGACATTATTGCATTGGCATTTTTCTTATACTTGATGTCATTGTTAGTCATAGTGAACAAATCATACTTGACCATTTTTTTATCCTTAAAGGGGGTTTCCCTCTTTTTATTAAAATGGTTGTTTGAACAAAAACACCCTTTAAGTGTTGTTATACTTTTAAGATGGAATTTCCCAAGTAGGCAAGTGCTTTAATGACCAAGTCACCACTAATTGACCCTATTTTACCGTATAAATGGAATTTCCATGTTTTAATGAATTGAATTAGTTAAATGGAAATGAACACAGTCAACTTGGTACATGAGACGTAATGCCTCATGTAGTGAATTATGTAATGGTATCCCTCTTTTATAACGTTTAATCAGATGGTATGAAATATATAGTGACCTATTCATGGTGACTTGAACTCCACTTTTAAAATGTCTTAAGGGAAAGTGGTAAATTTCCAATCATAACCAAACACCTCCTAAGTGTTTCAATTGAATTGGTTGTTAGCAAAATAAATAGTTTTATTAATTATCATGTTATTTAGTATTGGAATGTACATATCAATCAGAACATTATTTCTTCATTTTGGTTAATGGATTCATGTATCATTTATCATGTACAGTTGACACACTGATCACACACACACACACACATATATATATATTAAGTCTTTATATATAATTTTTTCCACTATTTTCGTATTTGTGGTTTCTTATAATGAGGTCGGTTGTATCCACCACCGTTGATGATAGTGAGTTTAACATTGGATTTGGTTATTGTTTATTCCGTTTTTAATCATTGGCCAAATTTTAATGAGGGAATTTTTGATTTTTGGGTTACTTATATTTTTGAAGTGTGTTTTGGATTTCATTGAGGAGGATTCATGTCTCCATTGATGAAATCTTGCTTGTGTATTCATAAGAAGCCACATACATATATAAGTTACCCCTTTATATATATTCACTCTTGGTAGTATGAATATATCTATTGGGTGTAGGTGTTCTTATATATAGATATAAAAAATGCATACCCGTGTAAGTGTAAATGTGTATACTCAAGTATAACCATATATGTAAGGACCACCTTGTGCATATTTGGCCAGGAAATTATGTACATAAGGGCTAGGTATCCTTATATATATTTGGAGACACATATGTGTGCAAGAGGAAAATGGGAAGATTCGAGTTGTTGTGGTCAAAACCAACGCACCCAGAGGTTGAGGTAGCTTCCCTTTGCCAAAACCTTTAATTTGAATTCTATACATTCTTCATTGTTTTAAAAAGGTTATTCCATAATTGATTTTTTGTTTTAAAAAATGTTTTTCTGATAACCACTAGCTTTTTCAGGGAAGAATATGAATATAGAACTTGAGCTTATTTATTGATCGTTATCAATGAGTTTAAAAAATTAATGTAGTTTATAGAAACTAGAACAAGAGATCTAAGAACCATACATTTATAATCATTAGATATATTCATTTCTCATTCAACTTCCCATCAAATTCATCATAAAAGACAAAAACATAATTTTATGGATCTATTAGTTTCAATACCAAGCTTCCTGACTTCTTCTTTAGTATCATGAAACTCACCCATGATATTCAGGTTGAAATATTTCATATGGAATGGTGTGAACATATCACACTATCAGAACTAAATTTGTAAGGATACATAATTCAGTTTTGAGAGAAATTGATCAACACTAATACAAAAAACTCAAACAACTAAAGGTTCTGACATGGAAGTTATATAGGGTTCCATTCTTTGGTTGAACTCAAACTAGATTAATAAAACACTTCATAAAGTGTGTAGGGTTACCTTAATTTCAGTCCTAAATGACTTAACCTCATCAAGAGCATCTTGATACAAGTCTAATTTCACCATTGAAATATTTGGGAACATATAACTTGGAGATACAACCATAACACCAATATCATTGAACTCATACATGATAGTATAAACATCCATCAAATATCTAACTAGTCCATTCACATACTTATGCTCTTTGAAACTTACTTCATAAAAAAAATTTATAAGATCAAATGATTGTAGATTCTTTAACAACTTTTTTTTGTAGTTATTAACCCAAACAACTTGTCAGAATCAACCTTGGGAATATAGGACTTCTTATGTTCTCTAATCCCATCAATAATATATTTTATATATGGTTTCTTATAATTATAATCTCCTCAAATACTATCAATATCATTTAGAATATTAGAGAAAAAATATAAGATTTTATAACTTTCTGAGACCTTACTAGTAGAGGGTGATTCCCCATGCACAATAAGAGGTGGTGATAGTATAGGTGGTGTATGAGAGTACTAAACAGTTTCCATAACCACATCATTAGTTTGATATTCTTCATCTAGTGATCCATGGATAATTTGATCCATTGAGTGATTCTCCACCTCTAATTTATATCTTCCTTATTTGGTTTAAACACTATGAATAGTCACAAATGGCCTTTCTTCAGGAATAAGATTAGTTGTCTCAATAATTGTATCTTCATGTCGAACTCCATCAGGGAGTGTGTGGGTGGGAAATGGGTGGGTGTGTATGTGGGGGTTAGGGCTGTGTTTTGGGGTCAGTGAGTGTGCTGAGGGTAGGGGAGGGGGTGTGCAGGTGGGGACAGGGGGTAGGGGGAGGGGGTGTGCAGGTGGGGGCAGGGGCAGGGGGTGTGCTGGGGGAAGGGGGGATGAAAGTGGGTTGGTATGGGGAAGGGGGTTTTCTAGGGGAAGAGATAAGGGGGTGGGAATGGATACATTAGACATAAAACCCTTATTGGGTCATCTAGGTTGATAAACAAAAAATTAACCCCTTAACACCATTGCCTTCAGTTTCCCAAACCAATCCTAATATAAAAAAACTCTAAAATGCATTCCTAGGACTCAGACTACATTGATATCATTCTAAAATGACCCAAAACACTAGAACCTCACTTGGGTAGCTGATGAGTTGAGTGTTCCACCATAAGACTTCCTCTCATTTCTGTAGAAACGTTGTTTTTTTGTTGTAGTGTTTTTGAATATGCATGAGACCTATTTTTTTCTGAAATGCATAGGCTATTGTCAGGGGGTGTCTAGGAGGAAGGGGTAGGGAAAGCGAGATGGAATAGGGTGTGCAGGGGGGAGGGGAAGGGGTGTCAAGGTATTGGTGGGGCAGGTGGGGTGTCAAAGAGGGAGAGTAGGGTGTATCTAGTGTCCAGGGGGAGGGGTGTCCCGAAGGGAGGGGTATATGTTGGCTGGGGGTATCCAGTGTCTAGGAGGGAGGGTTTTGTAGGGTGGATGGGGTTTCCCAGGGGGAGCAGTGTCTAGGAGTGAGGGGTCTGCGGGAGTGGGGATATTGTCCAAGAGGGGGTCTTTTCATGGGGATGGGGGCTGCAAGGGGGATTTATTGGGGGGGGGGGTTGCTATCTAGGGGGAGGGGGATATATAGAGGGGAAAAAGGGTGTGATGTTAGAGTTGGGGAGGGGTGTATAAGAGGAAGGGTGGGGTTTCCAGGAGGGAGGGTGGGAGTGTTCAGTGTCTAGGGGGTAGGGGGTCTAGGAGTGATGGGGTTTATGTAGGGTGGGGTGTCTATGAGGGAGGGGTGTCTAGGAGTGAGGGTTCAATAAGAGGAGGGGGTTTCTAGGGGGAAGGGGTCTACAAGATGGGGGTTTTCTAGGAGGGGGGTTGTCCCAGGGTGATTTTTAAGAGGGAGGGAGATATCTAGGGGAGGCTTTGCAGGGGGAGTGGGCTGCAGTGGGAGGGAGGGGTGGGGGGTGTAGGTCGCGAGGGGGTGTCCTGGAGGGAGGGTGGGGTGTCCAAGAGGGAGGGTGGGTGGTGTCCAGTGTCTAGGGGGTGGGGTATATAGTGGGAAGGTGGTGTCCAGGGGGGAGGGGTCTATAGGAGGCGGTGTCCATGAGGGGGGATTTGTAGTGGTGGGAGGGGGGTTGTCTGAGGGGATTTGTAGGGGGAGTCTTTATAGGGGAGGATTTGTAGGGGGAGGGGTTGGAGGATAGATGTGGGGAGGGGTGTACCATAAGGACGGTGGGGTGTCCTAGAGGGAGGGTGGGGGTGTCCAGTGTCCAGGGGGAGGGGTTTCTAGCAGGGAGGGGGTTTATGTAGGGTGGGGGTGTCCAATGTCCATGAGGGAGGGGGTGTTTAGGAGGGAGGGGTCTGCAGGGGGTGGGATGTCCAGGAAGGAGGTTTCTATCGGAGGGGGAGGGGTTGTCTAGAAGGGGGGCTTTGTAGGGGGGAAGGGGGTTGCAGGGAGGCTCTCCAGGGGGGATTTCCAAGGGGGATGAGCTTTTCCAGGGGAGGCTTTCTAGGGGGAGGGGATGCAGGGGTGGGATACTACAGGGGGGCTGTTGTTTTTGGGAGGGGTGGGATATTGCAGGGGTGGGGTCTATTTTTTGGGGGGGGGTGTTGTCAAGGAAGGGGGTTCTCCAGGGGGAGGGAGGGGAATTTTTTTGGGGGAGGGGATTATCCAAAAGGTGGATATCCAGAGGGCTTGGTAGGGGGAGGGAGCTACCCAAGGAGAGAATTTTCAGGGGAGGGGGCTGCAGGGGGTTGGATACTGCAAGTGATTGGAGGACTATCCAGGGGGGCTTTGCGAGGGGGGGCTACCGGGGGGTGGACTACTGCAAGGGGAGTGGGGGGGATGTGTAGGGGTTGGGGGCTATTTTTTATGGATTTTCAGACCTTATAGCCATGGTTTTTAAACATGGATATATGATTAATGACATAATTAGAAACCATGGAAATAATGTGTGTTCGTCTTCTAGTATAGACACGGTTCTAAACAATGGATATATAACAATAGACACACCAAACAAAGCCACAGTTTTAGGGCTTATAGACACAGTTTTAAACTGTGGATATAGCCAGAATTTCCAGTAGTGTGGATCAGGCATCACATTCCAACCTCCCATTACATAGTAGATCATATATTATATATCTACCTCCCATAAAAATCCCAAGAGATATTAAATTTTACCCAATTCATTAGAGATATATATAATTATAGTCCCACCCATCACATAAGGATAATCCATATTCATGTGTCCCATAAAAATTATTCATATTTCACATCATGAATAACCCTTGCAACACTTAAAAATTATATCACATAAAATAAATAGAGGATTTATATTGATTGATACCAAAAAAATCAATCGCAAAAAATTGTTATTTCATTAGGTAATTTATAGGGTATTTCCTAAAACAAAACTACAAAGGATATGGATCATTAAGAGATAAATTGTAAAATGTAACCAAAATATTTAAAATTGTTTTCATATAATATACTTAACATTATAAAAAATATGAAGTTATAAGTCACATTAAAAAATTATTTTCAATAAAAACATGAGATATCTTTGAAACATAACTAAAAAATAAATACCAAAAAAATACATCCTTGAAAAAAAACATATAAAATGTGTAGTGGAAGATAAAATATATTATTTTTAAAGAAAACACCCTTTCAATATTTTAAAATAACATTATTACAATTATCATCATAAGAAAGAAAATAAAAAATTATTTAGAAACTTTTTCTGGATAAATAAAAAAATAACATGAGATTATTTCGGTTTCAAAAAAAATAAAGGAAAACCCTTTTTGAAATAAATAGAATAGACATCGAAGATAAACTGCTTTCTTGGGAGGGATGGAAATAATTCTTAACAACATTATACTTTTACGAGAATGAAATTCAAAAATGATTAAGCTATTAATCAGAAATTTTATTTTACCAATATTAAAATAGAATGTTAAATATTGTAAAGTATAATGGTTGAAGAAAGAAAACAGTTTTGAAATAAGTTCAAGAATAAAACATATAACTCAATCAAAGGGTGCTGAGTTATAAAAACAAAAAAACATTGGTCACTTATAAATAAAGATCCTTTGAATGAAAAAAAGATAGATCTTACGATCCATTAAATTTCATGATACATATTATATAAATACATACATGGGTATTATATACATCTAATAAAATAAATTAAATGATGAATATTGAATTTGTCTCAAAGAAAGAAAATTGTGATGATAAAAAACCTTATAAATTTTGTAATTATTTATTAAAATTACATTCAAATAAATAACAAGATATGGTTATATAAATAACATGAATTATATGAAATAATATTTAAAAATACATATATTGGGTATTAATTATTCCTTAAAATGGAGAACAAGGTGCCCATTATAAAACATGTGATAATAAACTGAAATTAAAATGAAGAAATGAAGAAACTCATACCTTTACTCTCAAATTCTTGGAAATAACATCAATTATGGTGATCCAAATATTACATATCATCGTTTGAATATTCATTACGTATAATTATTATCCATATAATAACCATAATGTTCTTTTTTTTTTCTAAACATGGATATATAAATAATTTGTATATAAAATATATACATAATCTTCTACTAATTGCTACATAACTAGAACCCTTATTAGGCATTTCATATATAAAACATTTATTCATATATTGTGAAAAATGAAATGTATAAAATAGTTATCTTAGATTATCATTAATTTTAAACAAGGAATATATCAATGATCAATTAATATTCACATTAGAAAAAGGTTCTGAGAACATGATTATAGAATTTCAAAACCCATAACCATTAATTCATAGAATATAATCATGATTCATGGAATAAACCATGGTTGTTCATAAGTCATGAATTATACAGGTATAAAATAAAATGATCCACTATATCATATCATTTTCATAAGATCACATCATAAAATTGTTTCATAAAGAGTGTCATAATTATAATCCTAGAGATCATATGTGAAGGCTACCCACCAAGACATTCATCACATGTCAAGCTTTGGATAACCACGTATATACCTACATAGATCTTGGGATAATATCATATGTTATCCCTTTTTTTCTTGGTATAATCTCTATTGTTTACTCCTTTGGTTTAGGGATAACCAATTGTGTTCTATCCTTCAGTCCCATGATAACCTTCTGTTTAATATCTTTTGGGATTGGTATGACCTAATGTGTACCCCTTTAGATCATAAAACATTAATATTTACCCAAAAAATTAGATATATATATATATATAATTCAAGGATAACTTTTTATATAATCATAATCCATTCATATCTATTCCTTACAATCATAAAACATTCACCATAACGTTACAACACTACCCATGGAAAATAAACCGGTTTTGTAAACATCTTAGCATCATAATAAAAAACCATCCAAAGAAATAATAATTATATTTTCATAGGATCATATCCCCAATAAATAATAATTAACATCATACGATGTTGTCAAATATTAAAAATTCCATTATAATATCATTATAATATTTCTTGAGGAAAATACCCTTTTATTTTGAAATCACTAATTTAAAATACAAAAAATTTATAAAATATTATATAAATATATTCTTTGAAAAAAATAGAAAATTATAAATTAATAATTAAATCATTGATTTTATTTTGGGTGGGAAACGTTTTTCATGTTATAATCATTCAAATAAATATTCATGTCACGACACGCCTTCACCAAAAGGAGGGAAGGGTCAGTAGATTGCCAGGCCCTTCCTTTTTTAAGTTGAAGGAGAGATAATGACCCCTGAAACCCGCCTTCAATAGGTCCCGGAGTGGTGAATAGCACCAAGGGTATAGAAATTTCTCACAAATGGAATGCATTACCCTTTTTATTTTATAGGATAGAGAGATAAGGAGAAGAAACCCCAACAACACCAAGGAAGCAAGAAAAGTAAAGCCAAAAGCAAACCATTCCCACATGCATGTTTCAAAAGTAAAAGCCACAAAGTAAAAAAGGTGACTACAAGGTAAGTACCAAAGAGGAAGAGAAAACAACAACTACAACTGCTCCAAAGGTCCGAGTTAGTAAGGTCCTGTGTGATCCCTGAAGTCCTCCTGGAAACCTGAAAGCAGTTTTATATACGTAGGGTGAGCATACAAGTACACTCAGTAGGGAAAACCAAAGACTCTCGTGCACAAGTGGAGGAATGTACTAAAGTCCCGTGAGAAAAAGAGTAAAAGAAACACCTATCAAGGTAAACTATACACCCCAGGCCTCACCAAGGCACACTCCCCAAATAATGCAAGTTAAGTAATATATATAATAAGAGCACATCGATGTTTGGGTACCCCGCGCCACTTTGACACTGGTTATTTAGACATCCTACGCATCGGACCAATCCCGCCATTCTCACCGCAGTCCCACTACCACACTCGCCCGCACAAACCTGGGCCACAACCACACGTAGTCCCACTGCCGAAATCCTGCCCGCACACAACTGGGCCACAATTGTATCACGTAACCACGCCTGCAAACACCAAGGCCAAAACAACCACCACCACGCCCGAAGACACCTGGTCTAGAAAATACACTGCCACGCCCAAAGAAACCTGGGCCTCATCCCGAAGACAGATGGGAAACCACCTGCCGCACACACCTGGCCAACCACCACACTACCATGCCCAAAGGTTCTTGGGCTAATAATGGACTTCAGGGCACCATAGCCTGCCCGAAGATACTTGGGCTATCCGGGAAAGGGAGCAGAAAAGGAGCTAATAACCAGCCACTAAGAATAGTATTGGCAAAAACACCCTCCCCCATGAAATGGGGGTGTTCGGCACTAAGTTCTCAACTTGGGTGGGGTGAGAATAAGAAACACAAAGATACAGATATATATATATATATAGGTAACAAGAAATCACCCAAAGCGAGGTTTTTCTTCAGACAACCTACAGATCACAACAATACTCAAGTCTGAGTCACGACTCATGGTAACAACCCATTTTTCCCCTTTCTTATTTCATTTTCAGTAATAATGTTTATGTTTAAGCACTACTGGGCAACTAGTAGGCATGGGTATAAGTCCAGAAAGGTAAATAGTCAAGCAACAACCGTAATGCCCATACTCGGTTCTCAACAACAGAGGATTCCACCCCAATTTGTGATATAAACAAGTAACCACCCGGATTTGAAACTCACAACCACCGAATCCATACCAACAGGAGATCCCATCCCCCAAATTCACACAACCACTGAGAGTATAAAAGAACAGGGGATCCCATCCCCTCCCACATCCCCAGCAATCGACTCGTAAAAGAAAACCACCAAAACACTGCCACCAACACTAAGCAAGTCCAAGCCTGTATTTTCATATTTAAACGACTTAACACACTCCATGATTTCAATTTTCGTGTGTTTTAACCAGGGGTTATCACAAAAGGAAATATCCTGGTGACTCAATTTATTTGGCCGGATATACGTGATTAACCGATTACTTTTCACAGCAGAAGTTTACAACCACAACAAGATATTTAAAACATCAATAGGGGTTCATTAGTGCACAAACAACGACCACCAACGGCCTTGATTTTTAGAAGGCATAAGCCAGCACAACTCAACAAGATGGTCATAAAAGAAACAACATAAAAAATATAAGACAGTATCAACGATCACAGCCCCCCTCCTTTCATTATAGAATTGGTTCATTATCTTTAATTAGGTCTGGTTTACCCAATCCTTCAGAATAAAAAGCACGCCCACCCTGCATGATACACAAAAGAGAGAGGAAAAGGATAAATTCCCTAATTGTTGATAGATGATCGACCTTTTGGCCGGGGTGCGGAACTTTACGGATAACGATGCGGCGGTCCCGATGCACGAGAAGCTGTTTGTGAAAACCCACGATCGAGGAAAGGAGAAACCACGACTAACCCTTAGTTTATAGGAGCCGCAGACAGTTGAGGAGAAAACGTGAAACCGCGTAAGGCGCGGGGGTCGTGGGTTGACCACATGGCTCCACTCGTGGGCCGGGTGGTTTAAACCGACTCATTAATTGTTTAAGTATTTAATTAAAACTCTTATGCGCGTTACGGGTCTTTGAAACATGCTTAAACGAGTCAAATTATGGTTTAAAACCCTATTTGCGCTAAAGGGAGTGTTACTGGAAATAACCCGCTGGGTAGGCCAGAGCCACCGGTAGGCTGTAGCTACCGGTAGCCGAGCTACCGGTAGGCAGCAGCTTTCGGTAGGCTGAGCTATCGGTAGGCAGCAGCTACCAGTAGGCCGAGCTACCGGTAGGCGGCAGCTACCGGTATTCGAGCTACCGGTAGGCGGCAGCTACCGGTAGCCGAGCTACAGGTAGGCGGCAGCTACCGGTAGGCCGATCTACCGGTAGGCAGCAGCTACTGGTAGGCCGATCTACCGGTAGGCAGTAGCTACAGGTAGGCCAAGGCTACCAGTAGGCCTACACCACCGTGATTCCCAGACCAGAATACCCAAAATGAGATTTTCACAAAGTAATGAACCCCAAAAACCTGGGCCATTACATCAGATACCTCTTAAATGATTCTCATCCTTGAGAATCAAAACAAACCAGAAGGGAAGAGAGGGTCCAATCAACCACCTCGAAAGATACCTCTTAGGAGAAAACTCATGCTAACTAAAACATTTCCCTGCCAAGGACCAAGCAACATACCATGCCAAACTGCCCGGGCAAGTGGGTTGGGGAGTCTCCTTCCCCATGTCAAGATATTATCCGCTTTGGGTGGCACTGACTCGCCCGCACGAGTTTAATCGCATCCACCTTAATGTGTCTTGATCAGGGGTCAGGTTCTCCCCTCTCCCATATCCAGGGCTTTTCACACACAAACAGAGGAAAGAAACCAGCACATTTCATATCCGAACAACAAAACGTTCTATCACAATAGGTACAACAAGGAACAAAACGTAAAACAACTCTGGGTATTGGGTACGCATCTGTGCTTCCCTCTCCCACGTACTCTCCTCAAGCCCACCATGTCTCCACAACACACAAACCAAGGGGATGGTTCGTCCATGAAGAACCTTCTCCTTACGATCCTCGATCATCACTGGTCTCTCCACAAAGGTCACGTCGTCCTCGATATCCAGCTCGCCCCAATCAAGGACGTGTGAATCATCGTGCATATACCGACAGAGCTGGGACACATGAAAGACATCATGTATCCTTAGTAGCGGCGGTGGTAACGCTAGCTGATAAGCCACCTCGCCAACCCGCCGCAACACTTCGAAGGGTCCAATAAACCTAGGAGAGAGTTTGCTCCCTATACCGAACCTCCGCTGCCCACGCCGAGGGGAGACCTTCAAGAACATGTGGTCTCCAACATCAAACTCCAAGGGCCTCCTCCTAGTATCCGCATACGACTTCTGTCGGTCCTTGGCCGCTTTCATCTTTTCCCGTATGAGCTGAACCTTCTCTGTCGTTCTCTGCACCACCTCCGGGCCAAGGATTCCTGCCTCTCCTACTTCGGTCCAACACACAAGTGAACGGCATGGCCTCCCATACAGGGCTTCAAACGGGGCCATGCCAATGGTAGAGTGATAGCGATTATTGTATGTGAACTCTACCAGGGGCAGGTGTCGCACCCATGATCCTCCTGAGTCAATAACACATGCCCGTAGCATATCCTCCAAGGTCTGGATGGTGCACTCTGTTTGTCCATCTATCTGGGGATGGAATGCAGTGCTAAGGCGTAACTGGGTGCCAACCGCATGCTGCAATCCTCTCCAGACTCACGAGGTAAACCGTTCATCCCTATCTGAAACTATAGACCTCGGAACTCCATGCAACCTCACCACCTCATCCACGTACTTTCGTGCCAAAGCATCCATAGCACTCGACTCCCTGATCGCCAGAAAGTGAGCCGATTTCGTCAACCTGTCCACCACCACCCAGATGGCATCATACCCTCCTTGGGCCTTGGGTAGTCCTGTGACGAAATCCATTGAGATGTCATCCCACTTCCACTTGGGGACATCTAGGGGCTGTAGTAGGCCTCCTGGAACTCGGTGTTCAGCCTCCACTTGATGACACACTAGGCACTTGGCCACAAACTCTACCACCGCTCGCTTAACTCCGGGCCACCAAAACTGCCTCTTCAAACCCTGGTACATTTTGGAAACTCCTGGGTGTACCGCCAGGGGTGAGTTGTGGAACTCACTGAGAACCTTTCCGCGCATCGCCTCCGGGACGAACAACCTTTCCTGGAAAAGCATCTGGTTCTGACCATCCTCTGTCCATCCTTCTGGAGCATTGCCCTGATCAACTCGGTCACACATCACTTCGCACTCTAGGTCTCCCCACTGAGACTCTTCCACATGCTGAAACAGGGATGACTGCACTGTCATCTGGTATAGGCAGCCTCTGCCGCTATCCATATTCGCATCCAGGTGCAAGGCAGCCAACTCCTCCATCGCCTTCCAGGAATCCGCCGACTCTTAGACCGCATCCTTCTGCGTCCTCCTACTCAAGGAATCGGCTACCACATTTCCCTTTCCCTCAGTATAACATATCTCGAAGTCATAATCCTGGAGTAACTCCACCCATCTCTGTTTTCGCAAGTTTAAGTCCCGCTGGGAGAAGATATACCTCAAGCTTTTGTGATCCGTGAAGACCACAAAGCGTTCCCCAATGAGGTAGTGCCGCCATAACTTGAGCGCAAAAACGACCACTACAAGCTCTAGGTCGTGGGTGGAGTAATTACACTCATGGGAACATAGCTGTCTGGACCCATAAAAGATCACCCCTTGTCACTGCATCAACGCGCATCCCATGCCCTATCCTAAAGCATCACAGAATACCTCATAGGCCACCCCTTCTTTCGGTAATCTCAGCACTAGGGCACTGACCAACTTCTCCTTCAGATAGCTGAAGGCTGACTGGCATTGTTCACTCCATACGAAAGCCTGGTCCTTCTTGTTCAGAGCCATAAAAGGGGCCGCAACTCAGGATAAGTTGGGTACGAACCTCCGATAGTAACCTTCCATCCCAAGGAAACTTCGGAATTCCGCCACATTCTTGGGTGATGCCCAAGAAACAACTGCCTCAACCTTTGATTGGTCGATCTCTACCCCCTGCGCAGACACTACGTGCCCAAGGAAGTTCACTTCTAGTGTCCAGAACTTTCATTTTGACAACTTCCCATAGAGATGGTGCTGTCGGAGGACCTCCAAAACTGTCCTCGGGTGCTCTGCATGGTCCTCCTCTGATCTAGAGTAGACCAGGATGTCGTTGATGAACACAACCACGAACCGATCTAGGTACTCCCGTACGATGGAGTTCATAAGCCCCATGAACACAGCCGGGGCGTTCGTAACACTGAAGGTCATGACTACGAACTCGAAGTGTCCATACCTTCACCTGAACACTGTCTTCGGGATGTCTCTCTCTTTCACCCTCAGCTGGTGGTACCCAGACCGCAGGTCGATCTTCGAGAACCATCCTGCCCCTTTCAGCTGGTAAAAAGATCATATATCCTTGGGAGAGGGTAGCGATTCTTGATCATCACCTGATTCAACCTCCTGTTGTCTATGCATAACCTAAGACCACCATCTGCCTTCTTTGCGAACAAGACCGGAGCACCCCACGGTGACGCACTCGGATGAACATAACCCCTCTTCATCAGATCGTCAATCTGGATCTGCAACTCTCGTAGCACTGAAGGTGCCATCTGGTAAGGGACCATCGAGATTGGACGAGCGTCGGGCTGTAGGTCTATCCCGAACCCGATATCACGTCGAGGGGGTAGAGTCGTCACCTCCTCAGGAAAGATATCCATAAACTCACAGACGATCACTGGCACTTCCACCATTTCAGCATCTATTGATTCCACTGTCAGCTCGGTCAACAAGGAGAGGAGAGGTTCCTCTCTCTTGTTTCCCTTCAGACAGATCCGCTCGCCGGTGAGGGTAACACGCCGGCTGTCCAAGTCTGAGAACACCACCCTTCTTTGAAAACAGTCGATGACGACGCACACAAAAAATAGCCAGTCGATGCCCAGGTTGACATCGTATGGATGATTCTGTAGCAGAAGAAGATCCCTAACCAACTGATGTGGCCCTATCATCAGTCTACATCCCCGACAAACAAACAACAAGTCGATCTGACCTCCGACTGGGGTGCTCAACACCAGGGGAACTGGAAGTCTCTCGGCATATAGACCCAAGGCACGGGCTAGACTGGGTGCAACAAAGGAGTGCGAAGCTCCGCTATTGAACAAAGCATAAGCAAGAGTGCTAAACAGACTGATCGTACCTTGAACAACCTCTAGCCCTGCTGGAACTGCTGTCTCTGCAGTGTGAAACTGTCCACGCCCAGCTCCCTTGCACCTCGGCTATCGGCCACCTCCCCGACCATGCCAAGGTCGAGGTCCCTGTGGAGCGCCCTGAGGTTGGCCTCCTCCTACGCCTGCCCTCGGAGGAGTGAGAGCTCACTGTCCCTGCTGCTGCTGCTGGAAAGGTCTGGCTGGAAGCTGCTACTGGGGTGGGTGCTGGGGATGACTGCCACTGCAATACTGTACCCGGTCGGGGCACTGACTCCAAAGATTCCCAGGGCTCCCACAGATGAAGCACCGCGGTCCCGGGCCCGTAGGAAAAGGGTGAGGGCCGGGGGATCGAAACTGAAACTATTGTGGTCTGCTCCCTGCGGGTCGGAACCTAGAGGGTCCTAACACTGGAGGCCTGGTGCTGAAGGCCTTCCCCTTTGTTGGTCCCAGCTGGATCCCCTCTCGCGACACTCCCCCTAGAGCATGCATCCGCTCTACCACTTTGGCCTTCTTCTGACCTCCAAGTACGTCAGCAGGGTAAAGGGGGTAACAACATACTGGAGGGAGGGTCGGAGTGCCTCCTCTAAACATCTTGCCCGAGACTCCTCGTCCGGAAAGAGGTCCGGAGAAAAACGTATGAGGTCCTTGAACTTGATCCCTAGCTCCCTCACAGACATACTCCCCTACTGGAGGGAGATTAGTTCCTGCCTCTTTTCTGCCTTCATCGTCAAGGAGAGGAATTCCGCCCGGAACTCCTTCTCGAAATCCACCCAAGCCACCTCAGACTCTCTCCTCTCCCCCAGGTAAAGAATCCACCACTGACGTGACACTCCCCGCATCTGGCTAACGGCCATAGGAACCCAGTACTCGGTCGGGGCCCGAATCAGGCCGAAGGCTATAACTAGCTCCTCTAGCCAGCCTTCCGTCTTCATATTGGAGGTGTTGCCCTCATACTTCTCGAGGGCCTGTCGCTGGAAGGATCGAAGAGTCTTCTGCCACTTTTCGTCCTCTTCCTCTCGATCAGCTCTCTGCCGATCGGCCAAAGTAGCCTCTAGGGCCTTGATCGCCTGTACCACACATGGTCGCCTTCCAGGTTCCATAGGTGCAAGGTAAGCAAGGAATTCCTAAGCCCAAGTAGTGCAGAATATCGTTCTTAAAACTTCTTAAATTTTAATTTATTCTCAATTAACAAGACATCCTAAAAACAAAAGAACACAAGTCATTGTGATGCAGGTACCTTTCCTAGGATCTCTACCCTGCAATCATTGTGGCCTCACTTGGTCGTTCGGTCGGTCCAGAGTCTGTGCATCGGATCACGGGGGGCCCTAAAATCCCGTGTCCTAGCCGATCTTCCCTAGACTAATTCACGCGCCAAGGTCACCCAACATTGTTGCCTTACTATCCCATGCAATCCTCACTATGCCTAACTCCAGACTCCATCCTATCTCTCAGCCTCCCTCTGATACCATTCTGTCACGACCCACCTTCACCAAAAGGAGGGAAGGGTCAGCAGATTGCCAGGCCCTTCCTTCTTTAAGTTGAAGGAGAGATAATGACCCCCGAAACCCTCCTTCAATAGGTCTCGGAGTGGTTACTAGCACCAAGGGTATAGAAATTTCTCACAAATGGAAGGCATTACCCTTTTTATTTTATAGGATCGAGAGATAAGTAGAATAAAACCCAACAACACCAAGGCAGCAAGAAAAGTAAAGCCAAAAGCCAACCATTCCCACATGCATGTTTCAAAAGTAAAAGACACAAAGTGAAAAAGGTGACTACAAGGTAAGTACCAAAGAGGAAAAGAAAACAACAACTGCAACTGCTCCAAAGGTCCGAGCTAGTAAGGTCCTGCGTGATCCCCGAAGTCCTCCTAGAAACCTGAAAGCAGTTTTATATACGTAGGGTGAGCATACAAGTACACTCAGTAGGGAAAACCAAAGACTCTCGTGCACAAGTGGAGGAACGTACTAAAGTCCCGAGAGAAAAAGAGTAAACGAAACACCTATCAAGGTAAACTATCCACCCCAGGCCTCACCAAGGCACACTCCCCAAATAAAGCAAGTCAAGTAATATATATAATAAGAGAACATCGATGTTTGGGTACCCCGCGCCACTTTCCCACTGGTTATTGAGACATCCTACGCATCGGACCAATCCCGCCATTCTCACAGCAGTCCCACTACCACACCCGCCCGCACACACCTGGGCCAAAACCACACGCAGTACCACTGTCGAAATCCTTCCCGCACACACCTGGGCCACAACTATCTCACGTAACCATGCCTGCAAACACCTAGGCCAAAACAACAACCACCATGCCCGAAGACACCTGGGCTAGAAAATACACTTCCACGCCCGAAGACACCTGGGCCTCATCCCGAAGACACTTGGGAAACCACCTGCGGCACACACCTGGCCAGCCACCATACTACCCAGCCCGAAGGTTCTTGGGCTAATAATGGACTTCAGGCCACCACAGCCTGCCCGAAGATATTTGGGCTATCCGGGAAAGGGAGTAGAAATGGAGCTAATAACCAGCCACTAAGAATAGTGTTGGGAAAACACCCTCCCCCATGAAATGGGGGTGTTCGGCACTAAGTGCTCGACTTGGGTGGGGTGAGAATAAGAAACACAAAGCTACAGATATATATATATATATAGGTAACAAGCACTCACCCAAAGCTAGGTTTTTCTTCAGACAGCCTACAGATCACAACAACACTCAAGTACGAGTCACGACTCACGCTAACAACCCATTTGTCCCCTTTCTTATTTCACATTTAGTAATAATGTTTACGTTTAAGCACTACTAGGAAACTAGTAGGCATGGGTATAAGTCCAGGAAGGTAAAAAATCAAGCAATAACCATAACGCCCATACCCAGTTCTCAACAACAAAGGATTCCACCCCAATTTGTGATATAAACAAGTAACCACCCGAATTTAAAACTCACAACCACCGAATCCATACCAACAGGAGATCCCATCCCCCAAATTCACACAACCAATGAAAGTATAAAAGAACAGGGGATCCCATCCCCTCCCACATCCCCAACAATAAACTCTTAAAAGAAAACCACGAAAACACAGCCACCAACACTAAGCAAGGCCAAGCCTATATTTTCAGATTTAAACGACTTAACACACTCCATGATTTCAATTTTCGTGTGTTTTAACCGGGGGTTATCACAAAAGGAATGATCCTAGTGCCTCAATTTGTTTGTCCGGATATACGTGATTAACCGATTACTTTTCACAGCAGGAGTTTACAACCACAACAAGCTATTTAAAACATCAATAGGGGTTCATTAGTGCACAAACAACGACCACCAACGGCCTCTATTTTCAGAAGGCATAATCCTACACAACTCAACAAGATGGTCATAAAAGAAACAACATCAAAAATATAAGGCAACCTCAACAATCACAACCCCCCTCCTTTCCATATAGAATTGGTTCATTATCATTAATTAGGTCTGGTTTACCCAATCCTTCAGAATCAAAAGCACGCCCACCCCTCATGATACACAAAAGAGAGAGGAAAAGGAGAAATTCCCTACTTGTTGATAGATGATCGACGTTTAGGCCGAGGGTGCGGAACTTTACGGATAATGATGCGGTGGTCCCGAAGCATGAGAAGCTGTTTGTGAAAACCCACGATCGAGGAAAGGAGAAACCATGGCTAACCTTTATTTTATAAGAGCCGCGGATAGTTGAGGAGAAAACGCGAAACCGCGTAAGGCGCGGGGGTCGTGGGTTGACCACGTCCACTCGTGGGCCGGGTGGTTTAAACCGACTCATTAATTGTTTAAGTATTTAATTAAAACTCTTATGCGTGTTACGGGTCTTTAAAACATGCTTAAATGAGTCAAAATAGGGTTTAGAACCCTATTTGCGCTAAAGGGAGCATTATTGGAAATAACCCGCGGGGTAGGCCGGAGCCACCAGTAGTTGAGAGCTACCCATGGGTGACAGCTACCGGTAGGCTGTAGCTACCGGTGGCCAAGCTACCGGTAGGCAGGAGCTTCTGGTAGGCCGAGCTACCGTTAGGCAGCAGCTACTGGTAGGCCGAGCTACCGGTAGGCGGCAGCTACCGGTAGGCAGCAGCCACAGGTTGGCCGAGCCACCGGTAGACCGAGCTACCAGTAGTCCTACTACCGGTAGGCCAAGGCTACTAGTAGGCCTACACCACTGTGATTCCCATACCAAAAAACCCAAAATGATATTTTCACAAAGTATTGGAGCCCAAAAACCTGGGCCATTACAATTCTTTTCTCACCTTTGGTTAAATATACCTCGTTCAAAAAATAACAAGAGGAAAATTTATAAAACATTATGTAAGTAGTAAAAAATTTGTAAAATTTACTTTAAACTATCATTGGTGATTAATAAATACATTCTTGAAAACATTTTAAAGATATAGATGTAGAATAAAAATGATTTTTGACCACTGATAGAAACAAAGATGGTTTCTCTTAAAAACATTATTTTAGTCTATTGTGTACTTAGAGAGAGGAAAATTAAAGTAAAACATGTAATCCATTGAAATAAATATATTAGAATAAAATTTATAATGTTTGGATATAAATAACATACATTCTTATCTTAAAAAAAATTAAGAATAGACAATACCGATAAAAAAAATATTGTAACAAAAAACCCTTGTGATAATGTCGACAATAATTGTATGAGATCTGAATTACTATATAATAAATGTCAATTTATTATAATTATATACCATAATCATATTAATACTTATAATATTTTATATTATCCACTTATAACATTTCATTTCCCATTTATCAATAATTCGTTATGAAATTCATCAATTTTGGGTGTTAGCTGTTTCTCATTTTCATGAAAGTTAAATCTTAGAAGTTCCATTACTCTTAATTTGATAAAGGTTCCATCATATCCATAATTATTATCATGTAATTAGTATAATATTTAATATTTATATACTATTTTATAACTATACATATAAACCATTTAGGAGAAATTTATGACATTGCTTTGTAGAGACTATAGTTTGTATGTACGCATGAGTGCTGTTCCCATTTTTCAATGGATGGAATGAAAGAAAGGTAAATAATAATTCACAATTACAAAAATAAACTAATTTATATAATATAATATATAAAACTAAAAAATTCATCATTATAAAAATCCATGTGGTATGGTGATGGAAAATGAATTTCTTTACTTTGTGGTGCTGCTCGTCCACATATATGCATGAGTGATTCATCCATTTCACATTTGATGGGAAAAAGAGATGAATAAGTCTATTCCAATTGAATAATAAAATCTCAGTATATGGGATATATTTATGTTGTTATAATGGAATGTTTTGGATAGAATTTAAGGAGTCAGACGAAGAAATTAAATGAATGAGATCGGTTAAAATGATTACATATACATTGAGAGATCTTCGTTATATTTATTATTGTACAATATAGGTATTCTGTTATGAAGAGAAAAATTCCAATATAAAATGTATAAAGATTTTTATAAGTGGTTTCTCTATTATTTGGTCAACCTAAGTGGCTTATGGTGGCATGAATAATATAGGATAGGTTCAGTCCCATTATAGTGATGGAAAGGACAAACATGGAGTTGCCTAAACGAATTAAATATAATAAATTATATTTCACATCTAAGTGGAATAAAGTGGAAAAAATATCAAAGATATGATAATTTTAGCTTTAAATACCATAAAAATGATATTTGGACAAGTATATGTGGCATTGTATGCTTTACATTTTTGTTTAACCCCTTGTTAATAATGTTTTACTTTTACTATGTTAACAACATTTTCAATACTATAGGGTTATAAATTTGCATTTAAGGTAAAAATTATCTAAAAAATGGAAAAGTGATGTCATTATCAACTATATTTAATCCCCCATCTCCCCTTTAATTATTTTTGTCATTTTATATCATTTAAAAATATATTATTTTAAATAAAATATGATTGAAGTCATTTTAAGAACTATTTATATATATAGACTTTAATGAGATAACAAAAAGAATTTAATTAGAATATATATTATTTAAACATGACTGATATATTATTTTTATCCATAAAATAATTTTTCCACAATTATTCATTTAAATAATAGTTGACTTTATTTTTTAAAAATTATTTACATTTATTTTTCTTCTACATGAACAAGCATTGTGTCAGCATTGTGTATTCATTTTAAGTAATAATTAAATCGCAAAAAAATTAAAAATAATACCATGACAATGAATTCATTCATATTTAAAGTATAAGATTTATATTCAAACATAATAACCTTTTATCCTAATGAAAAAATATATATGTAATTAAAACAAATAGAGAAGAATTTTAGATTAATTATTTATATAAAATAACATTTTGGTCATTATCATTGAATCTAGGCACCATGTTACTATTTATTAGAATATTGTATGAGGGTGGTCAAACTAAACTCATGAAAGGCGGTTGTTATATATATTTCTAAAGAATTTTCATATTATATATCTCTTTTTTATTTCCTCATTTTCTATTACCAAGATGAAAAATACTTATCACGATTCATATTTATAATGAAAAATAAGTAGGACTATTAAAAAAATTCGAATTCAGATTCAAACTAAAGTATCCATTTTTTATTATTAAATATCTATAATTTTTAGAAATCCGTTTTTAAATAATTTTTCAAAATATAAAGAAAACTAATTTTAGAAAAATTAAATTTAAGCATAAAATCAAATTTCATATTATCTTATTCCAAGTAAAACATTTAATTTAATTTTAGAACCCTATACTGAATACATAATATAAAAAATTGATTAAAATCATTAATCAATAGACACTAACTTAATTTAAAAACATAAAAACACACTTCACGTATAAAAATAGTTTTTCAAAAAAAATTCTTTTTTACTTTCAAATTATTTTTTCAATTTATAACCAATAAATTAGTTATATAGATGTAAAAATAAATTTTTTTATAATTTATTTAGTCATATTCATACCATCAAATCCCACAACTTATAGATAACTATAAAATTAAATAATAATCATTCAATAGTATAACGTGGTTTGTTTAAACCCGCAGTTGTATATAAATAAAGATATACAATATTTTAATTTTATTTCAAATGAAATAAATATAAAATTTTGGGGTATTACATTTTACCTCCCTTAAAATTAATTTCTTACCTGAAATTAAATCACCCTATACAAAAAAATGTGTATATCTCTTCTTCATCACATCATTAGGTTCACATGTAGCTACATCCAATGGTTGATTCCTCAAGAGAACTTTAGCCGAGTGAGTAGTCATGTTTTATAACACATTATCTCTATGATGCATGATTTAAATTGGTTTTTATTCATATGAAATATTATTCACTAATTGGACCACATTTGAGTTCAATACCTGTGTTGGATCAGGTGTATACTTCCTCGGGAGAGATAGATGAAACACATCACGATCTTTAGATAGGTTCAGGTGATGTTCAATCCAAAATCCTATAGTCCCTACTTGATCAAGAATCATAAAGGTAAAAATACACCTAAGGATCATATTTCCATTATATATTAATATAATAACCTTGTTACATTTCATAAATCACATAAATGTATTATCAACAGTTTTTAATTCTAAATATCTCTAGAGAATTTCAATATAACTCTTATGTCAAACTGAAGTTTCCCTGATGCACTACTTAATGGATCTAACAATATATACCAATTCTTGAGATATCATATGTCTTAAAGGCTTTGTTCTCCAACTTCATTCAATAATTTTATAGTTCTACTCTTCTTTCTATACAAAACATCATAAAGAACCACCTGAATTCTTGAGTGAAAGCTATTATTGCAAGAAAACTAGACTACATAAAGGTGTTGATCCCAACCACATTTGAGATAAATAGAATGGGATCTCAATATATTCTTAAGTATTAGATTAATTTTCTTAGACTATCCCAATTTATAAGGATGATAAGAATTACCAAAACGCAACATTGTATCTAGATCTTTTTGAATACTTCACCAAAACTATTTGGAAAACCTCATATATCAGTCAAATACAATAGAATGTGGAAATCCATGAATCCTTAAAAATAAATTAATATATATTCTTTAAATACACTCAAGATATAAATAAAACATCAACCTGAACTAAATTGCTAAAAATTATCACGAATAAAATAAAAAAATAAATAATTAATGTATTTATTTTATTCAAATATTTAACTATAAAATACTTTTGAGGATCCAATTAATGGATCTAGTTTAATTTGATTCATCTTATATGAGAATATATTATACAATAATCACATAATCTCACTTCTGATGAACCAGGATCCTTAATTTTTTATCAAAGTAGTCACAATAATTTATAATTATTATTTTGATTTGTGTTATTCAAATTCATATTAAGGTGTGGTTCAGGTTCCAATAGTTTAGGTCGCTTATGAATTTAAGTTTGACTTGTTAGTAAAGATCCAAAGGAACCAATATTTTATTTTTTAGTAATTTAATATATTATTTTTTTCATATTATGATTCAAGTAAATAAAATAAAAAATTTTGGTTCTTTGACTAGGTCAAAGATGGATTTTTTGAAATTATGTTCCACACACACACACACAAACACACACAGATATATATATATATATATATATTTGTGTCTTTGTCTGTGTTGGGGAGGTAACATCTAGTTGGATAAACTATATGTATATTCTAAAAAACATAATTAATATTATAATATATATCCTTAAATTATTCAAAAAAAATATTTTTAGTTTGTTTAGGGGACTCAAGGGCTCTAAGTGGGGTGGGTGAAATAATTAAAAATAATTTAAAACAATTTAATAGTTTTAAAGATGAATTTTAATTGTTTTATTCACTAGAACAAAAATTCATTGTTAATGATCATGGGATTGAGTATCCATTACATAAGTAGATTTATTTATTCAATTTAGTTTAATTATTTCATTGATAAAATTTTTATTAATAATTATGGAATTAATATTGAAAATTTATACATCATACCTCCATTAAGTTGTAAAAGAACATTTATATTTACATTTAGTTATTAAATATAATTACCAATACCTAAATTACCTTCATGTTAATATGAGTAAACAATTTTAAAGATAATGAGTTCCCAATGAGGCAGTTCAAATAACAAGATGGAGTAAAATCCAAATCAAGATGAATCATGTGTGAATGGAGTATGTTGTTACTCTTCATGATTAAATCTCAAGGTGATACTCCCACAAGTTCCACAGTTAGTTTCTTATATATTGATAATATAATATCCCCCACTTATTTATGCGTGATTTTGATTAAATTTTTTTCAGACCATATGCATTTTAAAATTTTTAGAATGTTTAAGGAGTTTGAAGAGGGTAATGAATTAGCTTCAAGGAATACTATTGGGGGGTAAAAGTATAAATTGAAGTATATTACCCACCAAAATCAAGGTAGGAGTCCACAAAATTATTTGTGTCCAATAAAGGGGTTAATGTTTCTAGCCATATGGTACTGGTGGAGGTATATTAGAAACTTTGTAGACTGCTAATATTTTATTGGGTTTCCATTTAAGTTCTATTAAGAACCTATATCCCCCATTAAAGGGATTATTTTGGTAATAATAGGGATGGGTTTTATGTTAAAATAATTTCCCCCTCTTTTTACTACAATGCATCTCTGAGTTCCGCTCCTCTTTAGTGACTCCTTCTATTAGGATCGGTTTCTAACTAATTTTATCTCTAAACCACAATTCTTATATTACAGTCAATCACTATATGTTACTCTATGGGTTCGTATACCACTAATATTAGTTTTTCCCAATTCTGTATACACTCAATATAAAATCAATAAATTTGCGGTTTTATTTAGATTGTAAATTTCAACCTATTATGTATGATTATTCTAATGATATTTAACAAGCAATCATACATTATCCTTATGTATGTTGTACCTTTATATGCAACCCATTTTATATAAGTTTCATTTTTTATATGATATATTGGTGTAAATTAGTGATTTTGTACTAACAAGAATGTAACTAAATTAGTTTATATATAATGATATGTGATGAGTTTGGAACATATATCCTATTATAATTCCAACAATCGATGTTCAGTTAGTGGATGGGAGTAGATATCCATGTCACGTAGAGAATGGGGAAAGTTTGAAAGGAAATAAATCCTCAAGGTGTGTCCATGATTAGGACATTATTTTGGGAGCTAAATGATATGACCATGGGAGTTATTTTATGATATAAACCAATATTATTGGCTATGTTTGTGGTGAATTATCCTTAGTTTGGGACTTTCTTACATTTAGTGGCCACTTTAAGATGGCCCCTATGAAATGTGAGTTTTTTTCACCACTGTACATGATGATAGAGTGATATCTCAATTTACTGTTGTCAATAATATTGTGTTACGAGTCATACAATTTATTTATTATTTTTATGATATGTCATTCAAACTTTATTTTTGTATATAAGTATTATGTCATTAACCTTATTAGTCATATCTATAATAAATCATCCACCCATGTTATGAGGATTTTGATGCGTCATTCGCCTAGGCTTTATATGTTAGGTGACAACTCATTCACCGTATAGATTATGATGGTGTACTTAGTTTTGATGTATTTTGGTGATGTATCATTTTCCTTATGATTTATCTAGGGGGATATCAGGTTCACCATATAAAATGTATTGGTAATATCATTCACTATATTTATCCATTGGTAACATATCATTCCCCTTTATTATGTTCTTGGTTGTATCTTTTACACACTTATTGGTGAGTAGAGTGATGTATCATCCACCTTGAATAGTTATGTTTGTCATAAATCATTCTCTTGATGGATTAAGTTGGTGATATATTACTCAACTTATGTGTGATTTGATGATATACCATTCACTATGGCATGTGCATTGGTTATACATAATTCACCCTTGGGTACTATGATTGTGAAACATCATTCATAATTATATAATTATATTATTATGGATCATTCACCTTGAGTATTAATATAGTGGTGAATCCTTCACCCTTATCTATTGAGTGTGGTGATACATTGTTCACCTAAGATATAGTTCGGTCATATATTATTCTATTATATCCTAGTGAATCCACATTCACTTCAGACTATTAGAATGATGATGAATCATTCTATATGGATATTAATATGGTGATAGATCATTTAAGCTCATTTTTTATCAAAATAAGGGGGTATTATCCTATCTTGGTGTTATCTGAAAAAGACATGCTAATTTATTTTGTAGGTAGTGGTTAATTTATTGACATGCAAACTGTATTATTTAAGTTTTTTTTTATTATATCATATTGTACATGTTCCCATATATTTATAGATTTATTTAAGACACTATTTTAGGTTTCCTATAAATTATTATCTCTCACACTCAACATGTATACATTTTTGTATGTGTAGACTTCATATTATCATATATAGGTTAGGTAAAGGGATATATAGTTGATGGTTCAATGGGGTGAATGTATGGAGTGGGAGATAGCACCTGGTAGAGCCTCAATCCCAACGTTTTCAAATGTGTCCATTATTTTAGATATTTTAAAGATGTTTCGTATATGATCGACCGAAGAGGAAAAATACATTTTAATATAGGCCTTATATGTAATTATATTAAATCATGTATTTTATAGAATGTTATTTGTATTTATATATGTTTAAATTCGTGTTGTAATACCCATATTATGTTTTTCATTATTCAATATTGTCATGATTATTTCCATTACTATTATTTTTTATCTTATAGAGGGTATAATATCTCCTTGATGTCGATATACCCTAAATACTAGTTAATATCCTATAGAGCATGGGATGGATCACATGAGGTAAAAAGTGTTGGTTGTAAAAACTGCATTTAGTTCACCAAATCTAGTTTTTTGTATTTTTTTCACCAAAAATTGGATCAATGTGGTGTTCATAGAGTGGTATCTTACCCTCACTAGAGGCATTAGAATAATAAAAAGTATATATATTCCTATATAATGATGGGGCCCATAAATTTATTGACCAATGGTTTACCAGTTTTGTATACCATCAGAGGTGGTCATGTTGGATTGACCATTATTTTTTAGAATCATACATCATTTGTTTTATAATTTATACTTATATATATATGTATTTGGGACCTAATTGATATTTTTTATGAGTCATAAAATCAATTTCTGAGTGATATGAACAATAAGAAAGAAACAAATTATTATTTTTGAATATTAATTGTACATTGTAATCTATTTTTCAATTATGGTATCCTTTAATTATAATGTAAAACATTGTAGTAGTTTTTTTGAGCAAGTATGACTCATATTATAAAGAAAAATAATCCCTTATGTTATTTCCTTGATTTATGTTCTTTTTTGGTTATGTTTATTCCTCTTTTAATTCACATGAGAATGTGAGTTTTCATTATTTTTTTATGAAGATCATCTTTGTTTGGTGGGTATCGTACATAGACTTACTACTTCCTATACAATTTTTTTTATGGATTTTCTAGATGTCTTTTTTCCATAGCACTAAATCATGTTGACCTTTGACCTGAACATTTTTTGTGGATCATAGATCCTAGTTCCAAGGATCATATAGACTCCTCACATTCCAAAAGGTGTTATCAGATTGCTTGATTTTGTGATTTATAATCATACTCGAAGGAAGATCATGTTTCACTCACTATTTACCTTTGAAATTATTTAATTTTTAGTGGGAGTTCAATTTTATTAGAAGTAATGAATTTATAATAACATAGGGTATAGATAAAAATTTTATGGAATAAATTTTGGATTCAGGATAATGTAGATGTAGAATCATCTTATTCATAAGAGACTATATTCTCTACTTATTGGCGTATGTACAGAGAAAATGGATAAGGAACAATTGGAATGGTTGGACATGATGGTACTACTGTAAGTTAGGATATCACTGTTATGAAATATAAAATTTAACATTATCAAAAGGAAAACCGTTATAAATGTGATTAAGGTTCAAAAATATATATACGAGAATCCAATGGAACATAATAAATTGTTCACACTTCAGTGGTTGTTAAACTTAAGTCTATAAAACGTAAGACCCATGGTATATCATGTTAATAGCTTAAATATAACATGTAGGCATCTCGAATCGATGAAGGAAACATTCATAGATGATGTATCAACTCAAATTATATTATCTTCACTTCTGGATTGTTGGTATGGAATAGAAACTACTATTAGCGTAATATCTCATCTTTTCATAGTATATATATTGTTGTGTTTTGGTAAAAAATCTTGGGTTTGGTTATCTTTTTTTAGCCATGATCTAGTTGTACTAAGCGTTATAGAGATATCATAGGAAGAGGGGGAAATATTTGGCTACATCATACATTTACATTGTGAATTCCCTATTTGCGATGTAAATTCATTGGGATGGCCTTGTAAAGAAAATTAATTACCTTAACTAATCCTTCAAGCCCTAAATGATAAAAAAACATTTTAAATTACAAATTTATATCCCAAATTCTATTTATTTTTGGTTGGAAATTCTATGTGATTTTTTTATGTATGAGATAAGGGATGGATTCAAGATTTAAATCCCCTATTTATGTCATGAATTAGTTATAATCAACTAGTTTTTAACCCTCCAAGGGTTTTTGTGATGAATTATCATAATTTTATCTTTCACTCAATTTCTCAAATTTAAAACCTTCTAGCAGTGAAATATGAAACTTCCCTTAGGAAATATAATCCCATTTCAATGGATCATCTTGTTCTTGATTATAATTTGAAGGTAAACCTTTTTCTTTATCCTCCCCCACATCTCATTGGTTATTTCCCATGTTGAAAAATCTATATTGGGATGGTCTAAATTGATAAATTCAATGTTAATATATTTTAATTTCTATCATTTAAGGGAAAAAAGAAGGAACAAAACCTTACATTGGGCATGGATATTTTTCACCATCTACTATACTTTTGAGGTGGGTGGTCTAGGACAACTCCCTAATCATATATTTATTCTCTGTAGAATGTGAAATAATTTTTATTGCACCATCACCCATGAATTTGACCTAAGTAAAGTGACAACTCATAATTTAATGTTTTTTATATTCTTATACCTCACATTTGATCATTTCGAGTCCTTTGGTGTTAACACCTAACTTGTGGACGCCTATGAGGAGTAAAAAAAGTAAAGACCCATAACCCAGTAGCTTAGGTTCATTGGTTTCTTTGTTACATTGGATATAGATATAAGAGATCACGTCCCAAAAAACCGTATAGTTTAGTAGTCATGGAAAAATAGATAAATAATTTAATTTCACATTACATTTGAAAAAATAAAAAATAAAATATTATTCTCTTAGAAAACATCACTTTTCCCTTTAGTATATCCCTCTATATAAATGAGAATACACTTACTGGCATCCTTGGGAAATGAAACATAAAAAATGGGTGGGATCTATTACTCAGTAAGGGTATCCATAAAAAAAGACATCATTTAAAAATAAGGCATAATCAATATAGCAAGGTAAATAACCCAAACACGTTAAAATTAATAAATAACATAATTATGGATAATGATATAGTAGGAATAAATTTTGATCAAAATAATTCCATAAAAATAAACAAACGAACACAAAACGTAACCATTGATTTTATAAATAATAAAATAATCACATGGAAATTAATAAAAAATACCATAAAGAGGGAAAGCGTAATGATATAAATAATAATCATATTTTCAAGGCCTCATAAAAATGAATCTTAAATAAATTGTAAATCCCTCCTCTGAATACCCTAAGTAGATTTCCTCATGATACCTATCGATTCCTTGAGGGACTATAGCATGCCCCATATTATACATAATCACTCCAATAATCTTCTCATGTGAATAGGGAGAAACATAATAAACATAAAGATTCATATTGAAAACCTATCATATGAAATGTTTAAAATTTCTCCATAAAATACTTATATTCAACATAAAAAATCATATTGGAAAACTAGAATTCGAATGTTAATACTTTCCACAGTAAATAAACATAATCATAAAACATTGAGAGTACTATATTGACTTTTAATAAAATAGTAAATACCCATGAAAATGGTCATAAACCATCTAATGAAATAAGAATCATGGTATCATTACAACATATTCCCAATCAATCAAAAAGTAATATGAGGTTTGTTTCCATTTAGGAATAAATAGTCCATTAAAACATTCTTTTGCAAAATATCATTTTTAGTTTGAAAATCACATTTTAAAAAAAGATCCAAAATATTATAAAAAACATTTTTATTAAAAAATAAACTTTTAAAAATGTAATTTAAGCTTCAAAATAATTAATGTAAAAGACATCATCAAATTCCATTCATGTTGAGTACGTTAAAAAATATTCCTTTAACATTTTGGGTAAAAAATGAAAAAAGTGACTCATTCGGAAAATGATAGTAATAGTCCATTTAATATGTTTTTAAAAAATGAAAAAAGAATTAAAAATGACTTTAAACAATAATATTATAATATAAAATACATTTTTAAAATAATTTTTAGAAAAAATTAGACATAAAAGAGAAATGATTTTCGACCAAAAAGAAAAATATAGATAGCTTTTCTTAAAAGCATTTTATAAATCAACCAAAGAGAGGAAAATGTTAATATTACATGAAAAGTTCATGAATAACCATAATAGAATAAAATATATTGGGTTTAATATAGATATATCGAAAAATTCCCCCATGTAATGTTTAATCATAAACAATCTCGAATATTGATGAGAATGTAAAATAAACGCTTACACTATGGTAACTCTTGAATCATTAGATCCATTATAGAAATAACATGAAATGAAACTTTATATTTCTGGAAAATAAATATATTCATGATCAAAAATTAAAATGGGTAGTATATATGACTCACAAAATAATTAATTGGTGAATAAGGCATATTCCTCATGTAAGTAAAAGTGAGACGAAAAACACATACCTCAAGAATGATTGAATTCATATATGTATGTACCTAATATAAAATTAAGATATATTTGTTATAAATAAATTTAATATGTTTAATCATATATTTCATACCATATATTATTTATATATATTCTTTTATGGCCTATTTATTAATATCCCATTGTTAAAATCTTTAATTCGGGTGACAATTGTTTTATTTTTCATGTATGTTTTTTTTGGTAATTTTAGTATTTTTATCTGATCATGGTTCAATAATTTAAAAAAATTTAAACATGATACAAATATAATATATAATAATTTTATTATTATTTATAATATTATATAAATGTTAGATATTAGAAAATGAGTTATTCCTTTCATGGAGATGGTAGGTCGTACGTACACATAAACGTTGTTTCAATTTTTTAACAGATAGGACGTAAGAATGGTAAATAATATTTCACATTTTAAAACACATTATAATATAAAATATTTCATATATATTCATTAGATATTTCATTATTACTATCCATTTAAAAATGAAAGAAAAACATTTCACATCTCTATTTGGAGGTGGTAGTCCACACACATCCACGAGTGATGTTATTATTTTCCAATGGACTCGATGGTAAGAAGGTATGTGGGATATTATAATTATAAAAGTATTATAATGTTATAAATATCATATAAATATTTTAAATCAACTATTATATTCATCCATGAGAGGTGGTGATGGAAAACATTTAGATCCTTTCATGGGGTTGTAGCCCACCGTACACATTACGAATGGTTTCATTTAATATTTGATGAAAGATGATATATATATTGGTTATGTCATTAACATAATAACATATATATATATATAATAGTTTTTATATCATTTTTTCATATTTATATATTATTTTTTGGTTTTATAATAATATGAAAAATGTAAACTCGTGGTTATGAAGTTTACCTCTTGATTGGAAAATTTCAATAGGTTTATACCTAAAGACATCCTAGATCAGATTTATGATCAGACCAAGGACTCTAGGATGTGTGGAGGTATGTAAGGAATATATTTTTAATGATATATTCTGAACCGAAAAATATTTATCAGGAAGAGGAGAGGTTAGGTTGTGGACATTTATATGTCGAGGAGAGGACACACTTGAAATTTTTTAGAAGAAAAAGTGATACTCACATTTTTTGACATTAAAAAAGGAAGTAAAATGGATCATTATAAAAATATGGATGTTATAAGAGAGAAATATTTACCTAAAATATTAATTATAATTGTTTCAAAGTCATTTTAACAATTACAGGTTTATTTTAACCCCTAGTAAAGCGGTTTTAATATTTATGATAGTAAATAATTTTTACAGTTTTTACAATTAATTATGATAAAAATATAATTTGAAACTATTATATTATATAAATTATTCAAATTAAATATATGGAATAAAAATTTAAAATTAAATTCACATATGTGGAAGAATGTAATTTAAATTTAATCCCATAAATTCCATGAAATTTTTTTTTTCTAATGAAACAGTTTTCTATTGTATAAAAAATTTAAATTTTAAATTTCAATATTAAATTTATTCTAATGACCTAAATTATATTGTATATAATATAATTTAATTAATTTAAATTATAAAAAAATTATTCAAAATTTAATATTTAAATTCTTTAAAGGAAAAGGAATTTTTAATAAAAAGTAATATTTTTCACTACTCATCAAAAAATTAATCTTTTCAGAAAATTAACAAAAAACACTCTAAGATAATTTTGACATTATGATTTAAAAAATTAATTTATTTTTTTAAAATAAATTTTTTAAAAGTGGTAAGAATTAAATTTGAAATAAGTAAAAAAATGTGACAAAATTTCTTTTTAGAAAAATACTATTTTTTATAAAAAACATTTATTTTTATTTAAATTGATATTTATTTTATTCATATAATATTATAACCATTGAATAAATTTTATACATCTGAAAAAATATATAATTTTGATCGTTTAGTTATTCCTAATCATATGCACCAATTTAATGGAATGATTATAACTGTATACATTTCATTTAAACTCAGTTTTGCATGTATTGTAAGTTATTGAAGAGATAAAATTTAAGGAAATATATTTCATAGATTTTTTATTATCTCTGTTGCATTACACATACACTATTGAGAAAAATATTCTTTTTTTAAAATATCAAGGTGTTTTTATGGAAAACTATAATTTTCATTCATATATATAACATCAATGTTTAGTAATATTTATTACATTTCAAAAAAATACGGTTAAGGACTATAATATTTTACTACATTTGGAAACATGGAAAAATATACATACATCCATAAGTGAAATACATCATCTCCCACTAAGTTCTTCACAACTACAACCATTATTATACATATCATATATAATACATATATTCATCACCTGGGAAAAGGAAAAATATGAATGGATGACCTCAGATTCTCAATTAGGGTAAACAAAGGAGATATGTAAGCTTACCATGAAATTATTAGTATGATAACATGATAAAAACATTTGAAACCCATACCATGCATATCAACGAATATAATCAAGAGTCATGGAAAAACTATTGTGATTTCATATTATATGAATCCTAAGAGAATATAATAACATGATCTATGAGAGCATAACATTAGAATAAGAAATAAAATTTGTGGCAATCATATTAGAATAAAAAAAATTCCATATTATTCAAGGATCACTATTGTGGATATCATATTGGAATGGGTTCATTGTCCAAACCAACATAGTAGTCAAGGATCACTCACAAGTCCATCGTAGTGGATAATGTCACTTTTGGAATCGGCATCACCCTTGGTTCAACCATATCTTACTAAAATTGGTTCACTACTTATTCTAGTCCTGACAATCTCATGAGATTTAAATCTTTTCCTAATATATTGGAAGTTGATATAGGTCCAACCCAACACATTATTAATTTCATATTTATGTGTTCCAAAAGATCATAAATATTCATCATATCATAACCCATGAAATGAAATGGGTATCATAAATATTTTATCATGTCCTAATTGAGGTAAAAGATACAGGTTTCATAACTATTTAATTATATAATAACACATTAAAATAAGCTAGTTTCATAAGCATTTCCTAATCATATAACCTGTGGAAGAAAATTGGGTTTTATAAAAATAGTTCCTTCAAAAAATAAACCATTCATAGAATTAATCAAAATGGTATCCAATGATAATATCACTAATGAATAATAAATTACATCAAAGTACATCATATTAGTCGAGAAATGATTTTGATTTATCATTTAAAATATTTTTTGAGGAAAGTATACTTTCTAATTTGAAAAAAACATTGTTTAAAAGATAAAAGTATTTAAAATCATTTTTCATTGAAAATAACATTCAAAAATTATTAAGGAATCATTGAGTCAATGAATGGTCATGATTTTAGAAAAAAAAATTCATGTTTTATACATTTAAATGAAGATTCCATTCACATTTTCAATAAAATCCATATGGGAATTGTTTGCAAAATGACATGAATATTTCTTTCAAAAAAATATTAAGATTAATAAATTCTTAAAAATGTCTTTTAAAAATCATAATAGTATAATAAAAACTTTTTTAAAATATTTTTTGAAAACATGGCTTTGGAAGAAAAAAGATTTCCTACAGTAGAGAGAAATAAAGTTGAATTTTTTTTTAAAAAAAAATTTCTTAATTACTTTTAGTACCAAAGAGTGGTAAATGGTTTAATTACTAGAAGTTATAATGAATAAATATAGGAGAATAATATTCCTGATAATTATTGAGAGCTAGATCATGAGATGTTATCATTTGAGACTTAATCAAATGAAATTCTGATAAATGGTGAGATTGTAATATAAAATCTTTACCACTTTGGTAACATTGAATCATAAGAACCATGATAGAATAACAAAAAATGAAACATAAAATACCTTGAGGATGATAAAATGATTATATTACTTATAAAATTGGTTGAATATACACCTCGTGAAATAATATAGGTTCCTGACATAATGTAAGTTTAAAATAAGGCCAATTGAGAAACAATACCTTACCATATGTCTTAACTTCCATCATACTCATTCAAAACTCTAGTATAATAAATTTACATTAATTATAAATATGATACAGGAGAATATTCATAAATATTATATCATATATTATTTACTTTTTCCCATTTATAACCTATTTGTTGACAATTCTACGTTAAAGTCATGTTTCGGGAGATAACAACATCGTTTTTGTGTATGTTTTGACTTTTTATTATTGGTTCCCTTATATAAATCATGGTTTAAAAATATCCACAATGTAAACAATGAAATAATTATCATATATTTTTATTTATATTAATCTACAAAATTTAGTGGTTGGAAATGAAATACACCGTTCAATGAGAAGGAATGCCATACGTACGCATGAATGTTTTTCCATTATATTGTAAGACTGAAAGATAGAAAATTAAATGATATATATATATTATATTTCCATAATTTATTTATTCCATATATACCACATATTTTTAATAATACCAGCCTTAATAACTTCTATGTAATTCTTGAATAAATCACATCGCTTCGAAACACATCAGTTCATCATTCACATGAATGATGTTAGAGAATTACCAAAAAATGGAATGTATGAATGTATGTGTGATATAATTTATAATAATAATAAAATAATATATGAATAAATACCTATTCATTAAGACTATCCATGAAATGTGGTAATCAAAAAAGGAATGACATCAATTCGTGAGGTAGTAGCCCGTCATACCCACAGATGATGTTTTCATAACCCATTTGATGGAAGTGAATATGGTTTTCTATCATTAAATTAACATAAAAACATCTAATTATAAGGTATATAATTGTTTTATTATATCATCATGGTATAATAATAATTTATATAGGTGGATAAGAAATAATATAAAATCGCTCATTGATGAATGTTTCCTTCTCATCGGGTATCCTCCATAGGTTCTCACTAAACCCTTCCTATGATGAATTTATGCAAAAAATTAAATTTTTTAAAATGTGGTTAAGGAATTTATTATGTTATTTATGTAGTTCATGGATGATCCAGAAGATTTTTATGGTGTGAAGAAGAGATGATAGTCGGTGGCATTTTATAAGTGGGGTGTGTGTCACACTTCAATGTGATTGATTGAATGGTATTTACGAAGAAAATTCCTATATGTCATTGAAAAAAAAATTATTTCCATGGGTTCAATAAGATTTATTTAATGAAGACCATTTTCTTTCCATGCTTTCTTTATGATGTGCTAAATGAAACTGAATTTCTTTCCAAGGGTTCTTATACTATAAAAGTTAAATATTTTTATTAGGAGATTTTTTTAAACCAATTTTCATTCCATGGGTTATTTATTATGTGGTAAGTGAATAAATTTATATTGGAGCTCATAATTATAGATGAATATGATTATGGTGCTATATCACTATCTAATACACTAGTTTAATGTTTATACCTCTTGAGATTGGTATTTCTCATAATCATGGGCACGGATGGCGTGTCTCATGAACATTATATTCATAATATTAATTTAAGTTACATTTTATAAAGATATTTTATAGCCTTATGATTTATATAATGATAGATTTATGATCTCGTGGAAAATGGTTATTTCCACACAGTAATTCAAATATATTGACCAAGATAATGTTGTCATCAGATGGTAGGTGGGTTCTTTAGCTACCATAGAACCAAAAATTCGATGTAGAACTAAAGGAGCACAAATCAAAAATAGAGAAATTCTAAAGATTATAACACCAGAGGGACTGATATAGGTAGTGACATGGGATCATGAAACTGGGACAATAGGAGTTGAACAAAAAAAGAAATTGTTTTTTTATTAATGATTTATCATAATTCCCTAAAACTATAAACCTAAATGGTCCTGGGAATGTGTTGTAATAAATTTTTTTTATTATGTCATGTAATAAACATGAAATTAGGTATGGTCTTCTATAGTTATTTTATAATCATAGAATTGATAATGTATGATTAGTGTAACATCACATATTTCAAATTAATATGTTTATATGTTTTACTTCTTAATTCATAAATAAACATTCTAAACACATTTATTTAGTTTAATAATATAAAATAAACATGAATACAATTATTTGTCACCTAATTTGTATTCTTATATATATTTCAGGTATAATGGGATTTATTTATTACATTATTTTAATAAAATGGAATCTTGCCGGACATACAATAACCTATCATTTCAAGCATGTCCTAGAGGCTCAAACCCATGACAGATGGGAAACATATTCCCAACTCCTACCACTATTTTTTATACCATAATGGATTCCATATTCTATCCTTTTATATATACTTCAATTATACTCATGATACTTTTTAAATATATAATATTATTTGAAATTTACACTACATATTAATTTTTGTTTCGATATTATTATAGTAATTAATTCATTACAATCCAATGCTAAAAATAGTATGATACATGTTCTCAAATACCCCAAGTGATAATATATTTAAATTAATTACATATATATTACATGTGAAACACATGATGAATAGTTAAATGTTTTCTATAATAAAATGATACTCTATCACTAATTTTAGTGATTAATCCACAAATGATTTAAATTATTATTTTTTTTATCAAATTATATATAATTATTTAATTAGTCTTAAAATATCCTTTTTAAAATGTTATGTACACTATTTTTAATAAAATAAAAATAAGGAATATTTACTAATTTTAGTTTAAAATGTTATTCTTATTTTTATAGTGTATTACTGTTTTAAAATATATATAATGTTTTTATAAGGTTTCATTTAAAAAGTAAAATGTTCATTGATATATATTATTTTGATTAGTGTATAAACATTTTTACACTAAGTCCATTTTTCTGATTATATATTTAAAATCCTAATTTATGTTATTTAGAGTTTTAAATTGACTAAAAATTTACTTTTTACAGTTGAAAAATGATGTGCAGTCATCCATATATTAATTATTAATTTTTTATAAATTAATTTAAAATCAAATGAGGTAAAAATTTATATTTTTAGATAACTATTTTTAAGTGCATAATGTGATTTTAAGATTAGTAAATTATATTAATTACTGTTGATAAATTATTTTGATGAAATTAATTTATAATGTAATTAATAATGTAAATTAAAAATAATCTATTTTTTTCACTTCGAAACGAATGAGAATAAATTAATTTTAGGACTCAAAAATACATTTTTTTCAAAAAAAATTACGTGTTTTGTGTGTAGATATAATAAATTTTTTATACCAACTTTAGATGTTTTACTTAATAAATTGAATTTAATTTTTTAATTTATATTTTTGGAATTAGTCATGGATGAATTTTTGAGATTTTTTATAAGATTTTTTAATTTTTATGTAATATTAAAAATTACATTGTTACATATGTTGAATCTTTTATGACATCTTTATGATGTAAGAATGACTGAAAATTTCATAAAAACGTTTTTTCAACCAAAAATGTATTTGAGGAGTAAAATAATGAATTAAAACATATTTTTTATAATTTATAAACATATGTTATCAATTTTGAATCTTTGGTTATATTTTATTAAAATAAAGAAATATATTTTTTACATTTAATGAGTTGGTCAAATGATTCCATATGATTTTGGAATTATTATAATATCAAATAATATTAATTTTTTTAATAATAAACCAAAAAATTCATAAGAATCATGTGACACCCACCATGTAACTTTTTTCCTTATTATATACTGTTTTATTTTAATTTGGGATAATTATATTTCTTTAATGTCTCATAATTATGTTTTAAAAAAATTAGGCATTTTATATTGTGCATGGTTAGGACTGAATGTGCACAACCCATGTGTAGGGTCTATCAACAGGATAGTGTCCTTTATTGTGGTTGGAGCACAGTTAGTCCAACCATGAGAAACCAAGTAGAAATTTCTTTGGTGTCTCGTGCTTGTCAAGTAGGGACATTAGAGTTGGCATGTTGTTTGGTTAACTATGCACCTAAGCCTTATGTCACACCTTGTGTGTTAAAATTTTTATTTTTATTCATTTTTTTCTTTTTTCTTTTTTCTTATTTTTCTCTCACCCTTTTTCCTCTCCCCTCTAATTCAACTTAGGTTTCTCATTGGTTCTTGGTCAAATAATTTATGTAAGATCTCTTCTCACTTCTTCCAATGTATTTGTCTCTCATGTCACTCCTCCTTGATTGGTTGAACCCTATGTTCCAAGTTTGACCCGAATTTTGGAAATTTATTCTTTTATAAGGTATGTGATGGTTATTTAAATTTGTCTTTCTATGTTTTTCAGTATATTTCATTGAAGGTGACGAATTTTGAGTCATTTTGGCTCACCTACCATATTTTTGAGTTTTGTGTTTCTTTGCGTCACTTTCTATTATATAAATATAATTTCTTGTTGTTTGAAAATGGTTAATTTTACATGTATATATATATATATGACCCATGGGGTAAAATTGATATAAAATTGATTTTTACCCCTTGGCATGGGATGGGAATTTAGGCAAGGAGTTTATGAAAATACATAATTGGATTTTAAAGAATTATTTAGATTTTAAAAAGAGGATTAAAGAACCTAATTGATGTTTTTAGCAAAATTATTTAATGTAAATTACATAAATACCAATTTTTTGTAGTTTTGTAAGTGTTTACTGCATTTTAAAGGGGTTTTTTGACATTAAAGGGTACGTTATACTATGTGGATTTTATTTTGAAACCCATTTGGATTGTAATGTTTTCAAATAAATTTATAAAAAGGGTAGGTTCTCAATTGTGTTTCAAAATTTAATGATAAAATGGCTTGGAATTATAATCATGTTTTAAATATATTTACCATTTTTTATTTTATGGAAAATTATTTTTCATAAATGATGTAAAAGCCACCTGATCTTCTTGTGATTATTTTGTTCATGTTATAGCTTGTAATCCAATGAAAGGTTGTTTATTTTGGTGAGTTTTGATTGTGTATGTTTATTATGGGTATAATTTTGTAAGGTTAATAGGATATGTGTTTATACTTTTATAATGTTTTATCCTTGATTTATGAAATTATTAATTGTTTTCACCTCTATTTTGATTGGTCATGGGAACCCGGGTAGCTCAATAGGAGTCCATGATTATGGTATACTATGTAGATTCATAGTACTGGTGACCCCTTTAGAATTTGATTGGGTTTGATGGAGTGTTTCATTTTGATTATGTTGGTTGAAGGCTAGTAGGGTGGTTTGTGACTGGGATTCAATGCACACTAGTTGGTTGGTCTGGTGAGTGACTTCGTGAAAAGTCTCATTGTCGGACCTAGGGTAGATCCAATGAAACCAAAATCCTTTTTAGGATAATTTATGGGATTTATCATTGTGCACTGATTTCATACCCTATTATTCATTTATTTAATGGCACATATTTTGTTATCATTTATTTTCCCTTGTTTCTTGACTTGACATAGTGGTTCTTTCTAGAGTTATTACTCCCTTCTTTGTGTGGTTTACTTTTCAAATGTATTAAAAGGTTTATTTAATGGTATTTAAAGAAGGAAATAGAAATCATGGTTTTAAAAAAAATTAAAATATAATTATAAATGAGTTTGAAGGGTTTTCACTTGTAAAAAAATGAAAAATGGTTGTTTTGGAACTCATCGTGTGTGTGGGTTTTCAAAATGGGTTCTTAGGACATTGATCCAAGTATTATGGAAATGGTTTTTCTAAACATTTTTCGAAAAACCATGTGAAAAAACTAATAAACTATTTGAGTTTTGAAATTAATATTTCTAAAATTTGTGTTCATGAAAAAGGATTAAAAGTGTGACTCAAAAGTGATATTTTGGCTAACTTGTTTGGGCTGGGTAAAATGTATTTTCAAATAGATTGTTTTCATTTAAGAAAAATCTTGCGAAATAGTTTTTTGGAACACTTGGGATGTGTTGTTGTTTATTTTATACATCTATATAGAAAATATTTATTTTATAATGTATTTCAAACTTAATGATTATGATGTAATATAAAACTAACTTTTTAGTTATAGTGGGTAGTGGTGTCCTACTAAATGATTATATCCTCACAACAATATTATTATCTCAGTTTTAAGTTCCTCATTATTCTTCAAACCGCTCATTGAGTGTCAATTTATTTGAGATCTATTTTTATTTTAGTTTATTTATCTTGGCCATATAGGGTTTTACTACTTTCTATATATGGAGGGTAACTATATTTGTTGGTGTGGAAATTATATCCATTATATTTGGGTATATTTACATTATAGGATAGGATATTCAGATGTTAAGGGAGGCCTTTAGTGCTTTCTTTTGTTTCACCATTTTCAAAGTTTTGATATTGGGTTATTGTTGGTTTTTTCTCTCTAGCATAGGCATCCAATATATGGATAAGACATGCAAGATTTTTATTTTATTCGTTATTATGTGTTTTTATTTTTTTTTTGGTAAAAACAATTTTTGATTTTGTTCCTATGATTCCTAGGAACCAATTACCAGCCCATGGGGATTGATAACACCCTGCATGCCAGTTTCGGATGATTTAGGTTTTAATCAAAGGTAAGAACCATACTGGTTCATTATAAATGGTTTTAGATAATTGGGATATTAATTTTTAGAGGATCCAAATTTATTGGAACACCCTTCATTTATTCTAGGTGTGACGGAAATTTCAAATTATATTTTTTCAATGGTACTCAACAGGTAGGTACAGGGAGAGTCTAGATTTCTCTTATCAACATGGGGCCTTGAGTTTCTATGGGAAGTGGAATTTGAATTTTGGAGCTCAAGATTTTATTAGGTTTTGGTTTAATTATTATAGAAGTAGAGTTTTTATCCTCACCAAAATGATGTGTTGCATTTGGGGTTGTATGCTTTACTTTGGGATGGTGAGGAAGAAGAATTTCAAGACATGAGGTTGTTTCATAGGTCCTGAAAAACTATGTGACAAACAAACAATTGAATCTAGAAATGATTTATGGACCAATGCATGATTGGTATATAGACGTCAACCATGTGGAAAGTTCATGAATGGTTCAGCATCCTAATTAATTTTTTTATTTATACTACTCAACCCATACATTTTTTAGGGAGTGTTCGAAAAAAAGATAATGGTTATGGTCAGTATTTTGATATGTTGGCATCTATAGATTTAGTCTCGATTGAGGCTTTTGTTGTGCCTTTTTTATGACAGTCGTGTCTTTGTTTTAAAATTTACTTTTTCTATCTGAGAAATGGAATTCATAAGAATTTATATTATTTTTATAAGGCCTTAGGTATTTTTTTGTAGAATAATCAAGGAATTATAAAGAAATAAATATTTAACTATTTTTGGAATTTTAAAAAATACAAATCTGTGTGTTTGAATTTTCTAGTCATGTGAATTATGTTTCAAAGGATGTGATTCTTATTTTAATGGAATCTGGTATTTTACAAATTGGTATTTTACCCTTGGTAAGTGTAATTTAATATGATGATTGATTTAAAAACTCTTTCAGAAAAAGAATGATTTTCATTTATTTCAAAAATAAAAATTGTGGTTTGGTTTTAAATGAAGTGTTGTAGTTTTGAAATCAATTTTTCAAATTTTTTACAAGTATTTTTGCTATGTTATAGATAGGGGTTTGAATTTTAAAAAATGTTTCCTTTGGTATTAAAACAAATAAGGCCCAATTTTAATGGTTCCTTGGTTTTGAAAGGAATATTTTTGAAAATGATTATTTTTTTAACAAACCTTGAATTTTTTTGTCCCTTGTGTGATTTGGGACAGCTTTTTTTGATTTTAGGCACATTACCATGTGAGGGTATTTTTATTAGGTTTTTTAATGTCCCCCCCCCACACTAGAAAGATCAAGATTAAAATTAGAATTTTCATCTTAGGGGTTGTTCCTCCCTTTGTTTAACACTGCCCAAACATTGAATGGATTGGAAATTGTTTTTTCTTTTTTAATTGTGTTGTTCTTTGGATTTAACTAATAACTTCATTATATATTTTTGGGTCCAGTGTTACAGACTCGTGAGCCTTGACATGATGGTTGGATTAGTGAGGATATATTTTTATAGAGAGTCTTATTTGATTTTTGGTTTGTAATATAACATTAGTTTAGTGTGGAAGTGTTTGAGGTTTGATGATTGGGTTGTCATAATTCAGGTAACCTTTTTGTTTTTTTATTATTGTCTCCTCTTGGATAATGAATCATTTTGGTTTCTATACTTTTTGAGTTTTAAATTTTTCTTGGCTTGAGGAATCATTGGCCCTTTGTATGTTGGGTTCTTCTTGGTTTTCCCATTATTATAGGTGTTTCCCTTTTTAATTTATTCAAGTCGTGTTTCTTGTTAATGTTTTTTGTTTCTCCCTTGTGTGGAGTAAACAATGTTTTTTATTGTACTGAATCATTTGGACATATGTCAAACCTAGGGTGCATACATTGATACATCATGTGTAAATTTGTTTTTAAGAGTGTTTTGGATACCCTCCAGTTGTGCTTTCCATCAGAATAACATAAGGATGGTATTTTTGGTGTGGGATCTAATAAAGATTTGTTTCAGTTGTAACCCTCATGTTTGATACATGTTGTTCCTTGTTGAGGCATCTTAGCCGTTATTGATCTCTATGTTTAGACACCTTCTTTTTGGTGATCCATTTTTTGATGTTTCACCATGATTTTTAAGGTTTTCCTTTATCGGATGGTTTAAGAGCCCTTTCTTGTGGTTAGATTTATCCAGTGTGATTTTTTTAATTTCCTTTGGATATTTTGGGAAAGTTGTTTCTTAGTGTTGTTCCCATATTTTTTGAAAGAAACATTTCAGTTGTCTCATAATTTTAGATTAATTATATATATTAGGTAGAATTATGTTTGTTCTCTATTTCCTTAGAGTTCTCCAATAAATGTTTTTTACAGTTTTTTTGGGGTTTGTTTAAGGAAGTTGGGTTTCATTAGGATTCTTCTTTTCTTATGAGTTTTTCAGAATATTCATTCCCTTTTTAAACTCTACTAAGACCTATGAATTTTTGGTGGTTAGAAATTTCCCACCATGTTACATTGGAGTTTATTTGGTATTTTTTATTAAATTTTAGCCAATGTGTTCTTTTTAAAGTCATGGTATTATGTTTAAAAAAAATTACTCATTTTTTTGGCACAGTTTGTTCATAGTTATGAGTAACAATATGGAAATCGTGTATAGGGGTTTCTCGACTAGATAGTTCCATTTTCATGGTTATAGAATGGTTCTTCTGAAAATGTTAAATGTATGGGAAACTGTTTAAGTGCATTTTTCTTTTATATTAGGGATGGCCTAGTAGGTGCACGGTTTAATAAACAATGTGCTTAAACCATGCATGACACTCAATCTGTTAAAAATATTATTTCTATTCATTATTTTGTTTTATTTTATTATTTTTTAATTCTTATTTATCTCCCCCTATGTTTTCTCTCTCCTCAATATTCCACTCATATATATCACTATTTCATGGTCTAATCATCAGTTTAATATCTCATCTCCCTTCTTATGGTTATTTTCTCTCTCATGTCACCCCTCCTTGCTCGATTGAACACTTGGTCAAGGGGGTTTCCAAGATTTTGGTACTTTATTCATTTATATGGTAATATATATATATATATTGAGATATCATTTTCTATGATTCAGTATCCTCATTTTAATGTGTTGAATTTTATACAATTTTAGCTCACTCTCTGTCATTTTGAGGTAGATGTTTCTTTTTAGTGATTTATATTACATGCCTATAATTTCTTATAATCTGAAAAGGATTTATTTTTCATGTATGTATATATAAATTACCCATGAGTTTCAATTTATATAAATGTAATTTTTACACTGTGGCATTGAATGTGAAACCATGCCACGGGTTTATTAAAATTTCTAGTCTGATTTTAGAGAATGATTTTTAATTAAAAAAGAAATGGTGAGAACCGAATTGATGTTTTAAGATGTTTAATGTAATTGAAATTAATTTCTATCAAAAATATTATGTCTTGAAAGTGAATAATAAATTTTAAATGGGTTGGTTGACTTAGAAGGTTGTATTATCCCATGTGGATGTTTTAGAAACTCATTTGGCTTTGAGTGTTTTCAAAGATTTTTGTAAAGGGGATGGGTGAGTTCCAATTTTAGTATGAAAAATAAATGATAAAATGGAATGGAATTCCAAGAATGTTTAAAAGATATGTACCATTTTTCCTTTTATTTAAAATGATTTTTTTAATAGATGTGAAATCATCTTGATCCTCTTATGATTCTCGTGTTTCAGTGATAGATTGTGATCCCCTGACAGAATGTTAATTTTGATTAATTGTCCATGTTTTTTTTCTTTGATGATATTGGGGATACCATTGTGAGTGTTGAAGGTGATGTGCATCATGTTTTAAAATATTTAATCCTTGAGTGATGAAATTCTTTATTGTTCCCACCTCCATTTTGATACGTCATTGGAACCTTGTAGCTAAGTGGTAGTCTAGTGTTATGGTACACTATGGAGTCACACAATAGTAGTTATCCCTCTATCATGAGAGAGGGTTAGATAGGTCATTTCATTCCAATAGATCGGGTGTAGGCTATTCATGTGGGTTGTAACTAGGACACAACATACGCCCACAGGTTGGTCCGTTTAGAAAAGTCTTAGATAGTCTCACTATAGGACCAAGGGTAGAACCAAGGACACTAGGATCTATTTAAATATCATTTTGTGGTTTTATCTTTATGTATCAATTATATCCCATATTATTCTTATATTTCTTTTAAAATATTCTCTTTTAATTTTTTCCATTATTTTGTAACTTGACACAGTGGTTCCTTCTTGAGTGCTTTCTCCCTTGTTTGTGTGGTATACTTTTCAAATGTTTTAAAAGGGTTTTTGAAAGGTTTTTAAAGAATTAAATGAAAAGAATGGGATTTTAAAATCTTTTTTTTAATCTATTTTTAGAAATTCTTTTTAAAGTTTTTACCTTGTAAGAAAATTTTAAAATGGTTTTTTTGGAACTCCATGTGTGTGGGGGGGTTTAAAATGGGTTTCTACGTTGTTGATCTAGTTTTTGTGGAAATTGTTTGTTTTCAAACCTGTTTTTGGAAAACTGTGTGAAAAAATGAAACCACTTTTATTTTGGAAATGAATACTTCTAAAAGATATGCTTTTGAAATGGATTTATAGTGTGACTCTAAAGTTTTATTTTGGTTATGCATTTTGGGCTGTAAAAATTTATTTTCATTAAAATAGTTTTCATTTAAGAAAAATCATAGGAAAAATTATTTTGTTCATTTTTTACGTGTTGTGATTTATTTTATAAATATTTATTTAAAATGTTTATTTTTATGTAGTATTTAAAAATATAACAATTATAAAGTAACATTAATGTGACTAATTATTTTTGGTAGGTAGTGGTGTCCTACAGGGTTCTTATCTACTCATGCCTATTTATTATCTCAATTACAAGTTCTTGGTTCTTCATCAAACCACACATTGAGTTTTGAATTAACGGAGGATAGTTTTTATTTTATTTCATTCAGGAAGTCGTTTTCATTACTTGATTTAGTATGACCTACCATACTTTCCAAGAATGAATGAAAATTTTCTCCTTGGTTGATTTAACTTGGCCATCTAGGATTTTACTAATTTCTATTTATAAAGGGTAACTGTTGTTGCTTGTTTGAGAAACAGAGCCATCAGAGATGGGTTTCATTGCCTTACTAGAGATGGTTTGTGGAGGGTAAGTGATTTTTTATGATCACTATTGTTTCACTACTTTCGTTGTTTTGATATTTGGTTTCTATTTTTTCTAGAGTGAATTTACAATTTATATATAGGTCATACTAAATTTTTATTATATTACTTCTTCTATATTTTACTATGATTATTAGGTTAAACCAGTCTTGGGTGTTTTTATAAAATTCATAGTCACTAGTTGTCTACCCATCATGATCAAGAACTCCATTTGAGCCAGTGCTGGTGTAGCACCCCCTGTTATAAGTATGTAACCCTTCATTTATGATTTTTAAGTATATAAAGTGTTTTGGAGATGTTTGGTAGTGTTTGGAATATGTTCATATTAATTGTGAGGAATTTCCAAGGATTAATTGTTTGTTGAAATTGTGCAACACCTATAGGAACTATGCATAATGGGATAAGGGATAAGGAGTAAGTGCATGGTTTTTCAAAACCGTGCATCCATCGAGGAGAAAATCTGCAACTTGGGAGATTGGGATTTTTCCTATCTTTCACACAGTTTTTATAACCACGTAATCCAACCATGCAATTTCCCCCCTTGAGATAGTGGTCGGTGCATGGTTAACACAAGATTTTCCTAACTATGTGCATAACTGTGCGTGGGTTGAAAACTAGATCCATAAAAAGTGGATCTAGGTTGATATTTGAATTTAACCCCAATTGTTTCCCCAAACTAACCTTAATATAGGATTTATTCCTCTCTATAGATAAGAATACTTTTCATATTAATTAGAAGTAAATCATTAGTTTTCTCTTACTGCGTTGAAGTCAAATTATCTTGGTAAGTCAATGTTGTTGACAGTTTTTACTGGTTTACTTTAAATCTACATCTCCTTTCCTCTCTTAGTTTATTATATCTACATCCTATATATATATATTGTAGTAAATGTAAAATGTTATGGTACTTGATTTTTTGATGTTAAGTGAAGAGATCGAAGGTTTATTATTGGATTTTCAACCTGTTTTCATTATAGTTTGAGTTTTTTTCTACATTTTCATCAACGAAACCCAAAGTAGGTGGCTTCACTCTAAACTCCCATATTTATAACTTTAAGGATTGATTTCAAATTATTTACTTTTTAATTAATTTTTAAATTTTCGTGTAATGATTTATGGAAGACTTATTTGGTGATGGATTGTGTTACTGTGAAAATTGGATGTGTAGGAGAAGGTTAAATTTGAAAACATGATTTAAAATGTTGGTTTTAAAATTGTTGTTTAATTTTGATTCAACTAAAGTTGTTTTTAATTAAATATATGTTTTATTGAAATGGTTTTTTGCAAATATTATTTTCAATGAGAGGTTCGTTTTATTGAATTGGGTTGTGGTTATAGTAGTCAATAAAATTTTGGTTTTATTGAATTGATTAAATTGTGAAGAAATGGTTGTATTGGAATGTGATAAAGCTTAAATGGTTAATAGTTTATTGAATGGTTGGATATTAGTCAGGAATTATCATCATCAAAGGGTAAGGATTATATATGTGAAGTTCCACAATAATGGTAGTACTGAGCTTGTGTGTGGGTGTGAGTGTGTCTGTGTAGCCATGTGAAATAGAATAGGTGACGCCAATTAAATTAATAAAAAGGTTATAATGATATGTTTGGTTGGTTTCCTTGGAAAATGGTTTCTTTTAAGCAAACTGTTTTATTTTGGAACTTTTTTATATTCTAATATAAACTATTTCAGAAATTATTTTATATAAATTATTTTATATAAATGTGATAAGATGTTCTATCCTAGTGGCGTGAGTAGGGAAATCATTCGGGAAAAGTTTAATGAGTTTTAACACTCTCCCCTTATTTATAACTTTTTTTCTTTTTCAGATTATTTTTATCAGTACATGGGAAAAGGTAATGTATTACACTACCCTAGTAGTTCTTCATGATACTTGGGTAGGTTTTTGACGTTTTATCATGGAGCAGGTTGGATAATTTGATTCATGTGGTTTTCATTAAGTATTTTTGGGTTTTTTCTTCCACAATATACATTGAAATTATAGTCTTCCTCTTTGGTACTTGGTTTTAGTATTATTTTATTATTAATGGTTAGATTTGAGTTTTATTTCATTGATATCCTGTATCATGTAGTGGTTTATTTGGTTATGAAAAATTTGACTAGTTGTTTTATTGTTAAATGGAAAATCATCCCCAATATATTAATGAAGCCCTTGGATTTTATTCCCAACATTTGGTGCCTTGGGTGTGTCTCCTAAGGCCAAGTAATTTATTTCCTCCTTCTCAAGACAATAGTAGGGGCATGATGTTACATTTCGTATAGTTCTTAGTCCTTCTAATTGTTATGTAGAATAAGTGGTCATCTATTATGTTGGTCTTAGAATTGAAATTCATTCAAGTCTATTTCTTCTATCGGGTTGGTAGAAAGGTTTAGGATTTTTGGTACTTAAAATGTATATCATAAAAGTATATATGAAACAATTTTTTGTGAAATTCAAATTACAAGGGGAGTTGGGTACACATGTTTTTTGGATACATTTATTGGAATTAGAATATTATTTTCATGGGTTTAGACAATGAGAGGGGAATAACATGATTTATATAGAAATTAAATTCCACTAAGAGTGCATATATCATTTTGAGTAATAATTTGATGTGATTTATTGATTTTTGAAAAATATTATAGTTTCTTTCAAATGAATGATTTTGAAAAATAACATTTTGGTTGCATTTTTAAAATTGTTTGATTTTAAAAATAAAGTAGAGGATTTTTTCAAAATTGATTGGACATGGAAAATGATTGGTTTTTTCTAGAACTATTGTTATATTATGATGTGGTAAAATGTAAAATGAAAATCCTTTAAGAAATAGAGAGTGAGAAATATGGTTTTCTTGTCTGTATAAAAAATGTAACTCATTAGGCATCATAGAAACCAACTTGAGGAAGCTGCTAAAAATGTAGTTGCACCTAAGACACAAGAAAACCAACAAAAGGTTCAAAGTCTTATCCATGTATTTTTGGAAGTATATTGAGGGGGAAAGAGGGATGATCAAAGGAAACTGGGCCATTCCAGCCAATTCCATAAATAGATTCAACCCATTTTTTGAGGTGTAACTAAACTAGAAAAGGTTGTGTTGTGGCTAAATATGATGAATCATATATTCTATTTCATCAGCACACTAGTAGAGATGAAAGTCAAGATGTAAACTTATCTTCTGGAATATCTTGTATGTTGGGGGGTGGGATTTACCTATAAAACATAAACTAGATCAATGAATTGGTTGGGAGTATTCTAAATAATTATTAAACAAACAATTCTACCCTAATAAGTTCATAATACAAAGAACCACAAAATTCTTCAGCTTGAAGTAGGAAAATATTAATGTCACAGATTATGCCACTAAATTCATGAATTTAGTTTTCTTTGAACCCATGGTTGATACTAGAGAATCCTTAAAGGCACACATCATTGAATCAGGGTTGAGGTAGTACATTTGCTCTATGATTATCGTTCTATTTGTAACGGATTATAACAAGATCATCAAAATAGTTAAAGTTGTTGAACGAGACATTTTATGAGCTATGGGGGGAGAGTTATGTTAATACATATGGTAAATGGTGGGAACTACAATGATGGGAATAAGAATAATAGGGAGACCAATTTCCAAGGTTTGAGTATGTCTTAGAATCAGATGGATGGATCGGTATATCTTCCTCCAAGATCCAATAGAAAGCCTAAATAATTCCAATGTTTCCCTCTTAGTCACATGAAGAATGAATGAAGGACACCATTGAGATCATTCCACGATTGCAATCATATGGGACATCTTCTGTGCTATTATCGTATTGCTTTGAGTTCAGGTACTCGGGAAACTCCTCAAGTGTCACAGTAGTCATATTCTTAAATGGGGAAAGTGAATAAGAATATATATCATCAGCATAACATATCTAGGAATAGTGATTCTTGGAATACCATGAATCCTCAACATGGTCAATCTCAATAGATAACTATAGAGTAATGTACTGCGAAGAATAAATTATATGTAGATGAATAGGTTATTATGGATGATTAGTCTGGACCATATATAGTGTGACGTATGATTCTTCTGAATTCTTCCATTATGAAAGCTTAATTTTACTTGTGTTCTTCCCACACCTTTATTTATTCTCATGTTGTTTATATTCATTGTTTAAAAGTTGAGATTACTCCTTCTATAATAAAACATAAAACTCATCTTGTTCAAATAGAGTATCAAGACGTTGTGTGTAGACCATGTGCTATAACTTTCAAAAAAGATGAGCTGAAATTTTATTTCATTTTGCTAGAGATGGAAGTTTTCTAAATAATACATGGTATGGATTAGTTGGAAATAAACAAGGATTACATTTATTATTATACCAAAAAGGTCAGTTTTACAACTGAAGATGGCATTGAGCACCTCTTTCGAGGAGACTGTAATGTAAAGGTGAGTGCAATGGGATTGTTCACACCAGTAGTTAGAATGATCTCAAGCTAGTTGGCGACATATTATATGGAATCTAGGGAAGATACATAGAAAAATAGATTTCCAGTAGTGGTGGATGATTTTTCAAATGTTCTTCCTTACATTTTATCATGGATTCTACCTAAGAGGGAATTTTGAGATTTACAATTGATCTCCTTTTGTGATCTAGTCCTATTTCTCATCTATCTTCTTGTATAGAACCAATAGAATTAAGGCACCTAACAGTAAAATTGGAAGAACGGGAAAGAAAAGGTTTCATTTGTCCAAGCATGTCTTCGTGGTAAGCATAGGTCTTGTTTGTCAAAATGGAAGATGATACTCTTCTGTTGTCTATGGATTATCATAAGATTAACCAAGTTGTGACAAAGACCATGTATCCACTTCCACGCATTGATGCTTATTTTTATCAATTTGGTGGAGCTCAGTGGTTCTCAAAAATTGAATTACACTCAGGATATCCCTAATTGAGGGTTCAGAAGGAGGATATCCCAAAAAATATTTCATGGGAAGATATAGCCATTAAGAGTATGTGGTCATGAATTTTAGTCTTACAAATTTACCGGTTGTCTTTCTGGCATTGATGAATCCGATATTTCAGAAATATTTGGATTCTTTTTTAGTGGTTTTTTGGATGACATATTGGTGTATTCAAGGGAAACGGTTCGGAATGAGAAACACTTGGCAATAATGTTGGGAATCTTTAAGGATTATCGTATTTTTTCCAAAAAAATAGAGTGTTATTTTTTGGAAATAATTGGTAAACATCCTTTGTAATGTAATCTTAGAAAAATGTGTTTTTTTATCCAAAAAGATGTAATTCATTTTCTCTTAGAAGACACCATAGAAGTTTTCCAGATACATTGCTTCCCTGGTCTAGCTAGTTATTAACAATGATTTTTTTTTAAATTCCCACGACTGAATTAACCTATGAATTCTTTGAAAATATGAAAGATACATTCCAATATTATGAGGACAATTAGAAGTATTTTTAAGAGCATAAATTTTACCTTAATTTGTCACCAATCTTAATTTTTCCATAATTTGGACAAGGGTACATGGTGTACTGTGATGCATTGGGATCAAGTTTAGAATGTGTTATCATATAGTGAGACCATTTTTTGCTTATGTGTCAAGGAATTTGTAGTTACATTAGAATAACTTCCCAAAACATGATTTTAAGTAATCTTCCATAGTCCATTATTTTAATAATTGTTGTTATTACCTCTTTGGTGAGAAATATACTATGTTTTAGGATTATAACAGCTTAAAACTTATTTTCTTGCATAGGTATTTTAATCTGAGATAATGAATATGGATGGAGTGTCTCTAATTTTTTGACTATGACATGATGAATACATTGGGAAAGGTAAATTCAGTGGCAGATTCATTAAGTATAAATTCATTTTCTCAATTGGAAAAGAAAGCCTCGGATGAGTGGAAGTTAATGTTGGTCCAAGATGACATGTACATGGAATGTAAAAACTGGGGTGAATTTGCACCCTTCTTTCTAGTTTTGTTAGTTTTGAATTTGGTGGTGATGGTTGAAGAGGAACATGTGTCTAATTCAAAATGTGTTTGTATAAGGTCAAAAATCAATGTTGGGGAGACCATTGAGGGATGGATGGGAGATCAGTTTTGTGGTTCAGAAATTGGATAGTCGTAACTATGGCATGTCAAGAACAACATCTTCATGCTCACCGCCACTCAATATGGATTGTTCATCCTAGAATATAGAAGATGTATAAGGAATTGAAATCATAGTTTTTGTGGCTCAGTATAAAAATTAAGGTGGTTAGGTGTGTTTCGATATTCTTAACTTTTAGTCGGTTAAGGAAGAGCATCAGCAACCAATAGGTATGTTGAAGTCTTCACCCATTCCTATATGTAAATGGGAGAATATATATATATATATATATGAATTTTTTATTATGTCTCCCCTGGATGGTTTGGAAACATGATGGAATATGGTTGATAGTGAATCATCTCACAATTTCAGTTCATTTAATCCCTATTCATGAGTCTCATATGGGGGAGGAATTGTCAAAATCCATATCTAAGAAGTGGTAAAGAGGCATGACATACCAGTTTCAATAGTTTCAAGTAGAGATTTGAGGCTTATGCCTAATTTATGGAAATCTATATAGAAAATCCCTTGGAAATTAGTCGAATATGAGTAAGTCGTATCATCCTATGATGGAAAGACAATCCTAATAGGATATAAAAATGTTTTAAAATATATAGCAGACCAGTGTAATAGATTTTCGAGGTTCAAGGAATCAGAACATTCCATTAGTGAAGTTCAATTATAACAACAGTTATCAGGACTCGATACATGTGGCTCCTTTGGAGGCATTGTATGAGCATCCTTATCATTCTCTATTTTGTTTGGGTGGAAATAGGTTAGACATCACTGGTTGGGTTAACCCTTGTCTAAGGTAGAATGTAAGAGATTCATTTGATCAGGGAATTAATGGAGATGGTATAGAGTATTTAGAAATCATATGTGTATCATTGTTGATAACTATTCTTATTCAAGGTGAGAGATCATCTTTTATTGGGAATGTCTCCATGGCTTGGACATCAAAATTTTGGGATGCAGGGAATGTTATCTCCTTGATACATAGGCCCTTTTGAGATACTTGAATGGGTTGGTGAGGTGGAATATCAGTTGGCATTAACACAACAATTTTGTACGGTGAATATTTTTTTTCATGTATCTTAGTTGAAAATGTATCAGTCTAATCAAGACTATGTGATTTGATGGGATCACATTGTCCGAGATATGGATTCATCATTCATGAAAATGCCTATGTGGATTTTGTATTGGCAAGAGAATGTCTTACATAAAAAATCATTGGTCCAATATGGGTTTTTTGGAAACATGGTCTAATTCAAGAAGAGATATAGGAATGGGGGAAGGAAATGAAATTGATATGGCTAGAACTCATTCATGTCTTTGATTGTTTACAACTTTATAGGGATGGAAAGTCCAATGGTGGGATGAATTTAGCACCCCCCCCCCCCCAAATTTCATGTGATTGGCCCTTAATTTATGATTTTTATGTATAAGAAGTGTTTGGGTAAACTTTGGGAGGGTTTGGAAGATGTTTGGAATGTTATTTTTCATTTTATAAGGGTGAAAAGTTGGTGAATGGTTCTTTGATACCATGAAAACCCTACATGAAACCATGAAAATGTGAAAGGGGTTGAATAGAAGGTGCATGGTAAGGTGCACAGTTTGTCTAAACTATGGGGCCGCCTAAGAGAAATCGTGAAACTTGGGATATTGAGATTTTTCATATTTGTCTCAGGGTTTTTCTAACCATGTGATCCAAACATGGGAGGTCCCCCTATGCAGGTAACCTTGGATGGGTTAAAAACTATAACCACAAAAGGGGATCCATATCAGGATTAGACATTAATCACTCTTTTTTCCCCAAACCAAACCTAACTCTGGATTTCTTCCTCTATAAAGATAAGGAGGCTTCTCCCACTGATTCGTAGGCCATCGTAATGCTTCTATTGGTGAATTGAAGCTGGATTCTCATTGTAAGTCATCGTTCATGGTTGTTTTGCTTGGTTTTCCTTAGATCTAATTCTTCTTATCCCTGATTTTCTTATATTTACATTAAATATGGATCGATATAAGGTATTTAATTCCAAATTTTATTATATTTTGCTATTTTAATGTTATTGGAAGATATCTATTGTGGATTTTTGGAGATTAAACTTGTTTTCATTGGTATTTTTGTGTCCTTTATTTTCACCAAAAATCATAAAGTAAGAAACTTCACTCTTGACTCATTTATTTAGAACTAGAAGTATTGATTTAAAATTAGTTTTTTTTGTGAAATTGGAGGTGAAATTGGGGTGTAATGATTATTATATACCTTATTTTGTGAGGATTTATGTTATTTTTCAAATCAGATGTGTTTGAAAAAGGTGAATTCAGTAACATGATTTTAAAATGATGATTTTAAAATGGTGATTTGTTTTTGATGCATGTAAAATGGTTTCCAATAGAGGATGTGTTTTTTTGATATAGTTCATTCGATAAATGGTTTTCATTAAAAGGTTGTTTTTATTAAATTGGGTTGTCGTTATGGTTTACAATAAAAGTGTGGTATTATTGAATTGATTAAATTGTGTAAAATTGTTTTATTAAAATTTCATATAGATTAAATGGTAAAGAATGTATAGAATAGATGTATACTGGTCATGAAGTACCATAATCCAATGATACAGGTTTTTAATATGAAGTGACACCATAATGATAACACTAAACTTGTGTGTGGGTGTGAGTGTGTGTGTGACAATGTGAAATGGAATGTCTGATTCCAATTAAATGAATGAAATGCTAAGAATGATATGTTTGATTTCTTTCCTTAGAAATTGGTTTGTTTTGAGAAAACTATTTTATGATTGAACTTGTTTATATTATGATATAAACTATTTTAGATATTTTTTAATATAAAATTTTTTATGTAATTTTGATAACATTTTCTATCCTAGTGGTGTGAGTAGGAAAGTGATTTGGGGAAATCCTACTGAGTTTTATTACTCACCCATTATTTAGGACTTTGGTAATTTTGTAGATATTTGTAATCAGTACATGGGAAACTTTATAGTATCACACTCATCTAGTAGTTATTTTTTTCACTTAGGAAGTCTTGTAGAGATAGGGTATGGGGAAGGTTGCAGAGCTTGGGTCATGTAGTTATCATTGAGTATTTTTGGATTTTTTTCTACTATATACTTTGATATTTTAGTCTTCTTCTATGGTACATGGTTATCATTTGATTTTAAAATAAATTGTTTTCTTTGAGTTCGATTTTATTGATATTATGCATCATGTAGTGGTTTATTTTGTTATAGCATATTTGGTTGGTTGTTTTATTCTCAATGGTAAAATCATCCCCCATATGTTAATGAAGCCCTTGGCATTTATTGTAAGCCTTTAGTGCATTGAGGATGTATATTAAGAAAAAGTAATTTACTTTTGCCTTATTAAGCCAATGATGAGGGTCTGGATGTGATAGGTGGGTAGGTTCAAGTTTTCATTTGAGGGTCATACCATATTAGCTCATTAAAAATCAATACTCCTCAAAATCTTCAGGTCTAAATTAAAAATTAATAAATATTATAATGATAAACCACCCATATATTTATATATAAATAACCCATCTTCTTTCCCAAGGAACACCCCATAAATTTAACCTATAAAAGAATAATATCTATCTTTTTACTCTATACTCAGTCTATTATCTCCCTTAGGGGTGTTATGGATGTACTCAAACTCATCCCACATAGATTTTTTAATGGATTAAAACATCATCGAATAGGTAACCCTATTTCTCTATTCATTATTTTTCATTGTTCTTATTTCTACTCACCTAATAAAATTACATTTTTATTTATTTTTAAAATATTTCATATATAGGTATATAGAGTATCAATTTTATTATGATACTATCATAACTATTCTCTCCCCCTTATATATAATGTAAAATGAAAAAATCTATCATGTGTACATATGGAGTACCACCTCCTGGAAGCAATGTACATTATTTTTCATCACTACCTATCATGGATGGTAATATAGATGGATTTAGTGAATATATATGATATATATAATGTTATTATTATTCAATAAATATAAATTATTTTCTACCTTATATTATTTTTATCTATTAAAAAATGATAACATTAGCCATGTGTACATGTGGACTACTGCCTCCAGGAAGCGATGTATTCTATTTTTTATTTTTGAATTTCATGGGTTGTTCAAAAAATATATATGATTATTTTATGTGATAATAATGATTAATATATATCAATAAAATTTTATTGAAATTATGACATTAAATTTAAATATTTTTCAAATTAACCAATTGATACCTGTAAATTACATGAAACAATCTAATCGTCAATTTCATCTTCACACATATAACAAAAACTCACTTAGAATGTTTTTTGGAAATTTTTAAATAATTGTGGAAATTATATTATAGTACATGTATTAACTTGATAATGATTAAATTATCATCCAATAATAGGGTTCGATTTCACCATTACAAAAAATATGTGAAACCATCAAAAACTTCTATCTGATAATTAAAGTAAACATTATCTAACTAATACATGATTATTAAATGATTATAATTAATAAAAAAAGATGATATATATGAATAATTTTATGAAACAAATCACTGAGAAATTTATATTTATTATATAATATGTTAAAGAGATTTTGTGAAATTAGCATGAAAAATGTAAGGGTTTCTCATTTCACTTTTATTTCATTGATACATTTGTCATATTCATCAATTGTTTTATATTTTGTGGTTTAGATACTTTTCTATAGATATTTTTTTCATTATATAATAAAATTAATGGGATTTAGAAATATATATAAGGTTCTACCTTTCATGATCTTACGAACACGTTGTTCAATTTGTTGACGGTGAAAATATTAACATCTCATATGCTTGTTTTATAATATGAATGTTTATTACTAAGGCATGTTCATTAGGAATTTGGTTTATTATTCATTAATTTAATATGATGAATGAATTTTATTTTGTATCCAAATGGATTGGTCCTAATATTAGATAAATCCTTGATGCATTAGTAGGTCTCATGAGACAAAATAACTTGGGTGTTTGGTCTATGCCGTACCTATTTATGTTTGATGTCTTCGCACAAGGCCTTAATGGATTGATTATAATTTCTACAATTATTTATTCTATTATTAAAAATCCAATTATTCTTATCCATGTAATGATTTATGTTTCTATTTCATCCGTGGATATATTTCCCTTTTTGATATTAGTTGTATGAAATATTATATTATTGTTTTCTATTCCATATTATTCATGCATTATTTAATTTATGATATATTTTTCTATATATATTCCATTAATAGTCATATGATCACACTAATTTATTTTATTTTTTATCCCTAGGGTATCTATAAGTGTAATTTAAATTATTTTTAGGGATATACTATAATGAATACTTAATTTATCATTGGAATTTTAAATTTTACTTCTTGTTTTCAAATGCAATGTGAGAATTATGTATATATCTATTATCTCAATAAAATAAAATTATTAAATCACATAGGCTGAGATATCATGTATCTTGATCCAATGTATGAATGTAACCAACAGATCTAAGTTACTAGATTAATGAGTATTACAATTAGTATTAGTGAAAGTTTAGTAAGAATCGTAGGAACTAAATTCAGAAAAACATAGATTATGGAAAAATCCTATGGAAGACTCTAGGGATAAAGAAAATTTATAATAAAAAATCCAAAATTTTGGGTAAAATATATTTTTTAGGGTTTCATAGAAATAAAATCCTTTTTTAGATTCAAAAAATTGAATGAACGCTATGAAAGAGATGCACCTAGTGGTAACCAAATCATAACTCTATGAACAATATGTGGGCATAAAATTACACGAATATTTACACTCATCGTGGTCGTAATTTATTTTATTTATGTGAACATTATTAACCATTATTAAGGAGTAAAAAACATTGTTATGATTTGAAGATATTATGAAAGACACTAAGCTTATGATTATTGCATTAACTATGTATAAACATTCAATTTATGTTAAGCATTCCCCAAATTAAAAATTATATATTTTGATATAAATATATAATTTTATGAGCTAATATATAGTATTATATTTTTATATATGGTTCCTATTGGATGGAATGGAAAATTTATCAACACCCAAAATCTAGATAGGGATTTCCCTCAAAGTAAAGTCAATAAGATTGAATTCTGAGGTAAGAATATTATATCTATGTTAAGGAAAGTTATGAATGATAATATTTTCTATATTGAGCTATATATTACTTCATAGAATGATATTATGACATCAGGCCACTTTATATAGTAGAAAACTCCATCCTTTAATTAAACTATATATTAATTGGTGTCCTAACAAAGGATAGAGTACCTGAAAAATATATTTATAACTTTGGGATGAAATAAAAGGGAAAAGGTCATTATTGAAGTGTATTTTCTAATTAGATATGCTGATTAATGGTGGTACTTGATTCAAAATACTAGGGAGACTGAGAAAATAAATGGTTTGGACTAAGAGACTTTTGAGGATTTATTATTTAAAAAATATTTTCCTCATTAGAAATAAGTTGATATGGAATTCTGATTTTTTTAATTTGAGATAAATTGAAGATGAAAATTTTCCTAATTATGAAGTAAACATTACAAGATTATCAATTATGTTCATATACTATCTATGCAATCTAGAAAGTACGATAGATTTTTTCATCGGGGGGACAAAGACAATCATTTAATGTGTGTTACTCTCCCAAATATATCCAACATATGATAAAATTATAAGCATGGAATTTCTGTAACTGGTAGAATCCAACATAACATATTGCAAATGAATATTATTTTTAAAAATATTTCTTAATTCATAAATGAAAATTTTAAATGGATTTATTCATTTTTAATATTATAAACCAAACATGCATACACTTTTTATCAAATAAGTGGTTTGCTTATATATTTTTTAAGTAAAATGGGATTTATTTATTTAAATGTTTTATTTAAAAAGGGAAGCCTTCAAGCTTGGAAACAGGTCATCACATTTGGTGAGGTCATAGGCTTTAACCCATGACTGAAAGGAAATACGAGTGTAATTTATACCACCTGTATATGGGTTGTGATTATTCCATCTTCAATAACTTTCATATATAATTCTACTATAATCATGATTATTTTCACCTATATATTATTAATTTATTAATACATTAATTTTTAGTTTAAATTTTTATATCATTATTGTAATAAATTTATTATAATATAACGCTCAACATAGTACAAAATATGATTTCAAAGCCAAAAAAATATAACATATAGAATGTAATGCAATATAATATGTTATGTTTAACATATGATGACTAGTTAAATATCACATTATATTATAATAATATTTTGTCATGAGTTTTTTTAATTACACTAAATATCATTTAAATTCTAAATGGTTTTTATCATATTCTATACACACATTTAATTAATAAAAAGGTCATTTTTTGGTATATAATTAACATGTTATATAATAAAATAAAATTCAGAAATATTTATTATTTTTATTTAAAATTTAGATTCATATTATGTATGGTAAATTATTATAGTAAAATAGTTGTAAATATTTTATAATGTATTTTTTAAAATGTAAAAAGGTGATAGATAGATAATTTTTATCACCATGTATAAATTTCTTATACTAAACCTTTTTCTCAATTTTGATTTAGAAGATATATGTTTCTTAGTTATTGTATTAAATTTATAGAAAAATTATTCTTCATATATTTAAATAAATTAATAATCATCCATACATTGATTAAATGTTTTTTAGAAATGAAGATAAATTCATTTGATGTTTAAATGAGATACTTTTTATAAAATTGTTTTTAAGTGTGAATTTTATTTTTTATATTAATAAATCAAATTAATCACTACTAATAAATTATTTTGATGAAATTTATTTATAATGTATTTAATAATATTAAATAAAACCTATCTAATTTTTTTTACTTTTCAAGTATGGATAATTAATTCATTTTATGATTCAAAAATATGTTTTTACAAAATAATGGTTTTTATTGATTGAATACAAGAATATTATAATTAATGTATACCATCATTAGAAATATAATTTCATAAAATTAAAGGAATTTCTGAATTATTACTATTAAAATTATCTTAGGGTTACTTTTTTGGATTTTTCTGAAGAGGTTGATATTTTGGTAAATATTAAAAACTATCATTTTTACGTAAACCAAAACATTCCATGAAGTATAATGGTGTAAATAAAATTTAAAATTTATAAAATATTTTTCACAACCAAATATTAACTTAAGTATTAAAATAATTATATTAGAAATATTAAGTTCAATTTATAAATGTATGTTTCAAATTTGGATGCCTAAGTTATATTTTATTCAAATAAAAAATGGTTTTTGATTATTTACATTTAATGAATTGGTTAAATGATTAAAATAGGTTTTTTCCTAGTTCAAATGTAAAATGAAATTAATTTTTCAAAATTAAACCAAAAAATTAATAAGAATCATCATGTCACGAACCATGCTAGGTCGCCATCCAAACTGGTTCCCAATCCAGTCCATGGCAAGACCCAAAGGGTGTTACCAATCCTCACAGTCTAAAAAAAGTGCCTAGGTATCATAAATAAAGGTTTTGGAATGATTTATCAACGTCTAGAAATATAAAACAATCAACAATAATAAATAAACGGAATATGAAAATTTACACCAAAAAGATCTTAATCAAATTCAGAAATGAATTACATAGTTTTAAACAAAATCCAATAGGGACAGAACTAATAAGGATTAGAAATTCTAACTCAAAAACCACCACATGGCAAGGGGGAATCACCCTCAAGAAATCTTCACAACACCGCACCAAGGAATGAAGCTAACAACTTGAACCACCGTCTCTAAAGACCATGACCTTACCAATGGTAAACATTACAAAATCTACTTACACCAAAAGGTGTAAGTAGGGATTGAGACTAATCCCAATATTATTTCTCACATGAAAATATTACATGCTATAAACATTATAAGACAAATAGATTACAAGTTTTCATAAACATGAAATGAAAGTAACAATTATAAATGGATGTAACTTTACATAAACATAGTTTTCAAGACGGAAACCATAAACAATGAATGATTTTAAATAAAACACACGTACTATTGTAATTTTCACCCAATAAAACTACATGTCGATGGTACGTACAACATAACCCATGATCACTAGTCATGGGAAATACCCCTAAGAAATAGTTAATAGTTGGTCACTATGTACATCTTATCTCAGTAAAATGTGGCATAGTAATCACATCGATCTATGTTCTCATACATGATCCACTTGTAGGGAACAGACACATAACCAAGTGGTATCCAATCAACCGTCACTATTTAGTTAGTGTTTTCATCATTAATCTTTCTACGTCAAACAGAGACAAGGTCACTCCCGAATAACCATCAAACTAGTCCTAGTCCGTCCACTTAGATACTCAAGCATCCCATTATTGTTGAATCAAGTAACACATGTTTTAAAATATAATTTTCACACCAAATCTCTATTTTTATTTCATACACACACAAAATAGTACCCAGAACATGTTCCACAACTTCAATGTAGCTCATTAAACTCAATAAAATTTTATAAAACAACACCAAGGGGTGTTACAAGGATTTTCACAAAAAAATAATTTAAAATTTTATTTTACCATAAAATACCCAAAAATACCATACCAAACTATAATTTTAATCCCTAACACCATTTAATAAATCAATTTCATGAATCATAAAAAAAATGAAATGATACAACATAGAATACACATTAAAAACCCAATTCCATGTTAAAATGCAACTTTAACATTAAAATCTTAATCAAACCAACAAAAAATAGTTTTTTCAGCACAAAAAATATACAAGAAACATTATAAATAGGTTAATAAATCAACATAAATTCATCCAATAATTTTTACATGTGGAACCACATACAATGAATGTCAAAACCCCCCAAAAAATTGTTTAAAACTTCACCCGCACCATAACAACATTACAATTAAGTGAAGATAAACCCTAATAAAGAATATTGAACCAAGAAAATTAGTATTAAACCCTAGAGATGAAACCCTAGCTCCTATAATTTTATAACTTTAAGAAATGGAAAAACCCCTAGAGAGAAGCAAGCAAGAAAATAAAGACTCACTTACTTGAACAATCTTGATGTTCCCAACCAAAACCACCTTAAAAATGAGTTACAAGGGAGCTTAAGGAATCCTATAGGACTTCTATGGATAAAATGGTTTAATGGGGGTAGAAATGGGTGTATTAGGTTTAATTATGGAAGGGAAAAATGGGAATAGCAATTTTTTGGCCTAGACATTGTCCATGGTTTTTCGGCATGGTATAGTAAAATTTGCGGCCTAACCGTGTATCCAGTTTTTTCCACCTAAAAATTATCATTTCTCCCCAAAATTAAATGGGGAGCCTAGGAGGGAAAGATTAGCCGATAATAAAAGAGAAAATACCTAAAATAAAGACCCATATGTGATAATTCTCATCATCATTCAAACATTATGAACCAAAAAGTCCACCTGAATCATGATTGGAAAACAAGAATGGGTACTCTTTTTCAACCAATGAATTCTTCTCCCAAGTCTCATGCACATTATTCTGATGCTACCAAAGGACATAGAACTATGGAATAGTTTTTCCGTCAAGAAACTTCTCTTCTGAATACACTATTCTCACTGGCCATTCAAACACAGATAAATTGAGCTCTATCTCCAACTCCTCCCAATTCAACACATGGGACAGATCCGGGTAGTACTTATTCAATTTGGATACATGGAATACTTCGTGAATATATGTCAAATGAGAAGGTAAATATAGCTTATATGCCACTTTTCCAATCTTTTCATCGATCTAAAAAGTACTAATATATGTCATAATTATCTTTTCTTGCATTACCAAATGACGATGGCCCAAACAATGTCCCACATTCAAGAATACATGATCACCCACAATGAACTTAAGGTATTGACTCCTTTGGTGAACATAAGATTTGTGGTGACTCTGACATATCAATAACTATTGTATGATCAACTTAACTTTCTCAGTTGTCTCTTGCACAAGGCTCGGCCCCAACAGGGAGGTCTTGCCTACCTCATCAGAATAAAGGGTGTATGACAATTCTGACCATAGAGAGTCTCAAAAGTATCCATTAAAATAGAGGATTGGTGACAATTATTATTATAAAATTAGACCAATCTGAAATGGTTTTCCCAAGATCCTCCTAAATCAGAAACACATGCCTGAATCATATCCTTCAGAATATGATTTTCCTGCTCGTTCTTACTATCATTTTGATGATGGTATTTCATGGTCATATTAATCGAAAACCCCAATCCCTTATGAAGGCCTTCCCAAAACCAAGAGGTAAAATGGGGGCCTCTATCTGAGACAACTACTGATGGAACACCGTGTTCCTTACCACCTCCTGAATATAAAATTGGCCCAGCTAATCCACTTTAGCTATATCACTGATCATAATGAAGTGGGATGATTTTTTCATATGATTAGTCACTACCCAAATATCATTCTTACCCTGAGGTGTAAGTGGTAATCCATCAATGAAATACATTGTGACCTAGTCCCGCTTCCAAGTAGGAATGGGAAATGGATGAAGAAAACTAGAGGTCCTTTGATGATATGATTTTACCAGCTGACATCTATAACATCTCGACATTAAATAAGCTATGTCTCCTCTCATACCTAGCCACAAAAACAATTGTTGTAAATCATAATAAATTTTTGTAGCTCTTGGATGAATGACCCACTGAGATTCATGGCTATCCTGCATCCCCACATTCCTCAGAGACAACAGCACCACCGAACATCCCTTGAAGCACAAAATTCCATCAGGAGATGAAGACCAATCGCAAGACATCTCCCAAACCTGAAGACTCGGTTGACTGCTAACACAACCCATCACTGTGATTCTCCTACTGAATCAACTCAAAAAGAGAGGGAGTCAACTAAACTCCTTCTACGAACACACCTGCCTTATGCTCTATGGTTTCCAAGTGCATTTGAGAAAATATCCCCATCAGATTCCACTCATTATTGGACTTCCTCAAATCTTACACTGGTGATTTTCAAAACAATTCATCATCCACCACATTACCCCTTCTTGAAGTGTAGACGATATCAATGTTTAACCCCTACAAATAATCGATCCAACGGTTCTACCTGAGATTGAGATCCTTTTGTGATAAGTTGTAGGAAAAGCTCTTATGATCATAGTAGACAAAAAATGTATCCCATAAGAGATAGTGATTCCATGTATTCAAATAATTAATCACCACTTATAACTCCAATTCATGTGTTGGGTAGTTACTTTCTTTTGTTTAGAGTTGGAGAGAACCATATGCCACCACTTGATCACCCTGCATAAGCACACACCTGAGACCTGTTCTGGAAGTGTCAAAATACACCACATAGCCCTTTCAAAATTCTAGAAAGATCAACATGGGAGGTGTTATTCAACCACCACATCAACTCCTGGAAGGATGCCTAATATTATGGGCCCCATTCATACTTTTCCAATTTCTGGATGAGTGTGGTCATGGATGAAGACAGCCGAGTGAAATCATGAACAAACCTCCTTTAATAACCTACTAGGTTGAGGAAACTCTTAATATCAACCACATTCTTCGGCTGCTCCCATGGAATAACTGTACTAATCTACTCTGAGTTCACTGAAACCCCTTTCTCTGAGATGGAATGACCCAGAAACTTTACTTCCCTGATCTATAAAGTGAATTTGGATCACATTGCATATAGGCAATGGTTCTACACAGTGCCCAACACATTTTGAATACGATTCTCATGATCATACAAGGATATAGAGTAAACATGGATGTCTTCCATGAATACCACAATGAACGAGTCAAGATATTGGTGTAAAACCTTATTCATTAGATCCCTAAAAACTGGTGGAGTATTTTTCAATCCGAATGACATGACAAGGTACTCAAAGTGGTTTTGCCTGGTTAGGAAAGATATTTTTGGAATACTCACCACTTTCACCTTGAATTGGTGGAAACCAAAAATAAAATCTATTTTGGAAAACCGATTTTCCTCCTTTATCTGATCAAATAATTCATCAATTCAAGGAAAAAGAAAATTTGTTCTTTGTGGTTACCTTATTCAGCTCACGGTAATCGATGCACAACTAGAGGTATCTATTTGCCTTCATTGTAAAGAGTATAGGAGCAGCCTAAAGAGAGACACTCAAGAGAATAAACACTTTTGATTCTATATCATCCAGATATATCTTTAATTCCATCAAATCAGTGAGGTCCATATGATATGAGGGAAGAGATATTGGTTATGTTCCTAGTGCCAAATCAATGGAGAACTCTAAATCCCGCTCTGGGGGAAATCAAGAAAAATCATCTAGAAATACCTCTAATAACATGCCCACTACATGAGTTAATCCATCCTCTAGAGAACTACCATCATCTTTTAGTGTGAGAGATGATAACTGAAAGATAAGATTTACCATCATTGGTAGTGCAGGTCCCACATAACCCGACCATAGATCTTATTCCCCAATAAAAACATGATTAATTCCACCAACATCCATTAAATTCACTAGCCACCAATAGGAATTGATATGTGCATGGAAGTTCACTAACCATTCCATGAAAACAATTACATAAAAAAGATCCATATCTAAGACCAAGAGATATCATTCCATCCCAACACCTAACATGGAATGTGCAAAGGATGTGAACATGGGATCTTAATACTTCCTACCCAACAAAGCCACCAACTCCATCACAAATGATAAAAACTCGGTTGGAAAATTTAGAAGATTCAAAACATGGGAATAGATAAAAGAAACTGGAGCACCAGTATCAAAAAGTATGGTTGCAATAGAAGATGCAATAAAAATGGTTTCTAAAACTATCTAAGGCCCTACATCTGATCATACTGGTGTCAGGTCTACAATAGGATTATTCCTGGTCTCTTACAAAGAATGACTACTCGCCTATGGCTCAGTCATGAACTAGCTATACCCCGAAGATGATCCAGTCCTGCCGCCATGACCACCATACTGAGATCTTGGTTTCTTGGTCATCTTTGACTGAACTGACAAACCCCTGGAATCCATAGATCTATCCCCACTCTGATATGGGTGTTTCACTCTGCAAAAGTGATGAATGTTCCCCATAACTCTACATTGATAATAAGGACTAGTATTAGAGGAAAATATAAGACGGATGTGACCTACCTTCCCACCCTGATGGAACACCATAGGCCCTGCATTAGTATCTATAGATAAAGACTACCTAGATAGATGGCCTAAACTACCACCTCCCTTCTTCCACTTCTCATCATGCTTCCCCTTTTTCTATGAATGATTTGCCACATCCCACAGCAAACACCACTTCCGAAAACCCACACATTCCATTTAGATGAATCTCAACCATGCAAGCATGAATAACAACTCCAGCATAGGTTTCCATCTTGAACAAGAATACCTAATAGTAAATTTCTAGTCACAGACCCTTCTTAAACTTCCAATCTTTCAGATATTCATTACAAACAATCTTAGGTGCATACCACACTAGATCATCAAAATGGTAAGTAGATTTCATCAATGAATAATCTCTCCTAGAAAGATCCATAAACTCCCATGATCTGACATGGGACAGTGCCTTGAGACAATACTTCTCTTTGATGATGGTCTTGAAATCCTTCAATCTCATCTTCTCATGATTCCTAGATTGGCGCACTGATTCCCACCACCTAAGACTAGGACCCTCTAGTATAAATGAGGCACATTTCAACCTGACCTCCTTAGGTGTGTCAAGAATCTAAAGCATCCTCTCGATCATCTCAAGCCGCTCCTCTGCTTTTTGTGTCTCATCATTTCCCCAAAAGAGTAGGATGCATGTTCGTGAGAAACTCATGATCTTGTTCCTTCCTCAAACCAGACTCATCTTCTCTAGCAGGAGTAAGAGCATGACCAGCTCCCTACCTTAGAACATGGAATGCCTGGACAACAGCTTCTACCAACCATTGATCAAGCGGTGAGGGAGAACTCTATCTGGCTTTCTCTTGGGTGAATGGGTTCTTTTCAGGGAGTCATTTTTCTACAAAAAGAAACAGTCACAAAAAAATAATTACTACAGATGTTATCAAAAATTTCAACAACAACATAAAATAGAAATAAATAAAACTCATAATAATAATGAAATAAATAACTAATTTACCCACACCCAATGTACATGTTCAGGCTTCTTCCCACATGGCCTACCTGGAACATAAGTCAAACAAAAATACCGATATCCCATGGAGACTTGAGGTCTGTCATGAGAGGTGTTGGCCATGCACCCAACTCGCAACCAGAACACCAAACCTCGATAGTACTAGCTCATGTCTAACCAAACTCATGCCAAATAATATGACCCAAAGAGCTTAACCATGCTCTAATAAACTTTTGTCACGAACTACGCTGGGTCACCATCCAAACTAGCACACAACCTAGTCCACAGATAGGCCCAATGGGTGTTCCCTATCCCCATAGGAAAACAATGGTTCCCTGGTATCATAAATAAATGTTTGTGAATAATTTACCTGAGCATAGAAAATTAAAACAACCAACATTAATAAATAAATAAAATCTGAAAAGTTGCACCAATCAATCCTTAAAGAAAATTCTAAAATGAATTAAATAGTTTTAAACAAAACCCAAGAGGTTGAAAATTAAACACGAGCAAAATTTATAACTCAAAAAGCACAGCACAGATAGGGGGAATCACCCAAAATCCATCTCCACAACACCACACCCTGGAAGAAAGCTAACAACCCAAACCACCATCTCCAAAGAATTTTCCCTTTCCCGTGTCAAAGATTACCAAATCTACTTACACCCAAATGTGTAAGTAGGGTTTGAGAATAATCCCAATAGGATACCACCCAAGAAATATTCCATGTTATAAACATTGTAATGTTAAAAATATTTCATGTTTTCATAAACTATAATTGCTAGTAACAATTTTAAAGGGATGTAACTTTATATAAAAATGTTTTTAAGAGGGAGACATTCAAGAATGAAATATTTTAAATAAAACCTATATACTATTGAAATTACCAACAAAACACACCATATTTTTATGGTAAGTATAACATAGCTAATGAGAACTAGTCATGGGATATTCCCTTAGGCACTATCTAAAAGTGGGTCACTAGGTACATCGCATTTCAGTGTAATATGGCATAATGACCACAACGAACTATGTTCTCATGCATGAGCCACTAGTATAGAACACACCCATAACCTAGTGGTCTCCAATAAATCATCGTTATTTATTTATTGTTGTTGTCATTAATATTTCTAAGGGAAATTAGGATAAGGACACATCCGGATCACTATCTTACTATCCTAGTGTGCCCACCTAGATTCCTTGGCTTCCCATTTGTGCTTAATCAAGTTCCACATGACATAAAATACCATTTTCACATCGAAATTCCATTTCTAAACCATACAAACAAAATAATGTTCTAAAATAATGTTCCACACCCTCAATGTAGTTCATTAAACCTAATAAAAATTTTATAAAACAACTTCAAGAAGTGTTACTAGGTTTTCCACAAAAAAATAATTAAAAAATAATTTTTAAGGAAAAACACCCAAAAATACCATACCAAACCCGAATTGGTAGCCCTAAAATCATGTAATAAATCAATTTCATGAATCCTAAAATAACCTCAAATGTTATAACACGGAATACACATGATAAACAACCAACTCCATGTCAAAATGAAACATTAAAATTAAACACTAAATCAATACTACCAAAAACGGTTTTCAGAACACAAAGAATAGATGAGAAACTTAATAAACTGGATGATAAAAAAAGATAAATTATTAAAATAATTTTCACACATGGAAACACATACCTTTAACATCAAACCCCAAAAATCTGTGTGAAACATCACTCGCACCCTAACTACACCACAAAGAAGTGAAAACAAACCCTAATCAAGAAGATTGAAAATAGAAACTCAATATCATACCATATGGAGGAAACCCTAGATATTGAAAATTTATAACATCAATAAGGAGGGAATAAACCCTAGATATAAGGAATAAAAACAAATAAAGACTCACATACTTGAAGAATCTTTAAGTTTCCCCACCAAAACACCTTAAAAATGGGTTCCAAGGGACTTGAGGGAGCTTGGAAGCATTTTATGGATGAAATAGTAGAATGGGGGAAGAAATGGGTTCATTAGGTTTAATTATTTAAGGGAAAATATTGAGTAACCATTTTCTTTTACTTGTAAAATGTGCATGTTTGTACTCATGGTTTAGTAAACCATCAGACTAATTGTGCCCCAAGTTCTGTCTACCCAAAAAATGCAATTTTTGTAAAAAATTAAAGGGGGTCCTAGGGAGAAAAGATAGGCCAAGAATAGAATATAAAATTAATGAAAATAATTACATGTATGTGACACATCACCTCGCAAAATTCTTAGGTCTAAATGAAAAAATAATTGATATTTTACCCTAAAACACCCCTCTCCACAAGTATAAATTCCCCGACATATTTTCCTTGGAAAACAACTTCAAAATAACCTATAAAATCCTAATATCTCACCAATTCCCATATAATTAGTCTCTTGGATCTCTTAGAGATATTTTTTATGTACTCAACCCCTATCACTCAAGGCATTAGTAAATTAGTATAACTCCCTAGAATCGATAAATGTGTTTTTCTTTTCATTATTTTTCTCTCTATTACCTTCTACTCTTCTAATAAATTTAAAATTTTCTATCTTTATAAAATATTTCGTATGTATTTTGATAACATAAAAGTATTTTTATTATATTGTAACAACTATTTTGATACCTATTTTTTATTTATTGTAAAATTAAAACATTTCTCAAGCGTACGTACACACTATTGTCTCCATGAGGCGATGCATTTCATTTTTTACCACTGCCTCTTAAATATGGTTTGATTGATGGATTTTATGAATATATATAATATTTATAACATAATTATTATCTTATATAGGTATATTATTTTCTATATTATTTAATTACTATCCACTGAAAAATGATAACATCGGTCATCTGTACATACAGGCTACCAACTCAACGAAGGAATGTATTCCATTTTTAATTATTTTCATATAAGAAAAGTTATAAAACAAATTTGATGAATTTTTTATATAAATGATTAATATATTCCATGAATATTTTCATAAATATATGACACAAAATTTTATGATATTACAATGTAATCCATTGATATTCGTAAATTACTCAAAACAAGCTCATCACCGATTTCATCTTCAAAAAATGTAACCAAATCCCCAAATGAAATGGTAGTGGAGATTTTTAAACCATTATGGAACTTAAATTATATTACCTTGAATTATATTTTAATGCTTAAATTTTTACCAAATAACTAGGTTTGATATCACCATTATAAAACATACGTGAAACAATTAAAATTACTAACAATTGGTGATGGAAATTAACATTAACTAACTAATACATGTGTGGTAAATGATTTTAACTAAATAAAATAAAAGTAAATAGATATTAATGGGGTTTTTAAAATAGTATTTAAGATGGTTATTTTTATTATATGGTAGGTTGGAGAGAAGTTTTGAAATTTTATTGGAAAATATAAGGGTTTCTCATCTCACTTTTATTTCTTTGAGACATATGTCATACTCAACACTTTTTTTATATTGTTTATTATATATACTACCCTATCGATATTGTTATCCTAATTAAAAGAAAATGGAGGTATTTATAAATCATTCTCAGGTTCTACCTTTCATAAATTTTTTACTATGTTGTTTTATTTATTAACTGGGGAAAATATTAACATCATATATTCTAGTTTTCTAGTATGAATGTTTATTACTAAAAAAATTGATTATGTATTTCATTTACTATAAATTAATTTAAGATGTTGAATGAATTAGAATTATTAATTTAATTATTGGTGATTAATATTAAGTATCCCCTCGATGCTTGAGTGTGTCTCATGAGATAAACAAGCATGGGTTTTTGGTATATGTCGTACTATTGATTCATGGTGTATTTGAATGAGACCATGATGGAAAGATTATGATGTATGAAATTATAAATTCTATCATTATGGAACCAAATATTGTTATCCCTGATATTATTTATTTTTCTACATTATCCATGGATATATTCCCATTTCTTTATATTAGTTTTATAACATTTATTATTATTTTTTACATTTTCCATATCATCCATGCCTTATTTACTCTATGTGAGATTTTGTTGTAAACCTACCCTTACTAAGAATCTAATATCACCCCTTTATTTTTTTCCTTATCCCCAAGGTACCTAGAAGTGAAATTTGAATGATTTTCAGAGATATAATAGAATAAATAATAATTTTATCCATATAATTGTATGTTCTACTTCATATTTTCAAATGTAATATGATAATTATGTATATATTTATTCTCTCGACACTACTAAACTGTTTGACCTAGCTAGATGAAATATCTTTTTCTTATAACAATATAATAAAGTAACCATTGGATCTGGGTTACTGCTTTTATGTTTAGAACAATTAGGATATAAGGATTAACATTCTTTATGTATCATGGTAACTACATGTCTTAAACAAATGGATTATATGATTATGTATATTTGTATATAATAGAGCCGATAGGGAAAGGTATAAAGATACATGTTTTTAATAGAGATCATGTCATATCCCTTTATTTCCATAGTTGAACTGATTATTTATTCTGGACTACTCTTTTCTTAAAATTATAGATTAGGTATTTCATCATTATTATCAATATTATAACGGCTTGTGGGGTATCACATAGTAGATGTTTGAATAAAGAAGTGATTTTTTGAATAAATTATTAAAAACAATAATATTTACCACAAATGTGTTTTGGTGGACATCCCAAAAATGTTTTATATATATTTTCAAGATCTTTTATATATGATGTAAAATTTTGTTGTCAATTTTAGAAAAATGGACCTTAACGAAAAATTAAGTGATCAAAATAAAAAAGTGAACGTTTTTAGGTGGCATTCATAAATGTGGAATTTCATGCATGAATAACTTGAAATTACTTGTATTCTCTAATAAGATATATTCATCCACTCAATAGGTGGATTCTGTGTGACTAGGGTGATACAAAAACAATGTGTCAAGAATGTAACTGGTGGGATCCAGGGAATCATGAACCGTACAACCACTTCTATGACAGATCCAATTAATCACCACACCCAATAATTTTATGAACAAAAAATATTTAACTTCCACATGATTGTGGAATTTTGATAACCATCTTTCATGAATGTAATAGGTGGAAGCATGGGAATAATAAACAGCGCAACCATTTTGGTGATAGATCCAGTCACAAACCGCACCTAAAACTTCTTCCCATATATAATATCTTCTGCTCCCACATCTTGAATTTTTCACCCAAGAAACCTCCATATATGAATACTACTAGAATATAATTTGTAAATTCATAAAGAATTTTATCTACTTGGCTAAGGGAAAAACTATCCTAACAACAAGACTCACTATATCTATGCAAGGAAATCCACAGGCAGCCTTAATCAAAGCTCCAAAGGCACAAAATCCCATATTAAATTCATATTTACTCTAGAATAAGAATAATTTAATTTATTGAACTTTTATACAGAGTAATTCATGGGATTCCACAAAGGGAACGTTCACTCAATTATTATATGGTCATGAATTGACACACTTATTCTTGAGTAACCCAACATGGCTTTCACCCCACATATATATGTATGAGTTCCAAGAATGGTTATGCCTGTATATTCTCTCAAAAATATAATCCAAAATAAAAAATAATCATATGAACTTAAACATATTAACAAATAGTTTATAAGAACTATGTATATAAGTATTGAGCATAAATATATACCTTTGAGAATAAGTATTAAAATTTTCATAATAAAGTAAAACCTTTTCACATTATTGAATGCACATTTTACAATGGGTTAAAACCACTTTCATGATATTTTTCCCACACTTATCAACATTTATGGACTAAGGAGTACACCGAGTCAATTATCATTAGGTTACTAACCAATTTACAATATATTTAATAGTCCATTTATTATAGGTTGCTTCGTCATAATCCCCCCTAATGTTATGTTATTCCTGGTGTTATTGGCTACTAACTATCTCTCACCACTCAAGATCCAATTAAAATAGGGATTTTTCTACCAATGTTTCAATCATTTTATATTATATTTGAACACTAATCGAATATATGTAACTCTCAAGGAAAATATAATCTATTTTTGATCTGGTATAATACATTAACCTCTTTTTTCTCCAAAATCTTTCGGTGGTTGGAATGAAATTCTTATTGGAACTCTCCATGATATTATCCACATAGTATTTAAAGAACTCCCTTAACATAGAAATTGATCTATTGTAATAAAAACATTTCTTCCAGTACTTCACACCACCATTGCAATCAATCAACCTTCCCTAAACCCTTTAATAGATGGGAAGGAGGTTATTTTGGATGGTCATATATTCTAGAGAACACTTACACATCATATTGAGTTTTTTATAAAGATCATGTTCACAAAATATAAAATCCTTTATAAATATAAAACCATGATTTTTCTAGTATTTTATTTAATAGGGTTCCTATTTATAATCCCTTAATCTAAAAGTCATAATAGTTATGGATAAAATACCTTTAAATTCCCACTAATGGTCCTATATTAATTGACTTAAAGGCATACAAATGGTCATGGATATAAAACCATAAAAGGTACCATTATGGTCTATGTCAGATGATCTAAATAGGTATGAGGTTCTACCTAATTTGTCACTAAACGACATGTATTTTGATTCCCTTATTTGAAAAATGTAGGAATCAACTCTCAAGTTCTCAGTCCCAATTCCACTAAACTAACTATCTATCCCTAAATAACATAAATTTCCCTTATGAAGCCTTGAACCCAATGTAAATTTTATTCCTTCCAAGACATAATGAATCTTTATTATAACCTCAAGTTCACTTAAGATACCTAAAAACTAGTGTAACCCTTATATCTTCAAATATGAAATAAAATTCTAGCATATCACCTTTATTCATTATCTACCAGAATAGGTACCCTCCTTGAAAATATCCCCACTATTGATGGTCCAATGGACCCTTGAACTCATACATGATTAATTAGTAAACTTCTTACTAAATATTTAACCCACCTAAGATGAAAAAAAAAACTCCAGTATACCTTCATTTTTTCTTATTATACTAATTGGGTACTTAATTTTGTCTTTTATGTTGGTGATGATATAATAGATTAATCTATTAGTTATGAGATAGAAGAAATATTATTAATTTTTTTATGAAATAATAGACTCATCTAATGGTGTTGAAATTGCTAATCAATATCCATATTTGTGATGAATCGAAAGATTAATCCACTAGTGAAAATCCATAAAATTTTTATTTTCTTTGGTGATGATCCATAGGGTTCAAATACCTCCCGAGATGGTGTTAAATTATATAGTTCTCTCCTATATGGATTTAAATCATAGAATCACTGCACATAAAAATGTCCTTGTGTAATGAGAATGAGATACCCTATGGTATAATCATATGATGTTTTAACTTAATTAAATTGTACCATCAATATTAGATTGATGAACCCATTCCACCATGGGTATTTTCCCTGTTGAAGTATCTAGTGATGTGAAACAAAATAGTATTGTTTTTTTGGTGGTTTTTATAAACATTTAGTTAAATATAAAAAAGATTCATGTGTTATGAGATAGTCTCATCAGTGAGATAAAATGGCCCCTAAATTTTTATGTATAATACTCAAATAATAGAAGTGGGACCATAAAAATAAAACGTTGAAAAAATTTTAAACCCAATATGAAATAATTTACCCACGAAATAGATTCATCAATCATATATGATTATCTACGATACTATAAAAATTTAAATTGTGTTTCCTTTGGTGTCTCTCTATATACAAAAATGGATTCAACTAGAAAAAAAAAATTATTTTAACTTCTAAAAGGCAAAGGTCTATCATTAAGGTTATTAATGGACTTATGATTATTGCACACATCCCATGACTCCCTACAAAAACAATGTATGTGTCACTTATTCCTCTCTTAAAACTCATTGGTACCTTCTCTTGCTATCACCAACCAATCATCACCATTAATAGATGTTAAACACATTATTATAAATGTTCCTGAAGGGTGGAGTGATCCCAAAATGATCTACAACCCCCAGTAACCTAAAAACGATGAAGTTTTTTATATAGTCTTGATGCTTATGAGCTATTAGTGGGAATATATACTCTATCACCACTTTCAACTATTTTGAGAGTATCAATCTTAAATGATACAACACCCACCCTCTCTAATAAGATAATATGGATGAGGTTGTCACAAAATTCCCCCCAGCTAATCTAGGGTCACTAAAGAGTGATCTTAATAAATATTTTCATCATCAACACTGAATATCCCCAACCACTCCTGATACCATGTATGATACGTTGACCTAGGTTGTAAAGGATCAGATACCAAGTAGGGTGTTTATTCATGTTCATGAAAACCCCATAAATCAAAGGAATATAAAATCCATTGAATCTTCTAAGACTCTCGAGTTTCACCTTTCTATTAAGGTGGATACCCAAGGAGAATCCATTTTCATGATGGTTAAGATGTCCATGTATCCCATGGGAATCTTTCCTGTGTCCATACCATGTAAACCCAATATGAGGCAATTCCCATAATTTCCCATCAAATACCAATTTTAATTTATTTCTTCAATTGAAGAGTAAATACATAAAGTTTATAAGTAAAACAAAAATACATACCCACCTACACAAAAATGTTGATACCAAACACATGCTCTTTTGGAATTAAAGATTTGAAGTCTGATCTAGTGTTACTGATTTCCAAATAATTAGGGTATATTCTAGTTTTTACAAAGAAACACTAATACTAGGAGATCCCCATAAGATCATAACACCCTATAACATGGATCCCCTTTTCTGATGATGATGCTTTGATATAAAAATTGAACACACCAACGTGGTGTTCATTATATGTCATACCACTAGAGTGTATAACATTTGGTAAAGATAAAATTTCTCAGTGAAGTTTCTCATTTCATTACAAATATATAAGAAAATATTAAATATAGAATGAAAAACTGGATAAATCATTTATTGAAAAATATTTCCATTTTGATTAAATTTGGAGGGAATTAATGGGGCATAATATTGATGTCATGTATTATCCCTTCCCTACCAACCAATGTTTGGTTCCCATAAATGTGTAAAAATATTATATTCCCTACCTCTTCCATAAATTATGGCATACACTAAATAATTTCAACATAAAATGAAAGACATACACAAGATATGAAGATCATCTCAAGATGGAAATGAGTAGTCAAAGAAAGTTGATATTGAAATCCTTTTAATAAAAGGAATCCCCAAATACAACAGACAATGTGATTATCTTTAATTTCATGGTCTAAATAGACATGGTATAAACTAGTAAGTTATTGATGAGGTTTTCTCTCATGTGTTAATCATAGGAATGGGGTATATATATCCCTTCACTTTATCCCTCCGGTATGGTAAAAGAAGTTTCTATAGAATTTATCCTAAACATATTATTTTGAATAACTAGTGAGAAAGCATGTAATGTTTTGGTTCTCAATGGTACATCAAACATGAGGAAAACCATAATAAATTTTTCTCTACTACTCTATCATAATTAGGATTCTAAATAAAAATGGGATCATCAGCTTCAATCTATCAATAAACTTATCCTCAAATCTTTCCATGTTTTAAAGTGGCCGGATCTAATAAGGGAAATCTCTTCAAGACTAGACAACCTCCAATAAAGGTTACCCTTCAACCAAAACAAGCTATCTGGAGGGACCTCTAAAAAACCTTCAACCAGAACATGTTAGGATATTGTCTCAAGAAGTGAAAAGTATAGAATCATCAATTGTACCCAGAACTCAAGGGAAATACCCACCCATTGGGTTGGGGGAATTTGCATCACAACCTAAAAAACCATATCCCATAGGGATAAGTGGATTTTTTATGCTAACAACCAGCACCGCCTATATTAATAATGAAAATAATGGTGGATTTAGGGGTCATATTATATATCCAAATGAATTTGGTTTTTACTACTCTGGGGCACCCCCATGGATAGGAAATCAACCCATATATCATCTTTATTTCCATTTGATGGAATAACTAGGGGTTTCAACCTAGTTTAATTTCCATGTATAATCTAATGGTATATTAAAAATACCAATTTTCAAGAAAAGGAGAAATTTCATAAGGGTTTTAAATCCATAAGTCCTATCAACCGATCAGTTGTTATTTCCAAATTGGATAACATACATAATGTATGGTCTCATCAAGATAAATATATATACTTCAATAATGTTAATTATGAAATAGCACCTCTAATTTTTGAATCAATGGGAGTTATCACCATTATGATCCCCAAGGCCTCTCTCTATAATGTGACTAGTGATCCAAGTAATGATAACCCTCTAGCTACAATTTTCCTTAATATTGAGATACATGAACAAGGTGTATGGACTAGCATTATTGTAGAACCTAAGATTTAGTTTCACCTTATGAATTTCAAATTTTAAGAGATCAATAACACTGGGAAAATACAACGGGAAATAAATCACTGAGCTCTCATCCCAAAAACCACTTTAGACTATTGAATTACTCATAGCCAAGGAGGATATATCCAAATGTATATAGGAAATTGAAATAATTTGGTGAATTAATACTGAGATATTCCAAGGAAATTTCCCTAATATTAGTAACATCTAATAAAAAGAAAAATTTCTACTAGAAGACAGTTTAACCTTATTGGAATGGAACTATCATCACGTGAGGGTATCACCCATCCAATAAATAGGTTATTGGAAACGTTATCCTATTGAGTTGACTACGTCTTTTATTGATCACTAGAATTTTACACTTTCAAATATCATATCAATCTTTCTTAGAATATTCACCTGGAAAATATCCCCAATGTTTGGATAAATTATTTCACAAATCAAAATTTTCATGGTATTTACTACCCATAGTGAACAAATTTTGGAAAATAACTAACCAATATATCTAGAAAATAATTCAAAATTTGAATTGGTTGAACTGATGCCACAATTTTTAAAATTTGGAAACCCAAATTTCTAAATATATAATAGATTTTTCGGTAGAAGTAGAATCTCAAAAAACATGATTCCAGGTGGAGCCTAATGATAAGAACTCTTGAGGAAAACAATATAGATAATATTTTATTATTTTTTTCAAACACTAAAAGGGATGAAATTTATTTGGTATAGTGACTTGGAAAATGAATTAATCAATTAGTGGGGAGATCTTTATTAATAGATAATATATCAAATCAACACATTATTGAGGTAAATAATTACATGTGACCTCTCAAGATATAACTAGATAAAAATGCGATATTTTCTAGATTAATTGTCCAAAATAATGGTTTATCATATTCCCTATAGATATAATTTCTCTAGAAAAACTCTTAAAAACACGTGGAGAGATTTTAGAATAACTTATCCCCAAATAATATTATTTAGAAACTATATAGTTTATTTTATGAATTCTTTTACATATTTCAAAAATTAGAGGATGTAGTTTGTCAGATCAAGGTGAAGTATCAATCTACACTTCCATAATAATGAAAAAAGGATAAAAATGAATAAACAACCATTGCTTCCTTCATGTAAAATAAAAAGTTCTCATTCCTGATCTAATTAGGTTTCACATAGAACTAACAGCTAAACCTCAAACATGGAAATAGTAATACATGTACCTAACACCCAAAACATAATATGCTCCTCCAATGGCCCAAAGGCCTTCATTTTTTATTGATTTTTTATAATCCACCTTTCAAGGGGTGAGGCGGAACCCTTACACTGCATGTAGGCGTATGTATTACATGGCCTATAGGCCTTAAAGGAATTCATTTCCAGTAGGCTTCAAACATTACATAAAACCCAGACTAACTACTTGGAACTACTCCTCCCGAACATCTTCATCGTGAAATCAGCTCTCCACCTTCGCATGGCTGTTCGGCTAGGCTTTCCCATGCATTCACAGGCTTGTCCCGATGGCAGGTTCCATACCCTCTCATTATTACAATTTGTTTATCTTCTTCTATGGTGAAAGCTCATTGCTCCACCTCCTTCTAAAGCTTGTTCCTTGTAGGTTGTCTGGTTTGCATCTGCGCTTAAGGTGGCCCGAAGGCCTTGAGGTGGCCCAAAGGCCTTACTGGCCCGAAGGCCTGGGTGGCCCGAAGGCCTTAAAGGACTCGGGAACCAAATCGGTGGCCCAATGGCCCAACCAAGGGGATATTCCTGGCTGCTACAGTTCCAAACAGTGCCTTCTATAGTTCCTGCTATAGTACCTGCTACAGTTCTGCACAGTTCCTACTATAGTTCTGCACAGTTCCTGCTACAGTACTGCTATAGTACCCCCAGAAATTATCCCCCACCTGGATTTGATCTTGGGTCTCTTGGATGCACTTAAAGATTCCTCACCAACTGGGATGAGGCTCATGTGCCCAAAACACAATATGCTCATATGAAATAGATTAATTTTGAATTCCAATCTAGAATGAGTAGTGTATATTTCATCTGACCTAAGAAATTTTTTTGGTTTTTCATATCTAAAATGGAGGAATATATTATTACATTTCACAAGATTGTAAATCCGGATGAGGTTGGTATCAATGGTCACCCAAAATAATTTCAATTCCATTGAATATTAGGGAACATCAAAAAATAGTTCTTCATCTTCCAGGATATACTCCAAATTTTTGGGAATGATCATAAAGTGATATTTAATACATTAAGGGAACACATGAATGATGTATCTGAATCTCATCCCAATTAAGGGGGGTGGCAAGAAGTTCAAGAAAATTATCAAATAAATTTTATATTTGTATTACCCAAATTTTAGTTAATCATGGACTTTTTATCCTTGGGATTGAATAAAACATCAATTCATGACCAATATCTTTCTATATTCCCAATGGTGATTTCCCCAAAATCAAATTGTCTCATATTTAAGGATATAGGCATTCATATACCATGTAGCATTAAGTCAATCCCAATAATGTCCCTAATCTAGTCAATACTCTCAAGGATTTTATCCCCTATAATTGGGAGGGGAATTACCCCACCAAATGGATCCCTATTTTGAAGAGGAAGAATAATATGTCATATTTAACATCATTGAATTGAAAACCCTCTTTAAAATCTAGAATATTTTTACAATATAAATTACTCCCACTCTTATCGTGGAAGAGTCCACTAATGCTAATGTAACAATATCCCAACCATGATTAAAATCATATTCTACAAAATGCCATCCATGCATTAGAAACCCAAATAATGGATATTTGTTAATATTGATGTGATTAGTAACCTAATATAGGTCCCTAAAGAGATCTTGAATACCCCATTCAGTTGGAGGATTATATATCCAGAACAGTAGTGCATGGTTAATCCCAAATCATATGGTACATAGATATTCTAGCCTTATCACTAAAAAAGAATCCTCGACCACAAATTTATGGGTGAAATCCTTATAATATCCATAACCTACAACACTTCAATCTCAATAGTAGGTTTAGTGTGGAAAACATAGGCCACTACCCCCAAAATATGATGTGTTACCATAGTCTCAATTTCACATTAAAGTTTTAATTACCTTTATGTGTTCAAGGAGCTTAGAGAGTGACACATTGAATCCATGACTAATATATACTAATTTGAGACTAAAGTAGATAATTTTGATTCCTATCAAACTAGAAATGGATTATCCAATTGAAAATCATTAATTTATTTCATATAGAAAGAGTAAGAAGAAATGAAATAATTGAACATTATTCCCTAATATGTCTCTAGTCAACTCAATGATGTGGATTTCCATTGGATAATGGTGTAAATTATTATAAGATCAACCTTATTGAATTTTTTTGGTCGAGTCTAATAACAATTATTAGGTTAAGTAAATGAAATGAATACCCTTTTTTGAGGATATCCATTCAAGATAATATGAAAATATGTATGAAATTGTTTTGAATAATAATATTAATAAATGTATTATTGTCCACTAAATATCATAAGTAACATCAAAAAACTCCATCACATTAGATTGATAAAGATAATGAAGTGGAAAAAAACCCACCTCTGTGGTGTATCTACAGATTGATCTGAATCAGTCAACATTTGAGCTGGGTCTACCAACCTATACAATGTGCTAGTATCTCATACTGAAAAGGAGGAAGATAGAAGGGAGCTTCAAGTTCCTATGAGTCCCTAGATGAATATCCACACAAACCCATTTCCATCGCATAGAAGTGATTTATATAAAACTAGAGGATCCACCAAAGGTGTTTCCCCCATTTACGCATGCATTGAAACATGTTTATAAATTTTATGGATGGTTCATGAATCATATTCATTTGATCCCTATACATTTTTTATAAATATGAAATAATTTCAGGGAATGATACCTTAATGGGATAAAATATTGTAGTTGTATAGCCCACAAGAAATAATATACCCAAGGAATGAAAATCATAATTTTCATGCAAGAAAAAATGAATCCCTTAAATATATCATATATAAATACAGCTTTAAGTATTATATCCTTAAAAATCACACTAGTACTAAATCCTGATAAACTTTGTACCATTTCACCATATATTATATTGTATATAATAACTTCTAAAATCATTTTGTAAACTCTATTTTGGATATCATTCAAAAATAAATTGGAAAGTAATCATTAACTTCACCTTCTTTCACCTCATATGCAATACCTTGGGAATACCCATCCAAAACACATTTGGATTACCTTTAAAACAATTTTAGAGTTTTTATTAATGTAAAAACAAAATACACATTCAATAAATTATGAAGTATGGCCCCATTGGATTTTATAGAGTTGATAAAAAATATGAATATCTATATCCATATAAGATATCAAAGAGAATCCTCTAGAAATAATTCAATTCTACTCAAGATATAATGCGATATAGCATTATTTCCATAAAAAACATGAACCTTTGTACATGGTTCCACTATTATTAATTATATGTAAACATTATTTCTCATATTTTCCCTTTTTAAAAGACATCGAGTAACCATGGGACATAGAGCATGTCAACCCCATATATCCAACTCATTTATTCTCGACTCTCAGAGTATAGACTAATCTAATCGATGACTATGTGAAATATCATTCATCCATAGGGATGATCACAAGAAATGTCCTCTATCAATATAGATTAAAACATATATACATGCGGTCACACACTACCACCATCTATCTTAATCAAGGTACCTGATGTCATACTCATCATACTAAAAGACAAATCCCATCTTCATTAAGCTCCAACTGATGACATGATAAGCAACATATCTTACCACCCCCGTATTAGCTAAGTAAATATATATATTTTAATAAGTTTCATATCAAAGTATTAAGGTTATCATACTAGGTATCTTAGTAACCTAAATAAGTGGGGACTCAAATATAATCAATTCACCCCCATTATATGAAATACTTCTGTATGAAACTCCATGTCGTATAATTAGTGGGTCATCCAGCACACTCAGAGAATCTTTTTATTTTTATTGTTCCTCATGATCATATTTTGTATATTTATACCATAATCCTAGTCACTCTTTCCTTAAAAGTTTATCATAACCTATAATACTCTATGGTGAACATTGGTTAGGGATAAACTCAAAGTCATACGTTGAGATTTCAACTATCATTTCACTTAATAAATTTTATGTGTATATATATATACTAATTTATGTAGAAAAAATGAATAAAAAATAAAATGAAGGTTTCCTTTAATATTACGCATTTTAATATTCATCAAATCTTTAATAATATTTAAAACACCCAATATAAGCACCATTTTAACATATCATATATGATAAACTCCTATTTTAGCCTTATGTATTCTATACTGTATTGATTTTTTAAACAAATTACATCATATATAATCCCCATCAGGTCTCTATGTGACCATATAGTAAAACACTCCCACTAAAACATTAGTGATAAACATCTGTAAATAAATCCAGTATGAATAATGGTGAGATTTAGGAATCATATTCCTAACTAATCTTCTTGTTGAACATATTCAAACCTATTACCTTCACTACATAAAATGTTTTGAGGTAATTGTTTTGTCAATATATAACTCTTTAAAAGTTCATAAGAATCATCTTTGGAACCCTATTCCATCAAAATGTTTCCTCGAAATTATGTAACTACTTAAATTATTGTTTGTTATTCCTCATAAACTCATTTAGGATAAAGTGACAATGACTTTGATAAATTAACAAAATGTAACTTTTAAATCTCTATTTACCACTACATAATAAATTATATTTTATATAAATTGATACACTTTATTGTTTTAACAAATTTAACTCTTTATATTTCTCTTTACCTGTATAACCTAGACTCTTTTAGGATATCAATTGCAATTGAATTTTTTTATTGGGATAATTCTTCAACAAATATTGTCCATAAATTTTCATGATTACTAAATTTAATTCTTTATATTTTACTTTATTATTACATATCCTAATATATTTTAGGATATTATTTGAAAAAAAATTCTAATTTTATATTGGTATAATACTTTAGGAAATAGTGATATCCACATTTTAAATGTTAACTAAATGTAACAATTCATATCTTTCTTTACCATCACGTATCCTAAACGTTTTAGGATACTAAGTGAAAAACAATTTAAATAAAGATTGGTTTTATCATTTATCTATTAAATTTTAACTTCTCTAACTCATAATATGCTCTCACTAACCTATTATATGCTATATTCATTTCAGAATATCTTGAAAATATATATAAACCCTTTTGTGTTAGGAAATAACATTTATTTCCTTTTTCTCGGAATGTTAAAAAAATATTATTTACATATCATATGTTGTATTGTATGTGTTTATAATATTTTTCATTTAAAAAATACCTTATTAAAATATTCCATTGATGGTTGGAAATAACACACTCCTCCATATTTCAAAAAAACATTTGGATAAATATTTTATCCTGGATAAACACATTTATCCAAGTCTTCTTCTAAAATTATTTTATACAAATTTTTTAATCATTAAACATGTGTATACAACTGATTATCTCATATTTGAACACCAGAACTCTTTTTAAACATACAACATCTCTTATCACATAACATAAATGAGATGAAGATAAACATATTTTATATAGATTCATTTGAGCTTGATAAAATATTTTTCATTAAAATACTGAATGTAGTAACTATTTACTATATATCATGAATATAAACTACAAGCTCAAAAAATTATTCCTTTGATTTTGAACTCCATTTTTATGTACAACAATTTGTAAATTATTCTTTCAAAATCACATACCTTTCCTAATGAAAAAAAAATTTATATAAAATTGATAACTAACATGGACATTCCTTGTATTTTTCAAAACTCTTTTAGGTATTTTGGATAATCCCATAATATGTAATTAGCATTAATTCTTCCTAAAAATTCAATTTTTGAATCACTTTGATTTGATTCTTGAAGAAATATTATAGAAATGTTCAACTAAATTTTCTACTTATGGATTGGTTTATTACCCACATATGTTGTCCATATAGTACTATAATCCAGATATCATATGCCTAGTTTATCCATTCTCAATATTTTGAGAATATTGGGTAATATTTTCTTGATCTCAATCATATTCTACTAACATTTACATATATAAAAATAGGATAAATTCCATAACTAGAATATTTTATTTTCTATATAATTCAATTGAAACATTGAATGAATCATTATGCGCTCCTATAAACATATATATTAACTTGTTGAACAATTTAAGAACTTATATAATAAGGAAGGAATTATTATGATATATGGAAATTTACTTAATAACATTTCTATGATAGTCAATCTATATAAATAACTTTTCTGAAGTCACTAATCTATGGTGTAGCTTACATTAATCTTATACTTTTCCAAGATTAATCTAGATGTTCAAGTTGATGATAATGATGATGATATTATCTAACGAAAAAAGCTTTTATATAATGAGTATCATGAATTATTGACCATTTAATATATTTTATTAAATGTGCTCCCACTAAAATTATGACCTATTTAAAAAATCCATTATATCCATTAGATGGAAATGATCCATATTTCACAATGACTTAAACTGGGTATCATGTAAATAATCCATTACTATATCTGGTAGATAATAATTTTCCATCATATCATATATGAATCTTAGATATTTGAGTAGAAAACTATTTTTATAATCCATCATATAGATATAATCAACTATATTCCTCTGGTATCTTAACTATTAGGGATTCCTAGATATATTGAAATCATGCTATGCTTGAAAACACTCACAAAATAATCAAAATTTACTTATAACTTTCTTTCCATGAAAAAGATCATTCAGGTGTACTCATTCCATGCTTGATAATACTGAGTTGAATGATCAAGGTCTTGAAAAGTGCAACATTGGAATGAATATCACCCATAGTATATGAATAAAATTTCAATCTTCCCATCCTATATCATGTTATTACCTTTTATGTATACATGCTATTTGTAATTTACTTTTGAATCATATTCCCTCAACCAAGAAAAATATTTACAAACTATATGGATGTATTACTCTTTACATAACCCACAAGTTTGTTTTACTCAACCAAAAATAGAATTCAAGCATTTTCGTAAAACTAATGAAGCATCATGTGAATAAGGTACATAAAAACATCATATAAAGGCATATATTTGTATAAAATTTAAATTATCCACCTTAATAAGCCTGAAGTGATATATATACAACCCCATTCACTAACCGAGATAGGGCACAAGCATCCAGGTAAGTAGGAAGTCCAGCCCCAAGTCCCTCAGCACAATGATATTTTACTCAAGAAAGAATCAAATTCATCATAACTCTAAAACCTAATGTGAATAAACTATGTTCAAAAACAAAATTCATTTTCCTAACATCAATTAAAAACTACGATAAAGGTAGATTAAAAATGAAATTCATTATATAGCCAATCTTAGTACGTACTTCACGACTATATCCTAGAATTAGTTTTTAAAATAAAATAAATCTTACATGATATTAATATTTATTTAACAATTTACTAAACATGAATATAAATGGAAATGACCTTTAAAATAAATATAAAATTCAAATATTTAAATTTGAGATAAACATTTGTTAAAAATTCCTAAATAAAATTTAATTATATATTTTTTATATTTTTTTACCTTTATAATTATGTACACTCTATAATTATGAATATAAAAATTTTATATTCATTCCAATATTAACTCATTAATATTAATCAATATATTGAATTTCTATTTTTAAATATTTGATATTTTATGAATTATAATCAATTTATAACTCAATTTAAATTATGTAAAAAAATTTCATAATCTAAATATCATATACTTATTTAATATTAAAACCAAGATCATATAAATCATCAAAACACCTTTTATGTGGCTTAAATAATATTTTTATAACCCCTTCCCCCACCAATTTTGAACAATTTAATGTAACTAATTGTGAAAAATTCATAATTTTAATATAAAAAATATATTACTTCATTATATAATCATTTATAACCCTATATAAATTATTTCTTATGATTTCTAAATAGATACTACAATTTATAGATCATAAGTTAGGCCATATAATTTTTTAAAAGGAATTTAAAATATTAACATTTCATGCTTGGGAAGAATAAAAAATCTATACACAATTATTTAATTAATTACTATAAATTTATAATTTTTTAATTTTTTATAAACAATTTAGTAATTAAATATTCCCAAAATAGATTTTATAATGAATTATAGACAATTTTTAAATCATTTAGAAATTTTAAAACCTATTTTAAAATCCTTTCTATTTACCATGACATACGAACTCATTCTTTCATAAGGGTGCCCTCCCTTTACCCTTATACAAACATTCTACAAAAGGGTAATCTAGTAATAGAACCTTTTCATAAGGGTAAATTTTTATAACCCTTACATATCATACAATGCATAATGAAATAGAAGGTATTAACTTTATGTTAACTCTTCACATAAGGGTACATACAAATCAAACATTACATAAATCATTTAAAATATTGTCTTCCTTTTATATAACTACTCTACATAATGTTATGTCTCTTATAATTCATATGTAGACCATTAGGAAAGACGGTAAAACCCTTTCATGGGTTGTATTTCATAAGGGTGACTTTGAGAAACGTTTACACAAATTCTATTTGCATAAAGGTGGGTTGTAGATACCAATATTTGTAAAGGTAGGTTGTGGTGACCCATATGTAAACCAATATATGTAAGGGAATGAAAATAAAACCCTTACATGAACCACTTCACATAAAGATAACACCCTATTACACTTACACAGTTGATCTATGTAAGGGTAATGACTTGGTTAACTTCATGCATATCATCTATGTGAAGGTAACACCTCGGTTACCTTTATATATCCCAAATACATAAGGGTAATTGATTTTAAAAAAATTGAATTTCAATAAAATAAAAATGCATTTATGCTTTTTTTCGCCATTTCATAACAAGTTTCCTAAAACATAAGCATGGATCATTAGGATACCAATTAAGGGTATTGTTTGATTCTAATAATATCAATAAGAATTGATTAAAACCCATGTATGGGGATCTCTATGCAAGATAATATGAATTAGCATATAAAACTAAAATGAAGAATTCAGTATATAAATGTTGTATCATATACCGAGGAGAATTTGTAACCTCCAATAACTCCATTAAATGGGTTTGATAAATATCATTGAGTGGAAAAATATACCCTTTTATGAACCTTCTTGAATACCCTAGTAACCCGATAAAGGAATCTATTTTAACATAGCCCAAATTTCATTCTTGATCCCCATGGGATGGCAATTATCCCCTGATATCATACAATGTGAAAGTGGAAATTTATTTTCTACAAACACAATGGAATCAAGATAAAAAAAGTATGTATGAAAATAAGTAAACTCTAAAGGGAAAACCTTTCTAGAAGTCAAAAAGGCCTGAAAACCCAATATACCACCACAAAGTACCATAAAGGGAAAAACAATCCCATGTCCTAGTAGACACAACTCTCCATGACAGAGGATCAACAACAACTACCACCTCTATGTGGTGCATTAACCCTACTCGAACTAGGAAGAATATATTGAACAAACACCTGAAGGAAAAGGTAGGGTCTATGCTAAAATCCTAGTATGTTCTCACCAAGGATTCCATAATAGGAGGCCAAAAATAATTAACCAAGTAAACTATTCAATTTTTTAAAAAATAGATCTGTAATTTCTAAATAATATTTCAAACAAATCATCATTTACATTTCAAATGATGGAAAAATTTATAAAAATTAGATTAAATGATAATTTTATGTAAAATAGTTTATATATGTTCACGATGATTGTGTAATTTTTTTTGAAAAAATCGAATATATATGTCAAAATAATCATAAGACAGTGACATTTTCATTTTCCAAAAGGCATGATTATTCCATGATATAGGGTCCTCACACACTCGTAGGGGAATCATGACAATTTTTGTACACATGTCCCACAGAAGCAAGTCAAAGAGGACCCATCACAATCTCATCTAGGTTATGACCTATTTCAAATGTATAGTTAGTGATGTAAAGTGATAGAGTGTTGACCCTAATAACTAAATAACTACCGAGGATTCCATTTTCTCTAAAAAAATGAGACAATAATGGGAAATTTATTTCAAAACAATTCAATATAAAATTCAACCCATTTTTTCTATTCAATATATCGATTTCTCTTTAAAAACAAATACACAAGTTATTAATGAAATCATTCCTTTTTCCATGATAAAACCACTCAATTTCTGTCAAAACCATTTTTAATCCTTTTTCATAAAATACTATTTTAAAATCAATATCTCAATTCAATTTTTATTTTTAAAATTCCCAAATTTTTCATTAAATGAAAATAACAATTAAATTCAACAATTAAATTTCACAATTTTTCCATAAAATCTTAAATCAGACCCTAGTTTAATGTAATTAGGGTTGTTCCCCAATTTCATGCCAAATATGATTCAAAACCCCATTTCAATGGAATTGGTATTTTAATAAACCAATTAAAATCAATTATATTTAAATCATACAATTTAATATAAATTGTGAAATTTAGTGTTAATCAAAATTGGTAATCATAACGGAACCACATACCTTCGGATCATGGGATCCTGAATCAAAAATCACTATGTCGGATGCTCCTACAAAGAAAATCGGTAATGAAGATCCGAGAATCAATCCTTGATTCAAAATCCAAAAAATTGAGGATTACATCCACCAACAAAATGAAGATCAATAAAACCCTAAATAGGAAATTATAGAGAGGAGGAGACAGATAATGAGAAGATGTAACTTACTAAGAAGAGATCAAACATCATTTTCTGGGATCTAATTCTCTTTTCGAAGGGTGTAGAGGGGCCCCCATCTTCTCTTAAGAGTCTCCAAGGAAGACAAAAATAAAATAAGGCCATGTAGTCCTATCAGTCACCTAAAAAGGATTTTTTTATTTTAAAACTAATTTCAGAATTAATTAAATCTCATACGTGCTATTAGCTAGGTAGGGTCACACGCTTAAAAAACGGTGCACTATAACTATGTGCCCCTTCTTTCCCAGGTGAACGATTTCTACTATGTTGGCGCATGGCTAGTTTAACTATGAACTAGCTGTGAAATCCACCACAATTTGTGTTGTCACAGTTTCCAATGAAAGGGTTCATAGTTTCGGAAAACCATCCACTGACCGTGCACAGCCCCGAAACATTCAAATTTTCAAACATTTTTACCTGAAACAACCCTAAATGAAACCCAACACAAACATGATCAAAAGTGGTTTTTAATAATAGATAAAAATGGTCACATAATGTTACAACTTCCCCACTATAGAAACCTTTTTCCCAAAAAATCCTATAAAGAAGCTTCCATGTAAAAAAGATGATACCACTACTATCCCATCAGTGACTCCCTCTCCCACATATCATGAGAATCTAAATGGTGTTTCCATATCAATAAAACCAAAGGAATCACCTTCCCATGAAGATCATTGGTTTCAGAGTCAACTACCAATACATGATGCTCAATCCCAAACAAATTAGGTTCAACTTAAATATCACTCCAACTAAGAATATGAGATGGATCAGATTGATACTTTCATAGATGTGATAAAAAGGGAAACTTTTTGTATCATCTTCATCTACATAAGTTGTCATTAATGGTAAGAAACATTCCCCACCTACTCCACAACCTCTAACGATCCCACAATATGAAGAACAAGTTTTCTTTACATCCCAAGCTATCAGGGACCCAACAGGGGTGAAAATCTCAATAAGACCTAGTCACCAACTGAAAATTACATTGGCCTATAACAAAGGTCAACATAACACTTGTAACGAATTTTTTCCATATACATTATCTGATGAATGAACTAAATATTATTTACCCTCACTTGAACCAATCTTAGTCCAACCAAGGAACTTTCCCCAATATCCGACCATCACAATGGAGATCTACAAGGCCAGTCATATAAGGCCTTAAAAAGATCAATTTGGATCATGGAATCATAACTGTTGTTATAAGAAAACCCAACCCTTCAAAACTTATCATCTGAAGCCCTACCAAAGTTGATAATGCAAGCACAAATCATATCCCCAAGAATCTGTATAGCGCTTTCAGTATGGCAATTTGACCATGGATAGTATGTTGTACTCATATGGACCCCAGATCCTAGTACCTCCTGAAAGCATATCCAATATCCAGAAGTTAACTAAGGATCCCTATTAGATACTATAGTGGATGGGGCCCCATGAAATTAAACAATCTCTTCCATATAGAACTTTTACATCTCCTCAACTTTGGTTGTATCAATAATTAGTATAAAGTGATTTGATTTGGTTATCCTATTGATCATAAACCTTATCGCATTTTTCATAATTTAGGTATGTGGAAACCTAACCACAAAGTCCATAAATATTCATCCCACTTCCATGTCAGAACCGGAAGTGGTTAAAGAGAACCCAAAGATTTACGGTGTTCAGCCTTGACCTATTGACATGTATACCAATGAGTGAAAATATTACCAATGCCCCATCTCATTCCTTGATACCAAAATTATCACTACATGTCATAGAACATCTTCTTGGTCATTGGGTGTAATTCCTGCTAGGAATTATGTAAATCCAACATAAGTTCTTTCCTTTACGCTAATGACACAACAAAATTAATCTAATAACATAGAAACCCTCTATGGAGAAGGACCAATTAGAAATGGCTTCCCTGCCATAAAGAGAGTCTATAATGTTACGTAATTCATTATTAAGATGTTTTTCCTGATGAATAATCTCTATAAGAGAAAAGTTCAGCTAAAAACTGGCCAAGTATACCTCAAACCATCATTCCTGAACTCAAATTTGTTACTGTACAAAAAGATCCATAAAGTTCCTCTCTTTGGAGGATTCTTTCACAGCTTCGGATGGATGTTTCCATATTAGATCATCCATGAAAACATTACCTTTCACCGGGGTATATTTTATGTCAATGTAAAAATATATCATGTACTATACCCAATTCCTCTGGAAGAGATTAAAATGTTTTTTAGTAGAGATATATCTCAAGATCTTGTGGTTGGAATACATTGTAAACCTTTCTCAAAAAAATTAATGTTGAAAAATCATAAGATTGTGAATCAGAACTGGATGTTCAAGGTTATGGGTTAGAGAATTATTCTCATGTATCCCTTGATGACAAGATATATAAGCAATGAAATGAAAACCCCTTCATAAGAATGCATCCTAATCTTTAACTTGATGCATCACAGAAGACGACATAGACCTACCCAGCCTCTGGAATGGTCCACACCAGCATAGTACTCAAAATAAATTTCATCCCATAAAAAGAACTCTAAAATGTCTCCTCCTAAGAAAACATTACTCCATTTTATGTCATAGTATTAATCATTGAATCCAACACTGAGAAGACCGTTGTGAACTTGAGATAATATCAATCTAAACACTAGAATCTATGAATATCAATATAATTCTGCAGTGGTTCCCATGACATGGCATCATTAACCTTCTCAAGATCTATATAAATTCCATGTTATGACACCATTTCTCCCTAGAACATCAATTCCTGAATCTAGAAATCCAATTTTGAAAGCTAGGTATAAATTCAGTGATTTCTCAACAATTATAGAACTATGATAAGATGAGGCACATGATCCTCCTTGAATATAGATTAAACAGGGACGTCATTAACAAAGACAAAAAAAATCTCAACATACTCATGGAAATTAATGTTCATTAAATACATGAAAAATAAATAAAAGTTTTTTAAACCAAATGGTATGAAAAGGTACTCATAGTGGTCATCCATGATCTAAAAGGTGGTTTTCTAAATTTCATAATATCATATTCTCAAATGATGGTTACCAAATCAAAGATAAATATTCAATAAAAAAAATTCCTTTCAACTGGTCAAATATATTATCAATCCATGGAAATAGATATTTTTCTTTAACTTTACTCAATTGAGTTTTTGAAAATCAGAAAAATGTTGAAGGGACACATTAACTTCATTAGAAAAGATAATTAGCACCTCATAAGGTGACACACTAAGTCATATGAATCCTTTATCTAAAATATGATATTACTGATTCATCACCTCCTTCATTACATATAGTTACATGCAGTAAGAAAGAATATATATCGGTGGAGTACTAAGAACTAAGTCAATAGAAAACTCAACCTCCCTTATCGGTGGAAACCACGATATGTATGAAGGAAAAATGTCAAAAAACTCAACGACTACCAGAGGGAGATCATCACTCAATGATTCTTTCTCCAGATCAAAACCAAACACTGATATAACATTTACTAAATATAGATTTAAAATACCAATTCTAATTGTCCTTGGGTCCCATTATCCTCAGAAGACATGGAATACACTATTGGTTGTTTTGAATGAGACCCGTCAAAGATAAAAATCAACCTGTGCTTTATTAGCAATGAGCCAATCCATACAAAAAATAATTTCAATAGGTTTCATGTCATGAACCATAAAACACAATGAAATATTGATGTATGAAAACAATAAAACAGAAGAGAAACTACAAATACCCTCCTCCCTCTTCATTCTAAGTGGCATAGTAATATCCATCACATAAGAAAAAATATTCATAGGAAGATTTAAGAGGTTAAAAATACCTATTTAAATAAATGAATAAGATGCTCTAGAATCAAATAGAGCAATCACTAATGATGATTCTATAGTAATGGTACCTCTAATACTCCCTGGACCAGAATCTACCTCCTCTAGAGACTCTTGAACTACGTGAAGAATCCTATTTCTGAATGTTTGGGCTTGTAAATCCTTTTTCTAGGAAGCATATGATTTCACTGCAGTTTTAGATGGTTTTAATGATCCCATACCACTATTAAGAGTTTAAAAAAAATTGAATAATTTATTCAAGTGGCCTGAGAAACCATAGGATCCACATATCTTGGGTGCCTTAGAAAAAACCCACTTAGAATTCCCAGGCTATCCACACTAGAAGAAAATCAAAGGGCCTATGATAGGAACTCTAGGATGTCTAGAAAACCCCTCCTATTGAGAATCACAATGAGAATAATCGCACTTCCAATTTCCCTTAAATTAACTCATAGAGCTACCTTTAGGAGAAAAAGGAACTCCCATAAACCTTGACTTCCAGCTATGTCTATTTCGACCATCAATGCTCTATCCATCACATTATCAAAAGAAGGAAGCTTTAGGAAGAAAAACAAAGAAGGAATATCAAATTTAAGCCCAAGATCTAAATATTGATTCTTCATATTCTCATTCAATACAATCTCATCTGAAAACTTCACAATAATATAAATGTGGTTTGCGTACACTATCAGGGTCCTATCAACCAACTCAAGTTTGAAAACCCCTATAGCCTCATCCAAAACCATTGACTTTGGATAGAACTATTCGGTGAAAATATATTAAAACTATTTCCACTCTAATCCCCCATGCTTCTTTTTCATCATCATCATGTCCCACTATCTCCTATTATGTCCCTCCACCATAATGATTGTGCACTTCACCATTATTTCTTCACGTGTCTCCAAGAACTCAAAAAAATGCTCAATCCTTCTCAACCATTTCTTAGCCTCTTATATATAATTTGATCCCTTGAACTCAGGTGTCTTATAGAAATATAACTACTAAGAATGATATTTTAAATCATCATATTAATGTTACACAACTATATCCTTAATGGGAACTAGTGAAGGTGCCTTTCTCAGAGCTTAGACAGTATGCACAGTCTCCTTAACCAAACATTGGTCCAACAAGGTATTTTCTCACTGAAATTCATCTAAAGCTTCTTGATGGATCTGATTCATGTTTCTTATCAGATTCATTATTCTACAAAACATCAACAAAAAACATTGAAGACATGATATTGGCACTCAAATTGTGAAAAAAGGGAAGTCAATCCCAATAGATGAGAAAATAAGATTTATATTCCATACTATTCAAATCAGAAGTAGGGGAAAACTAGAACTAATCATCAAGACATCTTTCTCAAACCACCCCTACTGACTTTTGTATCATTCTGGTGAGATATAGTTATATACTCAATCACAACTACCTCCCAATTCCCGGAAAGATTACAAAACTACATACTAAAATCAAGGAAGTATGTTAAACCTTCACCTTTGATACCGCATTGTCACAAACCATCACATATACCATGGTAACCTGATATCTAATTTTATACTAACATAGCATGAAGGACATTTTTGACCCCCATGGGTTCGTGACTTGAACATGTAATCATATAATAGAATGTGTGAATGAATATTCCACAAACACAACAAAATCATGATAAACAAGACAATATGCATAAAAGAAAACTCTATAGGGAGTATAGTACTAGAAGTCAAACATCCATGAAAACCCAATATACCACCACAAAGTAACAAGAAAAGAACAAAAACACAAGTCCCAGTGGATAAAACTCTCTAATATGAAGAATCAACATCTACTACCACCTCTAAGTGTTTCTTTTCCCTTTCTCAAAATGAGAAGAAAATAATATAGAAACACCCATAGGCACAGGTAGGTTGTGATCTAAAAGACCTTTAGGATCTCTCGAAGGATTCCATAATAAGAAGACACATATAACATACCAAATAATGTTTTCAATTTTACATAAACAGGCATGGAAGTTTAGAATCATATTTAATAAAATCATGAATTACATTTCAAATGATGGAAACATTTATAAATAATTTATTTAATAATAATTTTATGTGAAAGGATTATATAAATTCACATGTCATGTGTAAAAAACATAAAAACAGTGGAATATATATCAAAAAATTTACAAGTGAGGAACGTGGTCATTTTCCTAAAGGTGTGATAGCTCAAGGCTATGAGATCCTCATGCACTTGAAGGTGAATCATAGAAATATGAGTATCCACATTCCTTGGACATTGTTCAAAGAGGACCCATCAACATCCCATCTAGGATGTGACCTACTGCATATGTATTTTTAATATTGTAAAGTGATAGTCTGTTGTCCCGAATAACTCACTAACTATATAGTATTTTATGTGCTCAAATAATAATCCTAAAAAAATGGTCAATTTATTTCAAAACAATTCAAAATAAAATTCAACATATTTTTCTTATTTAATATTCAAATTCCTCTTTAGAAACCAATACATGGGTTTTCAATGAAATCATGTTTTCCCAGATAAGATCACTAGGTTTCTATCAGAATAATTTTTAATCAATTTTCATAAAATATGATTTTTAGTTCAATTTTACAATTTAAATCCAAAATTTAAATTCCAAAATTCTCTATAAAATTCAAATAATGATTAAATTCAAAAATTAAATTTCAAAATCTATCTGTCAAATCAAAAATCACAACCTAATTCAATAAAATTGGGGTTTTCCCCAATTTCATGACAAATATTATTCAAATTCCCAATTCAATGGAATTGGGTTTTAAAAAAAACAATAGAAATCAATTACGTTTAAAAAAAATTAATTTAAATGATACAATTTAGGTTTAATCAAACATTTCCATCATAATGGAACCAGAAACATCTGGATCACGACATCACGAATCAAAAATCCCAAAGATGGAAACTCTAAAAAATAAATTTATTAAAAATGATCTAAGAATAAAACATGGATTCATTATCTAAAACAGCAGGTATTAGATCCTCCAACAACAAAGAAATCTATAAAACCCTAGCTATGAAATAGGATATATTGGGATAAAGATAACGGGAAGTGGAATATTACTAGGAGGAGATCAAAAATAATTTTTTAAGCTTCGATTATATTCTAAAATGGTGTAGAGGGTCCAAAATCACCTTTTGGGAGGATCCAAGGAAGAAAGAAATGCAATAGGATCATACAGGACAATTTAAAACCTAAAAATATTGTTTTGAAATTTTAAAACAATGCTTCAGAATAATGAAATATTGTATGCATGGTCATTCAGGCAAGGCCACATGGTTTGAAAAACTATGAACCCATTTTTTCCCAGTTTCAAAGTTTCTACTAGGTGGGAGATTGGTTTTCCGAACCATACACTAACTGTGAAAAACACCATTGTTTGATTTTGCATGGTTTCCACTGAGATGGTGCACAGTTTTGGCAAACCATGCACCAACCGTGAACAGCCCAAAAACATTCAAAATATACAAAATTTTCACCCAAAACATCCCAAATTAATGATAACAAAAACATGATAAAAATATGGGTTTAGGAATACATAAAAAATAATAGTATGTTACCAACCCACCTCTATAGTGTATCCATAGGCTGAACTCAATCACTTAACATTTGAGAAGGATCCACGAACCTCTGTAACATGATTTCACCTCAATTTGAAATAGTGGAAGAAGAAGCAAAGCTTTGATTTCTCAAGAGACACTAGCTGAATATCCACAAACACCCACTCCAATCACATGGAAGTGATTTATTTGACACCTAAGGATGCTAAAAATGTGATTCCATGTTAACTCCTCGATTAAAAACATGTATAAATTCCTTGTCCGACTCAAGTATCATATGATTCTACTTTATGTTTGTTTAATGTAAATATTAAATGATTTCATTTAATGATAGCTTACATAGTTTAATTGGATTAGGTGTCCATGACAGAAGAAATAATATACCAAATGCATAAAAATTATAATTTAAATGCAATCTGAAATACAACCCATAAATATATCATATATAAATATTGATTTAGTTTTTATCACCTTCACTTATCTTACCTTAAAAACATTGAATTATAAGTTTAAGAGAGATTTATATGAAAAAATTGGAATTATAAATCCATGCCTATGATAATAGTGAGAAGAATCCCTAGGAAGAATTGTTTTGAGAACCTAGTTTGAGGATCTAGTTTCTAACATTTAATTTAGGGTTTTTAGCTAAGATACAACATTCAATTCTATGTTGAGTACACCCTAGATACACACACATGAGGAAGTACTTCCACTATACCTATGGAACCTAATGTACTCCTCCAAAAGAGAGATATGATTTCTTCATGGTGACATATCCCCTTTAGATTCTTGTGAGACATGATACATTGTCACATCATTTTACAAGTGATAGTGGAAGCATCCCTAAATAGAGAAAAGAGTGAAATCATAAACTTTTAATTGGATAAAATACCCCTATTAATTTATGAGATTATTTGATGGAAATATTTTTGTTTTCCATTTATCTCATTGAGGAAATAAACCTAAACCTGGGAACCCCATTTTTCTCCCAATGAAGGGGAAGATCCCCTAAATGATCTATCCTCTTTCAAAATGCAATAGGATGTAGTCATCAAACCACTTGATGTTGTCATAAATAAGAATAATCCTATTAACCATGTGGGTTTAGAACCTCATATGTTGTAAGTATATTATAACATCGGTCTAACCAATATTTAATCGACATTGCTTAGGGTTTTTGATGTTGTAAATCAGCATCATAGAAATAGGATGCAAGACTTGGGATCCTTTTGAACAATTAACATGATCTCTGTGGGATTAAAATTCACCCTATCATGCTCATATAATAATAAAATTTTCTTTAATGACATTACCCCCAATGAAGAAGTCATAGAGGAAATTTATTTTTACTAGATTCTAAATGAATATCAATATACTAGTTCTCCTAATTTTGAGGGAGTGGGGAATAGTGATTCTTTACCAACTTTTGAAGAGCATGTCCAGAAAACTACCGATTATCCAATCTAGTTGAACCTAGGTACCAATGAAAACACATAATCCACATTAATAAATTTTTCCATGAATCATAAATAATATGATAAATATATTTCATTCCTCAATAAAAAACATGATTTATTTTCTTATAACTACAAACAAATCTAGGTATAGACACCTAGGTATGTGTTCACTAATTTATCCTCTCAACTGTGTATCATGGCTATAAATGAGTTATATGATGAAACCATATATCCCATAACATGATGCTTGAGAATAATGTGGATTAATTAGTCAAGGCCCATTTCATTATGAAGTTCTCAGATCGGTGTGAATCACCGAGAGGGGGAGGGGGAAAATCAGTGATCCCTTTAAATCTTTTTACTAATTAATTCTTTCCAATTAAACCTATATGTCTAGTTAAACCCTCAACCCACTCTTATTGTGTCTCTCAACCTTACCATAAATGATACTGTAAATGATCTTTGGATCATCCCACATAGGCTTGTTGAATCACTCTTTCTTGTGTATCTCTTAAAGAATCTTCAACAGCCTTTGGTAAGGTCTATTGGGATTGCTCGATAATTCTGATCACTTTAGTTGATCAGTCCTCAGCTCAACAATGATCAAGAAATTATATCTCCTTCTGATAAAGACTTTTCCTCACTAAGATTTGTTCTAATGTTTCACACAGCTTCTTCAAGAATATAATATTCAAGAATGATCTTGCACAATATTATAAATGTCTATCTTCTTGGATTCTCAAACACTGTCAACTCGGATAAAAGATCTTATTTAACTCAGTATGGATTCAGTCTCAATACTCACTTACTTCATGCATGGATTGCATGGGATCCAATACCTCTAGTATCTGGATATCTCGGTTTCTTCTTCTTTTTTGAAATAAAAGAATTCACTAAACCTTCTCCTTATTTTCTAGGAAAGAATCACATACACTTATTTGATTATTGAAACGCTGAGGATCGGATCACATGGAATCATATGAATTTACACACATTAATGTGATTATGCATTATTGCATACATGGGTCTCTTTCATTTGAACACCCACTGTCTTTTCATATTTTCTCAATATGCACACACATTTTGAATTCATTCTTTACATGTTCATGTGCATGCATGCATGCACTCTTCCTTTTGTTCTATCTTCTGTTAAAACCCTAATGGGTGTAATATTTTTAGCACGCACACTTTCTATTTCTTCTTTTCCAATTTTCTTCTTAAATTTTGGTTCTTAGAACACACACACTTGTTCTTTTAATTTGGATTCAATGTGTGTCATGCATATGTGTTCTTCAATCCTAAATTAGAGTATTCCCTGGTTTTTCTTTGTTCTTACATGGTATCTCAATTCATGAATACGCATGCATATGCATCATGTATGAATTCTCCACTCTTACAAGGGAAAACATGAAGCCTCGAATCTCTTCTTCTTCAAATATAGCATACATAAACCTCATCCTTCATTAAACCACCTTATTTTTCAAAAATAAACTCCTAAAAACAGTACATATTAAAGGATCATGCAAGAGGCTATTATTTTTCTTTGTGAAAACCAGAGAGCGGATGATATCTTCTTCTTCAAGCAAAGGGTGCGCAAGGATCTCTTTTACAGAATCAGATGCGATTCTGGGTTCTGTCTTCACAATAGTAGAGCAAGGGTGTGCAGAACCAGTTGTGTAGCCTGTGGGATTTCCTCTCCAAATCACGATGAGGGTTTAGAAAAACTAGTAGAATGTTTGTGGGTTTTCTTTCTCACGGAGGGTGCATATGTTCTTCCTCTTCGCAAGGAAGGTTCAAAAGTGTGTATCACTTTTATAAATCCTATGGGATCCTCTTCTACATCATGTAGTAGATTTTCATGGAAACCTTCTCTTCACAGTGCTCTGTTCTTTCAAGAATGAGAGCTTTCTCAATTTTCACAAAACATGAGTGTCGGTCAAGGGATATCTCTTTATAGGTGAGGAAAAACATTTCCCCATGTTCAAATCCCTTGAGATATGCCAAGAGTTTCAAATATTTAAATAGATGAGATCTTCGTATTTGAATATTTTCAAATGTGGATGAAATATACCACATATATCGGTTGTTTCCTTTTTCTTTTTCAACAGCGGGATCCTTATTTCTTGGTGAGCATTATCCTCATGTGAATGTGTTTTTGAATGCATACTAATCATCTCTTGATTGCGTCAAGCATTCAGACGTGGCCTCGCAACTTTGTTTTCTTCAGCCACATTCGAATTCTCTATCTCAATGCATGCATGAAAGTTTTAATGCATGCATGTATAGGGTTCATCCGGGAAATCACCATGCTAGAGATTTAAGATTCAACAGTGGGAGAAGATAGATCAAGGATGTGTGGGGGGATTCTTTGGTGCACTAGTTCACATCGGGTGGTCACAGGTGTCTAGAGGTTGAAGGCAACCTCAATGCCTTTCCTCGGCTATTGGATCGATCACGGATGGTAGAGATTATATCGTGGAGTATGAGATAGATTGTGTGGTTTAGATATTCCATGTGATCTGATGGAAAACCTCAATTGTGTCCATGTTTTTAAAAATCCATCCCACATCGAACCATGTCATGAATTTGGTGTTGTGTAAATATCAATCATTGAGAGAACTCACTCATAATTTTCCCCTCTCCTCCCATGGTACCACCATGTACCGTGTTCTGCGGGAATGATCCTAGTGCCCACTATGCTTCCTCTAGGTGTTCTCCTAGAACCCACACTGCATGGGTTCACCACTGTGCAGAACCTTCGGGCTTATACATGGCCCGTGCACACCTTGGATCGTACAGGGTTTTCCTTGAGGGATTCCCTCGAGTGTGATTGACCCTCAGATCTCGTATGTTCTTGAGGTGAGGACCACGACTGGGCTCCATGGTTGGGATAGTTTTTTTATATAAATGCATAACATGATAACTACTGAGTAAAAACTAAGTATTCACAAATATAAAATTCCCAATCACAATTCCAATTTTATTCTTCTTTTATTATCATTGGAATGAGAATTCCAAAGATATTCCCCAAAACATCATCTTACTTTTCTTCTTGGATCATGAATCTAGAATAGATTCCATATGTTGTTGATACAATCATGGAAGATGCATGAATCATTTATTCATTCCTCATGCATTAAGGAATATTGCATGGAATTTCATTTATGTGAGGGAAGTGTTCTCCATTAACACATATATTAGACTTTGAGGACTAGCTCAAACAATCATCTAAAATTTAAATGTCATCCATTTAAATTCAATGGATGTATCTTTACTTCTTTCCTCTTGAAATTGACAATTGCATGGACTTCTTCCAATGTTGTAACAAAGTGTCTTACAGTGACACATGTCTTGGAACTTAGGATCAGTTCTAGAATTTTCCGATTTGTATCCTCTTGGAGAATTTATCAATTGTAGTATTCAATGTTTTGAATGGAAAACAATTCTGTAAGGCTTCACCAACTTCTTCAACAATACATTTAATTATCATATTTTCTTCTCACTGACAACATATTGACATCTTATTAATAACAAATGCAACACCATTGTCAACACATTACAAAATTTCAATTCCCTGATATAGTTTACAAATATCATTATCATCAAGAAGAATAATTTAAAAATGAGAGATTAAAATGAATTCTAGGACCTCAACCACTACTTATGGTAAGATGAATTTATAGTCCTAAACATGGATTTTTTTATAGATGTAATCATGGGTTTTTAAGGCCATTAGTTTAGGTATGGGTACAATATATTTAACCAAATATTAATGAATCGTGATGATAAATAAGTTATATGTTTTAGATCAAAATAATTGTCATATTTTTGTTGATTGATTCCTTTTGATATAAAGAATTTTTTACCCATTTATTAGTAAGAAAATGCATCAAGTAATCAAGGAACTTCTTTTGAAGATAGTGGAATGTTATCTTGAATATATATTAGTGAAATATTTACATCACTGTGATCACTTATTCAATCATAAATTTTTAGTTACAAAATTACATTGACAAGAACAAATTTTAAATCCACTAAACTATGAATTTGAATTAACCCCTAGAAAATTATTTTGATCTATGGTGTATCATTGAGTCATTGAAGTTGATTTTGAAAAGACTAAAGCATCCTTTAAATCCCAAATCTTGGAGAATCTAGAAGTTGTAAAGAATTCAAGGATATTTCACTTACATCTAGTGTTTAATCAAAAACCTCACTGTAAAGTGTCTACTCTTCACCGAGTTTATGATGAGAGGCATGACCTATTATCTGAATAAAGGTAGTCAAAGCATATTTCACTATTTGAAACAATACATCTCAGAACCTCTAGTTTTGACATCAACCATGGAAGTTAAACCTCTCATCATATATGTGTCATATCTAGATTGATCTCTTGGGAAGACCGTAGCATAGAAAAATGAAAAAGGAAGGTAGAATAATTTTTATTATCTCAGCCAGACCATTTTAAAAATAGAGTAAAGATACAATATAGTTGAGAAGATTGATATCATCATTATAGCCCAAATGTTGTATCACTAATTGTAGAATAATGAGGTATACTTGGTCTCTTATATATTTATTTTAAAATATATCCTCAATCACTTGATATTGACAATAAATTTATTAAGATGGGTTATAGTATTATAGTATTTTGATCTCTAGTTTTTCTCTCATATGGTAATAAATGGGAAAAAACATGTTGATTTATTGGATTCCTACCCTTAATTAGGGTAATTTCCACAATATCTAATGTTACCTAAAAAGGATGTATTATTCATCAATGAAAATACTAAAACAATGTATAATCACATTGAAATGATTCCAGTAGCTTAATGGATATGAAAATGGAGGGCCCTACAATCAATAACATTGAGCATGGGGTTTTATTTTTTATACCTATAAAGTCTCTCCCACCATATTTGATCCCCCAATGTGAGGGATTAACGAATAATAAGGAATATTATCTATATTTAATCATATTATTGGAGTTGTTCTTTCATATATTGATCACTCACCTTAATGTTACATGTGAAATAGATTAGATCATAAAACATATTAATAAATTATTATCCATTAAGAAAGAAGAAAAAACCCCCTTTCAAGATTATACTCAGTAGTTGATGACATAATTTCCCCTAAAAGTCGAATTTTTTTGTCCCATTGATAAAATATTACATTGTATATGAATTGGTTAATTTTTCCACCACTTTTGATGGTCTATATTGGAATAACATAATAATCTGTGTGAAAAATCAAAGTGTAGTGTCTCCTTTATCCAAGGAAAAAGGTTGAATAAATACATGACTTAAACACAAATCCACCACAAGAATATATTTTTCCTCCTTAAGATTCTTAAAAACCAATTAGGTGTCCCAAATAGAAAACTACCTAGAATCTGGGGATCTTTTATGGGAATAAAAAAGGGGGAATTCATAGATGTGTAGTGAACATCATCCTCAAAATTGGCTCAAATTATACACAAATGTTTTATAAGAAAAAAATTTATAGGAAACTACTCAGTTGTATTAAATGAGGGGATGTATTTAAGGTAATGGGAGAGTTAAATACCAAAACATGTGAATAACATCAAACAAGATCCAAACATTCTCATCAGGCCAAGATGCTTTCATATTTATATCATTAGATGATGTAGGATTCTGAAAAAATAATGAATAAATGTCATATGGGTAAAATTAATTTCATTTTCATACATAAAACCCTAGAGTTACAACATGTTTACAAGTACTTTTAACCATTTTTCACATGTGGATTAGGTTTCATGGGCCTGTATCCACCAACAATGGGTCGATAGTGAAAAGTTATTCTCACTATAGCTGATTTCATCTCCATGTGGGTTGAGGGAGTGAACATAAATTATGTTGGGAGATAATATTTATTTCATTCATAAAATACAAAATAATTACTAGATATAATTTTACTCATGTTACACTTATGGATAAGGTAATGAGATTCTATGAAAATTGGTTGAAACGATGGTGTGCAATGTAAGAAATCTAGTCTAACCACTCATATCATCATCATGTAGTGTCCACTGGGTAGATAAATACATTAAATAATACCCTATAAAATATCCTATATAAAATAGTGGATTAATTTAAAAGGACATGGTTAAAAACTCATTATTGCATTATTGTCTCATTTCACAACTATATGCACACCTCATATAGGTAGACCCATACTACCTGTTGTACAAGATAAAAAATTTCTTGTTGATCAAGATTGAACTTTCCTCATTCAATATGGTTCTATACAATCAATTAAAAAATATGAACAATCATATATCTAGTTAAATGAGTATGAAAATCTTGACAGAAATAAATTACAAGATCTCCACAACCTAATGGTCTATTATAACATACTAGATCAAGTATTTAACAAGTGAGTTAAACTCTAGTTTTTTATTCAATGAGAAATAGTGTAAACTCTAAAAAAACCAATGAATCTCAAATGGAAACCTATTAAAAGAATAACCAATTATGATGGTTCATGTATCATATACAAGGATACTCTAATGGGGTATATTCTTTACTCTCAAAGGATAGATAAATTATCACACCTTCATATAATAAGATATTCTGGAAGAAATAATTCACATAAATCCACAGCGGACCACAAAGTTCTTGTCATATGATTTCAAGATGCATAACACAAGGTCGTATCACAAGATATAGAAATTCCTGATTTATAGAACAATATGCGTCTTGATTCCGATTATCATAGTATGTGTATTGAATCCTAAAATCTTTATCATGGTCCCATATGTGATTTTTGAATCCCCACTCTATCTTATTTTTTGGGAAAAATATCTCATTCACATTGGGTCTCCCCTAACAACCTTGTCCTAGGATAAAACTACTCTATTTCCATTATGAAAGATCCAGATCTATATGGTGATCATTTATCCAAAAAAATATATTGATTGATTATTATTACCGTAGGATGTATAGTTATTCTCATATTTCCAATATCCATCCTAGGAAAAAATTCTCCCCCACCTCCTCTCTAATTCATGGTTTTATTAGTTAATTTTCCCCCTAATGAATGTGCACCATGGTAAAACTTTCCATGTTTTAACATCATGGTTATTCTATTTCACCAAGTCATGTGAGTATGAGTATTTCTCTTTTTGGTCAAAACTATAGGACCTTAAATGATAATTGCCTTTTCTCAATATACAATTACTTTAAACTAAGAGAAATTTTTTTCTATGTTTTATAACCCTAAACTATTAACACCCTTATCATTTTAGGTTATATAAACCTAAACTAATAACACATTTTGTGGTCAATGCTATGAGATAATAAATTTTTATACCCCTATATAGTTTACTCACACCGGTGTCTAGACTCCTCATTTATGTCAAATCAGTTCTCACCATTTTAGGTGAGTAAAAATATTATTATTTCAGTCTAATTATATATCTTAAAACTATTATTCATACATTAGTCAACGTTTTGTGACTTTGAACTATCAACACCTTTTAGTCAAAACTACTTGAGCTTAAATGTCCCCATGGTTTGGTCCAAAACACCATACCATAAATTGAAAAATAAAAGTGATATAAAACATTTCAGGTTGAAAACCAACATGAGGAAGCCTGATAAAAATTCAAGTCTCTAATCACTAAGAATATCCCATTTTATGGCCTAAGTAAAAGATTGAGCATATAAAAAAGAGACAAAAAACTCGTGTTTCTGACATCCGACCTCCAAAAAAGTTGATTCATGCCTGTTTTATTCAATTGGTTTAGGAGAAAGACTTAAGATTCTCTCATTAAATATGGTTAAATGTGTGTGATCTAAAACTCTCATCACCTCTTGGTCATGGTTGTGTTACCTTAATGAATATTTTAAATTCAATCCAAAATCAAAGACCCTAGACTAATAGATATCATTGGTATTGATACATAAAGAAATTAAACTATGAAATGAAAGATACATAAAACTTATAAGGTCAAAAAATCGCAAATTTAAACCTATAAAAAATTAAAGTCTTTTCCAACTAATCCAAAATCAATTCTATTCATAGGTATAATTTAATGTGTTTAATGAAAATGTCATAAATAGTATGGGACAAACATTATACCCATAAAAAGATGAGTTGTTCTCTTTAGGTATAATGGATCTAGGAAAACATTAGATCACTTTGTTGTTTAATATAATGTTCAACCTAGTGACCAAAAAATGGAAATATCGTTACTACTTTAGGTTATTAAACCCCTCATTAAATAAACCACATCCATAATAATAACTATTTGATTTAAATAATCTTGATCTTCCAAACCCTTTCACACCTAAACAACCCAACCTCTATTTATCAGGATGGATTAACTGAACAAGTCCAACCAATACACGTATGAGTACATGCATCTTAGTGGAAATCCTATGAATTATTTTTATAAGTAGACAAACCTTTTTTAGTGATGGTTTATCCCCCACATGTCAGTACAATACCCATCCATGTTCACACATATTAGATGATAATAAATTCTAATTTTTTATCTGATCGACTAACCATAGTGATAGCATAAGTTCACATATCCAACCTATTCCCATATGAGAGAACTATTTTTAGGGATAAAAAATATTTTATACCGGGTTCCTCTCTTAACTCAAGATAATTTAAATCATAATTTATAAAAAAATTCATTATTTATTTATGAGTATTTTATTATATTGTATGTAATTTATAGGGAACTTTGTAGGTCATAAAGTTGATTTAATTTATGGGATCATGAAGAATCAATTTCATGAAAATCAAGGGGAATGAGGTATCAATATAGACTCAATCATATGATTTTTTTACTCCCTCAATGAGTGGGTGTATGTCATTTTTAGAAGACTAAAGTAAAAGGAAAGAGGAAAATTCACGAATGATGATTTATTTTCAAATTTTTGTGAAGTACATATACAATGAAGTCTTTATAATGATAATATTAGGTCTGATGCCCCCTATAGCTTATAAAATGTCTGTCTGACAGCATATGATTCGTCCCTGGCATGCAGTTGTGTTTCCATGAAAATTAACTTTTCCACCTCACATGGAATGATATTTAAATTAGTAGTATCCCCACAAAACTCCTCCTAGTAATTTACCATATATAATTTCATCTATTCATTTTTTTTGTAATCAAAAATACTAGATAAAATTTGATATCCTTTCTCATCCATAGTGGGAACCCTTTTAGTGACTATATCATGTGATGCATCATTAGATAATTTGATAGGGACTCACTTTAGAAAAGTGCCAAACTGGGTTTGAGAATCCCCACCACTCTCTGTTTGATCAAAGAGATGAATTTCATCACCTAAGATCATGTTAAATTAAAAGGTAATGGGTACCTTCCCCTACCACTCAAGGGTCTAGAATCTTAATTGACCCAACCTCACCAAACAATAACAATGACTCATATTTAACTTATGTTTTTCCTAGTATTGGGCCCAAGAAATGTTGTTATCATCAATAGAAAATATTAAGGTTAGATTTCACTAATGTAAATATGGTCATTCATGGAAACCACTGAGTGGAAACTTTAGACATTTGTAGTATATAGATTCAAAAATACCCTTTCTATAATTTCTTGTGGTGGATACCCCATAATTTTAATTTAAAAAAATAAAAATAAAAACACCTCCAATCAGTAGTGTGCATGGGGTGTGGTGAAAATGGGGTGGAATAACCAAAACATTTATAGATGATATCTGGAAACTAAAGGATAAATGAATAAAAATATATTGGAAAACAAAAAAAATAGTTAGTGAAAAAAATCACTTGAGCGGTGGTGGATGGGTAAATTATTGAGCTATGATTGGACATCTACGAAGGTGAATAGACACTAGAGTATAAATGGAGATCGATAGAGGAAGATGGGAAATTGATGATTCTAAGGTGTAGTGGGAGGCACTAGTGATTGTGAGACACAGTGGCAGATGATGGTGAAATTTTAATAGATGCAGATCTGGGGTGAGAATATATTAAAAAATTCCAGGGTTTTGTTAGATGTAGGTGATCCGTAATCTTTTTTGGGAAAAAAGTTGGTTCCCTTCATATGGGATCACCAATATCAACCATTTCCTACCAATAAAGAGGAAAATTTAATGAAGTCCCATTTAATTATGAAGTTCAGTGTGCACAAATAGTTTACTGATATCACTATAATAAAGAAGAATAATGGGCAAATTAGAGTCTAGGATTAATTATAAGACCTCAACCCCTATTTCATTTAAGTTTAATTTATAGTCCCAATCATGGAGTTTCTTATCGATGTAATGGTTGGTTTTAAATCCCTTTCCCTTAAGGATGGGTACATTTAAAATAAAAAAATATTAAGGAATTGTGAAGATAAATAAGCTATATGTTTTAGATAACCTCCCGGGGGATATTTATATTGAGTTTATCCCTTTTATCTAAATAATTTTGGATCCACCTATAAGTGGGAAAATTAATCAAATAATCAAGACCCATCTTGTGAAGATAGTGGAATGCGATGTAAAAGATCTATTTTTTAAATCCTTCCAACGCTGTGATCAATTAATCAATCACAAATTTGTGTTTTCCTTTTTATAGTGACATAAAAAAATTATAAGTCCACTAAAATTTTCATTTGGAGTCACCTCTAGGAAATTATTCAGATTTATGGTGCATCATCAAGGAATTGAAGTTATTTTTTAAAAGACCAAAACATCCTTTAAAGTCCCATCCTCAGAACATATAGTAGTTGTGGGGTACTCAAGGATATATCACTTACATCTAGTTATTTATCCAAAACATCACTATTAATTCTCTACCCATCACAATGTTTATGAAAAGAGGCATAACCTATTATTGAAATTAGTACTTTCAAAACATATTTCACTATTTGAAACAATACCTCCCCACCCACTAGTTTTGATGTCGGCCATAGAAGGTAAAACATCCATACACTATGTGGTATCTCTGGAGAGATCTCTTGGTGTTATATTAACCTTGAAAAATAATTAAGGAAAATACAATAGTTTTTATTACCTCATCCACACCATTCCAGAAATAGAGTGAAGATGCATTACAATCAAAAAGTGTTATTTTTATTTGATCATTGTTGTTCAAATGTTGTTTCACTAATTAAAGAATCCTGAGTTCTACTTGGTATCATATATATATATATATATATATTAAAATATATCTTCAATAACTACATGTTAACTAGGAATTTAGTATGATCAGTTATAATACTATAGGAGTTTGATATTAAGTTTTTTTTCTCTCTGATGGTAAACAAAGTGAAAAAAACATGTAGATTTCCAATACATCTTCCCTTATTTAGGGGAATCTCCACTGGTTGTAATGTTACTTGAAATTAGTTATTCTTCATTAATGAAAACCCAAAGATAATGAAGAATCACTTTCAAAACACATCCAAAATATTGATTTCTATAAAAATGTCGGGGCCTAAGTTAAATAAGTACAAGCTTAGCATTGTTTTTACCACCCCCAATAAAGAATCTCCCACCATATTCATTCCTCATCTCAAATATATTCACCAATAACAATACATAGTATCTATCTTTAATAATAGTATTGGAGATGTAATATCATATATTAACCACTCACCTCAATGTTATAGGTGACTTAGATATGACCATTATACAAATTAATAAAGAATAATTCATTAAGTAGGAGCTAAAACCCTTGCATGATTATACACAAGAGTTGATGAAATAATATTCCCAAAAACTAGTGATTTTTTATGTCCCATGCTTGTTAAAGTTTCATGTATATGCATTGGTTGATTTTTACACCACTATTTTTGATTTGTATTAGACTAAGATAATCATCTATGTGGAATATCAAAGCATAGTGTCTTCTTTACCCAATGAAATGGTTGAGTAGATAGATGAAGTAAACAAAAATCAACCTAAATAAGAATTTTTTTACACATAATTAATATTCATAAAAACTAAATATCATTCCAAAATAGAAAAAATCCTCAAATTTGGGGCTCCTGCAGGTGATTAAGAAAAATGGGGGAAATTCAAAAACTAGCAGTGAACGTCATCCTACAAAATGGTCCAAATTCTAAAAAAATTGTGTATAAAGAAAATTTATTATGGTATATTACATTGTTTTATTGAATAATGAGATATACTTATGGTAATGGGAGATTTCCAAGAATGTATATAAAAATATCATTAAACAAGATCCAAACATTGTCACCAAGCTAAGAGACGTGAATATTTCTATCCTCAGATGGTGTAGGACTATGAAGAAATTATGAAGAAATGTCATATGTGTAAATTTCATGTTAATATAATTCATTAAACCCTAGAGTTATAGCATGTTACCAAGTAATACATAACATTTTCTACTTGGGGTTTAGGTTACATGGGCCAGTATCCACAAATGATGGCTTGACAGTAACAATTCAATATCACTACCACCAATGTCTACTTCATGTTGGATGAGTTAGTACCCTAAAATGATGATGGGGTAAAATATAAAATTTCATTCATAAAATACATCATAGTTACTAGATATAAATTTACTTATGTTATCATTATGGATAATGGAACAAGCATCTATGACAATTGGTTGAAATAACTATCTAAAAAGTATAAAATCTAGTCCATTCACTCCTAACAACATTATTTAGTAACCACTGGGAAGATAAATGAATTAAATAATACCCTATCTAATATTATATAAAAAATAGTTTATAAAGAAAAAATAACATGGTTAAAAAATACTCAATGCTTAGTGGTCTTATTTCACCTCTATATGAACCCCTTACTCTATGGGATCCATACTCTATAATCTATAGGATGGAAGTTTTATTTATAATAAAGATTCAACTATACTCATTCAATATGGTTATCTATGATCAATTAACTAAAATTGACCAATCATATATCTAGTTAAATGAGTAGGAATATCTTGATGAAAATAGATTTCATGCTCTCCACAACCTCATGGTATATTATAAATAACTGGATAAAGTATTTAACAAGGTGGTCCAACAATAGTTATTTATTAAAGGGGAAACAATTTAAAATCTAAAGAAAATAGTGATTCTCAAAATGGAAACCTTAAAATTTAAACACAAATGGATGGGGTCATATATCATATACAATGTCTACTCTAGCATATTATATTTCTTACTCTCAAAGGATATATTAAATATCTAACCTTCTAATAATAAGATATTCTTGAAGAAATAATTCACATAAATCCACACAGGGTCACAAATATTTTTTCGTAAGATGTCAAAATGCATAACACAATGTCCATATCACAAGATATTAAAATTATTTATATATGGACCTTACCACATGACTTCAAAACTGTAAGGTATTTAGTTCTCCATGTATCACTATAAACTCATTAGAGTGGTCCCCACCATAGGACCATGAATTAGGAATGATTTATTTATATAAGAAACAAATATATATAATGTATCTTAGAAAATTGTTTCCCCATTCACATAATGTTTTCTCCATCAATCTTAATCAAGTATATACTTCTTCTACACATGATCCAAATCTAGGAAAATATATTTTATACAAAATTGTGTATGGAATGGTTCCTATTACCATAGGATACGTAGTGATGACCAAATTTTAATCCTAGTACTAGGTATAAATCCTTTATTATTCCATTCCCCATTCCACCCAAATGTCACGGAGTCGAATTCACATCAGGTTATGAGCCTATTATCCTATCACTAGGGTTCCCATATATAATATCTCACATCCCTTACATATGAGCTAGATCTTAATAGTGACCTTTTATATAGAACTACAGGTGTCTTGATTCCTATTATCATTGTATGTGTATTGAAACCCAAAACACTTATTGTGGTCCCATCTATGAATTTTAATCCCCACTAGATATTAGTTTTTGGGACTTGATCTCTATTTCGTATTAGGTCTCCTCTAACACCCATGTGAAAGGATAAAAATACTCAATTTTCCTCTACACATGATCTAGAGATTTATGGGGATAATTTACCTACAACTATATATGGATCTATTATTATTACCATAGGATATATAGTCTTGCTCGAATTTTCTATCTGAGTCCTAGTCATAATTTATCATCTACCTCCACCCTAATGAATGGTACTTTTAGTCAATATTTCCTTAGATGATGTTGTACAATGTTAAAACTTTCTATGTTTTCCCATCAAGGTGAATCATTTCCTCCATTTCATATGAGAATAATTGTTTCTCATTTTGGTCAAAACTATTGGACCTTAAATGATAGTCACCTTTTGTCTATGTAGAGTTACCTAAAACTAAGATCCACTATTGGTCTATGCTGTATAACCCTAAAATAATAACCCCCTTATCAGTCTAGGTTTTATGACCCAAAACTACCAACTCCCTTCTTGGAAAAATATATTAGATAATAAATTTTTATCCCCCTCTTTACATTACTCACACCAGTGTCCATACTCCTCGTTCATGTCAGATTAGTGCTCACCATGTTAGGTGATTAAAATTCTTACTATTTTAGTCTAATACTCTAACCTTAAACTAAGAGTCATACGTTGGCCAAATTTTATAACCTTAAACTATAAACACCTTTTGTTCAAAACTACATGGACTTAAATATCAATCATTTTTTGATCCAAAACACGAGACCTTAAACTGGAAAAAAAATAAATATAAAACATTTCAGGTTGAAAACCTAAACAGGGAAGCTAGAGAAAACTTCAAGTCTCTACTCACTATGCCGAACCCATTTTATGTCTGAAGAAAAAGTTAGATCATTTAAAAAATAGACACAAAACTCTTGGGTCCCACATCTGACCTAAAAAAAATTGAGTCATGAATATTATATTTAGTATGTCTAGGTGAAATATTTAAGAATCCCCTAAAACAATTTAGTTAAATCTATGAGATCATAAGATCTCATAGTCTCTTTTTCATGGTTGTATGAAAATAAACTTTTGTTTAAATTAAATCCAAAATTTAAGATCCAAAACTATTTGATATCATTGGTTCTGAAACATAAATATTAAACTATGAAATAAAAGATACATAAAATTTATTAAGATTAAAATTTACAAATGGAAACCTAATAAAAATTAATGACTTTTCCTATTAGGAAAAAATCATTTCTATTCATATGTGTAATTTAAATTGTGTAATGAAAATAGGTAAAAACCCATGGGAACAAAATTTATACCCCACAAAAGTAGAACTATTCTCTCTAGTTCTAATGGATCTCTAAAAAGGTTATATCACTTTCTTGATCATTAGTATGCTCAACCTAGTGACCTAAAAAGGGAAATGGGGGTACTAATTTAGGTTTTTAAACCCCTCTTGAATAATACACACAACCATAAAACTAGATTTATTATTTAAATAATCTTTATATTTCAAACCATTTCACACTCAAACAAACAATCCTCAGTTTATCCTGATGGGGTATGTGAAGATGTTAATCCCATACTCATCTGAGTATATACATTTAAGAGTAAATCCTCCTCTTTACTTCTCTAATTATATAATCCTTGTTTTATAGTTATTTTAGAACCCCACATGTCCATCCAACACCCATACAAGTGCACCCATCTTGGATGATATTGAATTACCATTTTATTTGATCGACTATCCTTCGTGATAGAATAAGTTCACATGTCCAACCACCACCCATAAGAGAAAAAATTATAAAGGATAAATAGTATTTAGTATATTTTTCATCTAATGAATCAAAAAATATCAATCATTATTTTTAAAAAATATCATCCTTCATTTTTTTAGGAGGATTTTGGAACCTAATAATTAATTTATATTGAAATTTCTAGGTCATCAAGGTGAATAAATTTTTAGGATCATGAAGACTCTATTAAAAGAAAATAAAGGGGTGGAGGTATCATTATAGACTAAATCATAGGATTTTTTACTCTAGAAATGAGTGGGTGTATGTCTTGGTGAGTAGAATAAAGTAAGGGAATGTAGGGAATTTGGGGATGACGATTTATCTTCATATTTTTGGGAAGCATAGGTACAATGAAACCATTATAAATACAAGAGTATTTATAATGTCCTTGATAAGATCATGGTATAGTTAATGGGGTGATTTGGCGGGTAGTTTTATAGATTATAAGGAACATTTTCTTTAAATCCCAAGTAGAGTTTAGTGAATTGTATATGTAATGACCTAAACATTCATGATTAAAATTCCATTTCATTCATTTAATTAAATGTCTTTTGGATATATAAATCATGTGATCTTTTTTATTGGGTTTAAATAACTATTAATTATCATTACCATTGATAATATAGCTATTTAACAATGATCAAATGACTGATATAAATTTAAAAATAATCCTCTCGACATAGACAAAGGAGAGGATGGCTTCATCCAGAAGAATCAGGTTGTACGAAGCTCATTTATTGGAGCTCAGAAAGACTGTATCTTCATTGGGATTCTCTCTTGACCAAGCCCAATCTGATCTTTAACATGATAATCTTGAACAGAATTGTCTATAGGGGAAGTGTAAGTTAACAGAGATTACCACCTGAGCGATGTTATCTGAGCCACCCCAAGAGTCTCTCACAATCGCATTCCTTACCCTTAGGTCTTATGTGGGTGTTATAAGGGGTAGTGTAAAAAGTTATGAGTTTATTTCTATGTAATCCATTTTAAAAGTAAAATTCGTATTCTATCAATTCTATTATGAGTATAATTTTTCTTAAAAATATAATGAATTATATAAATTGACTTTTCAGGTAAAATGGTACTTTTCATAAATATATAAATTATTATATTAAACTAAAAATTTATTAATAATAGTTTTATAAGAAAACACCTTTTAATTATAAATGATGACTGTATTTATTGTTTTTACTCTGTAAAAGATTCTGTATTTTGTCTGATAATATATTCATTATTTATACGACAAAACCGAAATTGTATTTTTAATTAAAGAATTTATTTTGATGAATTAATGAATTTTTGAAATAAATAATATTTTAACATTATATTATTATCAAATTATTTTTATGAATAATAAATGAGTATATAATATTTGTTAAGTCAAATGTAATTTCTATTAATATTATAAACTGATTTTTTAACCCGTCAATTTTTAAAAAATGTCGGTTTTTATTTCAAAAGTGAAAATTCACATATTTAGAAATTTACTTAGATAAAATAAATATTATTTTTGGAATCAATATGTCAAAATTATTTAACGGTGAATTTTTTATAATTTTATGAGACAGTTGAATTTTTCGGTAAAAATTAAATATCGAATAAATATATAATGTGTTTTATGACATCATAATGAACCAATAGTGATGTAATAAAATACTATAAAATTTATATTTGGATAATATATGTTATAATTTTAAAATATTGTGATTTTAGATTTGTTTTATTAATTTTATAATGCCTTAGTATACCCTCCAAAACATGTAAAATATTTTAACATTTTAAAATAATTTCCTTGAGAGTGTGACTCACCTCCACATAAGCAAACCTAATATTTTAATATGTTTGGACCTTGTCCATAAAAATTATTTTATACTACTCCCCTTTGGTAGAAACCATGGGATGGTTTGTGGTTTTGATTAGTTTAACGTGTAGTGTCCAAAGCCTAAATAATAATGAATTCCTTCTCCATTCCTATATAAACCCACTCAGTATCCCATTCCTCTGCACTCAAACAATTTTCATCTCAAGAAAACTATGATATCCTCTCTATATTATAATCCTAATTCTCCCCATTCTCTCAAGAATCCTCTCTTAATCCTCTCTCTAGCCTTTGGGATCACACTTTCAATTAAGGGATCGTTACTTTCAACTCCTCCTTTCAAATTCAAGCATCTTATTTGAAAGTGGTTCTTGTAATTTCGAATGGTTATAATGTGATTATTTGATAATACTGTATTAATTTCCATTTATGTTATTTTAATTATGTATTATTTATCCCCTTCCCCTCATTTTTACCCTTACCTAAGTTGTTATTATGAAAAAATTCGTAAGGGATTTCACTCTTCTCATTTCTATTCAAGCTAATCTCTTACATTATGCTTTTTAAGCTACAAATTTATATATTGGTCAATGATGTTACATGAACCCCATACTTATCTACTTATTTTTTAATGATGATATACCCCTTTATTTATCATTAATCCCTCCCATTTACACCTGTTACCATTTCAAACTTTCGTAAGAGTTATTCCATTTCTCCTCTTTCTTCAACTTTCTTTATTATGTTATGCCTTCTATTTCAATATTCTATGTGTTGGGAAAAGTTTCTATACGACCCCATTACATTCCATTCCATTTAAAAATATTTAGATACACCTTTTCTCTCTCATCATCCATTTGTTTTTTATTTTTCTATCACGTTGTTAGGATGCCAAAATTGCACCACAATTTTCCATGCCAAAATAATCATGTAGTGAATACCATACCCATTTCACTATCAAGGGTATTCACCATTATAAAAAAATACGTATTAACTATATAATTTCATTTATGTAATCCAAATTACTGTATTGTGGAATAAATGATTATGTTGAATTATTCTATGGGATATGATCCATATGGCTCATTTATGCATGAAATGAAATGTTTATAAAGGGTTCCCCATATAGTGCTTCAATGCATTGGGTAATATCTAGTATTATTATATGTAAAGTTAAATGAGGGTTTAATAATGCTAATTCAAGTGCAATTAGGGTTTACTAATGCTAATTTAGGTATAATGAGGGTTTACTCATTCTAATTCAAGGGAAATGAGGGTTTACTCATGTTAATCCATGTGCAATGAACCTTGGTTCATTCTAATATCATCTTGTACGTTGTTGCCACATTTCCATGTTATGATAATCATGCTATATCATGCCTTTATGTTCATGGTTCTCTTTTTCTCCATTGATATGCCTATTTCCTAACATATATTGTATTCTTCATGTCATTCCTTATTTACTTCCTTATTGGGATTTATAGCTCACCCTTTTCTTATGTATGTCCTCAAGTTATCACATACAATGCTAAGTACGAAGGGATATTATGGTCATGTAAAATAAATATTCAAAAAAGATGATGTACTTTATGTATTAATTTTTCATGTAATGTTCCTAATTTACCAAGACACTAGACCTATTGATCCTCGGAGTTATATTAAGTAAATTTTCATGTAATAAATATTGTTTAAGTGTGTAAAAAAGAGTAGGGTTATTGTAGTTCATATCTAAGAAAATGTTTAGTCATTTTTTGGATTAGTATTAGAAACCCCTAGTGAAATCTTTATGGATGAGAATAAATATAAGAAAAACATACCTAAATTTTTTTTAGTATAGAGTAAGTGGTTTATCAAGAAAATGCATCCCTATATGGATAAAAACAAGTAGAGGTGGCTCTAGCACAGATGTATATAGGGGTAAAACTTGAAAACACCACATTGGCTAGACTCGAACGGGAACTTGAACATGAAAATGGGCCTTTCATCACTCTTGTATTGACTCTCTTATGGGATATTCTTTGGTAGATTCATAATCATAGTATGAACCATTTTTAATGTAATAAAATATTCCCCTATAAATATATGTTGGGAAGTAGATAATGGATAACTTATATTGAAGCTTATAAATTTATAAGTTAAGGAAATAAATGTAATTTATAAGTTATCCCTTTTTTCACTGGATTTCCCTTTATGTGTTAAAATTTTATGATACGCATCCCTAATATTCCTTTTATTCTAGCCAATGGCTAGTAATATGAGGAATATGGCTAACAACTTATGTGAAGGGAAATGTGTTGAATGTCACAATGAGATTTCGAATCAAATGGGAGCTCTTGTATGACATATCGTGATTATTCCAAACCAGCTATCAAAAATCACGATTAACAATTGGCACTTTGTTGAATTCCCAAGGAAATCAAAGAAGAGGAAGATGACATCTCATGAAAGTCCATATTCTAAATTTGATAAGTAAAATAAGAACCAATTTCCTTCATACAACAAGTGTGGAAATAGACACCAAGGGAAATGTCACAATTAGATTAGGAGATGTTTTAAGTGCGGAAAGAAAGGGAACAATATGTCCAATTTCCATGAACGAATGAACAATGTGATGGTTGGAAACAAAGTTCCATATAAGGAATCTTATATAGTGTTATGCTATTAATGTGGAGAAGTTGGGTATTACCCAAGACAATTCTCTATAGCAAGGGCTGAGAAGCATGAAGAGCATCAACAATCTCCTTGATCAAGGGAGTATGGTAAGTCCTATGCTAAGATGGATAATTATTAATGAATCACATGTAACAACTACTTCAATGTAGTTTATGTCGTAATATATTTTGATTCATATTTTATTAGTATATATTTTATGTTTTCTAATAACATTGATTCCCCATCAGAAATGATAATAAATCATTAAGGAAAAACTTCAATAAGCGTTGTATCACATGTTGAAGTTTGTGGGAAATTTCTTCTTGAAGATTTTTAAGTCTCCCTTTGATGTAATTTGAGGGAAAAAAAGATAAATCTCTTGACTATGCCTCAATTCAGTAGAAAATTCATGAGGAAAACTATCCCAAACATGATCTGGAGTTGGCGATAGTGATATTTTCATTAAAAATCAGGAGGAATTATCTCTTTGGGGAGAAGAGTGAAATATATAAATATCACAAAGCCTCAAGTATATATTCCCACAGAGATAGCAAAACAAGCACCAACGAAGATGGTTAGAGCTAATCAAAGACTATGACTGCTCAATCCATTACCACCCTAGGAAAGAAAACAAGGTGGCAGATGCTCTAATTAGAAAGGACCCTGTGATTCTATCATTGATAAGAATTGAAAAGTATAAAATCTTCTTAGATTTGATGAATATGGCGATTTGAATCATAAAGAAGGGAACATCATAAATTCTTTCACAAATGATTGCTTAATCGTATCTTTTGGAAAGGTTAAATGATTATCAAAAGGATGATGTACGAATTCAAAATAAAGTGGAAACTATCAGAAAATGGAAATCCTCAAAGTCCAATGTTAATAAAGAAGGAATTGTGAGATTAGGGACAAGACTATGTGTTCCATAAAATACTAATTTAATGAAAGAAATTTTTTATGATGCATATAGTTCAAATTTATCCATTCACCTAGAAAACACAAATATCTATCAAGATATTGGAGTGAATTATTGGAGGGATAAGATGAAGAAGGAGATTTCTGAGTATACATAAAAGTTCCTGGTGTGTCAAAAAGTGAAGGATGAGAGGCATAAGTCTAATGGGATGATGAAAACATTACCCATACCAACATGGAAATGGGATAACGTCACCATGGAATTTGTTACTGGACTTCTGAATACATCTAAAGGAAATATGGGTTGTTTTGGATTATCTTAAAAAGACTGCACACTTCAATGCAATTCAAGAGGACTTCTCAATTGATCAACTGGCATGTATATACATCAGGGATAAGGTAAGGATTCATTGTGTACCACCATTTATTGGGTCCGATCAGGATCCAAGATTCTGATTTTTTTTCTGGAGGAGTCTCCAACACACTCTGAATACTAAGTTGAACATTATTAAAACCTATCAAAATGATGGCCAATCTTATTAGACAACCCAAACACATGAGGACATGTTGAGAGATTGCTCAATGGTCTTCGAAGGAGGATAGGATAAACATCTTCCTCTGGTTGAGTTCTCTTACAACTACAGTTTCCAATCAATCATCCAAAGGGATCCTTATTAATCCATTTTCAAGGAAGAGGTATAGAACACCAGCATGTTTGGATGATGTTGAGGAGAAAAAACCTCTATGCCCATAAATGGTTGAAGAAATGGTGGAGAAGACTAGGACCATCCAACATCACATCAAAGCTTCTCTGTGTTGACAAAAGAGCTTTGCTGACAACCATCGATGAGACCTAGAGTTTGATGTTAGAGATATGGTTTTCCTCTGCATATCTCCATGGAAGAGAGTGATGAGATTTGGGAAGAAGGTAAATCTTAGTCCAAGGTAAATCATCCCTTTTGAGATCCTTGATCGCTTTAGAGCAGTGTCTAATCAACTAACACTCCCACCAAACATATCTCAAGTACATTGTGTATTCCCTGTATCATTATTGATGTAGGAAAAACCTAACCAATCACATGTACTCAATCCAGAGGCGGTAACATTGTAGAATGGTCTTTCCTATGATGGAAAGATATTAAATCTCTTAGATTGTATTTAAAAAGATCTATAAAATAAGAAAATTCCCCTTGTAAAAGTGTTGTGGAAAACCCCATGCTTGATGAAGAAACTTGGGAACCAGAGGATGTGATGAAGTAGATTTACCCTCTTCTATTTTTGAGTGGGAAAAGAAATTTTTTTTGTGAAATTTCTTAATGGGTGAAGGTTATAACGAACCAAACATTCATGAATAAAATTCCATTTATTTTATTTAGTTAAATTTCTTATGGATATTGAAAACCCATGATAATTTTTTGGGTTTAAATAACCATTAAGTATCCTTACCTTTTAAAATTTAGTCATTTAATAGTGATCACATGACTTATGTAAATTTGAAAATAATCCTTTTGACATAGACAAAGTAGAGGATGGCCTCATTCAGTAGACTCGGTCCATAAGAAGTCCATTTGTCAGAACTCATAAAGGAGGTAGCGTCACTGGGCTTCGCTCTTGACCAAGCCCAAGATGAGATTCAACATGATAATCATGAATGTAATATCCTACGGTAGAAGTGGAAGTTAATAGAGATTATAACCCGACTGGTGTTATTTAAGCTTCCCCAAGAGTCTGTCACAATCACAGACCTTACCCTTAGGGGGGATAAATAATTTTGAGCTCAACCAACCTATTACCTACACTCTTTAGAATCCTCCCAAGGAACCCCAATCTCCCAATAAGCCTCTTCCAAGCCTCTCCCAATTCGTAGGGATCACTCTACCATGTAAGGGATCCTTACTTTCCTCTTGTCCTTTCAAATTCAAGCAACATTTTTTAAAGTGGTTATTGTAATTTAGAATGGTTATAATGTGATTATTTTATAATAATTATTTTACTATATATTTTATGTTATTTTAATGAGGTATTATTTATCCCCCCTCATTTTTATTCTTCCCTAAGTTGATACTATGCCAAAATTTCGTAAGGGATTTCACTCTTCTCATATCCATTCAAGCTACTCCTTTATATTGTTCTTCTTAAGTTCCATATTTATTTGATATGTTATGATGTTCCACAACCCCAAAAATTCCCTCAATATTTTTTAATGATTAGATACCACTTTCTCTCTAATTAATCCCGCATATGTACACCTGTTACCTTGTCAAAATTTCATAAGAGTTATTCCATTTCTCCTCTTTCTTCATGTTTAATTATTATGTTACACCTTCTATTTCCAAATTATATATGTTTGGAGAAGTATCTATATGATCCTCTTACTTTAAATTTCATGCACATGTTATTAGAGACCCATTTTATCTCTTATGAACCATTTTTATGAATTTTTATGTCACATCGTTAGGCTGCCGAAATTGCACCACAATTTTCCATGCCAAAATCATCATCTAGTGAATACAATGCACATTTCTCTATCACGGTTATTCATCATCATACACAAATACTTATTGATAATGGAATTTCATGTATATATTCCACATTACTTTATAATGTAATAAATGATGATGTCGAATGATTCCTTGTTATTTGATCCATATTGCACACTTATGCATGAAATGAAATGTTTATAAACGGTGTGCCCTGATAGAGATTCAATGCATTGGGTAATATATAGTATCATGATACATCAAGTGAAATTAGGGTTTACTCATGATAATTCGTGTGAAATTAGGTTTTACGCATGGTAAATCAGGTGCAATGAGGGTTTACTTATTCTAATTCTAGTGAAATGAGTGTTTACTCATGCTAATCCAGGTATAATGAACATTGACTCATGAAAATATCATGTTGTATGTTATTGACAAATTTTCATGTTATGATAATCATTTTGTATCCTTCCATTATGTTAGCGTTTCTCTTGTGCTCCATTGATATTCCTATTTCCTAACATGTGTTGTATTCTTTTTGTTATACCTTGTTTAAAACCTTACTATCCTTTATAGCTCACCCTTTTCTTATATAAGTCCTCAGGTAATCCCATTAAATGCTACGTAAGAACGAATTTTGTGGTCATGTAAAGGAAGTTTTCAATAAAGATGTTGTAGTTTATGTCATAATTTTTCATCTAATGTTTCTAATTTAACAATACACTAGACCTCTCGATCCCCAGAGTTGAATTAAGTGAAATTTTATATAATAAATCATGTTTAAGTGTGTAATAAAGAGTATGTTTGTTATAGTATATGGGTTAGATGGAAGGTTACTTAGGTGTTGGGTGGGGAAAATGGGGAGGGTGTATTTTTAGTAGGGAAATGATTTTGTTTTTCTTAGTAGTTTCTGTTGTGCAGAAAACCAGGTTATTGCCTTGGGCCTTAAAGTAGCGTCGTGAAGGAATTTATTCTTCTATTTAATTCTCTATTTTCTTATTATTATAACTTTTTTATCCTACACTACCAAACGACTATATTATGTTCTATTATTATAGATTTCATTATTTATCTATCTCTAACACCTATCAATTGATTCTCCCATTGAGAGATCATTGAGACGACTTGATAAAGAATCAAAAAAATTGTTCTTAATTGAAAAAAAACTAAAGCAGGTGCACCAGATAAACTACATCACTCATCATACCAGTGAAGAAATACAACACATGCTCACAATATGCAACAAAATTTAGAATTAAAAAAAGAAACATGATGCAGTTGATGATGTGGCAACCAGAATAGTTGAGGTGCAATGAGATGAAGGAGGGTCAACATCTACACCTGAAGTACCCATACATGGTTCACATGAACCAGTTGATGTGCACTTCATCTCTCTTAAATATTGATCAAAATTGGTTTGGGATGATGATTCCAAACAATACTAGATCAGGCCTCTTGGTCATTCCAGACTAAATTGACTTTGTCACTAAACCTGACGATACAAGACCTGGATCATGCAGAGCAGTTAACAAAACCATCTAGTTAAATGGAGAACTCGTTATCTATTTCGGTTGTTCAATATATTAATTCCCACCCCAACAGAGAATATATTTTCTAATCTGAATGATTTAGTAGAATAGTTATGAGCTAGTTCACAATGATAGAAGGATGGGTATCTGCGGCTCAATAACTAGATGCAATATTTGATGGTGATGTTGGATTATAAGGGATCGAATCAGGTAGAACAACCAAGATAAAGTTTTAAAAATGATAAATCATTATTCATAGATTAAGTATGAATAATTTTAAACATTTATTGTTTGGATACTAATCATAGACCAGATACACTGATCATCCATAATGGTGAACACAAAATGGAGTGGGATGTGTTGTGTAGAACATCAACCACACAATTAGAAAATCCTATTTCATCTATTGAGGATCTGATATCTTGGACTAACCCTGAAAAAAAAAATCTCCCGCACGTGATAAGAATACAAATAACTATTGGAAAAATTGAGCATGGATGGGACGGATCAGTATTGAATACATTCTATGAAGTCAGTTCATCCAAACCATTTTTGGAAGTGGTTCAAGGAGGAGCTACTCAATTGATATGGAATCACAATAGAGAAAATCCTTTTTTTAAGAACATACACCAAGGTGGAACAGTGGATAAATATATTAATGAATTTGAATGCATTTCCTTCCGCAGACACACCTCACTGTGTGCCTAAAACATTTGATCTAGGAATGGACTTCTAATAGCCACCCCATACACAAAATGATGTCGTAAGGTGTCAAAACTGATACTAGAAGATATCATCCACAGTTATCACCTCCAATAGTAAGCGCACACTATCAGCACCAGTGTAAGATTGTCGAATCCCTTCCCATATGAGTCTCTAATCATAAGGATCAATCTAATGGCATGATCAGAATCTCGGAGGCCATAATAAGGTATGTGGTAAGGGAAGAGTGACTACAACATGTGTCTATAATAACTTCAGATAATGTGGAGAAGGCACACATCATACCTCATATCATATCTGGGATGTTGGGACCATAGGTCTCGATGGACAGAAGTTGATCCACCCTCTATCAACCTTCCCCTCGAGCCCATGGTGCACCACCTGGGGGTGGTGGTGGTAGTACCCCGTACCTACTCCCACTACCTTCCACTCATCCCACTCCTCTCCCATATCTGCCACATAGCGGACCACCCCGTTCCTCTCTCAAACACTGCCTCAGTGGCCCCTTGACCGTCTGTCAATCCTCTATGTGGTGAGTTGGGCAATCTCGAGCCATGTGCCCATATCTACGACATACATAGCATACTCTACTCCCCTGATGACTCCCTAGTCCCTAGGAAGATCTCACCACTGACCTTTGGTCATGGGGTCATCCTTTGAAAGTTCTGGCCTGTTTGGGCCTCTACGTCATCTGTCTGCTACCTGCCACAGATGACTCGGCTGCCCATCACCTAGCAGAATCCCCCAACATCAGTGCTTTTCTAGAGAGGATTATCTCTAATAGTACATCTCTCTCCATCACCCAATCCTATGTAGGGATGTTGAGGGAAATTTTCTATGCCCTGATCTCCCATCGAAGACCCTGCTCAATGGTTTGGGACCTAAAGAAAGGGTCTCGTACCATATCCATAGTGTAGCGGGAGAGGTCTATGAACCTCGTAGAGTACTTACTCACTTTAAAGCATCCCTTCTGTAAGTGAATAAACTCTTATATGTGAACTGAGTGTGATGTTTTGTGCAAGAACGCATCCCTGAAAAATATCTCGAAGTCAGACCGGGTGAGGGATGCTTCCTTGTGTTTTAGGATGGTCAAACTCCACCATCTCCCCATCTAGCCCTGCAAAAGGCCCGCTACTAGAACCTCCATCGGGTAAAGTGGCATCCCCACTAAATGTAATATTCACGTCACCACCTCCATCCAATCATCAGTGACCTGAGGATCTATCTCTCCCCTAAACCTGGGTGTTATCAATCATGGGAACTCATGTAATGCTTTGAGCATACGTTCTTCATATACTAGTTGTGTCAATAGTAAAAACTAACCAATGGGAGATGGTATAGCTGGGAAACATCTCAAAGTTAGAATCTCGGGAAACTATCCTTATACCCAAGTTTCATTGGTCTGTGGACCATCCTTGTGGTCACGCACTAGAATCCTGACTGACTGTCTATGTAGAGGCATCCTGAAACAGATCAAGATGAACCATTATGAATTGATAATTCCTGGTGAGCAGAATATGACTCCAAAAAAATATCCTGAGAAAACATTAAAGGATGCATGCAAACAATGTTTTCATGTACCGACTCAAAAAGAAGAATTCATGGTCTTGGTGTATGGATACATCAGTTTCCGCACCCACACTGGACTCCCTGGCCTAAAATCCGAACCCGAAATACATAACACTATTTCCCCCATCAAGAAATTTATAGAATCTTAGTTATTCTGGTATAACTGATCACCCTATGATACCACTTTGTCACGACCTATCCTATGGGGCCTATGTCATGACTACCCCAAGCCCACCTTCCATAGGCGAGGGGTAGGATACTAGCACCAAGTAGTAATATCCCAAAAAGGGAAGGAAATTTCCTTTAAGCCTATACACATTCATGAAGCTCAAACTACTGAAAGTAATCACAAAGTAAACCACAAATGCCACTGAGACAACTACTAAAAGAATAGTACAATTGAAATGTAAAAAGGGGTCATAATACAATCCCAAAAACACAAAGGAAAGTATAGTTTCCAAGGTCTGTCTACTAAAACCCTATCTAAATGGAAGGTGGAGGGTAGATGCATGTAGCCATAGAAGTACGTCTCGTCCTTCACATCTCATTGGGAACCACTTTGTCCCAGACCACCAAGGTCTTGGTCGAATCATTGATCACCTACAAGAGACAGGACAGGTGCGGGCAATGCCCGTACAGGGGTGAGTAAAATAATATTCAGTAGGGACCCCAAACCAAAAAGGAAATACCACAAAGAAAACCACACAGCAAGATCACATAGCATGGCCACAAAGCCAAGACAGCTCACACTAGGTATAACTCATAGTATGTAATGTAATATTATTAGTCGTAGAGAGGATTCTTCTTGTACTACTGAGGGACTCATCCTTGATGAGTCACTGGGGTCTACTCACTCGGCTACTGAACCATTGAGGTCCACACATCTGCTAAACCATATACGTACTCTTGTCTACTGAACAACTAAGGTACGCTCGTCTACTAAACCAATGAGGTACCCTCATCTACTGAACCGCTAAGGTACACTCTTCATAGACTTCGTGTCATAGCCAGCTATAGGATTCCCACTCTCTATGGTGCTTGATTCCAGGATAATCTACTCCTCAAGACATAGGTAGTATCTCTGCTATCACAGAATCTCAATTACAATATTCCCAAAGGACCGTCTTATTGCAAGGCTCCCAACACCATAGAAAACATGTTAATCATATTCTTGGTCTGAAACATATTTATGTTTTAGTAAATAGGGGCTGGTTGTTTATGGCGTTGGTCCGACTTGGTCAGATCGACCCAACCAACTCAGCCTAGGGGTCCCACATGACCCAACCCAGTTCTGTTGACCTGAACAGACTCGGTTGGGTCTAGGACAACCCGATCCAGCTTTTCCATTAGGCCAGGCCCATTGGGCCTTGCTAGATCCATCCCGATTCCACCATGGGTCCATCCCGTTGGGTCGTCCAACGACCCAATTACATCTAGCATGGCCCGTGATTTAGCATGTTTGTTATTCCCTAACCAGGGCCACCGAGCAGCCCAGTTTGTTCCAATGTCCCGACCTGCATTGTTGGGCCATCTCCCCTCCATCTCGGGCCACCCAGTGGCCTGGTTCATGCCACTAGACGACTGACTGAGGCCAGCTGCCTCCTACACTCATGCGATTCTGAGTGGACTACATGCTGCCTGCACGTTGCGGCCCACATCGACAGGATACTCCACCAAAGTGGCGCTCAAGTGGTTCCACCACATTACATAGCTACCTATTGGGGCTTCTACCTTGGAATTCTATCAAGGTGCACCACCTCCTACATGTGACCACTATCGTGGACCACCGAGCCTACTCCGATGATTCGATTCTCGTACCATCTTCGTCGTCGGACTTCTCGGGTCACCATCATCCCTGTTACAGCCTCGAGGTCACATTGTTATAGATCAGAGGGTTTCATCATGAAGAACATACAAACACCCAGAGATGGAGAAATTGGATCCTTGTTCGTGTTGGCCAGATTTCTCCCTGTTAGTGTTTTGAAACAAGGGATGTTGAGATTAAGTTTCTAACATGGATTATCCCGATCCAAAACCTATAGATCATACCCTCCCAAAAAGGTTATCAATCATTGGGTCACCTATTTGGGGATTGACCCACGATATTCACTCATAAATAAGAATGGGTAATAAAAGAAATACACTTATAATTAATCCCCTATATAGGATAGGATTTTGGGTCGAGGAAGAAAAGAATTGCACACCTCAGTTCTTCAATCTTAATTTGAATCCCACCGTTGCTAGTGATTCTTAGAAGTGTGGAAGAAAGTGTGTTCACTATTATTTTTCTCCACCCACCAAATCCTTAGAGAAATCCCAATATTGTGCTAATAATATTGCATTACTTGTTTGGCTATTTATTTAAAAATGTGAATAATCATTTTTGTTATGCTATGTTTCAACATCACTATGCTGGCTCATTAATGAGGTTAATTAATGTTATTCATCATCGCCTCATCATTTCACCATAGCGATGATGTTCCACTACTCAACTATGAAGAAAACAAATAAAATAACTTTTTAAGTAATTTTATTTCTCCTCAGAAAAGTCCAAAAATTAATTTTCACCCTTGACCCACACAGGTCTAGGTTAGGCTCCGCCTAAGGGAAGAATACCCTTTCAAGATCAACAACAATCTTTGATTTCCAATCCAAGTTACCATTTAAGAGTAATAAGGATATCGATATAAATTAATTTTTATTTATTATTTTATTTACGGCCAAAAACTACTTTCCACTATTGGCCCACACTGGTCAATGTTAGGCCCTTTCTAGGTGAATCCCGACGCTATGAGTTCAATGGTTACCTATGATTTCTGATCTGGGAACCGATATAAAAAGTTTAAAAAACCCGCTCGCAAGTTTATTTAATGAACCTAAAAATAGTTCAAAAATATGTTCCAGCCACTCTGAGAATCGGATTACATGTCATCTCAAAACCTGGTCTCAAAATAATCCCAATTAGTTTTCAAAAAAATCATGGAATTTACAAGGTATTACATTACTCCCCCCATTAGATATTTACATCCTCATAAGCCAAAACAAGGGATAATCAAAGAAATGGAAGTATTGAGCATGAATCTAAGCCTCCTGCTCACATGTGCTCTCCTAGATAATCTCGTGCTTCCAGTAAACACACACCTAAGGAATCGACCATCCCTGAAGGATCCACTCATGCCGATCCTCTATCTCCACTGGGTACTCAGCAAATTTCTCCCCATCATCAATCTCTTTATCTCCATGGTTAATGAGGTGAGAAGGTTTGTGCATATATCTCCTCAGCTGGGATACGTAGAAGAAATCATGCACCCTCTCTAACTGTTGTAGTGGAGCCAAGTGGTATGACACCTTTTCCACTCTAATTAGTATTAGGAAAGGTTCGATGAACCTTAAAGATAACATGCCACCATGGCCAAAATTTTGTATCCCCTGAAAAGGAGAGACCTATAATAATATGTTGTACCCCTCTTCGAACTCCAAGGGTCTCTATCACTAATCAACATATGACTTTGGTTGGTTCTGTGCAGTCTTCATCCACTCTCATATGACCTGCACCATCTCAGTGTTAGCATGTACCATCTTTGGACCCATGAGTGCTGACTCTCCTAGGTATGTCCATCATAATAGTGACCTATATGGTCATCCATACAGTGCCTTGAATGGTGCCCTATCGATGGTGGAGTGGTAGCAGTTGTTTAATGAAACCTCCACCAGTGGTTGGGGGTCCTCCCAACTGTGACCAAAATCAATAATGCAAACATGAAGCATTTCTTCTAGGGTATGTATAGTTTGCTAAATCTGACCATCTGTCTATGAGTGAAAGGTCATTCTCATGCATAGTTGAGTCCCTAATTTCTTCCAGTAATCCTTCCCACAACTAGGATGAAAATTGCCCAACACGATCTGAGACTATTGTAGATGGGATTCCTTGGAGTCGAACTATCTCCTACATATAGAGGCATCCAAATCTCTCTACTGAACCCTAGACTCGAATGGGTAGGAAGTGGGCCGAATTTTTGAGTCAGTCTACGATCACCCAGATGGTATCATTCCCCCTGAACGTACATGGTAATCCCATCAAACTTTCCATTGATATCCCATCCCACGTCAAATCTGGTGCCTCTAGGGGTTGTTTCAAACCATCTATAACCTATTTCTCATCCTTTACTTGCTAACAAGTGAGACATATTGAGGCAAAGTCTACCACTATCTTCTTCAATCCCGACCACTAGTACTGACATCATAGGTCTTATTACATCTTCACCGCACCTGAATCTACCACTAAATGTGATGTATGGAACTCCCTCAACACCTCCTTCCACAACACCAATGGTACTATGGTGCATCCTCTGAAAAGGTTAATGTGCTCCCCACCTTTGGAATATCTATCAAGGGCATGGCATGTGGACATCTGGGAACATGTAGTATTGTAAGTGGCATCTCTAAGATGCACCTCCCTGACTCGAAGTAATACTGGAGGGGAAACTACCATAAACTAAAGATAAGCTCCTCATATCTATCCACAAAGGATATCTGAGGTGAGCCTAACTACATTGAGGATTCCTTCAGTAGTTGTGAACTCGATCTCCTGCTGAGAGCATCTTCCACCACATTCCCATTCCCAGGAGTATAGACTCTCTTAATGTCATAGTTCTGGAGGAACTATAGCCAACGTCTCTTCTCAGACTCCGGTCCTTCTGAGAAGTGATACACTTGAGACTCTTTTGGTTAGAGTACATGATGGATTGTTCCACAATAAGGTAGTGTCTCCACATCTTCAGTGCAAATACTACCACTGAAAACTCAATGTCTTGAGTCACATAGTTCTTATCATGTGATCTCAACTGTCATAATCCATAAGCAATCACTTCTTGCCCTTGAATCAAGAAACAATCAAATCAGGTTCCTGATGTGTCATAGTACACCAGGTTCTCAGATCCCTCCTCTTGAAACCTCAAGATATGAGAACTCATCAAGATCTGCCTCAGCTATTGAAATCTCTTCTGGGATCCTTCTGTCCACGCTAAGGGTTTATCTTATTCATCAATGTCTTCATGGGTGCTTCCACTCTAGAGAAGTCAGGTATAAATATCTGATACTATCGATCCAACCCACAGAAACTACACACCTCAGTAACACTCTTAGGTGACTCCCAAGCAAGAACCACTTCAATCTTCACTAGACAAACCGCAACTCTAAACTCTGAGATGAAAAGTCCTAGGAAGTGGACCTTTCATATCCATAACTCACACTTTAAGAGATTTTGGTAAAGCAGGTTATCTCAGACTGTGTTTAGAACCATCCTCGGGTGTATCGTGTACTCCTCCTTAGATGCTGAATACACTAATATATTATCAATGGATACCATAACAAACTATTCTATGTACGGATAGAAGATCTTGTTCATGAGTCCCATGAACACTACTAGGGAGTTCATCATTCCAAATTAAATCTTTAAGTATATGTAGTGGTTGTAGAAACATCTAAAAGATGTCTTCGAGATGTCCTTATCTCGTACTCTTAGATGGTGATATCCAGATCTGAGGTCTAACTTCAAGAACCATATCACTCCCTTCAGTTGATTGAATAGGTCACCAATCCTCAATGATACTTCTTCTTTATAGTCACCTAGTTCGGGTGCCGAAATTCCAAGCATAACCTCATGATTTAGTCTGACTTCTTGGAAAACAACACTAGGGATGCCCATGGTGAAATAATGAGCCTTACGAACCCCTTCCACTGCAAGTCCACCAACTATACTCTCATATCTTGAAGCTTTGTAAAATACATGTTATATGTAGGTGTAGATATCATTGATGTACTAGGGTACAAATCAATGCATAAGTCAACCTCTCTACAATGAACTAATCCTATAACATCCTTTGGAAAGACGTTCTAAAACTCAGCCACCACTGCAAGAAACTATGGACTCATCTCATCCATTGCACCTAAGGTCATGCTAGAAAACAGATGAGGGATCAACTATAACATCTTACATGAGAGTCCATCCTGAACTGCTCTAGTTTCCTTTTCACCAATAAAAAAATTCTGAGTCACATCTCTGTGAACACACTGCATTGTGCGCATAAAATAGTCGATATGGGCATGGACTGCTGATAGCTAGTCCATACCCAGAATGATTTCATAATTTCTCAATGCCACTTCTAAATGATCCTTGCTGAATCTCTCACCTCCAAGTGTGATCTCACATTGTCGATAACAATGTGTGATCATTGAATCCCTTCTCGTAGGAGTTTATAATCCTAAGGATTGAGATGATGGATCGATCTGAATATCCAAGATCCGAAAAAGGTCTATGGTAAGGAAATAGTGACTAGAACCAATGTTTATAAGAACTATAGATAATTTTGATAAGACATTGATCGTACCTCGGGTCATCTCTCAGACGTCGGGATCATAGGACTCATTGTCCTAAAGATGAGCCCTCTCTATCCACCTGCTCTTAGAGCACATGGTGGACCACTTAGGGGAGGTGTTGGTAGTACCCCGTACCTACTCCCACCAACTACCACTCTTTTTTCTCCTCTACCTCATCCTCCACCTAGTGGACTACCTCGTTCATGTCTTTGTCGCTGCCTCAGCAGTCCCTGGACCATCTTTCAATCCTCTATGTGGCAATTCGGGTAATCCCAATCCATGTGCCCATGTCCAATACATGCGAAGCATACTCCTCTCCGCTAATGACTCCTTATTCCTCATGAGACTTGTATCACCGACCCTGAGCCTTGGGTTCATCCTATGAAAGGTCTACCCCATTTGGGCCTCTGTCTCATCTGTCGAAAACCCACTATAGATAACTCAGTAACTTGTCTCCTTATGGTATCTCCCACCATCAGTGCATGTTAAGCGAGGAATATCACTACTAGTAGATCTCTCTCCAGTACCCCATCTTGTGTAGGGATGCTGTGGTAAATCATCTATGCCCTGAACTCCCATTTGAGTCCCTGCTCAAAGCTTTATACCCTGATTAAAGGGTCGCATACCATATCTGCGGAGTAACTAGAGAGTTCTGTGAACCTCGCAGAGTACTCAGCCACAGTTAGGATACCCTGCTGTAAGTGAAGCAGCTCTAATATGTGCACTAAGAGAAAATTAGTAGGGAAGAACACCTCTATAAATACTAACTCAAAGTCAGACCATGTGAGGGTCATCTTCCCATGAGCCTAGATGGTGAAAGTATGCCATCTCCGGGTCGGGACCTGTTGATGGCTCACTGCTAGAACCTCCATCTGGTCAAGTGGATTCCTCACTAAGGTAAAGACTCACGGTACCCCCTCCATCCAAAACTTATTGCTGAGGATTTATCACTCCCCTAAACCTGGGAGGTCTCTCTTGCTAGAACTCGGGTATGGCACTGAGCTTACTTGCATCATATACCGATAGTGCCGGTAGTAACTGCTAACCAATGGACGGTGATATCAATAGGACATGGCCTGAATGTTCCATCTAATGCAACAGTTCCTGTATCGAAGCCTCATCGCTCTGTGGACCATTCTCATGGTCATTCACTGGAATCCTATCTGGTTGTCTGTGTGGAGGAATCCTAAAACTGATCAATATGAACCATGGTAAATTGATTATACCTAGTGAGCTGACTTTGACTAAAAAAAGATCCGGAGAAAATATTCAAGGATGCCTGCAATCATTGTTTTCATGTACCTATTCAGAAAGCAGAATTTTGGGTCTTAGTGTATGGATACGTTGGTCACTGCACCAAAATTGGACTCCTTGGCCAAAAATATGAACTTGGAACCTATAAAAGTTTTCCCCCTCAATAAATTTACAGACTCAATGTTCTTCTGGAAGAACCAGTCAACCTCTGATACCACTTTTTCATTACCTATCCCCCAAGGGCCCATGTCATGACTACCCCAATCCCTCCTTCCATTGGATAGGGACATGCGACTATCACCGAGTAGGCATATCCCAAAATGGGAAGGCACATTCCTTTAAACATGTACACACACACGAAGATAAAATTGAAGAAAAAAAGAAAAAAGTAAACTGAAACTGTCTCTAAGACAACTACTCAAAGTATAATACAACTAAAAAGTAAAAAAAGGGGCCATAATATAAGACCAAAACCATAAAGGAAAGTACATCTAACAAGTTCCATCTTCTCAAACCCTACCTGAAGGGTAGGTGGAGGGTATCTTCCTATACCTGGAGAAATACATCTCATCTATCCCATCTCACTGGGAACCAGCTGGCCCCGGACCACCAATGTCTCCATCGAATCATCGATCACATGCACGAGACATGACATGTGTGGGTGATGCATGTGTAGGGTGTTGGAACCACTTTGTGTATAAGGTTGTATCTGTTGTCAATAGTTGTCAATGACGATCAAAATGGAGGAAATCAATAAGTACTCCAATGAAATGGAGGAATGGAAATTCAGATGATTGCTGTATTGATCATAAATTGAAAGAAATTGTGTCAAAGGTGACACATTTTTCACAACAATGGAGAATAATCCATCTAAGGTTGATTGAATAATAAAGACGATTTGATGAAGACCATGAAATTCTCCTTGATTTCATGAGAACCATGAAAGAGACTTCATGAAGAACAGAATCGTATGATTTTCATGATATAGAGAATGATAGTTGAAGAAGAAGACAGTGTGGAAGGGATTGGAATTCTGAGATGGCCATGCACTTCACATTGTCTCAAAATATGATGATGCTAAAGATGATCTATGAAAGGATATATTTCACGATAGTGGAGTTTGTGATGAAAGAAGAAGATTTTTCGAAGAATCCAAATCATAGAAAAGAAGCATGAAGGTTAGGGATGAAACATATATTGAAGGTTACATCGTTTTCTAGTGTTTTCCAAATTTCTGGACCTCAAAATTGACAAATGGAGAGAAGTGTTTTTTGGAAAATGGACTTGCGCGCCGATTACTTGGAGGCTTAGAAACTTGCATGCCATATGTTTGTCATGATTAGAACATAAAAATATGGCAAAGGGAGAAGGGAACCCAAGTTTTGAAGTTGGTCGTGCAAGTGATTTTTGGGGGCAGAGACTTGCGTGGAGAAACGTGCGTGCTGAGGGAGGACTTGCGCGACATCGCACATGGTATCCAAATGCCTATAAATAGAGGTCCACCCCTCCTAATTCAGTATGAGATCAACACATAGAGAAAATCAGATCTCCCGTCGCGCAGGTGTGGTGGTCGCGCAAGTGGTGTGTGGTCATGCAAGTATAAGTTGTGTGCCAGTCATTTGTTGCGTGCCCAAGGCAGTTTGGGCGAGAAAGGAAGGAATTCACCCAAGTTTTGAGTTGGGGAAGGCCATGTCGTTCAAGTGGTTTGGTGATACTTGCACACCAGATTTTTAAGTTGCGCTCTAGTTGTTAGTTGCACGCCAAAATCTATTTGGGTTTAAAAGGATGTGAGTTGTGCAAGTTTGAAGTTGAAGTAGTGAGTGTCGCGCAAGTGGTTGAGGTGAACTTGTGCGCCGGTTTGGACTTTCACGCCGAAACTTGCACGCCATCCTGAAACTTGCAGGTCGGGTTTTGAGAAGCGTCCTAGGTGTGGTTGAAGTATGCCAGTCTTTCTGGGCTACGCGAAATCTATAAGATTGCCTGATACTTGTAGTACAAAGTGAGATTCATCTATGGGAGAAAGTTGGACTTCAATAGAGCATCTACATGTAACAGAGGATGCATTATTTTCCAATGATGAAGAGACTTTCATGTCTATAAACCGAGTGGGACTTCACCAAAGGCAGTGAGCTAGGGGGAGTCAATGGGAGTGACCTGAGGGACGTAGTGAGTTATCCTTGAACTTTTGTAAAGGTAGTGATCCTAGGATATTGTGACTATGCCCAAACCATTTTAATCCACAACTAGTGAAGAATAGTGAAATTTGGTATGACCAACGACCTGTCGGCGTATGCTCCTGGGACATAGCCCTTAGTGGTGAACCAAGTAAAAATTATTGTGTCATCTCTTGGCATGTGAATGTTTTATTTATTCTCATATCCATCATACAGGTTAAACTAGAATCTACCAATGTGGGAAGAAGATCCGTCAGTTTAAATGAAAAAGTTGACACCCTAATTCACCCCTCCCCTCTCAGGGTGTCCTAGGGTCCTACATAGGGGTGAGTAACACAATACTCGGAAGGGGGCCCAAAAGAAAACAGATTGACAAAAAATAAAGGTCACACAAAAAGATCACACAGCAAGACCACAAGCAAAGAAAACTCGTACCAAGTATAAATTAAAGTATGTAATGTAATATTATCAATGGTAGAGATGATTATTCTTGAACTACTAAGGGAGTAATCCCTGAAGAGCCACTATGGTATGCTCATTCGGTTACTAGACCACTAAGTTCCGCTCATTTGATGAACCATTGAGGTACGCTCATCTTCTAAACCACTTAGGTATTCTCATCTGTTGAACCATTGAGGTACGCTTGTCTGATAAACCATTGAGGTACACTCGTCAAAGCCTTCATGTCACAGCCATCCGTTGGATTCCCGCACTCAAATGCACTTGATTTTGGTAGAATATAATCCTCAATCCATCATTCATATCTTGACTATCATGGATTCTCACTTAGAGTATTTCCAAAGGACCGTGTAATCACAAGGGTTCCAACACCACAAACTACGTATCAATAGGAAGCTTAGTGTGAAAGAAATTGGTGTTTTAGTAAATAGGGGTCAGTTGCATCTAGGCCTAGTGCGACTTGGTCAGACTAACCTGACCAAACCGGCATGCGGGTCCAACATGACCCAACTCGATTCTGTCGACCCGACACGACCTGGTTGGGTCTGGTCTGACCCAATCCGACATGGACACATGGCCAGACCCATTGGGCCTTGCCGGACATGACCTGGTTCGGCCATGGGTCCAGCCCGCCGGGTCGCCCAGTGACCTAGTTTAATCTGGCCAGACCCAAGGTTTAGTAAGACGGTTATTCCCCACCATGGGCCCTCCCAGTGGTCTGGTTCAAACCACCACATGGTCGACCGCCTCCTGCTCAGACGCGATCCCAAGTAGACCGCGTGCCCCCTGCATGTCATGGCCCGCGTCGGTGGGCCGATCCTCTAACATGGCATATGAGCAGCACTGTGACGTCGCACCACTGTAGGCAGGGCCTACGGCCTCTGATTTCTCGACACGCTGTCGACATGCACTGCCTCCCGCCTGAAACCGCCACTTCGGGTCACCGATCCTATCTTCTGGAGGGCCCCAGATCTGCTCTAGGTGTTTGATTCTAAAACTATCTATCCCCTTTAACTTTTAAGGTCACCCCCATCCATGTTACAACCTTTATGTCGCATTGTTGTTGATACAGGGGTTCTGTCATGAAGAACACGCGAACACCCAAAGATGGAGAAATCGGGGCATTGTCCATGTTGACCCAATTCCTTCGCATTAGATTTTTGAATCTAGGAATGGGGATGTCAAGTTTCAAAATAGGATTATCACAATCCCAAACCCCAAGATCAAACCCTCCCACATAGTTCATCGATCATGGGGTCACCTATTCATGGTTTGACCCATGTTCATCACTCAAAAACGAGAATTAGTAACAAAAGAGATTCACTTAGAATTAAACCCCTACATAGGATATGATTGTTGGTCGAGTAAGAATGGGATCACGTGCCTACATTCTTCATTATTGATCTGCAACCCATAGTCGATATCGATTCTTTGAAGGGTGGAAGAAAGTGAATTCGTCGTTCTTCATCGCCACCCACAAAAGCCTTAGAGAAACCCCAAGATTGTGCCAACAATCCTGCATTTCTTGTTTGGTTATTAATTAAAAAATGAAAATTAGTGTTTTTGCAACATTGCATTGAAGCATAGTTTTTATGACTCATTAATGAGGTTCATTAATGAGATTCAGCATCACCTTCTTGATGCACCGTAGCGCTGACATGCCACTACTCAATGATGAATAAAACAAATAAAATAACATTTTAATTTATCTTATTTATCTTCTACAAAGTCCAAAAAATTCCTTTTACCCTTGACCCGCGCTGGTCGAGGTTAGGCTCCGTTTAAGGGAATCACGCCCTCACGAGCTCAACGGTACTCTCATATTTCAAATCTGAGTTGCTATTTAGGATTTATATAGATTTGAAAATAAAATAACTATTAATTATTTTATTTACATTCAAAAACTAATTTCCACTATTGGCATGTGACAGTCAATGTTAGGCCCTTTATAAGAGAATCCTAATTCTTTGAGTTCAATAGTGCCCTATGATTTTTTATGCAGGCACCAATTGCAAATTTAGAAATCCCCACTCGCATGTTTATTTAATGAACCTCAAAAAATAGTTCAAAAATATGTTCCAGATACTCCAGGTCTCAGAATTACGTTCCATCTTAGAGCTTGGAATCAAAGTAATCCCATTTAATTTTCAAATTAATTTCATGGAATTAATGGGGTAATACACAATTATTGGACACAATATGGAAACTAAAGTTGTAAATGAATAAAAATTAGTCGGAAAATAAAATAAAGAGTTAGTGAAAAGAAATTACATGAGAGGTGGTGGTGGGGTAAATAGTTGAATGATGATTGAACAATAGTGAATGTGAACAGTGATTTGAAAATAAATAGTCATTGATGGAGGATAATAAGAGATTATTGATTGTGAGGCACAGTGGGAGGCATAGTAATGGGATATGTTGGTGATTGTGAGGTGAAGTGGTAGAAGATGGCACAACTATAAGCGAGGTGGAGGTGGGGGTGAGAAGATATAATATAAGGAAATAGTTTTGGTAAAGGTGGCGATACAAGAGTTTTTTAGAATTAAAAATAAGTTGGGGGACCACCATAGGTAGTCTCCAATACCTAGTGTGTGATATGTACTATCTGTTCAATTGAATGTAGTTTAAGGATTACTTGTATAAAACAATGAAATGATGTTTAAAAGCATGGAATATAAATATTTATCTTTGACATGAATCATTTCTTCCTCATTAGTTAAAAATTTGATTCAGTAAAAACATCTGGACATGTATTGTAATTTTGATTGGGGTTATTGTAAGGATAAAATTAAACACACTAGGTTTACCATGTTGGACTCCCTAAAAAGGAATATAGGATTTTTTGATGTTATTATGCTTTTTAAGCATTAAAACATCATTTCTATATGACTCATGCTTCAAATATGTGATATGATAAAATTCATTCCAATATATCATGGATCATAAGATACACATTGAGGGGATATTAGTGAATCTCCCGAATCATCTCTTTAATGAGCTTCTTTAGCCTCATTGGATAGTGACTCTTCATGTCTAATTAAAATAACTCTTTAATTAGTAGTGTATAACTCACCTAAAACTCTTACTAGTGCTTTATAATGTGTGTTCGTATAGGACTAAGAAAATACTAGGAAGAATAACCTACATCACTCACTTGAGAAGGTGAAATGCATATGGATGGCCAATTTATAAGCTATTTTTTGAATATTACTTATGCAATCCCACTTTTTTATTACACAATCTTATCATTTACATTGTACAAGTAGAGGATCTTTGAAATTTTAGTTTCTTAGAAAAAATATACCCTATAAATGAATTTTTTTTTAAAAAATGAATCCACTTGAATGGATTCATCACAGATTCGTCCTAATTAAACTTACTAAATCTTATAATTAGGGGTCCTACATTAATGGAAAGGGTGAGAATAAGTTCCAGTAAGGGAAATCAAGAGAAATAGTTTCTTGTGATCTTGAGAAATAACAATAACAACTTGAGGAATATAATAAAGTCTTGACAAAGGGGGAAAATGGTCATATAATTAAAAAAATAACTTGAATCATAAAATGGAAATGTTTCCATTGTATTTAAATGATACATTCATAAACATATCCTCATGGTTTGTCATCGAGGTGTCATAAAAATTACCAAGGTATCGTAAAACATGTCATCTCTTAAGATTAAATTCTTTACCCAATGCATTGGAGAGCTATCAGGGCACACCCTTCATATGAATTAATTAATTTAATCCAAATATATCATAATGAAAAATATCATAAATAACCCATGGAGAATAAAATAAATGGTTTTCGTATAAAAATGATGCAATTTTAAAAAGTTCTTAAAGACAACATCTTAATGTTATTTATGACCCACAAAAGGGGAATTCGAGTTTTATGTATGTAAATACCATAATCAAATAAATAATTTTGACAACTTGGTGAATACCCATGGAAAATTAACAGGCTTCGGTATTCACCTACAGAAGAAAAAAAGGGAATATCTTAGGGAGAAGAGATAAATTTTGAGATGTGAAATCAACAGCATAACGGGTATAAAACAAGGTTTTAGAAAATGGAAATAAGAGAGGTTACATGTGTATGAAACTAAAAAAAAAGACTCTCAATAAAGTAAATGGTTAACGTAATTTTTACATAACAACTTGTTTTGGAAATTTAAAATACATACCACATAAAGGGGAAACTTGAATAGAAATGAGAAGTGGAGATTTCCCTTACCATGAAGAGTAGTTACTAAAACTCAAGGATTGAGACCTTATGGGCTTGAGAAATACTTGGGAGGACTGATTGGAAGGTAAATATATCATAGATTAATGGAGTAAGAATTGGCAGTGATATGAAATTGTGGAATAGGTGGGTATTTATAGAAGCATTATGGGATTTGTTTATTAATTTCTAAATAAAGTCATTGGACACCTAGGTAGTGGTAAATTAATAACCATGGGCTTTCCCATGGACTTTTCCCATGATATTGGAAAATTGGGACATATTTTTTGTTATTTTAATTCATAAGATTTGTCCATGTTTTTATATTACTTATTTTTTCAAGGAAAGTTAATGTTTTCACAAAATAAAATTGTTAACGTTCATGTTTCCATTTTGAAATTTGGAAAGTAATTATATATATGGAAATTGATTAAAATATATTAAAATATTTTATTTTAATAATATAACAGATTTTAGGTTTTTTTATTATGTTTACTTATTTATTACCTAATTATCACATAATTATGATGTCATTAAACATACTGAAAAACTCAAACTGTATTTTTTCTATTCATGAAAAAATAAAGCATTTTACAAAATTCAAATAAATTCATCCTAACATAATTTTGGCATACTGATTTCAAAAATGATTCTTATTTTTTCATAATAATTCTCTAAGTATGATAATGTTAACATTTAAATATAAATAACCTTAATTATTAAAAATATTAGCGAATTGAAAAGGCATAGTAAAATTTCAGTCACTTGGGAAAAAATTATTTTATCCTTTATATTATAATAGAAGAATTTTTATTATACTATTTCATTAAAATATAAATTATTTATAATACCTTAGATTATTATAATAATTTATTTCTTTTTTGGAAAAGAACACTTTTTTTTCTGAAAACCCATTTTATCAAACTCCACCTCAATTTTATTAGGAAAACCCATTCTTAAAATGGAATTGATGGAATAAAAATTTTATTTAAACAATGAAATTACATGAAACAAAGGAATCAATAGATAACCCCTTATAACAAATTTTTATGGCCTAAGGGTAAGGTGTGTGATGGTGATATATTAATGGAACAGCTCTGATAACATCACCCGAGTGGTAATTCCCACTACCTTGAACTTCTCTACTAGTTTGATTCATTCAAGCTTCACTTTTTGAATATCATCTTGGGATTAGTAAAGAGTGAATCCTAGTGATGCTCCATCCCTCCCATGTTCCAAAAAAAGGGATTCATACGACATGACTCTACTGGTTGAGGCCATCATTACATCTTTCTTCACTAATTATCCTTTTTCATTTCTACTTATAAATACTATTTTTAATGATTTAATTTTTATCAAGGATATTTTTTCCAATGATCACCTATACCAATGGTGATATAATGTTCGGAACTCTATGGTCACATTTAAATTTATCCTCACTTCATTATTAAGAATATATAGTTTTTTTCATAATATAATATAACACATATTTTCTCATTAAACTAACATTATTCAAAAAGTTCAATATGTTACATTCTCCCCCATCCCCCAAGAAATCTCGCCCCCAAAATTTTAAATCAATCTCTCAGTTGAAAAAATATGTGGGTACTTTTAACTCATTATCTCCTCTAGTTCCTATTTCACATCTTCATGTTTACGATTTCTCCATAATAATTTGATGAAGTGGGTAGTCTTGTTTCATAAAACCTTGTCTATATGGTCCAATATCTCATCCAGAATCTCCTCATAAGATAGTTTATGTTCCAATTGTACAACCTTAGGATATAAATGAAATAGTGGCATGTCATCTTGAGCCAGTTAATTCAAGCCTGGTGAAACAGACACGTATGACATATTACCGTTTCCATGGGGTGGACATCCCAATACTATATGGGGGTAGGAGGCTCTGGGATCACCTGAGCCAGGTTTTTGTAGGAGTACGAGGTGATCTTCCGCCGTCACTTGGACTTGGGAATATTCATCCCTCTCGTACCAGAAACAAAAAAAACATTGCTTCATGTTAGGGGGTCGTGGCCTCTAATCGAAGGATCAGGAAGACACATGCGTCACCCAGACTTACCCATGGTTATGTTGCAACTGTGACGGGTTTGACCTCAGTGGCCTGAATCTGCTTATCCTTTCTCTTATAATAGTCGGCATCCAGGTATCATGCATCACAATAGGATAAATGAGATGCATCACCTTGGAGTATTCCAACTTGACCATTAAGGGAGTACTTAAGTCACTGGTGATACGGTGAGGGGACCGCCGCATGTAGGTGGAGCCATGGCCTTCCCATCAATGCATTGTACGCGGTGTCCTGGGAGACAACCATAAACTCAGTGTTGGAAACTAGGTCGCCGAACTGGGTCTTCAAATGGGTCTTACTGACTGGGGTCTACTCTATCCTATCGTATCACTGGATCCTTAAGTTGGAGGGAGTTAGGTCATCTTCGGATAATCCTAGCTTCCGTAGTGTTCGTGTCACGATAAGGTTAATCTTGAAGCCGATGTCAACAAAACAGCAGTGAACCTCCGTGGTGTTAAATTGGATGTTGATGTACAATGGGAGAATGTTCCCCTGTATGGGAAAGCCTTCATCCTCTCCATAGAATTAAATAACGGCCTGACATTTAGAGTTCTCGATCGCTTCAGTATGAAAAGATTATACAACTGCTACCTTCATCTCAAACTAGAGTGGGATTATTAAATCCTCAGTGATGGCCTCACGCATATCTAACAATAGGAAAAGTCCCTCAAGGATGGAAAGACTCACTGGGATGCTGGAAAGGTTATTGAGGAAATCATATTTCTGCACCAGGCGCAAACTTCTGCTTACAGGAGGTTGCTTTGTGATAGGAAGTAGGGAGGGCCCTGTCGGCTGGACCGGCGGCTGGCTGGTGCTAGGCATGTCCGGCCATTCACTAGTCAAAGCCTAAAGAGTAGCTTCTGGATGGGTACCGAATGACTAAGATCGTCCTGTAGTAGGGAGAGATTGGTCGCGGCATGGCCAAGGTAGGTCTCCCTGATCCAGTAGCACAAACAGTGGTGGAGGCGGGCCTGACGACACCAGATGAAAGGTTGCGCATGCAGAGTTCTATGAAGGGTCTGCTATCTAGTCTTATTGGCATGCATGACCTGGCCAGAGTTTCCAATTGATGTGCCCCGGCAACCCATATGTCCAAGGCGCTGCCAACGTTAGCATCGGTTGGGCACATTGGGGAGGTTCGTTGGGTGATCCCCATCGTCGGGAGTCATATAGGGGTTTAACAAATCCATGGTATTATCCTAAGCATACCCTTGACTATCACTGGAAGAGTCATCCACTATTGGGAGGATTCTAGGAGGAATCCCCATATCTGGGGGCAAGAAGTCACCAACAATGTGGGACGACAATGGCATCGGTGGGGCGCGATGCTTTCCCCTGCACCGCTGATGCTTGTTCTTCTAGGAAGAGACCAGCTGACATGATGATTTAGAAGTGGTGGTTGTGGCTTATGAAGGCTCCGGCTGATTCAGGCGCACACAGATGATACCATGGGCATGGGAATCCATTTTGCGAGCCATCCAGTCATCATACTTCTGGGACCTGAGGTTAGAAATCTACTTCCACTCACCTTCATCGTTTCTTTCGCTATCTAGCCATACAAAGACACTTGCCACTTGTGTTAGGGCCGGGCCCAGATGGACTATATTGTTATCGACCTAGTCTTGAAGCTAGTCTTTAAACACATAGAATTTCTTGAGGGCGATCCCCAGGATCCGATGGTAGGTGAAATAGTTGGAAAGATCAGTGAGGTTCACCTCCTCTTGCCTTCTGCACTCAGTCAAGCGTACAATCCACTACTCTAAGGAGCTATGAAATTAACTTGGGACCTGATTCTTGTTGAACGAGTAGGTCTGATTTCTCTTGTCTGGGAAGGGGTCCCTTAGATACTAACTCTGACAAGGAGGCAGAGGATCCTATCGAGGAGACGGAGCCTGGTTGTCTTTCCTAGGTGGTGGCAGTGCATTTCACGGGGGCACCTGCCGATTCTGAGGTGGACGCAGCTGATCCGGAGGCTATTCCTGAGGTGGAGGACCTTTGCGAGGCTGTGGGGCTGGTGCCACTGGTAAAAACTCTAGTTTCCTAGGGGCTTCTATTTGGGCCACCGCGGCGGGCTCAGCTCTGGAATCCCTCCTTGCGGGAATTGCGGGAGGCAATAGACGTGTCTGGCTGGCTTATTGTAGGGCTTCCTCTAGGCGTAGGGCCTTATTAGAGAAGTCTCGAAACCCTCTAGGGTAGTTCTGGGTCATCAGAGAGGGAACTAGTTCTGTCTTGACGTTCCCTACACACAACGTCATTAATTTCTCCTGAGTCAGTGGCATGTCAAGGGAGTATGTGATTCCTTTCCACCGAGAGATAAAGTCTTCGAATCACTTATCAGGCCTTTGTTTGCAGTTTAAGAGGTCTATGATGCTGGTTTTCCGTGTGGTAGAGCTAAACTGGTAGAGGAATTTCCTGCGAAGGTCCTCCCACCTGGTTATGGATCTGAAGGGGAGCTGGTTGTACCAGACGAATGTAGGCCCCTCCAATGTCTAAAGAAAACAGTGGAGCTTCACAGTCTCTAGCTGCGTTGGAGTCCATAACATGGGCACACACCTTGAGTTGAAGTGGTCCAGGTGCTGCGGTGGGTCCCACGTCCCGTTAAAGGGGGGAAGGTGGGATTCCTGAAACCCGAAGGTGCTGGCATATCATTCAATCATGCCAGATATGGATTTCCATCAGGTGGGATGCCACCTGTCATTTTTCTAATGCCTCAAGGCGAGCAATGAGTGCCACTATTGGATCATCCTTGCAGTTTGCGTGTCTCGTGGCTGTCCCCCAGTGTCCCCCCGGTCCTCGTGTGGTTGGTCTGTCCCTCTCGGTCCCTGGTCCTCATTTTTCCCCCGGTTCATTGTGTCCCTAGTCCCTGGTCCTCGTGTGTCCCCCCGACAGTGTCCTCGTGGTTCATGTGTCTCGGGGTTATCCCCCGGTCCTCGTGTGGTCGGTCTGTTCCTCTCGGTCCCCGGTCCACACGTGTCCCTCGGTTCGTGTTGTCTCGGGTCTGTCCTCGGTCCAGCCCTGCCCCTAGTCTCCACGTACATGTCCCAGACCAGCCTCGCCTCCAGTCTCCCCTCAGTCCATTAATTCAGAGGGTTTCTAAAATATTTGTACCAGGTAGGATTGGAACAGCACACCTCCATGATATAAATCTGGCGCCTAAACCAGCACACTAAATTGCATTTTGTTTATATAGAACCTATATTATTCTATTTAAATATATGGATAAGTTTATTAGAATATAAATTATTTGAATTATATATTTAAATACATATATAAACTTTATTAAAATATGCATATATATTAATAAACATATATATATTAACAAATTTACAAATAATTTATATATGATTGTATTCATATATATTAAAAAGTTTATTAAAATATACATTATTAAAACAATATATTTAAATACATATAATAAGTTTTTAAAAAAAGAATATATATATATTAATAAAAATATTTATATTAACAAATTTACACATATAATTTATATATTATTGTATTTATATATATTAATAAGTTTATCAAGATAAATATTATTTGCATAATATATTTAAATAAATTAAATAAATAACATGTATCTAAACTTACATAAATATAAATATATATGTATATATATATATTCTAAAAACCTCTATAAATTATATATTTACATATATTTAAATAAAATTATGTATGTATGTGTTTATAAATACATTTATATCCAACACACACAAATGAAAATGTGTATTTATATATTTATTGGTAACTGTTTATATTTATTTGAATACATATATATTATATATATACATATTATATTTATACATACACAATTATATATATATTACATATTTATATGAATATATTGTATTATAAATTTTATAAATACATTCATATATGTATACACAATATTATATATAAGTATATATTTTGAATTTATTTAAGAAAATAGTTGGGGTTCAAAACCCCTATAATATCTTAAATTAGAGGGGGTTGTGAAACCCTTCTAATGTAATACATTAGTGGGGGTTCAAGAGGGGGTTTTGAACCCCCACTAATTTCTAAAAATAGAGGGTGTTTTGAACCCCCACTAATGTCTTACATTAGAGGGGGTTGTGAACCCCCACTATTTTCTTAAAAAAAATTCTATATAACACAAACACACACATATAACACCTCTAAAATTCAACTAAATGTGTGTGTGTGTGTGTTTGTTTGTTTGTTTGTATGTATGTATGTATATATATAGTGCCTATAACAAAATATATAGTACATGTAACTAAATATATAGCACCATTAATTATTAAAGTAGTGACATTTTTAACATAACTGTTTCTAAAATCCAACTATATAGTAAAAAAATGAAAATAATTTTAGATGGGGTTGTGAACCCCCTCTAAATTAGATAATTAGAGGGGGACATGAAGAACCCTAACTAATGTTATAGAAAATGAATTTAGAGGGGGTTATGCATAACCCCCTCCAAATAACCCCCTCTAATGCACTGTTTTTTGTAGTGATTTCGGTGGGGGGTTCCTGTCTTGATGGGGATCCCTAACTATGAGCATGTTGGTGGGTTCTTCAACATGGTAAATAGGACCAGTAGCTATTGTTAGAACTATTGGGGTGGCTAGGGGAGCCCGAGATGGGTCCCTCTGTTTACTGCGCTGTTCCAGAGGGTTTGGCGAGACATATCACGCTCTCTTGCTGTGAGCTCTATCTTCAACCATGTCTGAAGGAGAAGCATGATCAGGGTTTCCTGGGGGTATCTCGCTGAGGGGAAGTTGTTTTTTCCCCTGCTATATTGTCCTAGGATTTTCGTATTCAGGTCGTCGCTCTACAATGCGTTCATCCAAGAGTTCATCGACCAACTTCTTCTACTCAACTAGTTGTTGGTGCAACGTGGTCTTCTTATGATCATCCCCTATCTTATGAACTAAGGCGGACGGGTCAGAGTGTTTGGTAGCTCCGATGTGATCTTTTACCTTACCCGAATTCAGGCTGAGTGCCAATGCCTCGGTGGGCGCAGGGAGACCTAGTAGGTTCATCAGCTAGTGAGTAATCCTCCCCGATGGGTCCAATAGTGGTGGAACGCCCTCGGAGGGTAAGTCCCCATATAGAAGCTCCAGTTTTTCCTCCCCGTCCACTATGTCGGTCATGTTGATCGTCTCTTCCTGGGGGCATGTCCTCTATATCGCCTAACAAGTCAGGCTGCCACTGGATAGGACTGAAGAGGAGGGAAGCATACTACCCCCAGCCACAGATTTGCATGTAGGGGTAGCCTCCTTGATAATTTTGCGGAGTAACTTGATACTCAAAATTCATTGTTGTAGGAGGACCTTACAGTGGCCTGGTGACCCAGGGCACTGGGCCTTAGAGAGTTCAGCCTAATCGACCAGACGGAATTTCTTACTGATGTCTTTGAAATGTTCTTGGCTCCTGGGATAAACCACTTGCTGATGAGGAATTCTAAAATGCGTCGCCCAAAGGGTGTGGCAGAAACACTCAACTTCCTCAGGGAGTGAGGGATTCCGGTATGTAGAAATTTGGTGATGCCATGGGCAAGAACTTCTCAGTGAAGTGGTCCACTTCAAGGGTTTTCCAGAATCTCCTCGACTCGGATTCAAGGTCTGGCCCTTGATTTCCCCACTTGTCGGCTGCAGGTGGCTGAGGAACCGGTAGAGGTACTGAGGAAGACTACTGGGACGACAAGCTGGCCGGTGGAGAGTACGGTGAGCGGCCTGACTGGATACGGAATCTCGGGGTTGTCCTCTAAAGAGTGTAGCGACCTGGCCTCCACATCACGATAAGACGTGCTGATGGCCATAGTTCTTGGATCAGGGGCTAGGTCTACTGGTGATAGGTTTTGATGCTGCCTGGACACCATCGGTCCCTAGAATAGTTCTTCGTGATCTCTTGTCGAGGTAGAGAGCGCTTCTGGTGACGACTGTGGCGATTGCATGACAGTAACCTACGGGGTTTCCAGATTCTCATCCATCTGAATATACATGCATAGGGACGTGGGAATCTTATGGACCTCACATTCTGGGAGTATTAGGCTGATAATCCTTGTCTCTTCCCCAGCCTGTGACTCGGATGAGTGAGAGGTGGGTTCTTGCACTAATTCGTACTCTGCCTCGGAGTCTCAAAAGCGGGCTGATTTGATCTCTGTCCAGACCTTCCCAAAATTCTTCTTATGACGGCGACAACCTGACTTCCTACCCCTGGGTGGATCTTTGGGATAGGGAAGATTTCTTACATGAGGTCCTTAGGCTACATTGGTGCTGGGGAAGATAGGGTTTCAATCCGAGAAAGCCGAGGTGTGAGGAGCACCATGACTGATGTCAAAGGGGACATGGGGAGGACATCCATGGGTAGCATTGAAGTGGGAAATTCCTCCGCTGGAACTGGATGAAGCATAGGGGTACCTCCACACTTTTTTTCCCTGGTGACCTTAGTATGAGAAGGGTCCTTGTACCGGTCTAGCTGAACACAGGTTGGACCTCCATGCTGGGTGTGGGTGGAGTGAGGCTGGCCTTCACCCCTCTGGTTGATGAGGTGAGTAGGACATTCACCATCTATTGAGAGGACATGGGTAGGATCAAAACTTTGAAGGGAGACCAGATGGGCAATGTCCCTGCACCGGCGATTTGGGGTAGGAGGAATGACTCCATACCAAGTGTAATGGGCACCGGAGAGGCTTCTGTGTTGAGTATCACCGTCACGGGGGAGACCTTCATTCGGATTGGGGGTGGCAAGGGGCGGACCTCCAAACCGAGCCTCGAAGCGGGGGAGGCCCACATTCTCCATGGTAGTGGTACAGGGAGGACATCCGTACTGGGTGGAATTGCTGTGGGTTAGCTCATGGAAACCACTACGCATTCCGGCAACCAAGAGAGTCAACCCAGCCTACCCATGGGGTGGTTGGGGCCTCGATCCTGGTCGGTCGTATGAGTTCCCCTGCTCAGTGTATGCAGGGAACTGATGATATGCGTCGGTGGTGGATTGGGACATAGTAGTTGTCGACGTTGACATCCCTTGGCGGGCATCCTTAGCTTGCACCCGATGCTGGTGTCGGGTAAGACAAATCGGGGCCAGTGGGGCAGTTACGTAGCTTATCTACTCCTCTTCCATCAAGATCGGGTGGCGGTGCTAACACAGCTGGGTAGGAGCCCTTGCGGGGATCCCCTAACATGGGAATCTGACTGGGCTAGGCCTGACATCACCTACCTCAGTAGCATAAGTCAGGGAGTCTTCAGAGCGTTCTGGGGGGAGGATCCCGTAATGGTTATATGTCGGTGTGGGGTGCAGGGGCTCCCTGCGCAGCTCTCAGGGGTGGCGTTGGGGGTGAGGCACAGACACCTCAAGATCCTGGCGGGCCATATCCTGGGTTAGGATTATGCCCTCCTCCTTGTAACGGTGCACGAGGTCATTGATTAACCACCATTGAATGACCTTGGACGGGGAGAGGGGGCGTAGGCGCCCCATGGTCGTAGATGTAGAGGCTGTCGTGGAAGAGGTAATTCGGATTTGAAGGCGCCCACCAATCTAGCCGAGAAATAAAATCATTATAGTATTCATGATATATATCATGATGTAAGAATCAAATCAAGCTGAGATTTTTCATTTTGAAAGATGAGATATAGGTGGCAGACTTTGTTGCAGAAGTAATTCGGATTCAAAGGCATCTTCCTGTTCCAAAATCCATTTACATTTTGGCCATCGAAAAAGCATGGATAGGAATGGATAGTTTACCATTGTTTAATAAAACCGCCATAAAATTGGATCCACTTGTCCAAATGCCTCAAAATTTTGACAGTAGTCAGCCAACATTATTAGATACAACTTTGAAGAAGGAGATATTTGGAGATTCGGATGTCTGTATAGCCAACATGGCGATGCAAGTGGGAGTACAGATTGGGAATGAAAACAGTCCACTCTTTGGGCTATAAATACTCTCCCCTTATCTCCTTGAGAGGGGATGGCATTTAAGAAGAGAGGAGAACATATTGGCATGACCAAAGCCTTTCCAAATTCTTGGGAGGATCTTCCATATTCTTGTTTTCACTTGAGAGACCTTCCCTCCTCTCTTTGTTTTCACTTACTTTCATGTTCTTTGTTTTTGTAATTTTGTAAGTCCTTTATTTTGTAATTCTGTTTTAATGAAAGTTTCTTATTCAATATCTCTTATTCTCATCCACCTTCTATAGTTTAATATTTATTTTCTTAAAATAGTTTAAATTCAGTTGAATCCCCTTCCCTTATTTTTCTTCCTCAATCAATCAAAAATCGGTTTTTAATTATCATCATCGTTCGAGTGTGTGTGTGTTCGACGCAAAAATCTTTTCTTATCCCTTTATTTATCTTATCTTATTAATTTATCATAATAATCATTATAACCAGATTAGTAATCATTTTAATGGCTGGGTAAATCTTTTATTGGGGTGATTTATAATTTAGGTATGTTAAGTGATTGAGATCTTTTGCTCGACGAATGTTCTTTAAATTAATATTGTGTATGTTGAACTTTATATGTCATGGATTAATGACATGTTTTGTTTAATATGTGGATTCCATGGATTATTGGAACCATAAATACAATACCATAAACAAGTAATGGTAATGATTATAAACCTAAGTTAAGTTCCGGCTTGGATTAAAGCTTTAACACTTGGGAATTCTGATCAAAATCATCTTGTGACATGGGTGTTAATTTAATGCAATATAAAGCAATGCTCATGGATATCACAAGATTAAATACCTAATGAAGAAATCACCCCAATCTTTATCAATTTGTTAAATCAAACATCATCCATAAATTATTTCATAAGTTCTTCAAACAAAACCCCCAATCAGAGTACAATCAGAGTGGTCCTCCAATGGGTATCGCATGGCTTGAAAAATGTCAAACTTGACCAATTGGTCACCGAATTCCATGGATAAGAAGCCTGAATGGACATCAATTTTGGTTCTCGCAGTCATGAGGAACGGTCTTCCCAGAATTAGGGGATATCGAGAAGAGGTCGTCTCACCATCCATGTCAAGGACATAGAAATCAGCAGGGAAGATAAGATCATTAACTCGGAAAAGGACATCCTCAATTATTCCCTTGAGACTAGTTGTGCTTGGATTGGAAAACTGGATGACAACACCCGTTGGTGTAAAGGACCTAGACCAAGGATGGAGAATATGGATTTGGGCATGACATTAATTAAGGCTCCTAGGTCTATGAGTGCATCATCAAAGTTCAAACATCCAATTTGGCATGGAACAGTAAAGGTCCCTAGATCTTTTCACTTTATGGGATTAGACTGCTGGGTGGAAACATTTTCAAAGGTCCTAAGTTGCCTCTTGTGGGTACACAACTCCTTGAGAAACATGGAATACTTAGGAATTTTTTTATGGAATCTAAGTGGGGAATGTTTACTTCAACATGCCTAAACATGTCGAGCATTTCAGGATCAGGTTCAAAGTACTTCCTTGGTTTAGAAACAGCTTAAGGAAAAGGAATTGGATTCCTAAGTGGAATGGAAGGAGGTGAGGGAATGGATTCAGGTTCATTTTCAATTTTCTTTGTCTTTTCATTTTCTATGTCAACATTAAAAGGAGGGTTTGAGGATTTATCTTGAGGCATACTAAGTTGCTTTCCTGATCTAAGTGAAATTGCACTTACATTACCCTTGGGGTAGGGTAATGTTTGAGCTGGGAGTTGGGAAGAATTTGATTGTTGTTGCTGGATCAGGTGGGATGCAAGTTGACCTATTTGAGTTTCAATGTTTTTAAGGCTAGAATGGGTGAAGGAGGCAAGATATTACACTACACTTTCCCATGGTTTCGTGGAAGAAGAGGCTTGTCCCTGGTTGGGATTTCCTTGATTTTAGTTCTTGGTAAATCGATTGAATTGGTTTGGGAATTGGGAAGGCTCACTAGGATAATGGAATCCAGGAGGAGGATTGTTCCTTTGAGGGTGAGGAACAAAAGGATAAGGTTGATGGAAGTTACCACCACCTTGACCATAATAGAATTGGTTTCGGTTTTGAGGAGGGAATTGAGGGGGTGAGACATGGGGTTACCATACCTCAATCCTTGGTTAAAGTTAGAGGAGAAGGGCTTAGAGTGAGGTTGGTTGAAGTTTCTAACAAACTGACCTGATAGTTTAGGATTGGTGTTCCACTAAGCATATGTTGCATTGAGCTCCATTGGTCTAGATGAATCGGATTGATCCTCCTGAAGTTGTGGACATGTGTCAGTTGGATGAGATGGAGAGTTGCAGATTCCACAGTTTTTGATAGGTCCAACAAACATTGATTGTGGAGAAGACGATGTTGGGGATTTGGTGGCCACAGATAGCTGTCGCACAAGACCTGTAAGTTCACACATCCACTCGGTCATCTTGTTCAGATAAATTGATTGATTATATTGGGCTTGTTTTACTTGAGAATGGGCTCGAGTATGGAATTGTTTTGTGTTTGCAGTCATGTTACTTATGAGATCTCTTGCAGCTGGAGGAGTTTTATCAACAAGAGCACCGCCACTTGCAGCATCTATGAGAGTTCTCTCCATAGCCAATAACCACTCATAGAAGTATTTGATCAAGAGTTAGTCATGTATTTGGTGATGTGGGAAGGTTTCCACAAGCTTTTTAAACCTCTTCCCGTACTCATGGAGTGATTCACTTGGGAATTGATGTATACCACTTATTTTATTTCAGATAGAAGCAGTACGAGAAGCATGAAAGAATTTCTCTAAGAAGAGTGGCTTTATGTCATTCCATGTAGTTATGGAACCAGGAGGACAGTAGTAGATCCATGACTTAGCAGTGTCAGCCAGGGAGAAAGGGAAGGGTCAGAGTTAGATTTTTTCTTCAGAAACCCCTTGAGGCTTCATGGTAGAGCACACAACTTGGAACTCTTTAAGGTAGAGATGTGGATCCTCACTAGCTAGCCCGTGGAAATGAGGAAGAAGATGAATCAAACCTGATTTGAGTTCAAAGTTAGCCTCTATGTTTGGATATTGAATACCAAGAGCTTGGTAATTCATATCAGGGGCAGCGAGTTCTTTAAAGGTTTCTTCCCTAGGATTCGCCATTTCAATTTCAACTGGTTGGATAAAGAATGGTTCTTGAATTATTTGATTATCTCTTATGTTCTTCCTAAGTTGGCAAAGTGTTCACTCAATTTTAGGGTCAAACAAATCCAACGGATTGTTTGGGAGGCTACAGGGCATTCAGAGAGATTTTGGAAGAAAGAGGAAGATGGTTTTTTCTTTTTATTTTTTTCAATTTATGATTTTTGAGAGGAAGACGGGTTTTTCTTTGTGTTTTTTTTCAATTTTTTTAAATTTTTTTTTGGATTTTTCTTTTACAATAACCAGAAACTAATGACTACATAAAGCACCATCCCCAAAAACGACGACATTTGTTCTTCACTCGAGTTATAAATACCTCCACATGTTAATTTGTGACAACAGTTATCCCACCCTTCTTAGGTACAACATGAATTGGACTAACCCAATCCATTGTGTTCAAAAAAAATAAAAATTAAAAAAAAATCAAAAAATGGGTTGTGTCTTGGGTAGGTCATAAATCACTCTTTCTCAACCTTTGATCTTGTTATAACTATTACAATTAGTGTCATGATGAGATCAAACATGGGTTGGGATATGAGTGTGAGACCTGTTTCAAGGTCAACTTTCAAAAAAACAAAGAAAAAAAAAGAAAAAAAAGAACACTTGCATTATATTACTATATTATTGGGAGATGTTCTGTGTTTTTTAAATATTTTATCTTCTCATTACCATCATATTTTCTTCCTCTATTGTGTCTTTCTTCACACAATCATTCCCTTGTAAATATGTTTTTTCATTTCCTTCCATGTTTTATTTCAAAAAAATGTGCATTGCTTTTTCTATGTTGGTATTTTAACCCTCTTCTTCTCTCTCTTAGACATTATATCCCTACTATCCCATAGCCACAGAATAACCCATTAAAAAGACTACTTGATTATTATTCACTTTGGATAGGGATTGGAAGCTGAGAGCTCTTTTCAAACTCTAATATTTTCACTTTTCATTGGTGAAAGATTGAACCTCCACAAATGAATTTTATCATCTTGAGAGGTGTGAGTTTTGAGGGTCCACATTTTCCATTTATAAATTTGAGCATGAAAAAATGAATTAGTTTTGGAACATTTTTTCTGTAACAACTTGCGGTGGAATTCAAAATGGATGAGTGAAATAGTCTAAACCTCCCCTGATTGGAGAAAACAAAATTTTAATATTTGTTGGTGAGTGAAAATGATTTTGTCATGTTTTTATATTTGTTGCACATGAATACATGCACAAAACTAAGTGTGTGGGAGTTGATGTTATTAATATTTTAATGACTTATTATATACTCCTTTTACTGAATTTATATGAAATGTGCATAATTTGTGTGAAATATTAATGTTTTAATATTAAGTATAATTTTTGAGCATTTTTAGAAGTAGTCCAATTGAGTCAGTTTAACATTTTATTTATAAATCTCACTCTACTGATCTGAATTATGTGGTTCATATTTTTTAGGATTCCTAATTCAATATAAAACATTTCATTAGAAGGGATCATGGGCCAATTATGCCATTTGAATGATCACATTTACCACACAAGATGACCTACAGAATCTGTGAACAAACTGGACCAGCCTTGAAGATTGATTTAATGGGATCAATACAGAGGTCCAAAAACATTAACTCTCCATAATAAATTGGGGGACACTACATGTCATTTTGGATAAATATTTCAAGGCCCAAATCCAAGTACAATGGGCCCAAATGAAGCTTTAAAATCCAGCCCACCATTCTAGCCGAGAAATATAATTAGTATAGTATTCATGACATATCTCTTGATGTAAGCATAAAATCGAGCTGATATTTTTCAGTGTGAAAGAGGTGATATAGGTGGAAGACTTTGTTGAATAATTCATTCGGATTTGAAGGCATATTCGTATTCCAAAATCCATTTATATTTTGTCCATCAAAAAATCATGGATAGAAATGGACAGTTTACCTTTGTTTAATAAAACCGCCATAACTTTGGAACCACTTGTCCAAATGCCTCCAAATTTTGACAGTAGTCGGAAAACTGTATTAGATACAAATTTGAAGAAGGAGATATTTGTAGATTCGGATTTCTGAATAGCCAACTTGGCGATGAACGTGGAAGGACAGATTGGGAATGAAAACAGTCCACTCCTTGGGCTATAAATACTCTCCCCTTCTCTCCTTGAGAGGGTTGGAATTTCAGAAGAGAGGAGAACATATTGGCATGACCAAAGCCTTTAAAAAGGCTTGGGAGGATCTTCCATACTCAATTTGTCACTTGAGAGACCATTCCTCCTCTCTCTCTTTTCACTTACTTTCGTGTTCTTTGTTTTTGTAATTTTGTAAGTCCTTTCTTTTGTAATTCTGTTTTAATGCACGTTTTTTCTTCAATATATCTTATTCTCATCCACCTTCTATAGTTTAATATTTATGTTATTAAAATAGTATAAATTCATTTGAATCCCCTTCCCTTATTTGGCTTCCTCATTCAATCGAAAATCCATTTTTAATTATCGTCATCGTTCGAGTGTGTGTGTGTTCGATGAAAAAATCGTTTCTGATCCCTTTCTAGGGAACATAGTTTCAAAAGATGGTATTGAAGTCGATCCTACCAAAATTGAAGTGATCCAATCACTTCCTGAACCCAACTCTGTTCAATACATCCATTAATTCCCCATTCATGCTTGTTTCTATAGGCGATTCATCCATAACTTAAGTAAAATTTCCCTCCCAGTCGCTCATTTGATCCCAAATGATATCACTTTCCATTTTGATGAGGTTTGAAGGAGAGCCTTCATTGAACTCAAAACGGCTCTTACATCTGCCCCAATAATCCAACGCCCAGATTGGTCATTACCCTTTGATTCGATGTTTGATGCTTCTGATAGAGCTGTTGGGGCAGTTCTTGGTCAAAGAAGAGAAAGAATTCCTCAATCTTCAAGGCTGGTCCAGTTTGTTCACAGATTCTGTAGGTCATCTTGTGTGGTAAATGTGGTCCTTAAAATGGAATAATTGGCCCATGATCCCTTCTAATGAAATTTTTTATATTGAATTATAAATCCAACAAAAAAACCACATAATTCGGATCATTAGAGTGATATTTATAAATAAAATGGTAAACTGACTCAATCGGACTACTTCTAAAAATGCTCAAAAATTATACTTAATATTAAAACATTAATATTTCACAAAAATTATGCACATTTCATATAAATTCAGTAAATGGAGTATATAATAATTCATGAAAATATTAATAACATCAACTCCCCCACACTTAGTTTTGTGCATGTCCTCATGTGAAAAAAATATAAAAACATGACAAAATCATTTTCACTCACCAACAAATATTAAAATTTTGTTTTCTCCAATCAGGGGAGGTTTATACTATTTCACTCATCCATTTTGAATTGCACCGCAAGTGGAAACAGAAACAATGTTCCAAAACTAATTCATTTTTTCATGCTCAAATTTAGAAATGGAAAATGTGGACACTCAAAACTCACACCTCTCAAGATGATAAAATTCGTTTGTCGAGCTTCAGTCTTTCACCAATGAAAAGTGAAAATCTTATAGTTTGAAAAGATCACTCAGATTACAATCCCTATCCAAAGTGAACAAGAATCTAGTGGTCTTTTTAATGGTTTTTTCTGTGGCTACGGGACGGTAGGGATATAATGTCCAAGAGAGAGAAGAAGAGGGTTAAAATACCAACATAGAAAAAGCAATGCACATTTTTTTAAAATAAAACATGCAAGGAAATGAAAACACATATTTACAAGGGAATTATTGTGTGAAGAAAGATACAACAAAGGAAGAAAATATGAAGGTAATGAGAAGATGAAATATTTACAAAACACATAACTTCTCCCAATAATATAAGAATACAATGCAAGTGTTCTTTTTTTCATTTTTTTCATTGTTTTTTCGAAAGTTGACCTTGAAACATGTCTCACACTCATATCCCAACCCATGTTTGATCTCCTCATGAAACTAATTGTAATAGTTATAACAAGATCAAAGGTTGATAAAGAGTGATTTTTGACCTACCCAAGACACAACCCATTTTTTCATATATTTTTTTGATTTGTTTTTTGATTTTGAATTTTTTTAACACTTTTCAATATTATTTTTACAATACATTCCCAAATCCCACTGAATGACAACCTCCCCCCCACAATAAAATGGATGTTTTCCCAAAATCATATGATAACACACCATAAATTAAGGAGATGATACCCAGAAATGAAATCCATTCCCCCCCACACTTATATTTCAAAAGCTTATGCAATGAAAATCCATGTTGATATTGGGTGGGATAAGGTATTGGGCTTGTAATGTGGATATCAAAGAAAAGGTTTTCATAGGCTTGAAGGGGCTTTCAAAAGGAGGATTAATGTAAGGGAAATGGGAGGCTATTTGGCTATTGTGATTCTCATGTGGTTCAAAAAATTCCACCATCATATTAATGCACACTAAGGTAGGAAATTCAGATCGAAGGTCCACAAAATCAAGACTCAAAAATAGTGGTGAAAAACAAACATTTTTAATAGATGTCCATAGGTGGCCTTGGCATGAAAAAAAATGTTGTTCCTCACGGTTTGGGAAAACCATTTTCCAAATCAAAAATAGAGCATTCAAAATTTGTTGGTTTTGACACAAGATTCTTTATCCAATTTTTTGATGAAAACACAAAATTTTTGAGATGCAAACATGTCTGTTAACTCCCCAAAATGGTTGGACAAAATTTTAAAACTCGATGGTGAGTAAGAATGACTCTTTAATTTTGTTTTGTATTTTTTTAAGTGATTGTTTTCTTGGATTTTTTTAGTTTTTCAGGTTTTTTTGTTTTTGTGTTTTTTATAAAGATACACACACACAAAAGAGAGTGAAAAAGAAAGGTTTTGATAAAGAAAGTGGTAAAAAAGAATTAAAGAGATAGGAAAAATAAGAAATAGTTAGATAGAGGAAGAGATAGAGAGAGAGTTAAAGGGAAAGAGGAGCCCTCTGTTTTGGATTTGGCGGGTTTCCATCTCCATCTTGTTGTAGGTTGACTACAGAAGGTGGGGATCCAATGGAAGTTGATGTGGATCCAGGATTGTGCATCCTCTCATAGTGATGCTTTAACCAATGTCCATTAACTGTGAATGTCCTTTTGGAAGAGGGGTCTTGGACTTTCACTACACCAAATGGGTAAACATTAGTAATAACAAAAGGACCTTCCCAAAAGAGAATTAATCTTACCTAGGTGAAGTTGGAATCGCGAATTGAAGATCATTACCTTTTCACCTTCATGAAATACCTTTCTCAGGATGTGTCTATCATGGAGTACCTTAGCCTTCTCTTTGTACAGATTGGAATTCTCATAGGATTCAAGTCGAAGCTCCTCCAGTTCAGCCAATTTCAACAATCTTTCTTCACCAAATTTTTCACAATCAAAATTATAAGTTTTCATAGCCCAAAAAGACTTATGTTGGATTTCAACTGGTATGTGACACGCTTTACCAAAAACTATCCTAAAAGGGGACATCCCAATGGGTGTTTTATAGGTAGTTCGATAAGCCCAAAGGGCTTCACCAAGTCTCTCAGGCCAGTCTTTTCGGGTGGGCTTAACAATTCTCTCAAGTACCCTGTTCACTTCTCTATTAGAAATTTAAACCATTCCATTTGTTTGAGGGTGATATGAAGTTGAAGTTTTATGTACAACCCCATTCTTTTTCAGAAGAGCTTCCATGATTCTATTAAAAAAATGGGTTCCTAAGTCACTGATCAAGGCACGTGGTGTGCCAGATATTTGGAAGATGTGGGTCTTTAGGAACTCACTAACAATATGAGCATCATCCTTCCTAGTGGGTTTGGTCTCAACCCACCTTGAAACATAATCTACCTCAAAAAGAATGTATGAGAATCCATTGGAAGGGAGAAATCATCCCATGAAATCGATGCCCCAAACATCGAAGATCTCGCAGAAAATTAAAGGCTTTTTTGGAATTTCATTTCTCTTTGAAATTGTGCCAAACTTTTGGCAAGTGGGACATGATTGAAATAACTCATGTGAGTCCTTGAAGAGTGAAGGCCAGAAGAATTTAGAGTCTAGGATCTTTTGGGAGGTCATTTTTGGTCCAAAGTGGGCACCTCCGGGAAGTGAGTGGCATAATTCTAAGATGGAAAATGCTCATTTTCTTCAACACATCTCCTAATTACCATGTCTTCCCCAGTTTTACAAAGTTTATTTTCTTCCCAAAAATAGTATTTTTGAATCACTTTTCAACTTCATTTTTTATTCTTTTGAAAAATTTTCAAGAAGAACACCAGAAACCAAATAATTTACAATTGGGGCATACCATGGTATTTTTTGAGTGAGAGATGAAAGGTGATCAGTGGGGAATTCAGGATCGATGATTTTATATTGAGAATAATTAGAAATTCTACTCAAGTGATCGGAAATAGGGTTTTCTTTTCCTGTTCTATATTTTATTTCAAGGTCAAACTCTTGGAGCATTAGGATCCATATTATTAGCCTCAGTTTGGAATCACTTTTCTTGAGTAAGAACTTTATAGTAGAATGGTCTGTGAAGATTATGATTTTGGCACCTAAGAGATAGGGCCGGAATATTTCTAAGGCAAAAACCACAGCTAAAAGTTCCTTTTCAGTGACAGTGTAGTGAGATTGAGTTTCATCCAATGTTTTTGAGGCATAATAGATAACATGAGGAATTATTTCTCTTCTTTGACCAAGAACAGCCCCAACAGCTCTATCAAAAGCATCACACATCAACTCAAAGGGTAATGACCAATCTGGGGGTTGGATTATCGGGGCAGATGTAAGAGCAGTTTTGAGTTCAATGAAGGCTTTCTTGCAAACCTCATCAAAATGGAAAGTGACATAATTTTGGATCAAACGAGTGAGTGGGAGGGAAATTTTACTAAAATTATGGATGAATCGCCTATAGAAACTAGCATGACCGAGGAATGAACAGATGTCTCGAATAGTGTTGGGTTCAGGAAGTGATTGGATCACTTCAATTTTGGCAGGATCGACTTCAATACCATGTTTTGAAACTATGTTCCCTAGAACAATCCCATTTGCAACCATGAAGTGATACTTTTCAAAATTTAACACAAGGTTACACTTGACACACTTTTGAAGGACTAGAGAGAGTGAATTCAAACAAGATTCAAATGACTCACCATAAATGGTGAAGTCATCCATGAATACTTCCTTGCAGTGTTCATTGAATTCAGAAAAGATACTCATCATACACCTCTAGAATGTTTCAGGAGCATTGCAAAGTCCAAAAGGCATTCTTCTATATGCATATGTTCCAAAGGGGCATGTGAAAGTAGTCTTTTCTTGGTCCTGAGGTGAGATTGGGATTTGAAAATAGCTGGTGTATCCATCAAGAAAGTAATAGTGTGAGTTTCCAGCTAATCTTTCTAGAATTTGATCAAGGAATGGAAGATGGTAGTGATCTTTTCGTGTTTTAGAATTAAAGTTTCGATAATCGATGCATACACGCCATTTGTTCTTCACTCGAGTTGTGACTATCTCCCCATTTTCATTTGTGACAACAGTTATCCCACCCTTCTTAGGTACAACTTGAATTCGACTAACCCATTCACTATCAGAAATTGGGTAGATAATACCAGCTTGAATAATCTTGGTGATCTCTTCCCTAACTACTTCAAGGTTGAGTGGTTTGAGTCTTCTTTGTGGTTGTCTAATTGGTTTGGATGATTCCTCAAGATGGATTTGATGCATGAAAAGGGTAGGGTTGATTCCTGGTATGTCATCTGGGGTCCAACCTAAGGCCTTTTTGTTTTCCTCTAACACTTGAACAAGTTTGGACTCCTCAGTTTCAGTAAGTGTGGCAGAGACAATGACAGGATATGAGTGATCATGGAAGAGGAATGCATATTTTCGGTGTGCAGGAAGAGGTTTCAGATCAGTCTCATCATTCACTTTTGGGCTAGACAACTCAGTAATGGAAGAAGGGACTTTAGTTGCTTCAAGTTCATTTTCCTTAATATTTTCCAAGGTGGATCAGTAGATATCATAATTGATGTGGAATTCAAGAGAGTTTTCAAGTTCCTCTATATTGATGGAGTCTATGAATGATAGGTCCACAACAACATCACCATTTATGACTTGCTTAATCATAGTGCAGATTTAACAAGATCCATTGTCATTAGAACACAAAGAACACAGCGAAATGGGGTTCGATTGACTCTTCGAATTGTCCTCAGAAGCATGAATTGAGAATGCAGAGTGGTCCTCAGATGGGTATCACATGGCTTGGAAAATGTCAAAATTGACCAGTTGGTCACCGAATTCCATGGATAAGATGCCTGAATGGACATCAATTTTGGTTCTCACAGTCATGAGGAATGGTTTTCCTAGAATTAGGGGAGATCGAGAAGAGGTCGTCTCACCTTCCATGTCAAGGACATAGAAATCAGCAGGGAAGATAAGATCATTAACTCGGACAAGGACATCCTCAATTATTCCCTCGGGACTAGCTGTGCTTCGATTGGCTAACTGGATGACAAAACCTATTGGGTGTAAAGGACCTAAAGCATGGTTGGAGAATATAGATTTTGGCATGACATTAATTGAGGCTCCTAGGTCTATGAGTGCATCATCAGAGTTCGAACATCCAATTTGGAATGGAACCGTAATGGTCCCTGGATCATTGCACTTTATGGGAATATACTGCTGGGTGGAAACATTTTCGAAGGTCCTAAGTTTCCTCTTGTGGGTACACAAATCCTTGAGAAACTTGGCATACTTAAGAATTTGTTTTATGGCATCTAAGAGGGGAATGTTGACTTCAAGACGTCTAAACATGTCGAGCATTTCAGGATTAGGTTCAAAGGACTTCCTTGGTTTAGAAGCATCTTGAGGAAAAGGAATTGGATTCCTAAGTGGAATGGGAGGAGGTGAGGGAATGGATTCTGGTTCCTTTTCAATTTTCTTTTTCTTTTCATTTTCTAGTTCAACATTTAAAGGAGGGTTTGAGGATTTATCTTGAGGCATAGCAAGTTTCTTTCTTGATCTAAGTGAAATTGCACTTACATTACCCTTGGGGTTGGGTAATGGTTGAGCTGGGAGTTGGGAAGAATTTGATTGTTGTTGCTGGCTCAGGTGGGATGCAAGTTGACCTATTTGAGATTCAATGTTTTTAAGGCTAGAACGGGTGAAGGAGGCAAGATATTCCACTGCACTTTCCCATGGTTTCTTGAAAGAAGAGGCTTATCCCTGGTTGGGATTTCCTTGATTTTGGTTCTTGGGAAATCGATTGAATTGTTTTTGGAATTGGGAAGGCTCACTAGGATAATGGAATCCCGAAGGAGGATTGTTCCTTTGAAGTTGAGGAACAAAAGGATAAGGTTGATGGAAGTTACCACCACCTTGACCATATTGGAATTAGTTTGGGTTTTGAGGAGGGAATTGAGGGGGGTGAGATATGGGGTTACCATACCTCAATCCTTTGTTAAAGTTTGAGGATAAGGGCTCAGAGTGAGGTTGGATGAAGTTTCTAACAAACTGACCTCATAGTTGAGAATTGGTGTTCCACTGAGCATATGCTACATTGAGCTCCATTGGTCCAGATGAATCGGATTGATCCTCTTGAAGTTGTGTACATGTGTCAGTTGGATGAGATGGAGAGTTGCAGATTCCATAGTTTTTGAAAGGTCTAGGAAACATTGATTGTGGAGATAACAAGGTTGGGGATTTGGTGGCCACAGCTAGCTGTCGCCCAGGACCTATAAGTTCACTCATCCACTCAGTCATCTTGTTAGGCTCAATTGATTGATTATCTTGGGCTTGTTTGACTTGGTCTTGTGCTCGAGTATGGAATTGTTTTGTGTTTGTAGCCATGTTACTTATGAGATCTCTTGCATCTACAAGAGTTTTATCTACAAGAGCACCACCACTTGGGCATCTATGAGAGTTCTCTCCATATCTAATAAACCCTCATAGAAGTATTGGATCAAGAGTTGGTCAGGAATTTGGTGATGTGGGCAGGTTGCCACAAGATTTTTGAACCTCTCCCAGTACTCATGGAGTGATTCACTTGGGAATTGACGTATACCACCTATTTCTTTTAGGATAGAAGAATTATGAGAAGCAGAAAAGAATTTCTCTAAGAAGAGTCGCTTCATGTCATTCCATGTAGTTATGGAATCAGGAGGAAGGTAGTAGAGCCATGACTTAGCAGTGTCAGGTAGGGAGAAAGGGAAGGCTCGAATTGTGATTTGTTCTTCAGAAATCCCTTGAGGCTTCATGGTAGAGCACACTACTTGGAACTCTTTAAGGTTGAGATGTGGATCCTCACCATCTAGCCCGTGGAAATGATGAAGAAGATGAATCAAACCCAATTTGAGTTCGAAGTCAGCCTCTATATTTGGATATTGAATACCAATAGGTTGGTAATTCATATCAAGGGCAGCGAGTTCTTTAAGGGTTTGTTCCCTAGGATTGGCCATTTCAATTTCAACTAGTTGGATGAGAACTAGTTCTTGAATTATTTGATTATCTCTTATGTTCCTCCTAAGTTGGTGAAGTGTTCGCTCAATTTCAGGGTCAAACAAATCCGGGCGATTGTTTGGGAGGCTTCGGGGCATTCAGAGAGATTTTGGAAGAAAGAGGAAGACGGTTTTTTCTTTGTATTTTTTTCAGTTTATGATTTTTAAGAGGAATACGGGTTTTTCTTTGTGTTTTTTTCAATTTTTTTAAATTTTGTTTTTATTTTGGATTTTTTTTACAATAACTAGAAACTAATGACTACATAAAGCACCATCCCTGGAAACAGATCCATTTGAAATGCACGGCCAATTGTTGCATATTGACTGTTTAAGGTTCCAGTGCTCTGCTAATGTGTATAGCAGCACTCGGGTCGAATCCTCATCGATGATATTTTGTAATAGTCGTTTGTTTTTAGTTAATTGTATTCTGATTGGGGGGTTTGTTTACAGAGCTTATGAAATAATTTATGGATGATGATTGATTTAAAAAATTGATAAATATTGGGGTGAGTTCATCATTAGGTATTTAAGCTTGTGATATCCTTGAGCTTTGCTTTATATTGCATTAAATTAACACCCATGTCACAAGATGATTTTGATCGGAATTCCCAAGTGTTAAAGCGTTAATACAAGCTATAACTTAACATAGGTTTCTAATCATTACCATTACTTGTTTATGGTAGTGTATTTTTGGTTCCAATAATCAATGGAATCCACATATTAAACAAAACATGTCATTAATCCATGACATATAAAGCTCAACATACACAATATTAATTTAAAGAACATTCGTCGAGAAAAAGCTCTCAATCACTTAACATACCTAAATTATAACTCACCCCAATTAAAGATTTACCCATCCATTAAATCATTACTAATCTGGTTGTAATGATTATTATGATAAATTAAGAAGATAAGATAAATAAAGGGATAAGAAAATATTTTTGCATCGAATACACACACACTCGAACGATGATATAACAGTCGAAAACCAACGGTCTCATTTTAATTATACTCATGTTATCAAATTAAATAGTTTTGTTGAGTATAAAATAAAATAACACACACAATTAGGAAACAATATTTATTCAAAATATCGGGTCGTTACATTCTTCCCCCCTTAAGAAATTGTGTCCCCAAAATTTTTAAAATTGGGATTGGAAATTTCATTGAAAGTCCCACATCAGAAAAAGAGTCAGTGAGACTATTACTTTAAAATAAAGAAAGGGAACTAAAAAGGACACCCAAGTTAACCCATAATAGGATTCCATGTAGGAAAACATGGACATGGAGGAGAAAACAGAGGGTCAAGTTTTGAGGGAGAGTGATAGAAAACATGATTAAGAGAAAGTTAACAACAAGAAAATCCCAAACTTATGATGGGTTAAACAGTATTTGATTTCCCAGTAGGAAACTTTAACAGGAAATGTTTTTGTTTTACGTTCATTTTCATAGTTTTGAGGAATTAATTTACTATATAGAATAAAAACACAGGGAGATATACCTACCATCAAGTAGAGTTTCATCCTTTAATAAGTTTCTACCAAAACTAATCTTTTCTACAAACGATGAGCATTCAATACTACTTGGTCTCATCAAAACACAAGAATCATCTTGTTGAGAGTCACGTAATCTACAAAAGATTAACTATCAATTTCTTCTATTATCCCAAAAACATAAAGGGTAAGATAAAACAACTCTTCAAAAAGAAAGAATCCCATAGGAAGTGAAACTTCTTTAAATCTTCAAAATTCCACAGTACTACCCAAAGTTCATCATAGACCATTCCATAAATAAAAGTCCTTAAAATTCCTCAAAATAAACCAAAATAAGATTGAAACCCAATTATAAGAAAGATATCATAACATAGTCTTCCAAGATATACTTTATCATTCATCTCAAAACAACATAAACCACCCTTATCATCTTATAACAAAAGTAACTAACCTAATAACATTTTCCCAAAGATAGGTTAATCATTTCCATAAGTAACCTAAATTACCATAAGTTCACCTTAAATTCATCTATTCGTCAAAATATAAGTCAACCTTTACTCTTCAAATAAAATACCGTAGTAATCTATTTACCTCAATCAAATAGGGTTCCCAAAATAGTGAACATCTTCCAAAATAATAATCATCTTTTAATCCCCTAATCACCCTTTTTTTAAGACGAATAGCTTCACTACGTCAACTTGTGGTACATAACAATAGATGTTTTCCTTAATGTTATAAAATCATATTAGGTAGTGACTCAATGTTCTTAGAAAACATAAAAGATATGCTCATAGAGAACGAACTAAAATACAACATGACGTAGACAATTATTGCGAAGAAGTTACATGTACTTCAGTCATCATGATCCATCTCAGCATTGGACTTGCATTGTTCCCTTGTCCTCGAAGATTGTTGATGCTCATCATGATTCTCATCCATTCCAAGAGATAATTACCTTGAATAATGTCTAACTTCTCCACATTTACGACATCGAAATGTATAAGTTACATTAGATCAAACCTTATCTCCATTCGTCACATTATCCATTTTTTTAAAGCAATTAGCTACTTTATGCCCTATCTTCCCACACTTAAAACATCTCCCGGTTCCTTTGTGGCATTCTCCTTGGTGCCTCTTCCCACACTTTTTGAAAAAAATAAATTGGGTCTTCTTTCCCTTATCAACTTTATCATATGAACATCCTTGAGACTTTGTCTTCTTCTTCCTTGATGAATTTGGGCATTAAACTAGGTACCAATTATTAATTGTGATTTTTGATAGCTGGTTTGGAATAATCATAATATGTTCAAATTAATCTCTTGTCATATCTGTCACATTAATAGGGCAATAATCACATTTCCTATCACATTGGTTGTTGAGACATGTTATTCCATTTACCACCATTAACTAAGAAAATAAAATATAATTAGGGGCTTAAATATTTAGCCAATAATCATTAAAAGGAGACTTTAAGCATAGAAGGATAAACGTGTTGTGATCCCATAGGTCCCAATATAGGTTATCCATGATCATATATTCTTATGTGAATATTTATTTTATTTTATCTTTGTTCATTTAATAATGGTTCATACTAAGCTTATGAAGTTACCAAAGCATATCCCCCGAAAGTGTCGTAACCAAGAGTGCAACAAGTATCATTGTCTTATACCAGTTCCCGTTCGATTCTAGCTCAAAGCGGTGTTTTCATGTTTTTCCCCTATGTACATCTGTGACAGAGCCACCTCTACCTTCTCGTATCCAGACAAGGATGTATTTTCTTGGAAACCCCTTAATCAATACTCACCAAAATACCATGAAGATTTCCTATATTTATACTTTCTATAGGGTTCTTCCTAAAGATTTCATCCCCAAATTTCCACAAATAACTAAACCATCTTTTGATACCAACTATATCATCCCACCTTTTTATCACATGAAGTTTCATTACATTTTACAAAATCGAGGATATTTAAGGTTTAGTGTCTTGGAAACTATGAACTTAAAACATGAGAACATAAAACATTTTTTTAAATACTTGAAAGGATTCTCCTTATGTTCATCCTAGGTTCATTACTACATCTCCTAACATGGGGAAATACATCAAAAGAAAGGGTGAGCAGAAGGCCCAGTAAGGGAAACAACGGGAAACATTTAACATGTGAACTTGAGATACATAAACAATGTCATGAAAAAGAACTTTAAGGCATGAGAAAGAAATCATGAGGCATATCATAATTAAAATAATGTATTTCATAATTTGAAGATTTTGATATAACATTTAACATAGACAATCATTTCCGTTCATCAAGGTCTATCCCCAAGGTGTCATTAAAAATTACCAAAGTTATTCACCAAGGCGTCGTTAAAAATGGTCATCTCTAGAGATTAAGTCTTTACCCAATGCATTGGAGCGCTATCAGGGTGCACCATTAAATTTGTCTTTATTATCATGTGATCCACATATATCGTCATAAAACATTTCATAAACAACCCATATAGCGTAAAAGAAATGGGTTTCATTTCATAGTCATCACATTTTATAAACTTCTTTAAAGACGTGATCTTTATGTCACATTAAACCCATGAAAAAAGGAAAGCGGGTCTCATGTATGTAAATACCAGATTTAAAATAGAACATTTCGATATATATGTGAATAACCCTGTTGAAGAAATATCTTTGAGTATTCACTTTATAAAATAAAGTAATTTGAGAAAAAGGGAAATACATTTTGAGACAAAAATTCTGCAGCATAAAGGCTATGATACAGGGTTTTAGAAAACATTGAAAAGAGAGGGGACATGGGTCACCCACTCATAAATGATACATAAAACAGTAGGGGAACATAATATAAAGGATTTAAGAGCATGGTAATGAATTTTTAATGATATACCATATGAAATGAAGAACATTAAAGGAAGACAAAAATAAGATTTCTCTTATGAAAATTCGGCAGACTAACGGCGTTACTTAACACTTCAAAATAATGAATTGACGATATCAAATAGGGTCTCTCATCATATTAACATAAAATATCAGTATAATAGATATATAGATCATACCCAAAAATAATAAAAAGGGACATGAAAGACTTGACACAGAAATAGATCATGAAAACAAGAAGGGTGAAAGAATCCCTTAAAATTCGGCAGCCAAACGGCGCCACATAAACATTCGTATAACAAATTGATGAGAGAGATGGGTTCTCTCATCATATGAACATGATTAGGACAGTAGGATGAATATAAAATAACATCCTCTAACATAATAACATGGAGCTTAAAATATATGACATAAAAGAGAGTGCTTGGAAAGAAAGAGAGAGGTAGGATCCCTTACCTTAAAACGAAACTCTTAAAACTCAAAGGTTGGGACCTTGAGGGCTTGGGGGCACCTTGTGATGACTCCAGGGGAGGTAATGAGACCAGAGATTTGTTGGGGGATAGTTGGGAGTGAAAACTAAAGGAGGAAAGGGTGCATATTTATAGGGAATGTGAGGGCACAAGGGATTAATGGCCAAGGGACACCTCACAAGTGGTTTTCTCAAAACCATGGGCTCTCCCATGGTATTTCCCATGGATTTAGGCCACATGGGGCCCCCCATACAATAATTCATCACCTTGGATTGTCCAACCATTAAAATATCTCATGACATCATCATTACACAGTTATGATGTCATTAAACATACCGAAACCCTAAAACTATATTTTTACTATTCACTGAAAATTCAACTTTCTCAGAAAAATCCCAAAATTTCACCTTAACCAAATATCAATGCTCTGATTTCAAAAAATGAACTCAATTTTATAAAAAAAAAATTCTAAATATTTTTAATTTAATTTTTAAATAAATACACTATTAACCGAAAATTCTTTTTTTCAGAAAAATCCCCATGAATTACCTTAGCATAATATCGATTCTCTGAGTTCAAAAATGAAATCTATTTTATAAAAATAATTTTCTTAATATTTTTAATTTAATTTTTAATTAAAAAACACTATTCACCCGAAAAAACTAATACTTGACAAATAATTTCTAAAACAGTTATTTACCTATTTTATTGAATCAAATTACATAATCAAGGTCCCTAGATTATATTAATACTTTCTTTAAGTGAGATTTCTAATCCATTGGGTCACATTACTAATCCTAAGCATAAAATCACTATTCATAAATTATTATTCATAAAAAATAAAGTTGATCTTATTAGACTCTAAATTTCATTCTGAACATAATTATAGAAGACCATTTTTTGAAAATCATTACACATTTTTAATTATTTAAGGTTTACATAAACATTTTTAAAATATCCTTTTTCTAAAATTCATCAAAAATATGCATACTATATTTATCCGATCATTTGAAAATTCATAAACTTCATCATAAGAAGAAATCCCAATTTTTATTTAAAACAAAGGATTATATAAGGCAGTTATGGTCTCCTTACATATCCCCTTATAACCCCAGTATAGGACCTAAGTGTAAGGTGGGCTAAGGTGAGAGAATCTGAGGACGGCTCGGCCAACATCGCACGAGTAGTAATTTTTATTAGCTTGAACTTCTCGCGAAGGCGATTTCGTTCCAGCTTCACATGATGAAGTTCGGCTTGGGTTTGGTCCAGAGAAAATCCTAATGGTTCCACCTCCTTCCCAAGTTCTGTTACATGGGCTTTTATTGGCACGATACTACTTGATGAGGACATCAAATCTTCTTTCTATATTAATTAACCAAGATCACTAGTATTTAGAGACAATAATTGAAACATTTAGTTTCAAGCGGTCATATTGAACAACGGTCTCATTTTAATTATACTCATGTTATCAAATGAAACAGTTTTGTTGAGTATAAAATAAAATAACACACAAAATTAGGAAACAAGATTTATTCAAAATTTCGGGTCATTACAATACATATGAGAAAAAAATACATTTATCATTAGGTTGATTTCTAAAAAATAATAAGAAAAGAAACAGAAATAAAACGAGACTCATATCTATAAAAAAGAATCAGCCTATATAGTGATAAATATTTTTCATACATAAATATCAAATATTATTATATAAATATTCAATACATAACATTATGATCCTTACTAGAACCATAAAATTTAGTGACATTTGAAACTTATATATATAAACAATTGGTTCGTAAAATATCTACTTTGCTCCCACTTAGTTCTTCATAACTAACACTCTTCATAGACACATTATACATAAAAATTTTCTTCATATCCTTGGGAAAATAAAACATAATAAAGGGTGATATTAGATTATCAATATGGGTAAAAAGGGATATATCAATGATCACTCAAACATAACATGATAACAAGGTAATAATAATAGGAGATTATTATTTGAAAACCATACACTAAATATCATAGATCATAATTTGCAGTCAAGGAATAAATCTTGTAAGTTTATAATACATGAATCCTAATGGAATCAAATAACATAATCCATGAGATAATAACATTGGAATAATACATATCTATGTGTCATATAAATAAGTATAGAAAATCATTTCATTAATAGTCAAGGGTTACTGAAAATACTACAATAAGGGATTTGGTTCACTCCCCATACCATTGTATTAGTATGGGTTTATTCCCAATACTATGATATTGGAAAGAGTCTCATACTGAATTGGGTTCACTCCCCATTCCAATCCAAATTATCTCATGAAAATTCAATCTTTACCAAATACATTGGAGAGACATATAATTCAAGGCCCACCCATCGGATAACAATAAGACATTTATTTTTATACCACAAGATCATAAATCATTCATCACATATCATAATCCAGGGAAAATAAATGGGTTTCCTAAATCTTTCAAAAATTCATCACAGAATAACCTAAGGGAAAGATATTCTTTCCATAAATATCTTGTCATCATAATCATAAACCATCCAAAGAAAGAATAAGTATGGTATCATTGAATCATAACCTCAATAAATCATAATTAACATAAAAGTATGTAATATTATATGAAAATACCTTTAAAATATAACTTGGAATATTTCTTGAGTAAAATACCCTTTTTAATTTTAAATCACTTATTTAAAATAAAAAAAAATACAAAATATTAGGGAAAATATTTTATTTGAAAATAAACTTGGAGAATTTTAAAGTAATATTAAAATGATTGATTATTCATTATTGTGGTAAATTTTATTCATTTCATGTATGTTAAAACAAATATTGCTTTCACATTTTTAGTTTAAAATCAAAATTTCCTCATTGATAAAAAAACTAGAAGATTCCTTTTAATCCACTTTGTGAAAGGTAGAACATGGGTAAAAATGACTTTAAAAATCATAGTATAATATTAAAACTAATCATGAATTTTTTTTAGAAAACATGGACATTGAATAGAATGGTTTTTTTACTGAAAATAGAAATATATTTTGTTTTTATTTAAAAATATTATTTTAGACATTTGAGTGTTTAAATAGGGAAAAATGAAAGGAAAACATGTACAATACAATATAACCAAAGTATATGATAGATAATGGGATTATGGATATATGGATTATAAAATTTCATTATCATAAACCTGATCATAAAAAAAATCTAGAGAAATAATGAGATTCTAACATAAACCCCTTACCACTTTGGTAAAATTTATATCATAAGGCCCATTAAAGAATGAAATCAAATAAAGATTTTAATTTCAATAAATTAACCAGATTCATTATATAACATGTAAAAGGGTTAGTATATACACCACACATAAGAAATAAGTGGTTAATATGTCATATGTCTCCCAAAAATATAAGGGGGACTAAAAATCCCTTACCTCATGTTCGATTTGCCTCAAAAGTTATATAACCATGCATATAATAAATTTAAATTTATTATAATTACATAATATAATCATTTAAATAATTATTATATCATATATTATCAACTTATAATATTTTAACATTCGTTTATTAATATCATTGTTTTTTATTTTAATTGTCTAGTTTTTCATGAGAATTTTGGTTCAGTAATTGTAGTAATTTTTCCTTGATCAAGTTTTAATCAACTAAATAATGTTAATAATTATATATATAATATACAATTATATATATATGGATATTAAGATTAATTAATAAAATATAGGGATTGAAAAATGAATTACACTATTTAGGGATATTTTGATCCATACACACACATGAATGTAGTGTTCACTTTTTAGTAGAGGAAAAAAATAGTGTTAAATAATAATTAGCCTTTACAGGATCATCAAAATATCACATATATATTACATAAAAATTAAATCTATCTCAATTACCTTTCATGTAAAAATTAAAATGAAAAATGAATCATATTGCTTCATGGAGGTGGTTGTCTACACATATGCAGGAATGAAATTATCATTTTCCAACTAATGGGAAGAAGATTGATTATGGTTTTTACATCATAAAAATAATAATTAAGTATATTTAATTTATTTAATTAATATTTTATAATTTATACCATTTATTTATAGTAGGTATAATAAAAAATTATACTTAAAACACTATATTAAGTGTTACACCTCTTCATTGAGAAATCCCTTTTGAATTACACCTTAATCCTTGAAGGGATGTCATTATGGAAAGACCAAAAGATCTAAAATGTGTCGAATGAATTTAAGAAGGTATTATTTTTATTATATTTTGAACCAAATTTCTATTCAACTGTGGTGAGAAGAGGATAGGTGGTTCTCTTTTATAAGTGAGGGAAGGGCATTCTTGGAATTCCATAAAATATCAAATTAATATAAATTAATTTTCGTGTTCAAATGGATAAAAATTGATAAAATAAGAATATAATTTATGTTTGAGTCGAAATAATCCCATGGTAAAAAAATTCTACATGTTCATGTGATTTTTTCACCTTTATATTTTTTAACCCCTCATAAACCCTTTTAACAATTACCCAGATAACATATTTTTTACCCATTTAAAAGTAATGAAAGTTATTATTAAATGAAAATATACCCATAAATGGACCATGGTTGATAGTTTCAACCATATTCCATTAACTTTTACCAATATAGTATTTTTATGAATTTTATGTCCTTTAAAAAATATTATTTATTACAAAATATCTTTAATGTCATTTTCAAAATACATTAAATAATATAATATAATACGTGTCTAACTCATGTAAAATGGTTCTATAATTACATGTATAAGAATATAATAATTACATGGTATTAATATAATCACCCAATAAAATTCATATAGGCTTAGATATAATTTTAACCTTATCTCTTGATTTAACCCCTTGGTTGACCGATTTTAACGTTAACTTTAGTAATGCCTTATTCAATATTAAAGGGATATATATGGTGAAAATTGGATCATAAATGGAAAATTTTTCAAATTTTATACCCATTATAATATTAATTTCCCTCTTTAAAAAATTTCACAATTTCTAAAAATTTTATAAAATATATTTAACATAAAATACCATTTATTTCATTCTTGATACAATTCGGATAATTTGACTTTGAAAACAATATGACATTAATACAATTTGAATCAAAACCTTTCATGAATCTATAATATATTTTTATCTAAAAAAATCATGTATCATAATAATTCTCCCAAATTCCAATAATTTTAATATTTTTAAAATCCTTTATTTTATTTTTCTATTAATTAAATAAATACTATATTAGGGTTGCATAATATTTTAATGTATTACAAATAACTAGAAATTATAAATAATTTTACAGAATAAAGAAATAATTTATATTTAAAATAAACATTTATAAGTGAAATTATCCTATTTTTATCCTTATGTAATACAATTTAGAGATATTAAAATCAAGATAGTGACATTTTTTATTAATTCATTCCTTAAATTAATATAAATGTTATAATAAAATAAAAATGGCACCAGGTGGCCATATATTAGATAATTGGATGGAAATACATAAAATAAACCCATAAAATTAGATTAATAAAACTTTTGGGTTGATTTTTAGACCTTTTCTCCTGGTTTTAACCATATTTTTCCCATTTTATCATTACCTATGTGATAAATATTTTTACTTTATTACTATTCATAAGGACCAAAAATAAAAGGGAGACATTTACCAGATTTAGACCCCATGATTCAAAATATTGAATCCATTTTTCATGATTCAATCTCTATAATTATCATAAATTAATTTATGATAAAAACAAAACTCTCAACTAAAATAATTTTTTTCATATAAATTCCTTTTAAGTTTAAAGTTGGTTTTATAAAAAATTCAACCATAAAATTGATTATAATGAAATTAATAAGATTGTTATTAATAAAATAGAACTAATGTTACTTTTAATAATTTTAAGAAAAAATGGTACTTTTTAAATGTTTGAAACAAAAAAAATACAATTTTCAATAAGAATGGGTATTTTTCATTGTTCACTAGAAAATTATTCTTCTCATAAAAATAAAAAAATTAACCTAATATAATTTTCGTAAAATTATTTCAAAAATGATATTATTTTTATCAAATACTTTTTTTTAAATGTTCCAGAAGTTAATTATGATATTCACTCAAACGAAAGCGCCGTTTTTTGAAGAAATATTATTTAAAAGAATAACATGTATTTTATAAACAATTAGTGGTTATTTCATAATAATTAATCCAAAAAAGACTATTGAGTGGTTAATTTCTATATATATATATCATAGTTTCGTTAATTCTATTCATAACCACAAGTTCAATGGTAATGATCATATTTAAAGAATACTATTTTGTGTTTTGTTTAAGATCATTGTTGTGTATCTTGTGTGCTATTGAACATAGTGTTATTTTATAAATATCAGGGTGTTACAACCCCCCCCCCCCCCCCCCCTCTAACCCACCATTAAAAAATAGTGTACTCACAATTTCTACTTGTTATTGGAAATCAATGGTTTAATATTTGAAAATACATTTTTTGAAAAACCACATCACAAAAAGGCCTAATAAAACATCCTCTTGAAAAGAGTGAAAGGGAAGTATAAATGTCACCTAGAATAATGCATAAATAGTTTTAAAATTAGGAAAAAATTATTATTATGTGAACATATGAACATGGAGGAAAAAATAAATGTCTAAATAATAATATAGAGTGACAAAAAACATTATTCATAAGGAAGTGAAAGATCATGAGAAAGTTAATGACAAAAAAATCATAAATTGATGAAGTGTGAAAACTAAAATGGATTCTTTAGAAACAATAATAAAAGGAAAACATCTTAATTTAAATGTTCTTTTCCTAGAATAGATCAATTCATTTAGTATCTACATTAAGAACATAAGAAAATATGCTTACTTGACAAGTAATAGTTTGTCCTTTAATCAATTTCAACCACAATCTCATTTTTTCTCTAAATGAAGAGTATGGAATATATATTTTTCATGAATGGTGCACTAAAATAAACTTATAATGGATCACATAATCCAAAAATGGATAAAAAGTTATTCCCAATAGCTTTAAACGGTTACAAAAACATAGAACAAGGGAAAATAATATCAAAAATCTATAAACCTTCTTGTAAAGAAAGAGTAAATTTAACTTCTAAATTTCCATAATAATAATAAATTTTAAACTTATATAATTTCATAGATAACCATATTTTCCAAATAACCTCAATATCCTCTACATTAAGTAATGTCTAACCCCAATGTTTATCTCATGCTTTTTATCTTACATCCTTAAAAATTTAATTGTATTCTTCCCAAATAATATTTAATTGACATGTTAAACCTTATGGGTACATATACCTAATCCTAATGAAGCATCTCCCAACATATCACTAATCACCATGAAAAATCACTATATAATATTATAATTTAGTTAAAATCACCAAAATATCATGAATCAAATTTAGATACTAACTTTAAAGGTATTCCTATGCTTGGATATTAATATCTTTAAAAATATTTCCTTGTCAGTAAATCACTTTTTAAACCTCAATATTATCTATATCCCACAATCCAATAGACCATGATAAACTTAACATAAAATCATATACTAACCCAAAGGTTTATTTAAACCTCACTAGATTATTCTTCCTTACACCCAGTTAAATATTCAAATCATCTAAAAATTCTATCACTTAAAACTTTAAAAAGTGGTATTGATGCCTTTGAACTTATGATCAACCTTAAACTTATAAAACTGTGACAGTTTACATAAATCTTATTTAAACCATACAATAATAAATATATGCTTGCAAAATTAACGCATTCCTTATTCTTAAAAAACACAAACTAATTTCATAAATCAAAAAATGTAATAAATTTCATCAAAGATGACCTAAATCATTTTTTCATCAAATCACTGAACAATTTCAAGGTCACCAATACGCTCTCATTTAATTCATCAATTTAAATCATCTATTTATCCAAACTAAACATTATCAGCTTACCAATAAATTACTTTTCTTGGTTATCTATATCTTTAAATATAAATATTAAAATCCTCAATGAAAAACTATTTTCATACAATCCCTAGATGTTTCTTGATTCTTATATCCAAAATATAATTCATATAAAACTTTCATAACATAATTCTAAAATCCCAATACATAAACACTTCAATCCTTTTACCTAAATTATTTTTATAGAATATGACCTTTAATTGTAAAGGATATAACCCTAGGATTATGGAAATGGATTGGATAATTATCATATTCTCCACACATAATACATTAAAACATATGATGGACATAATTTACCAGAATAAAACTCTTAGTTTTTCATTAAAAAATAGTCCATATTCCCTTATTTTCTACATAGAAAACATCTTCTGGTTCCCATGAGGCATTCCCTTGAGTTATTCTTCCCAGATTCTCGACATATATAAAGAATAATCTTATTTCCTCTGTCACCTTCATGAAACTTATTCTTTTCTTTGTTAGGTGTTTTAATAAACTCACTTAATTTGATGTTATTATTTATTTTATGGGATAGTTTGTTAGACATAATCACATGTTTTCATATTAAATTCCTTATTTTATTTAGCTTCTCCTGAGGAAACTAATTCCATTGTCTGTCATCATTAACTTCGATCCTCCTTGTCCTGACCATTGACTAAAACCAATAAGAATAGTATGAGTATTAATATTAATATTGAGTAATCATGAAAAAAAATTTATAGAATTTTTAAATCAAGACACCTTATTTTCATTCTAAGACACCCTAGGTCTAAACTAGTTCATTCATGGACATCATCTATTAAAATCCTTCATAATGGTTCATCAAAAAATTAAAAAAAATTAAGTGTATCCCCTGAGGGTGTCAAACTAGGTGATTAGTAAGGGAACACTAACTGTGCACCATAATGATGGTTGAGATAAACTCCAACAACTCTTAGCTGGGTTCTTACCTCTATATTCATCTATACTAAACTCTCATCAACTTGTAATATATGGACGTAGATGTATTTTAAGAAAAATTGTATAATCTCTTACATACCAAAATGGTAGGATGTTATCCAGTACAATGACTTATCCCAAGTGTTTTCAAGAAATTTATCTAACAATATTATCAAAATATTGATTAAACCCCACTCAGATACCAACTATTAAAATACATACTTTTCATACATAAGTACCACATCTTATTTGATGAAAATTAAATATATAACATTATGATTAATCCTAGAACCATAATGTTTTAGTTTCTTTGGAAGCTTGGTTCATAAATGACCAGTTTATAAAATATCTACATCATCTCCCACATAACTCATCATAACTATCACCCTTATGAGATAAATCATACATAAAACATTTCTTCATATCCTGAGGAAAATAAAACATAAAAAAGGATAATCTTAGATGATAAATAAGGGTGAGTAAGAGAGATATCAATGATTAATTAAATATAAAATGATCACAAATGTTTGATAAAATTATATTAATTTATGAAAACTATGACCTCCATATCACATATCAAAATATTGATTCATGGAATAAATCATGTCAGTTTATAATATACGAATCGGAAAGTAATCAAATAATAAGAGCCATGAGTGAATAACAATTGAATAACACATAATCTTGTACCATAAACATAAGCATAGAAAATCATTTCATTTATAGTGATGCTCATTTCAAATACTATCATAGTTTATTTGTTTCACTCCATATTCAAACTTATTATTCAAGGTTTACTCCCATGTATATTATAGTGAAAATAGTACCTTATGAACTAGGATCAATCTACATTCCAGCCCTGATTATCACATGAGATATCCATTTTTACCCAATTCATTTCAAGGATATATAATTTTTGGACCACCCTTAAAATAATAATAATCCCTTAATCTTTTTACCACACGATCATAAATCATTGATCATATATCATAACCCTTGTAAAACCCATGGCTTTCCTAAACATTTCAAAAATTTATCATAGCATAACCTTTGGAAAATAAATGTGTTTCATAAAAACAACACCATAATAATAATAAACCATATATATAAATAATAGGGATGGTATAATTGGTTCATATATCCCTTAAATAATAATTAATATCAAATTATTTCATCTTAGATAGAAATTCTTTTAAAATTCCTCTTGGAATATTTCTTCATAAAAATACCCTTTTCACTTTGATACCACTTATTTAAAATCTAAAAATGTAAACAATATTATCAAAAAATTCATTTAAAATAACTGAGGAAAATTGTAAAATAAGCTTCAAATAATTGATCATTTATAATGGTGGGAAATTATATCTATGTGATGTACGTTAAAATAAATATTCCTTTCACATTTTCTGTAAAAAGTAAAAATTACGTCATTATAAAAATGACAAAACATTCCTTTTCAAAAAAAAATTAAAAATTCAAAACTGTGTTCAAATAGCTTTAATAATCATAGGATAACATTACAAACATCCTTGAAAACATTTTTTAACACATATACATGGAAAAAAGTATTTTCAACAGAAAGGATAAATAAAGTACATTATTTACTTAAAAATGTTCATTCAGTATTTTGAGTTCCTAAAGATAGGAAAATTAATGGAAAACAAATATACTCATAAAAATATCCATATGTGATTGAAATTTATAGGATTATTTATAGTTTTGTGATAAAATTTCATTATTATAAACTTGATCACAAACAATCCAGATAAATTCTATGATTTATCATAAATCGCATACCACTTTGGTAACTTCTTCATCGTGATCCCCATAAAAGAATATCATAAAATTTAAATTTAAATATCATGAAAAAAAATGAGATTAAATATAAAAAAAATTAAATTTTTTGTATATACACCAAAAAAATGGGAAGAGTGGTTAATATGGAAAATGTCTCTCAGAAATAAAGTGAGCATGGAAATCCCTTACATCAAGTTCAACTTGATTCAAAAGTGTTATAACCTCCTCAATAATAGATTAATGTTTATTATAATTATATAAAATAATCATTTAAATACTTATTATATCATATATTATCCACTAATAACATTTCTACATGCATTTATTAATAATTCCATATTAAAATCAACGTTTCTGGGTGTTAACTGTTTCGTTTTTCATGAGAATTTCAGTTCCATAGTTCTGATCCATGTACTTTGATCATGGGTCCATCATACCCATAATTATAATCATAATATATATATATATATTATTAATTATATATATATAGTCATCCAAAATATATAGAGATGGAAAAATGAATTACATTGTTCTTGGAGACGGTAAGTCGTACGCACACATGAACGTCATTTTCACTTTTCAAAGGATGGAATGAAGGAACGGTAAATAATAATTCACTATTATATGATAATTATTATTTAATTTATATCTTATTTATTAATTAAATCCATCCTTTATAATATCCATGTAAAAGAAAAATTAAAAATGAATCACATCAACTCATGGAGGTGGAATTCTACACCTACGCACGAGAGACATTATCATTTTTCAATATATGTGGAAAAGAGGATTATGGATGTTACAAATATATATATATATATTTAATATACTTAATTTATTATTTTATAAATTATACCATGTATTTAGATGAGGTATAAGAAGAAATAAAACAGAAGACCCTCGGTTAAGTGTTATACCTCTTCGTTGAGAAACCACTATTGGATTACACCTTAAGTTAAGAAGTGATGGTCTTATAGAAAGAATATAAGCACATAAAATTGAGAAATAAAGATAGAAATGTATTATGGAAAGTATTATCTGAACCAAATGGATCATGATATTTGGAGAGAATATGAGAGGGGGTGCCCTCTTATAATTAAGTGAATGGTATTCATGGAATTTCTTGATGTTCTAAATTAATATAAACTAATTTTCATGTTAAAATGGTTAAGAATTAATAAAAACCCAATATAATTTCAGTATGAATTGAACTGCTTAGATCTAATAAAATTTGGGCAAGTTTATGGGATGTTTTCACCCTTATCCTTAAGCCCCCATTGACCTTATTGACAATTACCACAACAATATAGTTTTTTTACACTTTAGGGGTAAAGAAAGTTATTATTAAAGTAAAAGTTACCAATAAATGGAAATTGGTTGATATTTTAAACCACATCCCATTTAATTTTCCAAATATATGATTTTTAGAAATCTTAAATCATTTAATAAAACATTTTTTATAATAAATTATCATTATATACATTTTTTGAAATATAAAAAATATTATCATATAATATGTGTCAAAATACTCTAAATTGGTTAAAATGATATAGATTCGAATATAATAACTACATAGTCCTAATATAATCTTCCAAAAAAATTAGATGGGTTTATATATAATTTTATACCTTATCTTTTGGTTTCACCACTTGGTTAACCAATTTAAACCTTAACTATGTTAGTTCCTTTTTAAAGATGAAAAGGTTTTAATTTTATATATAAAGTGAAAATTGGTTAATAAATTTCCAAGAGATTAAATTTTTGACCACATAAAATCTTAATTATCCTCTTAAAATACTTTTAGAATTTAAAAATAATGAACCAAAATATATTGAACATAAAAATATCATTTATGTCATTTTTGACATTATCCATATAATTTGACATTACGAACAACATAGAAGTAAAAGAATTCAGATATAAAAATTTCACACATCACTAATATGTTATTTTTATTTATAAAATTCATGGATCACAATAATTCTCATAAATTTCATTAATTTAGATATTTTTAAAATAATTTATTTTATTTTTCAATTAATTTAATAAATACAATATCAGTGTTGCATAGGAATTTAAGGTAATCATTAAATCACTAAAAATTATAAATAAATTAAAATGATAAAAACAATTAATTTATTTTTAAAATGAAAATTTATAATCGAACTTATCCATCTTTTTTCCTTATGTGGGATTTTTAGAGATATTAAATTCAAGAGAGTAACATTTTTTTATTTATTCATTCCTAAAATTAACATAACGACTACAATCAAATAAAAACCATATAAATGGGACATATATTTTTTATATGGATGTAAATGGGTGAAATCCACCCATAAAGTAGGATAAAGGCAATTTATTGTTGTTTTTTTGACCATATATCATTTTTTAACCCTATTTTACCCATCTTATCCTTATTGATGTGGCAAATATTTAACACAGTTACTATTCATAATGACAGAAAATAAAAGTGAAATATTTAAAAAAACGTTAAATCCTAATTTAAAATATGTATTCCATTTTTAATGATTTAATTTCTATTATTATGTAAAAATAATTTTAGATAGAAAATCAAATAATTGAAAAAAATCAAAAAAATATATCTTTTAAGTGTAAAAATGTTATTATACCAAATTATATCGTAAAATTGATTCTAATGAACTAAATAGGATAATTCATAATATAAGAACTAATTTTACATTGAAAATATTATAAAAAAAACTATAACTTTGTAAATTGTTCAAAAAAATATAGTTTTAAATAAAAATCATTATTTTTCACTATTCACTAAAAAATCAATCTTCCCAGAAAAATCCTATTAAATAATACTATTCTAATTTTGATATTATTATTTCAAAACTGATATTATTTTTAAAAAATTATTTTTTTTAAAGGTTCATAAATTAATTATAATATACACTCATAAAAAAACCCCATTTCTGAAGAAAATATATTTTGAAGAATGAAATGAATTTACTAAAAAATATGATTATTTACACAAAAAATAATCAATAAATTTTTATTGAGTAGGTCATTTATATATATATATATATATATCACAATGTGGTTAATTATATTAATATCCATCAATTCAACATTTAGATTATAATAACCATATTTATATTATAATATTATGTGGTTTGTTTAACCTTAGTGAAACATATATTGTATGCTATCAAACATAATTTTATTTTAAAAATATCAAGGTGTTACAACCTCACCCCAAATCTCTATCTCAATCATCTACTTTAACCAACATATATCAATTATAGAACACCTACAATCCCATTCCCTTAACAATATAATAAAAATCACCATCTACATATACAGACAATTTGTATATATATGATTTGTGTATAGAATACTCATTATATGGAAAAACTCCAATGTTGAACCCATACCACTATCCTATTATATATTTATTTATTTTATAGTTGGAATTGAGAAATATATTTTCCCTTCCATACCTTTAAATTATTTTTCATTTTATATTCAAATATAGGGAAGGAGCAGTATAATTTTGGGGGTTGGGCTAGAGATAGCCCAAGCCAGGAGTTCGAACATCCTAGGCATAGCCCCAAGCTGAAATAAAAACATCATAGCCCAAAATGGTATAAATATCCACAGAAATCGATAGATAAATAAACCCATAAAATAAAATAACAAGAACCAATCAACATGTCTTTCAACAACCACCCTTGTTGATCATCCTGGGCATCCTCAAGCCCATGAAAGGTTAAGCCCTAAAACATGAAATGGATACGAAAGTAATTAATTAGAATTAATTACAATTATTTCATCACCAATAAGATCATCATTAGTCACTACCAAGAATATCCACCTTCATTAAGATTATAATCTCCACAAAATCCATCCTACCATAATTTTTTCCAAGTACAACCAGTCAGGAAAGCCATAAGTAACTACCAAAACAACAAAAGAAGAATTGTTGACTGTCATTGAGAAAAATACCACAAAAAATAGGGATAAGTGAGTTACCAAAATAACTACCAATCTTAAAGAGAGTCAAGTCAAACAACTAATACTATCCAATAGAGCATCAACCTCTCATATTAACCCAAATCCATCACCACACATCATTAAATAAACTGAAATTTTCCACTGTTCTCAATGTCCCTCTTCCATAGGAGAAATCTCCTTAGAAATCCCTACATAACTATTACCCTAAAACATGATAAGATGGATGGATATAAAAAATTGAATAAGATGTCCAAAGGAAACATATATTTTGTAAAATCCTACAAAAAGGACAATCAAAATAGGGGACCACTCAAGGAACAAGGGGAGGTAATCCTCTACAGAACTCAAAGGAAAAAAAACATAATTAATCATCGATAAATATCTAAAATCCCCATCCATAACGAATAATATACCTCGACCCACCGATGAAGATCCCACCATCTCTACCTCATCATCTTCACCTCTATCTTACACATATCTAGAACCATAGAACACCTACATCAACAAAGTTTGTTAACCTTGAGAAAAGAACATTTCACCTTCCATTTAATGAATAAGGAAATACATTATTTAGAGAACGGTAACTCTTATAGACAATGACATTGGTAGTACATCCATATTGTTAAACCACTTAAGAGAATGAAAAAATATGAACCACAAAACAACCAATAAGTATGAATCTAAGCCAAACATAGTAATGAGTGGAGGAAGAGAATGATTCAATTAGATTAGGTAATTAATAGATGAGAAAAAAAAAATCCCAAATTATGAAAAATACGAAATATTATCACAAGAAAATAAAAATGAATTCTAAAATTGGAGACTAAAGTAGGTCCATCTAGTAAGACAAGATAGTAGACTTACATTTTCATGAGTGGTTATGGAATAAGGATGAAAAATGAGGCTAAACCACTAGGACTCCATTGATAGGGGGAGTTGGGAGATCTGGGTGAAAAGGTAGTTATCTTAACTAAATAATACATTGAAACCAATTAAACCAAAAAAATAAAAATTGAAATAATAATCACTCGACTTATATACTAACTAAGTGATCATAATAATATATTTTCTTAAGTGAAGCCTATTTTGAGATATTGGGAATAGTGGTGAATCATCTAGATTCAATATTATAGCATAAAAAAGATATGATTCATATATAATTCTCAAACTATTATGGTAAAATGTAAAAAAATTGAGAATCCTCATTCCATGGAGAGAAAATTATAGGTTATAACATTCTATTAAGTAAATATGACATTGGGAATTACAAACCATTCTCACTATAAGGTGTTATATAATCACCCATATATATTAAAAAATATAATCATAATGAAAAATATAATATAAGGAATATAAAAAATTATAAATAAAGTTATTTGTATCATATAAATTTTAAAAATGGAATATTCGTTTAGAGAGTTACCAAGAAACTGAGTATAAGAAAACCATATCATTCTCTAAATTAAATTCATGGTTTACATATTATATTTTCATTTATTTACCATCTTTTATAATTTTAATAAATTTTAATCACAATTTAATTCCTAAAAATTTTAAAAACAACTCATATCATGTGTACTATGATTTAAAATTAAATATAACACCACCCATAAAACTTACCTCATGAAATGAAGAGTATTAGATTACCCAATAGATCAATTTCACGCAATTTTCTATCCCAACTCTCACACACATGATCACCAACATGAACAAATCATTAGAAAGGACATATATCAATTTTCTATCACTATGAAAAACATTTCTATATATCTTTCTCTTAAGAACAATCTATAAAGAAAGAAATTTATAAAACATTAAAAATTAGATTGAAAGGATAGGATTTACCCAAGTATCTATAAGTACCCGCACTTATTTCATACATAATCTTGAATTTATTCAAGAAAATACTTCATTTTACATTGAGGATCTTTTAAAGTTTAGAGCTTTAGAGAATTAAGACAAAACATTCATAACATTACACATTGTAACATAGTGGATACCATAAAATCAGTTCCCATTTTCCTCAGAATATAAAACATTAAAACATAAAACAAGACTCATTGACAATTATTCAACATTTAACATGACTTCCTTCCTTTTATTACTCATCATTAACCTGTGAAAAATCATTTAAAAACTTGGGATGATCACAAAAGCTCAGTAAGGTATGAAAAAGATGGAAAAATCACATTAGTCCATGAATACGCATGACGTATGAAAACATTTTCAAAATACATGCTTTACACCCATAAAATCTTACTTTGTGTAACATGAGATTTACACAAGATCCACACAAAAATAATTATAATCATAGAGGTATATAGGGGCATTACTTACATAATCTTGTAACCATCTTGGCTACCTTAAAATTTGTAACCCTCACGGCTACCTTACTTTGTGTAACCATCGCAGTTACACTTGGAGTAACCATACGGCCGACCTCCAACTTAATCATACCCAATGCATTGGAGGGAAATATAGGTCCCACCCTTCATCATAAAAAATGCCCAATAACAAAAACATAATCATACAACATAAACAATAGCATAAAAACATACCTTTTGAATATTGTAAAATAGAATTTTAAAAGAGGATTTTAAAAGAAAAGTCCCTTATAAACATCATACACTTGAAGTGAGACTTAATAGAGTGGATGGAATATGTATATACTCTGTAAATACACATAATGAAACATAATATAAACATAACCCATCACACAATCAATTTAAATAGCACATAAATTAAAAAGTAGAAGGTTAACCCAAAGAATGGAAATCGGGTTAGGAATTCCCTTACCTTGGGCTTGCCTTACTTCAAAATTGTTTAAACCTCCTGTATAATGGTCAAAAGGGTGTTATTAGTATTTTACAGAAACATTTTCATGTTTATAACATCTTATATGTTCATTTAATAACCTCATTTCATCCCTTGTTTGTTAGTATTTGGTTCCTACATTATTTTGGGTGAGTTCTTTTGTGATTTTCACAATCGGTTCGTGATGAATCGTTCTTGTTGATTGGAAGTGAAACTCCAGAATTGGAATGGATTAGTATTTACATATTCACAGTACCATAAATGATACCATTTATCACTTTGATGCTTTATATGATGATGATTTATAAGATAAAACATTAATTATGTTCGTTTAGATCATTTAAGTGGTTCCTTGATAATTACAATTTCATTTAGTCTTATAAGTTTGAATCATGAGTACAAAAGAATTCCAGAACCTTATATGATTCATAAAACATATATTATAACCTGGTTCAACCATATAAATGGTTTCATGGCCAAAATTGAAATAATTAATGGAAATTGAAAATACATCATCCACGATATCGGTAATTCGACACAAATGGACAATGTTTTTTGATTCTTTAAGTAAGTGAGAGAGGAGAGGAATAATGATTTGTAATTTTCCATAAACATGAAAACATCCAGAATATACATGATTCTGGAGATTTCATGCCTCTTGGATAAGAGGGGGTGAATAAAGAAGTGGAAGGAATCATGAAATAAAGAAAACATGAGAAATTTCTTACAAAAAATTCGGCAGCCTAACGGCGCCTCTTAAAATTTCATAAAAACAAGATTGTTGAGAGGAATGGAATATCTCATCAATCATACAAAATTTGGACAGTAAGGGGAAATATTTAATGAAATATCCCAACAAAAGACAAAGGGAAAGGAAGAGAATAACATAAAATGGAAGGAAAGAATGAAAATGAAAGAGGATGTTTACCTCTTGATCTCTTCTCCTTGAGATCCTTCTTAAGGGCTTTGATTTTGGTCTTTTGGTGAGACCAGAATCTCTAGGACGTGGGGAAGAAGATTGAGGAGGGAATTTGGTAGAAATTAGACAATCCTCAAGGCTTGAGAGGTGTGGGAGGAAGAGGGGAGTGAGGGTGGTATTTATAGTGGAGGAGGGGAGGTATTTTAGATTATTTTAATCATTATTATAATATTTTTATCAAGACTATGAATAATCTCAAATAAAGTGGCCTTAATTAGTGAAATTATCAAGTGAGTTAGAAGCAAGTGGCCTTGCATCACTTATGATGTCATAAATAGTGCATTTTTACTGATAAATTGATTATACTGTATTTTACCGTATTTCACTATTCACTGAAAATTCAAGAGCTTCAGAAAAATACCAAAAATTTACCCCAACCATTTTTCGATGTGTAGAATTCAAAAATGAACTCCATTTTTCAAAAATAATTTTATAAATATTATTAATTTAATTTTTAAATAAGGTCACAGTTAATTCGAAAAATAACAATACTGAAGTGCAATTAGTTTTATGTGACATTGGAAAATTAATTAAGATCCCATTATCCTATTGCCATGGGAAAATAAAATAATATTATTATTTACTATTCATGAGGTCATATTACTATTCATATTACTATTCATAAGGGCATGTTACTATTCACCAAAAAAACAAGTTTGTTCCATCAGACTCTAAATAACATACTGAACACAATTGTAGAAGACAGTTTCATGAAATTCAAAACATAGAAGAAATAAAATTATGCTTAAAGGATACTTATAAATATATACCTTAAACAAAATTTCAATCATTTTCAATTTATTTTTAGAAAACCTTGGGATGTTACATTATCCCCACCTTCTTGAAATTGCGTCCTCGCAATTTTATTTACTTATTAAACAAGTGAGGGTACCTTGATCAAGGTGTCCACTCGGTTTCATCATCATCTTGTTCACGAAGGTAGAAGTCTCATGCATTACAACAATGATTTAGAGATCCTTCAAAATCATTTGCTTCCTCCATCCAAATACACCTCGTACAATATGGGTCATATGGGTGTTCACAGAAAAACAGTTTTGGAAAATAATCATGTATGACATATAATTCCAAAACATCTGATAAAACATGATTTCTATAAAATAGTCGGACCGAAATTGAGTTGAAACTTTCTATTATTGGTCCTTTTAAAATACCATAAGTATGTGATGTGAGACTATATTTTAAAAGAAAATATAAATAGGTTGCACAAGGGTCTCCTTCCTCAGCACCATTTTTAAAATCATAATATGCTTCAAATTCTTGTGATAAGGTAAAATATTTGAAAATTCCTTGATAATATTTACCTTTCTTGAAATTATGTGAATATTGTGAAAATAGTATTTGTCTAAAAACAACCCATGATCCACGATGATAACGAGGTATAGAGGAGGTGTTTGATATCTCAAAAAACTGCTTGCATGTGATTTGTATTCTAGAAAAAGTTTCACAATCATCCGAATATGACTTTGCAATAATTATTGCAAGCATGTCATCAGGAAGAGATAGGAATGTCGTTTGAGATCCTTCTCCTTCCATTCGTAACCGACTTTACTTGACCTGAAAAAAAAGATATAAAACAAGGATTTAACTGAAATAATAGATATAGGGACTAATCACGTGTCTCACAAGAACTCCTAATCCCTAAAGTTGTCTAAACCGACCTCTGATACCAACTATAAGGACCCGCACTTATTTCATACATAATCTTGAATTTATTCAAGAAAATACTTCATTTTAAATTGAGGATCTTTTAAAGTTTAGAGCTTTAGATAATTAAGACAAAACATTCATAACATTACACATTGTTACATAGTGGATACCATAAAATCAGTTTCCATTTTCCTCAGAATATAAAACATTAAAACATAAAACAAGACTCCTTGACAATTCTTCAACATTTAACATGTCTTCCTTCCTTGTATTACTCATAATTAACCTGTGAAAAATCATTTAAAAACTTGGGATGAGCACAAAAGCTCAGTAAGGTATGAAAAAGATGGAAAAATCACATTAGTCCATGAATACGCATGACGTATGAAAACATTTTCAAAATACATGCTTTACACCCATAAAATCTTACTTTGCGTAACATGAGATTTACACAAGATCCACACAAACATAATTATAATCATAGAGGTATATTTGGGCATTACTTACATAATCTTGTAACCATCTTGGATACCTTAAAATTTGTAACCCTCACGGCTACCTTACTTTGTGTAACCATCGCAGTTACACTTGTAGTAACCATACGTCCGACCTCCAACTTAATCATACCCAATGCATTGGAGGGAAATATAGGTCCCACACTTAATCATAAACAATTCCCAATAACCAAAACATAATCATACAACATAAACAATAGCATAAAAACATACCTTTTGAATATTGTAAAATAGTATTTCAAAAGAGGATTTTAGAAGAAAAGTCCCTTATAAACATCATACACTTGAAGTGAGACTTAATAGAGTGGATGGAATATGTATATACTCTGTAAATACACATAATGAAACATAATCTAAATAGAACCCATCACACAATCAATTTAAATAGCACATAAATTAAAAAGTAGAAGGTTAACCCAAAGAATGGAAATCGGGTTAAGAATTCCCTTACCTTGGGCTTGCCTTACTTTAAAATTGTTTAAACCTCCTGTATAATGGTCAAAAGGATGTTATTAGTATTTTACAGAAACATGTTCATGTTTATAACATCTTATATGTTCATTTCATAACCTCATTTCATCCCTTGTTTGTTAGTATTTGGTTCCTTTCATTATTTTGGGTGAGTTCTTTTGTGATTTTCACAATCGGTTCATGATGAATCGTTCTTGTTGATTGGAAGTGAAACTCCAGAATTGGAATGGAGTAGTATTTAAATATTTAAAGTACCATAAATGATACCATTTATCACTTTGATGCTTTATATTATGATGATTTATAAGTTAAAACATTAATTATGTTCGTTTAGATCAATTAAGTGGTTCCTTGATAATTACAATTTCATTTAGTCTTATAAGTTTGAATCATGAGTACAAAAGAATTCCAGAACCTTATATGATTCATAAAACATATATTATAACCTGGTTCAACCATATAAATGGTTTCATGACCAGACTTGAAATAATTAATGGAAATTGAAAATACATCGTCCACGATATCGGTAATTCGACACAAATGGACAATGTTTTTTGATTCTTTAAATAAGTGAGAGAGGAGAGGAATAATGATTTGTAATTTTCCATAAACATGAAAACATCCAGAATATACATGATTATGGAGATTTCATGCCTCTTGGATAAGAGGGGGTGAAGAAAGAAGTGGAATGAATCATGAAATAAAGAAAACATGAGAAATTTCTTACAAACAATTCGGCAGCCTAACGGCGCCTCTTAAAATTTCATAAAAACAAGATTGATGAGAGGAATGGAATATCTCATCAATCATAAAAAATTTGGACAGTAAGGGGAAATATTTAATGAAATATCCCAACAAAATACAAAGGGAAAGGAAGAGAATAACATAAAATGGAAGGAAAGAATGAAAATGAAAGAGGATGTTTACCTCTTAATCTCTTCTCCTTGAGATCCTTCTTAAGGGCTTTGATTTTGGTCTTTTGGTGAGACCAGCAGCTCTAGGACGTGGGGAAGAAGATTGAGGAGGGAATTTGGCAGAAATTAGACAATTCTCAAGGCTTGAGAGGTGTCGGAGGAAGAGGGGAGTGGGGGTGGTATTTATAGTGGAGGAGGGGAGGTATTTTAGATTATTTTAATCATTATTATAATATTTTTATCAAGACTATGAATAATCTCAAATAAAGTGGCCTTAATTAGTGAAAATATCAAGTGAGTTCGAAGCAAGTGGCCTTTCATCACTTATGATTTCATAAATAGTGCATTTTTACTGATAAATTGATTATACTGTATTTTACCGTATTTCACTATTCACCGAAAATTCAAGAGTTTCAGAAAAATACCTAAAATTTACCCCAACCATTTTTCGATGTGTAGAATTCAAAAATGAACTCCATTTTTCAAAAATAATTTTCTAAATATTATTAATTTAATTTTTAAATAAGGTCACAGTTAATTCGAAAAATAACAATATTGAAGTGCAATTAGTTTTATGTGACATTGGAAAATTAATTAAGATCCCATTATCCTATTGCCATGGGAAAATAAAATAATAATATTATTTACTATTCATGAGGTCATATTACTATTCATATTACTATTCATAAGGGCATGTTACTATTCACCAAAAAAACAAGTTTGTTCCATCAGACTCTAAATAACATACTGAACACAATTGAAGATGACCGTTTCTTGAAATTCAAAACATAGAAGAAATAAAATTATGTTTAAAGGATACTTATAAATATATACCTTAAACAAAATTTCAAGCATTTTAAATTTATTTTTAGAAAACCTTGGGATGTTACATTATCCCCACCTTCTTGAAAGTGTGTCCTCGCAATTTTATTTACTTATTAAACAAGTGAGGGTACCTTGATCAAGGTGTCCACTCGGTTTCATCATCATCTTTTTCACGAAGGTAGAAGTCCCATGCATTACAACAATGATTTAGAGATCCTTCAAAATCATTTGCTTCCTCCATCCAAATACACCTCGTACAACATGGGTCATATGGGTGTTCACAGAAAAACAGTTTTGGAAAATAATCATGTATGACATATAATTCCAAAACATCTGATAAAACATGATTTCTAAAAAATAGTCAGACTGAAATTGAGTTGAAACTTTCTATTATTGGTCCTTTTAAAATACCATAAGTATGTGATGTGAGACTATAGTTTAAAAGCAAATATAAATAGGTTGCACAAGGGTCTCCTTCCTCAGCACCATTTTTAAAATCATAATATGCTTCAAATTCTTGTGATAAGGTAAAATATTTGAAAATTCCTTGATAATATTTACCTTTCTTGAAATTATGTGAATATTGTGAAAATAGTATTTGTCTAAAAACAACCCATGATCCACGATGATAACGAGGTATATAGGAGGTGTTTGATATCTCAAAAAACTACTTTCATGTGAGTTGTATCCTAGAAAAAGTTTCACAATCATCCGAAGATGACTTTGCAATAATTATTGCAAGCATGTCATCAGGAAGAGATACGAATGTCATTTGAGATCCTTCTCCTTCCATTCGTAACCGACTTTACTTGACCTGAAAAAAAAGTTATAAAACAAGGATTTAACTGAAATAATAGATATTGGGACTAATCACGTGTCTCACAAGAACTCCTAATCCCTAAAGTTGTCTAAACCGACCTCTGATACCAACTATAAGGACCCGCACTTATTTCATACATAATCTTGAATTTATTCAAGAAAATACTTCATTTTACATTGAGGATCTTTTAAAGTTTAGAGCTTTAGATAATTAAGACAAAACATTCATAACATTACACATTGTTACATAGTGGATACCATAAAATCAGTTTCCATTTTCCTCAGAATATAAAACATTAAAACATAAAACAAGACTCCTTGACAATTATTCAACATTTAACATGTCTTCCTTCCTTTTATTACTCATCATTAACCTGTGAAAAATCATTTAAAAACTTGGTATGAGCACAAAAGCTCAGTAAGGTATGAAAAAATGGAAAAATTACATTAGTCCATGAATACGCATGACGTATGAAAACATTTTCAAAATACATGCTTTACACCCATAAAATCTTACTTTGCATAACATGAGATTTACACAAGATCCACACAAACATAATTATAATCATAGAGGTATGTTGGGGCATTACTTACATAATCTTGTAACCATCTTGGCTACCTTAAAATTTGTAACCCTCACGGCTACCTTACTTTGTGTAACCATCGCAGTTACACTTGGAGTAACCATACGGACGACCTCCAACTTAATCATACCCAATGCATTGGAGGTAAATATAGGTCCCAACATTCATCATAAACAATGCCCAATAACCCAAACATAATCATACAACATAAACAATAGCATAAAAACATACCTTTTGAATATTGTAAAATAGAATTTTAAAAGAGGATTTTAGAAGAAAAGTCCCTTATAAACATCATACACTTGAAGTGAGACTTAATAGAGTGGATGGAATATGTATATACTCTGTAAATACACATAATGAAACATAATATAAACAGAACCCATCACACAATCAATTTAAATAGCACATAAATTAAAAAGTAGAAGGTTAACCCAATGAATGGAAATCGGGTTAAGAATTCCCTTAACTTGGGCTTGCCTTACTTCAAATTGTTTAAACCTCCTGTATAATGGTCAAAAGGGTGTTATTAGTATTTTACAGAAACATTTTCATGTTTATAACATCTTATATGTTCATTTCATAACCTCATTTCATCCCTTGTTTGTTAGTATTTGGTTCCTTGCATTATTTTGGGTGAGTTCTTTTGTGATTTTCACAATCGGTTCATGATGAATCGTTCTTGTTGATTGGAAGTGAAACTCCAGAATTTGAATGGAGTAGTATTTAAATATTTACAGTACCATAAATGATACCATTTATCACTTTGATGCTTTATATGATGATGATTTATAAGTTAAAACATTAATTATGTTCGTTTAGATCATTTAAGTGGTTCCTTGATAATTACAATTTCATTTAGTCTTATAAGTTTGAATCATGAGTACAAAAGAATTACAGAACCTTATATGATTCATAAAACATATATTATAACCTGTTTCAACCATATAAATGGTTTCATGACCAGACTTGAAATAATTAATGGAAATTGAAAATACATCGTCCACGATATCGGTAATTCGACACAAATGGACAATGTTTTTTGATTCTTTAAATAAGTGAGAGAAGAGAGGAATAATGATTTTTAATTTTCCATAAACATGAAAACATCCAGAATATACATTATTCTAGAGATTTCATGCCTCTTGGATAAGAGGGGGTGAAGAAAGAAGTGGAAGGAATCATGAAATAAAGAAAACATGAGAAATTTCTTACAAACAATTCGGCAGCCTAACGGCGCCTCTTAAAATTTCATAAAAACAAGATTGATGAGAGGAATGGAATATCTCATCAATCATACAAAATTTGGACAGTAAGGGGAAATATTTAATGAAATATCCCAACAAAAGACAAAGGGAAAGGAAGAGAATAACATAAAATGGAAGGAAAGAATGAAAATGAAAGAGGATGTTTACCTCTTGATCTCTTCTCCTTGAGATCCTTCTTAAGGGCTTTGATTTTGGTCTTTTGGTGAGACCAGCAGCTCTAGGACGTGGGGAAGAAGATTGAGGAGGGAATTTGGCAGAAATTAGACAATTCTCAAGGCTTGAGAGATGTGGGAGGAAGAGGGGAGTGAGGGTGGTATTTATAGTGGAGGAGGGGAGGTATTTTAGATTATTTTAATCATTATTATAATATTTTTATCAAGACTATGAATAATCTCAAATAAAGAGGCCTTAATTAGTGAAAATATCAAGTGAGTTCGTAGCAAGTGGCCTTTCATCACTTATGATGTCATAAATAGTTCATTTTTACTGATAAATTGATTATACGGTATTTTACCGTATTTCACTATTCACCGAAAATTCAAGAGTTTCAAAAAAATACCAAAAATTTACCACAACCATTTTTCGATGTGTAGAATTCAAAAATGAACTCCATTTTTCAAAAATAATTTTCTAAATATTATTAATTTAATTTTTAAATAAGGTCACAGTTAATTCGAAAAATAACAATATTGAAGTGCAATTAGTTTTATGTGACATTGGAAAATTAATTAAGATCCCATTATCCTATTGCCATGGGAAAATAAAATAATATTATTATTTACTATTCATGAGGTCATATTACTATTCATATTACTATTCATAAGGGCATGTTACTATTCACCAAAAAAACAAGTTTGTTCCATCAGACTCTAAATAACATACTGAACACAATTGTAGATGACAGTTTCTTGAAATTCAAAACATAGAAGAAATAAAATTATGTTTAAAGGATACTTATAAATATATACCTTAAACAAAATTTCAAGCATTTTCAATTTATTTTTAGAAAACCTCGGGATGTTACAGTATCACTTAAACATAAAATAAAAATGAAAAATATTTTTTTATTTCCTTAAAATATCCTCCCAATGTCCATTGTAGAAGACATAACATTTATCAGTGGGTAACTATAGGATATTTATAGAGTTTATAGAGTGGATACTTAATGAAAAGAGGGAAATTTGTGGTGTTCATCGTAAGGGTGAGATAAAATGAAGTAAGATTATATTTTTATGAAATTAAAGAGATATATGAAAATATTACTCTTTTAATTGACACATATAGATCCACAATTGTAATTTTTTTATGGTAGGCATTGGTAGATCCATTTCCCTGATTACTGTAACTCTAGTGTTCATCCACTAGAAATTTGGTATTTCTTTTTATAGATCACAATATCCTATCCCTGATCATATATCCAAACACTACCTCTTGACCTTTTACAACCACTTTTTGGAAAAATTCATAAATTCCTTACATAAATAAAACTATGAAATTTTAAATTACATACTAAAAATGAAATTCAATACAAAATATGTTCAAAAAATCCACTTTATATGTTGAACATGTATGGTTGAAAAATATATTTGTTTGGTTGGATACATTAAAATTAGATCTTTGATACTTCAATATCCAACATTATATAGTCCCTATATCATTATAAAATATTTATTAGGATCTAATAACAGTTATTCAAGTAGCTATAGACTTAAGAAACCATAAACCAATATCATCCATGCTTTAAGACTAAACCCATACAAAATATAAAATAAAGAACATACCATGAACTAAATATTTCAAGGCATCCTTTTTTAATAAAATTATTAATAAAGATCAATTTAACGCATCCAAATCACTTCTTATTCCTATGGAATCCATGGGTTAATGAATCACCTAATGTTTGGGTTAGATTCTCCTCAGGGCCATGATATTCTAGTACCTCATGAAGATAAAGGAATAAGAGTAATATATATTTATCTAGGGAGAATCAAGAGGAATCCTATCTATTATTTCCATGAATATGGACTCCTTATATTTACCTTAGGTACTATCCCTAACTATTAATGTAATTTAATGAAATTTTATGAAATATTTGTTTAATTAATTTTTTTGAAAATGATTTTTTTATTCAATAATATATGTATACACATAAAAATTAAATGAATTTAATCAATTGTCGCTAATGTTTCATCATAAAAAATGTGATACTCAATGATGTCACTTAATGGAAGATGATTAAATATAAATACGCACCATTCAACTAAATATGTTAAATGTACGATAAAATTAATATATATATATATATATCAAAACACTTTCAATATAAAAATATTGTACAATGAAATATGTATTAATATAGTATAACTATATATCCATATCATGTCTTATGATATAGCATAATAAGTACACTATATGACTTTGCTTAATATATATCATACATTATGATATACCCAATATCATTTTATATGATATCCAACAAAATCATATGTAATAATTACTTTTTGGCATGCCTCCATCAATCTTATAATTACACTAAAGACAAATAGTCTCTGCGTTATTTCACAAAATATTGTATATTATACGATAAATTATGAAAACATATCCAAAACTCCTTTTGGATTTTTTTCAAAACACTTTTGGAAAGCTATCATCATTTTCCCCACGTATCACATCAGATACAATAATTTGTGAATATCCATCCAATAATTATTTTAGATAAACTCTAAAATAATTTTAGATAAGATATAATAATTGTAAAAAATTAATCTCCGTTCAATAAATAAAAATTTCTGACCCGACAAAGATTTTTATTATTGGAATAAAACATTAATTCTTTGATTTATAAATGTAAGCATTGAGTGGACTCTAGAAAAGTACCAGTTCCATTGAAGCTATAAAATGATTTTGAATTATCTCTATCAAACAAATTTATCTCCATATATATATCCACATGTTATATAATATATAAATATAGATAATCATATAATTCATTTTTCTAAGACATGGATAATTTTAATTTTGTATATCTGCTTAACCATTCTCAATTCTCATGTATGGTTTAACTAGATGGATGACCACATTATATACTATTCATCTTCGAAGATAATAATATCACATAACCCTCGCCCAATAGACTAGAACATCACATATCACTTATTTAAATACAGTCAGTTTCCCCTTCTTTCTATATTAATTGAGGGCCTAGATTTCATATTCATTATATGAGAGTACAAATACAATCATGGTTAATCCTCAAATTATTAAATTATTAGAAACATACTCATCCACCAAATATAAACTCATCCTTAAGGATAGAATAATTAGGGTATCAAAGTACAAAAGTTATCATAATAGTTTTCTTATCTTACCTATAATTTCAATAATTAAATATGAAATATACACCCCTAGTATACTAAGGACATATTGTTTGACACTCCATGTGGTATACTTGGTAGGTCACTCAGAAAATAAAATCATTTTAAGTCTTATTAACATGTATTATACCTCTATATGAAATAATACCCATGCTGAAAATAATATTTCTCCCCAACCTATAGTACTCCATGATAAGCATCATTTAGGAATAACTCAAATTCATACTTTGAGAGGATAATTATCCTTTCACTTTATGATTATATAAAAATAATTAGAAAGAATTATAATGTAGTGATTTCATTTTTTATTACATGATAAATTATATATTATTAAACTACATTAAGAATATTAAGAAAACCATATATAAGCACTAATATAATTATATATTAAATAATATACCACCAAAAAATCAGTTTTCTAATTTTAGGGTTTTATCAAAGTTATTATATCACTATATTATTCCTTACATATCCCTACTTAATTTTCTGATAAAAAATATAATTAAACTCCTTTAATGAGTAATATATATGTAGTAAGACTATTTAAATAATTAAGATACTAGGAATCATATTCTAAATGTTAAAATATTTTAATATAGTATTCATAATTATTTTATTCAAAACATTTATTGTTACAAAGTTAATAAAATTTGTTATATACTTAGAAGTATTTCTGAGATAATTGGGGGTCCCATTGGTATTATCAACTTCTATGGGATGTGAGAGTTTAAATTATTTTTTTTCCTGGACCTTTACCCAAACAATATGGTGTAAAATAGCGTGAGTCTAGTTTTAGACTTATATGAAAACACATGAGATCCATAAGAGTAATATATGTCTATTATTACCCTAGCTTCTTTACCGAAATATTATACCAAATAAGCATAAAATGAAGTTTAATATGAAAAAAATATTCTACTAAAACAAGAAAATTGTATCAATTTAAAAGGATGATGTTATAATATATTACCACTCCCACTCCTGAAGTGTTCAATTCAATTAGAAGAAGACACATTCTAAAATTAGTAACTTCGTAGGTCTATGATTTTTTAGTATACCTATGGTATGAAAAATATATTAATCATAGAAGTATACTACCTTAGGTGAATTAGGTTTGATATTTAGTGAAATAAAAAAATATGGTGTAGTTGTAATAGATCATTTCACTCAATTTACTCGATTTTCCATCCTACAAACATCTCTTAGTTCAATACATGTAAAGGAATATAGGACAAATTTTATTTTATAAAAAAATTCCTAATAAAAAATAATTTTCCATGTATGGTATTAATAATTAATTTATTCACATACCCTTCCACTCTCAATCCTACTCCTATTATGAAAATTAACAACACATAGTGGAGAAGAATCCCATCACACATGAGTGAATGTTACTAAGAGGAGCGTTAGAGAGAGAAATAAAAAAAGACAAAGAAAATAAAAACTATGAGAAAAGAATATACTTCAATTGATGGTTAAAATGCCCAAAATAAAACTACAATATTGAAAATGTATTAAAATAACTGTAAGGTTATGAATAAACATAGATGAATAATAAAAATAAAATATCCCCACCCCTCCCCCCACACCCACAAAAAAAACTCAAACAAATTCTTTTTTATATATACCCTATCAGTCATGGTGTAATGGATGTAATCCTAGTGTGAAACAATGATGGATATAAAAAAGGATACCACTTAATCTTCTAGATAGAATATATCAAAGCATGGTGGGTACTATTATATAGTATATACATTATCTACTCAGTTCAAAAATTTAATCCTATGAATATCATAGTGAAAGATCCCAAAAAATATTCTCAAATCCCATTGCATCTCTTTAATTCCTAATGAATAATGTAATAGAAGGGGAACAGAAGATTCATGAATATTAATTATTGTCATGTCTCATATAGATTCATGAGGTCATAGTGTTACTAACATCATCTATGACATGGTCTCTTTTGAGTTACATCTATGTATTTCTAGACTATGATCCCATTAGGATGCAACTCCATCCTTCATGATGTGGTTCTTTCTTTCACATGCTTCTAATTTTTTTTGTATCTCTTAAATATTCTTTATTTTAGGTGTGTCACAGTGTGACCACATGGGAATGAAATTATTTATTTTTATGCATCATCATTATACCTTGCACCACCCTCATGCCATGAATATATAAATTTTGGGTTGATGAATTATTACATATTAGCTACTAGATACTTTTATGTATTATTTTTACATATATGAATCTCACTACATCAACCTAACATCATTAATAACCCTCTCATGGTGTGATAGTTTTTTAATTCTTCTCGAATTCTCTGGAAAGTCTTCAAATTGTTCTTATCATCACCCATACATCAAAAAATCATAAAAATACAATGATTAAAAAGATTTAAATCCATTAATTATTGAAAATAATTTTTAAGTTATGGTAACATTTAAAAATATAAAATTCCCCCACACTTTTACAATATTTTCCTGAAGAATATAATAATCTCAAAAAAAATCTAATAAACCATCAACTAGAGAAAATAAACCCCAAACATGTTAATAAAATATGGGATTAACTGAAAATAATCAAACATGAACATCTCATTCCTCATAGGTATCTGATCATGATAATTTAATAAATTCTTACCCTAATTATACTTATATTTTATTATTATTTCCAAAATTTTCATTTTATATCCATTTCCATATTGTGATTTACCTTTCCAGGAAAGTTTCACTCAACACTTAAGAGAAATGTAAATAAGAGTTATTCTCAATCTAACACACATAAAATATATCCATAAGATTTCACAATATATTAATATCTACTACATAGAAATAAACCATACAAATAAAGAATATCATTAAATAAGGTTTTAATGATTCTATAGATAATGGTGGGCAGTTCACTATGTAATCATAAAAATTCAAAATATAAAAATAAGGCATGACCCCTTTCTCCATTATGAATAATATTTTATATAATTATAATGAAAAACAAAATCTATTTACCTAATTTAAAATGGATATACTATCAACAATATCCCCTTTACTTAGTGATTATTGGTTTTAAAATGAAAGGATAATAAAAAATTTCATCCTTTTTGCTATTTTCCTTCCCTTTTTTATTTCATATTTTTCCACTATGTATTACAAGTGGTGAAAATCTAACATCAATCACACTTCCCTTCTATAATATACCCATGAAACTAATTGTATAAATTATAATAAAATATAAGTTTTATTAAGAGTGGTCATTGACCTATGTAGGATACAATGAATTATTTCAATTTTCCACCAAGAAATTTATAGATACCAGATAAGTATAATGAAAATATTATTTAAATAAAATTACCACTTTCCAATATAAACTTCACATATCCCCTTACATATTATTCTCACATATTAGTTCCATGTATCAAAAATATCCCTAATAAAACTTAGTAAGAAAAATAATACAATTTACCAAAATAACAAAGGTAATAAAGATAAATTTTCTTAAAATGTGTCTTCCTATTATGGCAGTTCCTAAATAATATAGGAAAGGAAAGGGTAAGACACAAAGTAGGTCCAGTGGTAAAGGTTTTAAAATAAAATTTAATCAATAATATGAATTTGGTTTGAAGAATATACATGATTTAATGATATTGGAGTTTAATTTATAGAAGTAATTCTTGTCGTGAGTTCTCTTAATAAAGATGGTATGTGAAAAAATATGCAAAATGGATCAGGATACTTCTCAAAAATGGGATTTTATAATATTAGAAAACCATAAATACATGAATGTTATGTAATCAGTAAATCAATAAAAAATTTGTAAAATTAAAATAAAAGTTAACATTAAATTCAGAAATAATGTTAGATTTAATTCTAATAGTGAAAAATAAATGTTTTTCAATGAATTCCATCCAAAACCTGCACTTATTCCATATTTGTTCAAAATTAAGAATGTAAAAAATAAAGTATCTAGTGTAAAATATCTCATGAACAAGTGATTTAAAGATAAAATTCAATTAGATTCAAGAATACCTCCCCTACACATAATATCAAACTACCATGACCCCCTCCCTCTAAATGTACCCCTCTTGGGATGATAATGTAGGAAGATAAAGAATGAACCCCAAGTCCCACCTATAGTAGAACTCGGGTTGGAAACTAGAAAAAATAGTAAAATAATATCATATATGGAATTCATTACCCTCAATTATAATATATGATCAAGAGATAAGATATCAAATATAAAATAACTAAAATATACAATATAAAATAAATGAAACAATACCATCCCAAAATGAATGAGTAACGTTAAAAATAAAACATTCAACAAATGAATACCAAAAAAATCAAATCTAGTGGCACAATAACAGCTCTAATGCTTAAGCTATAAATTTATTGAATAGTCTACATAGTCCTTTTAAAAACCTTAAAATAGTTTTTATATATGTATGGGTAATAATACAAGTATACTCAGTAGAATCACACCTAAATTATCTCATTCACCAGTGAAAATAGAATACTAATGTACTCGTGAGAAAATAAAATAACCAACAATACTGAATCATTTAAACTATATAGTCCCATATCACATAGTAATTCTCACCAAATAATGTATCCAAGTATAGTAACATAATAAGAAGATAAAAGGGTACACCTCACTACATTCCCACTTGTGTTCCACTCTCACACCCTAACATCGTATGTCTTAATACACCTATCTAGTCTGTATAATATAACCCACTAACACATGGGACATCATATCACATCTCACCCACAGTCACTCGATCCCTCACATAATATCTCGCCCACAATCACCTAGTCCCTCACATCATAACCACACTAGTGCAGAAAACGTTTTTTACGTCGGTTATGTTTTATTATTTACGTCGGTTTTTAGGCGACGTTAATACGGACGACGTTATAAATAACGTTTTTTACATCGGTTATTTAAAACCGACGTAATATCCCTAACATCACGGTGGTTATCACGTCGGTTCATATAATAACCGACGTGATAAATATGCGCGTGGGGCTTTATCACGTCGGTTATTCCCTAAACCGACGTGATAAAACGCCTGGGATATCGTTTATCACGTCGGTTATGTCATAACCGACGTGATAAACCCTTCCCCTGGCCTTTTATAACGTCGGTTATTTAGGAAACCGACGTGCTAAAAAGGCCTGGGAAACGTTTTAGCACGTCGGTTATCCAATAACCGACGTGGTAAATCGATTCCCAGGCCTTTTAGCACGTCGGTTATATTAAGAACCGACGTGATAAAATCCCCGGGAACGGTTTATCACGTCGGTTCTAGAAAAACCCGACGTGATAAACCCCTCCCGATTTATTTACCACGTCGGTTATAAAATAACCGACGTGAAAGAAATTTTTTTTTTTTAAATAATTGCACTGCTCTCACCAAAAAGCAACCAGAAACCAAACAAAAATAACCATGCCAGCCCTCCCCCAAGCCCCAACTGAACCCCACCCTCATCTATACCGACCTAACAACCTGGCCAGCCCTCCCCCACCACATTGGAGCCCCACCACAACCCTTGGATACCCCCCCCACCCCTTGGACAGCCCCCCCACCCTCATTTACACCCCCACGACCCCTAGTACAGCTGCAAACACCCATTGGACCCCCCCCCCCCTCATTTACACCCAACCGGCCCCTTGGACAGAACTCCCAGACACCTTGGACACCCCCCCCACCCCTTGGACACCCCCCACCCCTTCGACAGCCCCCCCACCCTCATTTACACCCCCCGAACACTAGGACAGCCCCAAACACCCCTTGGACACCCATCCCATATCCCTTGGACACCCCCCCACCCCTTGGACACCCCCCCCCCACCCCTTGGACAGCCCCCCCCCCACCCCTTGGACAGCCCCCCACCCCCTGGACACCCCCCCCGACCCCTTGGAAACCCCCCCTACCCCTTGGAAACCCCCCCATCCCCTTGGACAGCCCCAAACACCCCTTGGACACCCCTCCTATATCCCTTGGACACCCCCCACCCCTTGGACAGCCCCCCCCCCACCCTCATTTACACCCAACCGACTCCTTGGAAAGCCCCAAACACACCTTGGACACCCCTCCCATATCCCTTGGACACCCCCCACCCCTTGGACACCCCCCCACCCTCATTTACACCCCCCCCCCCCCCCCCCGACCCCTAGGACAGCCCCAAACACACCTTGGACACCCCTCCCATATCCCTTGGACACCCCCCAAACACCCACCCACCCCCTTGGAACCTCTCCCCCCATACCAAAATCCAGACCAGAAAAACCATCAACAGTAGACCAAAACAAGAAGTAGAGAAAAATTAAACATTCACTTATATAACATTCAAAACTTACACTGTCAACTTCAAAAAAAACTAAATCCAACCTAAACAACTACGAAATACACAATTACATTGACAATATTCAAAATTACATTTTACATTACAAACAACTAAAAGTCAATCAAACCTGTAAAATAATTTGACCACTCCACTTGTAAGTGTTTGATATCTTCAGCAGTAAAGGGTTGAGGGTCATCAAAAATCTACAAAGGAAAAGAATAGTAGTCAATGTGTATAATGAATAAATCAAATTGAAATATTATGAGAAAGAGGAAATCTTACCAGGTCAAAACTCAGAACTGTCCCAGTTGTTATTATTTCATACATAAATCTTAACATGTAATATCCGCATTCGATGATTCCTTGTTGCTCATGACATTTCTGTATGAATGAGTGTAAATTCAATATATTATTTTTATGTAATAAATCAAAATGTACAAATTATAAATGGATATTTACCTTCGCATGTACATATTTGATCTTGTAATTCCTTTTCTTTGCGCTTTTTCGAAAGTGGACCCATGCCCTGTTAGAAAATAATACGAATGGGGTAAATTTAAAATTCATTATAATATATAAAACTATTGTGAAATTGAAACTTACGTTTCCAATATATTCTTAAAACTTTCTCGCACATCATCATGGAGAGAGCATATCCAATAAAGTGTTTTCTCCCTAGGGAAAAAAACCCCTAACATCCAATGATCCCTGAGAAAAGGAAATTTAAGAAAAGGAAATTTAACGTTAGTGGTTTTTTATGTTAAAAGATAATTAACTCTTTGAGAGGGATGTGTTTCATACCTCTCACAAAAAGGCATCATCCAACACTGTGTGATTACATTCTTTTCAAATCTATCAGCAATATAAAGCATTCTTTGTTCCTCATCCAATGCACATGCTTCAGGGGAAATCAATTGTGGGTCCACGAATCCATATACATCTGTCAGCTCATTCCTCTCACAAATTTTATACATATACCTAATACAAAGCAGACATAAGTATACATTTTTAATAAATATAACGCAAGGAAAAGGTGTTAAGACTTACATGATAAAAATTTGCACCACGTTGATGCCCAACTTATCTCCAGTGACAAACTCCATGATATCAGTTTTCATAATCCCCACACATAGTTCACGTCCACAGACATGAGCTTCCATTGTAAAGTCATAATGATCCGCCAACAAATTTGAATATCTTGACAATTTGTCAAGACTGCTAGTATCTGCATCTGATGTCATAGCTATCTGTCTTTGTTGTTGTCTATACAGTATTTCTTTACCTTTGAAGTATTCCTGTAAAAATAAATTGAAAAATATAATAGTTTTCAAATGATAAAACATTAATAAAAATATAAAATAAAAGATATAACATCCATACCTCTATGGTAATGAGTTGAAGAAGTCTGGATGGCCAAAGTAAAAAATGGCCGATACTATGTCCAACTGTCGTCACCTCATCTGTAGGTAATGGTATCCGAGCTGATCTATCTATAATATCCTGTACAGTGACCCTCTGATTCTCTACCTCTAACTGTTGATGATGAACTGTATCTCCTATACAATATACCATCCCATATGCAACTATATGATGTTGAGGATCATCAACATACAACTCACAATAAGTAGGTAGCTGCGGCGGAGGAGGAGGATCAAAAATGGGGTCCGCAGGCTGAGGTGGGGGAGTGGGAGCTACTGGGAGAGGTGGAGTGGGAGCTGCACCCTGAAATTGTCTTTGCAAGTCTGCAAACATTAACTGCACCGATGCTCTAATCTTGTCCTCCATTGTCGCATTAATATTATGGACTTCAGCCTCCAAGGATTCTATTTTTTTTTTATAAACTCCCTCAACGTTAGAAGTTGAGGAACGTGGCAACACTTTTCTTACCGATACACCTGCCGGATATCCTCTTACACGGCCAGGATGTTCGGGCTTTCCCAATGCCACAGATAAAATATCTTCCCTCCCAGATGGTGTAAATGTCCCCTATGAACTCTGCTCCTCAAGAGAGTCCTGTAATAATTAATTGAACATTTCTATAATGATTGGAAATATATGACGAAAATAGTAAACTTAAATAAATAAAATAGATATCTTACAATCCTCTCAACTACGAGTCTCGATTCTTCCGAAAGATATTGTCCTTTTTTGCCCTTCCGAGCTCTTTTCCATTTCTCATGTCTAGATGGAGGGGATGGAGGGGCCACCTCTCCAGAGCTTGAAGACTCATCTCTTAGTTGTTGAAATTTTTCTGCCATCATTTGTTCTTCCAATAATGCATACCCTCCCCGAGATAAACTATGAGGGTATACATTTTTAGATTGGATCTCTTGATGAGCTTTCCTTGTTTGCTGTAAATTAAGAATAAGTAATCATTAACAAAACAATAATAAGATCATTTATATAAGAAAGCTTATAAAAGTTTACATTGCCCTTACCAAAAATGAATCTTTTCTTCTACTTTCAAAAAATTCTCTCCATGTGTCTTCATCTATAAAAGGATATATACGACATGGATTCTCACGACTCCTATGACCATAAATGAAATCAGATGAGAGGGTTGATTTGAAATCCCTCCATCTCCTAGCAGCCAACGATAAGCATTTCTTCCTGACTCCTCCAGTGTCAGGAATATCAAATGTCATCTGATAAAAAAGAGGTAAAAAATATTATATATACTAGAAACATTTAAAGAACAGTCAAACAATAGCAAAAGATCTTACCAAAATGGTCTCCCACAGCTGAGAAATTATCGCCTTATCCACACTTCTCCAATCATCATAGAGAATGCTTACTTTGCTCTTAGCCTGAGTTGCTACAAAACACTTAAAATCTTTAGCATTTGGACCTCTAGGAAGATCATCATCATCGAACTCCACGACTATCCTCTCCTCCTTCGTACGGGAAAGTGATAATTTTGGTAAACGTGTGCACCCACGCTTACCAACCTTTGAACTCTTTTTCGTAATAGGAGCATGTGAATGTTCCTCCCCAGATGTATGACCAATATGCTCATCTCCAGAATCATGTGGCTGATCAACTGATTGATCTGTCATTTTCCTTCAAATCAAAAAAACAAACATTAGTTCACAAATAGAAAAGTGTACTAAATTACATAATAGTAAACATTGGTAATATGGTAAGCATGTTAAACAATGATAAACATGGTAAACACATGCAAAAGGTTGCCAAGGAGTTGGCCCAAGAAAGCTGAAAAGTGGACTCACTGATGCCACCGGCCGGCCGCTGGCTCACCACCGGCCGGCCGGTGGACCAGACAGCCTACCTCTGTCTGGACCACCGGCCGGCCGCTGGATCACCACCGGCAGGCCGGTGGACCAGACAGAGAGCCTTCCTCTCTGTCTAAACCACCGGCCGGCCGCTGGCTCCTCACCGGCCGGCCGCTGGTGATCCAGACAGAGAGGAAGGCTCTCTGTCTGGTCCACCGGGCGGCCGGTGGTGATTCAGCGGCCGGCCGGTGGACCAGACAGAGAGCCTTCCTCTCTGTCTGAACCACCGGCCGGCCGCTGGCACAACACCGGCCGGCCGCTGGTGATCCAGACAGAGAGGAAGGCTCTGTCTGGTCCACCGGCCGGCCGGTGGTGAGCCAGCGGCCGGCCGGTGGTTCAGACAGAGGAAAGTTGTCTGGACCACCGGCCGGCCGCTGGCTCAGCACCGGCCGGCCGGTGGACCAGACAGCTTTGTTCTGGACCCCCGGCCAACCGGTGATCCACCACCGGCCAGCCGGTGCGCCCAGGACTTCTCCTCTTTACGGTTTTTATTGTTTTATCGTTTTGGTTTGATACATATTTTAATAAGTAAAAAATCTACAGTATCTAACATTATATGAAAAAACTAAATGTAAACAAGAAATAAACTTGTGTTACCTGTAATTTTAGGAATGTACAGTTGGATTGTTTTCCCAAATTCCTTCGTCATGATCGTTCCTTATGGCACAAACCATGTCTTCAACATACTCATCAATATGTTCTGTTAATCTTTCCATGGAAGTAGGGATCTCACATAAATCAGCATCTTCATCAAATTCATCCTCACCAACATATTGGTTTTTCCCTTGTAAAACAACAGCCCACTGCATATCTGATTGATCTACTACATAGAAAATTTGTTTGGCATGTGTTGCCATTATAAAAGAATCAGCTGTGTCTTCCAATCTATTCAGATTAACAAGTGTCATTCCAAATTCATCGTGTCTGACACTGTTGTTACCGATAAACCATTTACAGTTAAAAACGGGAACTTTAATTTTAAAGTAATCAGCCTCCCATATGTCTTCAATCACTCCATAATATGCACTTGATGCCGAAATTGGGTTTCTTTCCTTAGCACTCGAAAAATGCATTGCTTCTGCAAACACCATTACACCACTATTCTGAACTGCACTTCTGTTGTCCTGAGCTTTCGTATGAAATGTATAGCCATTAATGTCATAAGCGGACCATGTTATCACATTTAAAGATGGACCACCCACTATCCATTTTAATGTCTCTGATACATCTGATCTACCAAGCAAGGTCTTTTTAAACCATGGCAAAAAAGTTTTGTTGTGCTCATTCAAAATCCACATTTCTTTCTTCTTTGGATGACATTGTTTCAACTCATTAATATGCAATGTGATATACGGTTGAACATCAGCTATGTTATTCAAGATGTATGATTCTAACTTCTTCATATGTTCAGCTGACAGTGATTTGACTTTCAAGCCACGAATCCCCTTTCCCTCATTATTAACCCGTTCATGGCGAGATGGAGGCAAACCTATGTGTTGCGCCGTAGCCAAGTAGCTCGTACAAAACTCTGCTACCTCCTCAGAAATATACTTTTCAATAATGGAGGCTTCAGGTCGATATGGATTTTTAACATATCCCTTTAATATTTTCATATACCTTTCAAAAGGATACATCCAACGAAGATATACAGGTCCACAAAGCCTTATTTCTCGAACCAGATGAATCAGTAAATGCACCATCATATCAAAAAAAGTTGGAGGAAAATACATTTCCAAATGACAAAGTATAAAAATTGCATCCTTTTCCAAAATTTTCAAAGCATTCACATCAATCGCCTTGTTGCAAATTGAATTGAAAAAATAACACAACCTCATTATAGTCTTTCTGACACGGATGGGCAATATTCCACGCAGTGCAACTGGTAGAATTTGTTGCATCATGACATGACAATCATGTGATTTCATACCTATCAACTTCAAGTCTTTCAGTGAGACAAAATTTTTTACATTTGAAGAATAACCTTGAGGCACTTTGATATCATGAAGACACTGACAGAAGCTACTTTTCTCCCTCTTCGATAATGTATGACAAGCCGGGGGAAGAAATGTTCGTCTTCCTTTAGGAGTGGGAGCTAACTCCAAACGTATTCCCATTGACAGTAGGTCTAACCTTGCATTCAACCCATCTTTTGTCTTTCCTTTAATATCTAGCAATGTTCCGATCAAAGAATCACAGATATTCTTCTCCACGTGTATGACATCAATATTATGTTTGACTTCATGATACCTCCAATATGGTAGCTCAAAAAATATTGACCTTTTCTTCCAAATATGTCTATCATTACCAGATTTCTGTGTCTTTCCCAATGTCACATCAAGGTTTTTCACCCTCTCAAAATACAATTCTGGGGATAAAGGTTGAGGAGCAGTATCAAATTCTTGTGAGCCATTGAATGCCTTTTTTAGTCTTCTATAAGGGTGATCCATAGGCAAAAACTTTCGATGACCCATGTACACTGTTTTCCTCCCATGATGCAATTGACAATATGACGTCTGTTGTTCGCAAATTGGACATGCTTTATGCCCTTTAACACTGTATCCAGACAAATTTCCATATGCTGGGAAGTCATTTATAGTGAATAGAAGCACTGCATGCAGTTGAAAATATTCCATTTTATAAGAATCATACACCCTAATACCATCAGCCCATAACAGTTTCAAATCATCAATCAGCGGTGACAAGTATACATCAATATCATTGCCGGGTTGCTTTGGACCAGAGATCATGATACTCAACATGACATATTTGCGCTTCATACAAACTTCAGGAGAGAGGTTGTAAATTACCAATAAAACAGGCCATGAACTATGTGTGCTACTGAGGGTTCGGTATGGATTCATTCCATCTGTGCACAAGCCTAGTCTCAGATTTCTAATTTCATTTCCAAATGTAGGGTACTGGGCATCAATTTTCTTCCATTGTGGACAATCAGCTGGATGACGTATTTTTCCATCACATACCCGCTCATCAGCATGCCATCATAACCTTTTTGCATCATGTGAATTAGCAAATAAACGTTTGAAACGAGGAATTATAGAAAGATACCAAAATACCTTTGAAGGGAGCTTTGTAATCTCTACATCAGCTTGTGATTTTTCTTTCACCTTATACCGTGATGTCCCACATTTAGGACATCCTTTCAGAAATTCATATTCCTTCCTATATATAATGCAGTCATTCGGACAGGCATGTATTTTCCTGTATCCCAATCCCATCGGGCATAATATTTTTTTGGCCTTATAATGTGAATCTGGAAGATCGTTATCTTTTGGAAGAATGTCTTTCATCAATTGTAGCAGCTCTGTAAAACTTCTGTCACTCCATCCATGTTTCGCCTTCAGGTTAATCAATCTTAACACCGCCGACAAAACCGTAAAATCTGTACAACCAGGATATAATGGTTTTTCGGCATCACCATATAGACGTGCAACTCTCGGTTCTATCTCAATTTGTTCTGCTACAATATCGCGAATCATTTCTTCAATTCCATCGGAGTTACCATCTTGCGATTCATTATCATCAGTGACATTCTGTCCAGTTTCGCCATGCCAAATCCAAGGGTTGTAACTCGGATTGAAACCATGACAAATCAGATGATCTTTTATCTCTCTACTTTTCAACTTCTTCATATTCAGACATTTCAGGCATGGACAGAAAAAAATGTCACTACTTGGAACATTTCGTTTAGCAAATTCCAAAAAGGCATCAACACCTTCCTCATATTCATTGCTCATTCGATGTGCCGTAATCCAACTTCGACTCATTATTACCTATAACAAATAGCAAAAATATATATATTTTTTAGATAAGACAAATATATGTTTATATGAAAAAAATCATAATTTGAATATAACAATTTTGAAATATAAAACAAATCGATGTGTAAACCCCCCTGGACACCCCCCGACCCCTCTGGACAGCCCCCCACCCCTCCTGGACACAACCCCCCACCCCCGACCTGCTTGGACACCCCCCTGGACACCCCCCAACCCTCTGGACAGCCCCCCCACCCCTCCTAAACACCACCCCCACCCCCTACCCCCTTGGACACCCCCCTGGACACCCCCCGACCCTCCTGGACACCACCCCCCCACCCCCTACCCCCTTGGACACCCCCCTGGACATCCCCCAACCCTCTGGACAGCCCCCCCACCCACCCGGACAACCCCAAATACCCTCTGGAGAGGCCGCCACCCACCTGGACAGCCCCCCACACCCATCCACCCCCTTGGACACCCCCTGGACACCCCACCGACCCCTCTGGACAGGCCGCCACCCCCTTGGACAGCCCCCCCACACCCACCCATCCCCTTGGACACCACCCTGGACACTCCCCGACCCCTCTGGACAGCCCCCGACCCCTCTAGAAAGCACCCCCACCCCTCCTGGACACAACCCCCCACCCCCGACCTGCTTGGACACCCCCCTGGACACCCCCCAACCCTCTGGACAGCCCCCCCACCCCTCCTAAACACCACCCCCACCCCCTACCCCCTTGGACACCCCCCTGGACACCCCCCGACCCTCCTGGACACCACCCCCCACCCCCTACCCCCTTGGACACCCCCCTGGACATCCCCCAACCCTCTGGACAGCCCCCCCACCCACCCGGACAACCCCAAATACCCTCTGGAGAGGCCGCCACCCACCTGGACAGCCCCCCACACCCATCCACCCCCTTGGACACCCCCCTGGACACCCCACCGACCCCTCTGGACAGGCCGCCACCCCCTTGGATAGCCCCCCCACACCCACCCATCCCCTTGGACACCACCCTGGACACCCCCCGACCCCTCTGGACAGCCCCCGACCCCTCTAGAAAGCACCCCCACCCCTCCTGGACACAACCCCCGACCTGCTTGGACACCCCCCTGGACACCCCCCAACCCTCTGGACAGCCCCCCCACCCCTCCTAAACACCACCCCCACCCCCTACCCCCTTGGACACCCCCCTGGACACCCCCCGACCCTCCTGGACACCACCCCCCACCCCCTACCCCCTTGGAAACCCCCCTGGACATCCCCCAACCCTCTGGACAGCCCCCCCACCCACCCGGACAACCCCAAATACCCTCTGGAGAGGCCTCCACCCACCTGGACAGCCCCCCACACCCATCCACCCCCTTGGACACCCCCCTGGACACCCCACCGACCCCTCTGGACAGGCCGCCACCCCCTTGGACAGCCCCCCACACCCACCCATCCCCTTGGACACCACCCTGGACACCCCCCGACCCCTCTGGACAGCCCCCGACCCCTCTAGAAAGCACCCCCACCCCTCCTGGACACAACCCCCCACCCCCGACCTGCTTGGACACCCCCCTGGACACCCCCCAACCCTCTGGATAGCCCCCCCACCCCTCCTAAACACCACCACCCACCCTTTACCCCCTTGGACACCCCCCTGGACACCCCCCAACACCCACCCACACCCTTGGACATCCCCCCACACCCACCCACCCCCTTGTAAACCCCCCTGGACACCCCCGACCCCTCTGGACAGCCCCCCGTCCCTCCTGGACACCACCCCCCACCCCCTACCCCCTTGGACACCCCCCTGGACATCCCCCAACCCTCTGGACAGCCCCCCCACCCACCCGGACAACCCCAACTACCCTCTGGAGAGGCCGCCACCAACTTGGACAGCCCCCCACACCCATCCACCCCCTTGGACACCCCCCTGGACACCCCCCAACACCCACCCACACCCTTGGACAGCCCCCCACACCCACCCACCCCCTTGTAAACCCCCCTGGACACCCCCGACCCCTCTGGACAGCCCCCCGTCCCTCCTGGACACCACCCCCCACCCCCTACCCCCTTGGACACCCCCCTGGACATCCCCCAACCCTCTGGACAGCCCCCCCACCCACCCGGACAACCCCAACTACCCTCTGGAGAGGCCACCACCCACTTGGACAGCCCCCCACACCCATCCACCCCCTTGGACACCCCCCTGGACACCCCACCGACCCCTCTGGACAGGCCGCCACCCCCTTGGACAGCCCCCCACACCCACCCATCCCCTTGGACACCACCCTGGACACCCCCCGACCCCTCTGGACAGCCCCCGACCCCTCTAGAAAGCACCCCCACCCCTCCTGGACACAACCCCCACCTCCGACCTGCTTGTACACCCCCCTGGACACCCCCCAACCCTCTGGACAGCCCCCCCACCCCTCCTAAACACCACCCCCTACCCCCTTGGACACCCCCCTGGACATCCCCCAACACCCACCCACACCCTTGGACAGCCCCCCACACCCACCCACCCCCTTGTAAACCCCCCTGGACACCCCCCGACCCCAAATCCATGCACCTATGCCATGGTTGTGTGTGAATAAAGTAGTAACAACTGTAAAAGGGCAACCCATCCAAATGGACACGCCCCAACCCTCTCGGGGATTTATAGAAAACGATGAAAAATTAGTGAAATCATAAAATTACTCAATATTGCAAGTCGAACAAATAGATCTAGGGATGATAAATAAGATTATGGTGCCAAAACGAGTTAAAAGGTTTCGCAATCGAAGAATCTTAGCTAGTTTCAACAAAAAAATCACAACACATATATATTTACTATCCGCGAAAAAAAACGAACGAGTGGGAGGATTACCTGAGTGCTGCGAGATTAGATGATTGATCCGAGGAGATTAAATATGAGAAACGATGATCGCAAAACGAATCTAAACCAACGAAATGGACGAGCCGATTCGGGTTTACGCGCGAGAGAGACGAGTCGCGACTGTCGAAGGTAAACCCGCGAATGACAATCCACGGGTCTGGGTAAATTTTTAAATGAGTTATCACGTCGGTTATTCAATAACCGACGTGATAATTGTTTTAAAAACATTTATAACGTTGGTTATTTCAATAACCGACGTAAAAACCTTCCTCCGATTCATTTTTGACGTCGGTTATAAAATAACCGACGTTATAAAGAGCTCAAAATCCGCGTTTTTTTACGTCGGTTATTCCATAACCGACGTCAAAAACATCTGCGGATTCTTTTGTTACGTCGGTTATTTCATAACCGACGTAAAAAAGCCTTCAAAAACCGCGTTTGTTACGTCGGTTATTCAATAACCGACGTCAAAGGGCCTTCGAAAACCGCGTTTTGTATGTCGGTTATTTTTATAACCGACGTAAAAAACGAAGCCGCGTGATTAATAACGTCGGTTATCAAAATAACCGACGTTAAATGTGTACCGAACATAGGTTTTTACGTCGGTTAAGAAATAACCGACGTAAAAAACCTCGTTTTACATATTTTGACGTCGGTTTTATATAACCGACGTAAAAAATGGTGACGTAAAAAACGTTTTCTGCACTAGTGCCACATCCATGACTAGGATAGTATGGTATCAATAACATGAAGGAAACCAACCTCATCCCCTCCTTCCTTCCATGAACCCCACCATGAACCACCTCATAACCTCATCAAGCATCACCACTATTGAAAATTTTAATTATAGCCATCACAACAAATTTATATCAATATCTCCATAAAGAAAGAGCCGATAAGAGGTTCCAGCCATTCATAAATCCTTGCCTTCAGGATTTTGGGAAAACACCCCCATAACATTTGGGTGTTGGCACATGGTACTCAATGTGGGTGGGGTGAATATAAAAGTCACAAAGGATATAAAATGTATATATATTAGCCTCAATACACAATCCAAACCTATGGTTTCACAATAAGAGTTTCATCCGTACTCTCAAAGGCACCCTCAAGTCCTCAAATCCATTAGTATTTTCACCACAAAGCCTAAATTTGTAACACCACAAAAGAATTACAAATGTCACAAGAAACATCCCAACTTTATTATCAAGTTAATACAATTCCCAAATTTTCTATTACCAACAAATTTCATTTATTCAACTAATTTATTTCATTTTTAAGAATAAACCAATTCTAACCTCACTTCCCATTTTAATTCAATCATCCATTATCCATTCCAACCCATGTCATTTTAGTTTTATTATTAATAAATTCATTCCATCATTATAGGGAAACTAGAACAACACTGCATAACATAACAAAAACTCACCATTCCCATGTAAAAAATTCACACATTACCACCATTTCAAATCGCAAAAAATTTCTCATCACAACTTCAACATATCACACCCACATATCATCAAATATTTTCCAAAAACCACATCAACGCACCAAAATAACTTTTTAAATATTTCACATATTTTATTTCATATTTAAATAAGGGCCTTTACATCAAATTTACTTTACTTTTCAAGGAAATTACCCTAACAACCATAATTTTCATGGGAAACCAAATTATTAGCCAGATATACCTTCTTAGGCAATTTCATTTGAGGTGATATGTTAAAATCATACAAAAAGGTTTCATATTAATATCTATTACAACACAAACAAATCCCCCAAGAGTTTTAATTTTTAGTAAGGCATCATACATGTATAATCTCAATAATAATAATAATAATGTTTTATAACATGTGTTTTATTCACCTTCCCCTTTTATTTCAAATAAACTAATTTATTATATTCATTAGCCTCGAAAATAATACATCCCCAAAGGAAAAAAAATACATGATCCATACTACATGTATAACTAGAAGAAATTAATAGGATCCCCTACATTAATAAATATTTTTGAACCACTTCCCAATGTTGTAATAAGAGGGAAACAGCCACTGAGCATAGAAATGAAGGAAAACTCTTCAATCAACATAAAACCTTATATCCCACCTCATTAAAATTACAAAGAATCGCAAAAACCAATGTTTACCTTGAAAAAACATTCTCTAGATGAATAAGAGGAGGAAAACGTGGATAATGAAGGAAGGAAATTGACATAGAATCACTAGGGATCGACCTCCTGAGGATCGAGTTAAAATCCAATGAAAATTGACTCAAAGTTATCCTAGAAAAACAATTGGTATACCTAGGAATCAAGAGAAAATACAAAATAAAGGTATTCTTTGAGGGGTTTTGGTATTTAATAGTCATTCTAGAAATCATTAGAACATGGTGCAACCTACTGGCCATTGTACATAATGGATGAAAAGGGAAAAGACTATGGCATAAAGAAATGAACTATATTGTAGTGTTTCTAGTAAAATTCATGTTTGCGAAACACGAAAAGGTCCATGACACAGACATAAAACCCCATGGAAGATAACTTAGTTCAATTGGAACCACAATGCAAAAAAAACTCAACTATTGAGAAAGGTCCTACACCATAACCTTCTCCATAGTGTAACTATACTGAAAACAACAATACCAAAAAAACTCACCTTTCTAGGAATCCAAACCATAGCAAGAATCTCAATATTATAGCTATGCTAAAAATTACTGTCCCACAAAAACTCCTCCTCTAAGCCTCTACATAGTATGTGTACTCTCCTCACCGTAGTTACCTTCCTTATACAGCACACAAGCCTCTACGCTGTAGAATCCTTCTCAACTAAAATCTCACTTATAACTCCTCCTTTTCCCTCCAAATTCCTTAGAACCTTACCTAAAAACCTCTATATCCTGAATTCTCAGAAAGTAATAGGCATAAAGGTCTATAACATTATATCAAGTAAATCTTAAACTATTATCATCCTTGATATTCAAGACAAACCTCGAGAATGGAAGGGAAGATGTTCAATCAACCATCCTTGGAGATACCTCTCAGGGTTCTTTTCATAACTAAAACACTTACATTACCTTATAAAAACCTCAATAAACCTCTATCACACAACCATATACACCACCATTCCATCCCCCACACTATCCAATCCAATGATTACCATAACATACACAAAACACAACCCTAAGAACAGAAATTTAACAATTCCACCTTCCTCTTTAAGATATTATCCACTTTGGGAAGAACTATCTTATTTTTATGGTTCTAAAAAATGTTGTAATATAACACATCTTGATCATAAAGGGGTATTCCCCTACTCATATGTCATAATATTTAACAAACATCACAATATCTAGGTAAAAAAGAAAATATCATAAACTAGCGATATTCAAACTTCACAATAATAAGGTCAAGAGAAATAGGAAAAAATTCAAAACAACTTTGGGTGATAGGAACACATCTACATTTTACACTCATAAGTACTCTTCACTAAACCACCATGCCTCCATAGAACATGAACCAATGGAATGGCATATCTAGGAAACACCTTATCCCTATGACACAATATCTATTCTAGTCTCTCCATGAACAATGTTTCATCCTTGACACTCAACTCTACCCATTCAATGAAATGGGATTCATCATGAAGATAATGATGGAGTTGAGAGATGTGGAATATATACGGAATCATATCTACTAGGAATGGGAGTTCCAACTGATAAAGCACCTCACTAATGGACCCAAATACCTTGGAAGGTCCCACAAACTGAGGTTAAATATTACTTCCCATAAAAAACTCTAGTACACATGATGAGGATAAACCTTTTGGAATATGTGGCCACCCACTAAAAAACTCAAGTGAAACCTCCTATGATTATCATAATACCTTTTCAAATCCTCCAAAACATTAATTTTCTCATGAACAACCTAAACATTTTTGTTCATTTTTTCACCACATCAGGATGGAGAACTGATGTCTCTCCATCCTCAGCCCAAGACAACATATAACAAAAAGAACTCCAAAAAAACCTCATATAGTGATATTCCAATAGATGAGTGGAATCTATTGTTAAAAGAAAACTCAACCAAATTCATGTTATTTTCCCAAGATCCAATAAAGTCCATGATAAACAACTGGAACATATCCTCCAACACATGGATGGTCTAGTTCATCCACCTATCATCCCAAGGTTGTAAAGTAGTGTTTATCCATAACTAATTTCAAAAATTATGTTGCTACCCTCTCATAAATCACAAGGTAAAATGAGAATCTTGTTCTAGGAAAATTTTCCTTAGAACTCCATGTATCTACACAACCATATACATAAAATTCTGTGCCAATACATCCATGATGCCTATGTCCTTGATCGCTAAGAAGTGATCCACATTCATCAAATGATCTACAATTACCCTTATAGCATCATAAACTCACAGATTTTTGGGTAACCCCATGAATAATTCCATAAATATTTCTCATACTTACACTCAAGAATATTTAATGGATAAAAAAAACAATCAGGTATATGGTGTTCTGGCTTTACATAATGTAAAACCAAATATTGAGCCACAAAATCTTCCACCTCTTATTTCATCTCGGGCCATTAAAAACAAATCCTATGATGATGGTGCATCTTAGCCACTCCTGAATGTATAGCTAAAGGTGAACTGTGAAACATATGAATCCATCCCTCACATATCTCTAATAGAATAAAAAAATCACCCAAAAAATAATCCAATTCTAACTATCCTCTGAACATACCTCTGGAGCATCATCATGGAAAACATCGTCATGCATCACCTTTTACTCTAAGTCTCCCCACCTAGACACTTCAAACTAATATAGTATAGAAGAATGCAATTTCATCTAAAATAAGAAACTTCCTCCATCAACCACCCTTACATCTAGGTGTAGCACTTCCAACTCCTCCATCACCCCCATGAATCTCTGGACTCTTGAAAAAAACCTTATTCTATGACTTCATGATCAAGAATTGAACCATTAAATTCACATTTCTTAAGGTGTAGGAGATCTTAATGTATTAGCCCTATATAAACTCCATCCACCTCCATTGTTACAAATTCATGGCATGCTAGGAAAATGTATACCTCAATATCTTATGATTAGTAAATGGAACAAATAATTCTATGATGAGGTAATTTCATGAAAGATTTATTGAAATCACAACTACTATTAGATTGAGATCATGGGTGGCATAGTCATGTTCCTGGGGATGTAACTTCCTAAAATCATAAGAGGTAGTTGTTTTCTACTACATCCAGACACATCCCAATCTTTGAATTAAAGTGTAATAGAACACTTCAATCTTCACCCCCTCATATATTAACTAAAGGAATATAGAACTAATCAATCTCCCATTTAGGTAGTCAAGATTTTCCTGAAACGGATCAATTCAGATGATATACTGGTCTTTCTTGCTTAAAACTATCAACAGGGTTGCACTCTGTGAGAAATAGGACACAAACATTTAGTAATGGCTCATGATAAAGAGGAAACCATGAACATTTTTTAGGTTCCTAGGTGATTCTCAAGAACAAACTGCCTCAATCTTTGAAAACTCCAAGGCCACACCCTACTGGGACACCACATGCCTAAATAAATGCACCCCTGAGTCCAAAACATATACTTAGACAATTGTCCATAGAATTGGTGTCATTGAAATACCTTCAAGATCGCTCTAAGAAAATCATAATTCTCATCTTATGACTTCAAGTAGGTTAATATGTAGGAAATGAACATGATAAAGGATAATTTTGGGAACTAAAGGAACATGGAGTTCATGATAACTATTAAAACAATTGATGAATTCATAATAATGAACCACATGACTACAATATAAAATTTCCTATACATACATCAGAAGTTAGTCCTTATGATATCATCCTCTTTTACCTACAACTACTGATATCTTGGCCATAGATCGATCGTACAAAACCAATTATCTCCTCAAAATTTATCAAAAATATCATCAATCCTTTTAAGGGGATATCAATTCTTGATCATTATTTTATTCAATATCCTGAAGTATATTCATAGCATCATGCTACCATTTTCCATTTTAGTGAATAATACTAGAGAACCCCACAATTATGCACTAGTACAAATGAAATCCTTCTATATCATATCATCTATTTGAATCCTCAATTATCATAACTCATTGGGTTCCATAAAATAAAGTTCCACAAAAATAAATGAAGCACTAGGTTTTATATCTATCTCAAACTCAATATCACGTATAAGGTTTAACATCTTATCTACCTTAGGAAAAACATCCTGAAACTCCTTGATGACCCTAGGAACCTCAAATATCTAAAAATTTAATGATACCACATAAACCTTAGCCATAAAATAAAGAAGGGGATATATAAATCTATTTCCCAAATGGAAACTCCACTCACCAATGAAAACTGCACGCTAACCATACACATCCATTAACATAACCTTCCTCTAGAATTAGTTGATAATAGTATTCATGGAATATAACCAATTGATGTATATAATTACATCTAATAGATGTACCAGAATTAAAAAAGAGATCACTACTTAACTAATTTTTCCTCATCAGTATTCTATACCCCCAACACAAATAAAATAAGCTAACCTAGAATATGACTGGAATAATATACTATAGGGGAATGGGATGCCTTTTTACATCCTATCCCAGATCACAAACTAGATTAGGTGAAACAAATGAGTGAAACTATCCCAAATAAAAAACAATAAATAATGTTTTATGATAATTATTGCCTTGAATGGTCTCTAGAACCTCTGGCACTAGCACCTCCTTCTCATGAAACATTCCATGCATGAATCACCTGCCTTGATACTAGAGACCGCTTCCATGAACATGCTTAGGATGTGGTCCCTAATGGATATTAAAATATTGAGGCTAACCTATAACTTCCTTATCTCCTCTCAATAGAGCATAATCCTATTTTTCATGCTAAAGAAACTACCTCACTGGCTGGTGCAACTATGGTTAATGCTGAACCAAACCACCTTATCCATGTTGCAATTTAAGAACCATCGGGAACTAATTCTAATAATGAAAACATACCCTAATTACATAGAACTCTCGATAAAATCCCCAAGGAAAATAATGGAAACCAATGGCCTTAGAGGGCCAGAATAAAATCTTCTAAGGTCAACATCCCACTGGTTAAAACCTCAAAGGCCCCTATTCTTGAGACCTTACATTGAAAAATATTATCATTTAGTAACCCTACTTGTTCTTATCTCCAAAAAAAGTTCCCCATGAGTGCATACAGTCGATCACCTTTTTATTCATTTTAACCTCAAAATATGTTGGAAATCAAATGGGATTGTCTTCATACTGGATAGAAGGGTGGTGTGCCTCCTTAAGACATTTTTCGTGGGACGATTAATTAAAAAAAATATTAGGGGTGAAATGAATAATATCCTTAAAATTGATCTTTGGATTTTGTATAGACTTACCCCCTCGTAGAAGAGAGATAAACTCATGCCTCTCCACTTTCTTCATGGATAATGATATGGACTATACTCAGAACCCCTTCAATAATCCAACTAATGAAAATTCCACCTTGTTACGCTCACCTAGAAACAATTACCAACATTGAGGAACAAATTCTCTCATATGATTGACTTCTTGTGAAACTTAGTACTCTGCTAGGGATCAGATCAAAATGACGGTGATCTCGGGCACCTCCAACCAATGTTCTGTATCTAAATAAAATATGTGTCCCTCATACTTCCCTAAATCCCACTGGTGGAAGATATACAATATCCTATAATACTGATCATCCTACTCAAATGGATTAACACCCCAGTGATCAATTGGGTCAGCTAGATGGACTTCACCATCCTGAACCGCACATAGACGACATTAAAGAGTTATATATAAAAGGGAAAATGATTTACTAAGCCCGTTAATATTAAATTTTATTAATAATAATTTAAAAACTCATTTTAAATACCTATTTAAAATAAGGATACAAAATATTATAAAGAATATACATCCTCTAGGTCCATTCCCAGTAAGTGGTGTCACCTCACATTGTAGTTTTGTAGGCTAAGAGTCCTTGCATTAAATCAGAGGGGCCCCAAAAATATCAATTCCAAGTTGTTATTCCTTGTACTATGTCACACCCCAAGATAAACTAACACTATTTCTCAACCAACCAATGAAATCCTAAAAGTTCCTAACTCCAAAAACTCATCTTATCACCCAATTAAACATCTTATTCCACTCATTCATGACCTCCTCCCTTAAAAGGTACCCTTTCTAGGCTGACAATGAAGGGATAGAGATAATGACCCCTGAGTGCCACCATCAGTAGACCTCAGGTCGGTGACTAGCACCAAATATATACTAATCTCATATATATAAGGTATTAACCAAAATGATGATATAAGATTGGGATATAGGACATCAACCATCAAACAGATCCATGGAATAATGTAAAAGAATGGAAACAAAACCAACCCAAAATGCATGAATAATGTAAACAAATACAATAGTCACCAAATAAATACTCAAAAAAATATTATGGTAGTGAAACAACAAAGACAACCCCAAAGTACTATCTAGTAATTTCCCACACATTCCATATATTTTTAACTCCTCGGGTTTTAAAAATAGAAAACAATGTTCGATAGCATATGTTATAAGCAACACCAAACCCACACAAACAATAATTATTTTAATTTGACCATTTTAACATAGACATTAAATTTAAAGATATGAATTGTATTTACTAAATTATAAAATATATATAAAAATTTTCTATTTAAGATAAATATATTAATAAATTATTAGTGAATAGTCACTCAATTTTTAGTAACTTCATTTTATTCTTCAAAAGTACATTTTCTTCAAAATAATTTTGATTTATTTTTGTGATAAATATTATAATTAATTTCTATACCATTTATAAAATTTATTTAATAAAACTAAAATCATTTTAAAATCAAAATATCAAAATTAACTTAGGATGAAATATTTTTATTTTTACGAAATTATTTATTTTTTAATGAATAGTTAAAAATGAAGATTTTTGAAATACTGTCATTTATATTAATAAATTAAGTAATTTAAATTTCACATTATTATTTTAATTTTATTTAAAATTAACATAAGTATTATTTATCTATATTTAAATCAATTAATTACATTTAAATCATCTTTATACCAAATTTTAATATCAGGTTGTTTTTAGGCTTGAAAATACATTTGTCTTAAACTGTTTTAAAATTTATAATTATCTTCTATTAAATAACCCCTAGTGGGGAATGATTTAAATTAAAGGTACAATTTATATTTTTATCATTATTAATTAGAATTAATATAATTAATATTACTAGTCATAGAGTTAAAGTAAAATCATATTTTCATGGAAAATGCAATTTTCAAAAAACCGCTTTCCATTACACATGCTAGTTTTATATTAAATTAAATTCCTCCACCTATGGGGGTACATTTTGATCAAAATAATTCCATATTTTGAATAATTATAACTAATATTAGGTAAAATTTCCAACTATACTTTTATTAATAGTAACTCTAGTAAATATTTATTACCACGATAAAAGGAAAGTAGGTTATTTAAGGGTAAAAACAATTTAACAGGGACTAGAAACAAACTCAACATAATAGTATGCATATTTATATGTTAATTTCAATATAAAAATTAATATTTTTTTATTTTTTTATTTATAAATAATTAATAAATTATTTTGATGAAAATTATATTTTGATAGGATAAAACAAAAAATTGTATTTTTGTGTAATAAGAATTTTAAATTCTGACATTAGTTTTTGATGAATTCATGAATTTTAAAAATAAATTATATTTTAATAAAATAAAACTATTAAATAATTTATATTAAATTTCAATAATAATATAATTCTTATGAAGTTAAATTTAATTGTAATAAGGCTTTGAAAACTGTTATTGACAAAAAATAATCATTTCCTAATAAATGTTGACTCATGTTTTAAAAGTGAAAATTCATATATTTTTATTTTTTTTCGTAAAATAAATATTATTTTTGGAATCATCACTCCAATATTATCCAATGGGGAATTGTTCATAATTTACTGAGATTATCAAATTTTCAATTAAAAATTAAATATTGTATAAGTATAAGGCAAGTACTATGATATAATAATGACTCAAATGTGATGTAATAAATTCAATAATGGTATCCAATAAAATAATTATCTTACCCTTTAAAAATGTGATTTTTATGTTATTTAATTAATTTTATGAATCCATTATGAATTTTTTAAAACCGATATTATTTTTTAAGGTTTTAAAACCATTTATTAATAAACATGACTCACTTACACATCACCAAGGAAAGTATTTTAATCAGTTAGTCCCTTGTAATTATAAAATAATTAAAACCACTCCTCATTGGTATAAAGTATGGGAAAACCCATGGGAAGGTTTTTGTTTTCGATTACATTATTATACAGTGTCCAAAACATATATTTGGGAAATAATGAAGTCCTCCCATCTGTTTTACTATATAAACCCATCCAATATCTCATTCATATTCACTAAAAACCCATTTATAACATTATAACTCATACCTTTCATCTTTATAGTCCACCTATGGTTCCTAAAATATCTCAACAAGATACTCTTAAGCTTTTGGAAACACCCTCTCAAGGAAAGGGACCTCTCTCTCTTCTTTTCAATTCAAGCACCTTCTTTGTGATTATCCTTTTTAATTTAAATTTGTTAAGTTTTAAAGAATTTATAAAGATAAATATATTGTCCAATTTATTTATGGAAAATTATATAACATTTATCCCCTCTCATTAGATTATTTATGTAATATTTTACTATGCCTAAATTTATTATGGGAACCACTCTTTCTCCTCTTTATTCAGGCACCTTATTTTTGTAATTAACTTTGTCTTTCAATTACTATCGATGGGATATGATCTTCCACATAAATCATAATTCACTAATCATGTCCAAGTTATGAGTGACCCCTTTCACTCTCATTAATACCTCCCATTATTCATTATGTACCCTCATTATGCTGCCAAAATTATCCTCCAATTTTTCTGTTCCACGTTTCTATTCAAGCACCCTCCTCTTCCAATGCATATTTATTCCCAAATTTTCATGTTGGGTCATTTTATTACATCTTAATCATACTCTAATTTTTAATATAATATGATGATACCCCTTTCTCTCTCATTGAACCATTTAATGAATCTTCATGTATTGTTGTTATGATGCCAATATTTCACTATGATTTTCCATGCTAAACTTTTGTGAGGTGTATGCTCGTAACTAGTTCCAATCAAGGTTATTCAACTTTTTGTCCCTATAATTCATTTATTTTGTAATTACATATTCTTATTCAATAATTATTAATCATGGAATTATATGTGGTGAATTATTATCTGATACTAAATAATTTATGTGATACACTTATGCATGTACATGATATAAAAGTGACGGGTGCGCTAGAAATTTTATAGATCTCTAATGCATTGGGTAATGTTATTGTCTCATGAGATTTCAGGTATAGGATTAGGGACTGAACCTAATTTATCATGGGACTTTGTACACTATTTTATTATATATTGGTGGTTATCCATGAACTATGCTTATGATTTGATGTTTAATGTTGTTTCCACATTCTCAGGTTTCCATTAAGTTATCATGTTATATCATGCCTAATTTTTCCTGTTTATGATTATGACCCTGTTTATGTTCAATTTAAATTTCTATTGTATAACATTCAATAATTCCATCGTGTTATTATTTTTTATTCCCTTACTGGTCTTTATATCTCTCTCCTTTCTTGTGTATGTCACCAGGTAATCCCATGTGATTTTAAGAACGTTGAAAAATTATGAGCATGTTAAGAAAGTTTTCAAAAAATGTCAATGTACCCCATATTTTAAGTTGTGAAATGTACCTAATTAACCAAATACATTATATTTCTCAATATTATAGGTTCTATTATGTGTATTTTCATATAATAAATCATCAATGAAAGTTTAATAAATACTAGGGTTGTCATAGTTGGTATCAAATGATTGTCTGGTTATTTTTGAGATTAGGATTAGAAAACTCAGAAAAAAAATCATTAAGAATAACACTATGTAAGATAAAACATTCCAAAGTTTTGATAAAGTATTGAGTAATTGGTTTTCCTGAAAATATATCTCTATCTAGATACTACAAGTGGATGTTCCTATATAATAGATTTACCTAGGGGTAACACCAGAAAACACCGTACTGAGCTAGACTCGATCGGGAATTGGTTTACAAAAAAGGTTATTCATGCACATCGAGTTTGACACTCCTAGGGGATATGATTTGGTAGATTCACAACCTCATTGTGAACCAATATTAAGGGAAAAAAATTCACATAATATTATATGCTAAGAAATAGATCATGGATAACTTAGATTGAAGCTTTGAAATTCAAAACATAAGAAATTCATTCCATTTATAATTTATCACTTAAATATTATTTTCTTCTTAGTTATGTGTTTAATAGTTCAAAATTACTCATCCATAATTTTCCCTTTATTCTAGTAAATGTATGGAAATAGGAATAACTTATTCAAAAACCAATTTTATTGGGAATGTGATTACTTCCCAAATAAGATGCCTAACCTGAAAGGAGTTCAAGTAAGACCTATTGTGATTATTCCAAGCCAACTACAAAAATCACAATTAACTAGAGGCACATAGTTTAATGTCCAAAAACATAAAATAATAGGATAGAGACGTCTCAAGTAATTTCATCAGATAATCATGATTAATGAAAGAAGATTCAATTTCTTATGTGTCAAAAAATGTGGAAATGACACCAAGATAGATTCCACAAAGGATCTCAAATGTGTTTTATGTGTGAAAAAAATAGGGCATAATATATCTAGTTTCTATAAAAAAATTAATATCTTGAAAGAAGTAAATAAATTATATCATGAAACACCCTTTGTTGTTCAATTTATTAGGTTTGGAGAATATAGGAATTATCTAAGTCAATTACATGGTCTAAGGGTAAAATCCTAGAATATGGAAATACCTATTCTATGGTAATAATTTAACGGTAAGGATTTAACTTTTTATGTATTTCTATTTGATATTTATGTTGTATCAGTATTATATCAATGACATGACAGATATAAGAATTTTGGAATATATTAGCATGGTTCTCAATTATTTTTACTTTAAGGTTTTGAACAATGTGTTGAATTATACTGAAAACATGTTAAAGTGAATAAGTGATAAGGTGAAATTTTGGAAAACACATGATTGATAGATTGATAAACCTTAATATGTGATTGAGGTTGGAAAAAACCTAAATAGTCTTAGGATGATATTTCTAAGTCTAATATTATATTTAAAAATAATTGATACAACTTTTGGATATTTATGTGATGGATGTAAATAATTGTTAAAAATATTTTGGGAAACATGTTAAAAAATTAAATATTTTTTATTTTGAGGTGATTAATGATATTTAGGTAGATTTTTTATTGGGTTTATGTATATATACTCATTACTTCAAAAATAAATGATTTTTTGATAAGAATGTAATTATGTTTTGGATGTTTAAGAATAAGAGTATGACAAAACCATAGAGGTTGAAACATTATTTAATATTGAGGTTACCAGTGTTATTTGGGATATAGGGTTATTTTTTAAAGAATTATCTATGTTAAACCATTGGGTTTTTCCAGAAATTTGGAGATTAATGTATTATGGTTTATTAATTTTTACTATTATGTTACTCTTTCCTAAAAAATTATTTAGTAAAGGTGGGAGGAAAATATTGTTACTCTTTGGTTGATTATGTGATCTATTAGGAGATTACTATAGTGCTTCATGCATAAACAAATTCATCTTGTGTACTTATCATTTGGAGAAAAAGATGTTATTTTAATAGAAATTGAATAATGGATGAAATTATAATTATCAAAAAAGTATATTTCCTTATGTACCAAATATAAATAGTAAAGGAATTCCTAAAATATAAGAAAAGAATCTTAAAGAAATTTTTTTATCATATTATGATCATTTCTGATTAATTGACAGTCTTTTCACTAATCAAAAATTTATGGTATTGTGGTCATTGAATTTTTACTAACCATGTTCTATATCAATCTCTATTAGTTCTTAGAAATTAGTTGTTTTTATTCCATGCCTATATTTTCACTTCCCACTAATTTTATCTTACTTGGAAACCTAGTTATGTAATGACCATCATACTTCCCTTTCTCTCTTTTCAAGTGGATATTTTATTAACCCTTTTTAAATTGTGGGTTTTCAATAAGGATATTTTCAAGTTGAAAAACATTTCATACCAAGATAAAGATAAAATTACATGATTTAAATTTATTAAATTGGGGAAGAATGTAATTCCCCTAGTTTTTAAAATATAAAACTATGTTATATAGCATATAGGATCTATAGTATCGAATGCATAGAAATAATGATTTTTTAAATACGACCATTTTAACCATGCAATTAAATTTTAATATGTGAATAGTGTTAAATACATTATGAAATATATATATATATTTCCTACTCAACATAAATATATTTATAATTTCTTAGTAAATAATCATTGAATTATTAGTAATTTCATATTATTCTTCAAAAGTAATTTTCTTCATAAATGATTTTTATTTATTTTATGAATAAAATTATAATTAATTTATTTAACATTTATATAATGTATTTGATAAAATTAAAATATTTTTTAAATCATTATATCCAAATTATCTTAGGGTAAAATATTTGTAATTTTATAAAATATATATTTTTGAGTGAATAGTGAAAAATAACGCTTTTTTATAAAACTGTCATTTCTTTCAAAAAATTAATTAATTTAAATGTACCATTATTAAATTAATTTTATATTAATTTAAAATAAGTTTTAATTAGTTATATTTAAACCAATTAATTACATTTAAATCATCTTTATCCAAGATTTTTTATAAGATTATTTTTAGCCTTTAAAACACATTTATCTCAAGACTGTTTTAAAATGAAAAATATTTCTCCATTTTAATAACCTTTTATTGGGGAATGATTTTATTTAAAGGTATAGTTTATCTATGTATCATTATAATGAATATTACTTATAATATGGTTAAAACAAAATCACTTTTCTTTGACAAATATATTTTTCAGAAAACCGATTTCTATCATTCTTGTAGGTTTTATTTTAAATCAAATTATTCCAGCATAGTTAATTGATTTTGATAAAAATGATTCAATATTATTAACAATAATAATAAATATTAGTTAACAAATTCATCTTAACTTTTATGAATTGTAATTGTAGTGAATATTTATTACCACAGTTAAAGTAAAATGGGTTAATTAAGGGTAAAAATAATTTAACAAGGATAAGAAACAAAGTAACCATAATAGTTTGAATATGTATATTTTAATTAAGATATAATAATGATTAAATATTTTTATTTCTTTATAAATAATTAAGAAATGATTTTTTATAAAAATTATATTTTGATACGATAAAATATAAAATTATATTTTTGTGTAATTTGATATTTCAATTAAGACATTCATTTTTGAAGAATTCATGAATTTGAAAAATTAATTATATTTTAATAAAATAATAAATTTAAATAATTTTTATTAAAATTAAATTATAATATAATTTTTATGATATAAAATGTAATTGTAATAAGGGTTCGAAAGTTGTAACTGACTATAAGCTAACATTTCTCAATAAATGTCGATTTTTATTTTAAAAATAAAAATTCACATATTTAGAAAAAAAATTATAAAATAAATATTATTTTTTGAATCAAAATGCCAAAATTTTCCAATTTTTAATTATCCATAATTTTCTGAGATATTCTAATTTTTGGGTAAAAATTAAATATGGTATAATTATATGCTTTGTCTTATGACATCATAATGACCCAAATGTGATGTATAAAATACTATAAATGGTACCCGTGACCTAATATATTTTTTAACTCTAAAATAATTTGATTTTTAGGTTATTATATTAATTTTATAAAACCTTATTGAATCCTCCAAATCCTATATTATATTTTAAGGTTTTAAAATAATTTCATTTTGAACACAACTCACTTCCAGATCACTAAGGGTAATATTTTAATGAGTAATTACCCCAGCCTTATAAAATAATTAAATACACTTCTCTATGGTAGGAACCATGGTAAAATCATGGGAAGGTTGAGTAACGACCTGAATCAGGAGCCACTCAACTGGTGCCCCATACCCGGTTTGGCACATGACCTCAAGCACGTTTCCCCAAAGGCCAGAGGCTGCCGACTAGCAGCGAGGGCCTTGGTGAGTCAATGGGGAAACAATTCCCTCATTTGGTAAGGTATACAAAGAAAGGAAATAACAGTCAATAGCGGAAGCAGTAAACGACATACAATAACTGAACTAAACATCAGAATCAATGTATAATATAATAATGATGAAAATGATGCAGCAGGTACAGGTATCTAAGGAAAGCAGAAAACACAACAACGTGCTGAAATACAACTGAGAACAAAGTAATAAAAGTAAATAGCAACTCCAGCAGCATCTCAAGCCTAGTCTCGGTCCAATGCTCTCCAGCTCCAACCAGAAATCATGTACCTGAAGTAGAAGGGCCACAATCCCTATCCACACCTACAACTATATAACCTATTTGCACAAAAAAGAAGGACCCAAACAGGGTGTGAGACTAACCCCAGTAGGCAATCACCACAAGATCTGTGCCCTACTGTCAGTGAGAAATATAGAAAAAGTAAAGGAAATAAATTAAAAAGAGAACATAAGTACACTAGAGTAAACAATCCTACAAATCTCCATTCACATTTATTTATTAATTTAATTCACTCATTAAATTATCAACCAAGGAATCTAGCAAACAACTCTATATTCTCGAGGTATAGCAAGTAACACAACAAGTATCTCAGCATACTACTTAAACAGCAAACAGTACAAAACTCAAGCTTGTTCTTTATCTTTGTTCACAACCAACCAAACAATATTCAAGGTGAATCTCTAGGTGGCTCACACTGGTAGACCCCTCTATTCAAATAAACATACAAAGGCACAGACACTCTGGGAAGTTCTCATCGTCAATTCCCTTGCGGTCTTACAACGATAGCTATAGACTCTCTGAGGAAGCACTTATGTCTAATTCCCCCTATAGTATCAATACGTAACTAAGGAAACTCTAAGGAATCACAAAGTATCATTCCCATAGGTCCTGTGAATGATAATAATTTATAACAGACTCTTTAGGGAAGTCCTAATCGTCAATTTCCCCTTTAGTCTACCACACCAGGTTCACACATCCCTGAGCAGTTTAATTGTGTGTAATCGACTATTAGCAGCCTAAGTAATCTCAACAAACTACTTGGATAATAGCTACAATGCATCAAAATCACATAAAAATAGGCAATACATGCAATCAATTATATCAAGGCAGGAAACAATGCAACAAGGTATGCCTCACAAGCAACCTAAGCCAAATGGCGATAACCAGTCAAAATAGGGAAAAACACCCTTGGAGTGATTCTAAAACATGCTAACAAGAAATTATCAATCATCTAATAACATCACAAATAGATGCAATCTAAGGCAGATAACAAAATAGGATCAAAACCCTAACCCGAGATACCTGATACATGGTTTTCTGACACTTTTGCACCAAAAACTCAAAGACATTCAATGTAGGGAAACAAACAACCTACCAAGATCATAGGAGATTGATATACATGAACCATGAGGATTGATTCTCCTTATAATGGAATAGATCTATGAAAACGCACAGAATGATCAACCCCAAATAAGTGTAATTTGAAAACAAAGCTCTAGGAGAAGAGAGAGCTTACCATTGTGGTCCCAATGTAATCAAATGTGGTCAATTCAGAGAACGAACAAAGGCATGGAGGCTTGGAGAAGATCTGTGGCCATACGAAATGTTCTCGGTCGAAGAACCTGGAGAAGAAGATGGTTCTGTCGATGGGGCACGACCCTAATCCATTTAATGAAAAAAAAGAAAATGAATGGTGTGTACTTATGAAGTACACGGCGTGCACTCGGCTTTTCTGTACATCTCTTTAAGAGGCCTCCACATCACCCCTACGCATCGTGTGTGTGGTCCGGACACAACCAACACACGGTCTCAGGTGAAAAAGGAGTACACAGCGTGTACTCATAAATTACACAGCGTGTACTTCCAAAATTTCCAGAAACTCCTATTTTTTTCCAAAACGACCAGAAAGGGAAAAAACATGCCTGAAAAGAAGGTCTGGGTTCTTACAAACTTACCCCCTTAAATAAATTCATCCTCAAATTTCCCTAACAATATAGTGATGAAGAAACCTCGAAAAACTCTTGCCACTGTGATTGCATATCGGTCTCCCTCTCCCAAGTCTCGTCCTATACACTGTCGTACTGCCATAGCACCCATACCAGAGGAACAGACCGGCCACAGAGTACCTTTTCTCTACGATCAACAATCCTGATAAGATTCTCCTCGAACGATGCATCCTGCTCCAGCTCAACCTCATCGGGTCGAAAACCATGATATGGGTCTGAGAAATAGCATCGAAGCTGAGAAACATAGAAGACATCGTGCATAGTTTGGTATCTATGAGGTAACTGCAACCTATAAGAAACCGGCTCGACTCTCTCCAGAACCTCAAATAGCCCGATGTATCTTGGTGAAAGCTTACCCTGTCTCATTATCCTCTTGTGTCCCAACCTCGGGGTAACACATAAGAAAACCTAATCTCTGACCTTGAACACCGAAGGTCATCTCCGCTAATCGAAATAAGACATCTGTCGAGACTGTGTTATAGCCATCCTCCTCCGAATAAATTCTATCTGCTCAAAGGACTCTTGAACAAGACGAGGTCCTAGAAAAGCTGCCTCTCCTGCCTCCAGCCAGCAAAACGGTGATTAGTATGGCCTACCGTATAAAGCCTCATAAGGTTCCATTTGAATAGTCGCATGAAAACTGTAGTTATAGGAAATATCCACAAGAGGAATATTCTTCTACCAAGAACCTACAAAGTCCATAATGCAAGCTTAGATCATATCCTCAAGCACCTGGATCGTGTGCTCTGACTGGCCATCTGTCTGGGGATGGTAAGATGTACTCAAAAGTACCTATGTACACAAGGCCCTTTGTAGCCCCTGCCAGAAATATGACATAAAATGGGCATCCCTATCTAAAATTATAGTACTCATAACCCCATTCAAGTGCACAATCTCACAGATGTACAACCATCCAAGCTCATCGACACCGAAGATCTCCTTTATCGGCAAGAAGTGAGCAACCTTCGTGAGCCTGTCAACGAAAACCCATACCATGTCGCTCCCTCGAGGTGACCTCAGTAACCCTGTCACGAAGTCCATCATGACATCATTCCACTTCCACTCGGGAATGGGTAACGGCTAAAAAAGCCATGCTGGCCACTGCTGTTCCGCCTTTACCTACTGATAAGTGGAACACCTCATGAAAAAACCAGCCACATCTATCTTCATACCTAGCGACTAGTACTGTCAGTGTAGATCATGATACATCTTGGTGACGCCAGGATGAACTGCCCAAATTGAGGAATGAAAGTCTCACATCATCTCCTCGCGTATATCTTCAGGCACCCATACACGTCCCTGTAAACGCAAGATCTCATCCTCGCCAACGGTCCATCTGGGAAGAGGGTCCTCTCCTGACACACTTTCCTGTAGGACTAGGGCTTTAGAATCTGATAGATTCCTCATTCGAACTCGGTTGAGAAGCATTGAGGTAACAGATACAGAAGATAGGAAAGTCTACCCCTATCTATCATGCACTTCCAAATTCATCTCAGAGAACAGGGCCATAAGCTTCCACTCAATGCTGGCCTCCTGAACTGCATGTATCTCAGTCCTCCTACTCAGTGCATCAGCCATTGCATTGCCTTTCCCAGGGGTATAGGAAATCTCAAAATAGAAGGACTAGAGATACTCAACCCACCTTCGATGTCTCGGATTTAGGTCATGTTGTGTGAAGATGTACTTGAGGCTCTTGTGGTCAGTATATACCACAAAACACTCTCCCAGAAGATAATGCCTCCAACAATGAAAAGCATGAAAAACTGAAGCCAACTCCAGGTTGTGTGTATGGTAATTCCTCTCATGTGGCCTCAACTACCAAGATCCATATTCAACAACACGATCCTCTTGTATAAGCACTGCTCCAAGTCCGATGCCAGATGCATCACATAAAACTATGTAACTCTTGCCCGGCTTTGGAAAAACTAGAATCGGTGCTGAAGTCAATCTCCCCTTCAGCTCTTGGAAAGTCGAATCATAGGCTTCTGACCAAAAAAACTTCACCCCCTTCTTAGTCAATCCCTTCAATGGAACTACTAAGCATGTGAAGTCCTGTATTAGCCACCTGTAGTAATCATCCATCCCCAAGAAACTCCATACCTCAAAGACATCCTTCGGCTACTCCCCGGTAACTACAGATCTCAACTTCTATGGGTCTACTGATACTCATATCTCTAAGATGACATGACCCAGGAAGTGAATCTCGTCCATCCAAAAGTGTCACTTTGAGATATTATCATATAACTGATGCTCCCTTAGTGTACTCAAAACGATCTCAAGATGGGTAGCATGGTCGTGTCGAGTGTGAGAGTACACCAAGATGTCATCCACGAAAACCACCATGGAGGAATCCAAGTAAGGATGGAAAACTCTATTCATCAGTTCCATGAAGACAGCTAGTGCATTCGTGAGACTGAACAAAATGATTTTATACTCGTATAGACCATACATTCTCTTGAAGGCTGTAAGAGGTATATCTGATGGTCTAACGTGTAATTGATGGTAACCGGACCTCAAGTCAATCTTCGAGAACACCAGGGCTCCTCAAAGGTGATAAATGAAGTCATCAATCCTTGAATAGGGATATCGGTTATTGACAGTCAAGTGGTTCAGCTTCCGATAATCCACACAAAGTTGAAGGGTTCTGTCTTTCTTTTTTGCAAACAGGACGGGCGAACCCCAAGGAGAAGTACTGGGTCGGATGAAACCCCTTGTCTGCAACTCCTCCAACTGCTTCTTGAGATCCTGCAACTTATGTGTAGCCATCCTATAAGGAGGAATAGACACTGGTGCTGCTCTAGGCATGAGCTCGATCAAGAAGTCTACCTCATGCTCCAGAGGCAGACCTAAAAAGTCCTCTAGAAAGACATCCCTGAAAAAATCCACCACTGAAGGAAAGTCTAACTATGATGTCCCCTAGTCATCCAGATATAGACTAGTATTCTAGGATATAACTCCTCATAACCCATGATGCTCGGGTCTAGCTCTACCCACCTGGACATCCCACTCGCCTCTATGAAGAAAAGACATGTCGTCTAGTGATATGAAACTCATCCTGTGGCGATAGAAATCAATGACGGCATGAAAGGGAACCAACCAGTCCATCTTCAGAATGACATCATAACCTGTCATATCTTGGATATAGAGGTCCCATAAAAATTGACACTCTACAACCTCAAGTGGGCATTCTTTGTAATGACGTACACTAGATGTCCTCGTTCCCAAGGGAGTTTCAAGAGTCAACATGTCAGCAGATGAAAAGATACAGAGCCCAAGGCTCTCCATGAAAACAATAGAGATAAAGCTATGTGAAGCACCAGTATCAAAAAGAGCTTAAGATAAAACTGAGGCTACTAAGATCGTACCTCGAACTGTAGAAGGTCTAGGATCCTGCTCCTGATGAACCTGCTCTACAGCAAAAGTCTGGCATGTACCGCGACCCTACGTAGAAGCCTGAGATCCCTATATAGCTCATCCTTATGCCTGACCACTGCGTCCATGGCCTCTACCCTAGAATGAATGACCAAAAGAACTCCATCCCCCAGTCTACTATGGAACTGGTAATCCTTCTCCTGTACGCAGAGTCGAAACTGATCATCCTTCACTAGCCGCTAGAAGGGGAACCTTGCAGAAACGTTGCAGATGACCCATCTTGCCACAAGATTGGCACTCCACTGGGTCCCTTGGGCACTGAGGCTTCTTATTCCCGATCCTTAAACACTAATAACACACCACTTGGGTGCCAGAAGGAAGATCTCATCTACCAGAAGAAACACCTTGCTTCCTCGGATCACCTCGTGTAGACTCTCGGTGGTGCTTCCTGCTGTCTGCCTGAAATGAATCAGCCCTGGATGCTAAACCACCCAGGTCCACAGTTCCAGTCTCCCTCGGGTTCCTTTTTGTGATGATTTTTTGGTTTACTATCAGAGTAATAGAAGTCAACTGAAAGAAATTCACCTGCAATCTGATGTTCAGTCTGAGGCATTCCTCAAACTTCCTTACTAAAAACAGCTCGTCATTCCCCAGAACAGGAGTGAAACACTGTAACTCAGTGAATAGGGAGGAATAGTCCATAACTGAGAGGTTACCCTACTACAGGCTCATGAAGTCCATGGCTCTGTCAACCCTCAGCGTCACTGGGTAGAAGTAGTCATAGAACGTACTTTGAAACACGTCCCAAGCCATAGCATGTTGGCGCCCTGTCTACGAAACCACATCCCACCATCTCTTGGTGGAATATCGCAGCGTATAAGTCCCGAGCTTCACTTTCATCTCTAGAGGTGTCTCCAGATGCTCGAAGATAGATAGCATGGCTTCTAGCCATGACTCCGCAACCTGTGATCCTCCATCCCCTGAGAACGTGGGAGGATGCTGCTGCTGAAAAACCCGCATCAGCTCTTCCATAGTCGGGGCAGGATGTTGAGCTCCCTGGAAGGTCTGCATGAATCTCATGAAACCCTCTCTGAACTGAGAGTCGTCACCAGTGTCTGGAATCCCTTCAGGTGCCATGTATGGAATGATAGGCGGAACTACTAGTAGTCCCTGATCTACTGTATCAGGTGTACGATCACTGCCCGGTCCCTGATGTGCAACGGGGGGACTTCTTGGTGCCATAGGTCTGAAAGATCCAAAACACACCTTCATTAACGATGACCACAGTTATAAAATAAGATATTAAAATGGAACAGGAGGGAAAAAACCTTTAAATTTTGGAAAAAAGGACTATAGGGCGTGTAGTACTACTACACGGCGTGATTCTTAAAATTTTACCCTAGCATGTATCTTGGTCATACATGGCTATGTAAACCACCCAGCTACACGTTGTGTTCTTAACTACATGGAGTGTACTAACTGTTTATACCTACCTATTCACTCTTACACGGCTGGGAAAATAGACTGTCCCAGTAGGAAACTACATGGCGTGCTTTTCCACTACACGGTGTGTTTCTTAAGATATCTCCCATATTCGTGTCGTTTGTCACACGGACTGGTACACGGACCACTACTACACGGCGTGTCAAAGGAGACAGAGCTTGTACTTGAAATGCCTCATCTGGCCCGTTTTGTTAGAGACACGGCCGGATAAACGGTCAACACTACCCGGTATGTTCCATACAGACACGACGTGTATATGGAAGGATAACATCAACCTGTGTCGTTGGATACATGGCCGGATACATGGTCAACTATAAATGGCATGTTCCCAAGGGACACGGTGTACACTTGAAGGAAAACCTTGGCATGTGTTGTTTGTGACACGGTCGGATACCTATTCCAGAATACACGGCGTGCTAATCTAGTACACGGTGTGTTCCTACAAGATTTTCCAGGACCCCGTGTCCTTACCCACACGATCAGTGACACTGCTAAAAACAACATAGTGTGTATTCATAAAGTACACACTGTGTATTCTGGGTTTTTCCAAACAGTAACCTCGAAACTGCACCGGAGCCCGGAAAACACATAAGGTGCCAAATTCCGATCCGTGAGGGCCCATACTCCCCTCAAATAAAAGCTTGGAATCATAACAATGCATATAACAATTAAACCGTATAACAAACTCACGAATCCCCAAATTCTGATCCTCGAGGGCCCATAACACCTCTAAGACCAAATTTTGGCATCCATGATAAGGATGCTCTAAAAAACGATACCCTATCAATATAGTAGGTATTCTATCACAGCAGCTATCACAATAGCATGCATCTTCTATCACAAATTCTATCACAACAGCATGAAAATTCAAATTCAATCTAGATGGCATGGAAAAATGCATGACATGTGATTTTTCTAACAAGTGCATGTATGATGTATGAGATGGCATACCCTCATCTCATCGGGTTGCAAAAAATAGAACCACAATCATAAAAGCAGTAACAACACAAAAAACGTGCACCACCCAACGGTGAAATCAATTAATCTTTAACATTTGAAAAAACTCGAAAATTGAAATATTTGAGGTAATCTAGATTTTTCCCTGTACACGGGTTCTAGAACGCCCGGGCACAGTTATCTACCATTTACTTATTCATTTCAATCCCTATATAATGTTTCTAAACAGTAAGTCAATAGAAAAGGAAAGAAACTCCTCTGATACCACTTTGTAATGACTTGAATCTGGAGCCACTCAACTGGTGCCCCGTACCCGGTTCTCCACATGACCACGAGCATGTTTCCCCAAAATCCTGAGGCTGCCGACTAGCAGCGAGGGCCTTGGTGAGTCATTAGGGAAACTATGCCCCCATTTGGTAAGGTATACAAAGAAAGGAAATAATAGTCAATTGCAGAAGTAGTGAACAACATACAATAACTGAACTAAACAATAGAACAAGGTATAATATAATAATGATGAAAATGATGCAGCATGTACAAGTATTTAAGGAAAGCAGAAAACACAACAACATGCTGAAATACAACTGAGAACAAAGTTATAAAAGTAAACAGAAACTCTAGAAGCATCGCAATCCTAGGATCGGTCATATGCTCTCCAGCTCCAACCAGCAATCATATACCTAAAGTAGAAGGGCCACAATCCCTATCCACACCTGCAACCATATAACCAGTTTGGGCTGAAAAGCGGGACCCAAACAGGGTGTGAGACTAATCCCAGTAGGCAATCACCACCTGATATCTACCCTACAATCAGTGAGAAATATAGAAAAATTAATGGAAATAAATGCAACAGAGCACAGAATTATACTATAGTAAAAAATCCTACAAATATCCATTCACATTTATTTATTAATTTAATTCACTCATTAAATTATCAACCAACGAATCTAGCAAACAGATCTATATTCTCGAGGTATAACAATTAACACAACAGGTATCTCAGTAGACTAGCTAAACAGTGAACAGTGCAAAACTCAAGCCTGTTCATTGGCTTGGTGGACTCATCGCAACCAACCAAATAATATTCATGGTGACTCTCTGGGTGGCTCACACTGGCAGACCCCTCTAGTCAAATAAATGTACAAAGGCACAGACACTTTGGGAAGCTCTCACCATCAATTCCCCTGTGGTCCTGCAACGATAGCTATAGACTCTCTGAGGAATCACTTACGTCTAATTCCCCTTATAGTCTCGATACGTAACTAAGGACACTCTAAAAAAGCACAAAGTCCCATTCCCATTGGTCTTGCGAATAATACTAATTTATAACAGACTCTCTAGGGAAGCCCTAATCGTCAATTCCCCCTTTAGTCTACTACACCAGGTTCACACAGCCCTGAGCAGTTTAGTCAGGCATAATTGACTGTTAGCAGCCTAAGTAAGCTCAACAAACTACTTTTCTAATAGCTAAAATTCATCAAAATCACATAAAAAGTAGGAAATACATGCAATCAATTATATCAAGGAAGGAAACAATGCAACCAGGTATGCATCACAGGAAACCTAATCCAAACGACGATAAACATCCAAAATAGGGAAAAACACCCATGGGTGATCCTCAAACATGATAAAAAGCAATTATCAATCATCTAATAACCTCAAGAATACATGCAATCTAAGGCAGACAACAAAACAGGATCCAAACCCTAACCCAAGATACCCGATACATGGGTATCCAAAACTTTTGCTCCAAAAACTCAAAGACATTCAACTTAGGGAAAAAACACCTACCTTAATCCAAGGAAATTCATATACTTGAACAATGAAGATTTATTCTCCTTAGAACGAAGTAGATCTACGAAAACCCACAAAACGCTCAACCCCTGATAACTTGAGAAAGAAGAGGAATTGGAAAACAAAGCTCTAGGAAAAGAAAAATATTACCACTGCGGTCCCAACGCAATAGACGGTAGTCAATTTGGAGAATGGACAGAGGATCAGAGGATTATAGAAGATCTGTGGCCTTACGGAACGCTCTCAGTCGAAGAACCTGGAAAAGAAGATGGTTATGTCGATCGGGCGCGACCCCGATCCATTTAATGAAAAAGAATACGTGGCGTGTACTTATGAAGTACATGGAATATACTCATCTTTTCCATACTCCACTTTAAGAGGCCTCCACATCACCCCTACACACCGTGTGTGTGGTCTGGACTTGGCCAACAGACGATCTCGGGAGAAAAAGTATTATAGGGCATGTACTTCAAAAATTTCCAGAAACTCCTCTTTTTTTCCAAAAACAACCAGAAAGGGAAAAAACATACCTGAAAAGAAGGTCCGGGTTCTTACAGGTTTATGTAATTTATTATTTGATTGTATAGAGTCGAAAACATATATTTGGTAATTAATAATGAAATCCCCTCATTTTCCATGTATAACCCCACCCAGGATCTCATTCCACTTTTCTCAAAAATCATGGAGAACATACTTACTCTACCCTAACTTCCCGATATTCCTCCCAAGTTTCCCCCAATATCTCAAGAATCTACTCCCAAACTTTTGGAATAACCCTCTCAAGGTAAGGGACCTCTTTATCTAATTTTCCATTCAAGCGCATTCTTGGTAAATATCTGTTTGAATTTCAAATTGTTATGTTTTCATGAATTTATGAAGATCAATATAAATTAAAATTTATATTCTAAAGAATATAAATCATTTATCGCCTCAAGTTATATCATTTATAAAATCCATTATTATTCCAAAATTTAGTGTGGAATCCCCCCTTTCTCCTCTTTATTCAAGCTCCTTATTTATGTAATGAACCTTGTCTTCCAGTTAATATTTATATGATATTATGTTATAGATCATTATTACCCCCTTATTATTTAAAAGTGATTATTAATCCCTTTAAATCTCATTAATCCCTCTCATTATTCCTCATGTACTCCTATTATGCTGCAGAAATTATCTTATGATTTTTCCATGCTTGGATTTTATTCAAGAACCCGACTTTTTTATGCATATTTATTCCAAAATTTTATTGTTGTATTATGTTATTACATTTTCCTCATAAATTAATTTTGACTTAAATATGATGATATACCACTTTCTCTATTATTTCACCATTTAATGGATCTTTATTTACTATCATTACGCTGCCAAAATGTCATAGTGATTTTGAATTTCAAGCGTTTCTGAAATGTATACCCATACCCATTTCCTCTCAAGGGTATTCACCTTCTTGTACCTATACATAATTGAGCAGGGACCTAAATTTATTTATTCCATACTCATTAATCATGTGATTAAATTTGTTGAAATATGATCATATGTTAAATGATCAAAGTGGAAAACTTATTCTTGTACATGATATGAATGTGTAAGGTGCACCCAGAAATATATAGTGCTCCAATGTATTGGATAATGTTTTAGTCTCATGAGGAATCATTTATAGGAATAAGGATTGAACCTAATCTATCATAGGAATTTTTCCACCATGTTATAATTTCTTGGAGGTTATCCTTGACCTATATTTATGATGTCATGTTTAATGTTTTTTTCACATTCCCATGTTTCCTTTATGTTATCATGATATATCATTCATCTTTGTTTGTGTTAATGATTATCACCCTATTTATATCCCATTTAAATACCTATTGTCTAATATCTAATATTTCCTTCATGTTATGATTTTTTTTATTCCCTTATTGGGATTTATAGATCACCACTTTCTTATATATGTCCCCTGGTTATCCCATGTAGTTTTAGGAATGATGAAAAATTATGAGCTTGTTAAAAATGTTAATGTATCCCATGTTTTATGTTATTGTGAAATGTACCAAATTACCCAAAGAAACTAGACTTATCAATCTTCTGGATTGTATTATGTGTCTTCTTATATAATAAATCACGAATGAATGTGTAATATAGACTAGGGTTGTCATAGTGGTCATCATGGAAACCCAAAAATAGTTTGTATAAACATAAGTTCAACATACATATATATGTAATAGGATCACAATCAATGTCTTTTTTCACTTTATAAAAGAGAATACAAATGCACCAGTGAGAAAACAGTAGATCCAATAACACCTAAATAACTCAACTAACCAGTATCATCCTCACCAAGGCTTTCTCACTAATGAATACATCCAAGCATAGTTAGGTAATAAGAAGTATATTAATTAATGGGTACTATACACCGCATTCCCACTTGAGTGTTGCTATCAAACCATAATGTCATACATCATATCACCCCATCTTTTCAATAAAATACTACCCAAAAATACATGGGCATCGCATCAAATATAACACCTGGTCCCCCACATCACATCTCTCCCACATACACCTAAGCCCTCACATCTCAACCATATTCATAGCCAAGATAGTAGGGTATTGTCAAACTGAAAGATATCAGTGTTTTTTCCTCCTCCTACCTTGAATGATCCCACCATAAACCACCAAATCATCTCATAAAACATAACTTCTAGGGAATTTTTACTTATTTCCATTATAGACCATGCATAGGAATCTCTCCTATAAGAGAAAGCACGGAAGAGAGGGTATTCATCCATCAATCCTCACTATAAAAACATTGTGAACCCCCCCCCCCCACCCAAAAAAAATTGGGTGTCAACATGTGGTGCTCAATAAAGGTGGTGTTCATATAGAAGTAACAAAGAAAATATAATTTATATATATAATAACCTCATAAAAGAATCCCAACCAATGGTTTCACAACAAGTGCCACATCACAAATTACAATAGTTCCCTCAAGGCCTCTATCCATCTCTATTTTCCCCGCCACCAATAAATGAATAAAACCACAAATTCATTCCATAATCCACATTCCTCACCCCACCTTTTTTTCAAGCTAAATTAATTCCTATATTTTCTGTTACCAACCAATTTTATTTACCCAGTCTATTTTTTCATATTAAATTATCAAACACTCTTAAGCAAAATTCCCATTTTAATTAAAACATTCACTATAGATTCTAACCCATGTAATTTATATTTCATAATTAACAAATTCAATACATCACTACCGAACAACTAGCATTGAACTAGATAATACAAGAACTTCCCATATTTCTCATGTCAACAAGCCCCACATTACCACCATTTCACATCATAACCACTTCCTTATCAAAACAACCATATATTACACCCACATATCATTAAAGTCACCCCACGCATCACAACCACACATCAAAACCACATTGAACAGGTTTCATATATCTTATTTTAAATTTTTTAAAAAAAGGTATTCTCTTTGAATTTACTTGACTTTTGGAGGATATTCCCACACAAACCAGAATTTCTATGGGGAAAAAATTTATTATTTGGATATAATTACTTAACCAATTTCATTTTATGTGATATAAAACAATCACAAAATGAAGGTTTCGCCAAAATTCAAAATAAAACACACAAAAAATCTCCTAAAGACCATGACTTTTATCAAGGCATCATGCATATATAATCTCAATTACAATTATATAAAATCATTAAAACATGAATTTCATTTACATCCCCCTTGAATTTATAATAATATAATTCATTAACTTCATTATGAATGTGCATATTACCTCCCTAATGGAAAAAAATGATCCCTTTTTCATATACAACTAGAAGAAGGATGAAGGATCCTCTACCTCAAAAAAAGAATTCTAAATTGATATCCAATGTTGGAATAATATGGAGACAACCACTAAGCTCTACACTGAAGTAAAAATTCTTGATAAAACATAAAAACAATTGAAAACATAATTCTCTTACCAAATAATCACCAAAACCAATGATTTCCTTGACAAAAACATTCTATGGATAAATAATAGGTATAAATAAGGATAATTAAAAAAGGAAACTCACCTAGAACCACTAAGGATAGATCTCCAAAGGTTGGGGTTGAGAGATAATGAAAAGGGTCTGAAAGACATCCTAGGAACAAACTTGGGTTTCCTAAGAATCAAGAGAAAAAAAAAGAATAAAGGTGGAGATTTAGTGGGTTTGAAAATTTATAGGCAGTATGAAAATCATAATACCAAAGTGCATCCTACTCACCATGGAAGATAATGGATGAAAAAGAACAAGAACATGATATAAGGTAAGGCCCTACGTTTCATTAGGGTTGGTAAAATACAAGTCCAAGAATCTCAATGACTACCATGATGTTGATCCAAAAAAATAGTGAAGAGACCATGATGTAGGAGAAACCAACACACCACATAACCCAACCGCCGAGAAAGGGCATATGTTATAACCCTAGTCCATGGTGTAGATACCCCAAAAACAGAAGAACCACAAATATAACCCCTTTGGGACTCAATTATGTAGTCATACAATCCAAATCATAACCATTCTGAAAATGTAAGATCCACTAAAACTCCTCCTTCGAGCCTCTACTCTAGAGCCAACTCAACTTTTTGTGGTGACCTTCCTTATGGTAAAACACAAGCCTCCATGCCATAGAATCCCTCTCTACTAAAATTTTAGCTAAAAATCCTCCCTTTCACATTTAAATTATTCAAAACCTCACTTATACACCTCTATCATTATAATTATAACAATTTAATGATCGAAAGTTCCAGACCGTTACATCAGATAACTCTTAAACTATTACTATCATTGAGAATCAAAAAAAACCCAGGAAAGGAAAAAAAGGAAAGAGGTCTAAAAGATATCATATGTGACACCTCTCTGGAATCTCATCAAAACTAAAAAAAATATCTACCTCATAAAAACCATTATCAAGCTCTGTAACACAACCGTATACACCACCATTCAAGCAACCATTCTAACTAGGCCAATAATTACCACAACTAACACTCAACATGACCCTAACAACATAAATAGATAAATTATACCTTCTGCAAAAAGATATTATCCACTTTGTGAATCATTAAATTTCCCAAATAATTTTTAAATTTACTCTAATATAACATGTCTTGATTAGAAATGTGTATTACCATATTGATATTCTAGAATCTTTAACACACATCACAATATAAATGTAAAACGTACATATCATAAACTAGAAATATCCCAACATCACATCAATAATTAAATGAAAACTTGAAGAAAAAAATATGAACATTGGGTACAAGAATGAATCTAAATTTTATAATTCCAATTAAAATCATTATATCCCCCATGCCTCCATAACACACATACCAAAATAATGGTCTTACCGTGTAGCACCTTCTCCCAAAAATCATTGATCATTTCTAGTTTCTCAAAAAATGTAACATCATCCTCAAAATAAAACTCTCCAATATCAATGACATGGGATTCATATTAAAGATAAAAATGAATATGAGAGATGTGGAAGATATCCCGAATCATGTACAGCTATGGTGGGAGTGCCAAATGATAATCCACCTCATGAAGAAACCCCAATATATTGAAAGGTTACCTGAAATGGGGATAAAACTTACTCCCCTTTCGAAACTATTCTACCAAAGATAAATAGAAACCTTTATAAAAACATTGTCTCCCACTATGAACTCTAAGGTAATCCTCCTATAATATATATAAGAATTTTTTCAGTCCTTCACTATTTTATTCTCTCATAAACAACCTAAACCTTGTCTATCATTATCTACACCACATTGAGACTAAGAACTAACATCTCCCCAACTTTGGAATTGCACAATAGATAACGATATGACCTCCCATAAAAATCCTCAATCTAGGCCATTTCAATGGATGATTGATATCTATTGTTATAATAAAACTCAACCAAAGGTAATCTCTTTACCTGGTATCTAATGAAGTCCAAGATACATGCTCGAACCATATCCTCCAACATCTAGATAGTCCACTTCGTATGATCATCCTTCTAAGGGTGGAAAGTAGTTTTGAGGTATAATAGAGTACTAAAAGTATACATCAATCCTATCTAGACTAGAGAGGTAAAATGGGCATATCAATATGAGGAAATAGTCCTTGGAACTCCATGTATCCACACAACCATATCTATAAACCTCCTTTCCATGACATCCAAGGTGTATGACTCTTTGATCTCTAGGAAATGAGTAGACATTGTCAATCGATATAAAATTACCCAGATAGCATTATAATCTCCTTAATTTCAGGGTATCCCCATAAGTAAGTCCATTAAATAATTTCCCACTTATACTTGGGAATGTCCAAGGGTACAACAAACCACTAGGTATACGATGTTCTCCCTTTTGCTTCTTGCAAACCAGACATTGATCCACAAAATCTTCCACTATTTTCTTTATCTTGGACCATGTTAAATCTTATAAACTCAAAAATTTACCACTAAAGATGATTTTTAAAACTCAAGAAGGAATCCATCGTGCACTACCACAAGAATGAACACCTTCACCTGAAGCATCATTAAATTCTGAACATCATCTGAACATTTCTCTATAGAATCATTATGTCTAACATAGTCATGCCTCCCCCTCAACCTATGATTATGCCCATTGAGAATCTTCTACCCACTTCACCAGATAATACTACACTACCATATTAAATATGAAACCTCCTTCATCAACAACCCTTGTATATAGGTGTAGGGTTTCCAACTCCTCCATCACCCTCCAAGAATCTTCAAATTCTTGAACAACCTCCTTCGGTGACTTCCTGCTCTATGTGTCTATCACAAAATTCCCATTTCTTTGGGTGTATGAGGTCTAAAATTCATAATACTAGAGACACTCCATCTACATACACTATCACATATTCTAGTCATGATGAGAAAAGATAAACCTCAAGATCTTGTGATTAGTAAATACCAAAAATAATTCTCTAATGTGGTAATGTCGCCACAAATTTGGTGAAAAACAACTGATGTTAGCTTCAAATCATCGGTGTAATAGTTATATTCATGGGGAAATATTATCCTAGATCCATAATAGGTCACCTGTTTCTAATGCTTCATGATTCATCCTATGCCTAGGTGGTAATCATTACATAACACCTTAATCATCACCACTAATATAGTAAATGATGCATTGGAGCACTAAACAATCTACCCATCAGGTAATCAAATGTGTCTTGACATTGATATGTCTAAATAAAATCCAATTATTTCATAGTCAAAGATATCAATGTGGCTATAATCCATTAGAATCATACACAAAACTTAAATAATATCTGAAAAGACTAAGGAAAGTATGAACCTCTTCCATGTTCATAAGTGGTTCCCCAAAAATTATTACCTCATCCTTTAATGGGTCCACGTCCATACCCTACCGGGGTACCACATGCCCATGTAAATACTCCTCATAAGTCCAATAAATACACTTGGAAAAATTTCCATAGAGCTAGTGGCATCGATGGATCAAGAGGAAAACTTTTATATTATCATCATTCTCCTCCTTTAACATTGATTATATCAATTTTTCATTGATAAACATGATGAATAACTGGTCTAGGACCACACAGAATACATAGTTCATGATCCCTGTGAACACATCTTGTGAGTTCGTTACATCGAAAGGTTTGACCACAAACTCATAGTTCCCATACCCATATCCAAAGGAATTATTTGAGATATCATCCTCCTTCAACCTCAATTGGTGATATCAAAACCACAGATTGATCAAAGAGAACCAAATAGCTCCTCTCAACTAGTTTAAAAGATAAGAAATCTTCAGAAGGGGTAATGATTTTTGATTGTTACAAAATTAAAACTATGGTCATCTATACATAGGCTTAGACTACCAACTACCACCATGAAGACACACTGGGCTTGATGAAACCCTTCTATATCAAATAATCTATCTATATCCTCAAATACTGTAACTCAAGGGGTTCCATCTGATATGTGGCCAATGAAATTAAAGAATCATCGGGTTGTAGATCTATCATGAACATGATATCTTATAGAAGGGGTAGCATCACAACATCCACATTAAAAACATCTAGAAATTACATTACATACCTAAAAACCTATACTGTCCCAAAATATACTCATTTAACAGAAAACTAATCCATAATAGAAATAAGGAACTCTATAAATATATTACCAAACTAGAAACTCTACTCACTAATGAAAATTGTGCACTAACCATCCACATACAAGAATATGACCTTCCTCTAGAAGAATTAAATAATATAATGAATATAATAAAACCAATAGATTAATAGAATAAAATATTATGATTGTATCTAGATAAAAAATAAATCCCCAGATGACTGATCTAGCCCCATTATCAGTCTACACCAACGTCACCCATCAAACAAACTGATCTAGCCTCCAAATGGAAAATTCAATTCTAAGAGAATAAGAAGTTGTTATATGTAATATAATAGATCATAGTCAAGGAAGAGTAAAAAAATGATTGTAAAGATCCAAAATTAAACAAGGTATAAATAAGGGTGGTCGATAAACTAATCATACCTCGAATTATTTTTTCCCCAATAGTGATGGAACCTCCACTGCATGAAACTTTCCACACCCATATTCCCTACCTTGATAATAAAACTTTCATTCAGGGTCATGCTTAGGTCAGGGTACCTGGAGATTATAAACATCTTGTGGTCGATATTTTCTTTCCCCATTTCATTCAATAGAGTATAATCCCTCTTACCTTACTATTGGAATGGCCTTACTGGTGGCTATGGATAAGGAAGACACTGAACCACACAACTTCCATGATACTGATCACTAAGAACCACCAATAACTAATTCTGATGATGAACATGAACCCTATAGTAATATAACACTAGGAAAAATTCCCTAGGAAAAGAATGAAAATAACTATCCCTAGAGTGTTAGATGGGAAACTATTGATATTGACTTATCATTGGTCAAAACCCTGAAGGCCTTGGTGCATGAGACCTACTATTTACAACTCTAGTCCTCAAGATACATGGCTAGTTCTCTCACATGAATGACCTCATCATGAGGGCATATGATCCATCACCTTTACCTTATTCTAAACCTCCAAATATGTTGTCAATGAAAAATGGTTAATACTGAAAAGAAGGGTATATTGACTCTTCATGTCACAGCACATAGGACTCCTCATTAGGAAAAAGATAGGTTGAGAAATTTAACAAATCCTTGGACTTGATCCAAACTACCCACAGAGGCATACTCCCTTGATAAATAGAAAGAATCTCCTACCTATTCACTTTCTTCAAATTAAATAATAGGAACTCCACATAGAACTCCACATAGGACTCCTAGAAGTATTCATATAAAACAACCACCTATTTCCACTCACCCAAAAACAATTCCCACCATTGACGCACATAGCTTTGTATCTGACTGATCTTTAGAGGAAACTAATACCCATTCAGGGTCTAGATCAAACTGAGGTAACCTCAAGCTCCTCCAATTAGAATTATATCCCTAGATGAGAGGTGTTTTCCTCATATTTACCCAAATACATCTACTATAAATCACGCAATATATTATTACACTGATCATCCTCATCAACCAGATCAACCCTCTAGTGATCATCTAGGCCATCCTGTTGTACCTCATCATCCTAAACCATACATGGAAGACATCCAGAATCCATAAAAAATAAGGGAAACTGAGATTTCCTAAGATAGGTATTATTTAATTTTATTAATAATCATTTAACTAACACATTTTTACTTCCCAAGATCACCCCATTAAGATAAAAACACAAAAAACATGACACATGTACCTCCCATAGGTCTCTAACCTACAAGATAAATAAGTTCACTTGGTCATTCAATAGGCTCTAAGTCCTTGAATCAGATCACAAGGGCCCCTAAAATCTCATTTCATAGAATGTACTCCCTAACCTATGTAATGAACTAAGATCAACCAAAAAAATTTCCATACCAACCCATGAAATCATCATAGTACCTAACTCCAAACATCTACCTATCTCTTAGAAAAAACTCTTATACCACTATATCTTAACCACTACCTCCAAAGGTTCCCCTCCTAAGATGACAATTAAGGAATAGAGATAATGAAACATTATTTCCACCTTCAGTAGGCCTCTAGTATCCAACTACCACCAAGGGTATAAGAATGTCACATGTGGATGGAATTTCCCATAAAAATGACGTAGTATTGGGAGATAGTATATCAACCATCAAAAAAATCCATGACATAATAAAAAAAATACGTGAAACAAAATCATCTCATAATTCATGAATAATGTAAACAAATCCTAGAGTCACTAAATAAATACTCAAAATAAAATCCTAAGGTAGTGACACAGAAAAATACCTAGTAGGATCACACCCAAATTCTCTCATGAACATGTGAATAGAGTATACTAATGTGCCAGTAAGAAAATAGCAGAACCTACAAGACCTAAATAGGTAGACTAACCATTCCCATACTCACCAATTCATGGTACCAAATAACACATCAAAGTATATTAACATAATAAGAATCATGTTGATAAAAGGGTATCCTTCGCCGCTTTCCCAATGGTGCACTTCTCTCTGACCCCAAAATCGTACATCTCAATGCTCCCATATCTTATATATAATCACACCCACATACATATGGTCCATCACACCACATATTTATTACTGACATGTATTCCCTCACATCACATATCACCCATAGATAATTGGGACCTCACATCACAACTACATCATTAACCAAGATAAAAGGGTATCTTGAACATGAAAGAAATCGAACTCATTCACACCTAATACCATGGAAGACCCCCACCATAGACAACCTTATATTCTCATAAAACATAAAAACCAATGAACTTTTTACTTCTATAAATCAATTATTGTGCATATGAATCTAACATAGAAGATTGAGTGGAGAAGAGTCGGTAGAAATACATCCATTCTAACAATCGAGATGTTGTGGAAAACACATTCCCCCAATATTTGGGATTCATAATGTGGTGATCAATGCAGGTGTGTTTTGTATAAAAGAAACAAATAAAATAAAATTTATTTATAAATAATAGCCTCAATACACAAGACTAACAAATGGTTTCATAACAAGATTTCAATTTCAACTCACAATTTTCCATCAATTCCTCACAACCTTTTCTATTTTCGCTACCACCTATAAATTCATACCACCACACAAGGATAACACAATCCAAAAGACAAATCTCACCTTTCTATTCAAGATAATCCAATTCTAAGATTTTTTATTTCCAACCAATTTCATTTACACATCCCATTTATTTCATATTTATGTTTCACACACTTCTAACCACACTTCCTATTTTAATTAAGACATTCATTATCCATTCCAAACCATGCCATTTCATCTTAATTATTAAAACATTCATTCCATAACTACCAGGAAAATATCACAACACTATATAAAACAACAAAACCCCATCTTTTTCATGTTAACAAGCCCCAAATTACCACCATTTCACATAAAAAACACTTTCTCTTCAAAACCGCCACATATTACACCCACATCACATCACATTCAACCCACACACAACAACAACATTTTACATATATCACAAATCTTATTTAATATTTAACATAGTGTTTATCATCACATTTACATTACTTTTCAATGTATTTCTCATACATACCATAATTTTCATAAGCAATAAATTTATTAGCCAAATATATGTTCTTATCCAATTTATTTTGAGTTGATATAAAAAAAATCACACAAAGAAGGTTTCACAAACATATAAACTACAACAATAAAAAAATTCCCCCTATAATAGTGATTTTTATAAAGGCATCAGGCATGTATATTCAAAAAAACAATAACATAAAAGTAATAAACCATGTGTTTCATTCACCAAAAACATAGATTTCAATTAAATAACATAATTTTCTTCATTATGACGGTTTATACTACATTCCCAAAAGAAAAAACAAAATAATTATCCCTCTTACATGAAAAAATATAAGAAAGATGATGGATCTCCTAACTCATACAGGATTCTTGAACCAATTTCCAGGGTTGGAACAAGAGGGAGATAACCACAAAGATCCACGACAAAGTAAAACTCCTTGATCAACTAAGAAAAAAATATCCCACATAATTATCTTATAAAATCATCACTAAAAACAATTATTCATTTGAAATCATCCGTCTCTGAATGAAGAACACAGATAAAATAGGGTAAAGGAAGGAAGGAAACTCACCAAGAACTAGTAAGAATTAATCTCCCAAGGAAAGGGTTGAAATCCAATGAAAATTGTCTAAAAAAACTCTTAGAGATGTACTTGGGTTTCTCTATAATTTATAGAGAATCTAGAAGAATTTTAGGGTTCATGGGTGTTTAGTATTTTATAGGTAGTTGGTAAATCATAAGAACATGTTGTAACCTACTCAGTACGACATAAAACGGCTACAAAACAATAATATAAGAGTGAAAGTCAAGGGAATACACCATAGTGGGGTTGGACAAAGCAATGTATAAGAAACATTATTATCATCTCCCCACATATAGAATGAACTAGGGAAGAGACCATGGTTTAGGAGGAAGCACCATGTTTTACTACTCAATTTTTGAGAAATGGCCTATGTTGCAGCCCTACTTTATGGAATAGATACCATGAAAACAATAGAACCAAAAAAATCACCCCTTCATGACTGCACAACATATCTAGTCTCTACACACCATAGACAAGATGAAAATAGAAGAACCACCAAAGCTCCTCCTCTGAGCCTCAACACTACAATCATAATCTACTTTCTTTAGTGACCCTTCTTAATGTGAAATATAAGCCTCCACACCATAGAATCATTCTTAGCTAAACATTATAGTAAAAATACTTCTTTCCCCCACCAACTTCATCATAAGAACCCCCATACACCTACATCACCATAATTCTCAAAAATTAATGGTATGTAAGGTCTATATTTATATAAAAAATAGTGTCCCCTCTATTTTAAATCAATGTGATAATGAATTAATATAAATTTCATTGAATGAAATAAAGAAAAGTCTCAGTAAAATAAGATAGAATCTTATAACTTTCTTGATGAAAAGGGTATTTTTTATAAGATTTAGTTTTCAATGTTTTAGTGGGATTTTAATTCTGAAGAAAGTGCTTTTAGTTTGAAATTTTTTATTTTTTCTGAGATAAAAATCATGCACATTAAAAATATTTAGTTTTAAAGATTTTAAGAGAATAATTTCAGGAAGCAGTGTTAGAGAAAATAAAGTTCTATATATTCTATGAAAATATTATCATCAAAATAGACATTATGATCAATATAAAATACAATATCATACTTAAATAAAAATTTAATAAAATATTGATCCATAAAACAAAATAAATATAGGAAAGGGGTGATCCAATGAAGTTGAAACCACATACATCTACCTCATACTAGGATCATCCACTGGAAGAGTAGTTATAATCTTCCCATATACATATTCATCCTCTAAAGTTCCCAGAAATTTTGTGCTAAGAGCTATGGTTATATTCAACTGTTTCTTGTAAAACAACTATCTCAGGGTAACATCAATGGGCTCTAAGTTTGTCGGTGTGATCTTTGGGTGAGGTTAGCTCTATAACATGTGCACCATTTGGATACCTAATCAATATATAGGTTATATGTTGATTTTTTAGATTAATGAATTATCCTATAGAACATTAAGGTGCTATGGTATCTCTGGGTACATATCACTAAAAAATATATCCTACCTATAATATTTATTTAGATCATAAGTATAATGTTGTTTGAGATATTTATGGGTAGTGGGTACTAGACAAGAAGGTGTTTCTTTATTCAGTTCTTGTATTATAGATATATGTGGGGACTGATAAAGTAGGGGCACTAATAGTGCTGGGAAAGGTATCATCATATAATAAAACATAATATGTTTGTTCTCAATAATAAAATGGTTGGAAACTCAAAAATAATGATTAAATTACTATAGTGGAATATAGGGTAGAGATGTATGAACATGTGTAGTGGTTACTCATATCCTCATTAGTGAAAGGGATAATCTATAGGTATATTAAGATTGTGTGTATCCATCTATGGCCTCATTCACATTTGAAAAAAAAACACATACTCATTATCTCACTCATATCATTTTCCTTCCTTGTTCAAGAGACCCATCTTGAAGAGAAATCACAAACCAATCAACTACATCCTCCCCTATTAGGACAATTTAATTTTGTTTCAAAAAAAAATCCTTAGATAGGTATATATTGATATTAGCCCCAATGAGTGTTCCCTTTTAATATTAAACTTCCCCTCATAGTAGGAGGAAAATTATTCAACCATATTAACAATTTTCCTCCATCAGAAAACGGTAGAAAATATGACAACCTCTAGCTATCTCATAACTCTCTAGGATTCACCTATTTCAAGATAATCAAGAGAGTGGTCCCTATGTATAACTCTCAAGAGGGAGGTCCTCAATTGGGTGATCTTTTTCTTCTTTAATTCATGATTACATTTCATAAAGGTAGCTATAAAGATAAACCACTAATGTTAAATGATCTTGTTAGGTTCAAGAATTAACATAGTATAGAGTGAAGTCTTACAAACTCTAGGTTATAAATCCTCAGTCCCACTCCAAACACCTTGAGAGATATACTCCTAAACTAAAAATCCTTGTTATAATTTGACTTTATCTACTATCAACTAGAGGGTATATAGAAACACCAAAATCAACTTTTAATAGGCCTCTTATGAAACCTATAACATATGATCTAAATGTGTAGCCTTTAGATAATTCATTACCTCCTCTTTAATTTTAATATACTATATGATGTTTCTGTCTAGCATCTTGTTGGTTTGGATCACCTTTATTTATAATTAGTATAGATTATCTTTGAGCTTTAGATCACTAAAATTTAAGTAGTGATTTACCTGCTAATAAGGAAAATCATTCATTTGAGAATAATTTTAAGGTGATTAGATTATATTGGAAGTGGATTTTACAGATGAATAACTACTATGGGAAGGTTTGGGATAAGGTTTCACTACCCTGTTCATCTATTCCTTATTTGGTTTGGAAGGTAAATTCACTATTCTTTTGGGATGGTTGATGTTTACCCTTTGATTTGGTAGTAATATACTTGGTTTATTACATATGGAAATGGATAGAATGAAAATAAAGGTGGGATAATTAATTTTAAAGGGTTTGAAAATGTAGGAATAAAATGAGGTATCGGTTCAGTGTGGTTGGGATAGAATGGTTGGGAATGATGGAATGTTTGGATTTTTAGAGAATAGGAAATATTCAAAAATCACAACCAAGGGGATCCTAAATTATTGACTTGATTTCAAAGTGTAATTATAGGATTATAGAAAAACAATTTTCACTAGATACAGTATATCTAGATGAGGGGAAAATTCGTAGTCATGATGTAGTTTATGGTTAGTATCATAAAATATTATAAGTATTGAATGGATTAGGTTGTAATTTAAGACCTTAAACCATGATATTTAAACACAAAAAACCCATGAAATTCCATTTCTATGATTCAAGAGTGGTTGTGTCATATGTAGATCCAACACATCCTAGTGATCTGGTCTCCTTGTCATGTAAAGTGTCTTGATGTACCCTCTAATATGTAAGGGTCCTCTATAATATTTAAGGTTACCTATTAAAAGAGTTTCATCATGATAAAATGCTTCCACTTAATGATCAACTACGTCAAATTCAATTTGATTGCTTATAATTATTGGATTTCAGCATTCAGATAGACCTATGAAAGTTAATTTTCTTTTTGGACTATTTTCACCCGTTACATCATGATTATTATTCTCACACTATGAATTGGATTGTTTAGGTATAGTAAAGATGATTACTTGGATGAAAATTACCAAATCAGAATTATTATTAAAAGAAAGTTTACAAGAGTCTAAAATACAGGATCATATAAAAATATTTTTCATGTAAGGAAATAAGATCAGTGGGGAGGTCTTCGGACCAGGTGATGTCTTTATTTACTCACATGTTGGCCAAGACATCTGCAACAATATTTTCTTCTAGATAAACATGTGTGATGATATAGTTGAGTTCGATAAGAGAACAGGTGTATTATATCCAATGGGTTGTAATCGTCCAAGAAAGATGTGTCACACCATTCTAAATTACTTGAACAATGGTCATCGAGTCACATTCAATCCAGAGGTTGTTCCAAACAAAGTTCTTGGTGAAGGTAATATCAGGTATTAAGCTCATCATCTCATCTTCATGGGAGGTATTCGTGCCACAAATACCCAAGAAACATCCAAGGATCTGAGCGAGGGGATTCCAAAATATAGAAACATATCCTGAAATTCCTGTATTTCCTTTAGAAGTGCTATTAATGTTAATTTTTATCCAAAAAGGAATATGAGCTCTCCAGAACACCTCCAGAGTGTGACGAGGATGACAGAAATTTATATTAATTTGCAGACATCGCAGGATTCCAAATTCATGAAAAGTGTTGTGGTATGTCTCTTTTACATCAAAGTAGCTTCTTATATGGAAATAAGGATCTTCATCTAACCTACATTTTTATTGAGTGAGTAATTGTTATTAATAATATAATTTTGATAAAACGAAATAACATGGTGAATCTCAGCAACTACAACTAGGAAAAGGTTTTTGATTTGCTGAGTGCCTTCCATTTATGCACATTTCTTTAGTTGAGTTTTTACAGAGTTAAGAATCAACCATCTGCATTCAAAATGTCAATAATATAGTTCCAAAGAGCAGAAATAGTAGTACAATAAACAAGGAAGTGGTTATCATCTTCTCTATGTGGATTACAGATTTTACACTTAGAGCAGAGCTGGATTCCAAAATATTGGAGTCAAATCTCTGTGGGATCTCTTTTGTGAAAAAGTCGCCAGATGAGATTGAATATTGAGGACTTTATTGAAGTCTTGTTGAAATGTTTTATCCAACTATACTCACATAAAGAGTTACATAAATAATTATTGAAGAAATTTTTTGATTTAAGAATCCCATTTTGAGCAGGTTCCCAAATTAATAAATCATTAGTATAAGTAAAAGAGTAGTTTTCATTGACATTTTGAATAGTATCATGGAGTTGGTCATGATGAGAGTTTAGAATTTACCTAACATATTAGTTATCACTCTTAGGTATTTGATCGAGAGAAATTGTAGAATTTATAGGAGTGTCAGTCCAGTTATCCAACAAGAATTTCATAGAGGGGTCTCTGGAGACCATCCATCAAGAATTAATCATAAAATTGGAGAAAGATTGTTTTATTAATGATAATATTGAAGAGTTAATGAAATTTTACTCGCATATCTTATGTTTGTAAAGAAATCTATTTTCGTGGAAGGTAATATAATCAGAAGAATTGTGGATAAGGTTCCAAGTAAGTCTATCTTTAAGGGATTCATTAAAGTAAATTTTTAGGTATATTATAAGATATAAGGAATATGGTTACACTATGATATGAATCTTCTCATAATAATTCATCTTTACCTTTATTTTGGTTCCTTTGAGGCTCCAGTAGGGAGGTATTGAAGAGTACCTAGAGTCTCTAGTCTATTGAAAATTTTAAAATAGTGTAAAAAAATAAAAAAATATTAAAAATACTTACCTAGGTTACCTCCCAATAAACTCTTCATTTAAATTCTAGAGCTATACATACTTTTAATATCCTTGGAAAAACATTAGGGAGAGAAGGAATCCATTATATAAATTGGAAATGTAAACCTTTAACAATTTTCCATTGAACATTATTGAGGATTAATATCCCTTGGTATCTCTATAGTTCCATATGGATAAACATTTAATACCTTGAAAGATCCAATCCACTGTGACAACAATTTTTCTAGTAATAGTTTCAATCTTGAGTTAAACAATAATAACCTGTCTATGGGTTTAAAAAACTCCTCAAGTAATATGTCATGCCATTTAATAGCCTTAACATTATAAATCTTCTCTATATCAAATGAATCTCTCATGGGTTCTTCCAACTAATATAGTTATATAAATATCTTTTTCCATGATTTTTGTGATTCCATATAAATCTTATTCACATCATAAGATTATTAATGCAAAATATCCATTTGTAAATGGAATTTATTCTAATACATAATCCTGAACATGGTCTTACCAATTGGTGTTTTAAAGGTTGTTATATACACCCATAATGTAACATTAAGATTCCAACTCCATTCCTTCTAGCATACACTCACTTTATTTTCCATAATCTACTTGATCTATCAGTTAGATATCTCCACTTGACCACTTTTTTTATGTTATAAGGGATGTTAGTATTATATCAAACACAATAGATCTATAGAAATCCCATTAGTAAATAATTATTGAAATATATTCTTTGATCACTAATGAGTAACCGAGATGTTCCAAATTAGGATAAAATGTTCTTTCTCAAAATATTTATCACCAAATTTGTTTTCATTGTTGAAGTGGATTTAGCTTCTACCCATTTGAAATATAATCCACACAGACTAGGATGTATGTGTTTTAAAATTAATTCAAAAAGGGTACCATAAAGTATATTCCCAATACATCAAATATCGTGACGTCTAGAATAGGGTGTTGTGGCATTTTATTACTACATCCAATATTCCCTATTCATTGAACTTGATTTTAACTTTTTAGGAACTTTCATGCATCATTGTAAATATTTTGAAAAATAATCCAATTTTTATGATCATGCACATTGTTCTATTATTTCCACGGTATCCTATAGTAGGTGAGAAATAGAAAAACTCAAACATGCTCTTTACCTCTAATTTGGGCACCCATATCCAAATTAGGAAATCTCAACATTTCTTAAAAAAAAGTGGATATTAAAATAAATAATTTATTTGATCATCTATAATTATCTTACACTGTTTATATGTAAAATGTAGATAAATTTTCCCATTCAACAAATAATTCCCTATATCATTAATCCTTGGAAAATTATGAAGATTAGTTTAGAAAATCTTGTCATCTATGAACTCATCAATAATGCACATCTCTTATTCTTCTTCTAGATGCATGAATTGTAGTCTTGAAAATTCATTTTCTACCACATTCTACAAATACTTCTTGTAGTTGATCAAAATTTTTAATTCATATAGAAATAATATCCATTTACTCATCCATGCCATTTCATATGTGTTTATAAATATATACCTTTGAGAAGAATGGTTGATGTGAAAAATAACCTCAGAGAGTAATAAATAGGATCTAAACATATAAAAAGTAAAAAAACTATAATAAATTCATTCACTACAGTAGTGTAACATATTTGGGAATTATTGAGTGTGTGTACTTCCTAGTAGATAGGTTAAAATATGTGATCAAACCATTGTCACAAATTCGATCCTATAGAAAAATCATTCATATAACTCATTATATTGAAATTATTCTCCTAGTTTTAAGAAATCATAATCAGGATGGCTACTAGTTGACGCTCCTTTCCATCACAGAGCCTAAATGAATGAAAAGGGAAATCACCATGAACCCAAAGTGATTCATCCTTTGAAAAACATCAAAAATTGACAAGTGCATGAACAAAGGTTCAAATACACTTGGGTCACGCAAGTTCCACCAAGGTTGTGCAAGTATACTTGTGTGCCGCCGATTGGTCACGCAGGTGACTTGCGCGCCCTCTTTGAATTTCACCCAGGGTCTTCTCCAGCCTATAAATACCCCCTGTGGGCCCCCCATTTCGAGAGGAAAAATTCCAGAAACTCAGATTTGAGCTCCCGGCGACCTCGTCTCTTCTCAAAGCTTCTGAACACTCATAAGGTAGTTTCTTACCTAGAACGGAAGATCTAAAGATGGTAGGGAAGGCCTAAGTGTTGAAACTAATCAACACTTGCACGCCTAAGTGGCCAGACCTCAAGGGCAATGGCCACACTTGCGTGCCACCTTACCCCTTCAATGGAACTTGCGCACCTCTCTTCTGGAAGCCTTTAGGGATAGTACTAATGGCTTGATCCAAGTCTCGCCTAAGTATTACCTTAAGTATTGACTGTCACGCAAGTACCCCTATGTATCTCAAGTATACTTGCACGACCAAGACTTGCGCTCCCACGTAGGACTTGCATGCCACCAACGTTTTGGGTGCCCCTCCTGCCTATTTCACCTCTCCTATATCTATCCACATATCCTCTTCAAGATTAATCCTTCAAAACTCTCTCCAAATCCATTTATGGCATGTTTCCTTAGTTGGATTCCTTATTTGAAATGAATTCTATGGAACATCTCTTAAAACCTAGTGATTTACACATCTTTATGTGACTATGGTTAGAGATTTCATTCATTCAACCTCATCCTTTAAGATGAGAGAATCCTTAACTTGGGCCTCCTTTTTAGGAATAATCCCCAGTCTAAATTCTCATTAATTTGGGAATCCTATTCAGGAGTAAGCCCCAAGTCCCCTAAACTGGGTTTCCTTTTTAGGAGTAATCCCCACTCATAATTTTCCAAATCTAGTTTTCCTTTTCAGAAGTAAGCCCCAGTCTCAATGTTCCCAAAATCTAGGCATCCTCCTCATGAGTAAGCCCCAACCATGGTTCTCTTAACCTTGGCTTCCTTTTCAGGAGTAAGCCCCAGTCTCAAATATGGGTATCCTCCTTAGGAGTAAGCCCCAGTCATAATTCCCTTAACCTGGGATTCCTTTTCAAGAGTAATCCCCAGTTCTCAAAACCTTTTTAACCTAGGCCTCCTCCCCAGGAATAGGCCCCAATCATAATTTCTCTTAACCAATCTTAATTTACTTTTGATTTGGGCTTCCTTTTCAAGGGTAAAAACCCAATCACAAGTCCCCTCCTAATTTGGGCATCCTCCTCAGGAATAAGCCCCTAGTTAGAGTATCCAAATCTCCATAAAGCACATATACATTTATGGACCATGTTCCCAGGTTTCTTCCCTGAAGTAAATCCTAATATTTATCTATTTGGGTAGTCATACATACTTAAGCCCCACTTATTTCTTATAATTTCATCTTTCATGGAACAATTGTCTGATTTCACCAATACCTCTTGTTTCTCACACCAAGTATGACTCACGTGAGCTTAGAGTCTAAAAGTAATTATGACATCTTTCTTTGATCCATCAATCATGAAAAAAACTCATACTTCTTTACTCAAACTACGTGGGTTCTGATTCCTTTTCCAAAACAAAGGATACGTAGGTAGTCTATCTGCGGGTATGATCCCAACTATGAAATAATTCATGTCCTTATCAAGGACAATAAACATCAAGTGCCCCGCTGAGTGGCTTTAAAACCAGTATGGTTATCATAATAACCAAGATATTTTTATATAATGTGTCGAAGGATACCATTGACCAAGAATCTCTCACAAATACAGATGATTCTCTATCGATGAAGAACCTCAAATACATATAAAATATTCTCTAAATCTCATACATATCAATCATTTAATGTCAGATCTAAAGAAAAACTCATTTTCATACTTGGTAATGTAATAAGGATTCACGAACATAACTTAGATCTATAAATAGAGTCTTAGAGTAGACAATAATTCCCCTAAAAAGGTGTGATGAGTCCAACCTCCCATCCTCTCGACTAATGAAAATTATTAAGTCTCATCAGTTCACAACTAATGAGCACCTACCTTTGGAAAGTAGGTCCAAATAGATATGGAATCATCGGATGTTTACGGCTCTGTGAACAAACCCATTAGAAACCACATGGAATGTTTGAATCTTAAATCAATGAGATCATCCCCAATTCTAGAGGAAACAAAAAATGGTGAACCCAACGTGAATCCTTAACCAAGTTAAAATGATGTTTTACTTATTTGTTAGGCCCCTATTTAAACTCAATGAGAGGGCCAACAAGATAGTCAATAACATATGTGCTCATCCAAAAGATGTAGTGGCTGAATTTATCTTGATTATGTTTATTATATCAAACAAGCACTCTTTTCCAAGATCTTATGCATTACAAGAATGGATTTTCTTATGTTCACTGCTGTGAATACTTCTATTGTGAATACTTCTGCTGTGAAAACCTCTACTATGAATGCATTTACTACTACTCCTGCTGAATCATCGTCCACTCTGAGGACAACATCACCTACTCAGGGTCTTTAACACTAGGTATCGAATGATCTGGTTAAGGAGTATTGTCAACATAGTAACATTCCAACTCTGGAGGCTGCTCGACAAGCCCTCCATGTGAAAAACTCACCCTGGTCGTCCGGACAGTGACGACCAGTGATCAAGAAGCAGGCGGTGCTAACCACCGTCTCCAACTGTTTCGGGTCGTTATACCTGGAACACAATAACCATTCCCTACCATATTCTGAGGAGGTGAATAAGAAGGCCGCTCATGGCCTTAATTCAAGTAAACAAGAGTCCTTCCCAAGGTCTCCCACCAACAATCGCCGCCAGACTCGTGCGGTAGTGCACCCTCAACATGATGAGGGTGTCGTCTCCAGGTGTTCAGATCATGTTCCTCGAACCCGAGTAGGCAAGACGAACCACCAGAGGCGAAAACCGGTTAATAGTGAGCAGGTTCTTATCTCTACTATTTCCGGAGAAGTACACCATCTTAACTTGGTGGCAAGCAATGAGTAGGCATACACACCTGTCTGTTTTAATTCCGTTTTCCAAGACTCGTATGGAAGCAGCACACCAATCCCACCAGGAAATTCTGGTGGAGTACTATAGACAGGAACATACACCTGTTTATAAATCATCGGCTAGTCAGCAGGATCATCTGACTACATGTGATGGAGCCCTCTAACCCAATGTGTTGACAACTGGTAAACAAGCACATACACCTGCTTACACTCATCAATCCTTCCAGCAGCCTCGTCTACCAGTATCAAATAAATCACATCAACCACGTTCGGTGGAGTGCAATCAGCATGCACATACACCTACTAGTATTGATCAAGCCTACCAATAGTCTCGTTTGGTAGCATTCAGAGAAGTTAGTCGGAAAGATCCGGTGACAAACAAGAGGCAGACTCAACTCTCTTACCCCACACATGAGTACTTTCAGAATTCGCTGATAGGAAAAGGAGGACAGGAGCAGGCACATACACCTACTCCAAGCATGGAATGGACGTATCTCCCTGTTCCGACCACTGAAGTCACCAAGCACATTCTGTAAATGGTGAAAGAGAAGAAGCAAATCCATGCTCATATTCTGGATGTCTGCAAGGATATTATAACAGCTTCAGCAGCATCTCATGGAAAGACACATAAATCTATCCCATTCAGTGGAGTGACACATCAACAGTTCACTTTGAAACAAACCCACACATATGTTCCAGTCCAAGAGGGTTGTGGGGCATAATCCCTCATATCATATGGACAGCCAAGTCAGGCACATACACCTGATTTGAGTGGAGATAATCAGCCTACCGTGATCATTTCTCCTAAGCAGGAACATACACCTGCCCATAATGACCACTTTCATCAACAAGTGGTTCCCAAAGTGAGTAAGAAGGAATATAAGAAGAAGACCCACCCATCACAGTCAAGAAATCAAGGGCTAATCTCTAATAAGGCTTTACTCAATGCTGTAGTTCTTGGTGCACTCAGACAACTATCTGTTTCCAAATCAAGATTCTACTCTCTCAGTTCCCAATAGTTGAAACATTAATTCCAAAGGTCTGCATCAGACACTTCCTCATGAAGGCTTGCTTCATGAAAAATCAGTTGATCTTGAAGTTTCATCTTCAAATGAGATCCACAAGAACCCTCTTTGTGGCCAGAATACCAAGGAGAAAAATGTTTCATCTTTTGCTGAAACCCACCATGGTGGTCCTCCCTATGATGATGAATTTATCTACGAAAATCCTCTCCACAGTAGTGATTCAAATTACTTGGAAAATTCTCCAACAGACAATGTAGTGAGGATAAATCCCTCTTATCTTGAGGCACTTAAAAATGTGAAGCCAGTAATGTCTGATGCTTTACCATTAGCAGGTGAAATACTTTCTCAATAAGAAGATAGTTCAAGGTGTAGGTCATTCTCTGAACCAGCCCTAAGTCATGAATCTTCTAGTTTGATCGGTGATTTCTCTACCAATCTTGTTGAATCCGATGAAGCAACAAAGTAGCACCAACTCTGGTCGAATCAGGTAGGAGAATATTCATCGAATGATAAAGAGGAAATACTAAATATGAGAAAACAACTGGTGAAAGGTGAAATGCCAGTTATGTTTTGTCCTTTGGCTAATTCTCAGTGTGACATTCTAGAGATGTTGACAGAAGATGGAATTCATGATATTCGTCTCAACATATGGAAAAATCTTTGTCAGTTGAAAAAGAAAATATTATCTTATGATGAATATGAAAATCATGTTAATATAATAGAAGGGATACAATGCCAAATTGATTTGGCTTCTCTCTTAGTTTCTCGATATCTGAACGCTGAAAAACAATAGAGAGCCCTTTAGCGTTCATGACTTGGCACACTAAGAAGATTGAACCAGTTAATTGTCAATGCCCCATCTGGTATTCATATCAGGTGATGGGATGTTCATGGAGCGCTACATCTCACTGTACTCTCTAGTCAGAAAAGCTTGCTGAAAATGGTCTCATGAAATGTTATTTCCCATGGTCGGCCACAGTCAATGGGTTTTGTTTGTAAAAAAAATTCCCAAGAACATGCCTCAACTAGTTCCTCTCAAAATCAAGAATACGGAGAAAAATTTGTTGAATTACTCCTTAATCAAGCAAACGAGAATATTGAATAGGCCTCTTGTTTGGAGCAAGCACATCACTAAGTGACAGAAGTGTCAGAAATCATCCATTGGTCTTTTGAACCGGGTGATAAAAGTGGATACAGGTTGATGCATCCAGCTAATTTCTGGACTAAAGTCTGTAAGATCAGGAGAGATTTCAAGAAAGTCTCAGATATAGCATGTCAAGAACCACCCCATCTTTCCAGACTGGGGACTCTTTTAACCCAACCCTCAGAATCAACAAATAGGATTTGAGGAGTTGAGCAGGAACAACCCCAGTCCACCGGACTGGGGACTTTTTCAAATCCTCAATCCCTCCCTCAGAGAAAGTCAGTCTTCTCTCGATAGGGGAATAAGTTTCAAGAGGAATGAAGAGACAAACTATAAGGAGATTCCATCCAAAGGGTTTCAAGACCTTAGTTAAATCGCTCAACATATTGAAGATTCTATTATGAAGACTAAGGATAAAGCTCGTGTAATTCCATCAGCTCCAGGAAGGAGAATGGGTAAAGCAGATACTGCTACAGTTATGCTTAAATACGCACCTTTACCTGCTTCTTCTTCAAAACCTTCATCTTCTCAAAGGGCCCCACCTCCTGAGTGCCAACAACAGAGGTAGTTTCATCAATATTATCAAAGATATCAAAGACGAAAACAATTTTAGGATTTGAAGAGCAAAGTTTACTCTTTCCGAAATGAACAATTTCCTGGTTATTTCATTACGGCACTGGAAAATAATTTGGTTCAATTTCCATGGCCCAAGAATCCAAACAAGGAAGGAGATGAAGAACGTCCCAATTATTTCCCATTTCATCAAATTTTGGGGCATCCCATTCAAGAGTGATTTGTCTTCAAGGACCTCCAACAATAAATGGTCAACTTGGGATAAGTTAAACTGAAAGGTTCTTTAGCTCAGGTAGCTTGTGTTACTGCTAAAAATCCAGAGGAATAAGGCGAGTGGCAAGAAGTCAAGAACAAAAATGCACAAAAATATGATGATTGGATGGTCAGAAAAATGATCAACCGAACTCATGCCATTTTGCGAACACAATTGAAGAATCCAATTGTGTCTTCTGCCATGAATGCCACAACAAAACCCTCTTCATCAGAGGGAAAATCTTCAAAAGGGCGGCATAATTCCAAGAAAGAGGAACAATCAAAAGAAGATGAAATCGTGTCAAAGCCCAAGGTGTCTTTGACTCTGGCAGATTTTATTCCATCTACTTCGAAGCAACGGGCACCACCCCACCAAATGGAACAACCTAAACAGGCTAATTAGGCAGAGTCTTCATCAGATGAAGAGTTCATTTTCAGTTATGTTAATATGATTCAATTAACAGATCCATATGCCAGTTGCAATTTCTATTTTGATGAGCCTGATTTCCTTGTAGAAAATAGAGGAATTAGAGGAATTTCCAGATGCTCAGGATACAAGGGAAGACGTGGATCTTTCATAGGCCACTATTCAAATTCTACCCCTACTAGAACTGTGTATGCGGCAGAAACTCATGGTAGATACCTTCAACGTGATCAACGAGAACAAGCAAGTTCTTCCACATAAGGCAGACTCAGTCCTAGCACAATTATTCTAGAATATTAGTTGAAGGTTCCATCTTCTTCCTCTCAGCAAGTAAATAGACCTAATCAGTCTAATCTTCCAAATCCATGAGTTTTACCAACTCCTATCCTGGTACAAGATGCATCTACTTCCAAAGCATCAACTTCTAAGGCACCTGCGAAACTACATGTTCCTGTTGGGAAACGCAGACCTTTGGATCAAAAGTATGATGTATTGGAACACTTGGCCCAAATACCGGCCAATTTATCAATTTTGGATGCTTTGAATTTATCAAAGGATCTTTGGGAGGCACTCATCGAGGCTTTGTCGAGTCCTCGGGAGTTTGAAACTGAAATCGCTACAGCTGAAGTCTACCATGTAGAGAATAATCCTGCAGAATGCCATGCAGTGATATCTTTCACAGATGAAGATTAAGATGATGTCGTGCATGGACATATTAGTCCTTTGTACTTATCTGGAAAGGTCAATGGTGTAGACGTCTGAAGAGTTTTCATTGATAATGGTTCAGGAGTCAACCTCACCCCCATTCGTAATCTTTGTTGATTGGGCCTCACAGAATCTGATTTATCTCCTTCTACTTTGATGTTTACAAGGATATGATAAGAATGAACAAGAACCACTAGGCGAGATTACACTCAGAAATCGGTATGGAGATCTTGTATCCAATTCAGATTTCATGGTTGTTGGTCAAGACTCAGCCTTCAACATCTTGCTTGCAAGACCCTGGCTACATAAACATGTAGTTATCCCTTCATCATACCATCAATGTCTCAAATATTGTTTTGATGGTCAGATTGGAACATTTTATGGTGATAAATCCCCGTTCAAGACATGTGAATCTCAGTACATTGAGGCGGAATTCTATCACATGAAGGTAAATGAGAAATCCACAACAATGGACATTACCAAAGTTAATGCTCCATATGGTTTGGAAAAGATTCCAGTGAACCCATTTACACATGTGAGTACAGATTATGTGTTTTCTATCAGTCAAATTGATAGGATAGACCCAAATAAAAATACTCTTATGGAAACTCCCATAATGTCAATTATAGCAATCAAGCCAGACAACATGGGAGAAATTAGTGATTCACCAAAGTAATGATGAAAGCTCAAATGGGGATGTCTTCATTTCATCTGCTGAAATTCAGAAAGTCTATACTTCGCCAATTAGATCAGAAGAATTTATAGAAATTTCATAGGTGAATGATGATGTCAATTCCCAATCCATCATCTCCTCTATATTACCCAAGTAAGACCCTTCATCATCAATTGGGTCGGAAATGGAAGCTTCTTCTTATGTTCAAATTTTAACATCTCTTTTGATCATGGAAATTCTGCTTCTTCATATACTTTGCAAGTAGAAACAGAAGAAATAACACATGTTGAAGAATAAGGGGAAGATATCAGTGATTCTCCACTAGCATTTGAAAAGGGTATCTCTACCACCGTGGATGATCTCAGAGAAATAAATCTGGGTACAAAATAATATCCACGCCCCACTTTAATTAGTGTGGTTATGACTCTTGAAGAGCAAGAGATGTATATTTCCTTTCTAAAGAAAAATTTAGATATATTTGATTGGAACTATACAGAGATTTCAGGGCTTGATCCTGATGTTACCACTCATCGTTTGGGTTTTCTAGAAGAACATCGAGGATTCAAACAAGCTGCTAGAAGAACACACCCAACCTATGCTTCCAAAATTAAAGCTGAAGTGGATAAGGTCATCAATTATAACTTCGTCAGAGAAGTTCAATATCCCAAATGGTTGGCTAATATTGTCCCAGTGAAGAAGAAGAATGGGAAAATTAGAGTTTGCATTGATTTCAGAGATCTTAATCGGCATTGTCCTAAGGATGATTCTCCAGTACCAATTACAGAACTCTTAATTGATGCAACAGCTGGCTATGAAGCACTTTCCTTCATGGATGGATATTCTGGATATAATCCAATCCAAATGGCTCTAGAATATGAAGAATCTATAGCCTTCAGATCCCCTCAGGGTGTGTTTTACTATCAGGTTATTCCCTTTGGTCTGAAGAATGGTGGCGCAACATATCAGCGTGACATACATCGTATCTTCAAACCTCTTTTACGGAAATTTATTGAATGTTATGTGGACTATTTGGTGGTTAAATCCAAGAAACTTACTAATCACTTGGCTAATTTAGAAGTCATATTCCACAAACTTTGGAAACATAACTTGAAGATGAACCCCTTAAAATGTGCTTTTGGGGTAACCTCAGGAAAATTTATCGGCTTCGTCGTACACCATTGTGGTATCGAGGTTGATCCTGAAAAGAAAAAGTCAATCCTTGTTATGTCACCTTCTCAAAATTTAAATGAATTAAGAGGACTTCAAGGAAACTTGGCCTATATTCGGCGTTTCATCGCCAATTTGGCAAGAAAACGTTTACCATTCACCAAATTGATGAAGAAGGGAGTCGCTTACTAGTGGACTGAAGAATGTCAAGAATCATTCGATATTCTCAAGAAGTATATCTTGAGTCAACCGGTGTAAATGCCACCTATTGAAGGAAGACCACTTATCCTTTATGTGACAGATCTAGAGTGATCATTGGGTGCCTTTCTTGCTCAGAAGAATGATGTTGGGAATGAAAATAGCCTCTACTATATCAGTCGGACTATGCTTGAAGAAGAAACCCGATACTCAAATATTGAGAAGTGCTGCCTAGCATTAATCTTTACAGTTCATAATTTCAGACACTAAGTGAAACATCACGAGGTACAATTTCTATCTCGCAATAACCCGCTCAAATTCATCCTTAGTCATCCAATGCATACAGGACGTCTGGCAAGGTGGGAAGTTATTTTGCATCAATTTGATATTCAATATGTGTCTCAAAAGGAAAAAAGGACCAAGGTCTGGCTAATTTCCTTGCTGAACACCCTTCAGTAGAAGACACATCTTTAGATTTTGAACTCCCTAATGAGGAAGTCTTCTGTATTCAAGAAAGTCTCAAACAATGGAAATGTACTTTGATGGTGCTTCCAGAAGTCCAACAGGGAGGAAAATGGAAAATCCTAAATTCAAAAAATTTGGGTTAGGAATTGTACTCATTTCCCTAGAAAATGCAGTGCTACCTTATTCTTTCTCATTGTTGGGAGTTTTTACAAATAATGAAGTGGAATACCAAGCTCTTATTGCAGGATTGGAGTTGGCTCTTCAAGTACAAGTGAATCACTTAAAGGTAAAAGGTGATTCAAACCTGGTAATCAAACAAGTCAATGTGGATTATGCCATTAGAAAAGAATAGCTAATCCCTTTGTATGATTATGTCAGAGAGTTAATGGAAGAATTTCCTATGGAACCGACATTTTCTTATGTCCTGAGATCACAAAATGCCCAAGCTGATTCACTAACTAATATAGCCACAGCTCTGGCAGATCCAAATCTGGATGAGACAACCATCAGTATTGCCCACCGTCATAAAATTTCACCTTATGTTCAAATCAGAACAGAGGAAATCAATGAAATTAGTCCCATATCTAAACCATATGGTCATACTACAGGATGGATGACACCTATCAGGGAATACCTTCAAAATGGAACACTTCCGCCTGATTGAGCCGGGAAAGAACAAGTCTAGAGATGTGTAGTCAATTTCACTCTTTATGATAGCCCAAATCACTTAGAGAAAGTTCTCTACAACAGGGTTTTTGATGGAGTTCTCTTCAGATGCATTGAATGTGAAGAGACAATGGATGTCATGAAAGAAGTGCATGCAGGAGTTTGTGGTTCCCACTAGTCTGGACATAGACTATCTGATCAAATTCGAAGGCTTGGATACTTTTGGCCTTCAATGATACAAGATTGTGTTGATTTCACAAAGAAGTGTTGTTCTTTCCATGTACATTCTAACTTCATTCATCAACCCCTAGAGTTGATTCATACATCTAAATACTCATGGCCATTTTCCACATGGGGAATGGATATAGCATGACCTTATCCTTCAGCTACATCCAAGCAGTTGAATTATATTCTTAATGCTACTGACTTCTTTTCCAAATGGGCAGAGGCAATACCTCTCAAAGAAGTTAGTTCTAAATGCATTGTTAGCTTCATCAAGTCTAATATCATTCCCAAATTTGGTTTCCCTCATACCATATTGACGGACAATGGCACCAACTTCTATTTAACAAAGGTGAGGAAGTTTTATCAAGAATTCAAAATTAAATCCAATCATTCCTCTTAGTATCATGCAGCGGCCAATGGCCAGACAGAAGCTTTCAACAAGACTCTTTCAAACATACCACACAATATGGTGGATAAAGATAAGAAATCATGGACTGATAAACTCTTTCATGCTTTATGGGCTTATCGGACCACTACCCGCACTACAACGCGGTCAACTCCATATTTATTGGTATATGGAACGGAAGAAGTCTTGCCCATTGAGGTTCAATTACCCTCGCTCAGAGTAGCCATTTCTGATCAATAATCTACAGATAAACAATATCAAAAGTGATTTGATGAATTAGAACAGTTAGATGATAAAATATTGTGCACCATGCACCACTTGGAAGTCTATCAGAATCGAATATCACGAGCTTTCCACAAAAAAGTTCATCTTAGTTCATTCATTCAGGGAGAATTGGTATTATTTCTTAGAACTCCAATGATACCAGGAAAGAAACCTCCCAAGCTGGAGCCAAAATGGGAAGGACCTTATTCAATACATATGGTCTACTCCAATGGAGCTTATTCTTTAATCTCAATGGATGGAGAACTCATCACTACTCCAACCAATGCCATATTTCTGAAGAAGTATTTTGTATAAACAAAAAATACACCAATGGTCCATGCATACGACCTTAAACTATTGGAATTTCATATTGTCCAGCAAGACATTAAAATGCATCATCCTCAACGGTCCATGCATACGACCTTAAACTATTGGAATCCCTCAGTCCATGCATATGACCTTAAAATATTGTCACTTACGTCCAACATGATGTTCAACTGTAACATCCAAACTACAAGACGCTAAACTATACAGAAGTCCCTTATGTCCAGCAAGATGTTAAACTTCATAACCAATGGTCCATGCATACGACCTTAAACTAATGGCATTTCATATTGTCCAGAAAGACGTTAAATTTCATCATCATTAACGGTCCATGCATATGACCTTAAACTATTGGCACTTACGTTCAACATGATGTTAAACTGTGGAAAAATCCATAATACGTCCAACGTGACATCAAACTGTGTCTCTATATTTGTCCTTACTGCATGACATTAAACTGCACAGTCCCCCTTTCGTCCAACATAACGTTAAACTGTATTGTCCCCATCATCTTAGCTACAAGATGCTAAACTGTACAGCACCCTTATTTTCGAACATGACATTAAATTGTGTCTCTATATATGTCCTACATGACATTAAACTGTATTTTTTCCCTGCTTCATGACGTTAAAATGTGCAGAACCAATAGTCCTCAATGCAAGACTTTAAACTACATAATCCCTTCATATTTCCTAAAAGACATTAAATTGTACATTGTTAGGGTTGTTTCTACCTCTTGTTTCTCACACCAAGTATCACTCATGTGAGCTTAGAGAAAACATCAACCATAACACCCTCTCTAGGCTGCTAACCATGTGTATGTCCCAACACCATTTGTTTTAGTTCATTGTCCCCAAGAACAACTTGATCACTAATTTATTCTTTAATTGAACTACACAGACTTCGATCCTTGTCTTCTAGGCTGTGTACGTAGTCAGCCTCCAAAGGTTCAAGCCCAAAACCAATATCTTCACATTGGTTCACCTTTGTCCTTGCTACATGACGTTAAACTATACAACACCTTTTGTCCTGTATGACAGTAAACTACAACATTCTTTTATACCCTCATCTGAGAGGAAATCATTATTTACATTGATATCCAATCATGTTATATTTCAAAGACTATGTGCATACAAGGTAATGCATGTACCTTTTATCTTGGGTCAAACCATCATTACACTAAAGTCCCCTTTTTCACCCTTCACATATATGAACCAAATTTGTACATAGGTTATTTCTAGAACTATGTGTGGATTGATTCCCATCCTTATTGGATACGTAGGAATGTTCGAGCATCCCTCGAATCCAGCACCAAGTCTTTGTGCCTAACCCCAAATTCCACTTTCAGTCCCCTGGCTGAAAAGTCCCTGTGAAAACACACACTGTGTATTTCTTATAATGGTCCGAGATCTATGACCCTAAACTAAGATCTCTCATACTTTCATCCCACATGACGTTAAACTATATTTCGAGAACTACGTATGGCTTGATTATCATCCTTATAGGATATGTAGTGAAGTCTAGTATCTCAATTCAGGACCCAGCCACAACATGATTATGGTTAGCATTGGTCTGTGTATATCTACATGCATTGAACAAATGCCAATTTTTTATGTGTAATACTTTTAACCTTAAAATACTTCCAGATCTTCATAACCCTTTTCTTGACTTTTGGTCACAAAATATCCAATTTCTGAGAGTTCTTTTTCCTGACTATGCAGCACGTGCCCTTAGGTGGCCTTACATAAACAGTCTACATAACATACTTGTCATCCAAAGGATACTATTATTTGACTATGCAGCCAATGCCCTTAGGTAGCCCTGCATAATTCAACCCCCAAACAAGTTTGTCAAAAAAAATGGTAACTTCATTCTTGGGAATAAAATCTCTTTTGTCCTTGTTGGTCTTATCAACAATATGTAAGGATCCGCAAAAAATATTCATCCTTAACATATTTGTCCCATGTTATTTTTCATGATCTGAAAGTATTCAAGTCTATGGTTTATATACCTCTTCACTACGTTTGGGTCAGACCTTCATAGGAGTGACATTAATCCAATTCTTGGATAATCTTTCTTGGAAATATCTTCTTTATATTCAAGTACCTCTCTCCATACAGAAAGGTCTATGCTTTGGAAAATTTGAATCTCCATAAACTTACACTGGCTTTTTAGCAGTAGAAAGGTAAATTTATGATAATTATGTTGACTGACTATGCAGTACGTTCCCTTAGGAAGCCTTGCATAAACAGTCAACATAACAGACTTTTCAGCCAAAAGATATTATTATTTGACTATGAAGCCAATTCCCTTAGGCGGCCCTGCATAATTCAACCCCCTAGCATGTTCGTTAAATATTAGTAACTTCATTCTTGGGAACTACTTCTTCTAATGCCTTTTTTCCCTTTTTCATGTCATCCCTCAGATTCAAAATTTGTTAAGTCGTAGTTTATAGATTTTCCTTCATACATGAGTGTGGTAATATGTTTTCAGATAAATTGTCAAGGAATTCAGTCAATTTTAATCCATTCGTTCAAATCTATTTCGACCTCAAACATTAGCATTTTTTTATGTCTGATGTGAATGACTTTAAACTGCCCATAAAAGACAAGGGAACTCTGATCAAAATTCATGTTCCTGTTCACTAAACATACATTTTTCATGATTTAGGTAATATTGAGCAATAAAAAGATTAAAAGTTTGTAGGGTTATTTATAATAATCCTAGAAAAATTAAAACTATGCTTACTAGGCCCATTGGATTAGGTAAAAATTTAAAGCAAATGGCGAAAAATAGAGTAACTTGTGCAGTGAAGGGAACTTACGTGGTGAGAGATCGAAATTCTAAAATTCGGTGCTTTTCATGAGAAATGTCTGCATATATATAGGCTAGGAATCAACCCTACACACCTAAAGCCAGCACGCGCAACCAGCTGCACTGAGGCCTGTGTGACTTGCACTTTCATGACGCCCTATGTGCGCCCAACACTTGCGTGCCGAAGTTTCCTTGGTTTTCTTCCTTACTCAGAGTTACACACACATTTATTTCAGATCCAATTCTGATGGGGGACTTTTGTTGAAACTCATTTCCATCACAGAGTCTAAACGAATGAAAAGGTAAACCACCTTGAACCTAAAGTGATTCATCCTTTGAAGAAACATCAAAAATTGACAAGGGCATGAACAAAGGTTCAAATACACATGGGTCGCGCAACTTCCACCAAGGTTGTGCAAGTATACTTGTGTTCCACCCATTGGTTGCGCAGGTGACTTGTGCACCCTCTTTGAATTTCACCGAGGGTCTTTTCCTGCCTATAAATACCCCCTGTGGGCCCCCCATTTCGAGAGGAAAAATTCCAGAAACTCAGATTTGAGCTCCCGGCGCCCTAGTCTCTTCTCAAATCTTCTGAACACTTCTAAGGTAGTTTCTTACCAATAATGGAAGATCTAAAGAGGGTGGGGAAGGCCTAAGTGTTGAAACTCATCAACACTTCAGCGCCTGAGTGGCCAGCCCTTAAGGGAAATGGCCACACTTGCGCGCCGCATTACCCCTTCAACAGAACTTGTGCGCCTCTCTTCTGGAAGCCTTTAGGGATATTACTAAGGGATTGTGACAAGTCTCGCCCAAGTATTACCTTAATGATTGACTGTCGCGTAAGTACTCTTGTGTCGGGAAATTATACTTGCACAACCAGGACTTGCATGCCCACGCAGGACTTGCGCGCCACCATCTTTTTGGGTGCCCCTCCTACCTATTTCACCTCTCCTATGTCTATCCACCTATCCTCTAGCCTTAAGAACTCTCTCAAAATCCATTTATGGCATGTTTCCTTTGTTTCCTTCCTTATTTGAAAGGAATTATGTAGAACATATCTTAAAACCTAGTGATTTACTCATCTTTATGTGACTAAGGTTAGAGATTTCATTCATTCAACCTCATCCTTTAAGATGAGAGAATCCTTAACTTGGGCCTCCTTTTCAGGAATAATCCCCAGTATAAATACTCATTAATTTGGGAATCCTCTTTAGTAGTAAGCCCCAAGTCCCCTAAATTGGATTTCCTTTTTATGAGTAAGCCCCAGTAATAATTTTCCAAATCTGGGTTTCCTTTTCAAGAGTACGCCCTAGTCTCAAAGTTCCCAAAATCTGGGAATCCTCCTCCGGAGTAAGCCCCAACCATGGTTCTCTTAACCTGGGATTCCTTTTTAGGAGTAAGCCTCAGTCTCAAATATGGGCGTCCTTCTTAAGAGTAATCCCCAGTCATAATTCCCGTAACCTGGGCTTCTTTTTCAGGAGTAATCCCCAGTTCTCAAAACCATTTTAACCTAAGCTTCCTCCTCAGGAATAATCCCCTGTCATAATTTCTCTTAACCAGTCTTAATTTACTTTTGATTTGGGCTTCCTTATTAGGGGTAAAAACCCAATCACAAGTCCCCTATTAATTTGGGCATCCTCCTCAGGAATAATCCCCAAGTTAGAGTATCCAAATCTCCATAAAGCTCATATACCTTTATAGACCTTGTTCCCAGGTTTCACCCCTGAAGTAAATCCTAATCTTTATCTATTTGGGCAGTCATACATATATAAGCCCCACTCATTTCTTATAATTGCATCTTTCATGGCACAATTGTCTAGTTTCCCCAATACCACTTGTTTCTCACACCGACTATGACTTACGTGAGATTAGAGTGTAAAAGTAATTATGACATCTTTCTTTGAGCCATCAATCATGCACAAAACTCATACTTCATTACTCGAACTACATGGGTTCTGATTCCTTTTCAAAAAAATGATACGTAGTTAGCCCATCTACGGGTACGATACCAACTATGAAATAATTCATATCCTTCTGAATGACAATAAACTTCAAGTGCCCCACTGAGTGGCTTTAAAACCAGTATGGTTATCATAATAACCAAGACATTTATATATAATGTGTCGAAGGATAACATTGACCAATAGTCTCTCACAAATACAGATGATTCTCTATCAATAAAGAACCTCAAATACATATAAAAGATTCTCTAATTCCCATACATAATAATCATTGATTATCAGATCTAAATAAAATATCATTTTCATACTTGGTAATGTAATAAGGATTCATGAACATAACTTAGATCTATAAAGAGAGTCCCGGAGTAGAAAATAATTCCCCTCAAAAAGGTGTGATGAGTCTGACCTCCCATCCTCTCGACCAATGCAAATTCTTAAGTCTCATCAGTTCACAACTAATGAGCACATACCTTTGGAAATTAGGTCCAAATGGATATGGAATCATTGGATGTTTCCGGTTATATGAACAAAACCATTAGAAACCACATGGAATGTTTGAATCTTAAATCAATGAAATCATACCCAATTCTTGAGGAAACACTACTAAATTACTTTTCATAGAAGTGAATGATTCATTATAGGTTTTATCAAAATCAAAAAAAAACTTTTTTTGAGTTGAGTGTGTGGTAAGAATAACTTTTAGAATTCCTTAATAAAGTTCCAATATAATCCCATGTGTCTAAGAAATATTAGGATCCCCTTTACCATGGTCGACTTTAGGGGCTCTCTTATCATCCTCATATTTTTATGATTTACTTCAATTACCTATTTAAATATTCAATACTCCAGTAAAATTCCCTAATTCTCCATGATGTTTCATTTCTCCTAATTTATCACTAGGAAGTTCAATTTTCATATCTTGAGAACCAAATATATTTTTTTAAAACACCTAAAATAATTTCCCATTGGTTGAAAAATTATCCATGAAGATCTCCAAAATGTCTTCTACCATCTCTTGAAACATATGTGTCATGAACATTTTAAATGTGAATAGTGAATTTATACTGTGGTGATAGGTGAAAGTACTATATGGACATGTTAAATTTGACTTATATTTGTTATTAAATTCTAATTTTATTTGATTTTAATATATTATCCATCTAGGAAGAAATAAAACCCATGTCTAGATAACCTTTCAATATTTTTACCCATGTATAGTCATGGAAAATGATCTATTCTTGTGGATGAATTTGGATTTTTCAATACACACAAACTATATATCCAATAAATTCTCTTATTGGGATGAGAACCTTATTTTTATTCTTTATCATGGTTTGGCCTCCATTCTTGGGAACAAGTTGTAATGGGATGACCCATTCACTATCTAAAATAGAGAATATAGTCCTTGCATCTAAGTGTTTGAGAACATTATTTTTAATAACATCCTTCAATGGTGGTGTGAGTCTTAATTTATTCTTAATGAATTAGTTTACAACCTTCTTCCAATTGCATATTTTATATGAAAATTGTTTAAATAATTCCATTGATGTTGGGAATACCCCAAGTGATTGTTTCTCTTCTTTTATTCAAAACCTTCATTAGTTTCTCTATTCATTCCTTTTTTATGTAGGAGTTTATGATCACCATTAAAGTTTCTATATATACCAAAAAAGAGTACCTAAATATATTAACCAGTTGATTCAACTCAAGAATCGGTAGCTTAATAATTAAATGACTAAGCTATGGATAGGAATCCCTTGGAAAATGCTATGTACACTACAAACATTCAAATTTGGATCTTTTTTAGCATTTATTTTATCCTCTTTATCTTACACTATTACATCAATTTCATTCACTATTCTCCCCTCTTCTTCTTCACATATTCTCATACTAGAGTGCAATTCTTCAATTGAAAAAATAGCATGAAAATATTTTAATTTTTCTATATGATTCAATGATTTCATTAGATGAAAGATATATTTCTCTTGTTGAACTCTGAAAATGATCCATCCTCGATTAAAATTGATTAATATCTTCCCAATTTCTAGTAATGGTGTCCCCAGAATTATAGGAACGTCCTCATCCTCTTCCAAAATAAGGATTAAAAATTCAATAAGGAAAATAAATTTACCTATATTAATGAGAAGATTCTTCATAATTCTTCATGGTTATTTAACTAATTTGTCTATGAGATTAAGTGATGCCTTTGTCGATTTAATCTTGTATAATCCCTATTTTTGAAATACACTTAGTGGCATGTTATTTACACTAGCACGCGAATCAAAAAGTGCCTTTCGATTTCAAAGGATGTAAAGGCTCCTAAAATTTATCATATTTGGTGGTATCTTTCATTTAATTATTTTAAAAATCTCTTTACTAAGAGAAATAGATCGTATATATTTGAAATTTTTCTTATCAAAAATATATCCTTCAAAATTTTATCTGAGGTTGGTATTTGAGAAATTGATTCAGTAAAAGGGTTGTTAATGTATATCTATTTTTAAATGTTTAATAATTTTTTATACAAGGTTTCAAATATCCCTTTCCTCATAAAATTAAATAATGGTATAGGGTTTAGGTATGGTTTTTAATTCTTGTAATCTTCCTTCCTTACATCCTCTTGAAACTATTATTCAACTCTTATTATCTTATCATCTCTTCTCCGAACCTTGGTATTTCATATTGGGTGTCAAATTCCATATCAAAAATATCCTTTCCTTATTTATTCTTCTCATCCACCTTCTCATATTCAAATTAATTCATTACCCCTATCTCTCATCAAATTTTTAACATTACATCCTTTTTTAAATCCCTTGTATTAATCTTCACGTTACATGGTAGTGTCCTAGGAAACCGCTCTGAGATAATTTAATCTATCTTCCCCACTTGATTATCAAGGTTTCTAAGAGAATACTATTAATTATTTAAGGAATATTCATGGTTATTTATCCATTTATCTAATTTATAAATGAATTATTATCCTTTATATATAGTTTTTTTGGTTCATACAGTTGTTGTGGTCTTGGTTGGAATTGTTGCGAAGGTAGAATATATTGAGAAAAGAGGGTGGGAATGGTTGCAAATGCCTTCTATATTATAGATAAGGTGGGTATGCAGGAGTTTATTGGTTCTAGTAAAATTTATAACCTCCTCAATATTGATTCCAACCTAGATTTGGTTGATTTGTTTAATAAACTAGCCTCACTGGATTGAAATTAAATTGTTACTGTTAAGGGTAATGATTATAGCTTATATTGTTATTATAAAGTGTTTGATTATCTACTTAGAAAACCTATTATTCCTATTATGCATGAGGACATCAAAACATCTCAAAAAAATTGTATATTGAGTGTCGGTACTAATGGAGATATGTTTTGTGACTGGGTAGGTGTCATTGGAAATTGGAAGTTATTCAACTTCTTCATCAACTCTTCCACCTATGTGGAAAATTGAGTCGTCTCAACAACTTGATACAACAAAATTATTAGTGTAACTCCCTTAATAATATACATAATATTTTTTTGGTAGATTTAATTAATAATTCCTCATTCTACCATAGGATTTGTCATCATCAATCCATTGTTGGTTGAAACATCAATCCTGACTAAAACTATAAATTATAAACCATAGTAAAACATCTATGTTTATATCCAATCATCAAGTATATAATGTGGGAATTTCCCTATATTATCCTTAGATCTTTCTCATTATTAAAATATATATTCCTTATAAAGTTGGTCAAAGTTATATATATCACTTTGTAGCTTATATGTTGTCATCGGTAGAAATTTATTATCCAAAAAAACATCACCAGATCAACCCAAGTTGTAAGGGACCCTTCTAATTGACTCTTTATCTATTATTTGGACAATTATAAGAGTTTTAATGGTAATAATCTTAATAAAATGTAATATAAAAATATTCCATTGTGACTAAATGTGTTGTAGATCTCTAAGAAATTGGATAGATGTTTGGGTGGATCTTCACTTCACATTCCATTAAATTCCCTCATGTTATAAATCATTTAGATGACGTGTGAATTGATATATAAAATTTTATTCACAATGGTAGGATGAAAAATCCTTATAATAACCCCATAAATGGATGGTAAATTATAATCCATGTTTTTCTATCCTAAGGCACTTGTTCGGCTCTGTTTTGTGGATCTCCATGAGGGAATTAGCCATTAAATCTATCAAGTATAGTGGGATTATGATGTTATTTTATATTGAAACATCAATATGAGAAGAGGAAACACTCTATCCTTAGGTTTTAATAAATTGTATCTCAAGAATTGACACACCACAGATAAGTTTTTTATATTTTCTTCATGGACCAATCATCCATCATAGATAGAAAAAAACACACATCGTGTATATAAAAATAAAAAAATAAACAATAGAAATGATAAATGATTGTAATGATTTAATCAATAAAGTTTTTAACTATTTAATTAATTTTGACTCTCTATAAATATAACTAAAAACATTTTATGAATCACTGGAATCATTACCTCTAACTGGCCTACAAAGTTTAGAATTATGAATTTTGATCAGTCTTTCACCAAACTACTAATATCTAGAATAATGAAAGTATGAAGTTGGTCCCATGAGGAAACATTTATATTTCATAATAGTTATTTATTTTTATTGTTAATATAATTTTTTAACACAATATTGCATTAAAAAATTATAAAATATTGTTTACTAAGAAAAAAAGAATATACAAAAAACATGTGAACATGATCGATTTAAAAGGATTACCTTATAGGAATTTACCTCTCACAGTCATGAATTGATCAATTAAATTAGTTTAAAATTAATTCAAAAATTATTTTATCCTTATGGTAAATATTTTAATATTACTAAGGTCAATACAAATATATTTATTGGATAAGTATACTACCCTAAGAGAATTTTATTTGACCTTTAGAAAAGGGGAAAAATCAATGCTACTTAAAATAGTTCAATTAACTAAATTTTCTTTAGCTTACTTTCAACACATATATCTTAGTCAAAGAGATGAAAAGGAATATAATAAAATAAATTTTATAAATAAATTCATAATCAAAAATAATTTTCCATGAATGAAATTAGTAAATAGTTTATGAAAAATTCATTATACTTTCAATCCCTTAACCCTTAAATGATTTATCCCCACATTGTGTCGATGAATACTATTACATGTGATTGAATCATCCTAATAAAAAATACTGGGGATAAAATAATAAATAAAAACAAATTACAACTAAGAGAGAAAAAACATACTTGAATTAATGGTTGAAACATTTGAAAATAAAAAACTAGTATTTAAATTGGTATAACAGAACTAAAAAGAGATGAAGAAAATCATAATAACATAAAATTAATATAGATTAAAGAAACCCTATTAAAGAAACTCTAAAAAATTCAAAACTTATACACACATTACCTATCATGGTGAAAAGGAAGTCATCATGGAGTGAACCAACACAGGTCCCAAAAAATTTTCCTACTTAATATCCTTGGTTGGATAAATTAGGTTGCACAAGACACTATTATGATGGGATAGGTTTCTCAAAATATTTTAAAAAATTAATTCTACAAATATCATGGTGTGACATCCTATAAAATGTTCATGGATATCATCCCAACTCTTCAATACATCATAGTGTGGAAGTATAACTAGTTGAACTATGAATCTTAATATCATTCTTGTCTCACTTAGCTTTATCATTCCATGACGTGACTACCATTATCCAAGGCATGGTCTAATGTGAGTTACATCCAAGTATTGTTTTCATAATATCTAATTAAAAAACAGTTACAACATTCATGTAACAATGATTTCTTACATTATACTTCACGATTTCAGTGTATCAGTTATAAATGTTTTTTTACGTGAATTGTGTCATGATAACCTTGGGAATGACATGATTTATTATTAGGTAACATATTAATCCCTTACAACTCCTTCACACCATGAATATACTAGTCATGGTTTGATTAATTCTTATATACCATCTTCAAGTTACTCTCGCATATTACTTTTTCACAACTTACTCTTACACTAACCCCTTCATTCTATGAATATCATTATTATGACATGAAAGATTTATATTTCATCTCAAATTATCTATAAACTCTCCAATTTCTCTTCCCAGAACCCAAAATTCAATAAATCATTAAAATTATGTAATATTATAAATTATTAAATATATAAATAATTTAAAATCATGTTTAAATTACATTGGTATTTAAAAATTATCATTCACCGTAATCATCATAATCTTGTAATATTTATATTTAAACATTTATTTATGATCAATCTGAATGTGTCTAATTACTTTAACTATAATTACCAAAATTCCATAAACTATTTTAGGATATAAATTGGCATTCACTTTGAATTATCCTTGTATAATATTTCATTTTTTATACTTTTAACTTCAATACGTTCAAACATACATACATTATCGCCTTAGAAACAACATTTTATCCATAATATCATGCTAAGATACACAAACTCATTTGTGTTATGAAATAACACTTTTTTATTTTAATGGTAATATTTAATAAATAAACTATATATATTCATATATTATATGGTATTATAATTGTTTGGAAAAATATTTTGAGAAAAAGATTATATTATTTAAAATTTTCCACAAAAGAGTTGTGGGAACTTGTTTCGTTGGTATTTTAACAAATATTTTGAATGACCTCCTTTATCTATGATAGAACTCATTTTATCCTAAAATATTCTTAAAAATTTTATAAAATTGGATAAATCATATAAATATGTATCAAAACATCACCTTGTTTATTTCTAATAACTAATGTTTACAACAACTCCACTTATCCCATAATAGGAAATGAATATGGAAATATATAATATTTGTTCCAATACACTATATCTTAACATCTGATTCATCCAACTCCTCGATGAAAAAACCCTTGATATATCACTCAAATTATTTATTTAAGTTCAACATAATGTCTCTTCATTAATTTTTAACTCTTGTACACATTTATATAAATTTATTAATTTATAGTTCGTATTATATACACTTCAAAATACACGAATTAATTTTTATAACATTAATACCTTACATGGAATATCCATTTAATTTATGTCACCCATTTAATTATTTCATGAAATTTATCCTCTGGTGACTATGTTTTATATAGTGGAAGCACCCCCCCACCACCACCACTATTGGAACCTCTCTTAGGTTTCAATAACATTAACTTGCTACTAAAAAATTGATTGCTAGACTTTTAATAGACCTTTTCTTTTCCAATTTCAAAAATGTTTACTTATTGTACTATAAATACAACACTTAAGGATATGCCTCCAAAATTATTCTCAATAATCCTAAAAAAATTAAGGATATAGAGTAAAATTTTGTTAAAATCATTCATATTTTTGTTCACAATGAACTATCAAAATATTTTCGATGGTTATTGTAGAATGAATTCCATAGTCATATCACGACTTAATCAAAACACTAGTATATCCAAGTCATGAATATACCTAATAATATTGATTAAAATAGTAGAAAATTAATATACTTAGAAGTTTTTTCATATAAAAATTAATATCAAACCTCATACCTCTTATGCCAAGCCTATTCATAATGGAGCCATTTCAAGTTATCTATCATCTTGAATGCATATATATTATCATGTTTATTTTGAACCATAGGCTCTATGAGCATAAATATGAGAGTAGATACAACATTATAATCATCAAAATTATTTAAATAAGTATCTAGATATGGGTATTTAAAATATTACCTTTTTTTACTCAGGGAGGGGTTTCTATAACACTTAGAAGTTTTATTTTTTTCTTAAGAAAGTTTCACAAGTTTTTATAACAGTATAAGAATGTTCTTCAAATAATTTTACCCTTTTTAAATGATTGATCTCAGAGTAATTTTTTATGATGTCAATGTCATTTTATCTACACTAGAATTTTTTATCAGATGATAATCATGTATTTCACTCATTTAATATAAATTTAGGTTGATAATCATATCAATCATATAATATTTGACTTCTGAATAGTTGAGTAGACAAACCTTGTCTTAATCCATCATATGGATTATCCCAAATTTGATACTCAATTATCACAATACTATTTGGGTTTCACAACTAAGTGTATCCTAGATATTATTCTAGATATAGGTAGTTAATCCTATTAGGTTCACCCGTAACTCACATTCCTGAAAAAAGATAATCCATGGGAACCCATATTTGGTATGACCTAATTTTTTGGATGATCAAGGTCTTGAAATTTTTTTAAATTGGAAGTAATATAAAACATAGTATATTTAAAGTTACTTTATTATCTCACCAAACTAGCTCATATATTCCAATTTTATTTATACATTATTCTAGTCATTTAGTTTTGAACCCCAATACCTTACACTAAATAAATATTCTCAAACCATATTGACTTTTAACTCTTTACAAAAATAATAATTTGTGTTACTAACCGAAATTTAAATTCATGTATATTTACATATATATAGATGCATTTAATGAATAGGTATATGAAATTATTTAATGTGATGTCTTAAAACATATGAAATTAGATATCCCGATAATAGTAAGCATTGTATAATGGGTAGCCAACCCTTAATTTTCTATTTAGATCCTAAGATCCCAGTCTAGTGAGTGTTTTGAACCAAATTCTAACTACCCAAGGTTTATTACTTAAGGGATACCTCAATTCCGTCACAATTTTATTACCTAATAAGTTTAAACTATAGTTAACCTTAAATTCTATCTCATAACACCTTAAATGCATGTGTGATAATTTAAATGTAATTTTAAACACATTTAAACTAAAACGTACAAAAATTCATAATATAAATAATTTATATCAATGAATAACACATGTAATTAAATAAATTTATGTACATTTCATAAATTTCAATATGAGATAAACATTTATGAACAATTCATAATAATGTAATTATAGGCACATTATATTAATTTCTAATATGACGCCCCCTCTATCATCATTCTATATGTAATTTATTCAAATATATGATATTTAATTGAAATACAAATATTTTATATTTTATATGAATAATTCATATATTATGTAAACCTTTTACATAATTAAAATAGTGTATATTTAATTTTACTTGAACTTTGATTTTATCAGTTATCAAAATTAATTTGGATATTAATCAGATAATTTCTAAAATAAAGTCTTTTATTTCGAAAAAATCAAATTAATATTTATGAATAATTCCTAATATAAAATAAACTATTTTATTTTTTCCTTTATTTGGTAAAATATAAAGACTTTATAAATTACCTTATCTATAATTAATATTATAGATATTTATTTATTAAATAATTTAAAATATTTAATAATTAATTGTAAAGATTTTATAATTAGTTAATTTATTCACATTTTATATATTAAATAAATATCACAAAAATATATTTTTTGATAATTTATAAACAATTTATAACATATCATATTAAATTTATAATTAAAAATTGGGGAGAACACTATAACATCCCGACCATACCACTGGGTCCGAGACGGAGTTCCACATGACCTCATGTGCACCTCCCCATACACAAGAGGTTCTTAACTATTAGAGATGAACTTAATCTATTAGTGGGGAGACTATACCATATATATCATGTCATGGGAATAATAAATAATAACAACAATATATAAATAATCAAAGTACATTTAGAAAGTGAACTAAACATGGCATGAAATTGAATGGCTTCCAAAGTGACAAGCCATACCAGATTAATCAGAATAGCTAGACAAATAAATAAATTGTGAGTTCCTATGGATTCTATCCTGGTCCACCACCATCTTTGAACTCCTCTACTCAACTGTCCCTCATAGGATTCATGCCTTTCACCAGACCCCTCGTGAAATCTACATGAGCATTGAAATGCCTGAGTATGGTGTAAGTACAAGACTTATTAAGACACCACCAATGTCCCTTAGAATCAGTTTATAAAATATACAAGTGCATTCCATGAATATGAATAGGGAATATATATATAAATAATATTTCACACAAGTATCAAACACATATTGGCTCCTTGAGGATCACCTCTACCTTCTTTAGCACCATGTCGGGAGAAACAAACCTACTTTGGCACCATGCTAGTAGAAACATCAAGAACCATCTTGACACACCCCATGGTGGAACAGCCCAAAAATATATACAACACATTCTTTTAAGCTTTGATAGAATATGTAAACATCATGACCCGTCCCCCGTGGCCAGTGTCGTGACTACCCCAAGCCCGCCTTCTATAGGCCAGGGGTTGGCGACTAGAACCAGAAAGGCCTATCATTAAAATGGGAAGGCATTACCTTTAAACCTGTACAAACACACATCCCAAGAACACAACAAGATGCAACCACGAAGTAAAACTGCAGTAGTTTAAGGGTAGGTATAGCTCGTCTCCACTTCCCTCCACATTGACCAATCACCTTCATGTACCTCTTGGTCCTAGATCCTATAGTCTTAGCTGAGACACTCGTCGTCTTCACAAGACACAACAATGTTCGGGTGAAGTCCATGCAGGGGTGAGTATAACAATACTCAATAGGGACTGTGAGACCCCTGAAGGTCTCTCAGAATTCCATAGGGGAATAACACAAGCATGATATCAATCAAAAAACACAAAGAAATAATCATAACTCAAACCAGGTGTAACTTAAGTACTATAGTTCAGATGATTTTTCGTAATCCTAGATCTTCTATATCTGTCAAGAGGAACTGTTGCTGACATACACAGGATCGATAAGTATTGACCTCCGCAGGACCCACATGGGATCAATAGTTACAGATTCACATAGAATCGTTGGGTAATGATTCACACTGAATCTCTAGGTGCTGATTCACACAGAATCACTGGGTGCTAATTAAAATAGAATCGTTGGGTGCTGATTCACATAGAATCACTCTTCATTCGTCACGTCTCAGTCAAACACATGATTCTCGCTCATAGTATGCTGGTTTCTTGGAGAAACTGCTCCTCAAGCCATCCTTCATAATTCAAATGGAACGATGTCCCTTGATGAAGATACCCCAATGATCTGTCATGTCATAATGGTTCCAACGCAACTGGCGGCGTGTCCACTGGATGCCCAGTGTGTATGGAATTTTAGTGCCAAGGGCCTGGTTGGATTTGGGGTCGATCCAACCTGGTAGTACTCCAACATACTCCAAAACTCTCTTGGAGCATCTCAAAATAACCGTCTCTCTCCAAGGATCTCATAACTATAGATGTTTCATCAAACGGATGTCCAGGTCATAAGATACGGTCATTTAAGCGTAACTGCACCCAAATGGGTCTGGGTCTGACCCAGCCCAGCCAGAACCATCCTGGGCCAGCCCGGTTAGGCTGGCCCAGAGCGGGCTCGACCTGCTGGGCCGCAGACCGGCCCGGCCCACGTGGGGGTCACACAGTCCACCTCCCAAACAGTTGAATTATCCGTTAATCTCATTGATTGGTGGCGCTAGGTGGTGTCGCCTCGTCACCCATGGGACCCATAGGGAGTGGGTCCCTCCTTCATCGTAGATTCATAGTTGCGGCCTACTCACTGCAGTGCACGATGGTGTGCTGCCTCGTTGTCACTACAGTTAGCCCATACCATCCACCCTATTGGTTTTCCATGGCGTCGAGTGGTGCTACCCTCCTCCACTGCTATAGAGCGCTGGCCTCTAGTCATCGGTGTCGCACTGACGAATCTTCTGCGGGCCACCAGGGTGAGCTCTGGTGGTCCGTTCTTCCTTCTGGATGCACTTATGGTCCTCCTGGGATGTTGTCATCGTTGAGCGCCACCTGGTTTCATGGTTCCATAAAGTTGGAAAAACCCACCTCTAAAGAACGCAATGAAAAACAAGCGGAGGAGGATCCAAGCCTTGTTTGTCTGACCCGCGCCCTCCACGTTATCATTATAACAAGTGGGAGTAATTTATAAATCACATTATAAATAATGATAAACCCTATTTCAACCCCCTGCAACAACCACCCACAAATTCAAGAATGAGGAGAAGAATCAAGGGAATTTCTTAAATTAATTGACCACCCCTACCGCAAGAATTGATGGATTCATTGTGGTGTTGGAATGATAATCCGCACTTTGATGAAGCCATCAGCGTTCATCACTCCCGATTCGTTGCTGCATGAGCGTCTTTCTCCATTGTTGGAAGGGGTCGCGTCACTTTACCAGAGGTTTCTCACTCGATGAAGTAGTCCCAAAAACTCTACCCCAATCCCCATTAAATAGAGGTGGGAAATGGTGAGTAATGAACTGGGAAATTATTGAGGTTAATTAATTGACGTAATTAATGTGCCACATTAATTACATGAGGGGTGGTTACGCAACCAAAGTGTAACTATGAAATTAAATATCCCATAATTAAAAGTATGACCACCTTGTGGTCCCCACCACCACCACTCAATAGGTGGAAGGAAAAAAAGAAATAAAATAACAATTCATATGTTATTTTATTATTTCTTTAAAAAGTCGTAAAAACTAACTTTTTTACCCGACCAACTACGATCCAAGTTAAACCACCCTTAAGAGAATCCTAGTGATGCGGATTCAATGGTGCCACCATATTTTTAATCCAAGAACCAGTTCAAAAGATAGAAAATGTTGCACATGCATTTTATGAACGCACCTTTAAAAAGTTCAAATATTCATTCCGGGCACACTGGGCCTCAGAATCACGCGCTGTAAATTTTCACAGACTCATAATAATTTCAAATAATTTAAAAAAATATTTACATGGAATTTTCCAGGTCTTTATAGTAAATATCAAACACTATCTAAAATATTCCTCTCAGAGTATATCCCAAAAGTATGTGACACATTCTGCTGGATGAAAAATCCCAAGTTCATGCTGAGGAATATCTAGTACATTCCACTCAAGTGAACACTCACAAACATACATCAAGTCTCACATGTCATCCAACATGTGTCACATATCACATGATGACCAAAGAGGCCAAACCAACATGCTCAACTATAGAAGATAGAAATATTGTATACATAATACATATTACAAATCACATATCAATATCACACTAAGTCAAGATGTTTTATAAACATAGTCATCAAAATCCATATGCAAGAAACAAAAACACATGTCAAAGGGTACACACACCTCATGTGATCAAGCATAAAAAATTAATGCCAAACAATCATGCCAATAAACCACATAAAATATGTGATAAATTCAATAGCTTCATACCTTAGGTATAATGATGATTGAAGACAAGGGTTAATGTACAAGTTTTATTTAACCATTGAATCCTCATTTCCTTCAGAAAAAAATTTATGTTTAAAATTTTTCTCGTTGAGAAGAACCCATGAATCTAATGGTGCATCAATCCGATCATTATCACATGTGATATAGAAGGGATAAGTTAGGAAAAATACTAAAATAAAATAATAATGAATAATACAGAGAGGGAGAAGAGAGTGGGGATAGAGGTGTGGGGGGTGGTACGGGACCCTCCCATGTGTTTTGAACTTCCCACAATCGTCCTTTAAAAAAAATTCAATCAATTATTTATTTATATTTCCACAATATAATTTTTTATTTTATTGAATTTCCTCTTAAAGGCCATGTGGTACACCCTAATCACCTCTTACACATTTTATCAACCCTTTTTAATCAACCCTTATAAATTATGTATAATAAAAGTCATCTATATTCCCCACACACAGATGTATATATACATATTTAACCTATATATACACATTTATATATATATATTTAAATACTCAAGAACATGTATATATATACATATATATTTATCCCACATATATACACCTTTTAATTTACCACACATAAATATTATTGTTCCAAATTTAATAATAATAACAAAAACAATAATTATTAATATCATTAAATATCTACATCATTTCCAACATTAACATTACAAATATAAATTCCATTAAATTCCAATAATAGTTTATCAGTTTTTATTAACCACAAAATTACATTTATTGAGGTCGAGTAATAATATCACTATTATTACTTTGATCATCAATAAATATTAACCAAATTTTCACTATGACAAAATTATTAATTATGAATGTACATTTTCATTATTTTTTCTTCATCATAAATAATAATAATAACATTATTATTATTATTATTATGTCAAAAAAATATTCAGATGCCAATTATAATTACCCTCACAAGATATTTAACCAAACAACTGATGTATACAAATGTTATGTCGCTCCTAATGTAAAACCCACATTTCGTACCTAATGGAGGTCTCAAAATTTCTCTCAGAAATACTAATTGGGAGATATTACATTATTTTATAAAAAATAATTAGGGTATGATATAATATATTTAATATTTTTATTCTATCATCGATGAGTCTCTATAGGCCCCGGAATCCCATACAAACATAGCGTCTAACTCTAAAAATATTCTATATAATATTCTAAGGTGTTAACAAGGCTTATACCCTTACATAAATCCATTAAATCATTTATAATGTGTTTTTTATTGAAAAAATAATTTTCCATATAAAAATAAAAAAAATATTAACAAAGATGGTTTTATTATCATTAGAAATTGAGGATATTACAATTCCCCTTATAACGAATTCTCATCCTTGAGAAGTATCTCTTTTGGTCTTATAAGAATAAATCAAGCCACTAAGGTTGAACATTAGACTCCTATCCAGTATATGGGATCACACAAGGTTATCCTAGGTGTATTGTCTCATTATATGGTATAACACCCTGATCACTAACCCTGGTTTCCATCCTTCCACATTAGTCATAGTCATCATATATATATATATATATACTAAGACAACAATATGGATATTTCAACTAATAAAAACTAGTAAAGATATGGAAAACCCAATATATCGCACAATCAAAGAAACTATCCAGAATAAATAGCACAAATAAATAAATTTATTTATAGAAATACTATTTAACATAGAACATATATATGTGTGTCTGTGTGTGTGTGTGTGGAATGTGAATCTACATTCCTAGTCATAATGCATTAACATGTTCAAAATCTCAAAAATCACATATAAAAAAAATGTACATCACCCCATATGATTTTAGTCAATGGTAACAGAAAAATATAAATTCACACTTTTTTGCAAACTCAGAGGTCCACTATATAGTTTTTTCTTGGAACTATCATTGTTCCCCTTCTTAAGTCCCAGCTATCCTAACTACTATTTATCCTATAAAAAATTATGTAAATATAAAAGAATTTTTAATAAACCTAGGGACTCTGATACCATTTTTTATGAATCATCTTTCCCTAGACCATGAATGTGGTCATTTGACCCCATGGGTCTCCAATAATATCTTGGTTTCTTTTCCAAGACATTGTAGAGTATTACCTATCAGGGTTACTTATATGACTAACTATTGTCCCCACAAGACAACACATGTTCTTTCAGTGTGTTTTTTCCTCACACAAACACACCCTAGGAAAAATCCCAAGAGATCAGCCATCGTGATCAATACACTAGTCCAAACATGTCTCAATATGTAGTTATAATCAATTAAGCTTCTGAAAAGGAAGGTCCACCATGTTGAGAACATGAATTCCTTGATTCCTAGTGTATGTCAAGTTTCACTATTATGTAACACACATGGAAATGTGGTACTTAAAAGTATAAATATTACTTCCCATGACAATAAGGTTCTCCTTTCCTTTCAGGATACTACCAGAATATAAATCTACAGTCAATCATTACTTTCCAGGATTAGTGGTCAAGATGGGTGAATTCATAGGAAGTTTCCTAGGGAGTGTGTGAGTGATGATAGAGCACACTAAAATAACATGTGTTGGATTATGGGGATAGTCATTACATAGATATGTGGCCTTGGTGGGTAATATAATGTGGTGTGTTGGGAAGGCAATAGTTAATTCATTATAAATGGTATCGGAGTTAATACCCAAGTGAAAGTGAAATGTAACTTCTTGGTTTTAATGTATAGGGTCCAAAATGAGTGGGTTTTCTTTAAAGGGTTGGAGAGTGTAAAACCATTGGAAAATTGATACTTAAATGAATAAATGATACTTCACATGTTATCCCGGTGAACCTTTCTTTTTATGAGACTTCCAGATTATAATTCCATAGTTAAGAATGTTTTTCCTAGAGTAGTCATCAGGATAGGTGACCTACTCGTAAGTTTCCCAAAGTGTGTGTGTGTGAGGAAAAAACCCACTAAAAAATGTGTTGGATTGTGGGGACTATCATTAGTTAGGTTGTGTGTGACTTAGGAAAAAACACAATGAAAGAACATTTCTTGCCCTGTGGGGATAGTCATCAGTTAGATAAGTGACCCCAGTGGGTAATATCCTTTGACGTGATTGTAAAACAACTAAAGTATTACATGAGACCCATGGGGTTAAATGACTATTTTCATGGCCTAGGGGAGGTCGGGTTATTATAAATGGTATCAGAGTCAATACATTGGAGACAGTGTAGTGGCACTACCTAGGTTTCAGGTGTGGGGTCCACAATGAGGGCATTTCATTTTAAAGGTTTTTAGAACATAACATCCCTAAAAAAGTGATACATAAATTAATAAATGATAATACACATTTCAACTAGGTAGAACTTCCTTTTCATGGTCCTACATGATTAGAACTCCATAATTAAGAATGTTAGGCCTAGTGTAGTCATTAGTATGGGTAACCTCTAGGGAAGTTTCCTAGGGAGCGTGTCAGGGAGTGAAAAACACTTTGATAGAATGTGAGTTCGCCTATAGGGATAGTCATTAGTCATATAAATGACCCCAGTGGGTAATATCCTATGATGTATGGGGAAAGAAACCAAGGTATTCAGGAAACCCTTGGGGTTAAATGACCTAGTTCTTGGCCTTGGGAAGGTCAAGTCATGAAAAATGGTATTAGATCCAATACCCAACCTGAATTTCCTAGGCACTACCTAGGTTTGAGGTTTGGGGTCCACAACGAGGGTGTTGTGCTTTAATGGGGTGGGGAGTTTAACACCCTTGGAAAAGTGGGACATCAAATGATAAATGTTACTAATCATGTCAATTAAGAAGACCTTTCTTTTTTGGAGCCTACTTGATTAAAACTCCACATTTAAGCATACCTGGCTTGAAGTATCAGTCGGGATGGGTGACTTATTGGGAATTTTCCTAGGGTGTGTGTGAGTGATGATTAAGAACACTAGTAGAACATGTATTCACCTATGGGTATATTCATTAGTCAGATAATTTACCATGGCGGGTAAAAGTCTGTGGTGTTTTGGGAAGGAAACTAAGGTATTACCAGAGACCTAGGAACACATTGATTCCCAGAAACAGTAGCCTTAATAAAAAACTTGGTATTACCTCTCATTCCCCCCATAATTGTTACATTTTCTTACCTCAAACACACATATGTCCTCTTTAGTTTTCTTAACTAGTGAAAGCATAAGGGCCCTCTGACTCACTCGAGGTGCCTTAATGCTAAAGAATTTCTTTATTTCGACCCTAGTATTGATCGATCCTTAGTTTCACACCATTTCTTAACAGTTTATGAGTACAATGATCCGTCACTTCAACACCTTAAAAACCTTCAATATGTGAAACCTATCAATTAGGGAGAGTGGATAGTGATGTAGAAGATCACCATAATAGGTTACATATTTATATCCATAAGTGGTGTTGTTCCCATAATTATGTGACCTATTGCCTAGGATTAAACCTTTGAAAGCAAAATTATACTCATTCATATGATCCAAATCATGGTTCAATTCAGTGGTCTTCAAATAGAATACCCCAGAAGCCTATTTCCAATTTTATAGAGGTTTTTTAAAACCTTTAAAAACTAAGGTTTATCATCAGACACCATCAGAGTTTGTTCCTTTCTATTCTACATGCATTATTGATCTAAGGATTGGCTCAAAATCCAATCCTCAGAGTCAATAATGACTTAGGATTACCTTTCCAGTAATTTCCTAGATAATTACTTACCACCTATACAGACTTAATATCTTTGTAATGACAACCACAACTTTTCCAAGACAGATGGAGAGTTAACCTGGGAAGACAAATATCATTTTAATAATTGCACTATAAAGTGACCACAACATGGACATGATGTTTAGATTCATCTTAAAACTTTCAATCAAGGACTCCAACCTGCATTACAAACTATAGTGGGTATCGCTGTTGATGGAATCCTCATGCTTAATATGACTACCCTTGTCGTTATTACACATTAATTCATGATTTATTACATAATAACACACATATTAAAACCTAGAAAATTGATAAGTATAGTATCTTATGGTAATTAGATACACTAAATTACAACATAAAAATATGTGGTACATAGATATTATTGAAAACATCCTTAACATTCTCATAACATTCCATTGTACTTAAAACTGCATCAAATAACCTAGGGACACACATACGAAAGGGGTATGTTATAAAGCCTCGCAAGGGAATATACAGAGCATAACATGAATAAAATATTACATTTTAGACAATAAGAATTTAAATGGTACATAAAAATGGGTGAGACACATAAGAATCAATAATAAGTCATGACATAGCATGCTAACATAAAGGCCACATGGGAAAGTGGAAATAACTTTAAACATGACATCATAAACATATGTTAAGGAAAACCACAAAGACATCATAACATGGTGTAAAAAGTTCCATGATGGATTAGGTTCTATCCATAATCCATTTAATGATTAACCATGAGATGAAAACATTAACCAATTCATTGGAGCACTATATAATTCTAGGTGCACTCATCGCATTCATGTCATGTACATGCATAAGTGTTCCACATAGATCATTAAACATAGGATCATATTTCATCACATTTAAATCCATGATCCTGGAGTGTAGAATAAATACATGGAATTACCTAAAAATAATATAGTTATTTCTAGGTGAATACCCTTGAGTGGAAATAGTGATGGTATTCACTATACTAAGGTTTGTCATGGGAAAATCACAATGGGATTTTGGAAGCATAACAAAAGTACATAAAGTTATATAAAATGGTTTAATGAGAGAAAAGGGGGTATATAATAATTTTTTAATCAAATGGATAGTTAGAGTTTTTTTGAAAAAAACATATCCCAACATTAGTAATTATAAATAAAATGCATAAAATGAAGAAGTTTCTTGAATAAAGTAGAGAAGGAAAGGATCCATTACCTTGAGAGGGTGATTCCAAAATCTTGGTATGATCTTCTTGAGAGTTTAGGTGAACATTTATATGACTCTATATAGTATAAGGAATAAAAAGGGAGTGATAAAAGGTTTTTGAGGAAGAGTAATGAGAAATCGTGTGGGAATATATAGGAAAAGATAGGGAATTTCTTTATTATTTCCCAAACATAGGTTTTGGACTTTATAAAAAAATTAATAAAAACCAAACACTTTCCCATGGTTTTTCCCATTTCTTCTGAAAAATAGGAGTGATGTTAATTATTTTATAAGAACAAGCTCTAGAATGATTAAAATATTACCCTTCATGATGTGGAAGTGAGTAATGTTTATAATTAATTTATTTAAAAACCATAAAATATAATATAGGTTTTGGAGGATTCATAAATTCTTTGTAAAATTAATTAGATAACCTTAAAAAACTTAATTTTAAATTGGACACATATATTTGGTCATTTATACAATTTATATCATTTATTACATCAATTTTGTATCATTATGATTTCATAATACATACTGTATATTTATACTATATTTAATTTTTACACAAAAATTTGACTGTCTCAAAAAATTAAGAAAAAATTAACTGTTGGATAATTTTGACTTTATTATTACAGAAATAAAATTTATTTTATCTAAATAATTTCAAAATATTCAAATTTTAACTTTTAAAACAAAATTTACATTTAAGGAGAAATGATGAGTTTTTTTACAATAAGAGTTTTCAAACCCTTATAAAAATAACATTTGACTTCATAAAAATTATATTATAATTTATATATAATAAAATTTAATTAACAAAAATATTTATTAAAATATCATTTATTTCAAAAAAATACATTACTTCATCAAAAGGAATGACTTAATTGAAATTACATATTACTAAAAATACTATTTGTGTTTTATCGAATCAAAATAAAAATCATTTATAATGTAACAATAATAAGAATTAAATACAACCATTATTATATTGAAAAATAAATATAAATATTCATATTATTATGGTCTTGATAAATATCCCTTTATGACACCAATAAACTCCCTAATGGTATGGTGCGCAATGGTGATATTTTCATGGGGTGGTTCAGCATCCATAGTTTGGGTCGTGATCTCAATAACATTGAAATTCCCTCATAAATGGTTTTTCTCATTCATTTTTATCGGTTCTAGGATTGGGATTGTTCAAGGTAAAATCTTAGTGATTCTATCTCCCTAAGTATCTTTGATAAATGGCCATCATAGGGTATGATCTGGCAGGTTATGGTTATAGCTTCCTTTGTCTCTATCAATTGGATTCATTATAAACCTATATTTATATTAATCATATGATAACTATTAAAAGTATATATTATCAAATATTATGATGATTAATAGTCTTTAAAATTTTAAAGTATTTAATTAAACTAAGTAATTTCATGTGTTTTCTATATCCATAATTAGGCATTTAATTCAATCTTGAAGGAAATTTTATTTATAATAGTTTGGGTTTTTAAAATATTCCCCCATTTCAAAATTTCATCCTAAAAAATTAATTCATGCACTAAAAAATTTATACAAAATACCATTTCATCACCTCATCTAGTTCCCATGTCACTTATTCAAAAATGTGGTTTCTCCATATCACCTTTACCAAGTGCATTGTCTTATTTTTAGAACTTTGTTTCTAAGATCTAAGATATTCATTGGCTCCTCTTTATATGAAAGATCATTCTCCAATGGTACCACCTCAAGATTAAGAACATGTAAGTGGTCTGGTATGTACTTCCTCAATAGGTATACATGGAACACATCATGTATTTGAGATGGGTTAAGTGTTAGTGCTAGTTTATTGGACACTAATATGTTGTTATCAACGATCTCAAAGGGACCGATGTATATAGGACTAAGATTTTTATTCTTCCCAAATATCATGAATTTATTCCATAGAGATATGTAGAGTAATACCATGTCTTAAACCTCATACTCTAGGTCTCATTGATGATTGTTAGCATAGATCTTATTTCGACTCTAAGTAGCCCTGATGTGCTGCTTAATGTTCTTATCCTTTTCATCCATTTCCTCATCCATTTGATGAACCAATAGTTTGATTTCACCAAATTAATCCCAAAATAAAGGTTTTCTACACCTATTCCCATAAATGGATTTATATGGATCCATTGGGATTCTTGATTGGAAACTATTATTTTATGAGAACTCAACCATAATAATATTTTATCCCATCCTCCTTTGAATTCCAATGAACATGATCCCAAAATTTCATTGACTGTCCAGAAATTCCACTCATATTATCCATCAGTTTGAGGGTGATAATTCGTTCTAAAGTTCAACTTCAGTATTTAGGTCATATTTGAGACTCTTCTATATCTTGGATGTGAATCTTAGATCTTGATCAAACACAATCGATAGTGGTGTTCTAAGCATCCTCGCCACATCTTTAATGTATATCCTTACAAGTTTATAGAGTGATAATTCCTCTCAGATTATACTGAGTTGATCGGTATTTGTTATATTATCCACCATAACCCATATAGCATTATTTCCTCTTGATAAATTTAAAAATACTAGTAACAAAGTACATGTTTATGTTTTTTCATTTCCATGTAATTATGGGTAATGGTTGCATCATCCTTTTGTATTTTCTCATTTTAGTCTTCACTTGATGTGATACAAGACACATTTATGTGTATTCTATGATCTCATTCTTAATATTGTCCCACCAATAATGGTCTTAGATATCTCGATACATATTTTTTATCCCTAGATTTATGGTGATGTAAAATCTATGTGCATCATCCAACAACTCATTCTCTAAATCCGGATTTGATGGTACATATAGTAATTACCAAATATTAAAACTCTTTCTTCATTAATTTTGAACTCTGAGTATTTCCCTTTTCTTATAGCATATGCCTTCTTCTGAATTTTCACATTGTCTATTTGAGCATCCTATATCTTCTCCATAAGGGAGGGTTGAACAATTTTTTGTGAAAGTATTGACGATATTCCTTCCTTTATTATTAGCATGTCCATCCTTTTCAAGTCTAATAAGATCATATCCTTATCAATTATCATCAATGATTAAATTTTTTGACCCTTTTTTTATAGATAATATTTCACTTTATTTTCTTTCCCAAGATGGTAGTGGATTGATCAGTTATAATCTGTAATTAACTCTAACTATATTCAATGGATCATATTCAAATATTTTTGTGTGAATATATAATTGAGGCTCTTATAATAGGTATATTTTTCACACTTTTTACCAAAGCGATAATGCCTTCATATTTTCAACGTGATGATCTTTGCAGCCAACTTCATATCCTACAGTGGTTATTTCTATTCGTGAACATTCAATTTCCTTATGGAATAGGCTATCACCTATTCATTTAACATTAGTACATATCATAATCCCTTCTTCTAAGAATCATTATACACTATTAGATGTCACTACATGTAGGTAGTATAAGTACATGTGAAGTGATAAGACACATTTTCAAATCATTTAATCTTTTTTAACATTCATTATTCCAAAACAATGACTCCCTTATGAGTTATTATGGTTATTGGGTTTTTAAATAAAGATAAATTTCTAAAAATATATTTGATAATACCCACCTAGTTTAAGGAAGCTACATATATATGTCACATATTTTGGTTATGACCATCCTTCAAATACTTCATTATTTCATGGGTCCAAAGATATCCCATTTCATAGGATAATGTTCCCCATGAATGAGACTTCCTTCAACTATAACTCACATTTACTACACTTTTCATAAATTTTCTCCTTTGATTAGGACTTTAGCACAGTTCTTAGATTCTCCTCACCCTAATTTTTTCTTTTAGAGTATATTAGAATATCATCTATAAAGACTATTAAAAAAATTCAAGGTAATATATAAATAATATATTCATAAATTCCATAAATATTTATTGGTCAGTAGTTAGTCTGAATAGAATTACTATGAACTCACAGTGCCCGTACCTTATATGGAAAGGACTCTTGGGGATATCCTACTTCTTCATACTTAATTGATAATACCTCGAATGAAGATACACTTTAGAGAAGTATTGGGATCCATGTAACAAAATGAAAAAGTCATCAATCCATGATATAAGATACTTATTATTAATAATTTTCTTGTTGAGATCTTAATAATCAATGAAAATGCACATTAGCCCAACTTTATTCTTAATGAATAAGATGGGTCCACCCTACGGTGAAGCACTTAGGCATATGAACCCTTTATCTATATTATCTTGCAGTTGTTTCTTCAACTCCTCATTTTGTATAAAAACCATTCTATATAGAGTCTTGGATATTGAAAAATCCCCATGTATAACTTTATTGAAAATTCAACCTCTCGGCTAGGAGGAAGATCAGAAAATTCTTTAGGAAACACATTAGCTTATTCCCTCAAAATTTTCATTTTTTCAAGAATGATCTATTACTTAGAGTTAATCGTTTGATCTAGATACACTTAATTGTAGGGAAATAATATGCATTCTAATGATTTTGGTGTGAAATAATATTCATATCACTCCTTTCACTTGTAAAAAATCAGAGTAAGATTATTTATACATATAGTAATTTAATTATTGAGGAATTTTAAGTTTGTTTTATGTAATTGAATCCAATTAATATATATAATTGCATAAAATTCCATTAAAGGTGCTATCAAAATGTTCTCTAGGAATTTATTCCCACAAAATTTGATAATGGAGGAGTTACAAACTTGGCCTGCAATAATTTCTCCATTTTATATTTTCACTGATATCTATAATTCCATTATTTTTGGAGGTGTTTAAATAGTTCTACTAAACTTTTTTGATATAAAGGAATGTGTATACACATAATCAAAAGGTAAATTTTCTATTCCTGAATAAATATCTAGCATACCAACCACAATTTCATTGTTAGGATCCACCTCAGTGGTTGTAATAGAATAAGCTCTCCCTTATTGCCTTATAGGTTGTTCAAATTGATTTCCTCTCACTACTGTTGGTTTAGTGAATTGGTTTGAAATTTTACATTGTTCCATGAAATTGAAACATTGGACAAAATGATGTGGTTTGATAGGATAATTCCTCTCTTCCATTACGTTGGTGGGCTTCTCCAATCAGAAATCACTAGCCAGGTTCCCTTCCATCCCTCGCCAAAAGAGTTTCCTCATCCCCTTCAAGAAATTTTTGGTGTGATTCTTTCCAAACTTTTGAAAAGTGGGATGTTGAAATTTATACCACCATTATATTTCTTTATGTCACCACTAGAATTAAACTCTAATTTCTACTTCTTGTACCTGTGATACCATTGAGATTCTCTGATCTCCATTTCAACTTTGAGGGTACATCGGATAATTTCTTCAAAGATATCCAAGTCTTGGGTCACTATAGATTTTATTTGGCTCAGTTTTATCACACAAAATAAGAATTAAACTTTAAATTCAAGGGTAATGAAATAATAGAATGTTTATAGTGAAAGTATTTTAATGTTTTCTTAGTATGACCTGATGGATTAATTAACTTTTTCTTGAGGGTATGGAAATACCTTTCAATTTTTATTCAAATAGTGTGACGAAAATATTTGTTGAAAAACATTTTTTGTAATTCCTTCTACCCCAGAACTTCGATTTTTTAGTCAGGATTCGTATTCTTGATCAATTTACACCATTGGTCACCTTGTCCATCAATATGATAAAAAACATTTATAGCATTCTCCTATTAGGAACATTTAAGGATTGAGAAGATATTGTCAATGGATTTGATTCACTACTCCGTGAAAAAGGTATCGTATGAACCACTAAAATTTAGAGGCTTTTATTACATAAAGGTCTAAATAGTATCTTGTTATTTTTTGGGGGTTTAATTGTTCCTCCTATTGTGGTTTCTATTCAGGACCAGAGTCAACTGAGAGTGTATCATCACAAATTTCATGATTCTTCCTCCCATCGGGTGGGAAAAATCCTTTGAGAAGTCATGACATTTCCCTTCACCTTTGTTGTTTACATGGTTCCTGCTATTTCTCTCTATTAGATATAATAATGGGAAAATTAAGAATGATTAATTTTAAACTATTAAAAACAAAAATGTAAATACATTAACATTAATAGTATAATATATAAATTTCAAGTATTTCCTTAACTTATGAATATATAGGCTTCAATCTATGTTATACTTGATCTATTTTCTAACATAGAATCTTAGGAGAAATTTTATTACTTTAATAAATTTTCATAATTATCATATGAATTTTAAAAATCATATCCCTTGAGAGATTCAAAATAGGTGTATATCAATGCCTATTTTCATACACTAGTTCTCGATCGAGTCTAGCTCAGTGCGGTGTTTTCAGGTGTTACCCCTAGGTACAACTATTTTATAGACACATCCACTTTTAGTTACTATACAAGGATGTATTTTCTTAGAAACAAAATAATATATACTGTAACAAAATATATGGATGTTTTCATATTTTTATTCATATCCCTAATTATTTCGTTAGAGTTTTTTAATCCAAATCAAAAAAATAACTAAACTTTTCTTTGATAACAAATATGACAACCCATGTCTTTTTTAAACATTAATTCATGATTTATTACATAAGAACACACATATTACAAAACAAAAGATAAAAATATATATATTCTTTTGGTAATTAGGTGCATTAAATTACAACTTAAAAACATATGGTACATTGGAATTATTGAAAACTTCCTTAACAAGCTCATAATATTATATCCTACTTAAACCTGCATGGAATAACTTCTTGACATACATAAGAAATGGTTGAGATATAAAGACCAATAATGGAATAAATATAGAATAACATGAAGAAAATATTACATGTAAGACAATAGGAATTTAAATGGGAAATAAAAATGGGTGATAATCATAAAGATGAACAATAAGGCATGGCATAGTAAGGTAACATAAAAGAAACATGGGAAAGTGGAAACTACTTTAAACATGACATCATAAAAATATTTAAGGCTAACCGACTAGACACTATAAAAGGGTAGAAAAAGTTACATGATATATTATATTAAGTCCCTAATCCCTTGATGATTTCTCATTATACTAAAACATTACCAAATGCATTGGAGTGATATATAATTTCGGGTGCACCCATCGCTTTCATATCATGTACCTGCATAAGTGTGCCACATATATCATTAAACATAGGATAATATTTAGTCACATTTAATTCCATGATAAATTATTAGGTAATAAATTCATAGAAGTCACCAATAAAAGTATTATCAGAATTTCTTGGTGAATACACTAGAGTGTAAATAGCGACGGTATTCACAAAACAAAGGTTTGGCATGGAAAAATCAAATTGAAATTTTGGTAGCATAACAAAAGTACTTAAAGATTCATAAAACGGTTTAATGAGATTGAAAAGGGGTCTATCATAGTTTTTTAAGAAATTTTAAACTTATTGGTATATGGAATAACATATCCCAACATTATGAATTGAAAATAAAATCAATAAAATGAAAAATATGCATGAATAAAGAGGAGAATTAAAGGATCCCTTGCCTTGGGAGGGTGATTCCCAAAGAATGGGAGGAACTTACTAAGCGATTATGGGAACCTTTGGAGGACTATAGAGAGCATAGGTATGAGTAAGGATGTGATAAAAGATTTTTTAGGGAAGAAAAATGGGATCTTTGGAGGGTATATATTGGAAAAGAGAGGATAGTTCTTTTTTATTTCCCAAAATTAGGTTTTGGAATCTATGTAATAAAAAAATAAAAACCAGAAACGTAACCAATTTTATTGATAATAATTTAAAAAAATAGTATTTTTAATTATTTAATAATTTAAATGGCCAAACTAATAAAAATATTACCCTTGGTGATGTGTAACTGAGTCATGTTTTTAAAGAATTGATTTTAAAACCATAAAATATAATATGGGTTTTGGAGGATTCATAAAGGATTTATAAAATTAATAAAATAACCTAAAAACAAATTATTTTAAAGAGGAAGCATATATTTGGTCATTTATACCTTTTATATAATCTATTACTGAACGTTTGGGTCATTATAATGTCATAATACACATCATATATTTACACCATATTTAATTTTTACATAAAAAATTCACTTTTGTAGAAAATTATAAAAAATTTACCATGAGATAATTTCAATTTTATTATTCCCAAGATAATATCTATTTTATTAAAATAATTTTCCAAATATGTGAATTTATACTTTTAAAGTATAATTAAAATTTATTGATAAATAATGGGTTTTTTAAAAAAATAACAGTTGTTAAACCCTTATTAAAAAATTACATTTGACATCATAAAAATTATATTATATTTTATATATAATAAGAATAATTTAAGAATAATATTTTATTAAATGTAATTTATTTTAGAAAAAAAATATCCATTAATTCAACAAAATAATGTCTTAATTGAAATTGTATTTTACCAGAAAATATAATTTTTGTTTTATCGAATAAAAATAAAAAACATTTATTAAGTATCAATAATAAGTAGTAAAAAACCCATTATTCTATTATAAATATAACATACATATTCATTTTATTAGGGTCTTTATACATATCCCTTTATTACACAATAAAATACCCTATGGGTAAGGTGCATGATAGTGAGGTTTTCATGGGGTGGTTTGGTTTACATAGTTTGGGTCGTAATCTTGATGAGCTTGAGCTTCTCCCATAAGTAATTTTTCTCAAGCTTTAGTTGTTGGATCTCAAATTGGGATTAGTAAAGGGAAAATCCCAGTGATTCTATCTCCCTTAGAATCTCTGATAAATGGGTTTCATAGGTTGTGATCCTGCTAGTTAAGGCTATTTCTTCTTTTTTCTATGTCAATTGGATTTATCATAGCCCTATATTTATACCAATCATATAATAACTATTAAAAGGATATATTATCGAGGGTTATGATTCGTAATGATCTCTCAAATTCAATGGGATATAATAAAATAGAATAATTTCATGTGTTTTTTATAACTATAATAGGGAATTTAACTCAATGACGAAGAGAATTGTATTTATAAATGATCTGGTTGTTACATGTATGACACTCAAAGTTGGTCAAGAACTTCTAGATGAGGTCTCCCATAATTTTAGTCTACAGAAGAGTGATGAAGGATTGACTTGGTGCATAATCCATCAATTTTAAGAAATCACATGTCTTGCATCAAAAGTATAATCCCTTAAAAAGAATCTCTATTCATTTTAGTTACCAAATCCAACACTGCCACCTCAAACCCCTGTTATGAAGATTCAATCATGTGAATATGCGGAGGCCTACACCCATTTCAGAACTATATATGAGGAGGAAATATTGTAATTATATAAATTAAAATCAATAAGGCTAGTAATTCCAGCAATAAGAATAATACAAATAGTAATAATATCATTATAGATTGGATTAGCAACAACCATAAAAAAATAATAAATGTTATTTTCAACAATGGAATGGTAAAATTCCACAAATAAATCAGGGATAACCTAATTTCCCATCTCAAAACCTAACTCCAAGTCCTCAAAAACCTTTCCTCCATAGAGATAATCAATTTACACCTTCTCAACCACAATAATTCTAAAAAGATTTGCAGTGGCCACCACAACAATCCCAACCACTACAGACAAACATGGAAAGCTTGCACACCACATTTGTGTAAAAAGAGAATCAGATGATGACCACCCAAAAGAAAGATATTCAGAATCAAAGATAAACCTTGAGCAATATTAATCACCAAATTGGTCAAATCTCAAAGAACTCATCAGTCAAACAACCAAGTATATTTCTTGGTAACACTAAGACACACCCAAGATAAGAGGTGAAGACTGTGGTTCCTAAGAGTGAGAAACTTTTATAATTTCAGCATCCATGCCTAGGTGAGTAAAATAGGCCTTAAGAATCTAAGAAATGTTTAATATTCATTGGTGAGAATGACACCAATAACATAAAATAAGTTGGTCGAGAAACCTATCTGGAATCTGAAACTACTGAAAAATCTCCAACAATAGAGAAACCTAAAAAAGGAATAATTATATGAGGAAAAACCAACTTACAAGCCCCTTCTAGACTTCCCAAAAATAATTATGCAAGGTAATATTAAAGTTAAATATAATAAGTTTCTAGAAATGTTTAAGAAATTAAAAATCAATATCCCCTTAGCTAGAGCCATCACTTAGATTCTTGCCAACACCAAATTCTCAAAATAATTTTAATTCAATAAAAGAAATATTGAATACATATGATAAATTTTATTAAATTAATAATGATATTTTTTTCATTAAATATATTCTTCCCCCTATGATGAGATATATTGTAAGATTTTCTATTCCCTACACCATCAGAGCATGAAAATTTAGAAGATCAATGTGTGAACTTGGCACAAGAATCAACTACGTGCTAATGAATATAATTTGTAAGATATGGCTCAATTAACTTATTCTAATAAGATTTTCACTAAAACTGGCTATCCAAATAGTAACGTATCCTAACGTAAAAATCTAGGATGTCTTATTCCAAGACAAAAAAAATCATTTTTCCTAATATTTTCTTCATCTTAGACATGTAAAAATAATGATGAATTCTAATTATTCTAGGATGACCATTTCTTTCCACTATGAAGAAAATGATTGTTGTAAATCAAGGATTAATGATATTCAATGTAGGAGGAAAAAAGTATTATTTGAGTTAGTGAAGGATTCCAATAAAAAAATATGACACATTCAACTATCAATCTATATTTCTTACTGATTAGATAGATGATTTTATAACCATTAAGGATGGTATAGAAATCATGTCCCCTGATGAAGTTGAAGGCACTGATCATGGGGATGTAAAGTACATTAAACCATTGAAAAGGGACATTATCCCATCATTCTTACTCTCATTCATCAATCCACCAACATTGGAACTAAAACCTCTATTGATCGTGATCATGTACTCTTCCCTAGAGACTACAACTGCACTTCCGGTCATTATCATAATAGAGCTAACCCAAAAAACATGAGTAAAAGTTGATTGATGTGCAAAAAAGAACAAGAACACAATTTCTAATGGAGTGGATGAAGTTAAATGGATCAGACACATAATATTCACTCGTAACTATTATTGGAAGAAGTTTCTAAACCAAAATGAAAACCTGAGAGGTTACTCACCCCACCAATGTATGAGGTGGTTAACAAAAAAGTTTTGAAACTTATTGATGTTGTAAAAATAATTAATCTATTAAAATGAATGGGTGAGTCCACTACAATTCATCCCAAATAAGTGTGGTCTAACGATTGTGAAAAAAAATGAAGATGATATGATCTCAACTCAAACCATCATTGGATGGAGATTCTGTATTGATTATTGAAACCTCAACACAGAAACCCTAAAATATCATTTCATATTTCCTTTTATGGATCAAATGTAGAAATTATTAGTAGAGATTGAATTCTATTATTTTGAGGATGGATATTTAGGGTAAAATAAAATTGTAATCTATCAAGATGAATACTCCAAAAATATGTTCACTTTTAACTTAGAAACCATTTCCCATACATGAATTTATTTCAGAATGTGTATTGCACCATAAACTTTTAAACAGTGCATAACACATATTTCATTTTGTGGTGGAGGAACTCCTCAAAATCCTTATAGATGATTTCTCAGTTTATGGAATATCCTTTGTGGTGGTCCTAAGTAATTTGGACCTAGTACTGAAATACTTGGATGAAAAAATCCTCATACTAAACTGGGAAAAATTTCAATTCATGGTCCAAGGATGAATAGTCCTTTATATAAAATCTCAAAGAAAGTAATGGAAGAGGATATTGAAAAAAAATCAATGTAATAAGAGACTTAACTAAACCTAAAATAGTAAAATTCATAGAGAACATTCTTTTCCACGTAGGATTCTACTACCTCTTCGTAAAATACTTTTCAAATGTAGTCCACCCCTAGACACACTTATTATTGAAACACACTCTTTTCGAGTTCACTAAAGAGTTTTGATATGAATTTAATACCCTAAAGAATATAATGGTGGCCGCTCATGTCATCATTTTACCAGATTGATATTATGACATCATGCAGATGTGCAATGTCAGTGACTATTCTATTGGTTTTTTCTTAGGAAAGGGAACCCAATATATATTTTTTCCTATTTACTATCAAAGTTACACACTGAATAATGATCAAATATATTATATGACTACCAAAAAGGAGATTCTGGAAGTCGCATATGCATTTTAAATGTTTCGCTCAAACCACATCTTATCCAAAGTAGTGGTCTACACTGATCATGAATCACTTAAATATGTACAAAGTAAAAAAAAATTCAAACCATGTCTAATATAGAAAATCCTACAACTGAAAGAGTTATAAATAGAAATCAAGGACACAAAATGAAATGAGAAAATTATTACTTGTAATTTTTCTAGAATTCCACTACCATGAAATAAGGATGAAAATCATCTTGACATCGAGGATGACTTTCCCAATGAAACTCTATTCATAATAAATATTCATTCCTGACTATGGATATTTAATATTGAAAATTACCTCCCCATGAAATCACACTACCCAATTATCACCTATAAATATAGGAAGAGATTCTTTGTAGAAGCTTCACATTAATAGTGGGATGATTTGCTACTTTCTAAGTGTTATACCAATGAATTAATGTGGCACTACATCCTATATTTGAAATACAAAGCATACTCGACATGTGTCATACATCGCCAACTGTAGTGAATCATGGACCTAAATGTACCGTGGCCAAAATCTTTCAAACTAGTCTATTTTTTCCCACACTTAATTAATATTCAAGGATCTTTTTTAAAATCTATGATTGGTGCCAACAATAGGCACCAAAATTAAAAGAAATGAAATTCCCTAAAATCCAATCCTAGAATTGAAACACTTTGATGTATGTGGGATTTATTATATGGGACCATTACCCAATTTTCATGGGATGTTTTATATCATAGTATGTGTTGATTATGTCTCACAATGGGTAGAAGATTAGGCTACCACTAATGAAATATAAAATGAAGTCCTACATTTTTTGAATAAAAATATATTTTGAACATTTGGATTCCCCTGAATACTCATTAGTGATCAGGGAATTCATTTTAGAAATAATGTTGTCAATGGATTACTCAAAAATTATGAGATGTGTTATACCAATGGAACTCTCTACCACCCAAAAACATACATCTAGATCAAATTTTCAAATTCTAAAATTAAAAAAATCTAGAGAATACATGGAACACAAGTAAAAAAGACTATAGTATCAAAATGGATGACACACTTTCGGTATATCCCATAGTATAAAAGACACCCATCAACACCACTCCATTATTACATGTGTATAGAAATCCATGCTATCTACTAGTGGAATTGTAGAACTATGCTTATTGGGAAATAAAAAATAGAACATGGATGATCAAAAATACTAGAAAATTAGAATTATTCAAATAGACGAGTTAAAATTAATAATAAAATATTATTCTGAGAATTCCAGAATTTATAATGAAAATACAAAGTGTTTTGAAAAACACATTGCACAAAAAATATTCACCCTGAGGGATAAAGTTGTACTTTTAAATTCTCAATTGAAATTATTCCTTAAGAATCTGAAATAGAGATGGTTAGGTCCTCATATAATCCTAAATTTTTTCTCTTAAGGAGAAAATGGAATTTAGAAAGGTAGAGAACCAACCTTCTAGGTTAATATTAAAATTTTAAATATATACCAAGATCTATTCCATGAGTGGTGTGTCGTTACTCAAAAATTAACCTATATATAAAATTGTCTAGCTATCGATATTAAACGAAATAATGACTAAGATTTTCCCTATAGTAGGATCAATATGTTAGTTTAGTCTTTAATAAGGATTACCATTACTGGAATCTTATCAAAAGGACATGACCCAAAAAGTGGCACAAAACACCAATTACACACTGTGTAGTCATTTCACTTCACGTAAATGTTTGGAAACTGGAAAAATAAAAAATCGACCATTAAATTTCATGTATCTGATCACTACTACAAATATGGTCTTTAAAAGCACTAGTAAAAGGGATTTATCAATGCTTTAGAATAACTAATAATGTGATCGATGTTAATGGGTTGGATTTCATGACACTTGAAAAAAGACATAGTTAAGGGCCCACTTTAACAGAACTCATAAAAAGCACTAATAGAGGGGCCCTTTAACAATGGTTGTATTTAGTGTTGATAAAGGGGGCCTTTAAAAGTGCTAAAAAATAACTGATAAACACACTAATAATAAATGGGGATATTTTTTTATTTTAACCTCTTCATGTCCCGCCATTTATTAGTGCTTTAAATAATTCCACCCTCCCATGCAGACCCCTACCTCCTACCAGTTTCAAACTCGAGTCCTCCTACTCATATCCTAGCACCTTTTACAATCTCCTATGTTGTTTTGTCTTCCATTTTATGATATATCTGTATATTTATATATATTTCATTAAAAAATTTATCCCATATATTTATATATATGTTTATATATCTTTAAATATACATATATATATATATTTCTATTTTAAAATACATATATAAAATACCTTTCCTTTTGTATGTTTGAATATATAAAAAATATGTATATATTGTTATATTTTTCATTTTAAAAAAATATTAAAATTTTTCAAATGATAAAAATTAAAAACCATAATATCAATATTAATTTAATAAATGGAAATAAATTAATTCCCCATTGAAAAAGTACAATAATTCCCCTTAAAAGAGGCTGAAATTTCATTACATGTTAAAACATTAGAAAAACCTGACAACAAACTTGGTTTTAGAGGCCTTCTAGGCCTCTTTTGACCTCGAACAATAGTATATGGGGTTCCCCCAAGTCAATATGGTGTATATCTTTCCACATAATTCAATTTGATATATGGTAGAGCCGAAATGGACACTCAAATCAAAAGTTACGGCTATTTGAAGTTCGAGTTACGTTTTCAACTTATTTTAGATCTTTTATTGATTTTTTTATTTCTTTTATCTTTAAATTGTAATAAAATGACTATTACATTATAATAATTAGAAAATTATTAATTAAAAATATTTTTTAATTTATTTTGTAATCTTTTTTTCACTAAATATGATATATATTACTTGTAAATGCATATTTAGCCTTATCTTAAACATATTTAAAAATATATATAATATATTTATATAAATATAATTATATTTATATAATAATATATATTTTTGAAAGAAAAATGTTTTTTGGAAATATACCATTTATCATATCTAGAAAAAAGAGCTGATAAAGGACCACCTTTATCAGTGCTTTTTTACAACTGGTGATAAAGGAACCCCTTTAACATCACTTTTTTAAACATTGTTAAAGACCCCATTTAATAGAACATTCTTTAGAACTGATTAAGAGGGTATCTAACAATGCTTTTAGCTAGTCCTATTAAAGTCATAGTGCTTCATAAACCTAGTTTTTTAGAACTGAATACACAACATGTAACTTTCACACGGTTTTAAAATTACTTGAACCTTAGGTTAACAGATCACATCCCCCTGGTTTTTCTCTCCTACAAGCCCCATCTCCTTCAAGGATTATCCTCATACCTTCTAAATGGACATTATCCTCTTCCCCTCACTATCAGTTATACCCCCACCTCCTCTCCTCTCAGTCCACCTCTCTTCTCTTTCCCCTTTATTTTCCTACCATACTTCATGGGGCACACCAAAACCACCTAAACATCTCCCACCAAACACACACCAAACCATGATAAGACACCTCTACCTCCCAAGTGGTTGATGGGTGCTCCTCCACCATCACCTATAGATCATTTTACCTCCTCTTACACTTTTTTCTCCACATCCACTTCAGCCTATGAGGACTCGTAGTCTTCATCTAGCAGGTCACTGGGTGCTTCACACCTGCACCTCCATCCCTGCCTTTATTCTTAGCACATGAGAACTAGGTTAGGCTGGTTCATCTTCCATAAAATCCCATCTGGATCAAGAAAACACTAGACATCATAGTTCTTGAGAAGATCTAAATTCACCAGGAGGTACCTGCCTTCATCTATCGGCTACACCTCTCTCTCCCATTAGCTAGGTGCATTAGGAGACCTTTAGAGAGTTATTTCTTGAGTTCTTATAAACCTTCTAATTGGCTATCAACTCCATCACCTTCAGAATCTGAGGCATAACATGGGATCTCACACTTGGAGACTTTGGTGTCAACCTCAACATTTACTCCATGGACTTCATTGCCTACCCAATTTTCTTAAACTTTCAGCTAAAGACATATAAGGAGGATGCTTCAAAACATTGAGAAAGGATATCAAGAAACACACATAGCATTTATGATCCTCACACTATAAATAGCATCATTCTCTGACGTACTAGCCTTCAAATCCTTCATTGGGGCCTATCTCACACCTGGATAGCCCGACGTGATTCTCATGGGTGTGTGAGATAGATTGATGTGATCATTCTTTCCTCGTCCATGGGTGGACCAACCATTAATATGGAAAATTATTTTTCCATTTTCTACTTGTCCCAAGTGAGGAGGACTTGAGGTATGTTAATGTGGGATCATTTATTACCCATATGGCCAGGAAAAATTGTTCCCTTGACTCCACAAAACATATCTTCTCCCTTGGAAGGGTGGATAGTATCGACCACCTTATGCTCCATAATATGGGGCTCCTAAAGAATAGTAGGATTATCTACTATGGAGATCCAGGACCTGTTGAGGTTGCTAAAAAAGCACCAACCTAGCATATAGCTAACCCATCCCAATCTTCCCATGTCCATGCATCCATCACTATTATCCCCTCCATCACTACTATACCACCCACTACTACTACCCCAAACCCTACATTTACCACTACCACAACTACCCCATCTACATCGGAACTAACTCCACAACCTCCCACTGACATCTGGATATATCATTAATCCATCCTGGAGAACCAGTGATAGTTTTTTCATCGTATCTGCATCCCATTCACCAACCCATATCACTTCACCACCTCTCCCCCTCCACTAGGCCCTTTATCTTACCACCCACCCCCACCTACTAATCTGACATCTATATATTTTCCTACACCACCTCCCACCCTGACTAATCTACCTTCTAAGCTCACATACCCTATTTTACAGTAGAAGTGTCTTTCGGAGTATGCATGATGGGGAAAGGTCCCTACCATTCCATATTCTAATGAGGTTCCTCTTATTGATCCATTTTCTAGAAAAACAACCTCTTTATATATTTTATTATTACATTACTCATATATATATAGTATATATTTTTTCATTCATAATATACATATAGATGGGATATAGTTTGTTTTGGATTGACTACATATTGGATTATATTCATTTTATTGGTTCATTATATTATCCATGACTAGATTTTTTACATCTTCTATATAAACTGATGAGTCTGTCAGGCCACCATCTAGCCTCCCACATGTGATGGCTAGCATTTCATAGACATCAAGAGATAAATTTTGGATATTCATCTCTAGATCCATTCTCAAAAGTATCTTACATTATGATGAGCATGATATCTTTTCATACCACCCAAGATTGATTATAGATAACTTACCTATGCGGTTAATCCCACCAAATATCCCCATGATCTTGATAAAATTTCCACCAGTTCTGGGATGATATAGCAGACCACTTAGGGGATGGATGACACTAAGTGATTCATTTTTCCATTTGTATGGATAAGGAGGAAATTGTTAGATTTTATGAGAGGAAACCAATATTTTTGTTTTCTACATTTTATTTTTCTTCCTAGTACCTTTTTCTTTCCTTTTTTCTAGAATTTTTGTGCATAGATCCTCCCAAACTTCATTGTACTCACTCATTGCATTTATCTAAGTTATTTTATATTTTTTTGACTATGTGTATCTACTTATTTTTCTAATTACAATTTTTTTAATCCCGGTGCAATAATGTTTTATCAAGTGTATATATTTTTTTCTTATAGACTTTATAGGTAGAAAAATTTCCAACCACAATCCAACAAGTTTCCCCATGGAAGGACATTCACTACATGGAGGTCTCAATTCCCTAATTTTAAAATCTCAAATATTATTTCATCTTTATCTATGATTATATTGATATATATCTCACAATTATTCATAGGGAAGTGTAGAAGGTATATCCATTTAAGTTTGGGGGATTATTTCATGGGCTTTACTGTCAATAAAATTGGATCATTTCCTCTTTTCACTAGATTAGAAGACACTTTTCATTGAAATAAATGTTTAAGAATGAAATATCATTATTCCCATTTAAATAAAAGAAAAATTTTGGTTAGAGTTTTTTTAAATAAATTTTTATTACCATGTTTTTTTAGCATGATTGATGACTTGAGTACATTAAATATAATTTTAGACTCTCACAATTACTTTTGATTGAGTTATTATTGGATATTTTATTCTGTGTGATTTCTATTTATTTTTATATACTTTAAGGGGATTCTAGACATAAAATATCATGTTATTTTTTGAAAATGTTTATTGAGATATCATTGGGACATGTAAACTTATCATAAATTTTATTGAGATCTTATTGAGGCTATTATTGAAAAAACGGACCTTTAAAATGATTGAGTAAATATTTGTAAGACACTTTTTCTTGAGACCCACCTATACATATTTACATATTTATCACATAGTATCCATGAATAATATTTTTAGGATGGATCCATTTCAAGCCTATTATCCCTTCCTACCCTACTCTTGGTATGATGCATGATTTTCCTTTAAACAAGTGTTGGGGAATTTTCACTACTAATGGACATGGGATGTTGATACCGAGGAGACGTGCAGTGAAAGTTTCACCAGATTATTAGGAGGTGGATCATGATTAATTTTATCATTTTATTCACTTACCCATTGCCTTTAATATATATATAAAGAAATTGGGTTGTGTGTTAGGAAGGTCCAAAATCACCATTACCAGGACAATGAATCCTATGATGGAACATATGTGGTTAAGTGAGGGATGTGAGACTAGTAATAGACACGACTTTCAAAAATTAAATAATAATAAATATAAAGGAACATGGTAAATTCATGATACTAACTTGACACATTTGTGGACTCACTTTGAGTTGTTTGTAGAATGAAAACAATCTTTTCTAGAAAAATTTACCTCATTTCACTATTCATGTTTTTCATACATTATACCTTAGAGATTACAATCCTAATGATCTTAATTTTTATTTTATCCTCACCTACTATCATCCATATTGAAATTTGAACCATATTACTAAAGCCCTCATGATTGATTTTTTAATTTCATTTAGGAAGTAGATATGATAGAACCAATGCAAGCTTATGGGTAGGAACATGTTTTTAGGTGATGATCATAACTCTAGTCTTATTTTATCTTGAGTGATGATAGAAAATTCATTGTGAGGTAAATTGAAAAACGGGCATAGTTTTTTTAGGAACAATTAATTTAATTTCAATTAAAGGAAAAAAGAATCTAAATAAAGAACTGAATTATAAGGCATGACTAATTTTCGCTACATGATTGATTCTAGAGTAATTACTTTTCCCACATGAACTTTGTTTTATTTTCATTTTTTTAGTGCATGTTTTCTATTTAAAAAATCTCTATTTTGGAATCCCTGTTGAGATTATTTTTTCTTATGGACAAGAAATTTCTCAATTGTGGTGGAATTTGATAAGAATAATTTATATACACATTTTGGATACATTCATTTAATGTTTATTAATATTTAATTTGATAATGAATTGTTTTTTGTTTATTTTCATAAGAATTAGAATTTTTGGACTCAATGGAAAAAATGACGAAAAAAATGTTAAAATAAGTTTTACTCACTATAAAAGGAGTTCAAGGTATGTATTCCTCATTTAAATAATCCATATTGACTAAAGTCCATCCTGTGATAAATTAAATGATGTGAATATTTTACAGGATATCAAAATACATTACCCATCATAATATTTTCAAAGTCTAATTCCCACTAAAATTAAAAAAACATGTAGAAAGTACAAGACATGAATCACATAAAAAACGTGTATAATTTAAAGGACATGCAAATTTTTGAGATCTCATCCATTCAAATATACAACATGAGAATTTTTCAAGATTCAAGATTCTCATAGGATATTATGGATTTGATGTACAGTACATGTAAATATTTCACATCATGAAAAATTAGTGACATAAGCCACTTAAATAAAATAAATGATATGAATGATTTACACACCATGTAAATTTCATGCCTTTATATATTTTGTTGATTCCATCTGTGGAAAGACATATCTAGGACCTATGTTTTCTCCTGCTTTATCCTCTGTTTCTTCTCAATTTTCATTCCAAACACAATTTTTCTTCAATCCTTTAATTATTTTGTAAAATATTATTTCATTTTTTTCTACATGTGTTCTTTGATCATTTCAATTCCATTTTTGTTTCAACACATATTTTGAAACAAATTGTTGTTCAACATCAATGATTCAACTATTTCTTCATTGGTACTTCATTTATAGAAAGTTTTTGATTTATTCTTAATTGTTTTAATTATGGATTTATTATTTATCAATTAATTTTTGATTATACTAAACATGTTCATTATTCCTTTGATTTTTATTAACACCATCATGTGTGTCTAATCCTCTTAGGGTTATGGGTTAAGAGTAAGGGAGATTTTTAGCCTAATTATTCTATAATTGAACCTTGGTAACCCAATAGCTAGTTATTAGGTTGAAATAATCTATTTATCGCATTCTCATTCAAAGCCCATACCATGGTAGGTGAAATTGAATGAATCCAGCATAATTAGATTTGAGAAGGCTATCTCCATTAGCTTGTGATGTTTTCTACCATATAAGGTAAGAGTAAAGCATCTAGGTTGTTAGTTATACCCAAACCAAGGGATAGTAGTAGCATATGTATATCCAATTGGTTTGACCATAACCAATTGGTTACCCTTTAACTTCTTCTTATCCAAATACATAGGAATATCCTATGAAATATTTAAGAAAATATTTTTCCTAAATTCTTGAAATTAACCCTAATCAATTTTTTTATCAGATATAAGTTAAAACTACCAAGTTATAGTGAAACCAATTATATAAAGTGAACATGGAGAATCCTTATATAGGGTTTCAATCTATAGGTTAATTTTCTACCAGTTATCCCTATGGTTTTGACCCCTCATTTTCACTTTACTACACATAAGTAGTAAGTGTATTTTGGGAACAATAAATTTATAATCTAATCACACACATAAGAATAAATACTTATTTCTAGGTGCATCAAAGTTGTATGAAGGTAGCATGTGAGGGAGCTCTATGTGGTGGAGTACATGGTCTGTAAGGTGTGGTATGTGGTCTGTATGGTGAGTATGCATTGAAAAATGTAACACATGGTTTCTTTACAAAAGGAATATCCAGGTTGGTATTTTCATACATATATATTAGGTTTGGATTTTTAGAAATAAAATAGTATATTCGGGGTTCATGAGAGGTCTATAAGAAGAAGGAGAGACAGAGAGGATTCCATTGACTTATCTATATTGGTTCAAGTAGTGATGGATCAAAAGAAAAATATATTTTTCCATTATTATATCTTATTATGGAAGAGGACTAAGGTTAATAGAAAAATCCCAGTGTAGAATTATCCTCTCCCAAATAATTTGTACTATTATTATAAAATTATAGAAAATAGACACTACACTCTCAAATTATGGATTTAACCTCATATTTATTTTAAGAAGGAGAGTGTAGTATATCTGAGTACAATAAATAAAAAAATTGGAGCTATAATGCAAGAAAATTATCATGTTGAATAGAGACAGATCATCATATCCATTATATAATGAAGTGAACTACAAGTCTATAAGTTGTGGAAGATCATTCACTGAAGCGGTGTGTGGAAGTGAGGAAGAGGTAGTGTGACTTGGGTGAGGATTGACCAATCCCATAAAATTAAAAAGGTAATGAGCTTGGAATTCCATTATAATAGTTGAAACTTTGAATCAATGGAACTTGTGGAGATTATTGGATTATACTACACTGGCACAATGTTTGATGTTTTCTCCCTGGATTATCCCTTAGTGGTGAACCAAGTAAAAGTTATGTCTCGTGTGATTTATTTCCATTCCTACATATTTGTGTATTGTTTTGGTGAATATGCCATTTTAAATGGGAGGTTGAAACCAATTCATTCTAATATAAGAATAAGATTATAAAATATATTAACAACTAAAAGGGAAAATGTTTAATTTTTCCATCACCAAAATTCACCCCCCCCCCCCCCCTCAGGGTTTCCTGGGGTACAGCAAGGGGTATTAGAGTATAATGTTTCTATCAAACTTAGAAGATGTATTTGGATTCACACACATGGATGATATGATGGATACTTCATTATCTAATGGAACCAACTTCGATGGCCAGAAAAATAAATTCTTATATTCCTATAATAATGAGGTAAGGCAGTGGTGGAATACATCCATAGATATTATGACTTGATAAATAATAGGGAATGATACCATAATGGAGTGACACAAAAAAATTAAATAGAGGAATCACTATTGAGGTATTTAAAACCCATTTATTGTGAAAGTTATATTAAAATTTATATGGAATTGAATATGGTGTACAGAAGCTCATAGGAAACAACGTTTATTATTTAAAAATAAAAATAATGTTGTATAACTGCTTTGATGAAAAAACAATAAAAAGGTTAGGTAATTCCTTATGAAAAAAATGCAAGAAGAAGACGAGGAAGAATAATTACCCTGCAATCATGGACTCTCCGATTGAGATGAAGACCTCTAATTCTAATAATATATGTGAACTTGGTTATTTTTTATAATATTATTGAAAATATACAAAAAAATAATCTTCCTTAGTTATAGAAATAATTATTAATTATATTGAACAAGTATTATAGTTCAAACTAATGATTCAAGAACAAGATATAGTGATTGAAAGTTTCAATTACACTATTGAAGAACAAAATCATAAATTTGAGAAACTTGAGGAGAGAGATAACATATTTAAAAAAATTACATTTTTTGATTCCTTCAAGGATTTATTTGATGGAAGGAAAATTTTTGGAGGGTTTATTGTTGTGGATTCAACACTTGCATATGATGAGAACTCTGAAAAATAAGATGTGGAAATTAAATTTTGTAATCAATTTGAAGAAAGTTCATGTAGAGACTATGAAAATATTCAATCCCTTCAATAGAGGACTGGTAGATAGTATTTCATATAGTAAGTGGTATTTGTGGTCATTAAATATCTCTGTATAGAGACCAACAATCTTAATAGAGAACAGGTGGTCCTAAATGTAGATATAAAGAAGATAGGTTCTAAAATGAAATAAAAAGTGACATGATTCATGGAAATTATAAGGAAATAAAAAAATAGATAACCACTAAGAATGAGTTAAAGGAATATAGTATCCCTATCAAGATACAAATAGAAGATAAGAGAAAATAATTAAACAAAATTTTACTAGAATGAAGTAGATACTTATTCAGTTGAATAAAAAAGATCAAAATATCTAAGATCTAGAGTCAATTTTAAAATATTCAAATGGAATAGAGATTTTTGTTATTTACACTATAGAAGCCTCAAAAATTGTAAGTAAAGAAATTTAAAATTTAGAATCCAAATGTAAACAAAGTCTTTTTCCAAATCTAGAAGTAAAGGCTCTCAAAATTAAGTTTCTAAAAAATGATACTATTATGGAAGACTAAGGAACAACATGAGCATGTATTTCAATTCCCAAATTCCCTAATGTGAAATAAAGTCATTTAAATCAAATTTTTAACCAGGAAATAAATTCCTGAGGTATGATCGTATTGGAAGATGTTTTATTTGTATTAACCCTGAACATATGGAAAGAAAATTTAGTTGGAAAAATATATGAAGGAAAAAATAAAAAATAGGGAGTTCCTCAAATCCTATGGAATATAAGGAAGGATATAATATTTGAAAAATTCATGTTAATATGGAAAATGGTTTCATTGATCTAGAGGTAAACAATTGAGCACAATAAAGGGTACAACAACAATTAACTATGATACACTCACATAGTTCTTATTGGAAAGAACATAGACTAGAATTGAAGAAAAAGGTTCTAGTTTCTCCAGTTGTGAGTAAAAATGATGTATTCCTCAGTAAAGAATCAGAATAAAAAGAAAAAACAAAAATCGGTATTATTATTTTTAAAATGGAAAGTCATAAATAATTCCTTAGTGGCTTCACATGTCATGCCACAAAGTGTGAAGTAAAGGAAAGAGAAAAATCCCTCTAGTGGGGGAGGTAGAATGATTAGAATAAAAATGGAAAAAAATATATAAAAAAATTACAATTGGATTTAATCCTATAATAATGAAAAATATAAAGTCTATATAACCTTCACTCAAAAATTTGATTGAAAATTTATGGAAATAATTGCTAATTGAATGTCTAGATCAGCTGAAATTAACTAGGAAGTTATAGAATGAAAATAAAAATTAAAGTTCCATGATTTGAATTTATAAGAATCCTAAAACAATAATAAAATTCATTAAATAAGGAATTCAAAGATAAATTTATATAATGAGTTTCATACAAAGCAGAAACACAATGAAGATTTGGAGAAATTTTAGAAGCCAAGGGTTAACCCAACACGACCAACCATAATCCTCTACTTAAGGATTCTATAGGTAATCCTCTAACCATGTGTTAAATGTTTCATATATATAATAAAAGTTAAAAATATTAAGGGGGATATATGATACATGGGGTGAAAAAGATCTTAAATAAGAGATGATTGATCTAAAATATGACCAAATCAAACAAAAGGGTCATAAAGATTTCAATTTTTAATTGGTATCAGGCCTTTAATAAAAGAAAGAATCTATATCAAATCTGATTAAGTGGTGTCAAGGTTGAATCTAACTTAATATGTGGTCTTATAAATCCGTTTTGTTGTAAAAATCCAAATCTAGAATTCATGAATATTTTAAAGGAATAATTTCACATGATATAAATCCTAATATAGATTCAAATAATGTAAAATCATCAATATAAGTGACCAGTGGTATCATGATAAACATGTTAATAAACATATGATAGAAATCCATTTCATAAGTGTTTAAATACCACTATAAGAGGTATAATTTCTTTTAAATAATTAGAAACTTTTATACTTGAATGTTTATTGGTTATTCCCTGAAAATATAGAGTCATCTGATTATTTATAGGATACCTATTACATACTATAATAAAACAATATTTCTATATTACGGACCCTCATAATTAAAGATATCTCAAAATATGGTGAAAGGGGTTGTAGACATTCAGGGCTATTTGGTGTTGATTTATCAAAGGTTGTTCAACCCTATATAAATAAAAAAGTTTCCTTGTGATGAAGATAAATGTTTATCATGTGGTATTGTGATTTTCTCAAAAACCCGGTGGTATTAATTGATCTTATATGTTTTATGTATCTCAAAACAAATATTAATTATTCTCTAATGGTATGGGGTTAGTTTATTTGACTTCATAGGGTGTGATTTTGAAAAGGAAAAATATCTAGCTGCTAGAATCTATGGAAGTGAGTGAGTGACATGGATAGGACATTAAGATAGTTAAATTGGACTCTTGTTCCCTACAATGAGTTCTACATCTATAGTATTATTTTATATATTGAAAATTAAAAATATGAAATTGTAAATTCACTCATTGAAAATATGTTACTAAAGAAGAATGAAATTATAAGGAGAAAATGATTTGAAGAATGACTATTGGGAGAAACTAAATATATGGTTATGGAAAATGAGATCAATTTTTGAAGTGTTAAGACTAGTTGAATGTTGACTGGAAATGAGGTATAATAAAAAGGGAAGAGTGGATCAATGAAATTCAGTTCTCAATATTATGGTGGTAACATTCAATGCCACAAGGTTTCACAAAATATATGTTTCCTAATAAGTGTTTTGAGTGATTGATATTCCATCAAGGTGTGTTAAAGTTGAATAGGAGAAACCCTTTTAGGGAGATATCTTGGAGGGACCTTTTTCATTTTATTGAAAAAGGGAGAGTGAGATGAATACACCACAAATCTATATAATAATCTACTGTTTTTCAATCAAAATTTTTAGAATTAATTATGGTATTATTTTCAATAAAATTAAAAGGGGGAGAATGTTTTGACTAGGAGGTTGTATGTTAGATTTTTTGATAATGTGACTAAAGTAGGTATGAACAATTAAGACCTAGTATTTTCTGGATATTCATTGATGACCTGAAGATGAGGCTCACATGTTAGTGTTATTAGATAAAATTAAATGAGATACTTTGATATATATATATATATATATGTATATATATATATCAAGGATCTTGTTTATAGTTTGAGAAGTTTTTTCCATATTCAGATAGTGTGGATTATTTAGGAGGGATCGTTGGTTTCCAAAATTTTGAAAGAGAAGAATATATTGAACTTTTTAAAGTTAGTTTATAGAATCTAGTGGTGTGTCTAGAGTTCTAGGTAGATATTTGTGATTAAAGTTGGAAATAAAATAACCTGAATAAATGATCCCAATAGGTGAGAGAAGGTTGTGTCATTCAATATAAGATCTGATCATAGAAGAATGAAGTTAATTTTTTAAAGCATAGAATTAAATTATAGATAATATGGAATACATATTGAGGAATTAGTGAAGTTTTAACAATGGTGTTTTTTTCTAGTGGTTGAAAAAAAATTGGTGTTAAAAACTATAGGTTATAGTGAATTTCCCAAGAGTATTTGATGAAAAGGACGAAAAATCATGTGGTCAAGCACACTACCAACATATTCAAGTTTGAAGACCGAATAGGGAAGTCTTAAATTCAAATATATTGATTTAAATTATAGAGGAAAGTGGATTGAAAAGATGAGTATGCGGCTCGTGTGCTAAAGCACATGACCAGTGTTGGAAATATCAACGTTCATCGATGAACTATGTCATTATAAGGTGGTAAATTTTATACCACTGTACATTTAGAGCACATGGTCTCAGAGTGCTGATTTCTGGTCAATTGTGATGTCAAGTATGAGATCAAAAAGGGGAGTATGTGGATGATATATAAGTATGTAGTTAAAAGGTAGAGTTTTTTTTAGTACCATGAGATGTATTTTTAAGGGATGAATAACAATTCAAAAGGATTAAAAAGTTTATTTGATGGATTTTTCTATAAATACACATATAACCTATTAATTAATGATTGATCAGTGGAAAAATAATATACATAGATTAATAAAAGAACAAATGTCAACAAGGTAGAGAGTATATGGGGACCAGTCCTTTGAAGATAGTTCTCTAAGATAAATTATACATAGGAGAAGACTGTAAGGTTTATTTCATGAGGTTAGTCCCACAAACTCAGGTGTGTGGAACAGGAATCTGTGAAGTCATTTTTCAAAGAATATATTACTGCGATAACAGTATGTGAAGTGGATATATATGATGGAATTATTTTAGGGATATTTATATGGCGGGGTAAGTAGTAAATGGGTTGTAGTATGTGGTCTGTATGGTGAGTATGTGGTGGAAATTGTAATTTGTAGTTAGTTAATTTATGGAAAATTATGGTATATTTTTAACATGAAAATCTCATGTGAGGATTATACAAATCAAAAAATATATCTAATTTTTTTAGTGGTATTGAAAAAGATATATAGCCATATAGGTTTAGTTCTAGCATTCAGGGATTTAAATAATATAAGAGTGTGTCCACTATTATATCTAGTCGTGGAAGTGTAAAGAGGTAAACATGGAAATTATAGTTCCTAATTATCCAAACCTAGAGAATTTTTGTTACAAATATAACATTATGGAATAAATATACTCATCTCTCACATTGTGTATTTAATATCATCTTGTATTTAATAAAGATAGTGTAGTAGAGATTAAAAATAATAGAGTATCGAATTTTGAGCATGTGATTCAAGTGAATTCATTAACAAAATAGATATAGAATATCATTTACATTATCTATTAAATACACCTACATGTCTATAAACTATGGAATATCATTCACTGAAGGAATGTGTGGATGTTAACAAGAGGTAGCAATCCTTAGGCAAGGAATAACCAATCCAAGAAAATTATAAAGGTAGTGATGCCGACATGGAGTTAAAATAGCTAAAACTTTGTATTCATAAAACTTTTGAATATTAGTGTATACTATTACACCGAAACAACACTCAATATATTCTCCATGGGTAGTCCCTTAGTGATGAAATAAGTTAATAGTTGTGGGGTTTATGATTAATTTTCTTTCCTTCATATTTTTTTATCTATTGGTGAATTAAAAATTATAAATGATAGGTTGAACCTAGTTTCTTACAAAGTGGGAATAATATCCTAAAATATATTAACAACTAAAAGGTAAAAGTTTTAATTTATCCATCATCATAATTCACCCTCATCTTGGGGTAAAAAAATACCATAAGATATATCCAAATACATTATATGTAATATTTTTATTTGGTTATATATCAATTTCACTAGACTCTATACTCATATATTTACTTATTTGGAAGGTTTTATAAACTTATCTCAAACTTCATTCTTCAGTAAAAGGTTTATCTTCTTAGACATTAAATTTGGTCTTTAAGCTTTAGTAGATTCAATATTTCTATAATATTCTTCTATTTTATTCAACATAATATCATAATCCTTAGATTTTATTTTCATGATTGTTTAAATAATAACATGAAATTTATTCGAATAATGTATAGAATATATCTCAAAGTAGAAATTTTTCATTGTACTCTAGTCATCCTTTCTTCATGTGATCTCATGGACACTTTACCCTATTTATATAAAAGCATATTTCAGTAACATTTTAAATTATCCAATTATTTATTGGTAATAATTCCAATCACTTTTCATATTGGACAAAAAATAAGTATCATATTACCATTAAAACACATCAATATGGAGGATGACATGTGAGTGATTCAAAGGAATTTCCAAAACATTTATACATTTATTATAAACATAATAAGTTCTAGTGTATAAATTTTAGCATCTTCCCTTATAAATACTATACAAATGATGGTATACATTTAAAATAACCAAAATTACAATTTAACCATATCAATTTTAAATCATGGATAAAGGTTTCACTGAAAAAATTGCAAAACAAACCAAGAAAGATCCATTTTCATAAAGAAAATTTGAGATGGAGAAATCACAGAAAGGGAGTAATTATTCACCAACATGAAATGAATATATAGGGAGTAATTATTATTTTTGGTGTGTAATTGTTTATATCAAGGAGTAATTATCAACCAACCAAAAACACCAAATTGACACAAATAATTTGAATATAAACATAGCTCACTTATTCATTCTTTACTCATGAAATTTCTATTTAAAATAAAATCTCAAAGTGTGTATGTGATTTTATATTTTTTTAATACTAAAAGACTGTTTATACCCACATCCTCTTATAATAAAATTCTATTATTTTGTCCATGATTTTATACCATAAAATAACCTTGAAGGTTTCCATGTTACATCCTAATGTTATTTTATTTATGCATTTAATTATACGATCTTGGTATTTTTAATGCACTTTGTTTGATAATTTTGTTATAGCTTCAAAGAGTTATACATTAATCTTATTATTTTTCTCAATTTATAAGGATATTCTCGTTTTCATTTTTCATGAAAGTTGGAAAATTAAAAATTTTAATATATTTAACTTCAAAAACAATATATGGAGATATTAACTTATCTATAGAACAACATAAAATATAAAGGCAAAAAAATATAATCCTCGTATTATATCCATTAAATTTAAATCATTTGTTTTAAAAAATATCGGTTTAGTTTACAAAATATTTTTATTAAAAATTTTCACTAATAAGATTCATTAATCACAAAGTTTTAAGGTTTATACAATGAATTTTTTAAAATGGTGATGTATTATTTTTATTTTTCATAAAAAATGATATTTGGGATTCTAAATAGAATGTGGTTTCATTTTATTTTAAGATCTTATAGAGTTTTTAATTTTTAGATATATCTTTATATATTAATATTTTCTAGGAGATATAAAGTATGGAATAATCTATTAAGATAAGGGATACATACAGGATTGCATGGGTATAATAATGAATGAAAAAGAAATAGGTTCTAATAAAAAATAAAATTGTTGCTTGAGAGGTATCTATTACTAAGATGTTAAGTTGTTTGAATGGTGTTGATATTGGTGAATATTCAAATTGATATCTCAAAGGGATGAAACTTTACCATAAGATTGTTTTAAAAGATATGATAGAGGTGCTTCAGGGTGTTAGTTTCACATATTTGTTCCCCATGATGTCTTAATATATTTAATATATAATGATAGGGATATTGGTTCACAAAATGGAATTAAATAAAATATAGTAAGAAATATTAAGTGAGGAGTGAATGTAAAAAAATTATAAAAAATCACCTTTTAATAAATTCAATCAAAAATCATAAAATTGGGAAAAATAATAATATATGAATTGGAAAAATTAATGCATGAAATCATTAGTAAATAAACATAAAATAATATCCAGTATCAGTAGGTTAATGAGTGTTCATGAAAATAATTTTTAGATAAATTCCTGGATTTTGATTCTTAAAATTACTTTTAAGATAAATATATAAAATAAGATAAGGTAATAAAGAATATGAATATTAAAACTACCCTAGATGATGAGTGGATACTTTTTGATCACTCTTCTGACTTGGTCATTCTCTAAAAATAATTATAACTTAAATATAATAGGGACACATACCAATATAAATATGATATAAACATTGAAGAAAATTTTAAATAGATAAGAAATAGGAAATTTTAAAGTGGTTTGGGATAAACATCCTATTAATCCTCCATTTTATATTTCAAAATACATTTATATCATTAAGTGATTTTACAACTTTAACCCAAAGTAATAAGAGGATTTTTTTTTGAAATCAGGAAAAAAAATAAGTATTAACAGTTCATGATTTTTGATAAATTGAGAAATATTTATCCATGGAACTAATTTGATAAAAATATTTTCAGTAGGTACTTTTCTTATACCCAGTACATATTTAATTAGAATATTGAAAGAATACTATTCCTTATCCCACATACTTTTCCAGTCATTAGGAATGGAGTATGGAATGATAGAAGCAATAAAATGGTTAGATCCTGGTATTGTTTTTAAATGAACAAAAAACAATTAAGATATAAGGAATAAGTTTTTGAATATAAAGAAAATAAATCCTATAATAAAATGTGTTCTCTTTGAAGTGGGAGATTAAAAATAAGAGCAAAGTGATGTGTCAAGGTGCATAAGCACTTTAAGTTTCTCCCTCTGCTCTCAATTGATTCTCCTCTAATACAATATTTACATAATCTATCTTAAGGCCATTATATAGAGTCTAAAATTCTACCATAAATAATTATATTCATTGGATCGTATATGGATTCTTTTTTGACCATTTCTAATTAGACCATTCTCATGTGGCTATTAATTTTTATTACTGTTATAGTTAACATTTATTCTTTATTGAATATTTACTTTTCATCCCTTTGGATTGACATATATATTCATTATTATATTTTTAGAATGTGTAATATGAATATCAAGAATTTATGTTGATATAGAACAAATATATTTATTTTTATTCCTTATCTAGTCATAAAATTATTTTAATAATCTTCCACTAATTAAGGTTTAGTAAGAGTGGAACACTAGATAGAAGTCTTGGAGGGTATTCATTATTTTTTTAGATATTTTTACCTTTTTATATTATTCTCAAGTATTTGAATTACATTCTAATAAAATGTTTTTATATGATGAAATTAATTCCATAAAATAATTCATCACGATTTTGGTTTATCTATTCAGTATGAAATCCATTTTACTTGATGTTCTACTGATAAATGGAGTTTGAATAGTGATATTTATTTATATAATTCTACATTCTGATTCTACTTAATCTATAGAATGTTTAATTCATTTTCATTGATTTTCCAGTGATAAATGGAATTCTGATGATGACTTTGATTCTGGGGAAGTTTTTTCTCCACTTCTATTTCATCTGTTCATTGATTCATTCGTTTTACTTTCCATTCCATTGATAATTATTCTATATTTGGTATTTTATAGTCTAAATACTTTTTCCATTATACCATTAATTTTTAATTTTCTAAATTTTTCTTTAAAAACACTTTTTTATATTTATTAGATAAAAATATAAGTTCCCTATGATCATTAAAACACACTATTCCAGAGAATGGGATTTTTTTTATTGTGAGGATAACCCAAAAATCTCTCCTTTTTTAATAATAACAAGACATGTTACATTAAAAAATATATCAAATATGAAAAAGGATTATTTATTTTTAATTAGAAAATTTATTTATGGTCAAAAACAAAAAATAATTCAAGTTTTACCCTCTAATTATATCTAGATTTTGGTTTCCACTCAACTCGTCACTTAGTGATTATAAAATGGATATGTTAAAAATAAATATTTTTATATTCTTCACTTTGAATATACTCACACTCTTTGAGAAGGAAAGACATTTTATCTTTCAGAATCCCCTATTTGGAATGGAAAAAGGATATCTGGAAGGTAAAAATTGATTTCTTCATATGAAAATAAAATAAGGATTTATAGATCCCTAAGAATATAAAGGTGTCTTTGAAATGATAAGAGTTCAAAACACCCCCTTTGTTAAAAAAATTTATCACTGAAGTGAAAATAGAAAACTAACTGACTATAAATATAGTTGTTGATAGATTTTATAAAAATAGAAAACAAAAATAATCTAATCATTTGTTAAATATTTACTTGTAATTAAAAAATTCCTATAGTAAATAAAGTTTTGGATACAGTTTTCTATTATGTTAAGTATTATAACTTAATCATATTATTGGAAATGTACTTACTTTATTTCTTAGTATATGTTGACTGATAAATTTATTTCAGTAGGATGATCTTCAGTAAACATAACTATTTATCATCATTATTTTTACATTAATATGATTCAACATAGTTTTCAAAGTTAAAAAGTTTTAAATATATGAAATTTCTAATAAATTATTATATTTATTTATGTGTCAGGCTTTTATTCTAACACAGTTCAAAATTTCTAGTTCCCAAACACATGGGTTTGATATTATTAAATTAATTTGATTATATGATACTTAGGAAATCACAATTTGATAATAAAAGAAAAATCATTTCTAATAAAGGATAAGTCAAGGAATGAAAAGGTAAAATGATACTATTTATGAATGAAAATACAATATGAAAATAATAAACATGAAATGCACTATCTACCACTTTTATCCTTCAACCACATATCTTCTTATTCACTAATACTTTCACCCATATTTTTCATCCATCATATTTTCTCAATATTCAAGGGTTTGGTTTACAATTAATGTGATTAAAATAATATGGAAGTAAATAAGAGGAATATTTTCCGACTTCATTAAAAAATAACTTCACTAAAAGAAGAATACAGAGAATACACTTGATCTTTGATTTTGTCATGGAGACATATGATCAACACTAAGAAAGGAATATTATTAATTCCACTCATTATATATGTATTTAAAATTAATCCTATAAAAATAGTAATATAGATAACGAACTCTAAGATAAAAAGAGAAAGATGATATCTGATATCTAAAAGTGAAGAATAGTAAATTTTTAAATTTCTTAATAGAGAATGATAGAGAGAGAATTCTAAAAAGGAATTCAAAAGGAAATAAATTTTAATCTCTTAATGAGTGAGTTTGGATTAAAGAGATATTAATCCATTTATAAGATTAAGATGGGAACCCAATGGTTATAATATAATAAAATAATTCATGTAAACATGAAATTTTGTTCAAGATTTAGCAACTAATTTAAATAATTATTTATCTTATGATGAATACTAATAGTCACCTTGAGATGTGATTTTTGAAAATATAAACCAAATCTATCTTTTCCATTATATTTAATAAATACATGTAGATTTATTTTAACTTAATGATTAGAGTTTCAAAAAAATTAAAATGATATTATCGGTTGATATGTGTTTGTAACTATTTATTTATTGATGATATGTCTCATTGTTTACCGTATTTTTTCGTAGTAAATCATCATGTTGAGTATCATACGACATAAAATTTTTAATCCAGATTTTTCTTACTCCCAAATATGTTTCACATCATTACTTTAAAATCCATATTTTCATTAATTCTTTGTATATGGACTTCAACTATATTTTTTCAAATATTTAGTGATAAAGTATCAAGTTATAAATTTTATTTATCAAATAAATAGGAATATAGAAATATTCATATGTCATTAATAATTATTTTATCTAGAGAAATTATCCTTGTTATATATTTATACATAATGTAATTTGTTCTTATTATAAAATTTGATTACATATCTAAACTTTAGAGGATTCTAGATTGAAAGGAGTTTCTATTGGTATTTCCTAATTTTTATAAAGTGTCTATAATTTTATTAATATATTCAGTTTTTGACTTCAGTATATTCACTTAAATTTTATCTTTGAATAATTATTCTATACATGATATATCTTTTAAGAATTTTCTAATTTCTATATTCAATAGTGATCGACATAGATTTGCTAAATTGAGCGGATGGTACCTTGATTATCTCATATATTAGATCCAAGTACTTCAGAAACTTGTGAATGAATTCCCTAAATCTTTTAATCTCAAGTAAAAAATCATGTGAATAACTATTTATCTTTGAGATCTTAGAGGAGGGGTCATTATAATTGTGTTCCATGAGAATGATTATTTGGTAGATAACTCTAGAAGTATTCTTTATTATTCATAGTCTAGATCATTTCTATATATATATTTAGTTGGACTTTCATTATCATTTTTTAAATCCAAAACTTAAAAGGTCAGATACTTAGTATTTTTTTCTTCTTTTTCATTTAATTATCCAGATGATAACCTTGGAAAAAGTAATAGTGATCTGATCAAAAGATCATCATATTTTTCATTATCAATACTTGATACACTAAACAATTATTTTGATAATAATTTTTAAAATAGAAATTTCTCGTTCACATATTTCATTAATTGATTTCTTAATGAAATAATATTCATTGATCTCATTGGGTGTTCGTCATCTTCTATTGTGTAATATTAAGACACAACAGATAAGAGTATTTATTTAACTAAAGGCTTAGTAAAATTATATATAAGATGTTATATATTAGAATTAGCTGAGTTATTTGGTAGATCTCTATCAAAGGTAAACTTGAGAAATTTTTTAAGGTTATAATTAGAGTAAATTGATAGAATAAATTTCTCTATATCACTACTCATATCAGAAATTATAATATTATGAATAAAAAACTTCAATCAAAAATTTAAATTTCCTGAAGTATAAAATTTTTTATCTCTTTTATAGGAATATGATATGGTCACAAAAAGATATTTCAACTGGGAAAACTCATTAATATAAAAAATTATTCCCTTTTTTATTTCTCATAATAAAAATAAATTCTATAAAAATAAGTATAATTAAAAGAAAAATTCCTTTAAAATGATTTTTTTTAAAGAAAATAATTATTTTTAAATAAACCATTATTAATATCTAGCCTATCAAATCCAAAAAAATAAGATATTTTAAGATTATACTCTAATACCAATTTTTAGTATCAACAAGAAATAGGGCAATTGAATTTTGGATATTTGGTTATGACTTTTTAAAAGTCAATGTAAGATCTAACTCTTCTATAGGTACTTTCACTTTTATATTTTTATTTAAACCTGTTTAATTTTGTAATTAAGCCTCTTTCTTGGATTTAAAGTATGTTTCATAGGTGTTTTTTCACTCATATGAACCAATATAGTGGAAGGATAAAGGTTTATTGCAGCACTTTAGATGTTATAGTGACACTAACTAGCCGGTGGGCTATCTAGTAGCATTGTAATTCTATAGAATTCTCATCGGCTAGCCAATACGATCCACAGCATGGCTAGTGGATTACCTCTTATAAATACTGGTTAGTTGGTGGGATCTAGTATCTAATCAGTGATTCCTCAAAGGATGGAATTAAGAGGAAAAATCATCTTTATTCCCACCCTGAAACTACTTCTTAAGCTTGTTAATCCTCGATTTTGATCATAAACTGGGATTTATAAATGTGAAGGGTTATCTAAGGATTATTTGTATTCTTCAATGTATTCATCTTGGTTCCTTTATCCTTGGTCTGATCTAAATGACTTTAATGGGTAAGTCTCGTTGCTTTGGCGAAACCCTCTTGATTTCCATGACACATCAGGCCCGCACTTCTGGATCTGATGCTCATAACACTTACTTTACATACTTTCTATGATACCAACTGTAAAAGCCTAGATATAACCATAATTAATAATATTATCAAGAAAAATTATTATATATATTATATCCAAAGAATATATATAGGTTTAGATATTTATATATTTAAAAAATAACCATAACTAACATAGCCCCTGTTATTTGTATCAAAAAGATATATTTTTTCATTGTATATATAAAAAACTACTAAATTCAAGATAATTCTTGGACATATCCACTAAATTATTCAATACAATATATCCTTATAAACATTTCACATGTTCTACTTTTCCTCATACCTTAGGTAATGGAAATATAAGAAATGGGTCACCTCAAATGCTTAGTAAGGGAAACATATAACTGAAGAAATCATAGAATAAACATGGAATAAATATTATGGAAGGAATAGGTAAAAAACATATATCCTTAATCGAATTTACATATAGAGAATATTATATCCATGATAATAAATGAAAACATGGATATACATAATACTAATATCATACTGAGATAATGAATAATTTTAGACATAAAAAACATTTTGTCAAGGCCTTATGCCAGGATACTTTACTTGTTATCAAGTCTGCAGTCAAGACATCTTGATAAATAGGGAAGGTATATAACAAATACCCAAACATGTTTTTTTACACGATGCATGTCAATGTATCTAGGGAATATATAATTATAGACCCCACATGTCACCTGATTATGTCTAATTAATTCACAATAAGATTCATCAAGACCTTTCATACCATTCCCTAAGGAACCTCTTACTCAATAAGACATGGCTATTGGTATAATGAAAAATAGGAAATCCAAATAGATAATCAACATGTTTTAATAGTTAATAATCATAAATAATTTTAATACTTTTCCCATTTTAATAAAAGATATGACATTATCATAACCCATAAAGAGAAGTAAGTTGTAAGGTCGAACATTACATGGGCCCCTTTCCAATAATCATTTTTATTGCAATAAAAATATAAATAATGACAATATTTTTTCCCATGTTATTAAATTAAAATTCTTTCTAGCTGAATATAATCCAATATGAATTATATAAATTGTTATGTCTATGCCCAATAGAGAAATGATTATAATAATAAGTTAATACTGGAATAACATGATAATAATACATTCATGGGAAGGAATTGGATGGTTTCAAAAGAACATTTCCCCAGTGTGACAAAGGAAACATAAAAGGATGTTAACATAAATGAAAAACATTATTAAAAAATAATGCTCCAACAATACCACCCAAAAAGGGATCATGTATAAGATCCCATGTTTTTATTCAGGGTACATACCTTTTTTATTTTTGTTTAATACCCAATTTTTGACATAATATGGATTCTTACTTAAGTAATAGAGGAAATGGGGGTGTCTGGGGCTTGTACAGATCTTAGAGCCTAAGATGTTGGAGGAGGAATTCGAGCCACATGGTTAGGAGAGACTATGTGTCCAAATCTACATGGTTTGATGAAACTTTTTGGGGTGTCTCAATGCACAATAAAAGGCCGTAGGGTTTTCCCAAATTTTGTGACCAAGGCTGCATGACCAAGTGAAAATACTGTAGACTTAAACATAGTGAAAATTCAAAGTTGGCACAAATTGTTTCTAATTGTGCACCTTGACTATGTAAGGGGGGTCGTGAGGTATATTTGGGCACACAGTTGGCATATATTTTTTCCAACTGTTCATCCAAACCCTGAAACCCCTTTAATGATGGATAAATACCTTTTTACATTAAATTATCTAAAAGGGATACCCTTATTTCCTCCCATATTTTATTCTCTAGAGGAAATCCCCTCCCAATCATGTTGAATCATTCTTCTAAGATTATATAAGGCATTGATCCAATTCTTCTATCTGATTCTTGATTCAATTGTCTTTCATCTCGTTGGATTACCAATGGTGAGATCTGTAATCATATTTCACCTTTCACCACTTCTATTCTCATCGAAAGAGTTGTTTTGGTTTAGGATCATATGAATTATTTTTAGGGTGTTCATCAATTATTACATTTTATTCTGATATGGACTGAATTAGAGGCTACAACTGGACGATTACTACTCAAGAGTCATAAGTTAGTTGGTCCACACCTTTAACCTCAAAGTATGCTTTTTTATACCCAGTTTACATTATGTTTCATGTAAGAACTTTTGTACGTTGCTTCAAAAATTAGTAAACCCATAAAACAAATGTTAAATTCTTGTTGATGATATTCCATGACACCCTTATACTTGGTTATAGTTTTTCAACCTTAACTCAAATCACATATGGTGTGGGTGATTCTCTTTTTCCATAGAAATTTCAAACTTAGGGTGAGTTTAGCACTCTATTATTTCTGATAATTTAATGTGGTAATAAATTGGATTGTTAAAAGTTGTAATCACATTAAAAAAATTTGTCATTTTTATATAAATGGTATGAAATGAATTTTAATATGGTATGTATATGAATATAGAGGGATTAATGAACTGGTTAATGAAATGGTTTATAAAATTGAAAATGAATTGGTTATGATGATAATGGAGGGTTCATGGTATGGCACCAACAAACAAATTGGATTTCTTAGACATTTTTACTCCTTGTATCCAAAGTACTTATATTATTTGGATGTGAATAACTCTTGTAAAGTTTTTTAACAAAGTTTTTTATTTTTTTTAAACTATCCTTTTTTGTAAAATAATGTTTTTGTTCTTCAGTATCATACCCAGTCTATCGGAATGAGTTTCTGTAAGAATGATAAAATTTTCTGAATGTTCTGATCTAAACATAAAGGGGGAGAAAATTTCTTTATCTTTAATAATGTTTTGATTTGTACAAATGTTTTTTGAATGAGCTGTATCAAACACAGAAGGTATAAGGAATATGGAAAATAGAAATTCTATAAATTTGTTTATCTAACACACCATCGGTCTCAAATCTATTAGTATGATGTTGAAGATTCATCAGACATAATTTTTGTTTGAAATTCAGAAGCATATGAGTAAGGAAGTTAGAATGATGTTGATGAGGATGTTTTAATAAAGTGATGTTAGGAGTTATAAAGGTTTCATATTTTATAAAGCTTAAATTATAAGGTTTTTTTTATCGTAATGGAGTTCCCATAAATCATGATAAAAATATTTTAAATAATTTATGCTATTGAAGGTCTCTGAATAGTTTGTACCATCTTAGAAACCCAGACATAAAATATATTATCCAGAAGTGTGAGATACCGAAGTTTTTTAGGGGTCTAAATGTGAAAATATGATGAAGTTTGATGATTTTAAAAGTTTCTTAGTGGATTTATTATTGGAATCATAACATCTTAATAATACTTCCATCATAATGAGAATTCCATCATTTTGAGGATTCTATCAGATTAACTCTGAGAAGTAAAGTTAATTGTACTAACTCTAAGGAGGAAGATCTATCGGGCTAGGACCAGATGCATATCCATTAGATCAGTAATAGGCACTAATTCATCTAATGAATTCCCCACACTGATAAGACATTGAATGCAGAATATCATAGTGATCATAGTTTCTGATGTCGATCTATAAATGGTAGATCATTATGAAAATTGTAAATATTCTAAATGAGTTTTATTTACTTGAGGAGAAAAAAATGGAGAGTTCAAGTTTACAATCGAATGATTTGTGACATAGATAAGTCATTAATTGAGTAGGTTCATGGTAATGAGATGAGAATTTCATCATAATGAGATGAGAAAGTTTGTGGTAATTAGCTAAATAAGTTCATCATAATTACATGAGGAATTATTATCATAAGGAGTATAAGAATTTTTCATTTAACAAAAGTAAAGTTAGGAAGTTAGAGAAGGATGATTATGGAGAATACTCTAGAAGATTCAAAAATATTTTTAAAGAGTTGAAGTGGTAAAACATGAAATTAAAAAATGTTTAGATCTTAGATATTTTAATTTTAGTAAGTGGAAACGTTTTTCAGATTCCTACCCTTGCTATTTTGAGTCACCTATAAATAGAATCATGGTTCCTTAATACTTTGAAAATTTTCTTGTGAGCGTAAAAGGAGAAGAACTGCATAAGTCTTATAAAAAAATTTCCAGACTGAGAACTCGTTAGAAAGCCGCGCATAGGAAAGTATTGTTTACTGCACTGAGGAAAATCAGAATAATAATTTGAGAAAATTTTGAGTAATACATATTGATAATGAGTTCATCATATTGATTCCATCAAATTGAAGATATTCGAATTGAGTTTTGAGTAGTTTCCAAGACTTGAATGTTTTGTTATCCAGATAGAACAGAAATTTTATTTATGCGTAGATTAAGAAAGTGAGAATCGTCTTGAGTTGATTATACTGATTCAATCATACTGGGTTTATCACATTTAAGGTCTCCAAACTCAAGGTCACTGAACTCAAGAAATTTTGTGGAGAAATTTGAACAAATTCTTTATTATTTTGTTTTGGATCAATATTTTGTAATCAAACATTGTAAACTGATGAGTTCAAGTATAATCATTCCCATTGGTAGATATAATGTGTCTAATGGGAGTTAGAATATGTTTTATTCACTTCTTCAATTTAGATAATTTCCGAAGACCCACAGGAGTGGAAATGATAAGGATGTAGGATCTCACACTATGTTTAAACCTTGTAAATATTATGTTCCTTAATTGATTTCCTACTTTTTCATGAATGAGTATTTACTAAACTTTCATGTTTAACAAGTTACAGGGATTAAGTTTCTAAAAGGCTAAAAACTTAAAAAAATTAACAATTGATTAAACTCTCCCCCCAACCATTTCTATTTTTTTATTTGATCCTGTAACAGAGCTTAGGTTACCTTGTTGAATCTGTATCATAGATAATCTCAATTTTGTTAATAGTTGGGTAATTCCTATAATTGATGTAAAAATTTATTAATAATGGAAAATAGGATGATTCTTTATCTCTTATATATTATCCTATAAGTTTTTTATCCTATTACAATTGGGTTTCCACCTATTTATAAGGATAACCCTATTAACTTATTTGATAAGAGATATATCGAATTTTATGGAAATTTTAGAAATTCTATCCTTATGTTCTTATCAAAAAATGTTTATGTGAAGGTGATGAATCTAAAAACAAAAAAGAGTTTGTGGGAAAACCTGGAAAATATTTTTGAATGGAATACTAAAATGAAGGAATAAAAGCTACAAATATATCATAGTGAGTATAAATACATAAGAAAGAGATATAATTAATCTATTAGAAAAATACTTCACAAGAGTAAATGAATTTTTTTAACATTATAGGATTCAGTGATGTCCTAGAAAATTCTAGAATTGTGAAGAAACTTGTGAGAAATTTTCCAGACATTATTTACTCTAAAATTTAATCTTTTGAAGATAAGGATGATTTATCTCTTATTGAATTGAATAACTTTATTATTTCATATGAAATGAGAAAATCTCCAATGTTCAAAAACAATATGAAAGATGAAATGGATTTTGAATCTATGAGAAAAATTTAAATTCAAGATATTGAATATGTTTATCCTTATGACTCCAAAGATAAAGAGGCTGATGAGTTGAATGAAAAAATCTTTTCTCTTATATCAAATAACTATTTAAGAGGAGGAAAAAAGTATGGGGTTAACATCCACTAAAATTTTTTTATTATAGAGGAATTAGACAATTTTCTATGAATTTTCCCATGAATAATATTGTAGAATATTGAGATGATTCTAATGAAAAACCTTAACATATGAAGTGTAAAAAACGTTCTAAAGAAGAAAGGTTATCCAATAAATAAAATAATAAATTTACTAGAGAGAAAAGAATAATACTAATTAAGAAAGTTGAATTTGATTCAACCAAAAATAGTTCTTCATAAGATGAAAGTTCACAAAAGGTTAGAATAATCACTAAAAAAGTTGAGAAAATAGAATACTCCTAAAATAGTGAAGACTAAAGAGGTGAAGAATCTTACAGAGAGTATCATCTTGGAACAGAACTTCTTTCATTTATTGAGAAAAAAAATCTCTTAAGAATGAAAACAGGGTGATAAATAAATAAAATGGAAAATTTACTGAATGTGATAAAGAAATTATCAATAAAGAAGAAGAATAAATCCATGAGATCTTAATTTACAAACTAATAATTTATGAATCGGGAAAGATGGTTGAAGATATCAGTATAAATATATAAGCTATGGAAGAAGAAGTTAAAATGTTTCAATCAAAACTACTTGAGAATGAAGTTACCTTGAGGCATATAAATTAAAAATTCAAGACATATTTAGAAGTAAATTTTGAGACTATTAATGTTAATGAGAGATCTCAAATCAAGAATCTTGTGAAATCCTCTCCCACCCAAAAAATTGTTTCATCTGATTTTTATAATATTTCAGGTTTCAGAAAAAGTGTTGGGAATGATTGGGTGAAAAATTGTGTGAGAAACCTATTTAATCTAAAAAATTAAAACTCGCTCAGGAAGAAAGATAGCCCACATCCATATATTTTTAGAGCATGAAGAAGTTATTAACTTCAAAAAAAATTCTAAAGATAAATATATTACTTCAATAGAAAATTAATATTTTATGGTTTTTATTGGTGTTATGGAATTTATGGGAATAGGGATTATAATTATTGGAACAACTTATCTCTACCCAAAAGAAGGTTTCAGAAGAGTAGAAGAAATGGTGAAAGTATAATGATTATCTTTTCTAACTTATAGAAATTTGAAAAGGTGAATTCTTAAGTTATCAAAATCCTTCAAATGAAGAATAAGTTTGACTGTATATAAGACGTTTGTGGAAGATGTGATCAACTGGTTCATATTGATGAAGAATGTATGACTATACATCCAGTACAAGTTTTGTATGCAAGAAAAGATAAGGTACTAGGAAAGAATAATGTTAAAGATAGATACATTTTTTATAGTGTTTGTTCATTCATTCATGGTAGGTTATTTAAAATCTTGAAACATATTGAAAATCATGGTAGGGGTTTCGTTACTTTTGAGAATTATAGTTCCTTAAAAATCAAAGGAATCGAAATGGATGATATTGAAGAAGAAAAGTTGAAATATAAGGATTTTTTATTTGTTTATTAGCTAAAACATAACTTAATTAGTGTAAATCAACTTTGTTATTATGTAAAAAAATATATATTAAGAAAATATTGATGTATCATTAGAATTTTTATAGATTGAAAAGTTATTGAAAAAGGATAAATAACTAGTTGTAATATTTTTAAAATTGAAGAATTTAATAACTCTAATTACTTGAGTGTTGAAGATGAAAAAAATTGTGGCACTGAGGACTTGGGAACATTAGTAAAAAAACATGAACAAAAATTATAAATTTGATGCTATCTGAAATTTTCTAGAATTGAAAATAATAGAGGAAGATGTTTGTGTTACTTTTCATAAGGGGAATATGACTAATAAAAGTCATAAGGGAGGTGAGATTCAGTATACCATACCTCTTTAACTTATTCGATATGATTTATGTAGGCTGATGATAAATCAATCAATAAAATGGAATCATTACTTTATCACTTTTATTGATGATTTCACTCCGATGAAAAAAAATCATGTTTATGAAACACAAGTCATAGGCTATAGAAATTTTCTGGCATTTTATAAAATAAGTTGAGAAAGAAATTGGGGTTTATATAAAGAATTGGAGAATAGATAATAGTATTGAATTCACAATAAATACGTTTGAACCTTATCTAAGAAATCATGTTATCAAACATTAGTATAGTCCTCCCTACACTCCACAATAAAATAGATTAGTAGAAAAAAATAATACAAGTTTAATGGAATGGGAATAATTTTATTAGTAGAATAAAAACATTCAAAGTTCTACTGGGGATAAGATGTTCGTACTATTGTACAAATTTAGAATATATTTTTGTTGAGACCAGAATCTAACTTGACTTCTTCTAAGAACCAGGTTCTTTCTTGATATATGGAAACATTTACTTTTCATTATTTTCTAGTTTAAATTCTTACTTAAGAACAAATATGAATGTAATTTGAGGTCGTGGAGGTAACACGGGTTTTTAGGGATGGTTTAGAGCCCATAACCCAACATTCTAGGTGAAAAAGGAATGGCCAATGGTTAGTAGAAACCATGTGGGGTAGGTGTCATGGTTACTTCTAACCATACTAGGTTGGACAGTGGGAAGATACAATCTATACAGCTTGATAAAACATGAAATTTGGGGTTCATGGTTGTGGGGTACCCTCTGTAGTTTTTGACAATGGGATGAGACAAGGTTTTAGCACGGTTAGTCAAACTTTGAGAGAAAACAGTTTGGTACCCTCTGAGTTTTTAATAATGGGATGAGACATAGTTTTCACATAGTTAGTTAAACCGTACAGAGTTACCCTTCCTATATAAAAGGGCACATGGTTTGTCCAACCATTTGGCCAAATAGGGCGACCCATGGATTTTGGTGAATTTACCATTTTTCCCCCATTTAATCATTTATTTCAACCCTAATTTATATTTCTCCTCCTATTTCATATCCATGATCCTTGAGAGCTCATTTTTAAGCCTAAATTAGGAATCTAGGGATATCTTCCATATGATATCGGAATCAAGTTCCATCAGTCTCATTGGATCCACATCGGTTAGTTATCAATTATTTTTTGGCTATTCTTCATTCCTCTTGGTATTGGATGAACTATTTAGGTTAAAGATAGTATGCCCAAATTTTATGTTCTTCATCCATTCTCTACTTTTCTCCCGATCTGAGTTGAATCGAGAGAAAATAATGGATGATTTATCCACTACGAACCTAAGGTAGGTGGTCTTGTGATTTTCCATCAATGTTGACATGTTTATATATATATATATATATCGTTGTTCTAGACACCCAATTCTCTGAGAGACACCCTTGAAATAGAATTTAATCCATGAATAGAATTGATAGGTTTGACCAATGTAATCAAAATAACTCATTGATAATTGTATAGTGGTTTTTTTAGTTAATTGGGCCACCATGGGTGGATTTTAATTTGGTTACATTTTATGTGTGCCTTGTACCCCTTTCCTTGGGATGCTCAATAATTAATTATGAATGGAATTTTAATTGAATTGTAATTTGAATTGTGATATGATTTATAAATTGAATTGATAATGAAATGGGAATGGGATCCATGTCCCCAGACAGTTTCCATGTAATTGGTTGTTTAAGGATGAGTTGCCCCTTATAATGAAATGCGCATGTGAGATAAATATGGGGCTAAGCATTCTAAGCTTATAACATACCTTGAGTCTCCTTATAAGGTGAGTTTAAAATGAAATTTTTTTGGGTATGACCTTAACATAGTAAATGAAATTGATCGAATGGTTATATTCCTTGGGTGACACATGGGTTCATATATGAACACCATAGACAGACTCATTTGGATTCTACCTTGCTTGCGCCATAGTTAAAAGTAGACTCCTTATGGATTTAAAAGGATGGAATAATATGGATTTTGGTCATATATTTCTTTGGTGATACATGGGCTTCCTTAGTGGACCACCAAGGAAGGACTCAAGTGGAAGTGTTATTACACCACACCTAGAGAAATACCATGATTCCAATGATTAATTCCAAGGATGGGCATGAAGGGTGCTTGGTTGATGTTACACCTGGAGAAATACTTGGATTCAAAAAATATGATTATCAAGGATGGGATTAGGTTATTAAATAATTAATGAATAAAATGATTTATATGAAATGTCTGCCAATACAAAGCACAATCATAGAGTCGACTAGTCCCTTACACCTTATTTATGGCTAGTTTAGGTATCTCCTAACCACTTATCTATATGGGGGACATTGGGCATCGTTATAGGTATTGAGACAAATTTATCAAATGAAATTGATTTATTAAATGAAATTAATTATGAAATGTTATAAGAGTGACTTTTTATTCAAAGATATTCTAGTTAGGCTAATGTAGGTAGCTGATGATAGGTGTTCATGGGAACCTAGTCCTTTATTGGTTTACTTTTGGTACTTCCTTTACATATTTTATTACTTCTTGGACATTATTTTTGTTATATATATTCATTTAATGGATGGAATTATACCTTTGGGTGGTTTCCTTTTGGAATTATATCTCCCACCCTATTCAGGTCACTAATGGTACCTGAATAGACTATATTATTTCAGGTATGGATAAGGTAAAGTGCCCTGCTATAGGTTCTTGATTACTGCTTTGGAGAAGGGGAGCATGGGAATGAGCTAAGGTGTGTGATGCTAGATTAATTATTTTTAGCCTTTTTGTATTTTTTTCATTTATTTTACACATTCTAAGTATACATGTTTTGTATTCTTTATTAGACACATGACATGTATCACCATCTTCTGTATATGAGATTCATTCTAGTATCGTTTATTTATATATGTCTTATATGTTGTCTATTTTATGTATTTCTTTTAGATGGTGATTCCTTGGACCGAAATGACCAAAAAATGAATATTATTGAAATCATGTTTACAGGTGTTGAAAATTCAGGATCATATTACCATCTTTTCCATGGAAGGAAATAAGATTATCGGAGAGGTCTTCAAACAAGGTAATGTCTTAATCTACTCCTATATTATCCAGTCCATCTACAATCGTGTTTTCTTCTTGATAAACATGTGTGACGATATAGTTAATATCAATAAGAGAACGATTTAATTTCATCCAACGCGTAGTAATCATCCATTCAAGATGAGTTACACCATTCAAAATTTCTTATACGATGGTCATCGAGTCACTTTCAATCCTGAGGTTGTTCCAACCAAAGTGCTAGGAAAAGGAAATGGCATGTATTGAACTCAACATCTTAGCTACAAGGGCAGTGGCAATGACAAAATTACCCACAAAACATCCAAGAATATGACTGAGGTAATTATTGAAGATAGCACCCCACACTTCTGGGCATGTGCTTCCCTTGGAGGTTCCATAAATATTTATTTTGATCCATATTGGGGGAGGGGCTCTCCATAACACCTCTAGAGTGTGATGCGGTTGACAAAAATTTCCATTAATTTGTAGATGCTTCAGGATTCTGAAGTTGTGAACGGTGTTGTGGTAATGTCCCTTTTGCAACAAAGCAACTTCATGTATGGCTATTAGAATCTGCATCTGACCTGCATTTAGATTTTGTGATTAATTATTATGAATAATAGAATTCCGGTCATACTAGATCACATGGTGGAGCTCAGTAACTATATTAAGGAAGAGGTTCCTAATCTGTTGAGTGCCTTCCATTTCTGCACATATCTTTAGTTGATTTTTTTAGAGTCAAGAATAAAACATTTTCAATCTAAAATGTTAATAATAGAGTTCTAAAGAGAAGAAGCAGTAGTATAATAAAGGAAGAGGTGGTTAGCATATTCTCTGTGTTGATTACAGATTTTACACTTAGAGAAATGTTGGATTCCAAAATATTGGAGGAAATTTTCAGTGGGGACTCTGTTGTGAGTGAGATGCCAGATGAGATTGAATTTTGAAGTTTTAATCCAAGGATTGTTGAAATGTTTTAGCTAACTATAATCACTCTCATAGTTACAGTAATAATGATTGTATAAATTTTTTTAGTTAATCATACCATTGTGATTTACTGCTTCTTATAATTATCTATTATTGTATATCTGTTATGATAAACTCTATTGATGAGGGAATGGTCCCCCCATAGACACACCCTAGGCCCCCACTGCTGGTTTTCAAACTTTGGAATTTGGGGAGATTCACTTGAATACATGTGGCTAACTGGGCTTAGAGCACATTTCAGTGGTATCTGGTTCTAGAACATTACAAATTGGTATCAAATATTCTTTTCGAGTTTTCCCTAATATTTGGAGACAATAGAAAGTGATATGAAGAAAATGGAATTTGATAATGATTTGTGTCTGGGACTAGTTTACCCATGTGTAAGAAAAATCCAAACTCCCTCAAATAAAATTTTAATTTTCTAGATTTTTCCGGTTACAACTGATTTGATTCCACCATTGCGTGATGCACCTGAATTTTGATTTTATTATTGATATTATTTTGGGTTATATTTTGTATCAAACTATTAAGATAAGTTTATTCCATGTCATGTATCATTATAGTAACCTTACAGAAATCACATGTCATGCATTATGTCATGCCCTTGAGGTTTCATTACAAGTTGTATGTTGTAGTGATAGGTGTTGTGATAGTTTTATTTTTTGTTGTGATAGAAATTCTAGAAAATATTATGGTATTGATTAGGTGGACTCCATATTTAGATTCATGTGGTGTATGGGCCCTTATGGATAGAAATTTGGTGAACCATTTGTTTCAACATCTTTAAATGTATTTTGATACAATGGAAATGATTAAATGTGAGTAAAATGGAAATAGAAATTGTTCATAGCATTTTACTTGACACAGACTCGACCTTAGTAGTGGTAAGTATTCAGTATTTATTTCTTTTATATGATTTTTACATCGCCCAGACCTGAATCATGGAGCAGGTAGAGTGGTGTGTTCTAATATAGGAAGGCTTATATCTATCCTATTTCAATATTTGTGTTTTTTAGATATGAACTTTGATAAAATTCTTATTTGAGACATGTTTTTTTAATTTTATAGACATGAAACCACCAAAACCTCTATTTGTATGCTAGGAAGGTGGTGAAGATCACACTCTGGAGGCAATGGGATATGTGCTACTAGTTGACCCTCCAATAGTTCTAGTTGAGGAACTAGTGATTGTACCATACATATGTGATGAGGAATAGTATCATGAAGGCTTTATGTGTTTCATGAAGACCATCCAGGGAGCACCATGACCTACCCCAACTATGTTAGAGTTGACATGAAAGTTCCATTAATAGCACCTTCCCATGCTTTCAGGGGATGGTGGGCCACAGAATGCGGATTCATGGATAGAGGCCATGCTCTCCATCTTTAAGAATCTAGAGATGCCTCCTGAGAGGAGGTTAAATCTCACTATTTATATTCTACATGATTCAACAAAGATATGGTGGGATGTAATTACTTAGATGTATCATAATCTGAAGATGGCATGGAGGTATTTTAATATGTAATTCTATGACTATTTATATCCGGATACATTGAGGGCTGATAGAGCCACAGAGTTTATGCACTTGGAGTAGGTTGTGTTATCATTCATGGATTATTCGGCCCATTTTATAGAGATCTAGAAATTATCACCTATTTTGAGGGATGAAAATTTATCTAAATCCCCATGATTTGAGGATGGTCCTAGGTATTAATACTGATCACAGGTGAATGACTTTCAACTGAATATTGTATCTATAATAGTAAATATGGGGCTTATCATATAGTGTAAACTAAGAGAGATTGTGGGTGAAAGTAAATGAGGTTCAGCATTTACATTAGGTAACTCATCGACTGGTAGTAGGAACCATCATTTGTAGCTTCCACGTGATGACATTATTAGCTAGAGAATATACTCAGTTAGTCGGGTGAGGCGCATAGCGGTAGAATAGGGAACACGATACCTCAGTGTATGAGAGACCATATTAGGTGTCGGCCTTTAGGAACAATGGTCCATCTACAACACTTCTGTAGAAATTATCCTTCAATAACTAGTGAGAGATGGTATGTACTGACTCCACGTACATGAGCAGGGTGGGTAAGTTCAATTTAGGTAGGGAGCTGGAGTATAACTAGCCAATCAAGCTAAGGTTGTGTTCATAGATATGGTAATCAGAAACTGGATTTTAAGTGACTGTAGAGTGGATTTGCTCAAGGTAGCTAGGCAGTATCACAGGGTCGCAGATTAGTCCATGTATATTCAATGAAACTGGTCATTGAGGAGAAGAATCCTAGACCTTCTACTATGAGAGGTATTATTCTAGTAAGCTCTAATTTAGTATCTTATATTTTTGATACATGGGTTTCTCATAGCTTTATATATGTGCATGTTTTGGAGATCCTTAGGCTCAGTGTTAATACTTGATGGCTTTGTGATGCATGATAAGTTTTTGGGGATTATAACGGAGGGTGTACATCGGTGTAGGGAGTTCCCCCATGAGATCAGTGGGTGTCACTTCATATGGGACATATTTTTTCTTGAGATTAAAGGTTTTGACATATTTCTTGGATGGATTAGTTGGTTCCCTTTCTTGATTTTGTATTCTCCTATCACCATAGGGTGACATTTACATCACTATAGTGTGGAGAGTTAATTCACAAGGGGTAATGGGGTGTCCAAGTGAGTCCAAGTATACCCAAGCATCATGGGTTGGGTGGGATGACAACCCAAATTGAGAGTTAATATCTAGATGATTAGGGGACACATTAGGAAGATTTCTCTATAGTGGTTCTTCCTTTCAGAGATGTTTTTCTAGAAAACTTTTCAATATTACCACAAGTGAGATAGGTATAGTTATCTATAGATCTAATTTCAGGAGAAGCACTAGTATCCATTACTCTTTATAGGATGGATACTACTATGATACAGGATCTCAAGAGGCAGCTAGAGGATTTAGAGGAAAGGGGGTTTATCTAACCCAATACTTCTCAGTGGTGTTACACAGTCCTTTTATAAAAAATATGGATGGAACTCTCATGCTATGTGTGGATTTCTAGAAACTGAACCAACAGATGGTTATGAACCATTATCCTATTTCATAGACATATGATCTCTTCATCTAGCTCTGGGGAGCTAGGGTATTCTCAAAAATTGATTTCAAATCCAATTATTATCATATGCATGTTAGACCATCAGACATACCTCACACTAATTTTCATAGAAGGTATAGTCTATATGAGTATTTTGTTATGTCGTTCAATCTCATGAACACACCAGTAGTCTTCACTGTAATGATGAACAAATTTTTTCATCCTCATATGGGTTCATTTTTCATGGTATTTGTGGTTGATATCTTGGTGTTTTATCACACATGAAAATACCATTCCAAACATATTGATATCATGTTGGACACAATTAGAGATCATAAATTAAATGCTAATATCATGAATTGACACTTCTAGATAGATAAAATTCACTTCTGGGGTCACATAATCTTAGAGATAAGAGTATTAATTGACACAAAGAATGTGAGATCTATAGTTTCCTGGGAGTATCCAATGAATTTCTTTGAGGTATAGAGATTTTTGGGTATATCCATATATTACAGGTGTTTCATACAAGACTTCTCACGCCTATAAGTGCTTCTCATAGGCTTGACTAAGAAGGGTTTACAGTTTGTATGGTTAGATTCATGTGATCTAGCCTTTCAAGGGCTGAAAGGGAGATTGAATTTAGCATCGATACTGATTTTTCTAGATCTAGGTAGAAGTTACATTGTCTACTATGATGCATCAGGTATTAGGCTTAGAGAAGTTATTATGTAGGGGGGATAGAGTCATAAAATATGGGTCTTGTTATTTGATTCCATGAAAGAGGAATTACTTGATGCACGATCATGAGTTAGCTGCATTTGTTCATTCATTGAAATGTTGGAGACATTACTTACTTAGAGAGAGTTTTTTGGTGTTCATAGACCATAAAATCCTCAAGTATAATTTTACAAAGCATGATGTAAATATGAGGTAGTGAAGGAGGGTTGAATACCTAGAGTATTTCAACTTTTAGATTATCTACATGCATGGTAAAGGAAATTCATTGGCTGATGCACTGAGTAGGAGGACTCGGATACAAGTAGTTTAGCAAGCCAGTAGAAAGTGGAAGCTTATGGCTTTGTTTTATGAGATGCACTTGGAGGTGAAAGAAAGATAGGGGAAGAATTTTCTATCATCCATAGTTTTTACCTATACCACTGTGGATAGAGTTATGATAAGGAATCTATTGGATTCTAAGTGACTAATTATATGGTAGAGTGTGGTAGGTGAGGACCCTCCTCATAATTAGACTATAGGTGAGGAAGAAATTATGCATATGCACAGTCATGTATGGGTTCCAGTAGACATTTTGAGGAGTGGATAAGACACTTTCATGATTTATCTTGGATTTTTCACCTTAGAATCACCAAGATGTATTAGGATTTACATTTTCAATATTGGGAGATGGGTATGAAAAGAGATGTAGATAGTTTTTTCATGAGATGTTCCACCTATCATTAGGTGAAGGCAGAACACCAATGACTATCCATACTTCTATAGTAGCAGCCCATTCTCAAGTGGAATGGGATGATGTCATAATCTATTTTGTGATAGGTTTACTGAGTTCACATTGATGTAATGATTTCATTTCTTTTGTTGTTTATATGCTCTCAAAAGGTTTCACATTTCCTAACGATCAAGGAGACCACCAGTTTTATGGGCTTGGTAGGATGTATATTCTTGAGATAGTTTGAATTCATGGGGTATCATGCACTATAATTTCCGATAGTGATGTTTGATTTACATCATCGTTATAGTAATTGTTGTAGAGGGAACTGGGAACATAGGTGCTTCTAAGCCCAAATACTACACTCATACTGATGGCTAGTCATAACACATGATACAGGTTCTTGAGGACATACTTTGGGCATGAATCCTGTATTTTTAGGGCACTTGGGAGAGGCACATACCCCTGTTTGAATTAGCCTAAAATAATATAATTCAGGATACTATTTATTTGGATCCTTATGAGTCTTTTCATGGTAGGCCATGATGATCACCCCCTATGCCGGTTAGAGGCAAAAGAGGCTACTATTATTAGACCTCATCTCATATAGAAGACTACAGATTAGGTTCATTTAATTCAGAAGTGGATGGCTACTACATGGTCTTGACCGAAATCTTACGCCAACCAATGGAGATGAAATCTTTTGTTTGAGGCCAGGGATTGGGCCTTTTTACATGTCTCACTTAGTCTATGACATAGGAGGATTAGAAGATAGGGTAAGATTTCACTACAATATGTCAGGTCATTTGAGATTCCTGAGAGAGTCGGGTTGGTAGACTATCAGTTACAGTTACCTCAGATGTACCAATCCATTCATAAAATATTCCATATATCTCAATTGCACTATTATCATTCAGACATGTCTCATGCTTTTTATCTTGGGGAGGTTGAGTTACAGGTAGATTCTTCCTTTAAGGATCATCTTATTCATATTTTGGATCATGGCATGAAGATTCTCCAAGGCCAGTCAGTTCCTTTAGAATGGGTGTTATGGAAACATGACGATATATAGGATGATACCTAAGATTGGGAGGCTAATATATGAGCACAGTGGATAGATTTATTCTTAGACATTATTAACCACCATTGAGAAGGAAATTCAAGTGAAATTTTCTTTAATGGGTAATTTTTTAAGAACTCAATTATTTCTTGAGGTATATAATCCATAAAATTCTATTATTTTCTAGTTTAAATGATTAATTAAAACCTAATATGAATTTAATTTCATGTAATGGATGTAATTGGGGTGTTTGGGGCAGGTTCAGAGCTCTAAACCCAGCTTTTGAGGTGAAAAAGTCTAGGTGAATGGTTGGTAGAAACCGTACAGGGTAGGATACACTGTTACTGATAACCAAGATAGGATAGATAGTGGGAAGCTACATGATTCACATTTTGGTAAATAGTTCAATTTGAGGTGCATGACCATATGGTACCCTTTTCAAATTTTGATAGCGGGATGAGACATAGTTTGTGCACGTTTAGTCAAATCATGTTTTCAAACCATGTTGGGTTCCCCTTCCTACAAAAAAGGTCACACAGTTTGGTTAACTATGAGTCCAAACCATGTTACATAGGGATTTTTGTGAATTTAACATTCCCCCCATTTCATCCTTTATTTCAACCCTAATTTCTATTTCTCTTCTCATTACACACCCATGATCCTAGAGTGCTCATTTTGATGCCTAAACTAGGAATCAGGGGGTCACTTCCCTATAATATTGGAATTAAGCACTGTTGGACTCATTGGATCCACATTATTGAGTTATCAGTTCTTTTTTGGTTGTTATTCATTATTATTGGTGTCAGTTTCACTATTTAGGTGCAAGCTAATATGCCCAAATTTTAGCTTCTTCATTTGTTCTTAGATTTTCTACTGATCTGAGTTGAATCTGGAGATGATACTGGATGAGATATTCACTAAGAACCTATAGTTGGCGGTATCATGCTTTTACTTCAAAGTTGAAGTGTTTAAATATATTTCACCGTGTTTCACACCCAATTTTTGGAGTGATAACCTTGAAATATAATTTAATTCAAGAATTTAATCGATAGGTGTGACCTATGTAATTAACAAAACATATTGATATATATATAGAGGTTAAGAACCTAGAATTGGAACCACCCATTTGGGTGTTTTCTTTTTTTAATTGGACCACCATGGGTGGATTTGAATTTGGATAGCTTTTAGGTGTGATTTTACCCCTTGCCTTGGGATGTTCAATAATCAATTATCAATTGCATTTGAATTGAATCATAATTTGAATTGTGATATTAATTTTAAATTGTATTGATAAATAAAAAGGAGTGGAATCCATGTACTTATACGCATTCTATGTAATTGGTTGATTAAGAATGAGATTCCCCTTATAATGGAATACCCATGTGAGATAAATATGGGGTTAAGCCTTCTATTTTTATCCTATTCCTTGAGTCACCTTATGAGGTGAGTAAAAAATGAAATTTTCTTGGTGATGAACTTGAAATAGATAATTAAATTGATTGAATTCTTATATTCCTTAGGTCACTCATGGGTTCATCTACAAATTCCATGGACAGACTCATTTGGATCATACCTTGCTTACGCCTAAGTGACAATTGGAATCCTTATGGATTTACAAGGATGGACTCATAGAGAAGTAGATTATATATGCCATGTGTGTTACTTGGGATCCCTTAGTGGATGTATAAGGATCGACTTGAGTGGTTGTGTTACTACACCACACTTAGAGAGATACCAGGATTCCAATGAGGAAAGCCTAGGATTATCTTATAGGGTGCTTGGTTTATGTTGCACCTAGAGTGATACCTTGATTCTAAATTAGGAATTCCAAGGACAGGCTCAAGTTATTAAATAATTAATGATGGAAATTATTTTTATGATGAATCTTCCAATTAAAAGCATAAGATTGGATTCAGATAGTGCCTTAAACCTTATTAATGTCTAGTTTAGGCATATCTTGGTCACTTGACTTTACGAGAGACATTGGTATATGTGTTAGGTCTCGAGACATATTTTTAAATTGATATTGATTAATTAAATGAACTTTATTATAAAATGGTATAGGACTGAATTTTTATTCAGAGATATTCTTGTTAGACCGAAGCAGATATCGAAGGACAGGTGTCTATCAAAACCCAGTCCCTTATGGGTTGTTTACTTACAGTTATTCCTTTACATATTCTATTAATTCCTGAACATTTTTGCTGTTATATATCCTCACTGACTATTTGGAATTAGACCATTGGGTGGTTGCCTGCTAGGATTATATCTCACACCATATTTGGGCCACCAATGGTTCCCAAATAGACTATATTATTGTAGGTATGGTTAAGGGAAATCACTGTAGTACAGGTTCTTGATTGTTTGTTATGAGAAGGGAAACCTAGGACCGAGCTGAGGCTTATGATTCTAGATGAATTTTTTTGGTATTTTATACTTTCTTCCATGTATTTTACACCTTCCATGTATATCTATTTTGGATTATTTGTTAAACACATGACAAATATCATCTACATCAGTATATGATATTCCTTATGGTATCGTTTATTTATATTTGTCTTGGATGTTTTCTATTATCTGTATTATTTACTTCTTCTAGTACATATCTATTATTGTATATCCACTATGCTACACTCTAGTAATAAGGTAATTTTATCCCCACAGACACACCATAGGCCCTCGTTGCTAATCAGTAGCCTTTGGAAATTTGGAATATTATCTTAAGGCCATGTGACCAACCGGGATCAAAGCACCTTTTAGTGGCATATGGATCTGGGAAATTAGACATATTATGAAATGTGGTGTAACAAAAAACCTTCATTAAAGCAATTAAAAGTTTTTTGAATTCCATGTTTATTTAAAATGAAAAATACAAATTAGGGAAAGTTTTATGAGAAGGATTTGGAAGGAAATTTTGTGGGTTATTCATACAATAGAAGAAGTTATGAATGTTGGAAAAAAAATGTTTTCAAAATATATTTCATTCATTTGATGTGAAATTTATTTAAAATAAAAATTAATTAGAAAATGTTATTGAAAATGCTGAGGTGGATAAACTGAATGTTTCCAATGAAATTGAGAAAGATATAAAACAAAATTATTAATATTAATAAGAATCATGTTATGAGGAAAGATCATATGGTAATTTTATTAAAATTTCTTACATTTCAAAAACATTTTGAAACCAAAAATATTCTTGGGAATCTAAAGTCTTCAATTCAGACTAGAAAAAAGCTGGGATTTGAAAATAAAACTTTACTCATTTCAAAATTTTAAACTGAATCAGTTTTAGAAGATATTGTAAAAAAGAATGGGTCAATTATATGAATTAAGAGTATGATAAAATTGAGAAAAATGAAATGTGGTAACTTGTTCCCTGTCTAAAAGGTAAAATTGTTATTAGAAAAAAAATTGGTTTATAGAAACAAGTTGAATTAACATGGAGAAGTTTCAAGAAACAAATCTATGATTCTTTGTAAAGGCTATGCATGGGTGGAAGTTGTGGATATTGTTGAAACCTTTTCCCCCACTTCAAGGTTAGAAACTATTCAAATTTTTCTTGTAGTGGATGCTCACCAGAATTAAAAATTATATCAGATGGATGTAAAGTCATCATTTCTCAATGGAGAAATTGAATTATAAGATTACATTGAATAGAATTGTGGTTATCTACTTGCTGAGGATGAAAACAAAGTTTGTAAATTAAAGAAAGATTTGTATGCTCTGAAACAAGAACATCATTCTTGGTATTCAAAACAAAACAATTTTTAGATAAGGCTGAATTTTTTTAAAGGTAAAGTTGATAGTAACTTATATGTGAAATATATTTACTCTAGAACTCTAATTGTAATTGTTAATGTGGATGATATAATTTTTTATGGGGATAAAGAATATGTTTTTAAAACATTTTTTGAATAAATTAGAAGGAACATTGAGATTTGAATGTTGGGAGAATTAACATTCTCCCTTGGTTTACAAGTTCAACAAAACTAAGAATACATTTTTCTATATCAAGAAAAATATGGCAGGGAATTGTTACGGAAATTTGGAATGGTAGACTTCAAGGAAGTTTCTACTCATATCTCAGTGGAGATGAATTTGAATAAAGATGAGTCTAGAAAATTTGTTAACTGGAAAGACTATTAGAAGCTAATAGGAAGTCTACTTTACCTTATAGCCTCAAGGCCTAATATTTTTTATGTTGTAACTTTATGTTATAGGTATCAAAGTAATTTTAAAAATCACATATGTTGAATGAAAATATAATTTTAAGATATTTCGAAGGAACAAATTCATATGGATTTTTATACAAAATAAATTGTGAGATGAAGTTTCATGGATATACTGATGTTGATTGGGGTGGAAGTTTTAATGATAGAAAATTATCCTCAGGATGAAACTTTTTCTTGGGTGAATGTTGTGTAAGTTGCCTTGGTAAGAAAAAATAATTCAGTGACTTTGAGAAAAGAAGAATTAGAATATATGGTGGATACTCAGGCTTTTACATAGATGTTATGTATGAAAGTTAAACTAGAATATTTAAAAGTAAAAGTTTCTAAACCAATAAAGATACATTTTGATAATCATAGTGCAATTAATCTTTATAAAAATCATGTCCAACATTCAAGATCAAAACACATTGATATAAAGTTTCACTTTATAAAAGATAAATTTTATGTTGGATATTTTTTGGGGGAATATATCTCAATGAAGTATCAAATTAATGATATCTTCACAAATAAAACACTAAAAGAAAGGTTTGTTGAGTTGAGGCTAAAAATTCATGTTCAACCTCTTACAATAAGTTCCTAAATAGAATAAGGAAGGTCCCCCACCATGCTTTGGATTATGTGGACAAAGGAATATGTTAAGTAACAAATTTTTTACTTTTTAATCAGTTTTTACTTGTCTTTCTTTTGTGAATATAAATTTGTGGTTGTCATAAAATGGGGGAGAGAGAGAGATAATTGAGATAAATATAAATGTAAGTAATGTTTATATTAACATGGAACCAAAATTTTCTTTTTATCAAGGGATGGAATTACTTTAGAAACATTACTTTATCCAGTAGTTTGGGGTTAGGACACTCTCTTTTAAGAAAGGCTTTGTTTTTGTAAAAGTCAAAAAAACTTGAGTTCTTTACAAAATTTGAGTTATTAAAATTTATGAGATGAAAAAGTTATTAATGAGCATTGTCAAAAAATATAAAGGGGGAGACTGAAAATCCTATATGATGTTTTGTTTTTAACAATTTTTTGAATTTTTTGAGATTTATCCTTTTTGTAAAAGAATATTTTTATTCTTCAGGATCAGAGCTGGTCTATCGGAATTAGTGTTTTTAAGAAATTATAAACTCAATGAATGTTATTATCCAAACACAAAGGGGGATAAAAGTTATTTATAATTAAGAATTTTTTTTTCTAGACATAGGTTTTTGGACATAGGTTTATGGACTGAGAAGTAATGGACGCAGAAGGTATAAGGAAAGTGGAAGCTAGAAGTTATATAAAGTTATGTATTGGACACACCATCAGTCTTAGATCCATCAGCATGATGTTGAATATCCAAAAAACATAGTTTTTTTAAGAATTTCAGAAGCTGTTGAGTGAGGAAATTATAATGATGGTGAAGAGGATGTTTTAAAAATGTGATGTCATGAGTTATAAAGGTGGTATACTTTATAAACCTTAAATAAAATGATGTTTTGTTGGTCATGTAGTTCTCATAAATCATAAAAAAATTCTCATGATAAAATATTTTCAATAATAGAGGTTGTTGAAGGTATTTGAATAGTTTTCATTGGTTTAGAAACCTAGAAATGCAAGATTTGATCTTGAAGTATAGAACACAAAGTTTTTTCAGGAGCTTGAATATGAAAATGGATGATATTTAAAGATTTTAAAAGTTGTTGAGTGGAGTTATCATCAGATTTAGAACATAGTTATCATAATTCAATCATAATAACAATTCCATCATTATGAGGATTCTATCAGAATGACTTTGATAAGGAATGTTAAATAGAAAAAATTAGAGGAGGAATATTTATCAGACCAGGATAAGGCACTTATCCATCAGATAAGGCACAGGCATTGATTCCTCAAATGAATGTCTCACACCAATAACACATTGAATCCATAACATTAGAGTGATCATATTTGTCGATGATGATTCATCAAAGGGATATCATTTTTGAAAACTTTGAAGATTCTAAATGAGTTTTTTTTACTTGATGAGAAACAAATGGATAGTTAAAGTTTGTAATTTGATGATTTGTGAAACTGATAAGTCATCTGCTGAGGAAGTTCTTGGTAATAAGCTAAGGAAGTTTATGGTAATGAGATGAGGAAGTTCATGGTAATGAGATGAGGAAGTTCATTATAATGAGTTGAGGAAGTTCCTCATAATGAGCTGAGGATGTTCATGGTAATGACCTGGGGATGTTCACCATAATGATCCAAGAAAGTTTTATCATAATGATCTATGTAAATTTTCATCATACTGAATAAAAATTAGGAAGTTCAAAAAGGATAATTATAGAGATTACTAAAGAATATTTCAGAATATTTTTGAATAGTTTAAGTGGTCAAACGTAAAATTTAAATATGTATAGATCTTGAAGATTTGAATTTGAGTAAGCGAGAATAATTTTTCAGTTTACCTCCCTTTAAATTATGAGTTTTCTATAAATATAATCACAATGAATTCATACTTTGTAACTATTCATTTGATTGGAAAAGGAGGATCACTACAAAATTCATTTTAAATTTTTTTTGCATACTGAGACCTCATTATAGGATAGGACATCTGAATTTTTTTACTAGACTAAGGAATATTAGACTGAGAAATTGAGAAGAGTTTTAGTAATACAGATTGATAAGGAGTTCATCTTACTAAGTTCATTGGATTGAATTCATCAGACTGAGGATGTTTGGATTGAGTTTTGAGTAGTTTATGAGAATTTAATGTTTTTTTCCTGAAATAATGGAAATTTTATTCGAGCATATATTGATAAATGTATCATGGTATTGTTTTGATCGAAATAAGTCAGTTAAACTGGGATAATTGGACTGAAGTCCATCAATCTTAGGGTCATCGGACCCAAGAATTTTTGTGGAGCAGTTTGAAAAAATTATTTATTATTATTTTTTTGATAAATTTTTATAAAAAATACTTTTTAAACTGACAGGAGTCATTATAATCAATACTATCAGGAGATAGAAGGTGTATAATGGGAGTTGACATGAGTTTTATTCACTTCCTCAAATTAGTGAATTTTTATAGACCTTTAAGAATGGATATGGTAAGGATGTATGTTTTCACACTAAGGTTGAACCTTGTAAATATTTTGTTCCATAATTTCCTTCCTACTTTTTCATGCATGAGTATTTACTAAAATATGATAAGCTTATAAACTTTAACAGGTTTCAGGGGTTAATTGTATAAGTCCTAAAACATATAAAAAGAGAAAAAATGATTCACCCCCCCCCACCTCTCAATTTCTATTAAATCCTTTGAAACTTCATGATGCCTTAGAAATTTCTACACATTGGATCAGGATTACTTAGCTTATTCATATTCCTTGTAAATTTATACTCCGTGTATCTAGTTTACATAGATCACTTGGATGACTTATACATTTCAACTACAAGGATCCCAATTACTTGGATTCCTTATACATTTCTATTCCTTGGATCCGGGATATGTAGGTCCAATACGTGATTATTCAGAATATTCCATTGATGATGTTTACCATGATTTACAATTAGTAATTTTTATGTGGTTTGTTCCTTAAATTGTTCCTTGATAGATAAGACAACTTCACTTATACATTTATTTCCTTTATTTTTTTATACATGAACACTACGTCAGCTTATATGCACAGAATGGAAATGTTATAGAGACCATTGGTGGTGGTCTAATAAGTATTTTTTCACACTCTATTCGGGCTTTAATTTAGTACCCTAATAGAATTCATGGTTATAGTTAGGGATAGGGGAAATCAATCTCTTGGTGATGCTTGATTGATTGTGGTGTAGGAGCAAGGGATCAGAGGATTAGGTTATTGCCTATGATGCTATCTAGAGATAGTTTCTTTTTGGTCTCTCTATACTTTTGATACATGTATTGTACTGAATTCTTATTTCCATGTATTGAATGTATTTTTGTATATCTCTATGACATACATATAATTTTGAATATGATGTTTCTCTTGGATTTGATTATTATAATTTTTTCTGAATGATTAATCTTATATTTATGGTTGATATTATGTTTCCGAATTGTATTTATTTATGATATTATTGTGTTACTATAATTTTGAGGGTATAATCTCCCCATAATTCCATTATATACCATTTCTTCTGTCAGTATCATTTGGCGTATGGGGAGGCATGCTTGGGGCCATGTGATCCACCGAATAGGGGCACCGTTAAGTGTCACCTATGTTTGGATGTTACAATGTGGTATTAAATGGATTTATTTTATTTTATTTAATATTTCTCTCTGGGATATTTAGATAAGATACTAGGAATGATTTGGGGTTTATTAAGGATTTATTCTTGGGATTATCTAACCAATATATAAGAATAATACCAATTACCTAAGAATGGAACTTCATGTTTTAGTTTTTGTTTATTACTGTTAATCTAATTTCACCATTGGGTGGCTCACATGCTATGTGATGTTGATTATGATTTTATGTTTTTCCTTTTACTAGTATGAAAAGGATATTCCAGTCACATATGTCATTCTAGTAACATAGGAAATTCACATTCCATGTATATTCCATGTCATCTATAATGAATTTCTTAACTATATGACATTATTATATGTTCCTTATGAGATATAATTTTTATTTGACTAAGATTTTAGTAAGGAATCGAGAAACATATTTGGTTAGTTAAAGTGCATGTATCAACCTAGCATTGTTTTCTAGAATATATTGATGTAGACACCTTATAAAGTAAATTATGGTATGTCGAGTCATGGACCATTGGTCTAATGGGATGGAATGTGTTTTGAATGTGATTAAATGGATTCCATAGTTCAATTTATAAATCATATGGTACTTTATAAATTAGAAATGTTAATTTATAAAATTCAACAATTTAAGAATATTTTTATAAAAATGAATGTTAATTTAAATGGATTTAATCTCCAAAATGAAATTTTATTCATTAAATAGATGTTCTAATTGAAACTTAAACAGATTTTTTCTCTATAACTTGAAATTTAAACTCTATATACTAGAACCCCTAGCTTATAGTAGAGAATTTACCATAACCCAACCTTAGTAATGGGTAGTAGATTTTATATCTAGTGTTGTTATTATCTATATGTCACCCAGACATAGCTTTAGGAGTAGGCATATGGGGGTAACTCATATATAGTAAGGCGTGTACCTATCTTGTTCATATACCTATGATCTTGTCATTGACAAATTTTTGACAGTGTTATTGGAATTTATAGATATATACCACCATGAAGGCTTGTAGTTGTGTGCTAGGAGGGTGGTGAAAACCATGCTTTGGAGGTGGTGGGCCATGTTCTACGAGTAAAACCTCTAATAGTGATACTTGAATCACCTCTAGTTATACATGATGTGGGTGTTGATTCCCAGCATTGAGAGGGCTTCCTACACTTTATCAAGACTTTTCAGGGAGCCCCTCGACCTTCCTTGGCTATTGAAGAGTTGATGTGTGAGTTATGGTAGCAGAATCCACCAACTTTCATGTGGTATAGTGGCCCCTAGGCTACTGAACATTGGCTTGAGACTGTGTTTTCTATCTTAGAGCACATTGATATACCTTTAGTGAGGAGGGTCAAGTTTATGACATATATGATTCCGGGAGACTCCAATCATGGGTGGGGTTTCTAGAACCAGGTAGATTGGAATCAGGATATGAATTGGTGGTATTTCCAATATAGTTTTTATGAATACTTATTTCTAGAGACATTTAGGGATGAATGGGACATAATGATTATGCATCTTGAGCAACGTGATATGTTTTTTATGGAATATTCATCTTGATTCATAGAGAGTTATTTCATTGTTCCTATCTATCATCCTGATGATCCATCTTGGGTGATATGCTTTGAGAAAAGAATCAATCATGTCATTCAATCACAGGTGAATGTTTTTTGGTTGGATACCATGTTTGAAACAGTAAATCAGGTGCTTATTAATGAGTGTGATATGAGGGAATCCAGGGGTGAAGAGAAGTTTATTTAGGATTATTGAACCAATGGCATAGTTTCATGTTGCAAGAATCAATTCCTTGAGAACTCTCAAGAGGGGAATACCTACCAGAGCATGAGTTCTAGAAGTTATATTTTCTGTCACCACTGTGGGGCACAGGGACACATGAGAAGACAGTGTGATAGAAACTTAGTTGAGTGTTGATCTTATAGAAGGATAGGATCTCTAAAATGGTATTATTTGACCTTCCCTCTAGCATCTAGTGAGATATGTTCTGCATGGACTCCACATTCAAGTGTTGGTTCATTAGCTTCTCATCAGGCATAGAGCTGGAGTGTGACTGAACGATCAGGATAAAGTGGTGGTAATGGTCGGGGCAGCCAGACACTAGACTGACAATGCTAGTAGAGTAGTCTTGATCAGTGTATCCAAGATAAATATAATGTTCATGGATTATCCAATATGTATGTAGTGAAACCAATACCTGAAGAGAAAATTATTGGGTCTTCTACAGTGATAGGTATTATTCTGTTAACCTTTACTTTAGTATCTTCCCATTTCTATATTGGTGCTTCTCATTCCTTCATTTTGGTGCCTATTATAGGGAGCCTTCAAATCGATGTTCAGTTTTCTTATGGTGTGATGACACTCAATACTCCATTTGGGGATTTAATCGAAGAGTGTACATCATTTTAGGGAGTTCCCCCTTCAGATAGGTGGGTGTCTATTTTCATGGGACATTTTTTCATCGAGATGATAGGGTTAAATATCATTCTCCCAATGGATTGGTTAGTTCCCTACAATGCTTATGTTGGATGTTATTTCTGAAATGTGACATTTACATCACCAGAGGGAATATTTTTCACTCATAAGGGAGAATGGGATTTTTAGGTGATTTGAGATGGACCATAAAATCATGGGTTGTGTGGGATGACAAGACATTTTTCTAGATCATGTATGGATGATTAGGGAACACATTATGAATATATCCCTCTAGTCATATATTTTTCATGTAAATTTTCTTGAATGACTTTTCTATACTACCTCCTAAGAGAGGTAGATGTTTTCATAAAGTTAGTTTCTGGAGCTGCACCGATATCCATTCCTCCTTGTAGGATGGATACTATTTAGTTGTAGGAGCTCAAGATGTGGATAGAGGATTTAGAAGAAAAGGGGTTCATACGACCCATTACTTCTCCATGTGGTTCACCAGTTCTTTCTTCTAAGAAGGTGGATGAAACCCTTTATTTATATATGGATTACCAGAAATTGAATTAGTTTGCAGTTAGGAATTGGTATCCTCTTCCCCAAATAGATAGCATATTTGACCAGCTTCAAGGAGCTTGAGTTTTTTCAATGATTGATTTCAGTTCAAGTTATTACCAAGTACATGTTCTGCCTTCATGCATACTACATAAAAAAATCAATATTATGTATGGTCTTTATGAGTATCTAGTTATGTCTTTCAGTCTTATAAAGGCACCAGTCATTTTCAAGGCCATGAAAATCTGGTTTTCTACCAGTTTTTGGATTCATTCATATTGGTTTTGTGGAATATATCTTGATGTATTATCAAACTCTAAACAATCATATTAAACAACATGACATTGTTATGAATACACTGAGATGGAATATTTTTTATTCCTAGTTCACAAAATTTTATTTCGAGATAGATAATGTTTCCTTCTTGGGTCACATAATCTCAGAGGCAGTAGTGTGAGTTAACATAGAGAAGGTGATATTTGTGGTTTCTTGGGATTATCCATATAACTTATTTGAAATCTAGAGTTTCTTAGGCCTATCTTGTTATAATAGGTGATTCATATAGGACTTATCATGATTAGGAGAACCTCTTTCTAACATCACTAAGAAGGGTGTGAAGTTTTTATGGTCATAATCATGTGAGACATCCTTTCAAGAGATGAATGGGAGAGTGACTTTAGTATTGATCCTGAATATATGAGAGTCAGGAAGGATCTATACAGTCTATTATGATGCATTGGGTATTATTATAGGAGCATTTATGAATTTTGTAGACTGAGTCATGGAATACAATTATCATTAGTTGAGGATACATAGAAGTAACTACCCAACTCAAGATCTCGAGTTAGCTGTTGTTGTTCATTCCTTGTTCTATTAGAGGCATTACTTACTAGAAGATAATTTTTTGGTGTTTATGGACCAAAAAAACATCAAGTACATCGTTACACATCATGAATTGAATCTAAGGAAACAATGGTGGGCTAAATACCTACTATATTTTGACTTATAACATTATTATATGCCTATAAAATGAAACTATGTTGCTAATTCTCTAAGTATGAGGACTCAAATATAGGCCGTTTAGGAGGATAGTAGCGAGTGAAATATTCTGTACCTACTTTATAAGATGCATTTGGATGTTTAGGAATGTCCTAGAAAGTATTTAATTTCATTATTATTAGTGACCTATTCAATTATGGAGATATTGAATATGAGATGGATATTAGATTCTAAGGGATTAGTCTTATAGGAGGATATTACAATAGATCACCCACCTCCTAGTTAGGTCTTTGATGATAATGATATCTTCATTATTCATGGATGCATATGGGTTCCTATAGACGCCCAAGAGGAGTTAATGTGAGATTATCATGCCTCTATATGTTTTTTTCATCATAGTATTACTAAGATGTATCATTTTTATGCTTCCAGTATTGGTGGATTGGAATAAAGTAAGAGATAACTAGTTTTATTACTCACTATTCCACCTATCAGTAGGTGAAGGAATAACACTAGAGACTAGTAGGGATTATTCCATAGTTTCCCATTATTGAGTGTAAATGGTATAATGTTTCCATGGATTTCATGTCCAAGTTACCGGGGTCACCCTGAGGTAGTGACTTATTATGGGTGACCATAGATAGGATGATGAAGGTCTCACATTTCCTTCCTATCAGGTATACCTTCTCAGTATATGATCTTGGGAGGAATTACATCTATGAGATTGTATGGCACAATGGAGTTCCATTTTCTATCATATCATGCAGGGATTCTTACTTCACATTTCAGTTCTATAAGGGGTTATAGAGAGCATTGGGTTTATAGGTGCTAATGAGTACAGCCTATCACCCAAAGATTGATGGTCAGTCAGAGTGCATGATATGGGTTTTTAGGATATTCTTAGGGAATTTTTCCATGATTTTTGGGGTTCTTGGGAGATGCATATAATCTTTGTTTATTTTTCCTACAATAACAATTATTAGGTAATTATACAGATGGAACCTTATGAGGCCTTTTATGTTAGGCCATGTCAATCACCTATGCGCTAGTTAGAGGTAGGGGAGGTAGTGCTTCTTGAACCTCATCTCATTTTGAAGACTGTGTATCAGGTGTAGTTGATCACAAAACAGATGCCTAATGCTCATTCTAGACAAAACTCCTATGCATATCATCACCAAAGACCTTTGTAGTTCAAGGTCGGGGATCGTGTTTTCTTGTGAGTATTACCCAGACATGTAAATAGATGGATATGGTGGTAAAGGAAGTTGATTACTCATTTTTTCGAGCCTTTTTTCGATCTTTTATAGAGTAAATTTAGTAGCCTATCAGTTTTTGTTACCTCATAGGTACCATTCCATGAATGATATCTTCCACATTTCACAGATTCATAATTACCATGTTAACCCATCTCATTCTTTTTATCATGAGTTTGTTGAATTGGATGTCAATGATTCATTTGAGGAGAATCCCATTTTCATCATTAATCAGAGCATGAAGGCTCTTAGAAGCAGGTTTTCCCCAATAATATGGGTGTTATGCTAGCATTACAGTGTACTGGACGAGACTTTGGAGTGGTAGGCTGACGTACGTGCTCAGTGGATAAAGTTATTCATAGATAATGCTTTACCAACCTTGGAAATGAAACTTAGGGATGAATTGTTATAAGATGTGGATATTATAAGATTCTGGTATTTTCTTCAAGGTATGGACCTTTTTAATTTAAAATTAATTCCCTAGTTTGGACCTAATATGAATGCCTAGTGAAGTCACGGGGGGAAACAGGGGTGTCTGATACTTGTACGGATGCCAAAGCCCAATATTTCGGAGGAGGATGATGGGTCCCATGGTTAAGAGAAATCATGCATCCAAATTTTCATAGTTTGATGAAACCATGTAGATTGTCTCAATGCATAGAATAGGGTCACATGGTTTTCCCTAACCATGCAACCCAGGTTACACAATCATGTGAGAAAACTATAGACTTTAATAGATGGAAAACAGACAGTTGATGCATGATTTTTCTACCCATTCCTCTTGAACATGTTAGGGGGGTATTGAGGTAGTGTTGGGAACACATTTGGTGCATATTTATTTGTTTGTGCATCCAAACCATGAGACCCCTTTAAGGATGAGTAAATGGCCATTTTTTCATTAAATTGTATAAAGAGACTAGCCCTCTTTCCTCCCCTCTTTCCTTCTTTAGTGAACAACCCATCCCTATCATGTTAAATCCTTCTTCCAAACCTAGGAAAGGATTTGATCTAGTTCTTCTATCTGATTTATGATTCTATTTTTTTCATATAATTGGATATCCACTATTGAGTTATCTATTCCACTTTCACCTTTCTATGTTTTTCTTTTTACTTATGAAGTTATTTTGGTGAAGGTTCTTATACACTATTTTTAGGGCATTCATATATTCTTCCATTTTATTCTAATTTGAACCAAATCAGAGGTTGATAATGGAAAATTACTACCTAGCACTCATAAGTTAAGTGGTCTATACCTTTTCCCTCAATTTATGGTTGTTTATACATTTTTTTGTTATGTTGAATTTTATACCTTCTGGGAATTGTTTCCTAAATCAGTAAACCACTAAAAAAATGTTAAATTCTTGTTTAAGATATTCCATGAAACCCTTATAATAGGTGGAAGGTTTTTAACCTCAAAATAAACCACCTATGGGGTGGTTTCTTATCTTTTTTCCTTAGAAATTTCACCCTTAGGCAGAGTTGAGATCACTATTCTTTATGAGAATTGAATGTGGTAATAAATTGGATTGTTAAAAGTTGCAAGAACCCTAAAACACCTTCTTATTTGTATATAAAAGGTATGAAATTAATTTTCCATTCTCATATATATGAATTTATAAGGATTAATGAAGTGATTAATGAAATGGATTATGAAATGGTAAATGAATTGGTTATGATGTTAATGGAGGATTCAAGGTACGGAACCGACGAACAACTTGGAAGGCATGGAAATTTCTACTCCATGGATTTAGGCTAGTTAGTTTATTTGGATGCCTTGAAAATTTATACTCCATAGATCCGAGTTACTTAGATTTTTTGGATTACTTGGACATTTATACTCCTTGGATATGGTTTACATAGCTCACTTGGATTCCTTGTACATTTCTACTCTAAGTATCCAACTTACTTGGATGACTTTGAAATTTCTAATCCTTGGATCCTTTCCATGTAGGTTTGATACTTGATTATTCGAAACAAGTCATTTATGAAATTTACCATGATTTACAATTTTCCATTTTTATATGGTTTCTAAATTACATTGTTCTTAAATAGAGAGGAAAACATCACTTCTACTTCTATTTACTTTATTCTTGTTATAAATGCACACTAATTCATCTTATATGCATTGATTGGATAAATTATAAACACCATTGGTAGTGTCCTATTGAGTTTTATCTCACAACATGTTCAAGATTCCATTTGGTAACTTGAGAAACTCCATGGATGTGTGTAGGGATAGGGGAAAGTGCATGATTAGTGATGCTTGATTGATTGTTTCATAGGATCAGGGGAGAATAGGACCAGGTTATGGCCCATGATGTGATCTGGAGATAGTTTATTTTTTTTATTTTTGTAATTTTGAAACATGTGTTATAATGGATTAATGTTTTCGTGTATTTAATATCTTTTTTATAGATAAATAAAATACATATCATTTTATGTATGACACTTCTTTGGGGTTTAATTATTGTTGTTGTTGTATGGAAGATTTATCTTCTATTATTGGTTGATATTATGATAATTTCTTGTATTCATTTATGATATATCTATGTTACTCTGATTATGAGGGTATAGTATCCCCACCAAACCATCACAGACCCTCACTAATAGTTAGAAGCCTCTGGAATACAGGGAGGCATGCTTGAGGCCTTATGAATCACCAACTCGGTTCACCATTCAGTGGAACCCGGGTTGGGATGTTACATCATGAAATGGATTATTTGGTATCATGAGCTCATTCTCCAAATATATATATATATATATATTAGTGTAAATAGTGAAACAAAAACTCTATTAGGTTAAAACCTTTTGAAAATGGATAGGGAAATAGAAGTTAATAATTGAAGGTGCTTCTAGAAAATATTTTTAACATTTATGTAAAAGAGGAGAGTCACGTCAAAAATTATTTCAAAATTTGAAGTGATAAATAATTTAAAACATATAATTTTAAAATAATATCTAATATTGGATACTTGAAAACGAAATAATGAATTCTATAGGAAATGTGAATTCAAAACATTTTATTATGAAAGGGATATTTTTAAAACTTGAAATTTTTATTTTTGAACACCCACATCATAAAAATAGAAAAAAATGTATTTTTATTAAAAAATAACATTCAAAAAAGGATTATAAAATACCATAAAATAAAATAACGGGGATGTAGAACCCAATCATAGAAGAACATTGTTCACGATTAAATATTATAAATCAAATAAGGGGATTTGAGTTACCAAAAAATCCCTACTACTAGGGAAACAAAATTATCAATAGAAAATTGAATAAGGAAACATGATTTGGAAATTCAATCACATGAAATTAAAAGAGTGTGATAAAAAAATATCCATGTGAAGTTAATACACCATTCAAAGAAAAAATAGTGCATAATATATATTACTTCTCAAAGAATCCGAATTGAGACCAAGAAAACCATTGCGTCTTGAGTAACACTATAATCAAAACCCATTGAAATAGTGATATTGTAATTTAACTTCAAATAACATGATCAAAATATAAAAATGAAACTACACTCATAATACTAAACTTGTCTTAAAGAGAGGAATTTAAGGTGAAAACCCTTACCTTGTTCCAAATTCATTTTATGGACATGCACAACGTCCAAAATAATCAAAATGATTTTATTCTATATATTATTATAAACCTTATTGTTTTTTATTTAATTGAATTTCGACCAATTATTATTTAATTACATTTATTTATTGCACAGTTTTCTTTCCTACGTCAATTACCTGAGGTTATTCGGTCAATTTTCTCATAACACCATATGTGTGTTGACAATGGTAGAAAGAGTTGTAAAAACTTTTCATAATATACATAATATTAATAGTTTTTAGGTAATAATTTTTATATATTAAATATACTTTTAGGGAAAAAAGCGATGGGTGGTGATTATAAATGAAACTTGTTTCTCGTAGATGTTATAATTCTCACATACGGACGATTAATGTTTCCATTTCTCAATGAATGAGAGGAAAAAAGGTAAACAATAATTTGAAATTTTAAAATCATATTTACATTATTAATATCATATCTAATCATAAATTAAATATTCATGTCATCAATTAATGGTGGTGATGAAAAATGAAAGTCGTCGCTTTGTGGAGGAGGTAATCCGCACAAATCACTAAGGACACTTTTGTTTTTCTTAGCGGATGGATATTAATAAATAACTGTTATTAAATTAATATAATAATATATAAGTATAATAATAATGGTGTTCTTGGCAGCATGTCGCTCTCCCCTCTCGTCACCCTCCAGATGATGCCCTAGACATTGATGGTGGCGTACTTGGCTCCCCCCTCCTCTTTGGAGGGGGAGGCTCTCTCCTCACGTACTCCACTTCTCACCGGCCCCACTTCCTTCCTTTCTCTCCATCTGAATCTCTCCTAAAACTCCCAGAGATCCCACTTAGCCCGAAGGTTCCATATTTACACGAAGGCTCACCTCATCTTACATTATCGCTTTCAGAGTTCTCTAACACTTCAAATCTATTCAACCAAACTCTAGTGGCTCGTTTTCATCAAAGGAGACCTTTAGTCGATGAGTTTGATCGGTTCATCTTTGACTCATGGAGTTCAAATGATTGTGTAGTTTTTGGGATCCTTGATAGATGCCAAATCATGATTAGGTTCGTGACCGAGTCATATCCGGTTTTCGCGTGGTCCAGTGCCCCTTGAAATTGCAACAGTTGTTTCTTATTCCTCATCCGGTGGTCTTTCAATTTCCATATGAACCGAGATCCTCTGACCTTAGCGATTTTGGTTAGTCTCTCGGAACTCCCTCTTTCCTTTCAAAATTAATCTATTTTGAAGGTTATCAGGAATCGTTTTGGTCGACTCTTGTGCTCGGACAGCCAAATGGATGCTATTATCCATCCTGTTTGCCCCCAAATTTTCATAGAGGATGATTTCTCGAAGGCCTCACTGGACTGGGTTTGGATTTCAGTTGGAGAGGAATTTCGGTGGAAGCGTGCAGTTGTCTACGATTCGTGGACTGACTATTGTGTCTCCTGTGGTCATCTTGGACATCTAGCCTTAGTCTATCGTCGTGAGTCTAGGTTCAGTCAAGTGCAGATGTAGAAGGAGAGGGATGTTAATTGTGATATCCATGGTGTGGTCCATCCAAGTTATTCTAGGGAGTAACTTCATTAAGTCATGCTACATGGGATCAACCCAACTTCAAAGAACAATTTGGCATCTGATTCAGTCCAAACTTATACTCCTCATGGGTAGTTGGCTGATAACCCAAAGGTGGTTAATGTTTTTGGCCACCTAAAATAGGTCATGGGTGTCTAGATTCAAATACAGGCCCCTAGATCTAAAGAGGAACAGGTTTCTATTTTAGTGGACTTAGGGACAGAGGAAGTTTTCTTAGGTAAGGGTAATATAGCATCAGTGGGTGCTCCTCCAAATGAGAAGGGCTAGGTTTATTACATCATTTAGGATGATCATATTGGAACTGGACTACAGGAGGGTTTTTTTTCTAGATGAGGTAGTCCATCCAGATTCTATTGACAAAGGATTTAAATTAAACTCTCTTTCTGAGGGGCAGTTCTGCCTTCCAGAATCATGATAAGGAACTGGGGGGGTCAGATGAGGTGAGTGTTTTGGGTTCCCTAGACCCAAACACTTTCATATCAAAGGTACCATCTTTCTTGAAGGTAGTGTGATCTGGAATGAAGGCGGCCTCTATGGTTAAAGAGGGGAGGGCATAAAGTAGGCTGAGCCCCATCAAGGAAGCCCCGGTGCTAAATTCGGGCAACCTCTTTGAAGGTTTGGATGTCCAAGATCTATTATAAGTTCAAGATGAGGTTTAATTAGGTGATGATAGTTATATCCAACTTTTAGTGGACAGTTTGGAAGAAAGGATAAAAGGGTAATCAAGACTCAAGTAAATGCATTGTGACCAAGGGGAGAAATCAAAAGGTCAAAAAGACTATTCATACTTTCCAAAACCGATGGAAACAAGGTCATCCAAGAAGGGTGTAATATAAGAAGGTTAGGCCCTCCAAAATGGAAAAAATGGAGTTTAGAATCAAGGCAAATATAATGAGGAAAAAAGTGGAATGGACCAAGGAGGAAGGTGAGGAAAATGGGGAAGGTAAGTATCTGGCTCTTATTATACATTCTAAAGAGAATATTCCCTTAGAGCCATTCCAGCTAATGGACACAGAGGAAGAGAAGGAAATAAATCTTAAAAGAATCCCTCAGGTGGAAGTTAATTAGGATAAATAGACAGGGATCAGAAAACAAAATAAAATCATGGCTCGAAGTTTCAATGAGGGGAGGATTAATGTTGAGGAGAATTTTCACACATGTGACAAGTTGTCTAGACACTTTGAAGATCTACTCTAAGAGGACCCAAACATGAAGGTGCATTCTATTTTCTAGAATCTCTATAAGGTGAGTGACTCCAGCAATTTCATCATTGTTTTTAATGATTTTGTAATTTCTTACAGCGTTTATCTAACTTTCATGATCTATTTTGGTTTCGCACTTTTTCTAAAAAGTGTTTTTTGGAATAAAAATTTAAAATTAGTAGTAGTAATAATTATGCTTATTTAATTATATTTTTTCATATAATATATTTAGAATAGGAAGATTAAGGAGAAAATATTAATAAGGAGATAATAATTGCATTGGGTAGTTGATCCTTAGAAAACTCATTGGTATTAAAGTTCTTAGGATAACTTAGTGAAACCAATGGCTTTAGGAAGTATGATTACGTTATATTATAGGATATTTAGGGGGATATTAAAGGAAATTTAGAATGGAAGGTTCATTTTTTAAATGGTTTAAGTTAACCCCTTTTATAAGAGTGGAAAAGGCACTTTTGGAAACATCCTTAATATTTATATAATTACATCACACCATTCCCCGGTAAATGGATCTAAAGTTTCGAAATAATGGATTTTGGGGTGTATGATGGTTGATAAATACTCAAAAAAGTCTTTAATCACATGTTTTAAACCTATAATATGGTTTTTATCATTACCTTTTTTCATTTGATTCTTTTACTTTTAAAAATTGGTAATAAGTTTTTAAATAAGTGATTTTATGTTTTATTAGAAATATAACTTAACTCATATAACCAAATTTGAATATTATAGAAATAAATTTAGCATATATTTAATTAAATTCAATTTATAATAATTATAAAATTAACTTTTAAATTAAAACATATAATTTTTATAAAAACGTTTTTAGTGGAAAAATGACATTTTGACCATTATAGATTCTTAATTTTATTTAGTAATATTAAACAATTAAATGAGTGTTAATATATTTGCTTATATATTTATAAATCATATTAAATTTATTATTTAAAGGACTTTAATTTAATTGAATTGATAAAAATTCATTTATATTAATAAAACAATAATTTTTATATAATTTTATCCCCATTATCATGGTAATTAGCATTAATCCTAATAATCTTAATTTTATTCCTAAAAATAGATTTGTACATATTAAATAATAGAAAATTTATTGTCTCAAAAATACGAATCATTTTATCAAACTAAATTTCTCTATGTATGGAAAGTATTCTTAACATTAGCACATTAACATGTAAAAACTAGTTATTTATAAAAGTGTATTTTTAAGCATAAAGTTTATGCATATGAAAAATTATTAATGTTATTTATTATAAGGATATTAATAATATTATTATTATTAAATTAAAATTTATATGACATTAATATAATTCTAAATCCTAGTTTTCTCATGTGTAAATTTTATTAAATAAATAAATGAAAAATAGTTTTTAATGAACTATTACTTGATTTTATAAAAGGATATTTATGGGTTTTGTTAATTAAAAATAGTATTTTTTTTAAATGATTTAATTTAATTTATAAATATATATTTTATTATATAAAAAATATTTCAAAAACTTATATTTCATATAAAAGTGGCAGTGTTAGGAAAGATTAGTATTTTCACTTTTCACCTAAAACCAATTATATCAGATAAAATCTACAAAATTCATCATAAGATAATTTTTATAGGATGAATTCAAAATTTTGGTTTATTTTATCTATTTAAAATTATATAATTATAAAATTTATCTTTTAATGGGGAATAAAAAATATAAATAAACTATTATATTGAAAACACCTTTTTTCCACATTAAATGATATTAGCTATTTATCTTCAAAAGATAATGATTTTTAATATATTACCATATTTGGTTGATTAATAATGTTATTATAATATAATTTTTATTTTTTGGGTTTTGTGTGTAAAATAGGTTATCAAACACATTGAATAATTTTAAGGTAAGTAGAATTTCAGGTTATTACACTTTCTCCCTGAATCCTCTTCTTTAAGCCTTGACAGAATATGACAACCCTCCTTTTTATTATAAAATTAAACATAATTTATTACATAAATTTCATTTGATACAACATATAATATCGAGTGTAATAGTGTATTTGGGGCTTAGGATCATTACATAACAACTTAAAACATTAAAAAACAACATCTTTATTGAAAACTTCATTTGCACGACCATTACATTCCCTCGTACTTAGCATTGCATGGGATAACCTCAGGACATGCATAATAAAAGGGTGATCTATAAAGCCTAGTAAGGGAATAAAAATGGAGTAACATGAGGAATAAAACACATTTTAGACAATAGTAATATCATTAGAGCACAATATAAGCATAAACATAAAGTCATGATAAATCATGATAATCATAATATGGAAATGTGGCAACAATACTTAACATGGAATTAGTATGAGCCAAGGCTCATTTCACATGAAGCATGAGTAAATCCTCATTGCACATGAAGCACAAGTAAACCATATTTTCACTTGAATTAGCATGAGTAAACACACATTGCACATGACGTACCATGATAATATACTTTACCCAATGCATTGGAGCACTATCAGGGCACACCCTTCTTAAACATTTCATTTCAGGCATAAGTGTGCCACATGGATCATAAAACATTGAATCATTCATCATAATAATTTATCCCATGATAAAAAATGAGGAATAAATACATGAAACTCTTTAAACAATAAGTTAATGTACATAAATTTGAATACCCTTGATAGAGAAATAGGCATGGTATTCACTACACAATGACCTTGGTTTGGAAAAGCACGGTGCAATTTCGACAGCATAACGGCGTGACATAAGAACTCATAAGAATGGTTGATGAGATAAAAAGGGTGTGTCGTCATATTTCCATGACATGGAAAGTAAGGGGGTCATATAGATACATGTACCAACAAATTTAATGGAATTTAGAGTCATGGTACAAAAGAATTGCTTGAATGTAAAGAATGAGAGAGAAATTCCTTTCAGAATTTCAGCATAGTAACAGGTGTACATGGGAGGAATGTAATGAGAGATAAATGGGTCTCAAATCATTAAAAAATAAATAGGGTAGTATGGGGGAGGTCTTAAACCATACCCCAACATTTATAATTGAAATTAAAACAGCATAACAACATTATGAAAATTGGAAAAAAATGAGAAAGGAAGAAAAACCCTTACTTGGAAGTATGTTTTTAAAGCCTTGAGAGAGGCTTGATAGAGGCTTCTTGGGATCTCGGGGAATCTTGGGAGGATTCTAGAGAGATGAGGGAAGAGTATGGACGAACTATAAAGGCTTTTAGTGGGGGTAAGTGGGAGCTTTGGTGGGTTAATATAGGAAAGGTGATGGAATTCTTTATTATTTAGGTTTGGGACACCTCACATTAAACTAATCCAAACCAAAAACAAGACCATGGTTTTTGCCCATGATTTTTGTCAAAGGGATGTGGAAAACAATATTTTATAAGTCCAAAGTCCGAAATTTTTAAAATAATGGGGTTTCTTATGTGGAGGTGAGTCACACTCCCAAGGAAATCAATTTAAAAAGACAAGATGTTTAATAAGTCTTGAAGGGTCCATTAAAGCTTTGTAAAATAAGTCAAAAAAACACAAAACCAATTTATTTTAATTTTAAAATAAATTCTGTCCGAACATAAAGCTTATATTTTTTATTAAATCACTATTTTATCATTATGATGTCATAAAACACATTATATATTTAAACTGTATTTAATTTTTACCCAAATATATGACTGCCTCAGAAAATTATGAAAAATTCACCATTGGATAATTTTGATTTCCTAATTCCAGAAATAATATTTATTTTATCTAAATAATTTTCTAAATATGTTAATTTTTACTTTTAAAATAAAAACCGACATTTATCGAAAATTCACGGGTTTTTGACAAAAATGGATTTCAAACCATAATAAAAATTAAAATTGCATTCATAAAATTATAAGATCAGATATATTTAATAAAAATTAATTTAATAACAATAATAATATTTTATTAAAATATTATTTAATTCAAAAATCCATTAATTCATCAAAATATATTACTTAGTTGAACTTTAACTAAAAATACTATTTGTGCTTTTAAAAATAAAAACTATTTACAAGGTAAAAATAAAAAAATGAAAGTATATTAATTATTATATACAAAAATAATGTTCATAACCATAGTACCAGGTTCTTGTTACATAACCCCTTATAAAACCCACATAAGACTAAAGATTAAGGTGTATGATGGTGACAGACTCTTGGGGTGGCTCAGATAACATTGCTCGGGTAGTAATCTCTATCAACTTACACTTCTCTCGTAGGCAGTCCCGATCGAGCTTAACATATTCATGCTCGGCTTGGTATTGGTCAAGAGAAAATCCCAATGATTCCACCTCCTTTACGAGCTCTGACAAATGGGCTTTGTATGGGGCATGTCTACTATATGAGGCCATTTCTTCCTTTATCTGAGTAAATTAGATTTGTTAAAGCCCTATATTTATACTAATCATGTGATCACTGTTCAACATCTATATTATAAAAGGTCACAATTATTAACATAAAACCAAAGATTTTGTTATTTTATATAAACATTTTACATAAAGATACATTTAATTAGATCAAGAGGGATTTCCATTAATGAATGTTTGGGTTTTTACACAGAATATGTCACCCATTGTCCACAGTGGATCATGGTGTTTCACATTGATCGAGAAATTTTAACTCATTTATTATTCTTTGTTTATTAAGTCATGTGGCCTAAAATAACCCACTAAGGTATGATTTGTTTCTTTAGTATGTGGAACATATCTGATCGTGTCGATACACCAGGTTCATAACCCCTTCTAAATGAATTTATATTGTATAACTCAAGTCATTTTACCTTGCCACCCATGGATTATATTGGGTCTATTGGCATTGATATTAGGACTTGTGACCACCAGATAGGTGTGCTTACCCTTGGACCTAAGTTGTAACATAGAACATACGAACCTAGAGCCCTATGTTGAAGTGTTAATTGTATACCGAATGGCTTAATTTGTGAATTGGATTAATGTGTAAATTGGTGTAATTGAATTTATAAACAATCAATAACCTTATAAGTTTTAAATGGGTATAAAATTGTAATTCTCATGATAAAATAAGGTTATAAGTACGTAATTACATGTGAAACATTAATTGGGATTAATTTATATGTGAATCTAAATTGTCACAATGTTATAAGAATTGTCATGAAACTAGTAAATGGGAAATTATGATTGATTGACATATAAATGGGTAACTTCTGATAATGGATTAAATGTCATGATAATTTTTAATTCACATAAATTAACTAATATGGGATATTTTGACATGTTTGAAAGGTTTGGTAAATTGGAATCCATTGCGTTCTATTTCTTATGTTTTTTGAAATGTTAAATTGGCTCTAGAATTGTAATTCTCAAAGAGTTTGACGTCCTATTAGCATATAAGTTCATGTAGAATGGTAATTCATAGTGTATTCAGGGATAATTTTACCCTTGGAATGGTCTTTCACCTTTGGAACATGTAAGTAGCTCTAGTATGGTACTTTTCATTTAGATTGTCATTGCACTGTTACTTGATGCCTAAGGGTTGGATTTTTAGTTACTTGATGTTTTAGGTAGTGAATCATGGTGATTTTAGATCTAATATTGAGATATAATGATACTTGATATATGGTATGGGTGATTTAACCTAGGAAAGATAATCCACCAATGGGAAAAGATATCTGGTAACGTGTTGAAGCAAATAGGGGATGGCCTTGAGTGTCAACCAGGAGATTGGGGTTCAATAGGTTATTTTATATTCTGAATTAATTTATGAATTAATTACCCTAATTATAATATTGTTTTATGAACTATAATCTCGTACTATATTTGTTTAGAGATCGTGGGTGTGGGCTTATTGAGTTTTATTCAGACCCAATTTAGACGTTGTTTGATACCCTGTAAGACATCATATATGTAGGTATGGATAAGGTAAAGGGGATCTATGCTTTATTGGTTATTTTTATATATCGTAGTGAAGTATGGAGATGGGACCAGCCATTGAGTTTAGGATCGGGTTTCTTTTGGATTTTTTCTTTTAGTTTTTTATTTTATGACTTCTAGTATGACATTTATTTTGGAATACATTATGGCATGAAATTATTTTTGATATTTGGGTTGTATGGTATTCTTCTATTATCTACTTGATATGTATGTTTTGATTGGTTAATATTATTTTATTTGTGATTATTACTTTTTCCAAAGGGTATAGTCTCCCCCACTATATTTCTTAGACTCTCACTACAAGTCAGCAGCCTCTGGCATACAGGGAGTCACATTTGAGGTCACGTAGAAACTCTTCTCAGTCATGTGAGGGAGAACCATGATAGGTATGTTACAATGTGGTATTATAGATTAGGTATTTTCTATTTCTTTCCTATTTTGGGAAGGCAGTCAAGAGACCAAGGTGTTTTAAGCCTTGTAAATGGACTCACGCATGGGAGTAATTAATCCATGTGTAACGGAAAACCCAATTTCCCATGGATGGGATTACTATTATTGATTTTATTTTGTTATAACCATGAAATTATTTCACCTTGGTCGATGAACTTATTGTGTGTTGTTACTATTTTATGATATTTTACACATGGGTTGGTATGACATGAGGTGTGTATGCATACATCATGGTAGGAACATGGGAAAATATTTTAACATACATAATTCATGCAAGTGACATATTTACCGCATATGATATATCTTCTTATCTAAATTATGAAATGTTATTGGTTGAAATATTAGGTAAAAAGGAATAACGGTAACTAATATAACAATACAATTCACTGTTTAAGACAATTCTTGGAGTAAGCTTGTGTTAGTATTTCTCTGTTTTTATCTTGTACTTCCTAGTTTGATCTTGTTATGTATTCTATGATCTAAGGAGATTGTTGACCCTTATATAGAAAATTTCTCCATTCTATCTTCATGTTGAGCATTAGTAGAGTGGTAATAAACACACACCTCACATAGGTGAGCTAGAACTTTCTATAACTCTATGTAAATTGGTGTGTGATCAACTTCATGATAGTTTTATATGGCTTATGAGATATATATAGAGGGAGACTAAACATGCCATGCATTTAATTTTTGATCTGATGGAAGATTTATAGATGAATTACCCACCCAAGCTCACTAGGTTGGAAGGCCCTTAGGCATCTGAGTTCTACATCAAGTTCATCTAGAATATATTCAAACACCTAGAGACACTTACTGTTATGAGGTTGAAACTGTCAGCTTGTATTCTACAAGGACCAACCAAGCACTAGTGGGACATCATGGAGGAAGGTAATTAATAGTAGGAGTTAACCTGGAAGGAATTTAAGGTGAAGCTCATAATTCAATTTTATCCAGATACAATGAGGGATGAGAGGGATTGGGAGTTCATGCACTTGATATAGGGGAGCATCTCGGTGATGGACTATGTTAGATGTTTTACCGACCAACAGTGTTTTTCTTCATCTTTAGAAGCAGACGAGATAGTTGGGGTAAAGATATTCTAATTTGGGGTTTGGTATGAGATCAAGTAATGAGTGAATATATTTCACCTAAATAACATTTATGACATGATGAATCAGGATAACATCACTAAAATGAACTTGAAGGAGGCCCATATTGGTTGGACAGAAACATTACCAGGATGATCAGGGATCTCCATTTTAGGAAGGTATAATCAAAACTATGAAAATTCATGTCAAGGCATTAGTGGGTAGAGAATTTAGGGGAGTGGAAAGTCATCTCATGATTATAGTAAAGGGCAGTTATTTTAGTGTTGTATGGCTGACCACAAGAACTTATAGTGTCATTTACCTATTATGGTGTGTCATGCTTTCTATAACATGGTCCATCTATAGAGGTTTTGCAGAAGTTGTTAAAAGCCGAGTGGTAGAAGAGGATAATGGTAGGCACCAGAGTCTGGGAAGGAATCAGCTACCCCTTAGTAAACATGTAGATGGAGTTCCACTAGTCACTCAATGCTAGGGTATGGGACATGGTACCCCAACACATTATTCATAGTATTAGAGGGAGGGAACATTATAGGGGTGTCAGGTTGGATCCCAGGGAAAGGGAAAGTTAGATTCTTGTTATACACTCTACTTCTACCAGATTAGATGCAGGTTCTTCCACTTTCAGAGGTATGATTCATGTGTAATCTTCTCTTTCTTATATTTTTTCTGATATAGGAGTTCCACATTCATTTGTATCTCATCAATTTGAATATTGATTTGGTTTGTATGTGGGATGTTTATATGGGGTTATGACCATCGATACATCATTTGGGGTGTGATCAGAGGTTATTTGATGTTGTAAGGAGTGTTCCATTGAAATTAGTGGTTAACATTTTTTGGGATTTATTTTTTCTATAAATGGTTGGATTATATTTGATTCATGGTATGGATTAGTTAGTTGTATACTAGACTCATATTAACTACTACTACAAGAGAGTGACCATACTATCACCAAATGGGGCGTCTATACCCATCGTAGAGAACGAGATATTCAGGTCGGTCTTGTAGGACCCATTCAGTGAATATTAGATTGTCTCATGGCCCAATATCATGTCTTGTGGTGGATGATGGTGAGTCATATCATGGTGATTTCCCTCCAACAGTTGAGCACATTTTTGTATTATTTCCTAAATATTTCTTGGGATTACCACATGAGTGTGACATTTATTTCTCCGTTGAGTTTGTTCCAGGATTCAAACCTATTTCTATACTGCCTTATAGGATAGAACTAGTGGATATTTGAGAGTTCAAAGTGTAGTTGGAATATCTATAAGTAAAGGGATTCATATAGCTTAGTACTTCACCATGCGGTTCTCTTGTTATTTTCTCCAAGAATCCTAATATGAATTTTCACATATGTGTGGATTATTGGAGGTTGAACTAGAGAACGGTCAAGAACCAGTATCTCCTTTTACACATTAATGATCTCTTTGATTAGCTAAGAGGTTCTTGAATTTTCTTCAAGAATGAATTTATGTCAAGGTACCATCAGTTGAGGGGGAGACCATCAGACATACCACAGACTGATTTTAGGAGTAGGTATAACTTGTACATGTTTTTAGTAATTTCATTTGGTCTAATGAACACACCGAAGATATTCATGTCCTTGACTAATTGGATCTTCCATCCGATTCTAGATCATTTTGTGGTGTTTCTCATTGATCACATATTGGTTTACTCAATATCAATAGGAAATCATTCCCAATATCTTGATATTATCCTGAGTATACAGTGAGAACATCCACAATATGAAAAACTACCTAAATTTCATTTCTATATTGAAAAAATGAACTTCTTGGGTCATGTTATCATAGGGGATAGAGTGTTTGTTGACCCAAAGAAGGTGGAATGCGTTGTATCTTGGTAATGACCCATGAATGTCTTCAGGATTTATATATTTTTTGGTATTATAGGAAATTATTAGAATTTCAACAAGGTATTCTCTTGTATTGAATCATCCATTTCTTGGATAACCAATAAAGGGGAGAAATCTATTTGGTTAGATGATTAAGAGGAGGCTTTCCAAGAATTGAAGAGAAAATTGACCTCATTATCGATCGTCACCTTACCTAAGTTGGGTAAGGAGTATCTCATTTTTTGATATATTTAAGGAGTTATGATCAAATTATAATTGATGTAGGAGTATTTATGGTTTCTTATGTATCCAAATAATTGAGGTTACATGGGTAGAATTATCTTACTAATTATCTAGAGTTAGCTATGGTGTCACATGGAATAAGATGCTAGTGGAATTATATTTTGGGTGAGAGGTTTGTGTTCTGTATGGATCATAGAGCCTAAATACATATTTTCACAGTGGTATATGAACCTTTAGTAGAGGAGGTGGCTAGGATATTATTATTATCTAAAATTTGAGTTGGAATATACTATAGCCAAGGGAAACATCATTTCCAATGCCTTGAGTAGGAAGATATAAACTCAAGTAAAACGGGAATATTTTGATGAGTGGTGGTTGATAGCACTCTTTGTGGATATACATATGGATGTTTAGGAGTCCTAGGGGAGAGCACCTATGACATCAAAAATTATTGTTCTCTTTCTTATAGATCAATCAAGATAGGGTACTTATTTGATTGTAAGGGTTTATCCCTATGGGACAGCATATATGGTGGGTGTCCACCATAAGGTTATTCACTTCAAAATGAAGAGGTACTACATTTCCATGGTTGTATCTGGGTTCTTATGGTTTTTGTGAGGAGATATGAGGGAATTTCATGATTTAAAATGGGTGGTACATCCTTCATTGACAAATATGTATAGGGATCTCCATAGGGAATATTTGTGTCCAAGGATAAAGAAATATATAGCAGACTTTGTGGTGTGATACTTCACCTTTTATTAGGTAAAGGTCAAGCATCAGAGGTCTACTAGTTTAATATTTCAATTTCTCATTCTATAATGGAATATGGATTATATCACCATGCAATTCATGACATGGTTTCCAAGGAAACCTCAGAAAAATGACGCAGTATGGGTGATCATGGATCAAATGACGATGGTAGCTCACTTCTTTCCTATTAAGGAGACCTTCACCATTGATGATTCAGGTAATATCTATGTGTTGTATATAATTCTATTATTTTGTGTATTTAGGAGTATATTTTTTGATCGAGATACCCATTTCATGTCATGGTCCTGACAGGGACTTCAGAAGGTGTTAGGATTATATGTTCTTCTAAGCATAGCCTGCCATCCTTAGACTGACAGCCAATATGAGTATATGATTCAAATTATATAGACAATGATATGTGCATGTGTTCTAGATTTCAATGGTTTTTAGGAGTATCATCTATAAATTTTTGAGTTTTTTTATAATAATAGCTTATAAGAATCGATCGAAACACTTCATTTAAAAGATTTATATGTATCGTCATGTCGTTCTCTTTTATGCTGATTAGAGGTAGGAGAGTTATTGATCATTGGACCTAGTATCATGTAGAATACATATGTTCTATTTTAGTCGATTATAAAGTTGTTGGTAACCATGAAAATCTGGTAGAAATATTATAATAACCATCAAATAATACCTCTAGAGTTTGTGGTTGTTCACGGGGTCTTTCTTAAAGTGTCAACTAGGATGGGGTAATGTCATATCTTGAACCAAGGTAAGCTATCACCCAGGTTATTCAGACCATTTAAGTTAGTGTATAGGTTTGTCTTAGTGGTGTATCAATTGTTTCTTCCATAGTGCTTCAGTTCCATGATTGACAAGTTTCATGTGGTGTAACTTTGGATATATCACCATGACCCTTCTGATGTGATAGATGATGATTATGTTAAGCTATATATCAATGCATCTTTAAAGGGGAATATGATTCATATCTTAGACCATAGTGAGAAGAATATATAAGTAAATAGTATCCCCATTTTGTGAGTGTAGTGGTGTAATGGGTGAGTTCAGGAGGAGACCTGAAAGTGGGAGTTGGATATATGGGAGTAGTGGCCCAATGTTTTTGCCAATTCCTCTTAGTTATGCATTGGATCATAGCTCGAGGATAAGCTATTATGTTATGATGAGGTTGTAAGATATTAATCTTCTATAGGTACTTCCTCTCTTTAATTTTTTTGAAACTATTAAATTTTGTAATCGATCTCTATTCCTGACTTAAAGATATATTTCATTGGTGTTTGGGGCTCAAAGGAGCTGAGACAGTGGAAGGCCAGAGGTGTATTGTAGCATTGAAGATACTGCAGTGCCATCAGCTAGCCGATGTAGTACACCGATTAGTTTTTGGATATCTAGTTTCATGGTAAGGCTATAAGATTCCCATTGGCCAACTGGTGGGGCTCCTAATAGGGTATCTCACTACCAGGAACCACTAACTATCTAATGGTACCGCTAGATATCAGGATTAGGAGTTTCGTAATCATATTTATCCCCCCCACCCCCTATTAATCCTTTGAATCCCTTATTTCGACCCTAAAATGGTATTTATTAATGTGAATGTTTACCTAAGGATTATTTAGAATATCCAACACTTTCCTCTTGGTTCATTGATCCTTACAACTTTAATCGGTAAGTCACTCTTATTTTTAGTGAAACCCTTTTTTTCTTTCTCCTTGAATACTCTTCTTTCAACCTGGATAAAGCATTCCAATCATTGTACACAAGGAGACATGGTGCTTCACATTGATCTAGATGTTCAATATCATGGTTTATTCTTAATTTCTTGAGCTAGGTGGTCTAAAAAAACTCCTTAAGGTCTGATTTGTTTCATTATTATCTTCAACTTGTTATATCGTGACAACACACAATGCATGTGACCCCTTATAAATATATTTTTGTTGTATGTCTTGAATCCTTTTACCTAGACCTCCCATATATCCCATTGATTCTACTAGAATTGAGATTGGGACTTTATACCACTGGAAAGGGTGCCATCCCTTGACCCTAGGTTAGAACAAGGAACATATAAAACCAGATCAATTCATTGATGTGGAAATTATTTATGTAATAGATTAATTTTTTAATCGGATTGACATTTCAATTAGTGTAATTATATTGATAATGAATAACCTCGATTGTAAGTGTTTAATTGGTATGAAATTGGAATTTGAATGATGACATAATGGTATAAAGACTTAATGACATGTGAAATGGTAATTGGGATTAATTTCTATGTTAATTGAAATAGTCATAAAGTTATATGAATTTTCATGAAACATGTAAATGAAAAATGTTTATTAATTGACCTATATATGGGTAAATTGTTATAATAGATTAAATGGAGTGGTAATTGGTAATTGTCATGAATTAACCTATATAAAATATATTGACATGTTTGGTAAATTAGAATTCATTATATTTTATTTCTTTTGTTTTTTGAAAGGTTAAAGAATCTCTAGCATTGGAATTCACATAGATTCATATGTACTATTATCATATAAGTGTCCCCATCATTGGAATTCACACTGGTTCTATTGATACTTTTTCCCTTGGTTTGGTCTTTCACATTGGGAACACATTTCTTTTTCTAGCATGTGAATTTTATAGAGTCCATCATTACATGGTTACTTGATGACTGAGATCAAGATGATTGTTTACTTAATTCCCAATGGTGAGATTAATGTTTACTTAATTCCCTAGGGTGAGATACATCAATACTTTACACATGGTATGGGAGATTCATCATAGGCAGTAGAGACCAAGGAAGAGATATATTGAATCATTCCAAGTCAGGTAGTGGTAGACCCTGAGTGTCAACCCACGGTTTAAGGGGTGGTGGTTTTTTTGATGTTTTTTATTCATTTATATATTAATTACCACAATTTTAATATTGTTTCAATATTTATTATCTCCGAATATATTTTCTTAGACACCATAGGTGTCAACCTACTGATTTTTACTCAAACCTTGCCTAGGAATCATTCAGTACCTAGACAAAATTCATGGTAGCAGGTCTATAAAATGAAAATGGGCCTTGTCCATGATTGGATTATTTTTAATATGGGAATAGAACAAGGATATGGGACTAGTTATGGCATTCAGTACCAGGTTTATTTTAGAGTTTTTATTTTGGATTTCATCTTTTAGTTGTTTCTTATATGAATTCCAATATGAAATTTAGTTTGGCATACAGTATGTCTTAAAATTATTTATTATATTTGGATTATTTGGTATTAAACTAGAATCTTTTTTAGTTGTATGTTTTGATTGGTTTATCTTATTTCTATTATGATTGTTACTCTATTTCAGAGGGTATATTATTCCCACTATATTCCTTAGAACCTCGATAGTATTCAATATCCTCTGTTGTATAAGGATCTTCGGTTGAGGTCATGTAGTTTTATTTATCAATCGTGTGAGGTAAAACCAAGCTGGTGATGTTATGGTCAACAATATCTCAAAGACTTTATTCGGATAAAAAACCATAAAAACAAGTGAGTGATTGTATAGGAGAGACATGCTTCAATACCACATGTTGGTATTAGTAACTAAAATGAATTAGAGACTTTCTTAGATACCAGTTATTATTCCATGAAATGGAAGGATATGAACTCCAATATGAAACATAAATATGGGTCAATAGAAAAAATTACAAAAAAAACGTTTTTAGAAAATTCATTCTTAAATAAAAAAAAATTAGAGTAATAAAATAAAGTATGTAATAGAAATGGTAAAGCATATAATCATAAGTGGATAAAGGAAAACATGCATATGAATTGGTAGGTTAAAGTGTGTCTAGGGAAAGACATTCCAAATAATTTTTTTTCTTTAAATCCTTATAAGAATTTTTTAGTAGAAATTTAAAAAATAAGATAAGGTGGTAAATAATAAAAATATTAAAAAAAACTCTAGACGATGATGGGTGAATACTTCAAGATCAATCTACATACATGGTTATGATTTTAAAATAATCAAAACATAATGTAAATAGGGACACATGAAAATATAAAATTAATAAAGTAATTAAAGAAAAATCAATTTGGATAGGTCCTAAGAAATATTAAATAGTTTCAAGATAAGAAATCCCTACATTCCCCATTTTATATATAAAAAAAAGTTACTCTCCTAAGAATATTCCTTTCATTCAAACCAAAGTGCACTTAGGATATTATCCATCGATTCGGACAACACTGATTATAATAATTTTATAATTTTTGATAAATGGATAATTAAAATATTGATAGTCAGTCAAGTCCTTATACCTAGTAATTCTTCGATCAAATGATATATAAAATATAAGTATCTTCCCTAGGAACTTCTTTGTTCACTTAGAATTAAGGATAAAATGATGGAGATGATATAGTGGGGGTGACTTTGTGATATTCTAAAATTAATTTAAGGAAATTATGGAGTAAATCATAAGGGTTTGAAGAGAAACAAAATAAAGGCAATAATTAGAAGATTTCTCTTAGAATAAGAGGATTAATAAGAATAGAAATGGGATGAGTCATAGAGAAAGTTATTTTTTTATTATACCTTTACACTTAATTGTTCCACCTATAATATATTCTTTAAATGAGCTATCCATAGGCCTTTTATAGAGTTAAAATTTAAACCATTATGAAATATATAAATTAGAGCTTGTGTGAATTTTTTTCTGACCACTGCTCAAGATCAGTGTTCTGGCACAATGGGCCGCATGTGAAACACCCCACCTCTATCTATTAGGGAAATATTCAGCCTTCTGGTTCTTCCAAATTCTAATATATTCACTATTTTTATTCAACCATTAACTTAAAAGGATTGTGGCCCCAACTTCTAACCATTGTAGTACCATTACAATCTATAACACACATTATTCCAATATCATTGGGGAATCTCACATACCTCTTAGAAAAGTGATAACATGAGGTATTGTAATATTTACATTAGTCTCTGTTTAAGATAGTACCCCCGTATCTATGGGTCCATGAATATTATTGATAACATGGATTCACATGTGTTCATTCATCTACATGTTTATTATAGTCGACTTGTCTCCTTTTATGCCCATTTATATTTTCTTTAATTAAATTTAAATTGGGATTGTTTATTTAATTTTCAACAAGTTGAATATAAACATTAAAAGATTATGTTTATTTTTACCAAATATATTCATTATTCTTCCTTGTTTAGTCATAAAAGTATTTGAATAATCTCCAAGTATCAAATTCGAATAGGTGCGGAACACCATATGTAAGTATTGGATGGTCTTTATAATTTTATTATATATTATAGTATTATTATTATATACTTTAGTATTATTACCTAATTATAGTAAAAAAATAGGTGATGAATTTAATTCTATAAATTCCTTCATTAAGATTTTATATTATTTATTCAGCATGTGATTCATTTTCATTAATATGCTATCAATAAATAGAGTCTGAATAATGAATTTGATTTTTTACAAGTCATCATGTTACTTTTGCTTAATCCATTAAAAATTTCATACCTTTCCCTTTATATTCCACAAATAAATTGATTATAGATGATATTGTAGATTCCACAAAAATTTTCACTCCACTCATGATTCATTTGTTTAGAAATTCATCTGTTTTATTTATTATTTCACTAATAATACTTTTATTTCAAGTATATTGTGGTATTTACCCTTTATTCATTATACCATATTTTTTTGTAAATATTTCACTAAAATGCTTTATTAGATATATTATACAACATATAACTTCCTTGTGATCATTAAAACAAGTTATTCCATAGGGTGAAAATTATGGTATCTAGAGGATATCTCAACAAAGATTCCACTTTCCGATCACATAAATAAATTTTAAATAATTATTAAATAGTTATCTAGAATTTTTATCAATTTTTAAAATTATGTACGTGGTTTATTTCTTCTAATTAATTTTTTAGACTCATAGAAAACATCTTCAATTTTTTACAAATTCAATGTCCAATGGAATTATTATAATAAAGATGGAAAAATTTGGATATATGAATGAATAAATGAGGAAAATAATATTTTTTTAATTTATCATCAATTATTATTATCATTGAGAGTATATATAGAAGTAAAATGGTGATAGTTTGATCATAGTTAAGAAAAAATTAGGTGTTTTAATTGAAATTTAAAGGGTTGTGAGAAGAAAGTTTATAAAGATTGAAAAACTAAGATCAAGGAAGAGAAGAAGTGGTGTTTCACATATTATATAGATACCAATATTAGTTATATATAGGGTGATAGAGATTTAATTTCTATTGGTGTTGATTATTTCATATCAAACTCTTAAAATGAGTAGGTTATTGATTTAGTGGTCTTATATCATTTTACTCAAAAGAGGGAATTATTTTTGTCATACAAAGAAAATAACTTTTATAGAGTAAATATTTGTAATAGATATTTTTTTGATTTTATTGGTTTTGGCTATATTTTTATCATAAAAAATAACGGTTTTAAACTAATTATAGATTCAAAAAAATATTTTTTAATAGGAAATTATAGTTTTTAAATGGATTGATGGTGTATGTGTGAGATGGGATAGTTGACACAATTTATAGGACTAAGGTAAAGTTGTGGGATAAATATTTGAATACAAATATGAAGAGAGCTTCATTATAATTATAACATGAGTGGTTATATCACATTTATAAAATACCATATACTTGGATGAATAAGGTTTGGAAGAATTAGGTGGGTTAAAAGAGGTGTATTATATCTTATACAGATTTATTTTTTTTTCAAGTGTAAAATCCTGCCCAAACATGATCATGCCACTGAGTTAAAACAACATATGGCCTTAAGTGTACTTCTCAATCTCCAAAGGCCAGAGACTAGAACAGAGTGTATCATTGTAAATACCTGACCCCAGATGCCCAGATCTGGTGTATTACTTTATTAAATTGTCATGATTACAAGGAATCAAATCCTAAAGGACCGGTTGGTTTAGTAGTCTTGGTAAACCAGATACATATATGAGTCTTTTATTATAAATGAATACACTAATTAAAAAAATTATAGGATAAAATTATTCTATTTAGCATATCCTTACATATATTCACTAGTATACTAATTGTATTCCTAGAGAACTAAAAAAAATATGGTTGAGCTCAAATGCTCATAAAGGGTAAGTAAATAGTAGGTAATAATGAATTAATGAGATTAAATAAACATGTAAAGGTAAATAACTGATAACACATTCAATTCATATAAATAGATAAGGAATAATCAATATGGAAATGTAATTAACTAAAACACATGTCATTTAATCAACAAGATGAGAATTAAATGTATCCATATTTAATGTCAAAAAAATAATCTCTTGGATAATAAGAATAATAATTGAAATAATTATAAAAGGAAATGTGTAATTATTGGACTTTATGTCTAAGGCACATGAAAACTTATACCATTAAGACATTTCATAAGATGTTTTAAAACTATAGGTATAAAACTATTTAATTTTCATAGCTAATTGTTCTCATGAGAACCTATTGATGCATCAATGGGATATATAAAGTCTAGGACCCACCCGTCATTGCCAGTCCAAATCATTCCTCGTATCAAATAATAAATTTAATTAATAATTAATATGCCTTATCAAATATCAGTATTGAATAAAGGATATAGATTTATCAATAATTTCTCAGTTAATGATAAGTAACTACAAGGTTTGATGACATTGGTGAATGGAATTACTATTGAAAGATCATTAAAACATTCCTGAGTAAAATAAAATTTAAACATTCCAATGTTTACTATACCTATTTAAAACATTTGAATCATAATTACCATGAAGTAACAACATTTAATGAAATTTATAATATCATGAAAATAAGGATATTAATGATATAATATGTAAAAAGTCAGTATATACACCATATAAAAGAAACTAGATGCATAATACTACATTATGCCTCAATGAAATGAAATTGAGATGAAATCCCTTACCACTTTGTAATCTTTTATTTAACTGGTCGTGAATTTATATAATAAAATATTTTATTTGAAAATAATATTGTAAACTTATAAATTAATCTTCACAACATTAGGGCCTCATGATTTCAGGAAATTCCATTCATTTTGTATAAGTTAAAAAACATTTTACTTTTTTGAGAAAAGTCATAAAGTACCTTGGTTTGGAAAAAAACAAGAAGATTCCTTTTCAAATAATTTTTTTAAATGTTAAAAAACGGTATAAATGAATATAAAAAAACAATGTATAATAGTAAAAACATTTTTAGAAAACATTAACATAGAACTGAAATATCTCCCAGTGGCACCAACAATACCGAATAATGATGAGATTGTAAAATAAATATATATCACTTTAAAATAAGTAGAATCATATTCCCATGAAAGAAATAAAATTATATAGATATTAAAATACCATAATATTTATAATAATAATCATAAAATATCTTCATTGGAGGTATATACACCACACAAATGAAACAAGTAGTGTATGAGGCAAGTGTCCCGTAGAGATAAAAGTGAGACAAAGATCCCTTACCTCAAATATCCTTTTTAGTTGTACAATCTTTAACATAATGTATAATGGTGTAAATAATTTTATTAATTTATATCATAACCTTATACATATTTATTATATCATATATTATCTTCTTATATTTTTTTATCTCCTTTTTGTTAATAATATTTCACCATTTTCACTACTTTGGGTGTCAATTGCCTAGTTTCTCAAGTATGTTTTTAATTTTTATTTGTTGTTCCTATTAATTATCTCATGGTTTCATAATATATATAATATAAACCAACATTTAAATATTATATATATTCATTATAAATGTTTTTATAATAATCCATAATATTTGGAGATTGGAAATGAAATGCACCGTTCAGGGAGACGGTAGGTCGTATGTATGCATGAACGCTACTTTAATTTATTTTTTTTGTTAAAAGAATGAAAAATAAATTATATATATGAATATTATAATTATAGGATCATATTTATTTCTTATATGTCGCATATTATTGTTAAATCCATCCTTTATATGTTCCATGTATGTCATGAATGAATCGCATCACTTTGAGGAGGCGGTAGTCCCCTCTTTCACAAATGATGTTATCATATTTATAAAAAAATGGAAAGAATGAGGTTATGTGTTATAAAAGAATTATATAATCATAGATACATAATAAATATCATATATATAATATATAAATATATTTTCCATCATAATTACCAACCATGAAATGTGGTAAAAGAAAAATGAACAATCATCATTTCGTGATGTGGTAGTTCATCGTACACATAAACAGTATGTCTGTTTCCTATTATATGAAATTTTATTTAAGTTTAGGTCAACCCTTAGCATAAAATCATATCAGTATATTCATAATATAATTTTTATTATATATTAATGTAATAATAGTAAATTAAGTATTGGGGAAAGAAACAAAACTAATGTGATCATTGAAGAAGGTTACCTCTTATTTGGGCAACTCCTTTTGGTTTATACCAATAGTCATCCTTGGTTTGATTTCTGCACAAAGTGAGGATTCTAGTATTTGAGGAGGGAATTTTTTAGTATAAATGGGCTGGTTTTGGTTGATCTATAAGACTCAATGTGGTGTGAGTAAGTGAGGGAGGATGTGCCCTTTTATAATTGAGGTGAGGGGTACTTTTGGAAACTCTCAAAATATTAAATTAATATAAATTAATTTCTATTAAAAATGGAACCAAAGTAAGATATTTATAATATAATATGATCGTTAGTCTAAATAATCTCAACTAATATTTTTTGTATAAGTTTATGTCATATAATTACCCTTATTTTGTACATTAACCCTTTGTTAAACCTTTTAACTCTTACTGTGATAACTTGGATTTTTACTCTTTAAGGGTTAATATAGTTACTATAAAATGAAAAATAACCATAAATTATTCATTTATGAAATTCTAAAATTTATCTCAATCATTTTTCCAAATTTTATATTTTTATGAATTTGGTATCATTTAATAAAATATTATTTATTTTAAAATATCATTAATGTCAATTTTGACACAATTCATTTCTTGACTTTTTAACAAATATCAATAGAAAATATAAATTAAAAAAACCATTAATTCACCCCTAGTATATCAGGGTAATCTATAAAATTCATGTATGACAAAAATTATAAAAAAAAATATTTATTTTGATATTTTTAATAACATTTATTTGATATGTCCATTAATTAAACAATTTTTGCTTCATCATTGTGCTAGCCTTTAATTTAATTATTTACTTTCTAAAAAATAAAAATAAATTATCACGACTAATATAAATATGTTATATTTCAAATCAATATTTATAGTCTAATATAACTTATTAATAACAATATATAAAAATGTAATACTTATTAGAAACATGAGTAAGACATAAAGGACTTTCCTTGTAATAAAATAATATAAAAGCATTAAAGTTCTCTAAATGGCTCCAAGAGCTCAAAAAATCACCCCAAATAAGGTTTTAAAATTATAAAACTTAAAATAAAATTAGGACAAGTGTTGGATTAATTTTATAATTCGTATAATTTTATTTTTACACTTAATTACCTAATTTACCTTTAACTGATATAATTAATTTTAATTACTTTTACGAATATTTTTTACAAAAAATAAGTTTATCTTATTAGAATAAAAATATAATACATATTAAAAATTTGTATGTACATTTTTATAAATTTAATTCACATAAGTGGAAAAATTATGTTTAATGATAATATCATAGATGGGACGACAAAACGAGGTTTTTAAGTAAAAATGTCCAAAATATTGCTATGTTTTTATATCTCTATTTTATGTGAAATTGTTTCAAATGACATAAATTGGTTTAAATAATATAAAATTGGTATAATTATGCATTGAAAACAAATAAAAACAAAATTTAAGTATATAAATAAATTAGATGAAAATATAGTTTTGAACTAAAATGCTTTGTTTTTCACTATTTATTAACAAATGGAACTTCTTAGAAAAATACCAAAAATTCAACCAAAGTATATTTTTATATTCAAATTTAATATAAGAATTTTATTTTTTTCAAATATAATACATAAAAGTGTCAAAACAAATATTTAAAATTGGTTCTCCGTTAAAAGGAAAGAAAATGGCCTTTATTAAAATAATGATTTTTATGTGAAATAATTGGTTTGTTCTTCTCTTAAAATAATAAAATATATTTTATGGATAAAAAATATATTATTTAATATATAATATATATTACATTAATATTACTCACTAATTTTAATTAATATAATTTATTGGGATGAAACAACTTTGCGGGTATAAAAACAGTTTTTCATAAAACACTCCCTATATATTCAGTTGGTTATTATATTCATTTATAATTAACTTTTAACTAATGAATTAAACCATATATTTTCATAAGTTAGTTAATATTATTCATAACCTCCAACTTAATGGATATGTTATAATTTCATTTTAATTAATAATATTAATAGTATATCGTGGTTTGTTTAAGCTCGATGTTGTGTCAAATGTAAGCTATCAATGAAATTGAATTTATTTAAGAAGACACATATTGTAAAATATTTATGTGTTTCATTATTCCCTACTTCAATAAATATCATCCTTCTAATTTAAACTCAGTATTGAAAACTAGGGGTTTGAAGTTTCCAAATATCTTTGTGAAATCCCACTTTAGAAAGTAGATTAATGAAAAATCCACTTTAAAATAAATAAAGGGAAGTACAAATGTCATCAGAGATAAAACATACTAGGGTTACATGTAAAACAACATAGACATTTAAGATAAATCTTACCATAAATATCTGATGGATAGTGATAAAGAACATGTTCATGAGAAATTTAACAATCAAAAAGCTATAAATATACAATGATCTAAGGGACCATTTGATTCCTCAGAAAAAAAGGTAATAGGATTAAAATTTTAGTTTTAAGATATTTTATTTTAGATGAATAATTAATTTACCTCATATACTAAGAACATAAGGAAACATTCTTACTTGACAATTAGAGTCTCATACTTTTATCAATGTCTACCAAAAACTCATCTTTCTCTCTAAATGATGAGTATTTCAGATGAATATTTTTATGCCTAAAGATTTCAAATCAACTTCTCCAGATTTCCAAATCCAGAAAAGTATAACTATATGTTTCCCTTGTCTTTATACATTAAACAAAACAAAAAAGGTTAAGATAATATAACATAATTCCCCAAATATAATTTCCAAATTTCATCTTAAAATCCCCAATGTTCAACATAGATCATTTAGAAAATAACTTTCCTTCCACAAAACTATTCTAGACTAAGATTGAAACCCCAAAATCAGAAGTATTTGATAGTATAGTATTCCAAATAACATCAATCACTCTTAATATATTATACCAATAATTCAATTGCCTAAATCTCATAATCTCCATGGTTTGCTAATTGTTTCCATAAATTATTTTAATCACCATAAGTCTACCATAATATGATATATTATTCCAAAATATAATTAAAATTTTACTTCTCAAATAAAATTCTAGAGTATCCCTTTTACCTTGATCATATAGGGTTCCCAAAATAGTTAACATCTTCTAAAATGACATTGATCATATAATCACCATAACTTTTTACAATACCAAGGTAATATAATTTCTAAAAAACATCCCTAAAATCACAATAAAATTTATACATTAGATATTTTAACTAATTAAAAAAATACATGCCAACTAGGACTTCATATAGGATTGTGGAGGGAGATGTACCCTTTCTACCCTTCAAGTGTGGGTTCAAACCCGTTCAAACCATATGGCCTTTCTGGAAGTGATGGGTTATCACCTGTCCTATGAGTTTTCCTTTTTATAAAGCCATATTAATATTATCCAAAAATATGATAAGCATCCTCAAAAAAATAACCGAAATATATTCAATATAGAAGAAATGTTTTAACCACAATGGTTATCTCATGTGTTTCATTCTATATACCCAATAATATAACTACCCATAATTAGCTTAAATTAAATTATTATATATATCCTAATGGTTATTCTTAACTTTAAACATATTTCCATAAAATTAGAAGTAATTATTCCTTAAATAACTTTTTCACACATACTAAACCAATGGGTTGTGTTCCTTAATAATTTTTTTCCTAAATCTAGTTATCACAGTTACTACTATGATTCAATTAATACCAAATATAAGACCCTGACCCCAAAAGCTCGAAGCAGGTGGATTACTTTATTACATTGACATAATTACAAGGATTATAATCTTGAATGATCAATCAGTTTAGTATTCTTGGTAAACCAGATACATATATGAGTCTTTTTTTACGAATGAATACATTAATTACAACATAATTTTTTTCCATTTTAGGATAACATTATTCCATCTAGCGTATCCTTGAATATCTTTACTAGTATAAATATTGTATTCTAGGGAAAGGAAACAAAATATGGGTGAGCTCTAATTCCCAGTAAGGGTAATTAAATAAGAAGAAATACTAAATTAATAAGAACAAATAAATATGGAAAGGTAGATAATTGAAACACTTCCCATTCATATAACTGGATAAGGAATAATCAATATGGAAAGGTGATTAAGTAAAAAAAATTCCATTTAATCGATAATATGAGAATGAAATGTATCTATAGATAATGTCAAAGAAATAATCTCATGGATAATAATAATAATAACAGAAATTCCTATGAAGGAAATGCTTAACTATTATATGTCATGTCTTAGACACATGAAAACCTATACCTTCAAGACCTTTAACAAGAAATTTTAAAACTGTAGGTAGAAATCTATTTAATTTGTGCAACTAATTTGTCTCATGAGAACCTATTGATGCATTAAGGGTCTATATAAAGTCCAGGCCCCACCTATCATTTTTAGTCCAAATCATTCCTCATATGGAGTAATCGATCTAATTAATAATTAAAATACCTTATCAAATATCTATATTGAATAAAGGATAGAAATTTATCAATAATTCACTAGTGGATTATAAAAAAGAACAAGGTTTTTTGATTTTGATGAATAGAATTACTATTTAATGATCATTAAAACATTCTTGAGGAAAATAATCTTTAATCTTTCTAAAGTATCTCATACCACTTTGAAACATTTGAATCATAATTCCCATTAAGGAATAAAATTATATTAAACATACAATATCATGAAAATAATTATATTCATGATATAAAATGTAAAAATGAAGTATATACACCATATAAAATAAACTAGGTGAATAATATTACAATATTCCTCAATAAAATTAAATTGAGATGAAATCCATTACCACTTTATAATCATTTATTTAAAAGGTAGTGAATTTATAGAAGAAACTATTTTATTTGAAAATAACCTTATAAATTATAAATTAATCTTCAAATCATTGGGGAATCATGATGGGGGTAAATTTATTTCATTCCATATAAGTAAAAGAAAATAATATTTTTAATTTTTTAAGAAATTTCATAAAGTACCACACTTTGGAAAATGACAGGAAGTTTCATTTTAAAATAATTTCTTAAAAAATCAAAAAATGGTAAAAATGACTTTAAAAATAAAAGAATAATATTAAAAACATTTTCAAAAACATTATCAAAATACACTAATATTGAATATAAATATTCCCCAGTTGAGACTTAAGCACAAACAATCCCAAATAACGATGAGATTGTGAAATAAATACATATCACTTTACAATCCATAGAATAATATTAACACCAAAGAAAGAAAAATATATAGATATAAAAATACCATAATAATCATAATAATACTCATAAAATACATTCATGGTAGGTATATACACCATATAAGATAAACAAGTGGTGTATAAGGCATGTGTCCTATAGAAATAAAGGTGAGATAAGGATCCCTTACCTCACAGTTTTTATTTTTTTGTACGTTCTTTAACATCATGTAAAATTATTTATAGAATTTTATTAATTTATATTATAACCTCATTCATATTTATGATATAATATATGATATTATTATGTTATTTTATCTCCCATTTGTAAATAATATTGCATCATTTTCACTACTTCGGGAGTTAATTGCCTATTTTCCCAAGTATGTTTTTACTTGTTATTTTTTGTTTCAATTAATTAAATAATGGTTTAATAATATAAATAATTTAAATATTATTTAAATATTATATATATTCATTATATATTTATTTATAACAATACATAAAATTTTGAGATAATAAATGAAATGCTCCGTTCATGGATATGGTTGGTCGTACATACGCATTAATGTTAATTTCATTTATTTTTCATATTAAAAGAATTAATTTTTAAATGAAATATATTTATATTAAATTTAAATTATAATATTTATGTCATATATGTCACATATTATTATTGAAACCATAATTTATACATTTCATGTATAGCATGAATGAATAACATCACTTTGAGGAGACGGTAGTCCACACTTCCACAAACAATGTTATCGTATTTATAAAAAATAAATATCATAAGGGTATGTGTTATAAAATAATTAAATAAGAATAAATAAATAATAAATATCATATATAACATTTATAAATATTATTCCAATCATAATTCTCAACCATGAATGGTGGTAAAGGAAAAATGAACAATCATCATTTTATGAGGTCGTAGTTCATCAAACACTTAAACAGTATGTGTGTTACCCATTAGAGGTAACTGTGTGTAAGTGTAGGTATAAACTTTATAATAAAAACATATCATTATATTTATGATATTTTTGTTCTTTTATAATCATGTAATAATAATAAATGAAACTAATGTGATCGTTGAAGAAGGTTACCTCTTATTTCGGTAACTCCTTTTGTTTTATACCAAAATCCTTCCTTATTTTGATGTATGGATAAACTGATCATTAAAGGATTGGGGGAGGAAATTTTGGATTATAAATGGGCGTTTTTTGTCGATATAAAAGGCTCACTTTTTTGTGAGGAAGTGAAGGAGGAGGTTCCCTTTTATAATTGAGGTGAGGGTTACTTTTAGAAACTCTCAAAAAATTAAATTAATATAACTTTATTTTATATTAATAATGGATCCAAAGTGATTTATTTATAAGATAATATTATAATGGGTCTAAATGCTCTCATCCAATAATTTTTAGACAATTTTATGTCACATTATTACCCTTATATTTTTGAATTAACCCTTTGTTAAACCCTTTAACTCTTACCGTGACAACATGGATTTTTACTCTTTAATGATTAATATAGTTACTATAAAATGATAAAAATAACATTAAATGATTCATGGATGAAATTTTAAAATATATCACATTATTTGGGCCTAATTTTATATATTTTTTAATTTTATATCATTTGATAAAATATTATTTATTTTAAAATATCATTAATGTCAATTTTGACACTATTCATTTCTTGACTTTTTAAAAAACATCAATACACCAGATAACTTCGAAAAAAACCTTTAATACATCCCGAATATATCTAGGTACTCTATAAAATTATTTTATGACATTATTTATATCAAATTATATTTATTTAATATTTTTAATAAAAATTATTTGATTTGTCCATTAATTAAACAATTAATGCATTATCATTATGCTAACCATTATTTAATTATTTATTGCCTAGAAATTTGAAAAAAAAATAATGATGATGGTAAAAAATTTATAGTTTCAATTAACATTTATAGTCTAATATATATTCCTAATAAATATATATAAAAATGTAATTATTATTAGAAACATGGGTAAGATATATTGGGTTTTCCCTAGAATAAAAAACTATAAAAGAATTAAAGACATTCAAGTGGCTAAAATAGTTAAAAAATTAGATCCAAATATGGTTTTATTTATAATAACTCATCAAATAAAATTAGTATAAGTGTTAGGGTAATTTTACAATGCTTGTAATATTATTTTTACCATTAACTATCCCATTTACTCTTAACTGTTGTAATTAATTCTAATTACTTTTACTAATAGTTTTGGTCAAAAAATAAGTTGATGTTATTAGACTAAAAATATCACAATAATTAAAACATTGCATTTACTTTATTTAAAATTTAATTCATAGAAGTTCCAAAATTATGTTTAATGCAAATCCCGTAGATGGGACAACAAAGCGGGTTTCTAAACTAAAAACGTCCAAAAGTTTGCTATGTTTTTGTATCTAAATATAATGTAAAATTGTTTACAATGACCTAAATTGGTTTAAATAATATAAAATTGGTCTAATTACACTTTAAAACCAAATCAAAACATAATTCAACTATATAAATAAATTAGATTAAAATACTATTTTGAACTAAAATTTGGTATTTTTCACTATTCATCAAAAAATGAAATTTCTCATAGAAATACCAAAAAGTCAACCAAATTATATTTTATATTACAATTTAATATAAGAAGTTTATTTTTTCAAATAACATATATAAAAGTGTAAAAAATTGGATTTAAAATAGGTTTATCATTAAAAGGTGGTAAAAGTGCCTTTATAAAAATATAGATATTTATGCTTAATATTGGGTTTGTTCTTATCTTATACTTATAAAATATTTTAGATTAATGTCAAAAATATTTTATTGAATATAAAATATATATATTAAATTAATATCACTCACTAATTTTAAATATTATAATTTATAATGATAAAACAAATTTGTGAAAATAAAAATAGTTTTTTTATAAAAACACTCCCTTTAAATTCAATTGGTTCTTATATTAATTTATAATTAATTGGTAACCAATGAATTTAACCATATATTTTCATAATTTACTCAATATTATTCACAACTGCCAACTTAATGGCTAGGTTATAATTTCATTTTAAATAATAATATTTGCAGTTTATGGTAGTTTGTTTAAACAAAGTGTTGCGTGCAACGTAAGATATCAAAGAAATTGAATTTAATTGAAAAGATAAATATTGTAAAATCATTGGTTGTTACAATAATTCCTATCTTAAATCACCCAAACAACATCTGAGCTGGAGAACCACTAACCACAGGCATACCTCCTTTTATGTTGGAGGCTATCGACTAGTTGTAAGGGTCAAGGAGGTGATGGTGGGGAGACTATAACCTCTAATATAAAAGAGATAAAAATAGAAGTGGAAGTAGAAAAAAATTATATACCATAATCTCAAGATTCTATCCAAAAATATAACAAATGGTATGTTAAAGAAATGTCTACAATGTGAATTGAGACATACAAAATTAAACTAGATCGCTCTTTGACAGATAATATATAGATAAGTCCAAAAGAACAAAAACAACATCAGAATGACACTTAGATCACCTTTTTCTTGTCCCAAAATCCAAAAATGTCCCACCCATGGATCCACTTTACCACCAAATAGCTAACTATGGTCGCATATCCATTACCCTTATATGTTTCATAAACCTTTGAATATGTACATGTTATGAGGGCCTATGCAGTGTTTGAGTATAAACTTAGTAGGCCACCACCAATGGAATCCCTAGATAATATCCCTACATATATGAGTGTATGAAAAGTGAAAGATATGGTTACTAAAACAAGTAAAATGACCCACTCTTATTTGTGCATGACTAGCCACCAGTGAGTTCCCTACATGGTTCAACTAATTCTAGAGTGGGACAATACACCCACGGTTCATACACACTATGAGGTAGAATGATGTATCACCCCTTATCCCATAACTAGGAAATATTTCATCATTATTCCCATGGCCTTCAAGTGAATAAAGAATCATCAAACCATTTTCCATAAACCTTTCTCCCAGTTTTTGATTTTAGATCCCCGAAATATTCCATAAATATAGACCACCCATCTACTAACTAGTTATATCTACCACCCCAAATTTTTTTTGGAAACCAATTACGCATCCCTTGTTTATTTTTATAGTCAACACCATCACACTAGTACACTCGTATCTGAAAGACACCACCAAAAATATAGTTGTAAAACCTACCTCAAGGGTCCTTCCCTGTGTGCACATGACCTCAACAGCCTTGGCCCTATAGTGAGCAATATCACCAATCCCACTACAAACAAGAAAAATGATAAACCTAAATCAACCACAATTGAAATGGATATCACCACTCACATTATACAAATGAACCATGCCACCCCAAGACCACACAAGACATTCCCATCACTTTCCTAAGGAACTGCATCAAGAAACATAACACACAAATCATCACTCAAAAACATGTGAAAACTTACCATGCAAGACCCAAATACATCAACCAAGCAAGTCCAATATATGTCCTAGACCATTATTATCCACACATGACTTCCCCTGGGAATCTATCATAAACCATATAAATTTCCAGTGGTTTTATTCCCCATCACACACATAACCCTACCCACACTCACAAATCAAAAAATTTATAAACAAACACACAAAAATATATATATATATATATATATATATAATGTAAATATCTAGGTATCACCTACTTAGAACAAGTAAGAGCATTCACATCAAATATCCCCAACTTTTCAACTATGATTTGAATAAATTGAAAAGGTATAGAAAAATTATTAAAAATGATATATTAGTTAAAACATAATAAAATAGTGAAAATATATAATTAGGAAATAGGGGTTATAGCCTAACCCATGAGACTCCCTATGATAGACTCCTCGAAGAATGGATGACAATCGGGTGTGAATCCCCATAAAAGTGAATAACGTGAAAGGGATAGGTCATGAAGAGATCCCTTATCTACTAGAAGTGGATTTGAACACCCTCTAATTTAAATTATAATCAAGTTAATTAATTAATTTAAAATTTAAAAAACATCCTAGGTGCCCATTGGGTACCTGGTCACCTTCCACTAAGTACCTAGAATCCACCGGGTACCCAGTACCCATTGTGTACCAAATCTAATTCCACTGCATGTCCAGTGGACCTATAGATCCAATTCCTCCACCACCGCTACCACCTCCTCCCCATTTGGAAGGGCTCATCAGGTACAGAGTAGAAGTACATTGGGTACCTTATGGAATCTACCTTCAAATATATATGTCCCACATTAGGAATATCATCCCTAAAATGACACCAGGCCCTTCGTAGACCACTCTGATAGCTAAAACAAGTCTAATAACAATTGATCAATATGAACCTAGATCCAATTTACCTAACTCAAATAATCATACCATTATAAACTTCCCATAATATGATAGAAAATCATATAGCAGTCTCCATCCATGAAACTAACCAACCTTGACCGAAATTTGTGTGCCCCACTCACCACATTCATGAAATACTGAGATAACACCAAATGAATCTTTCTATTCCCATACAGTACAACCAATATTTGTAAGGAAAAAAATTCTTATCATGGTTAATCTCTATAATTGGTTTAAAATATCCAGTCACATCATAACCAACCTAACTGACATGTTGATGGTACCATACCCAACCGTCATCCCCAATTTCATGCATAATTGCTCTTAATAGATAGTCACTAGTCATTAATTTTATTATTACCTTGAATCATACCTGATGATAACACCTTAACCAATACATGGTCAATTATCTTTACACATACAAATAATGTACACCAGAACCCATAATGAAAAACCAGAATACGCATATTCAGGGAATAACTTTAACTGTCGATGGATCTACAGACTGCTTATAAAAAATTGGTTCAACCATGTGTAATAACCCTAAGACCTGATCTCCGAATGTCTGACCTCTCAAATGTGTCACATTTTTTACCATACACTACCCCAACTACTGATAACCCTAGCTTATTCCATGAACTATGTGCACTGAAGAACTATAACTACTGTCTAATATCATTACTTCAGTTCCTACATTAGATACCTAAGTCTAAAGAGATCCCTAACCACTATTTGACCATGATATCATCTAGTAAAACCACTATTAATGTCACATCTAGACACAAGTTCAAAACACTTTTGGTGGTCAATCACACTAAGTAGAAATATGACTCATTTTTTTACACTTGCAGCACCTAGAATATGACTTAGTCAGACATGATAAATTTGATACCCTAGTCCAACCACCCTATTGGGTATCCTCATTTCCATACTTATGACTACCTAAATCTCTATCACTTGTCTCACCTAGAATAACTATCTAGCTAGGTATACCATCATAAGTCAATATTCACTCTTTGATCAATGCCTAACTCACTTCTATAGAAAACAAGGTTAACCTGATGATATTTACTTATACCTTTATAAGATTTCAAACACCATTTTCAAATCATAACACCTTACTGATATCATCTCCAAATAACATTGGTGAAAAATAAAACATGTATTTGAACTAGGTAACATAATACATAATAGGAATCTATCTCAGTATCCAATGCATGAAATCGTAGGTCTACTCTTCACTCAATTTCTTAAGGAAAAGTTATTTAAAATTTTCACACCAAAGTTCTTTTATGATGTACCCACATGTCTACTAGTATTTACCTGAATATCCAACAATTATTTCATTGATCCCCTAAGCATATACATCACAAACTTTTCCCTCTACCTTGGGTGCATCTTAATCGAATCAATTATTGTTTAAACCAACTCATACAAAACATGGATTCATAGGTTCAACCCTATCCCTAAAACAAGATAAAATATTAAGACTGGAACTCCTTTGTCAAGTATTCCATAGATGTCTCAATTCCCTAACCCCCAACCCCCATTAAATTCTCAAAATAACCCATATCAAACTCACCTTAAAATAATCATTAAATATAATTCCTTACTCAACAGTATTTTTTGTCTGCCTCAAAACCTCCATATACAAATCATTCCTATCATCACCCTCAGGGGTCCCAACCAGATCACACCTTTATAACATTACATCCTTAAACACTTGACACTCTAAAAAAGGATATAAAAGTGTTATATCACTAGAAACCAAATACCATTCTCAATATATATATATATAATAGCCCTAATATTGAAAATTGGTAAATTTATGATAGGTAACACATCTCACTAGTCCATATACTACCCTACTTGCACCCAGATCTCATATCATCCATTTTCACAGACCCTTTTACATGATCCAAGGTTGGTTACCACACACACAAAAAGTTTTCATACCCAATAACACAATGAATCATGAAATTAGTTTATCTAGGTAGAATTCCACTAAAAATATATATAGTTTAACACTACTTATCTATTTCTTGAAAATTTAAACAATTAAACCCTATTCCAAAACCAAGTAACAATGCACATAAAAGTACATGCATGCCATGTGAGAACCATGTACTTAAAATGATTAATAAATACTACATCTTTACTCTTAGTACCCAGAGTCAAAAAAATAAATTAATAATATCAAATAACATATTTATCTAAGCCAAATAACTCAACTATAATCTCTAAAATTAATATAGAAATATTATATCCTTTGATAATATGAACTTTAGCCTCCACTTTTTATGACCAAATACACAATACAACATCTATACCAAGTCCTAAAACATCCCTAGATCTCCATATATTATATTGAAAATCAAAACAATAAAACCTCATTCAGTACCACCATGTGAGAACCTTAATCTAATACCACTTTGCAGCATCCTTGAATCATACCACCTGAACAACACCTGATTTAGTAACCCATTAACCTAATAAATTCCTCTCTACATGATAGAGGCTACTAACTAGTATTGAGGGTGTTTCTGATATATTTCTTTAATTATAGGCATGTTTTAGGGGTTTTAGGTCTCATGCAACTCTCCCACTTTCAAAATGTTAGTAGCCTCTCATTCATCAAGGTTGATGATGAAGACACCTTTTTTCAGATGAGAGGATAATATTTTAGATCATTCCTTAAGGGAACTTGTTTCCTAGTTCAAGGATCACTTATATATTTAATACATATTCATGAAATCCTTCCTAGAAATAATATTAATTACCCTTTAGTGAAATTGATTGATTGAAAATATACATTTAAGAGGAAACTATGCATGTTAATTAGGGATTCTGAGCATGCAAATGTACATTTAGGTTCATGGAAAAAAGTAATTTTGTAATAAGTCTTTTAGATAAAGGTGCCTAAATTAGGGTGTGATACTGAGCACCTAAGTAGGGAATGAGGTTGGGAACATATGGAAAGGCATGCAAGGACAAGTGTATGAAATAGAGAATATGAGGGAGGGAATGAAAGGTTGAGAAAGGGATATTTGGTCACATGTAGATCTAGGAATGAGACTAGATATAGGATTCATGGGAACCTATGGTGTTAGGTGCAGGAATGGGATATAACAAAACTCCATCAAAAAATTACGACTTCAAACCATAGTAACTTTTGATATGGGTGGCCTATTCTCCTCCACGAGATGTGAATTAGAAGCTTGGGAAATAAACTATGAGTCTAGATATATATTTTACCTTTTTTATAAGATAAAATATGATTATATATGTCATTAAAAAGTATCTAAATATGGATTAAAATTTTCTCCAAAAATTGATGAAATCCCTGACCTCCTCCCAAAGGGAGGTTCTCACCACCATGTCAATAGATTGGGTGATGTTTTTTAATGGTCTAAAAATCAATATATGATAATACATGTGGAATGTAGATATCCTATTAGTGTTTTCTTTTGTGAGTGTGACACTCTTTCATATTCAACTCAACTCATGTCATATGGGTGAGGCTAGTATTACAGTAATCATGAAAAAGTGGATGGAATATTTTTTAGTTCTAACAAAGGGTATATAAGGTGATTTTGGAGAGAATATATGCTTTAATATGAAGGTAAAAAACAATAATATATGTAGAAAAAAATGTTTTTTGAATCTTAAACTCAATAGTACCTTCATAGATATAAAACAGGGTATGAAAAAGAAATATCTATAATGTCAAAGGTTTATAAAAAAAGTAAATTTGATTTTATATAGGGTGATTTTATAAAGATAATTCCAAAAGAAAGGAAAAAAACATCAATACAACATAGAGTATCCATTAAATATATACCTAAAATCCATATACATACGACTCATGCATCCACTATATATCCAGTCGGATATGATCTAGTTTCAGGGCCCCTTCCCTTTCCTATATCACAAACTGTGAAATCTACATGTGCCATGGAGGGCCTATGTAAGGTATGATTATAAACTAAGTATGATACAATAAATGGTTTTATTAGATTATATTCATATTTATATGGGTGTATGAAAATTAAAACATATGAAAACTAAAATGAGTGACATGACCTACTCCTCTCCATGCTCGGTTAGCCACATGTCACTCCTCTACCGGCTTCATCCAATATTGAAGTGGGATGATGCACCCATGGTTTATAAAAAACAAATGGGGAATTATTAATTAACCCTTATACCATAGTTAGGAAACATGTTATCACCATTCTTATGGACACCTGGTGAACAAGGAATCTCCAAAACACTTTCTCAAATCCTTTCTCCCAATTACCAGATCGTTAGACCCAACACATTCCATATACCATGGGAATCCCACTCCGAACTGGTGATCTCAAAAACCCCACTTTTTTGTGGAAACATATGTAATATACATCCTATGGTTTGATAGTCAACACCATCAACTTAATATATTAATCTATGGAGGATACCACCAAAGATATAGTGATAAACACCACCTCATGATCCTTTTCTTGTGTACACATGACCCCAATGGACTTATCCCGTAGTGAGATGCATTAGAAATGTTACAACTCTCCCCCACTAAGAACCTATCATGGTCCTATAACGAACATGAGAATATCCCTTAAATATTTCCTCCAATAGGACAAAGGTAAGTGATCAGTATTGAGCATATTAAACACACAAAATGGGAGGAATTAACCTGATAAATTTTTAGAACAAAGAATAAAACCACCAATAAAATCCATATAATATTAAATAAAACCCATCCATAATATATGTAAATGTCATGCAAAAAAGTAAGCTCCAAAAATAAAAACACCAATAGAAACACTTGTGGTAGAAACCCAAGAAAATAATCCATAAACTCCTAGAGATAGTCATATCCATCCTGATCACCTTCCCCCTCCTAGAAACTTTTAAAACATATTTTTCATATATGGGTGATCATACAAATATACTCAGAAAAATATTCCCCAATACCTCTCCTGAAATTTTTTAATAATCATACTAATGAATTAGTGAATAAATAGAATAACAAACCCACACCTATATTAATTCAACAATCACAAATACTCACAAAGTATCTCTCAACCAATATCTCATCCAAGTATAAAAATATAATATAAAAAAGGATGGGAAGGTACCTTGAAACAATTTCCCAATTTATCTGGTTTCTCTTACACCCACAACAAAATGTTTCTTATGCTAAAAAAAATTCTATATTCATATCTTTACATAATTGAATTTCACATAATATCCAAAAGAAAATATCTACCACAACATTTCCTATCACCACATCAAAATTTCATGTCACATCCTCATCGTAGTAGGTTATCATGAACATGAAGTATATGAACCTCATTACCTCATACCAAACACAACTCTCCCTATGTATCTACATCATAATCACAAACCATGTTAGTAGTTATTTACATACACTAACCATTATCCATTGTAGCTTGCATATGTATGCCTATATTAATCCATCACAACTCTCCCTATGTCTAAATAGATAGTGGGGGAGAGAGATTAGTCATTTATTCCATCTCTTTAAAACATGAATATTGGGGGAAACACTTAGATCCCAAATTCATATGGGTTTTAATAAGGTTATCTTACTCAGGTGGTGGTGCATAAGAAATAATAAGAAAAAATAGTGAAAATGGTATTCACACACAATACCACATAAGGGTTTATAATAGAAGCAATTCCACAATAGCCCACAAGTCGCACCTCACCATCGCCATCTCTAACTAACAACTGTTACTATGAATTAAACATAACCATCCCCATTTATCTACAAAAAACAACCATAACAACATTCTCAAATTTAAATTTAAATTATCATACATAATTAATAATTATTCTTACCATTATTAATTTTCATTTTATTTCCCATCATTTATCAATTTCAGATATACTGTTACCATTCTCATTAAATTCGTTATGTCATTCATCAGCTACATTTAATGTTAAACTATTAATTAATCATTTTCCATAAATACCCTAACCACTAATACTTTATTTGAACACTCCCACTTCAAGGTTACTATCCCACTTACCACTTTTCATCTATTCATAGCTTCAATTATTAATTCTAACCATAATAACCCATCATTCCCAAATACTCAATGTTTTATTTTAGCATTAAATTATTTTATCAGCAAACTACAACACAATTTAATAACTTCCTCATAAAACCACATAAACCACCACACTTCTATAATCCAAAAATCTTTGTAACAAATTTGATCTAACAACCACTACATCAATCCATATCTTTACACATTAATAATTCCAAACCAACCACACTAAATTCACACCCCCATTTCCTGACACAAAAACTCCCTACCAAGACCATAAAAATTATAATAAGGATAATCACACAACCAAAATGACACTAATTACCATAGTAGAGAACATGAACACCACCCCTTTTCATTATACTTCCATTTTAGTTAATCACCTAAAGCATAAGAAACATCATAAAAATTGTATATTTTCATAAAACCAAATTCATTACCAACTCTATGTAGTTATTCTAATATGAAGGGTAATAAATTTTATCAATCAGTAGTAAAACACTTTAAAAGTACTCTTATAAATAATTATTTATATAGTAAATTTTCATTTAAGTCATAATCAATGTCAATAAAATTCAATATTTCCAAACAACCAGGTATTTCCACCTTCCATCAGTGTCTGCTTTATCCATTTTAAAAACTTTTTTGAGTAGTATCATGGAGTAGAAACCACAAAAACTATCATTTACTTTGACCCCAACACACATGAAGATCCACTATGATGTTTTGGGATCACATTCTCTATTTAAAAATTCTTCCCACAGCCAACCTTGTCAAATGACGCCCAAAATCATGACATAGTGGCTCCATGATAACCAAAATAGGCATTACACACCCTCCTTCTTTTCATAGGGGCTTCACCCGAAATCTCTAGGTGCGACACTCAACAAAACGACCAACTACATGCTATAGACCACCTAAACACCTATACTAAGAGCCAAAACGGTTTCAACTAGAAAACTCTACTTAAAAAACTCATCCATTATGCCCATAACTTAACTACACCCTACAAAATGGATATATCCTTCATAAAATAGGTTTTTTAAGAACCAATATACCAAAACTTTAAATATCATCACTGAATATCCTCCAAAAACAGACTTAACACCTCTATAACCCTAAATATTAAAATTAATAGTCCAGAATGGTTTGGTTCATTATATTGGATACCTCCTATAATATTATCATCCTTTAGAATAAAAACCAACCCAAATAGAAAACACTTTTTATAAAACCATAGCATTCCAGTGAGATACCTCTAAAAAATAATCTCTCCACTACCAAAACTCGAACACTACACAAGTAATAACAACCTCAATCATCACAACACAAAAATAAAACATTGAGAAATAAGTAAATTACAAGGAAAAGAAATTCCTAAAACTCAATAATTAAGATACATACCACTCAAATAAGGTTGACCCCATCCCAAGAACCTTCTCTCTAAAATCCATACGAATAACTAATCTACTAAAAAGAACCATATTCCAGTTTTCAATAATTTCTACACTCAAAGGAACCATCTATCAGACATTCCACTTCCTTTGTTGAATAATTTTACTACAACATATTTTCTACTCAAACAATATATTTCATAGGATGTAAATACTAATTGAGATACCACTCAAATAGAAATTATACTATAAAATGAAGATTGACTAGATAAATAATGATAGAATATAACTATATATCCTTGATGGATCATATAGGGACACTGAGAGGGGAGGTGAATTAGTATTCCCAAATTTTATCATGTTTTCCTCCTTTTAATTATACCATTTTATACTCAAATCACTCCCCTAGTTAATAGGAATAGATCAATAGATGTTCTCTCTAACCTCACTTTATCGTGCAATGTATAAATAGATAAAGAACAACAACACATATTATTTACAAGGTTTGTCCTCGATGTGAGATCTTACTCCTTGATGTGTTCAACATTTATTGTGTATATGGATTTTATTATGATTTTTAATTTATAGTGATTACAAGTTAAATTATAAGTTAAATTCAATGGTTAGTCTAGTATCATCTAAATTCCAAAAAAAAGTAGTATTAATCAACTTCTTGAATATAATGCATTAATTATACCAGCACCATGTGTTTTTCAATTGAGTCATTTGGACAGTTATCACATATTCTTCAATAATCCGAAATGAACCAACAAAAAGGTATCAAACTACCAAATAATTATCAATAGATATTCATGAAGGTTTTCATTATTCTCTACTAAGACTCACTATGACTATTTTATCATATTAGTTATTGATATCAAGAGTATCGACACCAAAAAACATCAGAAAGTAAAGTGTCAGTCCCTAATTAAACATCTTCGTATTCTTCTTCTATGATATATAAATATAAAAAGGTAGACTCAAATACCTTTTGAATCGCAAAATCAGACAAATCGTGCTAGATTTGAAACTCTCCCACACTCTCTTATTCAATAGATTATTATTTATTCTTCGTAGAACATAGTGTTGAGGCTTATATCTACTTTTCTTCTCTTTTTTTAGATCATAAAGGGTGAAGTAGAAGTAAAAAAGGTTGAAAACCACTTTTTAAATCTTCTTCATCTCTTAAATATTTATTTCATGCCTGAATATTGTATCCTTCTTTGAATAAGGAAGCTCGAAGATTCTTTCATATTTGAAACTCATTTAAAAATCAGTCTCACAATTCTTTTAAGTATTATTGAAGAATCAGGTTTTCTTATTATTTTGATATTAAAAATATCAAATATCATGTTTCATTAAATCTAGTTATTTAAAAAACCATTCTACTTATTCATGTGATTATACCTTATTTTTATAGTTTAATCATTTTCATTTTGTGACATGGGCCAAAGTCTTACAATGTAACTATAAGATCCCCATATTTTTCTAGATATGTCATAGGATTGGTTTCAGGTACTCTTTTGACTTGGGTTGAGTAAATTTCATTTGGGTTTCACCTTGGGGTGTGTTTGGGTAAAAATTGAGAAGAATAGAAGAAAAGGGGGTTGTGTATAGTTGGCGCATGATTAGGGAAAACTGTGCGTCACAGCCCAGAAAACTGTGTGACCCTAGACGGTGGGGATTTTCAAAGTTGGCACACAGTTTTTTAATTCTTGTTCCCTTGTAGAAGTAACTATGTAGACCTAAAATAATAGTCACACAGTTTAGGCACCTGGTTAGGGAAAATCGTTCACCTCTTCCTAGCTAACCTCAAGAAGAAATTATGTTGACCCAAATTTTAGTTTTTTTAATCACCCAAACCCCAAAAACACACCGCATTTGACCCCCATTATACCCTAGTATCTCTTTAATGATTTTGGATCTATATGAACAAATTACAAGACTTCCCAAACTCTATTATTCATGATTCTAATCTCGGATCGAAGATCCACACCCCTTCTCCCAGTATGTGGTACTTATCTCATAGCTCTCTCGTTCCTCCTCCTTTTTTATCACTTTATTTTGGTGGCAGTTATCCTCTATTTTGTTAGTTATAGATTTAGATTTGATAAATCTAGATTTAGTCTTGTGGATATAAATATATAACTAATAGATATTTAATTATTGAATCTTTATTTATGGTTTTAAGAATCGTATCTTGTTCTACATCATTGTACTGCTAAATTTTCAGAGATTTCCATTGGGTGATCATTTGGAAACGAATTGAGGTAGGTGTTATGTAATTCAAATCACATAGTCATGATTTAATTTTTGTTTATGTAATTATAGGATTTCAATTAGATTATTATAAAGTTCATTCATTATTAAATTAATTAATTGGGTGAATTGGTTAATTGATGAAATGTGAATTGGGGATTTTAGAAATTATGGATTTGGAGATAATTAATTATAGAATTAATTATGAGATATATAGATTTTTGATCAAAGATAATTAATTGATGAATTAATTATGGGACATTGAGATATGAAAAGTTATATAATTATCTGTGGAATTAATTATAGGATTTTGAGTTTGATAATATTGATTAATTAATTAAGGGGATTTATGTGGTAAACTAATTATTGAATTATAAGTCAAATTGATGTGGATAATTAATTGTTGAATTAATTATGTGAGGAATGGTGACATATTCATTTAGTTTTGAATTATATAATAGAAACATGGTCACTCTAATGTGTGATGTGTGAATGGTAACATGGAAATTCATGTGTGAATGTTAACATGGTCATTTAGTTTTGAAATATAGGATGGGAATATGGTTATTCAAATTTATAAGGTTTGAATTGTAACATGGTCATTTTGTTGTGGATTAAAGAATATAAAGATGTTCATTCTATTTTGTAATGTGTGAATGGTAACATGGGAATTTATGTATGAATTAAATAATGGTAATAAAGGAATTTTGAGATATAATATTACCTGGGAATACTTCAAGTTATAGCATGAGATAAATTAGTGATTGAGGCACAATTGTCTATAGAAACCCAGGGGTTATGTGGTTAAATAAAGATTATTTGATAATGTGACAACTGTTTACTTATGCATTTTAATTATTTTTTTTATACAACTCCATATACTTGATTTTGAATGGATATTTTTTTAGACACTTTTGGTGGTGACTGTTGATGCTCTTTTTTCGTCACGGAGTCCAAAAGAATGTAAAGGGAAATGACTTAGCACAAATTGATTCATCCTTTGAAGAAAATATCAAAAAAATCGACAAAGGGATGAACAAGGAGAACATTTCCCTTAGGTCGCGCAAGTTCCCTCATAGTCGTGCAAGTCTACTTGTGCGACGCATGATGGTCATGCAAGTGACTTGCGAGACCTAAGTGATAACCTCCCGAGGTCTTCTCATGCCTATAAATATACCCTATGGGCCCCCCATTCGAGAAGAGGATTTTTTCCAGAAACTCAGATTTGAGCTCACGGCGCCCTAGTCTCTTCTCAAAGCTTCCGAAACAATTATAAGGTAATTTCTTACCTAGAACAGAAGATATAAAGAGGGTGAGGAAGGCCTAAGTGTTGAAACTCATCAACACTTGCGCACCTGAGTGGCCAGCCCTTAAGGGAAAAGGCCACACTTGCGCGCCGCCTTACTCCTTCAATAGAACTTGCGCGCCCCTCTTCTGGAAGAACCTCAAGAGTATTCTAAAGGCTTTAATCAAGAGTCCCTCAAGTATTAACCTGCTGGTTAGCCGTTGCGCAAGTACCCCATGTGTCTCGCAGGAATACCTGCGCGACCAAGACTTGCGCGCCCATGCAGTACCTGCACGCCTTCCAGGACTTGCGCGCCCCTGCCTTTTTGGGTGCCCTTCTTGCCCATTTCACCCCACTTAAGACATTCCACCTCTCCTATTTAAGATTCAGTCTTCAAGACACTCTTAAAATCCATTTATGGAATTATTTCTTGATTTTACTTCCTTATCTGAAAGGAATTATGTGGAAATATCTCTCAAAACCTAGTGATTTACACATCTTTATGTCACTAAATATTGAGATTTCATTCATTCAACCTCATCCTTTAAGATGAGAGAATCCTTAACCTGGGTCTCCTTTTTAGGAATAATCCCCAGTCATAATTCTCAAATTTCGTCATCCTCTTTAGGAGTAATCCCCAAGTCAACAAATTATGGGAATCCTCCTTAGGAGTAAGCCCCAGATCCCCTAACCTGGGCCTCCTTTTCAGGAGTAAGACCTAGTCCAAAATCCTCTAATTTGGGCATCCTCCTTAGGAGTAAACCCCAGTCACAAATAGGGGCATCCTCCTTAGGAGTAAGCACCAACCATAATTCTCTTAACCTGGGCTTCCTTTTCAGGAGTAAGCCCCAGTCTCAAATATGAGAATCCTCTTCAGGATTAATCCCCAAGTCCCTTAATTTTTTCAAATCTCTTAACCTAGGCCTCCTTTTCAAGAGTAAGCACCAGTCTTAATTTCTCTTAACCAGTCCTAATTTACCATTGATCTGGGATTCCTTTTTAGGATTAAAACCCAATCATAAGTCCTCTCCTAATTTGGGCCTCCTTTTCAAGAGTAATTCCCATGTTAGAGTATTCAAAATCTCCAGGAAGCACATATACATTTATGGACCCTGCTCCTGGATTTCTTCCCTAAAGTAAATCCTAACCTTCATTTATCTGGGCAGTCATAATTACATAATCCCCACATTATTTCTTATGATTGCATCTTTCATGGCACAATTGTCTAATTTTTACCAATACCTCTTGTTTCTCACACCGATCATGACTCACGTGAGCTTAGAGTGTAAAAGTAATTATGACATCCTTCTTTGAGCCATCAATCATAAACATCATACTCCCTTAATCGAACTACATGGGTTATGATTCCTTTAACAAACAAAGGATACATAGGTAGCCCATATGCAGGTTCGATCCCAACTCTGAAATAATTCATGTCATTCTGAATGACAATAAATTTTAAGTGCCCCACTGAGTGGCTTTAAAACCAGTATGGTCATCATAACGACCAAGAGACTTTTATGTATCAAAGGATACCATTGACTAAGAATCTCTAACAAATACAGATGATTCTTTATTAGTGAAGAACCTCGAATACATATAAAATATTCTCTAAATTTCCTAAAAATCGATCATTGATTGTCAGATCTAAAGGAAAACTCATTTTATATTTGGTAATGTAATAAGGATTCACAAACATAACTTAAATCTATAAAGAGAGTCCCGGAGTAGACAATAATTCCCCTCAAAAAGGTGTGATGAGTTCGACCTCCCATCCTCTCAACCAATGAAAATTCCTAAGCCTCATCAGTCCATAAACTAATGAGAACCTACCTTTGGAAAGTAGGTCAGAATGGATGTGGAATCATTGGATGTTTCCAGTTCTACGAACAAACCCGTTAGAAAATGGTCGGAATGTTTGAACCTCCCATAAAAAGGAGGTCATCCCCGAAATCCGAGGGAAACAAAAATGGTGAACCCAACATGAATCCTTAACCAAGTTAAAATGATGTTTTACATATTTTGTTAGGCCCCTATTTAAAACTCAATAAGAGGGCCAACAAAAACAATCATTGACATATGTGCTCATCCAAAATATGTAGTGGATGAATTTATCTTGATTACGTCTGTTATATCAAACAGGCACTCTTTTCCAAGATCTTCTACATTTATAGAATGGATGCTCTCATGTTCACACCTATGAATACTGCTGCTGCAAATTCCACTGCTGCTACTCCGGCTGGATCATCATTCGCTCTAAGGATGATATCACCTACTCAGCATCTTCAACGCTGGGTATCAAACACGCTGGTTAAGGAGTACCGTCAACATGGTACCATCCCAACTCTGGAGGCTTCCCGACAATCCCTCCATGTAAACAACTCACATCGGTCTTCCGGACAACGATGACCAGTGATCAAGAAGCAGGGGGTGCTGACTACCGTCTCCAACCGTTTCGGGTCATTATCCCCGGAACGCAATCACCACTCGCTCCCTTATTCTGGGGAGGTGAATTAGCAGGTCCCTTAGGGCCTTAATTCAAACAGACAAGAGTCCTCCCTGAGGGCTCCCATCAACAATCGCCGCCAGACTCGTGCGGCAGTGCGCCCTCAACATGATGAGGGTACTAACTCCAGGCATTTGGCTTAGGTTCCTCGAACCCGAGAAGGCAAGACGAATCGCCAGAGGTGAAGTCCGGTTAACAGTGAGCAGGTTCTCATATCTGCCATCTCCGGAGAAGTCCACCAACCTAACTTGGTGGCAAGAAATGATCAGGCACACACACCTGCCCGTTTTAATTCCGCTATCCAGCAGACTCATCTGGCAGCATCACACCAATCCCACCAGGAACTTCCGGCGGAGTACTATAGGCAGGAACATACACCTATTTATACAACATCATCTAGTTAGCAGGCTCGTCTGACTACATATGATGGATCTCATCAACTACGTTTGGCGAAGTGTAATCAGCAGGCACATACACCTACTAGTACTAATCATGCCTACCAACAGTCTCACTTGGTAGCATTCAGAGAAGTTAGTCAAAAAGCCCCGACAACAAATAGAAGGCAGACTCAACTCTCTGCCCCCACACTTGAGTACTGTCAGGATTCACTGACTGGAAAAGAGGAAAAGAGCAGGCACATACACCTACTCCAAGCCCGGAATGGATGTATATTCCCGTTCCGGCAGCTGAAGTCACCAAGCATATTCTATCATTGGTGAAAGATCAGAAGCAAATCCCTGCTCATATTCTGGATGCCTGCCAGGATATTATAACAACTTCAGCGGCATCTCAGGGAAAGACACATAAATATATCCCTACCAGTGGAGTGACACATCAACAATTCACTCCGGAACAGACACACACATCTGTTCCAGTCCAAGAGGGTTGTGGGGCATACTCCCCCATATCATAAGGACAACCAAGTCAGGCACATACACCTGATTTGAGTGGATATCGTCAGCCTAACATGGCCATATTTCCTGATCAGGCATATACACCTGCTCAGAGCAGCCACTTTCGTCAACAAGTGGTTTCCAAGGCGAGTAAGAAGGCGTCTAAGAAAAAGACCCACCCAGCACAGTCAGGAGATCAAGAACCAATATGTAACAAGGCCTTGCTCGATGCTGGAGTTCTTGAAGCCCTCAGACAATTATCTATTGAAATTCAAGATTATACTCCCTAATTTCTCAATAGTGGGAACATTAATTCCGAAGGTCTTCAACAGACACTTCCTCATGAAGGCTTTCTTAATGAAAATTCGATCGATCTTGAAGTTTCATCTTCAGATGAGAGCCACAGGAACCCTCTGTGTGGTCAGAAGACCAAGGAGTAAGAGATCTCATCTTTTTCTATAACCCATTATGGTGGTCCTCCCTATGATGATTAATTTCGCTGCGAAAGTCCTCTCCACAGTAGTGATTCACATTGCCCGGAAAATGCTCCAGTGGACAATGTAGTGCCGAGAAAGCCCTCTTATCCTGAGGCACTTGAAAATGCGAAACCAGTCATGTCTGAAGCTTCATCGCTAGCAGGTGAAATACTTTCTCAATCAGAAGATAGCCCAGGGTGTAGGTCATTCTCCGAACCACCCCTAAGTCATGCATATTCTTGTTTGATCAATGATTTTTCTACCAATCATGTTTAATCCAATGAAGCAACAAGGAAACACCAACTCTGGTCAAATCAGGTAGAAGAATATTCATCAAATGATAAAGAATAAATGTTGAACATGAGAAAACAACTAGTGAAAGGTGAAGTTCCAGTCATGTTTTGGCCTTTGGCTGACTCTCAGTATAACATTCCAGAAATGTTGACGAAAGATGAAATTCATGATATTCGTCTCAACATATGGAAAACTCTTTTTCAATTGAAAAAGAAAGTATTATCTTATGATGAATATGAAAATCATCTTATGATAATATAAGGGTTACAACGACAGACTGATTTGGCGTCTCTATCAGTCTCTCGATATCTGAAGGCTGAAAAGCAACAGAGATCCCTTCAACGTTCATGCTTTGGCGAATTAAGAAGATTACGTCAGTTAATTTCCAATTCCCCATCTGGTATTCATGTCAGAGGATGGGGTGTTCATGGAGCACTGCATTTCACAGTGCTCTCCATTCAGCAAAGCTCGCCGAAAATGGTATCATGCAATGTTATTGCTCATGGACGTCCACAGTCAATGGGCTTTGTTTGTAATCAAAAGCTTGCCCAAGAACAGGCTTCAACTAGTTCCTCTCAAAATGAAGAATACAGAGAACACGTTGTTGAATTACTCTTGCAACAAGCAAACAAGAATATTGAACAGGCCTCTCATTTGGAGCAAGCACGTCACCAAGTGACAGAAGTGTCAGAAATCATCCAATAGTCTTTTGAACCAGGTGATAAAAGTGGATACAGGTTAATTCATCCAGCTAATTTCCAGACTAAGGTTCACAAGATCAGGAGAGATTTTAAGAAAGTCTCAGACATAGCATGTCAAGAGCCACCCTAGTTTGCCAGACTGGGGACTCTTTTATACCAACCCTGAGAATCAACAAATAAGATTCGGGGAGTTGAGAAGGAACAGCCCCAGTCCACTAGACTGGGGACTTTTTCAAATCATCAATCCCCTCCTCAGAGAAAGTCGGTTTTTTATCGATTGGGGAAGAAGCCTCAAGAGGAATGAAGATCCAAATTATCAAAAGATTCCCTCCAAATTACGGTTCATCAAGAAGTTCCTAAGGGATAGAATCAACAAAAGGCGATGTCTCATCAAAGACATGGAAGAAGACAATATCACAGAAATGATGATAGAAGGGATGCGATGAGTTATGCATCAATCAATGTCATAAATGTCATTGTTACTGATCCACCAGATGAGGCTCACTCAGGGGACTCAGATGAAGAGGTTCCTGCTCAAGAAGATGTACGCACCGACACAAATGAAGAAGGTGTGCGTACATGAAGTCAAAGGATTACTCAGAACCTAGGTAATCCTTCGAGTAACCTACTTCCCCCTCTCCGAAAATGATCCAACAAAGGGAAGGTAAAGAACCAGGTCACATATCCTTCCTTTGTAGAAGGTCAATCGCTCTCACTAGAGAAAAGGTTTGCACAATAGGAGGAAGAAATGAAGGAATTAAGAAGGTTGAATGTAGAACTACTTCTGAATAGTATTCTTCTTAAGCATGCTGGAGTCAGTCAGCCAAAGGAATTTGTTGCAGCTATTGAGATGGATCAAGAATATCCTCCTCTATCAGTACACCCTCATAGGTCTAATCCTACGGGTCAAGTGAAACAATAGTTGGTAGTGCTACCATCAGTGGCATCACCAATCGCCACATCTGTCCAAGCTCCAGTCATTGCACCTACCCAAGTCCAAGTTCAACCGGATGTTTCTCAAAAGTTAATAACTACTGTTGAGTCATTAACATCTCGGTTAGAAACTATGGAAGGGAAACACGTGCAAGTTCAACCAAAAAAGAAAGTTTACCCTGAATGGGTAGATTCAATCTCTCCTCCATCCAGTTTTGGGAACCCTATATTCCCTATTTTCAATGGATCAGGCGATCCTGAACAGCATTTGACGCATTACATATCTTGTTGCGATCCTATGATGGGAACTCCGTAGCAGCAAGAAGCAGTGAAACTTAGATGCTTCGTGCGAACCTTGCAAGGACTAGATTTTTTATGGTATACAAGCTTTCAATCCCAGTCAATTACCAGATGAGAGGATCTTCGCCAAACATTCCTCCTTCAGTTCAGCTCAACTTTTCCAAAGACAACAGTTTTCGATCTTAAAAACTGTAAGCAAAGGGAGAATGAAAGGGTCTTTGATTTCATTTCTTGATGGAAGGGATTAACATATTCCTTGAGTTTAGCGCTCCCTCAAGAAGAATTGTTGCCAATCGGTGTGTCAAATCTGCGTGAAGAATTATGCACACCGTTAATCCCTGTGAAATACACAGGAGGGTTTCGAGACCTTACTTCAATCACTCAGCAGATTGAATATTCCCTTATACAAGCTAAGGATAAATCTCGTGTAATTCCATCAGCTCCAGGAAGTAGAATGGGTAAAGAAGAAACTGCTACAGTTATTCTTAAACAATCACCTGTACCTGTTTCTACCTCAAAACCTTCATCTTCTCAAAGGGCTCCACCTTCTGAGCGCCAACAACAAAGGTCGTTTCATCCAGAAGATCAAAGAGATCAAAGATGAAAACAATTTGAGGATCTGAAGAGAAAAACATACTCTTTCCAAAATGAACAAGTTCCTGGTTATTTCATTTCGGCTCTGGAAAACAATTTGGTTCAATTACCAATGCCCAGGAGGCCAAACAAGAAAGGAGATGAAGACCATCCCAATTATTTCCCTTTTCATCAAATGTTGGGGCATCCCATCCAGGAGTGTTTTGTCTTCAAAGACCTCCTGAAAAAGATGGTCGACTCGGGACAAGTCAAACTGAAAGGTTCTTCAGCTCAGGTAGCGTGTGTTACTGCTATAGTTTCAGAGGAGAAAGGCAAATGGAAAGAAGTCAAAAGAAAAATTGCACATAAGTATGATGATTGGATGGTCAGAAAGACAATCAATTGAACTCATAATACTTTGCGAACACAATTAAAGAAACCAATTGTGTCTTTTGCCATGAATGTTGAGGCCAAACCCTCTTCGTCATATGGAAAGTCCTCAAAGAAACGACATGATTCAAAGAAAGAAAAAGAATCAGAAGAAGATGAGTATGTGTCAAAGCCTAAGTTGTCTTTGAATTTGGCGGACTTCATGCCATCTACTTCAAATCCACGGGCACCTCCCCACCAAACGGCACAGCCTAAACAGGATAATCAGGCAGATTCTTCATCAGAAGAAGAGTTAATCTTTGGTTCTGTTAATATGATTCAATTAATAGATCCATATTCCAGTCGCAGTTTCGATTTCAATGAGCCTGAATTCACTATATCAAATTGGGGAATCAGAGGAAGTTCCAGGGGATCAGGACACAGGAGAAGACGTGGATCTTTCAGAAGACACTATTCCAATTCTACCCCTTCTAGAACTGTGTATGCAGCAGAAACTAATGGTAGATCCCTTCAGCGAGCTTATCATTAACAAGCAAGTTCTTCTACCAATAGAAAATTCAGTCCTGGCATAGTTATTTTGGAAGACTGGTTGAAGGTTCCATCTTCTTCCTCTTAGAAAGTAAATGGATCTAATCGGTCTAATCTTCCAAAACCATGAATATTTCCAACTCCTATCCCAATACAAGATGCATCAACTTCCAAAGCATCTGCTTCCAAGGTACCTGCTAAACCACATATTCCTATTGGGAAACGCAGACCTCTAGATCAAAATTATGATATAATGAAACACTTGTCCCAAGTACCAGCCAAGTTATCAATACTGGATGCTCTGAATCTATCAAAAGATCTTCGGGAAGCACTCATAGAGGCTTTGTCAAGTCCTCAGGAGTTTGAAACTGAAATTGCTGCAACTGAAGTCTATCACATAGAGAATAATGCTGCAGAATTCCATGCAATAATATCTTTTACTGATTAATATGAAGATGATGTTGTCCATGGAAATATTAGACCATTGTACTTGTCTAGAAAGGTCAATGGTGTTGACGTCCGAAGAACATTCATTGAGAATGGTTCAGGAGTCAACCTCATGCCCATTCGTACACTTCGTCGATTGGGCCTCACAGAATCTGATTTATCTCCTTCTATCATGATGTTACAAGGATATGATAAAAATGAACAAGAACCACTGGGCGAAGTTACACTCAGAACTCAGTTTGGAGATCTTGTATCCAATTCAGATTTCATGGTTGTTGATCAAGACTCAGCCTTCAACATCCTGCTTGGAAGACCCTGGCTACATCAACTTGCGGTTATCCCTTCATCATGCCATCAACGTCTCAAATATTGTTTCGATGGTCAAGTTGGGACATTGTATGGTGATAAGGCCCCGTTCAAGACATGTGAGTCTCAATACATTGAGGTGGAACTCTATCACATGAAGGGAAGAGAGAAATCCACAACAAAGGAGATTACCAAAGTTAATGCTCTATATGGTTTGGAGAAAAATCCAGTAAATCCATTTACCCATGTGAGTACAGATTATGTTTTTCCTATCAGTAAAATTGACAAGATAGACCCAAATCAAAATTATCTTATGGAAAGATCCATAATGTCAATTACGGCAATGGAGCTAGACAACATGGGAGAAATTGGTAATCTACCAAACAGTGATGAAAGCACAAATGGTGACGTCTTCATTTCATATGATGAAATCCAACAAGTATATGATTCACCAATTAGGCCATAAGAAGTTATAGCATCATCGGAGGTAAACAATGATGTTGATTCTCAATCCATCATCTCCTCTTTATTACCCAAAGAAGACCCTTCATCATCAATCGGGTCGAAAATGGAAGCTTCTTCTTCAAGATATTCAAATTTTGACATCTCTTCGGATCATGAAAATTCTACTTTATCATCTACTATGCAAGTAGAAACGGAAGAAATAATACATGATGAAGAAGACGAGGAAAATCTTAGAGATGCTCCTCCATCATTTGAAGAGGGTATCTCTACCACTGTGGATGAACTCAGATAAATAAATCTGGGTACAAAAGAAGATCCACGCCCCACTTTAATCAGTGCGGGCATGACTCTTGAAGAGAAAGAGATGTATATTTCTTTTCTAAATAAAAATAGAGATATATTTTCCTGGAACTATACAGAAATGCCCGGGCTTGATCCTGATGTTGTTACTCATCATTTGGGTTTACCATAAGAACATCAAGGATTTAAGCAAGCCACGAGAAGAACACACCCAACTTATGCTTCCAAAATTGAAGCTGAAGTGGATAATCTTATCAAAGATAACTTCATCAGAGAAGTTCAATATCCCATATGGTTGGATAATATTGTCCTTGTAAAGAAAAAGAACGGACAAATTAGAGTTTGCATCGATTTCAGAGATCTTAATCGTCATTGTCCTAAGGATGATTTCCCAGTTCCGATTACAGAACTTCTAATTGATGCAACAGCTGGCTATGAAGAACTTTCCTTCATGGATGGATATTCCGGATATAATCAGATCTGAATGGCCCCAGAAGACGAGGAATATACAGCCTTCAGAGCCCCTTAGGGTGTGTTTTTCTACCAGGTAATTCCCTTTGCCTTAATGAATGCAGGTGCAACTTATCAGTGTTCCATGCATCGTATCTTCAAACCCTTGTTAGGGAAGTTTGTTGAATTCTATGTAGACAATTTGGTAGTAAAATCAAAACAACGTTCTAATCACTTGGATTATTTGGAATTCATATTCTGCAAGCTTCGACAACATAATTTGAAGATGAACCCCTTAAAATGTGCTTTTGGGGTAACCTCAGGAAAATTTCTCGGCTTTGTTGTATGCCATCGTGGTTTTGAAGTCGATCCTGAGAAGACCAAGTCAATACTTGGTATGTCACCTCCTCAAAATTTGAAAGAATTAAGAGGACTTCAAGGACACTTAGCCTATATTCGGCGTTTCATCACTAATTTAGCAGGCAAAAGTTTACCCTTCACCAAATTGATGAAGAAGGGCGTCACTTACCAGTGGACTGAATAATGTCAAGAAGCATTCGATATTCTCAAGAAATACTTCTTGATTCCACCGGTACTCATGCCACCTGTTGAAGGAAGACCACTTATCCTCTATGTGACAGCTCTAGAGCGATCATTGGGTGCCTTTCTTGCTCAAAAGAATGATGCTGGGAATGAAAACAGCCTCTACTATCTCAGTCAAACCATGCTTGAAGCAAAAACTCGGTATTCAAGTATTGAGAAGTGCTTACTGGGATTAATCTTTGCAGTTCAGAAGTTGAGACACTACCTACAACATCACGAGGTCCAATTGGTGTCTCATAATAACACGCTCAAGTTTATCCTTAGTCATCCAATTCTTACAGGATGTCTGGAAAGGTGGGCAGTTATTTTGCAGCAATTCGACATTTAGTATGTGTCTCAAAAGGCGATAAAGGGCCAAGCTCTGGCTGATTTCCTGGATAAACACCCTTCAGTTGAAGACACATCTTCAGATATTGAACTCCCTGATGAGGAAGTCTTCTCTATTAAAGAAAGTTCTCAAGCATGGGAAATGTATTTTGATGGTGCTTCCAGAAGTCCAACAGGGAGGAAAATGGAAAATCCTAAATTCAACAAAGTTGGCTTAGGAATTGTGCTCATTTCTCTAGAAAATCCAGTGTTACCTTATTCCTTCTTATTGTGCAAAGGTGGTGCCAATAATGAAGCAAAATACCAAGCCCTCATCATAGGTTTGGAATTAGCACTTCAAGAACAAGTGAATCACTTAAAGGTGAAATGTGATTCAGACCTGGTAATCAAACAAGTCAATAGGGATTATGCCATCAGAAAAGAAGAACTAATCCCTTTGTATGATTACGTCAGAGAGTTAATGGAGGAATTCCCTTTGGAACCGACATTTTCTTATGTCCCAAGATCACAAAATGCTCAAGCTGATGCAGTGGCTAATATATCCATAGCTCTGGCAGATCCAAATCGAGACGAGACAACCATCAGTATTGCCCACCATCATGCAATTTCACCTTATGTTCGAATCAGAACAGATTAAATTAATGAAATTTGTCCCATTCCTGAACCGTATAGTCATACTACAGGATGGATGTCACCTATCAGGGAATACCTTCAAAATGGAACACTTCCACCTGATAGAGCTGAGAAAGAATAAATCTAGCTACATGTGGTCAATTTCACTCTTTATGATACCCCAGATCACCTAGAGTAAATTCTCTACAAACATGGTTTTGATGGAGTTCTCTTCAGATGAATTGATGGTGAAGAGACAATGGCTTTCATGAAAGAAGTGCATGCAGGAGTCTGTGGTGCCCACCAGTCTGGACATAGACTGTCTGATCAAATTCGAAGGCTTGGATACTTTTGGCCTTCAATGATACGAGATTGTGTCGATTTCACAAAGAAGTGTCATTCATGCCAAGTACATGCCAACTTCATTCATCAACCTCCATAGTTGCTTCATACATCTAAATACTCATGGCCATTTTCCACATGGGGAATGGATGTGGTGGGACCTTACCCTTCGGCTACGGCCAAGCAGTTTAAGTACATTCTTACTGCTACTGACTTCTTTTCCAAATGGTCAGAGGCAATACCTCTCAAGGAAGTTGGTTCTAAATGCATTGTTAGCTTCATCAATTCTAACATCATTAACAGATTTGGTGTCCCTCATACCATATTGACGGACAATGGCACCAATTTCTGTTCATCCGAGGTGAAGAAGTTGTATCAAGAATACAACATCAAATCCAACCATTCATCTCGGTATCATGCGGCGGCCAACGGCCAGATAGAAGCCTTTAACAAGACTCTTTCAAATATACTGCAAAAGATTGTGGATAAAGATAAGAGTTCATGGCCTGATAAACTCTTTCATGCTTTATGGGCTTATCGGACTACCACCCACACTGCAACTCGGTCCACTCCATATTCATTGGTATATGGAACGGAATCTGTCTTGCCCATTGAAGTTCAACTACCCTCGCTCAGAGTTTCCATTTGTGATCAATCATCTACATATGAAAAATCTCAAAAGCGATTGAATGAATTGGAATGGTTATATGAGAAAATATTGTGCACTTTTCACCACTTGGAAGTCTATCAGAATCGAATAGCACGAGCTTTTAACAAAAAAGTCCGTCTTCGTTCATTCACTCAGGGAGAATTGGTATTAGTTCTCATAACTCCAATGATACCAGGAAAGAAACCTCCCAAGCTTGAGCCAAAATGGGAAGGACCTTAATCAATACATAGGGTCTACTCTAATGGAGCTTATTCATTAATCTCGATGGATGGAGAACTCATCACTACTCCAACCAATGCCAGATTTTTGAAGAAGTATTTTGTATAAACTACAAAGTACCCCTGTCATCCTTGATATATGACGTTAAACTATACAGAAACGGTCCATACATATGACCTTAAACTATTTGTATTAATTTCGTCCCACACGACGTTAAACTATGGGGAAAAAATCCGTAATTTGTCCTCACTGCATGACATTAAACTGCAAAGTACCTCTATCATCCTTGATATATGACGTTAAACTATACAGCAACGGTCCATACATATGACCTTAAACTATTTGTATTAATTTCTTCCCACACGACGTTAAACTGTGAAAAAGTTCCCTAAATGGTCCAGTATGACCTTAAACTGCAACTAGGTCATGTATGACCTTAAACTGCATCATCAACGGTCCATGCATATGACCCTAAACTATTTGCAAGTCCCTTACGTCTATCAAGACGTTAAACTATGACGTCCTAACTACATGACGCTAAACTGTATAAAATTACCTTACATCCGGAAACACGTTAAACTACATAATCATCAAAGGTCATGTATGACCTTAAACTACACTTTTGTCCAGCATGACGCTAAACTGTGGAAAAAAATCCCCAATGCGTCCAACATGACGTTAAATGGTGTACTCTTTTGTCCTCACTGCATGACATTAAACTGCATAGTCCCCCTTTCATCCAACATGACATTAAACTCTATTGTCCCCATCATCCTAACTACATGACGCTAAACTGTACAGAAAGTCTTTGATATGTCCTACATGACATTAAACTGTACTTTTTCCCTGATACATGACACTAAACTGTGCAGCACCAATAGTCCTAACTGCAAGAATTTAAACTGTATAGTCCCTTTATATGTCCTACATGACATTAAACTATGTATAGTTAAGGTTGTTGTTACCTCTTGTTTCTCACACCGAGCATGACTCACGTGATCTTAGAGAAAACCTCAACCATAACACTCTCTTTAGGCCGCTAACCATGTGTAAGTCCCAACAACATCATTTTTTTAGGTCATTGTCCCCAAGAACAACTTGATCATTAATTCATTCTTTAATTGAACTACACGGACTTTGATCCTTGCCTTTTATGCTGGGTATGTAGGCAACCTCCCAAGGTTCAAGCCCAAAACCAATCTCTTCACATCGGTTCACCTCCATCTCATATGATGTTGATTTGTGAAACTGCCCCTAGAATCAATATCTTTACATTGGTTAACTTTCGTCCTTGTTATACGACGTTAAACTATACAACACTTTTGTCCAGTATGACAATAAACTACAATATTCTTTGATACTCTCACCTGAGAGGGAACCATTATTTACATTGATTTTTCAATCATGTTTCATTTCAAAGACTACGTGCATACATGGCAAGTCCCAAACCTTTTATCTTGGGTTAAACCATCATTTTACTAAAGTCCCCTTTCACCCTTCACATGTACAAACCAAATTTGTACAAAGGGTATTTCTAGAACTATGTGGGCTTGATTCCCATCCTTATGGGATACGTAGGAACGTTCGAGTGTCCCTCGAATCCAGCCCCAAGTCTTTGGGCCTAACCCCAAATTCCACTTTCGGTCCCTTGGCTAAAAAGTCCCCATGAAAACACACACTGTGTATTTCTTACAATGGTCCAAGCTCTATGACCCTAAACTAAGATATCTAATCCTTTTGTCCAACACGATGTTAAACTATAGTTTAAGAACTACGTATGGCTTGATTCTCATCCTTATGGGATACGTAGTGAAGTCCAACATTTCAATTCAGGACCCAGACACAACATGATTATGGTTAGCATTGATCTGTGTATCTCTGTATACATTGAACAATACCCATCTTTATGTGTCATAATCCTAACCTTAAATATTTTCATATCTTCAAAACCCTTTTCATGACTTCTAGTCACAAAAATGTTATACTTCTGAGATTTCTTTTGCCTGACTATGCAGCACGTTCTCATAGGCGGCCTTGCATAAACACTCTACATAACAGACGTGTTAGCCAAAAGATACTATTATTTGACTATGCATCCAATGCCCTTAAGTGGCCCTGCATAATTCAACCCCCTAACGGGTTTTTCGGATAGTGGTAACTTCATTCTTGGGAAGAATGCCTCTTTTGTCCATATTTGTCTTAAATGACAGTATGTAGGGATCCACAAAAAACAGCCATCCTTAACATATTTGTCCCATATCCTTTTTCATGATCTGAAAAGTATTCAAGTCTATGGTTTATATTCTCCTTCCCTACATTTGGGTCAGACCTTTGTAGGAGTGATATCTATTCAGTTCTTCGATAATATTGTTTGGAAATATCTTCTCCATATCCAAGTACCTCTTTCCATACAGCAAACTCTATACTTTGGAAGATTTTAATCTCCATAAACTTTCACTGGCATTTAGCACTAGGAAAGTAAATTTATGAGAGTTCTTTTGCCTGACTATGCAGCATGTGCCCATAGGAGGCCTTGCATAAACAGTCTACATAACAGACTTTTTAGCCAAAAGATACTATTTTATTTAACCATGCAGCCAATGCCCTTAGGTGGCCCTGCATAATTCAACCCCCTGACGGGTTTGTTAAATAATGGTAACTCCATTCTTGGAAACTACTTCTTCTAATTCCTTTTAGCTCTTTTTCATGTCATTCCTCAGATTAAAATATTCTTAAGTCATATCTTACATATTTTCCCTCATACTTGAGTATGGTAATATGTTTTCAGGTGAATTTTCAAGGAATTTAGTCAATTCTAATCCATTTCGGTCAAATCTATTTCGACCTTAAACATTAGGCTTTTTATGTCTGACATGCATGACTTTAAACTACCCACAAAAGACAAAGGAACTCTGAATAAAACTCAACTTCCCAGCTCACTAAATTTACATTTTGTATGATTTAGGTAACATTGAGCAATTAAAAGGTTAGAAGTTTGTAGGGTTATTTACATTAATCCTAGTAAAAATCAAACTATGCTTACTAGCACTACTGGAAATAGGATTTTTCCCAACGGGTGTTTACCAACGGTTGGCATAAACTGTTGGGGTTGATGGGATTAGGACATATTTACCAACGGTTATACAAAACCGTTGGCAAAGGAATGCACAGGGAAGGATTTCCCAACGGTTTAGTGAAACCGTTGGGAAAGGCCACCCCTTTGCCAACGATTTCCCCAAACTGTTGGTAAAGGGGTGTCTTGGAGACACTTTAGCCAACGGTTCTAGTGAACAATTGGGAAAATTACCCCTAGAGAACCCCTTTGCCAACGGTTCCCATGAACCGTTGGGAAAAGGGTCCTTTCCCAATGGTTTTTAAAAACCATTGGGAAAGAATTCCCCCAAATACAGGTGCGGGCCTGCTCTCCCCCCATTCGGACAGAACCCTAAATTTCTTATCCAGCGGGGCTGCTCTCCCTCCTCTCGCGAACTCCCTCCATTAGAACATCCGAACAGGTGAAAACTCATCTGAAATCCGGTATTTTTTCCTTTATACACATATACTATCTTATTTCTATTATTATTGATCTCATATTTGAGTTTTAATTTATCAATCCAGCTCCAACTCTCTGCTAATCTTGAACTCCCCATCCGAATAGGTGAAAACCCAGCTGAATCATCTCAAATCATGTATTTTATTCTTTATACATATATGGTACCTTGTTTTTATTGTTATTGATCTAATATTTTTGTTTTAAGTTAGGATTTTGATGTGATTTCACCGTGAAAAATAGGGAAATGAATGAATATGTTGTTAATTAATTAGTTTCCCCTGGAATATCAGTTGTGTTATAATGCCCATGATAAATAAAGGGGTAATGTAATAAAAGACCTTGAATAAATACATTGTGGAAGTTGGGGTATGTTGCCTCTATGAGAGGTTTTTTGTTCTGTTTCATTGTATGTTGTAGGGTGTTTTATGGGGATTGAGGTGACCAGTTGGACTTTGTGATATGTGGGGTTGTAATGTGATGGTTAGTGGGCATGGAGGTGACATGTGAAGTTGTATGATAGTGATGATGTGTGGTGGTGTTGTGTCGTGTGGAGGTGTTGTGTGATGAAGTTGTGGTGTATGATGTGTGGTAAATGGATTTAATTAATTTAACATTAAAAGAATGGACAATGTAAGTGTGAATGAAGTGGCTTATAAATGAATGTGAGAAATGTTATGCGTCTTGTGTGGTGGTGGTGTGGTTTATGTGTTTTATAGTAGTAGTGAAGTGTGTGATTATGTAGTTAATGTGAACCCATAGGTTGAGTATTTTGTGCTATCTATATATCATGTATTTTTATGTTATTTCTACACATTCCCAACCAGAGTTGGATAAACTTACCAACGATCAGAGGTTTTGAGTTATGGGTATTTTTTCTAATATCTAGGATGATGGTTATATGTTTGGATAGCTACCATGTCTTCCCTAATCTTCCTTCAAAAGTGATTGACCATGTGTTTTTAGGCAAGATGCGATGTGATTGTCCATGTGTCTTCAGGTGTGATGTGATAAGGCTATAATAAGATGTGGCATGTGGTTGGGGTCATGTAGGGTAGGAGGATGGCACAAGGTTGATGTTATTCATGTTCATGATACCCTACTAATATGGTTATGGGATGAGGCATGCTGTTATGTGATATAACACATTAAGTTCTTATTGGTTTTACATTTTTTCAATAACACATTTGTATGTTTTTTTCACATGTGTAGTTGATACCTTGATTATTTTCTTCCTTTATCGTTTACTTAAATGTATTTTCTATTAAAGTTAATGCCTATTGAATTGTTTATGACAAAATGACTTATATAAATTCTTTTTATAGAATGGACAGAAGTTGGATGTATGAAACCGGTCGAATCTCAGACGATTTTCAAAACAATTTGGAGAGCTTTATAGATTTTGCATTTCAAAATGCTTCAGATAGTGGTCGCATACACTGCCCATGTTCCAATTGTGTTGGTAGACCTTGGTTGAGCTGTGAAGAAGTCAGCTACCACATAACCAAAAATGGGTTTCAAGCAAACTACTTTGTGTGGTATCACAATGGGGAGAAAACGAAATCTCAAATTGGTGATGATCGAAATGAAAGGACTGGAATGGAGAATTTGTTATATGATCGATTTCTGTTTATTCGTCATCATGAAAAAGAAAGGATTTCGACTCAAGAAGACTTCGATATGAGGACAGCTGATGCATCTAGTGAAAATGATGATATTGATAGGGTGAAAAAATTGAATGATGCTGCCACGACTCCAGTATATCGACAATGCGATAAAATGAAAAAGCTGGAATTTTTAATCCGATTATTTCATGGGAAAACTATGTATGGGATTTCTAATACAGAAATCGATTACATTCTTACCCTCTTGAAGGATTTACTTCCAGATGATGCAGATATTCCCTCAAACCGCTATATGGCATGGAAGTTAGTTGAGGAACTTGGATTTTCAAGAAACAAAATTCATGCTTTCCCGAAAGATTGCAGTTTATTCTGGGAGGAAACCGCTGAACGAAATGATTGTATAAAATGTGGAACATCCCGCTGGAAGTCAAAATATAATGGAACATCATCCCGCATTCCACAGAAAGTAATGTGGCACTTTCCATTGATCCCCAGACTCCAGAATCTTTTTATGACTGATGACATATCAATAAAAATGAGATGGCATGATACCGGGAGAAAGAAGACTAATGATGAGTTGGTTCATCCTGCAGATGGATTTGCATGGAAGAGATTGGATGCTCGACATCCTGATTTTGCAGCTGACGTGCGTAATGTGTGGCTGGGTCTTTCATGCGACGGTTTTAATCTGTTTGGGCAGATGCTTACTTCGCACAGCACATGGCCAGTTTTTATACACATTTATAATCTTCCCCCATGGTTGTGTATGAAAAAACCTTTCACTTTCATGAGTATACTCATATCTGGACCTTCTGATCCCAGTAATGATATTGATGTATACATGCAACCTTTAATAAAAGAATTGAAACTTCTTTGGGATGTGGGTGTGCGCACATACGATGCATGTTCGAAAGACATATTTCAGATGCACGCTGTGCTTATGTGGACGATCAATGATTTTCCAGCTTATGCAATGATGTCTGGATGGAGCACGAAGGGAAAACTATCATGTCCAGTTTGTATGAAGAATACACGATCCAGAAGACTGAAACATCGTTGTAGTTTCAGTTTTATGGGACATCGACGATTCTTACCAAAGGATCATCCATATAGATTGAATCGTCGAAGATTTGATAATACCATAGAGACCGATGATCCACCTTAGCGTATGTCTGGAACTGATGTGCTTAATGAATTGAAAGATTGCAGTTTTTCATTCGGGAAGGGTCAAATGAAATCTGGAAAGAGAAAGAATGTTTCCATTGAAACCTGTTAGAATTGGAGGAAGAGGAGTATCTTTTTTGATTTGCCTTATTGGTCAACCAATTTGTTACGTCATTTCTTAGACGTAATGAATATTGAAAATAATATATGTGAAATTTTTCTTTCAGTTCTTCTAAATGTCAAGGGGAAAACAAAAGATGATTTACGATCTCGGCGTGACTTGGTGGATTGGGGCATCAGACCAGAATTGCATCATGTGCGTATCAGTGAAAATAAATGGCAACTTCCATGTGCTTCTTATGTGATGACACCTATGAAAAAAACAATTTCTGGAAGTATTAGAGACTATTAGATTTCCTGATGGGTATTCAAGCAACATATCTAAACGGGTCAACAAAAAAGAGTTGAAGCTAAAATCTTTGAAGACTCGTGATTATCACGTTCTACTGCATGAGTTGCTTCCAATAGCAATCTGTCATCTTTTGTCCAATAATGTAAGGGTGGATGTTATTTGGTTGTGCCATTTGTTTAGAGATCTTTGTGCTAAGAAGTTTTCAAAGTCTTTCTTGCAAAAAATTTTGAGAGATGCCCCATTAATTTTGTGTGAGTTGGAGAAAATATTTCCTCCATCATTTTTCACATGCATACTGCATCTGACTGCCCATATTCCCAATGAAATTCTTCTCGGAGGACCTGTTTCTTTTCGTTGGATGTATCCAACTGAAAGAAATATGTTCACATTAAAGTCTTATGTCCAAAACAGAAATCATCCCGAAGGTTCTATCGTGAATGGTTACCTAGCCCAAGAATGTATGGATTTCTGCTCGATGTATTTGTCCGATCTTACTACAAGATTGAATAGACCAATGAGAAATGAAGAAGAACAGTATGAGCAAATTGAACCCAGTTTTCCATCACTTTCTCAAACAGGAGGAATTCTTGGATCATATACATTGAAGACATTAAGCCATGAAGAGCGGTAGATGGCACATCGCACAGTTTTGTTCAACTGTGATTTGTTCTATGACTATATCAAGTAACTAAATTGATTATATATATCTTACATATATATCTGTTAAACTATTCATATTTTTTATCTACAGGGAACATAAAACAATGATAAATAGAAAGCATCTTTCCTTATCTTTGAGAAGGAGGGAGGCTTTGCATAGCAAAGAGTTTTCTGCTTGGTTAAAATTGAAGGTAAAATATTACTATTTAAAATAATTAAATAAATATTTAATTAAGTTTAACAATCATTTATATTGCAGGTATTGAGTTTTTCTAATGACTCTGTCTCTGAGGAAATAAGAGCTTTGCCTTTTGGTCCTAATACCGTGTTTCGTGACTGTAAATCAATTGTTATCAATGGGTACAAATTTATTGTCACTGAACGAGCAAAGAATATGAGAACACAACATGATGGTTTTATGGTTACTTCCACAAAAGATTGTTATCCCAGTGCATCAGATAGTAGACCGCGATTTGAAAATGTGGGTTATTATGGAGTCATTGAGAAAATAATAATATTGGATTATTACTCTCATGGACGAGTCACAATGTTGAAATGCCATTGGTTTGATTCGATGACGAGACAAGGCACATTTAATGATGATTGTGGATTTTGAGTAATTAATATGACTCGCACTCTTGCTACCGAAGAGCCATATGTGTTGGCATCAATGGCTAAACAAGTTTTTTATGTCAAAGACCAACTTCGACCTGAATTTTGTGTCATAGTTGAAGTAATTCCAAGACATATTTTTGATGATAGTGATGATGAAATTGACACTTTTCCTACTGGCATTGGAACCAATGCATTTATTTCTTTTGGTGACTCCAATATCTCAATTGTCAGATTTGATTGTGAACCTGAAGTTGTGGTTGAAAATATATAGAATCATTCATCCATGTTCTCAATTCTTTTGGTTTACCTCGAGTTGGGTTGTTAAGGTTGGTACTATTCAAATTGATTTAGTATTGATAACAAATATATTTTGGCTGACTTGACCATTATGTGAATTTTCAAAGTTTATGCGTTGCAGTTTTATTTGAATTGCATTTTCTAATTTGGAATTGAATTGTATTGAAACCTAGTCAACCAATATTTTTTAACTTGGTAAACATTACAACTTGTATGATTTATTAAATCCATTCAAGATCTTATAAAACAATTGATAGATAAATTACCAATGAATCCCCCTATTCCATCATATATTTATTTTTTTGGGTTACACTTTAGTTTCATTTTTCTAATTAATTACATATTTGTTTTCAAAAGTAGGAAATACATCCTATTGAAGAGAGACGAAGGAAAAAAATGATGGACAACAATCGTCGAATGACGGAGTTGGGAGTTCCACCATTAGTACCTGTTGTGAGTACTTTATTTCAAATATATATATTTAAAGAATATATAATGTCATGTGATTAATTTTGTTGTAAACATTTTTGTAGGATCCACCTTTACGTCAACAGTTATTCGACGAGGAGCCTAGTACTGGTCCTAGTTCTCAGGTCGGTGGTACGAGGGGGGTTCGTACCAGAGGTCGATGATCAGCTGCGCGTGCCCGACTAGACCCTGCCCCTCCCACTCATGACATGTCATCCTTACCACATTCTGATCCCGGTGTTCCGTTAGGGACACATGGGATATTTAGGCCTCCCATGTTTTCGCTACCGTCTGCATCTTCTGCCCCATCATTTTCACATCCCATGATGATTCCCACTCCCCAGTCAGATGCTGGTCATACTGTTATCCCGTCTTCTTTTCCTTCTATTTCTGTCTCTCTGAGCTTCCATATTCCTTTGTCCTCGACTCTTGTTCCAGCACAGGGTGTTCCATCTGTTTCTGTGGATCTGGCGGCGCTCAGCGATCAGACTGGCGCAGGTATATTTATAAAACCCTAACAAAATTGTATAAAAATATTTATTTTCATTATAACATTTTTTGATAAAATATTTGTTTTTTCTTTAATGACAGATACAGCTACTGACAGGAGGCGGGGGCGGGGGCGTACACGCATGCGTTCGGTGTGGAATCGCCGCACACAGGTTATGGTAGATTATAATGAAGACAACCAAATGGTTGAGAAATCCGGGCAGCAATGTCGGAGTTTTTTGGCGACGCTTGCCAAATACTCCGACATCATTCCCGTCAGCCCGCTATCATGGAGACATTTGCCACATGAAGTCAAGGATAGAGCTTGGGCAGAGATATGGGTAAAAAAATCTATTGTATTTAATGACATGAATTATTTTTGTATTTAAATGAATTAATATTTTGATGTCAGCTTCGATTTAATTTTCCCGATGGTGAGGGTGCTCGAGCGGAACGTCTAAAGGATTTAGGCGATCTTTGGAGAGCGTACAAGCATGAGTTATATCTTGGATGGCATGCTAGAGTTGGCACTGAGTTAGAGGCGGTGCCAGTCGTGGATGACTGTCCTATAGAGCAGTATCGTCAGATGATTACTCATTGGACGAGTACCCAGTTTAAGGTATGAATTAAATTTGAGGTATTTAAATAATAAATTTCATGTTTCGCATTAATATTATCCTTTGCATTATTGACTTTTATTTAGGAATCATCTGGAAAAAATAAAAAAAACATTGATGCAAAAAAATATCTCCACACACTAGGACGTACGACGATGCCAGATCATGAGAGGAAGCAGGTATGACAATTTTTTATAAGTTTTCTTTACGACTCACATTTTCTTTTGTTTTCTAAATTATTTAATCGTTTGTTAAAGTTTTCATATAACTTTAGTTTTCAATATCATTGTAGAGGAAAATACAGAATATTGAAGGACGTGTGCCTCGAGCAAAACTGTTTTGCTCTAGTAGACAGAAAAAGGATGGAAGTGCCGTCAACAAAGCGACTCATCAGCAGATTGTAAGTTATAATCTATTGATTTTATATTTTAATATCTATTTTGTAACTTAATAATATATTTATATTTGTAACAGGTTGCTTTAGAGGCCCTCGATGCCCAAGAACCGGAAAATTTTGGGCCTACAGATCACCTACATCAGGTGTTAGGGGAGGAGCATCCTGGCAGAGTACGCTGCCGACCTAGGATAGCCCCGACGAGATATTAACCCTCCTCAGGTACGAGCTGTAGTGCCACTGAGCTGTAGTAAGTTAGGGCACAGGCAGAACAGGCTGAGAAAAGGGCCACAGAGATGGCAGAACAGTCTGCTAGGGCAAACAATGCGTTTATGAAATTTATTGAAGTTCTACGTCCAACACTTCCAGCAGAGGCCAGCCCAGCTTTGGATGAGTATATATCGTCGATACATTCTATATATGGTGCACCAGGTGATGGTTCTAGTGCTGCTCAGGACGATGTTCATCTTGATGATGATGATGGCGAGGAGGAGGGCGAGGATGAGGAGGAGGGCGAGGGCGAGGAGGAGGGCACTGAGGAGGGCGAGGACGATGATGGGGACGAGGACGATGATGGGGACGAGGACGAGGGTGATGAAGATGGTGATGATGATGATGATGGTGATGGTGATGGTGATGGTGATGGTGATGATGGTGATGATGGTGAGGGTGATGTGGGACAAATTGATCCATTTCATTTTTGACTAATATTACTGAGATTTGATATTTAATCTATTCTAGTTGTTGGTTTTATCTAGACTCGTAGTATAGTATTGGAGTTGAGTTATTTTTAAATATTATTTGTTTTTATGGATGTTGTTGTCTTTTAGTGGTTGTGTGTTTGGGAACTCCCTCCTTCCTGGACCCCGGACAGCCCCCCAGACAGCCCCCCACCCTCCTCCCTGGACCCCGGACACCCCCCAGACAGCCCCCCGGACAGCCCCCCAGACAGCCCCCCGAACAGCCCCCCCCCCCCCCACCCTCCTCCCTGGACCCCAGACAACCCCCCGGACAGCCCCGGACAACCCCCCGGACAGCCCCGGACAGCCCCCCGAACAGCCCCCCCCCCCCCCAACCTCCTCCTTGGACCCCAGACACCCCCCGAACACACCCCAAACACCCCCCGAACACCCCCCGGACAGCCCCCCCCCCCCCCACCCTCCTCCTTGGACCTCGGACACCCCCCGAACACCCCCCGGACAGCCCCACAAACAACCCCCGGACAGTCCCCCGGACAGCCCCCCCACCCACCTCCTTGTACCCCGGACAACCCCCCGAACACCCCCACGGACAGCCCCCCGAACACCCCCCGGACACCCCCCGGAAAACCCTCCGAACACCCCCCGGACAGCCCCCCCACCCACCTCCTTGGCCGTTTATGACACCAGAACTACGTTGTCGGTCACCGCGGGCACACAGCACGTCCGATTGACGTGCCATCTGCTCGACCACTTCGTAAATCACTCACTCGTATTTGTCGTCTTATTTCAGGCCATTCCGACTTCGTTCGGCCCATTTGGACCCCCCTCGCGCGCGTTTACGAAGCGCGCGCATCACTTAAAACACGAATATTGAGCTGTACCGCGCAAACCGCACGTCTGATTGACGTTCCGTCTGCGCGTACATGTCACGAATAATAATTAGAATGTTGCACAGTGGTTTCATCTCAATCTGAGGTTGTCCGCTATGAATTTGGCCGTTGGACGCCCATTTTGGCCGTTTATGACACCAGAACTGCATTGTCGGTCACTGCGGGCACACGGCAAGTCTGATTGATGTGCCGTCTACTCGACCACTTCATAAATCACTCACTCGTATTTGTCGTCTGATTTCAGTCCATTCCGACTTCGTTCGGCCCGTTTGGACCCCCCTCACGCGCTTTTATGAAGCGCGCGCATCACTTAAAACATGAATATTGAGTCGTACCGCACACACCGCACGTCCGATTGATGTGCCGTCTGCGCGTACACCTCACGAATAATAATTAGAATTTTTCACAGTGGTTTCAGCTCAATACTAGGTCGTCCGCTATGAATTTGACCGTTTGACGCCCGTTTTGGCCGTTTATGACACCAGAACTGCGTTGTCGGTCACCGCGGGCACACGGCACGTCCGATTGATGTGACGTCTACTCGACCACTTCATAAATTACTCACCCGTATTTGTCATCTGATTTCAGGTCATTCTGACTTCGTTCGGCCCGTTTGAACCCCCCTCACGCGTGTTTTCGAAGCGCGCGCATCACTTAAAACACGCATATTGAGCCGTACCGCGCAAACCGCACGTCCGATTGACATACCGTTTGCGCGTACACGTCATGAATAATAATTATAATGTTTCACGGTGGTTTCAACTCAATCCGAGGTTGTCCACTATGAATTTGACCGTTGGACGCCCGTTTTGGCCGTTTATGACACCAGAACTACGTTGTCGGCCACCGTGGGCACACAACACGTCCGATTGACGTGCCGTCTACTCGTCCACTTCAGAAATCACTCACCCGTATTTTTCGTCTGATTTCAGGTCATTATGACTTCGTTCGGACCGTTTGGACCCCCCTCACGCGCGTTTATGAAGCGCGCGCATCACTTAAAACACACATATTGAGTCGTACCACGCAAACCGCACGAGCGATTGATGTGTCGTCTGCGCATACACGTCACGAATAATAATTAAAATGTTTCACGGTGGTTTCAGCTCAATCTGAGGTCATCCGCTATGAATTTGACCATTGGACGCCCGTTTTGGACGTTTATGACACCAGAACTGCGTTGTCGGTCACCGCGGGCACACGGCAAGTCAGATTGACGTTCCGTCTGCTCGACCACTTCATAAATCACTAACCCGTATTTGTCGTCTGATTTCAGGCCATTCCAATTTCGTTCGGCCCGTTTGGACCCCCCTCACGCGCGTTTACGAAGCGCACGCATCACTTAAAACACGAATATTGAGCCGTACCGCGCAAACCGCACGTCCAATTGACGTGCCGTCTACGCGTACACGTGACGAATAATAATTAGAATGTTGAACGGTGGTTTCAGCTCAATACGAGGTCGTCTGCTATGAATTTGACCGTTTGAGACCCGTTTTGGCCGTTTATGACACCAGAACTGTGTTGTCAGTCACCGCGGGCACACGGCACGTCCGTTTGACGTGCCGTCTTCTTGACCACTTCTTTAATCACTCACCCGTATTTTCCGTCTGATTTCAGGCCATTACGAAATCGTTCGGCCCGTTTGGACCACCCTCATGCGCGTTTACGAAGCATGCGCATCACTTAAAACACGAATATTGAGTCGTACCGTGCAAACCGCACGTCCGATTGACGTGCCGTTTGCGCGTACACATCACGAATAATAATTAGAATGTTTCACGGTGGTTTCAACTCAATCCGAGGTCGTCCGCTATGAATTTGACCGTTGGACGCCCGTTTTGGCCGTTTATGACACCAGAACTGCGTTGTCGGTCACCACGGGCACAAGACATGTCCGATTGACGTTCCGTCTGCTCGACCACTTCATAAATCACTCACCCGTATTTATAGTCAGATTTCAGGCCATTCGGACTTCGTTCGGCCCATTTGGACCCCCCTCACGCGCGTTTACGAAGCGCGCACATCACTTAAAACACGAATATTGAGCCGTACCGTGCAAACCGCACGTCCGATTGACGTGCCGTCTGCGCGTACATGTCACGAATAATAATTATAATGTTGCACGGTGGTTTCAGCTCAATCTGAGGTCGTCCGCTATAAATTTGACCGTTGGACGCCTGTTTTGGCCGTTTATGACACCAGAACTGCGTTGTCGGTCACCGCAGGCACACGGCAAGTCCGATTGACATTTCGTCTGCTCGACCACTTCATAAATCACTCACCCGTATTTGTCGTCTGATTTCAGGCCATTCCGACTTCGTTCGGCCCGTTTGGACCCCCCTCACGCGCGTTTACGAAGCGCACGCATCACTTAAAACACGAATATTGAGCCATACCGCGCAAACCGCACGTCCGATTGACGTGCCGTCTGCGCGTCCACATCACAAATAATAATAAGAATGTTTAACAGTGGTTTCAGCTCAATCCGAGGTCGTCCGCTATGAATTTGACCGTTGGACGACCGTTTTGGCCGTTTATGACACCAGAACTGCGTTGTCGGTCACCGCGGGTACACGGAAAGTCCGATTGACGTTCCGTCTGCTCGACCACTTCATAAATCACTCACCCGTATTTTTCGTCTGATTTCAGGCCATTCCGACTTCGTTCGGCCTGTTTGGACCCCCCTCACGCGTGTTTATGAAGCGCGCGCATCACTTAAAACATGAATATTGAGCCGTACTGCACAAACCGCACATCCGATTGACGTTTCGTCTGCGTGTACACGTCACGAATAATAATTAGAATGTTCCACGGTGGTTTCAGCTCAATCCGAGGTCGTCTGCTATGAATTTGACCGTTTGACGCCCGTTTTGGCCGTTTTTGACACCAGAACTGCGTTGTCGGTCACCGCGGGCACACGGCACGTCTAATTGACGTTCCGTCTACTCGACCAATTCATAAATCACTCACCCGTATTTGTCGTCTGATTTCAGGCCATTCCGAAATCGTTCGGCCCGTTTGGACCACCCTCACACGCGTTTACGAAGCGCACGCCTCACTTAAAACACGAATATTGAGTCGTACCGCGCAAACCGCACGTCTGATTGACGTGTCGTCTACGCGTACACGTCATGAATAATAATTAGAATGTTTCACGGTGGGTTCAGCTCAATCCGAGGTCGCCCACTATGAATTTGACTGTTTGCCGCCCGTTTTGGCCGTTTATGACACCAGAACTACGTTGTCGGTCACCGCGTGCACACGGAAAGTCCGATTGACGTGCCGTCTGCTCGACCACTTCATAAATCACTCACCCATATTTGTCGTCTGATTTCAGGCCATTCCGACTTCGTTCGGCCCATTTGGACCCCCCTCACGCGCGTTTACGAAGCGCGCGCATCACTTAAAACATGAATATTGAGCCGTACCGCGCACACCGCACGTCCGATTGACGTTCCGTCTGCGTGTAAACATCACTAATAATAATTAGAATGTTTCACTGTGGTTTCAGCTCAATCCTAGGTCGTACGCTATGAATTTGACCATTTGACGCCCGTTTTGGCCGTTTATGACACCAGAACTGCGTTGTCGGTCACCGCGGGCACACGGCACGTCCGAATGACGTTCCGTCTGCTTGACCACTTCATAAATCACTCTACCGTATTTTTCATCTGATTTCAGGTCATTCCGACTTCGTTCGGCCCGTTTGGACCCCCCTCACGCGCGTTTACGAAGCGCGCGCATCACTTAAAACATGAATATTGAGTCGTACCGTGCAAACCGCATGTCCGATTGACGTGACGTCTACGCGAACACATCACGAATAATAATTAGAATGTTTCACGGTGGTTTCAGCTCAATCCGATGTCGTCCGCTATGAATTTGACCGTTTGACGCCCGTTTTGGCCGTTTATGACACCAGAACTGCGTTGTCGGTCACCGCGGGCACACGGCACGTCCGATTGACGTGACGTCTACTCGACCACTTCATAAATCACTCACCCGTATTTTTCCTCTGATTTCATGCCATTCCAAAATCTTTCGGCCCGTTTGGACCACCCTCACGCGCGTTTACGAAGCGCGCGCATCACTTAAAACACGAATATTGAGCTGTACCGCGCAAACCGCACGTCCGATTGACGTTCCGTCTACGCGTACACGTCAAGAATAATAATTAGAATGTTTCAAGGTGGTTTCAGCTCAATCCGAGGTTGTACTCTATGAATTTGACCGTTTGACGCCCGTTTTGGCCGTTTATGACACCAGAACTGCGTTGTCGGTCACCGCGGGCACAGGGCACGTCCAACTGACGTGCCGTCTGCTCGACCACTTCATAAATCACTGACCCGTATTTTTCGTCTGATTTCAGGCCATTCCGACTTCGTTCGGCCCGTTTGGACCCCCCTCACGCGCGTTACGAAGCGCGCGCATCACTTAAAATACGAATATTGAGCCGTACCGCTTAAACCGCACGTCCGATTGACGTGCCGTCTGTGCGTACACGTCACGAATAATAATTAAAATGTTGCACGGTGGTTTCAGCTCAATCTGAGGTCGTCCGTTATGAATTTGACCGTTGGATGCCCGTTTTGGCCGTTTATGACACCAGAACTGCGTTGTCAGTCACCGCGGGCACACGGCACGTCCGATTGACGTGTCGTCTGCTCGACCACTTCATAAATCACTCTCCCGTATTTTTCGTCTGATTTCAGGCCATTCCGACTTCGTTCGGCCTGTTTAGACCCCCCTCACGCGCGTTTACGAAGCGTGTGCATCACTTAAAACACGAATATTGAGCCGTACCGCGCAAACCGCACGTCCGATTGACGTGCCATCTTCGTGTACACGTCACGAATAATAATTAAAATGTTGAATGGTGGTTTAAGATGAATCCAGAGACGTGGTGTGGCCGGAACCACTCAAAGTGTCCGTCTTTTATTTCAAAAGGACGTCATTTTAAGTGAAAATCATCAATTGGCATACGGAAAACCGACCAAACGCATTCCGAATCTGTTGATAATTTATCCCAAAAATCCATGGGTCATATGTGATGTGTACGAGCCAACCCGGTATGAATCCGAGTCACGTTGTGGTCGGGATAAGTCTAAGTGGCTCTCTTTTGTTTAAAATGGACACCATTTTAAGTACATACGGAAAAACGACCAAACGGATTCGGTTTCCGTTTAAACTTTAGGAGAACGATCCATGGGTCATATGTGACGTGTACGAATCCACCCCGCCTCAATCGGAGAGGCGGTGTGGCTGGCACCACTCAAAGTGTCTGTCTTTTGTTTCAAAAAGACGTCATTTTAAATGAAAAGCATCAAGTAACATACGAAAAACTGACCAAAAGCATTCGGACTGTGTCGATACTTTAGCACAAGGATCCATGGGTCGTATGTGAAGTGTACGAGTCAATCCCGCCTCAATCCGAGGAGCGGTGTGGCCGACACCGTTCTAACTGTGTCTCTTTTGTTTAAAATGGACAGGATTATAAGTGAAAAGAACAACTGGCATACGCAAAACCGACCAAACGCATTCTGAATCTGTTGATAATTTATCAAAATGATCCATCGGTCATATGTGACCTATACGAGCCAACCCGGGCTCAATCCGAGTCGCGGTGTGGCCGAGATGAGTCTAAGTGGCTCTCTTTTGTTTAAAATGGACAGCATTTTAAGAACATACGGAAAACCGACGAAACACATTCGGTTTCCATTGAAACATTAGGAGAATGATCCATGGGTCATATGTGATGTGTACGAATCATCCCCGCCTCAATCCGAGATGCGGTTTGGCCGACACCGCTCTAGCTGTGTCTGTTTTGTTTAAAATGGATAGGATTATAAGTGAAAAGAACTGGCATACGCAAAACCGACCAAACGCATTCGGTTTCCATTGAAACTTTAGGATAACGATCCATGGGTCATATGTGACGTGTACGAATCATCCCCGTCTCAATCCGAGTCGCGGTGTGGCCGACACCGCTCTAACTATGTCTCTTCTATTTAAAATGGACATGATTATAAGTGAAAAAGAACAACTGGCATATGCAAAACCGACCAAACGCATTCCGAATCTTTTGATCATTTATCACAACGATCCATGGGTCATATGTGACCTGTACGAGGAAACCTGGGTTCAATCCGAGTTGCGGTGTGGCCGGGATCAGTCTAAGTGGCTCTCTTTTGTTTAAAATGGACACCATTTTAAGTACATACGGAAAACCGACGAAATGCATTCGGTTTCCATTGAAACTTTAGGATAAAGATCCATGGGTCATATGTGACGTGTACGAATCATCCCCGCCTCAATATGAGGCGCGGTGTGGCCGACACCGCTCTAACTGTGTCTGTTTTGTTTAAAATGGACAGGATTATAAGTGAAAAGAACAACTGGCATACACAAAACCGACCAAACGCATTCAGAATCTTTTGATAATTTATCACAACGATCCATGGGTCATATGTGACGTGTATGTGCCAACCCGTGTTAATCCGAGTCACGGTGTGGCCGGGATCAGTCTAAATGGCTCTCTTTTCTTTAAAATGGACACCATTTTAAGTACATACGGAAAACCGACCAAATGCATTCGGTTTCCATTGTAACTTTAGGAGAACAATCCATGGTTCCTATGTGACGTGAAAAAATCATCCCCACCTCAATCCGACATGCGGTGTGGCTAAAACCACTCAAAGTGTTCGTCTTTTGTTTCAAAAGGACGTCATTTTAAGTGAAAGGCATCAACTGACATACGGAAGAACGACCAAACGCATTCGGATTCTATCGATACTTTAGAAAAATAATCCATGGGTCATATGTGACGTGTAAAAGTCAACCCCGTCTTAATCCGGGATGCGGTGTGGCCGACACCGCTCTAACTCTGTCTCTTTTGTTTAAAATGGACATGATTATAAATGAAAAGAACAACTGGCATACGCAAAACCGACCAAACTCATTCGGAATCTTTTGATAATTTATCACAATTATCCATGGGTCATATGTGACATGTACGAGCCAACCTGGGATGAATCTGAGTCTCGGTGTGGTCAGGATTAGTCTAAGTGTCACTCTTTTGTTTAAAATGGACAAGATTTTAAGTACATACGGAAAACCGAACAAACGCATTCGGTTTCCATTTAAACTTTATGATAACGATACATGGGTCATATGTGACGTGTAAAAATCAACCCCGCCTCAATTGGAGACGCGGTGTGGTCGGCACCACTCATAGTGTCCGTCTTTTGTTTCAAAAGGACGTCATTTTAAGTGAAAAACATCAACTGGCATACGGAAAACCGACCAAACGCATTCGGATTGTGTAAATACTTTATCACAACGATCCATGGGTCAAATGTGATGTGTACGAGTCAACCTCGCCTCAATCTGAGGTGCGGTGTGGCCGGTATCACTTCAGGTGTATGTATTTTCTTTAAAATGGACATCATTTGAGGTAAAAATATATGGTATAGAAAAAACCTATCAAATTATGAATTGAATTTCAGATTCCACATATAATTGTCATCTAAATTTTAAATTGAATTCTATATGAATTATGTATGTTTATAATTACATTATGAATTCTAATTTACTTATGGATGTGTATAGTTTCAGGATCCATTATATGTTAAATGTGTATGAATGTGTTCGTAATTGTATATGTATGTTTTATTTTATTGAAAGTACAATAATTGGATTGAAAATGAGGTCAAAATGAGGCCTGATGGAGAGGGGCCTAATGGACAGGGGCTGTGAAAATTGCAGGCTGCTGCAATTTATAGCATAGGGTATGCCAACGGTTTAAAACCGTTGGCATATAATCCTAAAGAAGTTTTTACCAACGGTTCATTGAATCGTTGGTAAATATCTCTTTTCCCAATGGTTCTAAACCGTTGGGAAAGAGTTCCTCCATGGGGATATCCCAACGGTTTGGGGAGAACTGTTGGGAAAACTATCCCAAAACCGTTGGGATAGTTAAGGGATATTGATATTTCCCAACGGTTCTCCCAAACCGTTGGGAAAAACTATCCCAACGGTTTGGCAGAACCATTGGGATAGGGTGGATTTTGTGAGCCTATACCAACGGTTTCCAGTAAACCGTTGGGAAAACCTTTCCCAACGGCTTAATTCCCTATGGTTATCAGAACCGTTGGTATATCATATACCAACGGTTAGAGGGGATTTCCCAACGGTTGTGAACCGTTGGGAAATATTATATTTCCAGTAGTGTAGGCCCATTGGATTAGGTAAAATCTAAAGCATGTAGAAAAAGAGAATGCAGGTACAAATGAGTGAAGGTGAAAGTGTTTTTTATTGATGCACAAGAGTTAGAAGGACATCCACAGATTGGAGTCTCTTCTCATTTCCAAGGAATTACAAGAGGCTTTCAACATAACTCTTCATTTGATTTGCGGCATCCCGAGCTTCATCAGCAACCACCTGGAATTCATTCATTCAACTGGATACAATAAGAGATGCAGTGATACCAGCTCTTCTTGGAATGGTTGTAAAAGGATGTTCTTGAGTGCGGTTTGAGAAAATTTTCTGCTGATCAAATAGTGACTCTATTTCTGTTCAAGAGACTTGGAAGATTGATACATGGATTTGAGAATGAATCATTGGAAGTAAATAGCCATTTGGAGAGAGTACTCTTTTCAGATATTGCTTTAATGCCATGTTTGTCTTCTCTCCACCAACCGATAGCAGAAAACGTTTCATCCCATGGGTTTTCCATTTTCATATCTTCAAGTAAATGACATGGAGGAAGAATTTGAAAGTTCACACCATTTTTGTTTCTCTTAATGCACAACATAACTGAAATAGAGGAGTAGCAGTGCAGCTATATTTCAGGCGTATTGTTCTTTGTATCTGGAACATTGATTCCTTGCAGATGACCATGACCACACAGAGGAAGATAGATTCTATGTGGGAAATTAAGATGATATTTCTTCAAGAACTTAGCCAAATCTGGGAGAGTGTTGTCGCAGATATCATAGTAATCATGGCCAATGACGTTCATCATATCATTAATCCGCTTTCTAGCCAGTTCATCGACTATTCCGGGTCTAAGAGCCATTGATTCTACACAAAAGTTCAATAAATTAACTTTTAAGAAAGTTGATTTTTTCATAAAATTTGTGAATGAATTCAAAAACATGGCTAAGGCATTAAGGTTCGCAAGTCTAAAACTTGGCGCGCAAGTATGGAGGTGCCGTGCAAGTATTTGGCACGCAAGTACCACTGTGCAAGTCAAGATACCTTGACAACAGTGCGCCATCAAGGAAACACCAGAAAACAGAGCAACCTGCGCTGTTAAAGGTGACCTGTGCGGCGATAGCTCGAAGGTTTGAAGTCCGGAAATCTAGATGCTTTGTACGGAAGTAAGGCCCTCTATTTATAGACCTGGCCAGAACCCTGTGCGCCGTACCCTGGGCGACTAAAGGCCGTACCCCTGCGCACCAGACCCTGTATGCCCGAAGATCATTTTGTGCGCCCAAACTTGCACGCCACCTTTCCTTTGGATGTCTTCTTTTTCCTCAAAGTCACATCCTCATTTCTTTCAGATCCAACTCTGAGGGGGGACTTTTGTTGATGCTCCTTTTTCATCACAGATTCCAAAGGAATGTAAAGGGAAATGACTTAGCACAAATTGATTCATCCTTTAAAGAAAATATCAAAAAAATCGACAAAGGGTTGAACAAGGAGAACATTGCCCATAGGTCACGCAATTTCCCTCATAGTCGCGCAAGTCTACTTGCGCGATGCATGATGGTTGCGCAAGTGACTTGCGCGACCTAAGTGATTACTGCCCGAGGTCTTCTCCTGCCTATAAATAGACCCTGTGGGCCCCCCATTTTAGAAGAGGATTTTTTCCAGAAACTCAGATTTGAGCTCCCGACGCCCTAGTCTCTTCTCAAAGCTTTCAAAACACTTATAAGGTAATTTCTTACCTAGAAAAAAATATCTAAAGATAGGGAGGAAGGCCTAAGTGTTGAAACTCATCAACACTTGCTCCCCTAAGTGGCCAGCCCTTCAGGGAAAAGGCCACACTTATGTGCTGCCTTACTCCTTCAATAGAACTTGTGTGCCCATCTTCTGGAAGAACCTCTAGTGGATTATAAAGGATTTAATCAAGAGTCTCTCAAGTATTACCCTGCTGGTTATCCATCGCGCAAGTACCCCATGTGTCACGCAGGCATACCTGCACGACCAGGACTTGCGCGCCCACGCAGTACCTGCGTGCCTTCGAGGACTTGCGTGCCCCTGCCTTTTTGGGTGCCCTTCTTGCCCATTTCACCCCTCTTAAGCCATTCCACCTCTCCTATTTAAAATCCAGTCTTCAAGACACTCTTCAAAGCCATTTATGGCATGATTTCTTGATTTGACTTCCTTATCTGAAAGGAATTATGTGGAAATATCTCTCAAAACCTAGTGATTTACACATCTTTATGTCACTAAAGATTGAGATTTCATTCATTCAACCTCATCCTTTAAGATGAGAGAATCCTTAACATGGGTCTCCTTTTCAGGAATAATCCCCAGTCATAATTCTAAAATTTGGGCATCCTCTTTAAGAGTAAGCCCCAAGTCCCCAAATTATGGGCATCCTCCTTAGGAGTAAGCCCCAGATCCCCTAACCTAGGCCTCCTTTTTAGGAGTAAGCCCCAGTCCAAAATACTATAATCTGGGCATCCTCCTTAGGAGTAAAATCCTGTCACAAGTATGGGCATCCTCCTTAGGAGTAAGCCCCAACCATAATTCTCTTAACCTGGGATTCCTTTTCAGGAGTAAGCCTAAGTCTCAAATATGGGCATCCTCTTCAGGAGTAAGCCCCAAGTCCCTTAATTTTTTCAAATCTCTTAACCTGGGCCTCCTTTTCAAGAGTAATCCCCAGTATTAATTTCCCTTAACCAGTCCTAATTTACCTTTGATCTGGGATTCCTTTTCAGGAGTAAAACTCAATCATAAGTCCTCTCCTAATTTGGGCCTCCTTTTCAAGAGTAAGCCCCAAGTTAGAGTATTCAAAATCTCCATGAAGCAAATATACCTTTATGGAGCCTGCTCCTGGATTTGTTCCCTAAAGTAAATCATAACCTTCATTTATCTAGGTAGTCATACATTCATAAGCCCCACATTATTTCTTATGATTGCATCTTTCATGGCACAATTGTCAAATGTTTACTAATACCTCTTGTTTCTCACACCGATCATGACTCACGTGATCTTAGAGTGTAAAAGTAATTATGACATCCTTCTTTGAACCATCAATCATAAACATCATACTCCCTTACTCGAACTACGTGGGTTATGATTCCTTTTATAAACAAAGGATACATAGGTATCCCATCTGCGGGTTCGATCCCAACTCTGAAATAATTCATGTCCTTTTGAATGGAAATAAACTTCAAGTTCCCCACTAAGTGGCTTTAAAACCAGTATGGTCATCATAAGGACCAAGAGACTTTTAAGTATCAAAGGATACCATTGACTGAGAATCTCTAACAAATACAGATGATTCTTTATCAGTGAAGAACCTCGAATACATATAACAGATTCTCTAAATTTCCTACATATCGATCATTGATTGTCATATCTAAAGGAAAACTCATTTTGTATTTGGTAATGTAATAAGGATTCACGAACATAACTTAAATCTATAAAGAGAGTCCCAGAGTAGACAATAATTCCCCTAAAAAAGGTGTGATGAGTCCGACCTCCCATCCTCTTGACCAATGAAAATTCCAAAGCCTCATCAGTCCATAAACTAATGAGCACCTACCTCTAGAAAGTAGGTCCGAATGGATGTGGAATCATTGGATGTTTCCGGTTCTATGAACAAACCCGTTAGAAAATGATCGGAATGTTTGAACCTCCCATCAAAAGGAGGTCATCCTCGAAATCTGAGGGAAACAGTGACACACTGAGTTGTACTCACACCCTATTTGGGTTTCCTAATAGGTAATAGAAAAGATATCATTGTTGTAGGATAGATTAAGGGAAAGGGCCCTATATTAGATGGATGATTTATGTATGGAGCTTAGATGAGGGAATCAGACGTAGTTTAGGACCCTCATGGGAGCTTTTAGTGTCTTTCTTTTTAGTTTTCATTTTATAAAATTGACACATACATTATCATGGAATGTTTATTTCTTTTATTTGGATATTTTATTTCTTTATTTGGTTATATTGAGATACTGGTATTTATTATGGTTATATATTATTCCATTTTTATTTATTTATTTCCACTCATGTATTAACATGATAAAAGAGGGTATATTCTCCTCATGGTTGACTTATCAAACCCTTGCTACTAGTCAGAAACCTCTGACATATAGGGAGGTGCACATGAGGTCATGTAGTAAACTAGATCTGGGCACCAGTGTGTGGCTCCTGGGTCAAGATGTTACAAAGTTTTATTAGAGCCCGGTTTTCTTTTCTTTTTATTTTGTCTTAATGTTTGGGAATGGTAGATAGGAGACTAGGGACATTCGGGCCTTGGTTATGTTCTCATGCAAGGGAGTATCTAACCCATGTATTGGGGAGAATCCAAGTATCCACGGTGGGATTGTTGGTATTTTTGTTTTCTATTATAGTTGAATATTATGTCACCTTGGGTGACACACTTATGGTTTGATGTGATAATTGATGTTGAGATTTTATGATAATTGACTCGTGGACCGATATGACATGAGATTTGAGTTTTCATGAATCATTTTATCCACTTAGGTTATTATAACATGCATCAATATAGGAACACACCAGAATATGGGTAATGGGTATGTTTTTGAACATGAACTTGTTTTCCTTGCTTGTGAAATTGAAATGAAAATTGTTCCTAACATAGAATTGAGATAAAATTTTTAAAATGGTTCAAGATGATAAAAAATGAGTGTCTAAATGAGAAACTTGAATAATTATAATGTCTTTACCCTTGTTAACTAGGATATAGGTGTTTTATGGTTAAGGTTAGTGATAGTGCCTTGGTTTTGACTTTGTGGTGAGGGTTTATGAAAATAAAAATTTTGATTTTTGAGTTTTCTTCCTATGTAAATGTGTTGATTTAGTGAATTTGTACTAAGTTTTGTGTTCAGATTTGTAGATATTATGCCTCTATGATGATTCTTGTTAAGAGGATGACCTGAGGACATTACTAGAAATGATGCTCAATTGATATAACCTAAGGCACTGATCATTTAGGGTGATGAAGCAATAGAGAAATTATGAGAGAACTTTTCACGCTTCATTCAATTCATGGGAAAATATCGAGGGTAGGTTTCAAGCTATATATATGACATAATGAGGGAGTTCCATTTGCAGAACCCTGTAAATTTTACTGGAGAGGGTGAATCTAAGGGAGCTGAGCTCTGGGTTCAGTTCATTGAGACTATACTTGACCACTTTTAGAGTCCTATAGAGAGGAGGGTCAAGTTGGATGCATACATTTTACGAGTATCAGTGAAGCACTGGTGTGACGTTCAGGCATGGACTGGATTGGCTAATGGGGTGTTATGTAAGGACTTATTGGAGAAGTTACTAGAGTACTTCTATCCAAATATTTTGACTTAGAAGAGATATATTGAGTTCATGAGGTTGAATTAGGGGAGAATGTTTATGATGGACTATACTACACATTTTACAGATTATAAAAGTTGTGTTCTACAATTGGCAGGAGATGATGACAACTATAGGGATTCATTTTCATGATGGGCATAAATGTGAGATTAAGTCCCAAGATGACCTTTTTCGGTTAAATAAGTTTGATGAGATGGTGGATCAGGCTCTCATAGATGAGTGGAACCTGAATAAGGCTTCCATTATAGGATAGACAGTTCTAGATAGATGATCAATAGGTATGAATTTCAAGATAAGGAAGAATCTCTACAATAGAATTTGTTAGGGAAGTTGGAAGAGGTGTACCAAGAAAGAGGGATTAGATGCCAATGAACTTTATTGAGTGATCATTCACTAGTTTGGTAGGCCAAAAAAACTTCCATAGATAGTTCCCCTGACCACCAATAGAGTGACAGTATTTTGGAAATATGGTACATCTACAGAATTTTTTCAGTACCTAGTGATTGATGGGTAGTTAGGGTGTAGTTAGGAAATATTAGAGTGTGGTAAGGGGATATTTCTCACAATATTAGTATGGAATTTGGAGTTTTACTATCTTAGTAGGTCGGGGTAGTGGACATCGAGATTCAGGGAAAGAGGCTCAAGATCTCAGGACTTAGATATAGGATTTAGAGGATAAGGTATTTATTCCTCCAATTACGTCACCTTGGGGTTCACCAGTGTTGTTTTCAAAGAATGCTTATGGGAGTTTGTGATTATGTGTTGATTATTGGATGTTGAACCAGATGAATGTGAAGAAATATTATCCTCTTCCATGTATCGATAATATTTTTGACTGGTTGAGGGGAGATTGTGTATTTTCTAAGATAAACATGAGATTTGGGTATCATAAGCTGAGATTTCAGACTTCAGATACAATGGGGACATCTTTTAGAAATATGTATAGCCTATATGAGTTCTTTGTAATTCTATTTGGGTTGACAAATGTACAAGTAGTGTTTATGGACTTTATGAATATTATCTTCCATCCATACCTAGATTAGTTTGTGGTGGTGTTTGTGGATGACATCTTGTTTTACTTTAATACTCATGACGATCATCCCCAACATCTTCACATCATTCTGAGTACACAGAGAGAGCATCAACTATACGTCGAACTATCTAAGTGACAGTTTTAGATCGATCAGGTTCACTTTTTTCACCACATCATCTCAGCGGAAGGTGTGTCGGTAGATCTAGGGAAGGTTCTGGCAGTGTTTTATTAGGATAATCCCAAGAATGTGTTCGATATCCATCGATTTTTGGGATTAGCAGAATATTACAGGAGGTTCATCCAGGAATTTTCCCATTTAGAAGAACCACTTTCCGGCCTGACCAGAAAGGGGATAAAGTTTGAATGGTTTGAATCTTGTGAGGATTCCTCCCAGGAGCTAAAGAATCATTTTACATATTCACTAATCTTGATCCTACTTGAGACATTTTAGGAGTACATGGTATATTGTGACACTTCTCGTATTGTACTTGGAGATCTGTTGATGAAATGAGATTGAGTTATTGTATATGGGCCTCAATAGTTGAGGCCCCATGAACCGAACTACCCTATGCACGACCTCGATTTGGTTACTGTGGTTTATGATTTAATGTGTTGGTGGAACTATCTTTTGGGTGAATATTTTACTCTATATATTGATCAAAATATCTTAAAGTATATATTTTCACAATGATATTTGAATCTATGGAAACAAATATGGGTGGAGTATATGAAGTCATTCAATTTTGAGCTAGAATATACACCCATAAATGGGAATATTATTATTGATTCTTTGACCAGAAAAAATCAGACTCTAGAAGTTTAGGAGTCTAGTGCTGAGTAAAAGATGATGAGATTTTTGGATGATATGCACGTTGTGGTTCAGGAGAGTCAGGAGCAGATGGATCTGGTATCAGTTTTAGTGGAGTGTACACATTTTTTGGTGGATCATGGATAGAAATTATGAGGATCTGGAATGTTTGACCTTGAGGGAAATATTTGATGGTGGGGAGACACCTTCAAACTGGAGCATAGATGAGGATGAGATCATCTATATTAGGACTTTGGATATCGTGCCAACGAGCATGCGGGAGGAGTAAATTCATGTGTTTCATTCCTCAAAGTGGGAGGTAAATCCAGGTGTGACCAAACTATACCATGATCTATGATATTAGTTCTAATTCCCAAGCATGAAAAATGAGACAACAGGGTTCATGACATTATACAGCAACTGTCATCAGGTGAAGGATGAACATCAAAGAACTAGAGGTTTGCTACTATCATTTCCCATTCTAGAGTGGAAGTGGGATGATGAGAGTATGAAATTTATGTTGGGTCTACCAAGTATTCATTAGAAGAATGATGTTATCTGGGAAGTTTTTTATGACTGAATAATGTAGCATATCTCTTTCCTATATAGGATACTTTCTTAGTGGAGAAACTGGGAGATTTATATGTTCGAGAGATAGTATATCTTCATGGGGTTCTATTGACTATTGTTTCAGACCAAAATTTGTGTTTTACTTCATTATTCTGGTAGAGCTTGCAAAATTTACTCAGCACACATGTATTTTTGAGTATGGAATTCCACCCACAGATATATAGGAAGTCAAAATGTACTATACAGGTGCTTTAAGATATGTTGTGGGTGTGTGTTCTTTTCTTTGGTGGGTATTGGGAGATGCACTTGGGTTTAGTGGAGTTTTCTTATAAAAAAGGTTATTAGGAAACTATATAACTGTCACCATATGAGGCAATTTATGGTAGACCATGTAGATCAACTTTATGATGGATTGAGGTAGGTGATTTAGAGTTTGTGGGACCATGTATCGTGTAGGAGACATCAGAGCAGGTATAGCTAATTCAGAAACATAAAGATATGAATCAGAGTGGAGAGAAGTCGCATGTTGATAGACCTATATGACTCATAGAGTTTATAGAGGGTGATCGTGTATTACTTCAGGAGTCTCCTAGATTTCATCACTGTAGGATATGGAGATAGGGTAAGTTGGAACCCATTTTCGTCAGACCATTTGAGGTTGTGAAGAGGATCGGGCTAGTGGTGTACCAATTGGATCTTCCATAGAAATATAGTGTTGTGTCTGATGTTTTCTATATATCATAACTATGTAAATATCACCCCAACCATTCTCATTTGATTGAAGTGGAATATGTTGATCTAGATATAGATGTTTCTTTTAAGGAGCATCTGATATGTGTGTTGGATCGTATTGAGAAAGGGTCGTGGGGAAAGATTGTGTCAGTAATGAATCTATTGTGGAAATATGGGAATGTGCCAGAGGAAGAATGGGAAAGGGAAGTATATATGAGGGCTCAATGGACTAATCTTTTTTACTCGCAATCTTAGAGATTCTTGGGAGGGTAGCTCGAGGAAGATCTATTATAAGGTGGGGAGATTATAAGATTCTGACCTTTTCTGGAGAACTCTCGGGCTTGGTTAAAAGTACTCTTTTGACTTGTGTTGAGTAATTTTCATTTGGGTTTCACCTTGGTGTGTTTTGGTTGAGAATTTATAAAAAAAATGGGTCTTGGTATAGCTGGCACATAGTTAGGTAAAATTGTACGTCCCACCCCAGCAAACTGTGCAACCCTGGACAGTGGGGATTTTCAGGGTTGGCACATGGTTTTTCAAACAATGTTCTCTCTTAGATGTAATTATACACCCTTAAAATAATAGGATCTTGATTTAGGTGCATAGTTAGGGATAACTGTGCACTTCTACCCAGCTAACCATTCATGGGAATTAATTTGACACAAATTTTAGTTTTTAAATCACCCTGACCCCTGAAACACACACCATTCAACTCACATCTAACCCTAGGCTCTATTTCATGATTTTAGAGCTCTATGGATAAATTATAATCTTTCATGCCCTCTATTCCTCATGATTCGAAGCCCTTATTAAAGATCCACCATCCCCCCTGATAAGAGGATCTTATCCTATTGCTTTCTGATTCCTCCTCCTTTGTTCTCACTTTATTTTGGTGGAATTTTTCCTCTATTTTTTTAGATCTATATATAGATTTAATATATATATATATATATTCTTGTATATTTAAATCTTTATCTAAGATATATTTAATTATTAAATCTTTATTTAGAGTATTAAGATTCAGGTCTTATTATACATCGTTGTGTCATGCAATTTTTGAGGATTTCCATCAGACGATAGCTTAGAAAATAATCAAGGTAGGTATTATATAACAAAAATACAATAGTAATGATTTAAATTAATTGTATATAATTGTAGAATTTCTATTAGATTCTTAGAAATTTTTTTCTTTATTTAATTAATTAATTGGGATAATTGGTAAATTTATGAGTTTTGAATTGGGGATTTAAAAAATTATGGATTTGGAGATAATAAATTGTAGGATTAATTATTAGATATAGATATTGTTTATTGGCGATAATTAATTGATGAATTAATTTTGGGATATCAAGATATGAGAAATGAGATAATTAATTGTGGAATTAATTATCTGATTTTGAGTATGAAAATATTGAATAATTAATTAAGGGGATTTATGTGGTAAACAAATTGTTGAATTTGAAATGAAATTGATGTGAATAATTAATTTTTGAATTAATTATGTGATTAATGGTAACATGTTCATTTAGTTGTGAATTATATAATGGAAACATGGTTATTCTAATGTGTGATGTGTGAGTAGTAACATGGTAATTCAGGTATGAATTGTAATATGGTCATTTAGTTTTGAAATATAGAATGGAAACATGGTCATTCAAATGTCTAAGGTATGAATTGTAACATGGTCATTTAGTTGTCGATTAAAGAATGGGAACATGGTCATTCTATTCTATATTGTGTGAATGGTAGCATGGTCATTAAAGTATGAATTAAATAATGCTAACAATGGAATTTTGAGATATAATATTACTTGGGAATACTTCAGGCTTTGGCATGAGCCAAAGTAGTGATTGAGGCATGGGTGTATACGGGAATATAGGGGTTATGTGGTTAAATAAATATTAATTGATAATGTGATAATTGTTTACTTATCTGTTATAATTATTTTCTTTATACAACTGTATACAAATTCTTTTGAGTTGATATTTTTTTAGACACCGTTGGTGGTGGCCTACTGAGTTATACTCACACCCTACTAAGGTAGTCTGATTGATACCCGAATAGATTTCATTGTTGTAGGATAGGCTAAGGGAAAGGACCATCTGTTAGATGGATGATTTGGGGATGGAACTTGGATGAGGGGATCAAACATAGTCTGGGACCCGCCTAGGAGTTTTCAATGTATTTCTCTTGATTTTTCAATTTAGACACTTGACACATACAATATCATGGAAGGTTTTTTGTTTTTTTCTAGATATTGTATATCTTGATTTTATTATCTTCAGATATTTTTATTGATTGTGGTTATATGTTATTCCACTATTTTAAATTTATTTATTCTGGTGTATTACTCTCATAATAGAGGGTATAGTCTCCCCATAATCAAATTATCTGACCCTCGTTGTTATTCGATAGCCTCTAGCATACAAGGAGGCGTGCCTGAGGACACATAGTGAACTATATCAGCGCACTGGTGTGTGGCACCTGGGTTGGGATATTATAGTAACTTTAGAAAGACTCACTTTTTATGATTTTTCATTTCAGTGAATTCTAACACATCATTGACATCTAATATATATTCCCCATCATCTTTCTGTATTATTGAAAAAAATAATTCATCTTCACTTTAACTTCCCATATTACCATATTCGATCCAAATTTCAATTCTACCCTTTCAATAAAATTATAACAATTTTCTTATTCAGAATTTTCCTATGTGAAATATTCCTACTTGAAATTATATTTCAATGAAATGACTTACATGTAAGATAATTATAATATTCATATAACAATTATTCTATGTGTACAAAAATCATCCCACATGTACAAAAATTATCCTATAAAAAAATCTGATACACGCTAGCTCCTCAATTCATAGTGTGGGACTCCACTTTTGAAGCACATAGCCTTTAAATAAGGTGGGATTATAGTTTCTAAATCTCAAAAATATATCAAAAATTGAATGAATAGTAGTATATCATCATATTTATTCTTTTTTAGATAACATGAACTTCGGTAAATTTTGATGCATGAGTTTTGGCAGATCTTTAAAAATTATCTTTCATTTATCTTTTAAAAACTAATCAATCATCATTACAAACATTGTATGAATATGTATGATATTGTATGATGATTTAGTTTTAAATCCAATGGAATGAAACTATTTTATATGGTGTGAGTTTCAAGACAACTAAAAACAATTTCATCTTGATAAAATATGGAAGGATGCCCATATTTTTACTATATTAATAATAGCATATTTAAGTGATCCCACATCAATATTCCATTTTAGTTCACATAACTTAATTACCTTGAACACTTCATTGGACATCTATTGATGTTTGATTGGATTCAGTTCTCTCTTATGGACCGATGCTATTAATCCTATTATAGAATCTAATAATATTTTCCCCTCCACACACTTGTTCCTACTCACACTGGCACTATACCATCCACTCTCTATGATCCTGTCAACCAGCTTAAGGCTAGATACCTCCTTCATTATTGGTTGGGTATCCTTGTAATGCTCAGACTTCTTAAGTGTATTTTCTCTCTTTGAACCTGTAATTTTTTTCTCTAGACAAATAATATAATAAGTCATATAAAACTAGAAAACTCATAGTATAATTGTAATATAAATCAAGAAACCTCATAATCCTCCTCTAATATCTTCTTTTAAATTTTTTTTGACATAAATTATTCTTTGTTTCAACCTTAATATCACTCAATCATATTTCTTCCTAACATTCAAACTTCAAAAAAATTAATACATATTTGCATTTTCTTATCCATGAAATCACCTATACTTAATGGAAAAAATATTACCACAAATAATTAACTCTGAAATATCCCCTCTATTTTTTTAATTTCATTGAATACCGTTAAGTAAATATGTGTGTATGATAACCTTTCCATCTCCCCTTATTGATAAAAAACAATGGTCTTTATAGGGGGACTTTAATTACTCTTCAAACAACTTCTCATAATAGTTCTTATTATCAATTCAACTTGAATCAATTGAAAGAAGGATTGGCACTATATCTTTTCTTAGTTATGTGCCTCTTGTTAATCACTTTAAGTATACATGGAAAAACTTGGTGTAGAAAACAAGAGAGAGTAACCACAGTATTAAAATATATAAATTAATAATCATACATGTGATAACACTCGTAATTATTCAGTTTATGGGATGAAAATAAAATTTATCAAGAATATTTATTTTTCTACTAATTTCAAGAAAACCATCAAAAAATTTATATGAATAAAGGTTTACATCCCCTTATTACATTTCTTTACCATCAACCAACACTATTACTTTATCAACATACCCGATATGACCAAATAAAAGTAAGAAATTGTGACTGAAATACTTCATTCTCCAATTCTTTTTGGGATATATAGATTTTAGAATTACTACATGGTAATGATTTGATATATCCTCCTCATTATTAATCCCCCTTCAGATATGTGCTCTTTCATTCCTTACATTGATTAATTTCCTTCGAGTACATTGGTACTCCTTGAACAAGTAAGACCTATAGGAAGGATCTTTATATCATTCAAAGGTTTTTCAATTACAATCGAGATTAAATTAGGAAATTACAATTGATAAATATATTTTTATTAGAATTTCAACCTGGGTTCTTATACTTAACTCATTACACAAGTTAAAACATTCAATCACAACTTAACCAGATTTAATTTTGGGAATAATCCTTGAATTCTCTTTTAAATTCCCTCTTTTTTTCATTAATTAAAATAAATTTCATTCTCTTAATGTTGGGATTTTATTTTTATAACCAATAGTTATAGAATAAAGAATCATACCTTTTTCAATGACAATACCTCAAGAAATTTTCCAAAAATTAGGTCTGTATTTTTATGGAAAGTTCTAGAAGTTTATCTACACCATATTCACTTATCCAACCTTCAAATGGATACTCTTAGTCATCTTCATCAAGGTTTATATCTCTCTATATTATATTTCATTTAAGATTTATCATGTTTAGAATGCATTATAATTTAACATTCAAACTTCCACCAAGTCTAGAATATTGATTCTAACTTTGTTCCTTCTATATTTTTACCATTTTTGACATATCTTACACCTAATAGTTATACCATCAATTCCCTACATTAAATAGCATATAAATACAACATAAAAAATAATGGAATAAGGTTATTTTCTTTATTCTTAGATTTTAACTACAAGATTAGGTAGTTTTTCTCAACCAAGTTTCACCTTTCACTCCATTATTTATAAATGAACATTTGGTTTTCAAATAATTATTATATTTGGGTAGCATAGAACTCTTAGTTTATCATTTTTTACCTTACACTCTTTAAATAAAACGTCTTCATGTTAAATTTCTCATTTTCCTTTAGTAGTAGAAAATCATTATGCTTATTCCAATCATTAATTTTCCATCATTTTCCAAATCAAATAGACAATTACCTAACATTATTTTGAAACTAACACACCCTATTTAAAATATCCACGTGACTTATTATGATTGATTTTCACCAAATAATTATTCTTGACAGTTTAATATTTTTCATGTACTAATTTTATATTCTACTCTTTCACATTTTCATTTTTAAAAACTTCTATGGATTGTTTGTATGAATATATGGTGTTCCATCTTTTAACAAAATATAAACCAAACTTTCCTCTTATGATAGAAATTATATTAGAATTTTTATGTCTATTACCCAAGGATGGATCATCAGTCTTCTTTAAAAACTTCTTCAGAATTTTTTCTTTTACTCTTCTATTTTTTGATCATTTTCTTCTAGATATTGTTCTCCAAATATAAATTTATTTCCATCCTTTATAAACTATATATTTTTGGATTTTTGGTGCTCATTTATCCTTGAAACATGAGTGATAACTAATGGGTGTATACTAGTAATCCTCATAGCTATGAACACTAATGAAAAAATAATCATAGAATTTTTTTCAAGTGATCAAACCATCTCTTTGTGAACCAATTATTCTCATTTTTGAATCTATATTATTTTTAGAATGTTGTTTCTTATTATATGGTTTTATCCCACTCAATTGAGGCCATATTTGAAATTTATAAATTTATAGATTTTCTCAACAATATAATTACCTATGATCTAACTTATAATAGTACAATCAATGACCAACAAACCTTGGTTTTATTATTTATAATGCCTTTTTTTAGAAATTTCAATTATAGAAGGTTCCTATTTTGTGGCATTCTTATTTACTATTTGGGATTATGTAGGGGAATCGTCTCTTATATACATTATATTATTCATACTTGACATGGTGGTATGATTTTAATAAATTTTTATTATCCATTTTTTTATATAATTTACATTAAAACCTACACTATTTAGAAAATCATATTAATCATGATCAACTGATTTTGACTTGGACTATACCTTTTTATAATATCTATACGTGGATGATTATTCAGATGATATTAGGTTATATTTTTCACTGTTATGATCCTCTTATAGGAAAATCTACCCTTATAAAGCTTTTGCAGTATCATTGAATTTCTCAACAATTTGGGAAGTTCCGATTTTAGTAGTTTTTAGATTTTTATTTTTATCCCAAGCTCAAGACACTTCATTTTGAGATAATATTTACCATCCTAAACCGATATTGTGTTATCTTCCCATTATATCTTTTAATTATTAATATTATATTTATTCATATTTCTCTATTCTTTTAAATTGTTATCAATATATTTAATTTTTTTATTTTGACCACCATTATAGAATCTTTAACATTCATAGAGGTTTTATGAAATTTCATAAATGAATGGATTAATTATTAGATAATATTTTTTCTCACTATCTTCTCATAAAAATATTTTATCAATTCCTCTTTAATCAATGAAAATACTTCATTTCAAATAGATATATATTCTTCCTTCGCTTCTATAATTTGCATGAGGAATTTGAATCTTTATAATTTCTTTTCAAAAAATAATTTCAATTTATTTATCCTCTTCTAAGATACATGATTTTTCTTCATGTAGTTACTTGATAAATCCTTGTATATAAGTGATTTCCTAGAGTAGAAAATTCTTCACATACCTTTCAATTTTGGAGTATAATTATTCAATAATTTTTATAGACTCAACTTCTCTATATTCTTCATAGCTTGAGATTCATTCCTGAAAAGGATTACTCTTAATAGATTAAATTGATTAGGATATTCCACTTGGATTAACTTTAATTATTAATATATCATTATTTTCTCTTAACATTTTACAAAATTTATTTTCCTCCCTCTTATTCTTACTTTTTATAGTTTTGGATGAAACATTTGTAAAGACCCAGAAATTACATATAATTTTTTTTAAAATTATTTGGGTTTATTACGAGTCTGAGAAAATTGACGGCACTTGATTTCGAGGCATGGTGTGACCAGAATGGAATTTTGAACTTTTTTTAAGGTATGTTTAGTAAACATACGGGTGGTGTTTTCTATCTTTTTAACTAGTGATCAGATTAAAAATATGAGGGCACCGTTGAATTTGTAGCATCAAGATTCTCTTAAGGGAGGCTTAACTTCTATATTAGTAGGTTGGGTGAAAAAGTTGGTTTTGAAGCTTTCTGACGAATAATAAAATAACATAAAAATGTTATTTTGTTTTTCTACCTACTGTTGAGCAGCGGTGGCGGGACCACTGGTTTGTCAAGCCATTTAATGGATCGACTCTTCTTTTTGTGACCACACCATTGAGATTTAATATGTTCATTAATTAAAAAACATTAATTAACCTCATTAATCATACAATGCGTTAATCTCCCTTCCCCTCTATTAAAATGAATCTTGGGCTTTGTTTTTTGACACGGAAGATATGAACCTCGGACGAAGTGCCGCGATGTCTTTCACTAATGAAGAAGGGGGGCTTGGAAGATGTTGTTAGAGGAATTTATCTAGAAACAACGGACACTGACAACTTCATATAATGTGGAATTCTTCTTCCAAAACCGTGACTTCTACTCCAAATATGAGTTAGGGTTTTTTTTTTAAATTAATGTGAATTTATTTCAAACTATCGTCCTTGAAAAACATGACGAACGTGGATTAACCAAAAATGAGTTAATCCAAGATTCATAAGAAACTACGAGTTGTTAGTGTAGGAATTATTTTGAATGGGGTTTTAATTTATCCTTTGATTTCCACACCCCTGTTTAATTGCTAACGCAGAGGGTGTGGGCCAACCAAACAAGGCCCAGACCCTCTGCCGCTTCGGTTTTGGTCATGTTCTTTAGGGGAATATTTTTTCAACTCGACGGAAATGTGAATCTGGGGGTCACACGGTGATGGTGGCATCCCAAGAGTCCCATAGGCGCGATCGAAAAGGAAAAATGGACCACCAGAGATCACCGGGTGGCCCGTGGAATCCCCGTCGACCCGACACTGGAATGGAGGTGCCGGTGACCGGCACCAGTGGGATATGGCGGCAGAGAAGGGCAATGCCTGAAGGCACTATCGTGTGCAGTAAGGGTGGTCATCCCCTGTACGGCTGCATTGGTGGAAGGCGGGGCACCATAGCACACCGTAGATGGAGGTCGTGTCTTTGAAGCTACGGTAGAGGGGGACCCACGCCCCCTGGGTCTCACAGACAGGGGCGGTACCACGTGGTGTTGCCAGTTGAAGAAAACCAAACAGCTTTCAGCCATTCGGGAAGGGAGAGTGACCCCCGTGCGGGACACCCAACTAGCGGTCGGGCCCAACCAAGGTGGGTTGGACCGGTCTGCGGCCCAGCAGGTCGAGGTCGCCACATCCCATCCCACTCGATATCCCTACTAGGTATTGTTATAATCACCCATTCACGGGCTTGGCCCGCACCTTGTTGTGTCTTGTGCAGATGACGATCAGCTTGGCTAAGTCTTAGAGAGCCAAGACCAGGTGGTATATAGAGGTGACTGGTTGACATGGATATCTGTGGAGATTAGTTGTACCTACCCTTCAAGTAGGATCCTTGGTGGATGATCTTAGGAGTTGTTGATTATTGTAGTTTTATCTTTTCAGTTGGGCTTGTATTCCATCACCTTTTTAGTTGGTCTGTGTGTTTGCAGGTTTAAAGGAAATGACTTCCCACTTTCAAGGATATTCCTTTCTATTGCTAGTCACCAACCCCTAGCCTATGGAAAGTAGTCTTGGGGTAGTCATGGCATGGGCCTGGGGGAACGGGTCATGAAAACATTCATGTCTTCTTTAATAGGGGTAGTAATAAAGTTTTTTAGCAGAGGAACTTTTAGGTCAACTTCTTATCTAAACTTCATATAAATATTGTAAAACCAACTGGTGGAAATAATTTATACAATTAGTGTCAAAACATTCTCTAATACCACTTGTATTTCCTTGATGGGTAGTGTAGGGACACTGATATGGGAGGGGAATCGGTGTACCAAACTTTAATTGGGTATTTTATTATTCTTTTAATTAACCACTAATACCCTAAAACCACTTCCATGGTAAAGAGGAATGAATTAATAGGTTCACTCACCAACCTCACCTTACCATGAAATGCAGAAAAAACAAATAACAATAGCACATAATATTTACAAGGTTTTTCCTCTATGAGACAACCTTATCCTTACCGTTTTTTGATTCTTGTCGAGTACATGGATTTTATTATCAATTTTAATTTTATGTGATTACTAGTGTAATTATAAGTCCCAAAAAATGTTTTGGATAATATCATCCAAAATAAAAATGTAGGAATAATCACCTTCCTAAATATAAGTTATTTTTTATACTATTATAACTAGTTCATTAATGATGCTATTTAGATAGGTACCACCTATTCTTCAAGACTCCTACATGAACCAAAAAATATTCCTTAAATTACTAAATGATAATAAATACCTATACACACATGTTTTCCTTATTATCCACTCAAAATCACTATGACTAATTGATTATAGTGGTCATTTATCTTCAAGATCCTTGATTCCAAGAGATAATCAAAAAGTACAATGTTGATCCCTTCTCAAACTATATATTCTTCTTTTAAAATATATGAATATCATTATTCAACCCCAACTCTCCTTAAACTCTCAAAATAGAAAAAAATTATTGGAGTTGAATCTCTCTCACTGTGTATTCTTTGAAAAATGATTCTTTCTTCTCAATAGAACACAACATGAAAGGCTCTTTCTACTTTTATTCTCCATTTTTCGACTCATGAAGGGTGTAGTATAGGTAATAAAGTGGAAAAATAATTTTTCACTATTCTACATATCTTAAATATTCACTAAAAATGGGTGTAGTATAAGTAATATATTTATACTGGTGCCTCACTTCAAAATTTGTAACTCCTTTATCAAAGTAAACAACCTTTAACTCAACTGAGATCATGGTGTCTACATTTCCATGATATATAAATGATGAAAAAAACATTTCATTGTCATAATTATTCTTTTCTAAATAATGTGAAATTATATAAATTTTAATGCATGAGTTATGAAAATTTGTTATTAATTCTCATGAATTTATCTTCAAGTCACATATCAATCATAATTGTAGATATCATATAGATGTTTGTGATCTTACATAGGGATGTGGCTTGGAAACTAGTGGCATGAAACTAATTTTCTTGGTGCGAGGATGAAGATAAATGAAAATGGTTTCATCTTGATCAAATGGGGTATGGATCCTACCTTTTTAATATGTGACCAGTAGCACATTTATGTGATACCACATCGATCTTCCATTAAAGTGCACACTGGTAAATTACCATAAGTGATTACTTGGATGGTCGGTGATGTCCAACTAGAGTTGCTGATCTCCTATTGTACATTTTTAATAACCCCATGGGGTATTCTGAGAATCATCTCCCCTACACACACCTATGCCTACCTATATATGTTTTATTCCATGCATTCTCCATGATCTTCTAAATCATCTTGAGGATAGATTTTACCTTCAATCTTAGTCAAGTGTCCTAGTGATTCCTTGGCTAGTTAGGTGGATGTTTTGGATTTAAAATTGTAAATATTTATTTGCTAATTATTTATAATTTCCTTATCTAAATAATAAAATAAGTCACAAAAAACTTGAAACCTCAATGTATAATTGAAAAATAAAGATGAAAACCTCAAACACCTCCTCTAATATCTTTTTTTTAAAAAAAATCCCATAAATTATTCTTCATGTAAAACTAGGAAAAACTCAATAATATTTCCCCATAACTTCTAAAATTCAAAAAAATCAAAAAATATTGACATATTCTTATCCATAAAGGAATCCAACCTCAATAAAAACAAATTCATCCATCAATCATGGGATCTTAAATAACATCAATCACTTCCATCCAAAACTCCACCCAATTACCAACTATTAATCTATTCATAATGATGATACAATTTCATGAAATTAAGTTTCTAAAATAATTCACTCCAATAACAAGGGATTTTAGTTACCAATAAAATTTACACATTTACAAAACCATCATATATTTAAGTAAACTGAAAAAATTATTACATACTAACTTATGAGATCTATCAATGTTTAATCAACACTCCCATAAAATCAATCATTATTAAATTCAAAAAACAACTTTAAGATAAGTATTTTAGGAATATGGAAAGGATATAACTTTAAATTTAAATTTTAAGGATAATTTAAAAGGAATTTGTTAAGAGGGAAATAAGGTTACTAACATTAAACATACTCACTCTTGAATTCTCAAACCAAACCTACTCTATCCTAACCAACATTCCACTAAAATATAACTACCTTACTGAACAAATAAATAACCTCATATAAAACAAGGAACACCATGAATCATATGGAACTCATACAGAAAATGACCCACCACATGATAGTGATAACATATGCTTTTACCAGATTTAGGAGTTTTAGAGCCACTGAAACCTCGAGATAAAAGTCATGCTAAAAATATAAAGGACCATATCACTCCTCACCATATAAAATCATAAATAAAATCACTCAAGGAACAATTCTCATCCTTTTCAATAACTTGAATAAGACCTCCCTTAATCACCATGATATGAATCCTCACATATATCTAAGAATTAACCCATAAACTCTCCACCCATCTCCAAATCTCAAGCCTCAAAACAGACTTAAAACATCATGCATGCATGTTTTCATAAACCAAAAGTTCAATAAATTAGGAAATTAATTCCTAAAAATAAACTCCAAGATCATAAAAACTGGATTTTTCTTACTGAAACATCAAGAGAGACTCTATACATTCATAATTACACACCTAGGAAATAAAATCCTTCTTAATCATGATGAAGAACTTTTCCCAAGAAACTTCCTCTAAGAAACCATGATCCATATTCTACAGTATCCAATCCACTCCTCACAAGAAGATTATTATTAGGTAAACATTGAATTGATCCAAATTCATTTTCAACTTGAAGGAAACCTCAACCTCCTCTAACCACTTCTCAACCTCTAGGATTAACACATTTCTAAAGAACTTTGGAATTCCTTACCATATAAAAATAAATAACACAACATCCCATGGATCCTAATTCCACTTCATAAGCACATAAAACTAATGATCATCTGGTGAAATTTATTTAACCCATTCATCAAAACCAATAAGTTTTGTTCAAATAATTAAATCACACATGAAAAATAATGGAGAAATAATCACATAGTAAAAATATTATTCATTCCACTAACAAATCACATAATTAACTCATCCTTAATGAAAAAAAATATCATTATCCTTAAAAATCAATATCATCCCTTCCCCCAATAACACAACCACCTTATTCCCTCATCAATATCTATCAACCCAACAAGTAATCAAAATAACCTCATCCTTCTCCTTTACAACCATGTTTATCATACAACATCCACAACAATTCTAATTAGGAAAAAATTCAATAGTACTTTTCAAGTAAATAATGACTAGCTTCAAATAACTTTAAATCATGATTTTGAAATAAATATTAAAACCTAACATTAATTTAAAACATGAAAATTTTCTTTAGAACCCACTTTTTTTAAACTTTGAAAATTAACCATAAGTTTTTCCCTCAAAAATTTCTTTCACAAAATCCATTTAATAGAAAAATATATATTATTTAAAACAATATACCAAAAATACATTAAAAACACTCCCAAATGTTTTATAATACCATATTCAAAATCAGAATAACTTTATTAAAAGAAAACCTGTTTATTTAATTCCTTATTTAAGGAAAAACATTTGTCATGGTATTCCCTCATTTAAACAAATCATGAAAATATTACCCATAAATATTACAGTCATTACTACATCATACTAGAAGAGTATGAAATCATTGTGTTCAAATATGAAACAATTCTACAAAAACATTTCATTACCAATTAAATAGTCTTACTCCCTCATTAAATTAAACATCTTAACTTCCATGAATGATATGACATTAATAGTTTCAAACATCATGAAATTAAATTCATATTAGGATAAAAATTTTATCTTGCTTCCCAAAACAATAATTCTAAATATAAGAAAACTAAAACATATCAAATAGGTTAACTAAAATATAAAATTAAAATTTCTTATTTAATAACTCAGATATATTGATTAGAAAGGATGATATATGTTTAATATATTTATTTTTACTCTTATAATTCATGACATGCTCTTCATCGAACCAATATTGACATGCTCAGATTACAAATAAAGAAATTTTAGATTAACACATGACATGATATAAAATTTATTAAATCATGAATCTTAAAACATTTCATTTTAGTGAACTCAAAGGTATTTTAAATTTTCATCATATCATTACTAAAATTCAATAATGACCAATAAATTTGAATTAGATTTAGTACTTTATAGGATTAAAATTTTTTGTTGGTTCTAAATTCCCTTTAAACAACATAAACATATTATAATAATAAACTTATAAAAAACAAGGTCGGCTTATATAAAAATCAATATAGATATCATTGAGAAAAAATATACAAGATATGACAGGTAACATATCAAAAAATTAAAACATTGGAAATGAGGATCCCAATAAACCCTTTATATCTCAAATACCTCAACTCTTGTCACTAATGTGAACTGAATCCCTAAGACTATAACATGGATTTCCTTTAAATGGTTTATAATTTAATTATTTTTTAGAAAAAATCCCACTTGGATCTCCCCTAAATAATCCCAATTCACATATAGGTGAAAAATATCATAATTAATGCACCATACCTAGTAATATACCATACAATCAGAATCATCTCACTTGGGATTCTCAGTATGCTTAAGGTCCTTACATAAGATCATATGAGGACCTAAACACCTATTTCCTAGTCAATCTTCCTAGAAAAAACATATTCTAGGTTTAATTTATATTGTTTCCCTACCAAAACCATGTTCTTCTCACTATTTCCTAACTCTAAACTTCATTATAACTCTCATCTATAGCTATGATTCCACTCTTTCACTACCTACCCCCATTGGGAACCTCTCATGGGCTTGTTAGAAATATGAGTGACCCCTTAAGACCCCCTCTAATAGGCCGCAGATTGGAGACTCGAACTTAGGCTATAAAAAAATGGGGGGAATTTCCCTCATAAATCCTAGGAACAATGAATAAAACCACCAATAAACACCATATGATATAAATAATGCATCCCCAATGAATGTAAATATCATACATAAAATAAAATCAAAAAATAAAACACCACCTACAACACCTATATAAGTAACCCACAAACACCGACCATAAACTCCGCGAGCTAGTATTTTCCATCTCGAACACTAACTCCAGACTAGAAACTTATAAAAAATTATATATGGATGGGTGAGAATATAATTATATTCAAAATTATCCTCCCCATAATATATTTTGAAAATGTGGAAGAAGAATACTAATGCCTCATTGAATAAACTACAAAATGAACTTACATATATGTCAAGTAAATTATCACACATCCTCAACAAGGCTCACTCACCAAATATCTCATCCTTGTGTGGTAATATAATATCAAGAGAATGTTTCAATAAGCTACCCTTATACCACTTACCCCAAATATCTAGTCAATATCACACCCCAAGGACATGAGTTTTTTGAGGTAATCCCTTTTGTACCAACATTTCCACATAACTGCATACCACATAATATCGACAACCACATTTACATCACCACATTCCACATATCCGCATTATAATATAAATTCACATTATCTTCATAGTAGGGTACCATGAACATGAAATAAATCAACCTTATGCCCTCATCTTATCATGAATAACCACCACTATTAATACCCATAATAATCCCAAACCATGTTAGTTAGGATATACATAATCTAACTTCCGTCCAATATATAATTCTTGTATATTCCTACATGAATACATTTCATCCCATAATATGTTCGAAGGGTGATAAGGGAAGAGGGAGAAGTCTTCTATTCGTTCTGTCAACAACCTATATGTCAGGGAAAACACCTGGAACCCAAACCCATATTGGTGTAAGTAAGGTTATATAACATGGTTAGTGGTGTGTAATAAATAAAAATAAAATATGATGAATATATTTTTCACAAACATTATCACCATATGGGTTCACAATCAAAGTAGTGCCACAACATCCCACCAGTTCCACCTCACCATCAATATCTCCAACAAATGACAACCTCTATAACTATAACACAACCAACCCCATCTATTAACATAATACAATCATAAAAATATTATCAAATTCTAACTTCAATTATCATAAATAATTCACATCTATTCAAAATTTTACAAATATTCTTTTTACATCCAATTTATTATCAATTATAGATTTATCATTACTAACTCATTACATTCATTATATCTTTCATTGTACACATTTAATGTTAAACCATTCATTTATCATTTTCCATAAATACCTTGAACATTACTACTTCATTTTAACACTCACATTTCAAGGTTACCATCCCATTTAACACTTTTTATTTGTCTATTAATTTAATTATTAATTCATTCCATCATAATCTATCATTATCACTTACTCTAAATTTCATTTTAGTATTAAACCATGTTACCAGGTCTCAACAACATAACTACACAACCTCTTCCCAATAACACATCAACTACCACACTTCCACAAACCAATAACCACCTCAAAAAATCTAATCCAAAAACTAAAACATCAATCCACCTTTTCCCACATCAATCATTCCCACCCATAAATACTAAATTAACACCCCAAATTGTATCCCCAACAACCCACTACCAAGACCACATGAATGTCAACATGGATAATTATACAATAAAAACAACACTAACTAAAATTGTAAGGGATAACAAAACCACTCCTATCATTATACATCCATTTTGTTAATCACTTAAATCATAAATAACATCATCAAAGTTCTATATTTTCATACAACCCAATTAATTACCAACTCTAAGTAGTTGTCCAATTATAAAGGGTGATAAATCTTATAGATTAGTAGAAAAGACACTTTAAATATACTCTTACAAACTATCCTTTACATATAAAATTGTCATTAAGAGCCTCAATAATGATAATGAAATTCCATGTTTCCAAACAACCAATTGTTACGACCTTTAAGTGATTAACCAGTTAAGAGAGGTGATCATAACATCACAACGATAGTAATAAAATGTTTTCATAGAATAATGACTAACCAAGAATCAATAATATATACACAATAAAATTGAATCCGAAAAAAAATCATATGTGAATCACCACTTTTAACTTCAATTTTATTAATCATACTGTTATCTTTCATTAGGTTAATCTAGTTATCCACCTAATGAAAACAAAATTTGGATAAATCCACATTCAAAGATAATTGAATATGGAGAAGTCTTGAATCCCATAACTCATTAAATTATTATTGTTTTCGCACTAAAAATATGAATAAATCAAGGATTAGATATAACTAAACTTGAAAGAATCCTTGACAATATCTGATCATAATAAACTCTCATACAGAACTTGACCAAACACTAACCAAGACTAAAGGATTATACTGTTATAACCCTATGAGAATAAGATGAAACTAAAACATGTAATAGGAGGAGGAATGAAGAAAAAAATCACCTCATATCTTTGAGGAATCAATAGCATGAATCGATGGGTTGGAATATATATGGAATTTTCTAAAAGGCTCTAAACATGGACTTGGAGATGACTAGGGTTCTAGAGAATAAAGAAAAAAATGAATCAAAGGAGAGGAAAATCCCTATTTATATAGAAAACATGACCAACCACCATAAAAACATTGTGAATTCCAAAATAGTTATTATAGCCTCAGTCAAAGTTATAACTAAAAACCCAGGTGTTCAAAATGTCATATTCCCCTTTTCTTCGTGATAGTTTTCAAAATTGGATTGACTATAACAATAACATAGTGACCAACAAATTATTCATTATATAATTTGACCTTGACAACATTAAAGATCCACCACAACACAAAGAAACCATTATCCCCATTTCCAAACTCTCCTTATAACTGACCATGATGAAATACACCAAGAACCATGGCATGGTGACTCTACAAACACCAAAATAGGCATTACACCCCTCCCCATTTTACACTGGGACATTCCAATAAATATCGATGTTCAATGCTCAATAAAATAATAAAATCCATGCCATACACTGCTTGTACACCTAGAACATTTCCAAAAATGGTTTTAGATACTCAAATACACCCAAAACGCTCAATCATCACACCCATGGCTCAACTAAAACCTCTAAAATAGCTAGAGCCTTCCCAGAATGGAAATTTTGAGCTCCAACATGAAAACAATACCCCAATAATCTCTAAATAACCTCTAAAATACCACTCAATACCTCCAAAACATGAAATACTCGAAATAACTTTCTATAAAGAGTTTATCCATTACAACCACCCCTATGGATACAACCCATGTTGTGAACCTCAATAGCCACCAATAAAAGTGTTCATCACCACCCATATCATATTAGTAAACCATTTCTCCCCATAGTTACACATGGTACACCCATCACATTCCCATGGAACCACATCAAGTAAAAAATCAAAATAATCATCACTTAATAACATGTGTTGACTTACCAAGTAATACACGTACCTACCAACCAATAATGGTATATACATGGACTAGTCTGTCATTTCCCATATAATACTACCCTTATGAATCTTCCATAAACCATGAAAAATGAAGTTAGTTCCATTCCTAGTGGCACACAGGACCCTACACATGCCCATAAATCACACAATTATAAACACACATATAACAATATAAATATCTAAGAATCACTAAATCACTACTAGGAAGTGCATGCATGTTGAATATCATTGAATGATTCGACTCTATTTTGAAGAAATCAAGAAAACAAAAAATTAATAAAATAGATATTTTAGTTGAAAATTCCCTCAATAATGATGAAACCAAAAACATCTGGCATAGGATGTCAAGTCTCACTCACAACAACTCCCTGTGATAGATCACTCAAATAATGGGAGACAACTAGATGATAATCTCTAAGGTACTTGAAGAATAAGAGAGGTCGAGGTTAAATCAATCTCACATGTTTATTGGGAGTGAATGAAACCCATGTCTATTTAAATTAAATTTAAATTTAAAAAACACCCAAGGTTCCCATCAAGTACATTCACTAAATCAACTAAGTAATTGGTGGACCTCACAGAGCCACCCCCATCCTACAGGGCCCACTGGGTACCCAGTACAAGTCCACCAAGTACCTAATGGCATATTTTATTAAATAAAAATGTTATATACTAATACTATCTTATAAAAACAAACCATTGGGTCATCACTGACCCCTATAATAGCTAAAACATGGACAATTACACATGATTGAGTCAAACCTCGATTCAAAATACATCACCCAAAAACTTGGTTTGTTACATCACGGTTTCACAAGTATCATTTGGGGTGTGATTTACCCTCTAATGGATCACAAAAATAAAAAACATACATAAGAATAATAATTATACATAATAGAAACTGATAATATATAACATTAATAAAACCATAAAATAATTCCCATAAATTTATTAATGTTATTAAATCAGACAACATAAATAATCACATTATAATACATGAATTAAAAAATAATATAACTGAAATGAATTAAAATAAAGAATAACAAAACACTCTATTAACTCCTTTAATATATTCTAGTGTCATCACAATGATCATGGTCCCCCACTCCCAGCTACTTAGAGTTTATTCACAACCTATATAAAACATGTATAACTACACATTCATAATATATGAATGTATAAGGTGTGAAAAATACAACATAGTAAGATACCACCAAGATCTCAAATGTGTCTTTGTTTTTAATTCAGTCATATGTGTATATTAAAATGCATACTTGATTTTAAATTAATTAACCAACTAAAAATAATAATATTAAATTTTTACCTATCAACTTTTTTTATAATATGTTTGTTTCATCTAGTGTTAGTATAACTCCATATTTTCATAGAAACATATCATAACCAAAATCATGGATCAATTAGTAATTATTAAAAACACATGGAATAGTCTCCCTATTACTAAACTCGTGATATATCTAAACACATGGAAAAATACTCATGTTGTTGAACAAATGACATAGAGAAACCCATGGATAATCTCAACCTATCCTATCACAAGGCTCATCTAGCATCATAAAAAAACTTGGGGTTATCTGATAGCCTAATTCAATTATTTACCTTAAAAAATAATTTATCAAATATACTTTTAAAAACAATATAAACACACCACATTACTAATAATCATCTCTTAAATTTCAACAAAATTCCCATTAAAATTTTAAACAATTCAACGTCTCTATATGCTGACAAAATTATTCCATCATCAATCAATATTTCTTTCGGTTATTTAAAAATTAAATATTTTAATTTGTTTGTTCATGTTTTTTTCTCTTTATTTTCATACATTTACAACACTAACATCATAATTATATCTCTCTTTAAATATATTAAATAAAATCCCATTCATTTCTCTGTATATAAAAAATTTAAAATAATTCCCATTGTTTAATAATGAAAATTTATATAAATTTCAAAACCAACTCATGAAAAAAACACCACATTAATTTTCATTAATTAAATTTGTATCTCTTATCATTCTCAAATAATAACAATAAAAAATATAATCACTCAATATTTTATGATAAATATAAAATATTAGGAAAAAAAATACTTTTATATTTACCCAAATGATCACATTCCATTAACTTTTCATCAAATAATGATATAAATCATTATCATTAGTTCACCCTAATATAAGAATAAAAATTTGTTTCTAGAATTTATAAATACATCACATCCATAATTTTCACCATAATTTCCCTTTTAATCACTAAATTAGAAATATCAATTTTTTAATCAGAAATGATCACTAAACATATAACCACATTTTTTCAAATAATAATTCACTAAAATGCATTAAACTATACTCATTAAATACTTATCTCAAAGTTCAATCCAATCCATTGTATAATGTACATTTAAATTTTAATAATAAATTATGGTTTCCATACGAACATCAAAACATATCACACAACGCTCGTCCCTATGAGTTTATAATTTAAGAATTAACTCAATAGTTTCAAAATATAAGTTCATCCCTTAACCTTAATTAATTTTAATTAATAAAAAATTTATTTATGTTATTTATCTTGCACAATAATATATATAACACCCATAAAATACTTAAATGATTAATAGGAACACTAAATAAATTAGAGGATACCAATCCCCAATTTACAACACCCAACATTGAATAATTTTCAATATTAAAGACCTATAAAAATATCCTTTTATGAACCTTTTATAATCCACTTTACCTTTTTAACATTCTCATGATTTAATCATTATGTCGCATTTAACTGATAGTTATGAATAAATATCAGAAACACAATTTTTTTATTAAATTAAAATAAATAAATTTCAACTTATAAGTTAACTTTTATATATTACTATGAAATATAATGGATTTAATAAATAATTATACATTAATAATGGTTAATAGCCTTATAAAAAATATATGTGAAAAAAATATTTCACAAATAATAAGGTTTATTCATATTAATTCAATAATTAAAATTCAATTTGGTTATAAATATCATTTCCTCATTTAATTAAATTTAAACTTATGAAACGATTATTAAACACATAATAATCATATTTTTACAATGGAATTTAAATAAATTAATATTTGAATTAATATTAACTTTAACTAGAAACATTTATTTACCCTATATCTCTCTCTTTAACAAATGAATTACATAATGCTTAATCATTTAAACACAAAACATAGCCTTATTTTACATAACATTTTCTTAAAAAAACGTATTAGAATATATTATTAATATAATCTTGAATTAATAGATAATTCCATATCAAAGAACAATAAAAAAAATTATAGTCAAATATCAAATCAGTCAAAATAAACTTAAGAAATGAATTAGGTGATCAAATAAGGTTGTGACGACCTACCACATGGTATATGAATAATTGACACAAGTATTGGAAAACTTGTTCATATTATTTCATTAATTTAAAAAAAATTACTTCAAAACTAGATGTAAAATAGAGTAGGAAAATGATATAAAATAAAACCTTAACTCCTTTAAAACAAAATTATATGGCCTAAAATATACTCATCTATATGGTTCTAATGAAACAAAATGATCAACGACCTATTAAAAAATAATAGATTCATCATCATTTAATGTTTAAGAAAGTTTCACAGAGAGTTAGGAGAAAAAACCCTAAGCTAATGGCCTCTAAAAAGGGAAATATCAACCTAAATCCCAAAATCCATGACCATAAAATTACTAAACTTCACTCACTAAAAATGTCTTAAAAACACACTAGGTACCAAATTTATTTCCATCAGCCACCCGATAGACATTGGTCACTTGGTGTAATCCAAATGGGTACTCTTTGGCCAGACCTAGGCAAACCCCTTCCCGGTCTCACAAAATGGGTATATCATGGCAATATAATGGGTACCTGATTGTGTATTTTACTAGTTTATAGTAAAAAATACAGCTTTATCCACCTTTAACTCGCTACTTTCACCCAAATATTCAAATTCTTGACTAAATCTTAGTTATTTAAATCATTGAAACTCCCAATTAAAAATTAAAAGTAAACCTAAGAAAACAATATTCATTATAAACTCTCAAAAAAAGTTATTATCTTTCCTAAGAATTATATTTGAGAATATCTTGTGAATGATTCCTCTATTGAGATATAAATTTGATTCTCATATCCAAACATTGACAGAGTCATCCTCACACAAAGTGGAATGATAATTATATGAGGTTTCCCAATATATATATGTTGGTCAGAGTGGATACTCAAGAGGGGGGTGAATTGAGTTCCAATTAAAATTCCTGATTTAAAACATTATACAAAGATCCCCCAAATTAAATAAAAAGCTAAACTATAGTGAATTTTTCATACAATAAAGGTTCAGTTAGGTTCTTAAGAGATTGATTAGTTCTCAGTTAATTTAATCAAAAGATTAAATTAGCTTTTGAAACTAACTTACTGATTTACAATAGTTATAAACACTTTCTAGTTTAACTATCATAGAAACTTTAAAAAATATTTATATTTAAAGTACTTAGTAGCGGAATATTCAAAATAGTTTTGACAAAGGAAAAATGCACAGTAGTTTTAAAACAATAGGTTCAGTCTCAAGCTGAGACTTAGTCCTCTCAAACAGTTTATATAAACTATGATCCACACCCTGGATAAAGGTTTTACAACAGTACTCAGACTGTTCATGTCCTCAGACCTCTACCACAATTCTACATGGGTAAACAACAACAACAACACTCAGGCTATCTAGGTCACACTTGACCACTTCCACAATTCACAGTGGGATACAATAAGGTGTAAAAAGTTTGGTGTGAGGATTTAGTATCCTCCAGTTCAGTGCAGGTGTTAGTGTTTGTCTAAATAGACAAATGCACACACACTGCTCAAAAAGTTAAACAAAGATATACTATAGAGGAAATAAATGTATAATGAGTTTATAATGATTTGAGTGATTGCAGATGATCTCTCGACTCATTTGGATGTTGAAGATGATATTTGAGTCCTTTTTGGTGAATATAACATAAAACAGAGTGTCTTTGTTCTTCCCAGCTACAGTTATTCAGCCTTCTTCATATGATGTTCAGTAAGGCACAGTAACTCGACTTTATTGTTTGTTCCAGGTGAATGATCTTCTTGAAGATCTCTGGGTTTCACAGGTTTTCTTCAAGTTGTTCTTTTATTTCGTAGACATTCACACACACGTACACTCTGCTTCCTCTTTTTTGTGTCTCTATCTGTGTTTTTTTTTGTGTCTCTTTCACTGCTGATAGATCTTCCTTTTTTTTCCTTGAGATCCAGAAAAATGAATGATTACTTATTTACAGGTATGAGATTCGGTTCCCTGACATCCAAAAACCAACATTAATTAATAGTATGTGCATTAAACTAAAAAAATATGACCGTTGGAATTAAATAAGAGTTAATAAAAATTCATACAGTTTTCATGACTATCGGTGAGTCATGAGATCGGTAGGTCATTTGAATTTGTATCAGTATTTGTAGGTCATGTGATCATCATCAGCTTCAGTAGGTCATTTTATTAAAATTTTCTTTGTTAGGTCATTTGATCAGCATCGTCTTCGGTAGGTCATTTGATCAGCATCAGCATCAGTAGGTCATTTGATCAGCATCAGCATCGATAGGTCATTTGATCAGTATTGGATTTGGTAGGTCATTTAATTATCATCGTAGAGATAGTTGTAACAATGGTTTGATCATTATCATCAGTACGACCATTGTCATCGATGCGTCACATCGGCGACTCATTCCTTTAACTATCGGTGACTCAAGAATATAACTAACAGTGAGTCAAAAACATAAAATTCTCACAAAGTGTCTATTTAATCCAGAATAATTCCAGGTCAATAGTAAACCATAAATAATCATAGATAAACATATATAGAAATTATTAAACATATATAAACACATTAATAATAGATTGAATAATTTACTAAATTGACTTATATGTATATACAAAAAAACAAGGATTTGTGATTATTAAAATAACTATCTCACAGAGGGTTTAACAATCTCCCCCCTTTTTGATAATCACAAATATATGGTATAAATGAAGTGGTAAGATGATATAATACTCAGTATGTTCCCCCAATGTAAAAAGAATATATGTCTAAAGGTAAACATGTCATCAGAGCACGAAATCAGATCATAAACAAAGTTAGAGTATATCAACATAGAATCAATGCTAGCAAACATGACATCAGAGCTAAGAATAAATTAGAGCTATATGCCTATTGGATCTTATACAATCTATATCATGACATTAGATCTTAAATCTTATTTAGAGCTTATATATTGTTCTTCCCTTAATTATACTTATATATACTATTCTCCCCTTGCTTATACTTATATATACTATTCTCCCCCTTAGTTATATATTTATACTGTTTTCCCCCTTTGGGATTATCAAAAAGAAAAAGAGAAAGTGGAGAGAGAAAAATAAGAAAGTTTCATTGAAATAACATCTTGAAAAGATATAATGAAAATAAACCCTATCAAAAATGACAGGCACAACTATTTATGGGGGTGCAGAGGTGATTTCTCTTTAGTAGAGGGAGGAATAGATGGGCCAGAATGTGGTTTGGTGGAAAATTGATCTGGCCTAATGGAGAGAGGAGGTTAGACAACTCTGGCTGGAAGCGGAGTGGGTTCCAAGGTTACTTTCTGTTGAATAGAAGATTCTCTTAGGGGTGGCTACTGAAAGACTGGATGGATATTGGATAAAGCTTGAGAAACTGATATCTGACCAGAAGAAACACTAGATGGAATGAGAGGCTTAGCATTTGGAAGAACAATTTCCTTTGATTGCACATGAAGATATGGTTTGAGCATATTGATAAAATCCGGAATTACGTCACCACCATATTTCATGGCCTTCTCAAAATCATCCTTGTTCTACATGAAACTCTCTAGAGTGGGAGTAAAATCCTTCAACTGTTGGACCTGAGCCTTAAAGGCTTGAGTGACTAGAGGCAGCTTCAAATTCTCATCCAGGACTTTAAACTGATGGTTCAACTCATGCTTGGTGTAAATTTTATAAAAAATAGTGATCCACTTTTTCTTTGATCTCTTTCTAAGCTTTAGTAGCATCAGCCGAATACAGCTTCACCATATTGTGAATATGATCACTATTTTCCTTCATCTTTTTCAAATAATCCAAGTCCAGAATATGTCCAATGGCCACTAACTCTTCTTTTATAACATCTTTTAAGGAATTAATCCCATGTCCAATTATATTGGTCACTTTGGAGGTGCTATCCTGAGCAACGATCTGAGTTATCTCAGCCTTCAATCTTCTCAAATCAGATTTCTTCAAGTGTTCTATCATGTTTCGCAAAACTTCCATCATACCAGTGACAGTTGATCTGAATTCTCCTGACAGAGATACAAAGTCACTGCTCAAATCCTTGAGCACTTGATTCAGATAGTAAATTTTCTTTCCAATTATCTCACCAGTATTTCAGAGGTCTGGCTTAATAATATTTACCACTCGTTGAGTTATATCATCCATAGAAGCCTCATATAGATTCACAGGAGTAGTATCATGAGCATTAGATAATTCCTCTTTCATTGTATCTCTGACTACGTGGAGCAACTCATCTTTAAACTTTTCAAGATCAGATTGATAAACACAAGAAATATGTCTTTCTACAGTCACTTGCACTTCCTCAGCACCTGGTCCAGCCTCAACTGGATGGCTTAATCTTGCGATGTTCACTTCTTCTTACTCTTACTCTGAATAATCCAAACCTAGAACCGCAAAACCTGGGTGGTCTTCCCATTCAGCTATACAAGAGGTATACCTAGGCTTTACAAAAATAAAAATTACCATAATTCTCAAGAGAGTCTTATCCATATACATCAATTATAGTTTGCACTGTCCTTTCAGCTTTAGGAACAGTTTCTTGATCAACTTATTGTGGTTTTGGATCAGTTTGAATCATATCGTGACCATCCACTAGTCGATTACTTTCATCATCATCATCATCATCATCATTACTATTTCCATTATTGTTTACCGAAGTCTCATTGGTACTGTATTTGTTACTGGATCCATACTGGTCAGAATTTGATACTTCAGTGTCAACTTCTTCTTCGTCACCAAGAAGGGGTTCTGACTCAGGTAACTTAAGGGGTGGACATGCTGGTCCAAATTCCATTATTTTCTTAGGACTTACTATATCAGGGTCACTCATGTCATCAAGAGGTGACTCAGGTTTCTTTTCAGTATCGACATTATCATCATCTTCAGCTTCCCCTGTTTCCTTCCTACTGGACTCTCCAGTGTCCTTAGGAACTTCTGCCTCTTCTTCCTTATCATAATAAACAATTTCATCGTCAGGTTTTAAAACGGGATCTCTCATCCCCTTTTGTCTCTTAGAGTGGTCAGAAGGATTATAGGATTCATACCACCTATCTTCATCAGAAACCCAAGTCTTCTTCTATGTATTAAAGTTAATTTTCATTATTTTTTAGATATCCTTGCTAATACAAAAAACCACTACTAGATGAGATACACTCATCTCTATCTTCAACACAGCCTAAAAACTTTAGCATGGAAGAGAATTTCTTAGAATAGAATAAGGTTGTATCCTTCTTGTATGGATTTTCCATCTCAGAAATATGAACAGTAAAGTATCTATACAAGTTTATATTCTCATCATTTAGCAATAAAAACAACAAGAAAACATCTTGATACTTCACAGCTGCAAAATCACCTTTTTTGGGATAGATTTGGTGCTGAATAAACTTAAACAAGATTCTACTTTCTCCATCTAACTCAGCAGCTGTTATTCTTCTGGATTCATATTTTCCAGTTAACAACTCCAGAGAATACTCATACAAAAAATATTCAGTGTTAGGGGGAATATTACCAGTGTAATACTCATATCTACCTTTATGTGGTACCCCCAAACACTCAACCCATTGTTTCAATGAAAAAGTTATCTTTTTTCATTTGATCACTGAAGATAATCTTGTAGCTTCTGCTCCATCCAATGAAATAATCAAATTCAAATAAAACTAATGAACTAGATTTGGGTAGTAGACTCGGTTATTATTACAGAACCAGTCTTTCCATCCTTGCATCTCCAACACTTTTAAAATAACAGACTTATTGGATAACACCCATTCGGAACTTACTTCCTTTTCTGCGGTGACCACCTGAGTCTCCAATTTTGGGTTCATAGACTTTTGAGTCATGCTGCTTGATTCTCCTCAAGCGCATTTCAAAGGTGAGGAGATTTTATATTCCTTGTCTTGATGCTTTTTATTTTCCATTTAGAGGTTTGAGAGGTTTGAGGGTTTCCAAATTTTGGGATTCAGAAGATGTGGAGTTCGGCGGGAGATGGAAGGTCAACAGTTATTAGGAATAGAAATAGTCGTGGGTAATTAATTTTATCATTTAGGGTTACAATATTGAATATAATATAAATTAAGTAAAACAACGTCGTTTTGATAAACACTAATGGTTTCACATACTGTATAACTCAATCAGTAGCATAGATTGGTTTCACTGATCAGTTTCACTGATCGGTTTTACTGATCGGTTTCACTGATCGATCATACCTAACTCTTGTTTAATAAAATATAACATTTCAGAGCATAAAGGATTGGTGAAAATATCATCCAATTGATGTTCAGAATCAATAAATTCTAGGTAAATATCACCTTTTTGATAATGATATCTCAAAAAGTGATGTCTGACATCAATGTGCTTTGTCCTAGAGTGAGACACATAATTCTTAGAGATATTAATGGCACTAGTGTTATCATAATTTATAGACACGTGTCTAAATTGATATCCATAGTCCAATAAAGTGTGTTTCATCCATAGAATCTGTGCACAACAACTACCAGCAGCAATGTATTCTGCTTCAGTAGTAGACAATGCAATAGAGTTGTGTTTCTTACTACACCAAGATACCAAGGACTTTCCAAATAGATGACATGTTCCAGATGTTCTCTTCCTATCTAACTTTCAACCAGCAAAGTCAGCATCTGAATAACTTATTAAGTCAAAAGGTTGTCCTTTTGGATAAAACAATCCTAAATTGGTAGTATGTTTAAGATAGTTGAAAATCCTTTTAATAGGCAGCAAATGATATTCTTTAGGATTAGCTTGAAATCTTGCACACATGCATACACTAAACATGATATCTGGTTTACTAGAAGTAAGGTAAAGTAATCTTACAATCATACCACTATAATTGGTTTGATCAACTGGTTTCCCAGTTTCATCATCATCCAACTTACAGGGGGTACACATAGGTGTATCACTTCACTTATTACCATCCAAAACAAAATGTTTTAAAATTTCCTTTGTATATTTACTTTGATTTAAAATAATTCCATCTTTATTTTGAAAAATTTGAGATCCCAGAAAATACTTGAGTTCTCCCATTAAACTCAATTCAAATTCATCTTGCATAATCTTTGAAAAAACAGTACATAAAGAATTTTTAGAATATCCAAATATAATATCATCAACATAGATTTATACAATCAAAATATCTTTAGAAATACTTTTAATAAAAGTGTGGGATCTGTGATTCCTTTAGTAAAACCTTTAGAAATAATAAAATTTTTAAGTCTATCATACCAAGCTCTTGGAGCCTGTTTTAAACCATATAATGCTTTGGAAAGTTTAAAAACATGATTTTGAAAATGGGGGTTTGTAAATCCATGTGGTTGTTCAACAAAAACATCTTCAATTATAAAACCATTTAGAAATTCACTTTTAGTATTAGTTTGATATAACTTAAAATTCAGATGAGATGCATAAGAAAGTAAGCTCCTAATGGCTTCTAATCTAGCTACAGGTTCAAAGGTTTCTTCATAGTCTATTCCTTATTCTTGATTTTAACCTTGTGCAACTAATCTAGCTTTGTTTCTAATGATGTTTCCAGATTCATCGATTTTATTCCTAAACACCCATTTAATACCTATGGTCAAAGTGTCATTAAGTCTTTATACTAATTCCCAGACTTTTTTTCTTTCAAATTGATTTAATTTTTCTTTTATAGAAATTACCCAAAATTCATCATTGATTGCATCATTGGTAGTTTTAGGTTCTAGTTGTGAAAGAAAGGATTGATGTTCAATTTGATTTCTCAAAGAAGCTCTAGTTTGTGTTCCTCTATCCAGGTTTCCTACAACTGCATCAAAAGGATGGTTCTTTAGAATCCTAGTTGATCTAGTAAAGGTAGGACTAGAAATTTCAAGTTCTTCTCTAGGTTCGGGTTCAACAGAAGCAGGTACTGGTGTATTTCTAGAGCTGGTTGTCTTTACAATAGGTCCACTATCTTTATCATTAAGATTTAGAATATACAAGTCTTCTTTAGGATTTTTAATATCAGGTTTAGGTTCATGTGGGTCAGTTTCATCAAATTTGATGTGAACAGATTCTTCCACACATTTGGTTCTCTTATTAAAAACTCTATAGGCTTTTCTAGTAATTGAATATCATAAAAACATTCCTTCATCACTCTTGGATGCAAACTTTTCTAGATTATCTTTATTATTAAGAATAAAGACTTTGGAACCAAAAACTTTAAAGTAACTAAGTTTAGGTTTCCTATTATTCCAAAGCTCATAAGGGGTTTTCTTAAGAATATGTCAAATAAAGACTCTATTTATAATATAACAAGCTATATTGATAGATTCAGCCCAAAAATAAACAGGTAAATCATATTCATTTAGCATAGTTCTTGCAATTTCCTGAAGGGTTCTATTTCTTCTTTATACTACACCATTCTGTTGAGGTGTCCTAGGGGCAGAAAAGTTTTGATTATAGCCATTATGTGAAAAGTAAGACTCAAACGCATGATTTTCAAACTCACGGCCATGATCACTTCTCAAGGTTTTAATCATAAGTCCACTAAGGTTTCTAAAGACTTGGAGTATTTAATAAAGTAAGAGCAAGCTTTACTTTTGTGAGATAAAAATTATACCCAAGTATATCTAGAAAAGTCATCTACTAGAAAATAAACATAGTGCTTCCCATTTAAACTAGAAACTCTTGAAGGTCCAAACAAGTCCATGTGAACCAACTTGAGAGGTTGAGAATTTGAAACTTATTTCTTTGATTTAAAAGAAACTTTATGTCGATTTCCCTTTTGACAGGGACTACAAACTTTATTAGCTAGGAATTCAAGTTTAGGTAGGTCTCTAACTAAGTTTTTTCTAGTTAGTTTTCTAAGTGAATGTATATTGCAGTGTCCTAATATTCTGTTCCAAATCCAATATTCTTTATGAAAAGCATTTAAACAGGTAATATTCTGATAAGCTAAAGAATTAAAATCTATAGAATATACATTTTCATTTCTTAAGGCATAAAATACTAAAACATTTTTAGAATTAAAAACATTACTTGAATAATTTTCAAATTTAACATTAAAACCATCATCACATAACTGAGAAATACTTAAAAAGTTATATTTTAATCCATCTACAAAAAAACTTTAGAAATTAAAATTGAATCAGTGTTACCAATTTGGCCTAGGTCGATGATTTTCCCTTTAGAGTTATCACCAAAGGTGACATATCCTTCATCAACCTTTATTAAGCTTTTGAAGCATGAAAAGTCTCCTATCATGTGTCTTGAACATCCACTATCCAAATACCATGTCTTCCTATAGGAAATTTTCAAGCAAGTTTCCTATAAAAAAATTTTAGATAGAAAATTATTTTGGTACCCGGATTTTCTTGGGTCTAGGTAGGTTAGCAATCAAAACTTTCGGTACTAATATTTTCCTAATGGGTCTCATATACTTAACAAAATCAAGAGATTTTGATAGATAAACCTTGTTTGATCTATAAATATGTGAATATCTAGTTGAAGCATAGGAATTTTCAAAACTAGTATCATACTGTCCAGATTTAGGAATAAATTTATTCTTTGTAATCTATCTTTGTCCAGGATGATACCCTAAACTAGTAGTATACTTTGGTGCCACTTGTTTTCCTTGCATTTGTGTAAGTGTGTCCTTTCCATTAGTAATTTTTTCCAAATATTTCCTGAGTTTCTCATTAGAAAATTTCATTTCAGTATTCTCTTTGAGTATTTGAGCATTCTTTTACTTTTCTACTTCAAGTGAAGATTTAATAGTGCTAGCTAATGCATGCTGTTTCGTTAAGGTTTTTTAATTTTCCTTCATCTCATTGCAAGTATCTTCTAACATGTTACAGTTTTCAAATAATTCTTCACTGGACATGTTTTCAAAATCCGAATCATCTCCAGAGTAATAATAATTCAAAGTAGAAGTATTTTATATTACCTCAAAAGTGTTTGTCATGAAACACATGCTAGATTTTTGATATTTTTCATCCTGAGTAGAATCAGAATCACTTGAGCTGTCTTCTGAAGCACTCCAGGTTGCTTTCATAGATTTCTTTTATTTTCTGACCTTATAGTCATATTTCTTCTTGAACTTTAATTTTGGACATTTATCTTTGACATTCCCTTTTCTTTTGCATTCGTAGTAGACTATGTCATCAGTCTTATCAGTCATTTTCCAATCTTTCGTCCAATGACCTTTGTTTTCATACTTTCCCTTGTAATTGGATTTTCGGAAAAACTTCTTTTTCCTATAAAACTTCTTTAATAATATGCCTATCTGATCCATTTCAGCATCATTGTCAGATGTACACTCTTCACTACTTGAACTATCACTTGCAACTTGAATTTTTCTTTGTCCTTGATTTTTAAAGCATAGGTCTTGAAGGCTAATAATTTCTTTCTTGATTCATCATCTTATTCTTTGTTTACCTTCAGCTCCTCTTCATACATCATCAACTTTCCAGTCAGCTCCTTGACAGGTAGCTTTCCAATGTCACATGATTCTTATATAGAGACAAAGGTTCCTCTCCATCTGTCTGGTAAGCATCTTAGTATCCTCATGATTTGGTCCTTTTCTAGAACATCTTTTCCTAGTGAGATCATTGTATTAACTATCTCATTAAACCTGAGATACATATCATAAATAGATTCATCAGTTTTTATTTTAAAATTGTTATACTTAATAGCGTATGTGTTTAGTCTCATTTCTTTAAAATTGGTTGTTCCCTCATGGGAAACAGCCAGAGTATCCCATATTTCATAAGCAGTCTTACAAGAATATATCTGATTAAATTTTTCATCTCCTAAAGCAAAATACAGGGTATTCATTGCTTTATAATTATTATTATAAACAACTTTAGTAGGTTCATTTCAAGTATTTTTAACAGTTTCTGGAATCTTATACTGAGTCTCTATGGAAGTCCAAATGTCAAGTCCCATACTTTCTAGATGAATTTTCATTTTTATTTTCCATTGGACATAATTAACACCATTAAAGAAGGTTGGCCTGTTGGTAGCTACACCTTCTAATATGTTATCCATGATAACTGAGTTTTAAAAGGATATATAAGGATATAAAAAATTAGAATTAACAGAAATTTTAAGATCTTTAAGATACAACCAAAATCACAGTTGAAAACTTTTTACAAACAGAGTGTTTTGAAAACCTTTTATCAATTACCTTTGATACCAAATGTTGGTTGGAGAGGATACTCAAGAGGGGGGTGAATTGAGTTCCAATTAAAATTTATGATTTAAAACTTTATATAAAGATCCCCCAAATTAAATAAAAATCTACATTGTAGTGAATTTGTAATACAGTAAAGGTTTGGTTAGGTTCTCAAGAGATTGATTAGTTCTTAGTTAATTTAATCAGAATATTAAATTAGATTTTTAAACTAACTTACTAATTTACAATAATTAGAAACACTTTCTAGTTTAACTATAAGAGGAAATTTAAAACAGATTTAGATTTAAAGTACTTAGCAGCAGAATATTAAAAATAGTTTTGACAAAGGAAAAATGCACAGAAGTTTTAAAATAAGAGGTTCAGTCTCAGGATGATACTTAGTCCTTTAAAACAGTTTATATAAACTATGATCCAGACCCTGGATCAATGTTTTACAACAGCACTCAGACTGTTCATGTCCCCACACCTCTACCAAAATTCTATGTGGGTAAACAACAACAATAGCACTCAGGCTGTCCAGGTTACACTTGACCTCTTCCACAATTCACAGTGGGATAAAATAAGCTGTAAAAATTTTGGTGTGAGGATTCAATATCCTCCAGTTCAGTCCAAGAGTCAGTGTGTGTCTAAATAAACAGATGCACACACACTGCTCAAAAAGTTAAACAAAGGTATAATATAGAGGAAATAAATGGATAATGAGTTTAGAATGCTCTGAGTGATTGCAGATGAGCTCTGGACTCATTTGGATGTTCCAGATGATATTCGAGTCCTTTCTGGTGAAGATGACACAAAACAAAGTGTCATTGTTCTTCCCAACTACAGTTATTTAGCCTTGTGTATATGATGTTCAGTAAGGCACAACAACTTGACTTCAGTTTTTGTTCCAGGTGAATGATCTTCTTGAAGCTCTCTGGTTTTCACAGGTGTTCTTTAAGTTATTATTTTGTTTCGTGGACCTTCACACACACGTACACTCAACTTCCCCTTTTTGTGTATCTGTCTATGTATTTTTTTGTCTCTTTCAATGCAGATAGATCTTCCTTTTTATTCCTTGAGATCCAGCAAAGGGAATGATTACTTTTTGATAGGTATGAGGTACGCTTCCCTGAAATCCAACAACCAACCTTAATTAATATTAGGTATATTAAATTAAGAAAATATGACCATTGTAATTAAATAAGTGTTAATAAAAATTCAAATAGTTTTCATGACTATCGGTGAGTCATAAGATCAGTAGGTCATTTGAATTTGCATCGGTATCGGTAGGTCATGTGATCATCATCAGCTTCGGTAGGTCATTTGATCATCATCAGCTTTGGTAGGTCATTTGATCAGCATCAGCTTCGATAGGTCATTTGATCAGCATCAGGTTCGGTAGGTCATTTGATCAGCATCAGCTTCAGTAGGTAATTTGATCAGCATCGGCTTTGGTAGGTCATTTGATCAACATCGGCAAGACAGTTGTAACAATGGTGTGACCATTTTCATCAGTGTGACTATTGTCATCGGTGCGACCATTGTCATCGGTGCGACCGTTTTCATCGGTGTGTCACATCGGTGACTCATTCTTTAACTATTGGTGACTCAAGAATATAACTAACGGTGAGTCAAAAACATAAAATTCTCACAAATTTTCTGTTTAATCTAGAATACTTCCAGGTCAATAGTAAACCATAAATAATCACATATAAACATATGTAGACATGATTAAACATATATAAACACATTTAGAACAGATTAAATAATTGACTAAGTTGTCTTATATGTATATACAAAAAAACAAGGAGTTGTGATTGTTAAAATAACTATCTCACAGAGGGTTCAACAATATAAATTTCCAAACCAAAATGAATACTCAACCATATTCACTCACCCATATAAAGAAAAATATTGGTACATCCTTATGAAACCACTTCTCATCTAAATATAACACAAAAATCATTGAGAAAACTGAATTTATCAAAAAGATTATTAAATCTGTCCTATACCCACTCATTGATATGATTTTGATCGACGCTATTTAAAAATTTACCAACATTACAAAATTTTACTTAATTTTTGATGAATTTATATCATAAAATGATATGTATTATGGGGATTATTTATAAATGACCCTTTGCTGAAAACAACATCATAATTATTATTATTGTTTATGATTGGTTATCTCTAATAACTTGAGGTGGGATGTTTTTTATAATAGATATGTAAATCAATTGAAAAAAATATTTATAATTTAATGAACATCCACTGTGAATAATTTAAAGTCGTATTAATAAAAAAATATTGTTAATATATTACAAAAAATCTATGTTACTTTTTATGATGTATAAGTATATCACAAAAAGTATAAAAAATTAAAAAAATAAATTAAAAATTTAAATAAATAAAAATTAATTTGTAAAAACATTAAAAAATCATTTAATGCATAATGAGTATATTAAAAAACAAATAATAATTAAGTCGCTAGGGGGATTAATTGTAGGATGAATGTTGGGAGGAGATGAATCTATCCATAAACCATGTGTAATTCAACACATCTAATTCATCATCTATTCATTATACTTCTTCAGCTACTAATGTTGTTTATCTTACTTGTGATGTTGCTCTTACTTCACTCTTGTCAATCTCTATATAGTCTCATGTTGATCTCTGAAACTCTCCTCATACTATACTTAAGTAAAGGAAAATAATCCAACATATTCTCCCTTTAATATAAATAATGATATTTGTAACTTCCCATCTCGACTCACTCTAACTAGTAGCTGGACTAGTTCTCTACTTGACCTCAAGTGAATCTCCCCGTATGCCTAAGGTTTTCGACTAGAAAAGAGGTTCTAATGAGTGACATGGAGAGAATTTACCCACTTTATAGGAGTAAATAAACAATATGAATAATCTGAAATAATGAGAAAAAATATCTAGTAAAAACCATACATCACAAGGAAAAATCCAAAATTTATTTAAGTTCCCACAAACCAATACAATAAACATATCATGTCATAATAATATCACGTGTCAAAGGAAACCCAGAAGAAGGACCCAACTGACAATCCTGAAAATGGGTCTTAACACCAAGACTCACCCCCTTTTTATGCTCTATTCTAAGTCCCAAATATACCATATAATATAGGGCCTTTACCATTATCCAGGCCTATAACTAGGAAATCTACTCAGGTACCAATGACGTCCCGATAAGGGTGTGAGTACAACTCGGTAGGACACCACAAACGGAGTCTAAAGAAATATCTAATCTAAACAATAGTGTTTTTAGATTTACAAGGGTAAATAATAGACAACGAAATAATAAAAATAGGTCCCATAAATAAAAATTATTAAATTAACATAATTGGCCCTTGAGTTCCAAGTAACACCTAGGCCAATCAAACCTACTTCGTCCCATTCCAGAAATCTGAACCATATACTATAGGGGTCACATATTTTAAACTAGGAACATTAATCAAAGTATCTAAATTATGTATATGGATTTTCATGTTCAAAAATCCCAATAAATGATGTGGATTCCATACCATACATCCCAAACCAAGTGGCATGTGAATTCATGTACACAATCCTAATCAATGATAAGGAGTGACATGTCCAACACCTTTAACCATTTCATCAACAACTACTTTCCAAGGTCCAACATACTTGACCTTTTTAATTCATTAAAACAAAAAGGGTGAACCATTGTTAATATTCATTGTTACCCATTTTTCATTACATTAAACACATTTTTTATCCAATTTCACAATTAAACCATTTCATCATTCCTTCATATATCTCGGCCATTAATTGTTCTTTAAATCCATTTAACAAATTAAACAACCCCATATTTAACCATTTACCATTTCTTCACTTTATCATACCATACACCATTTAATTCCTAATTAAATCCAAATCTCCCCTTATGCCATGTTAATAATCCCTAAAACAAGCCTAAATGGTTTAAACCCATAAACCCTCTATTTAATCCTTTAAAACTCATTCATACCATTACTAAGTCATTTTACCACCTTATGGGTGGTCGTATGTCCAGTCTCATAGTCATGAATATTCCTGATGGGATATATTAATGGTCTAACAAAATATTTAAAATACCAATCTATTCTTCTTAATAAGAAAGTGTTTATGAATCATGTTGTCACAATGTTTGATACCACATAAACATGAAAAAAATAAGAATATTGGAAATATATTGTAGACCATCTACATTAGTCTCATAGACAATAACTTGTTTAACCTTGGCTTTTGATTCAATCTAAAATTGTCACAAACACAAAAGAAGAGAAGTACCTAAAAAATGGATCATGGAAATTGGAATAAGAGGAATAAAAAAGATGTTAATATTAAATAAAATAGAAGTAAATTGAATCATATAATTACCTGGGGCATCTAGTCACAAGAAATGATACTTAAAATGTCCTAGAATCTAAGGAGATCCACCCTTGGGAGAGTAGGGGAGTTTGGTTTTCACCCTAGGATGTTGGTAATGAATTAAGGAGGAAAAATAGGTGATATGGATATAATTAAAAGAGGTAAAACCATAAAATTACCACTTTTAAGGAGGCTTATGGTTTGGCCACATGGTTTTCCAAACCATAAACTAAATGTGTAAGCTCCTGTGTCTAAGGAGAACTCAAGCAACATGGTCTCCTAGGCCACCTGCATGATTTGTAAAACCTTGTGGAATTTATGTGAATATCTCAAGACCAATTTCACATAGTTTCTAGACCTCCTCGCTTGATTTTTAAAACTATGATCCTCCTTAAACCATGTCATACTATCATGGTACAAGGTTATCACTAATTGTGTGCTAACCATGTACTATGCACTATAAGCTATATTTTCCATATTTTTCAATTTCTGAACCCCTGGAATGCTCCCAATACCTTCCCTACTCTTAGAAAACATTCCAAAAACCATTTATTAATTTTTTTAAAAATATCAAAATAAAAAACATACATCATAAGGGGGTTGGGATCTTACAATCTCCCCACCATATAACAACTCATCCTCAAGATTCACTCCCCAACATCACTAAGAATCTAGGGTAAAAAGGTTGTGCTGCTGGGAAATATATCAGCTTCCCTCTCCCAAGATTCTTATTAAACATGGCTATAATAACACTGAAGTTGGACCAATGGAACAGTCTTACCCTGAAGGATATTATCATTGTGATCCACAATATGAATTAGATACTCATAAAAGGATGCATCGACCTCAGGATAAAAATAATTAATATTTATCCCATGATAAGTTTCAAGGTGATATTTCTGAGGATTTGACATGTGGAATGCATCTTTCATAGCACTATGTCATTGTGAAACAGCCAATTGATACACCACCAGACCGATCCTCTCTATAATATCGAAATTCCTAACATACCTAGGAACTAACTTATCCTGATTCTGAATATAATGGTGATCCAAACTCCATGAAAATAAAAAAATAAAACATTTTTACCCAATGATAACTCTAGAGTTTGAAGATGATAATCAATTTATGGATTCTTCCTACTTTGGGTTGTAGGCATACGCTTCCGGATCAACTGGATCAGCTCTGACATCTCCTATATGAGACTCATCCCCAATAACTCTGACTCTACTAATTCCATCTAGAAAAATGGTGGTCCATATGTCCTATCATAGATTACTTCATAAGTTTCCAAATGAATAGTCACTTGATAACTATTTTTATAGAAGAACTCAACATACACTAAGTACTTCTACCAAGTTTCACCAAAATCTAGGATGAATGTTATCAACAGGTCCTTTAATACCTGGATAGTATATTTTGATTGACCATCTATCTCTGGGGGTTAAGCTATACTAAAAATCACTTGAGTACCGAGAACCATATGAAACACTTTCGAAAATCATAAAGTAAAATGTGGATCGTGATCTGAAACAATACTCTAAGGTACCTCATATGAACAAACTATCTTATGAACATATAAGTCACCCAATTAATTGATTGTGAAATTATCCAGAATCATTAAGAAATGGGATACCTTTTTTAACTGATCCAAAACCACTCATATCATGTCACTCTTATAAGGATACCTCTATAGACCCACTATTAAATCTATGGTAACATTATCCCACATTCATTATGGAATGGGAAATGGATATAATAAACCAACATGCCACTGTTTCTCAGCCTTCACCAGATGAGAAGTGTATCATCGCATCACAAAACCTATGATATCCTTCTTCATTGCGGGCCACCAAAATTTTCTATGAAGATCGTGGAACATTTTGGTCAAAACTAGGTACACCTCCCACTTCAAAGAATGAAAATCATGCATCATCACCTCCCACGTACAAGTAGGCATGAAAACACAGCCATGGATGTAGATAACCTCATCACTATTGATGGTCAAGTTAGAAGGTATCTCCCCACCATCAAATTTTTCTTTAAACACTATCAAATTTGGATCCTCATAATGCCTCATCATAATCCAACATATAATATATGTAAAAATAGATAAATACATTCGGTCCATCTATTCTCACTCCTCATGAAAACATATATTCATATCAACAGACAAGGCCATCATATTCTACACGGAACATGATTCCTGCACCAGCTAAGTTAGTGTTACTCAACTCAAATCATTTGTAACACTATTTCATTTCCATATCATATATTCTAGCTCAAAGTTAAAATAATTCATATACTCAAACCATATCCACTATAGAAGACTTAAATCACATTGAGAAAATACATAATTAAGGCTCTTGTGGTTAGTATAAATACTAAACCTCTTTCATAGTAGATAATTACACAAATATTTTATGGTGTGAACTACAACTGATAAATAGAGATAATTCATAGTATATTTCTATTTATGTGGCCTCAATTTTCATGATTCATATACTGTGAATCAATCTCCCTGCATCAACACTTCCCCAAGTCTGATTCTAGATGCATCATAAAACATAGTATACTCTTTAATTGGTCTGAGTAAGATCAAAATTAGTTTTTTGGCCAAACAACTCTTTATCTCATAGAATTCATTTTCACATGATCTGGACCACATAAACATTATGACCATTTTGTTCAAGCCCCTGTAATGATAAAAGTACCGAATGAACCTTTGGTATTAACCCACTAAACCCAAAAAAATCAGATATCAAAACATTCTTGGGATAATCCTAAGAAACAACTTCTCAGACCTTCTTAGTTTCCAATGACACACCTTCTTCTAAGATTATGTGACCCAATAAGTACACCTTTTCAATCCAAAAATGAAACTTATATAGATTATCATATATCCTATGATCTCTTAGTGTACTTAGAACGATTTCATGATGTTTGCGATGATCATCTCGAGTCTAGGAGTATAATAAGATGTCATCAAAAAATAAAACCACAAATTGATCCAAGTACAGGTGAAAGATTCAATTCATAATTTATATAAACACAAAAGAGTGTTCTTCATACAAACAACATCATAACAACTCATAAAATTCAAATATTCTTATGAATGTAGTCCACATGATATTAGATGATCTCACCCTCAATTGATGATACCCTGATCTTAAATAAAATTTGGATAATACATAGGCACCCCTTAGCTATTTAAAAATATCTTGAATAGAAAAAGAGGGTATTGGTTCTTAATTGTCATCTGGTTTAGCTTTTCATAATTGATATATAAATGTGACATTTAATTATCCTTATTGGTAAATATAATCATAGATCCCCAAAGTGATGTACACGGTCGAATGAACTCTTTAGTCTTCAATTCCTCTATCCAAATCTTAAACTCTTGAATCTCCTCTGGTTTGATTCAATTAGATGGAATGGAAACTGACTCAGCTCTAGGCATCAACTCAATAGTAAACTCAATTTATCTCTTGGGTGGGAAACAATGAAAACTCCTCAAGAAACCCATCATGAAACTAATCCGCTATAGGAGGGAAAACATCATGTTTCACTCCCGCATCATATAACATAAGACTTGAAACCTAGGCTATGAGCTCACCAGTTTTAGATGAATAGTACTTTCATGGTCTGCTTGGATATCCATCTCCCAATGATGAACAGAGATGTCACCCTTAGGAAATGTGAAATTCATTCTCCTATCATAACAATAAATGTGATATTGATATAAAAAAAAGTATTTCATACCTAGTATCAAGAAAAAATATGATATCTCAAGTATGAAAAATTACTAAAGGAAACAATAATCACCAACCTTAAGGGAACACCCCTTACAAAGTGATATGCCCTCCAATAACACCCCCAATGAAATATCAATCAACATAACCCCAAAACAGAACTCCATTTCTAGACCCAAACTATTCAAAAACTAAGCATATATAAAATAATGTGAATGTAATGTATCAAATAAATCACTACCAATCATATAAGTTATAAGAATCATGCCTTGGATAGTCAATGACTCAGCCTCACTACAGATGGGTGTAGGTTGAATTGTATAAATATAACATGTCCCTCTACCTTGAACTCTTAAATGAGTATCATACACTATAATACTCTATTAATATGAATGATCATATTCTAGATTACATAATCCCCCACCATGACCAATATGGTTAGTACATATCCAACTGCTAGACAGATGTGGGGTTGTAGCTCCCCTAAGGGTTCTCTATATTGGTATAGATCCTTTATCACTACCCATATTTTGAGAGTTCCTATAGAACCTATATATTTGTCTCATCCTTACACAATCACATAACTCTACTGGTGGTCAAGGACACTAACCATGTATGTGACTAGGATTTCCACACTGATAAAAGAACACTTTATCACTTACCTAAAAGGTTTATCCTCTCCCAAAGATAATTTTCCTTCCACCACTTTTGTAAAACATCCCATAAAAATTTTTCCTACAATATGATGATGCACTAATAAATCACCCATAGGATACTACATGTATTCCACTAAAATCCTACTATCGGTTCTCCTCATAAATGATATCCTGATTTACCACCACAATGAACTTCTTAAAACAAAATATATTCACTTGTGAATTGATCTCGCATCATATTCCATCCTAAAAATTCATCACTATAACTGTCATGTATCCTGTTAACATTAGGTTAAAATGCTATAAGGTGGTGAAGTGGTCAGCATAATCTAACAATGACATAATTCCTTGGTTAAAATTCATAAACTCTATCTCTCTCTCCTACCTTAGAGTTTCTGAGAAAAAATTCTCAAAGAACTTCTTCGGGAATTCTTTCCAATCCATTCCCTCTATCTCATTATCATGAAACTAAATATCCCACCTGTTTTTCCCCAATACTCATAACATATAAGCTACCAAATTAACCTTATTCTTGGGGGGAGTCTATAAAAAATCTAGAATCATATGGATAGACATAATTCCAAACTCAATTACCTTAGGGCCACTCTCCCCTATGAATGTTAGAGTATGTTGTAGTTGGAACTCCCTAGTCAGTTAAAACATACTCTACATGTCCCATATGAAATTTCTATCCATAAACTACATTAATTAAGGTAAATTCTCATAGAGCTACTCTCCATTCATGTCACTTGAAACCACAGGGTGCTCTGGTTCTACTACCAAAGGAACATTCTTAGAAATTTCCTTATGTCTCTCTACAAGAAAACATAATCATGGAGGAATCCCTCTAAAATTCCAAAACACACATATCAAGGAACATAACATATAATTTTTCATAGTTATGCATAGAGGGTCCACAAGCTACTCCTCAAAAACTATCTCAATATACATAACTACAACACCATCATTACCACTCAACCATTCCTATCTAGGTCCATTGGAGAAATTTAAGTAAAATAATATTACAAGTTCTAATATTTATGTTTAATACCACACTAATAAATTAAATTAACATCCTTCAAATTATAATAGCTCCATCCTCTATATTAGGGGATATTTATTTAAAACAAAAAAAGAAATATAAAATAATTTTATTTTCAACAACCCAATTTCCATTTTTTAAAGAAAATAACCACAAAAGTTTTTCCCATGTGTGTCTAATATGATGAATATCTCATAAACACCCAAGTTTCTAAAATGATGAATGAATGCAAAAACACTTTCCACACTAACCAATGAGTAAAATCTCATAAATTAATAGCATCATAAAATAAGTGCTTTGCCTAAGGTGAACTAGCATCCAACTATAATGTAAGATCTCGGGTTTTCTTATGAGGTATGGATCTTTCTGATTTCATCTAAAATGATTTTTTATGCACTAATGTGAATAAAAATTGAGGTAATGGGACTATCTATGGTGTCTAGGAATTGTTTAAAGCCTAGATCCCATTTTTTGTAAAATCAAGGCAGGCCGCATAGTTAGTAGAAACTGTTTAGGATTGGTAGTATGTTTAATATAATCATGCGAGGTTTTACATTAGGGTGATATATTCCACAAAATTTGAGTAAATCATCTGGATGGAGTTGTATTCCCTTGTGATAGCCTATACAGTTTTTGATAGTGGGGTAAGAAATGGTCTACGCATGGTTTGGAAAACCGTGAACACTAACCATGTGAGGTTCCCCTCCATACATTTAAGGGTGCATGATTTGGCCAACCATGCGGCCAAATTGTGTGGCCCTAGAAATTTTGGTGAAAATAATATTTTTCTATTAAAATTTAATAACTTTAAACCTAATTTCCTATCTCCATTGGTGTAAAAACCACTTTATGTAGGAGGGATATTTTGAATCTCAAAGGGTATATTTTGATCTCGTTTCTTTATCTGATCTTAGAATCTAGTGTCATAAGTCTCTTTAGATTCACACCAATGAGTAACCAATTTTTTTTGTTCCATTATTCATTTTTATTGGTATCAATGGGGTTATTTGGGTGCAAGATAATATGACATATTTTTAGGGTTTTTTATGTTCTTCATATTTCTCCCCATATGAGTCAAATCAGAAGGAGATACTGGATGATCACTCTACTAGAAACCCAAAGTTGGTGGTCTAGAATTTTCCCTTGTGGTTTAGTTCCTTAAAGATCTACTTTTCATTATCCCACCCATCGATATTTTTGGAATTTCACTGAAAATTAATTGAATAATTAAATGAAAAGAAATGAAACATGTTAGGAATGACATTAGGTTTCTCTGAGACATGTTGGAGGTTGTTTCCCCAACCAAGGCCTCCCATAGGGTGTACCATGTGAATTGTCTTTATTTATTCCTTGTTAAACCAACCATGGGGTGTGTTATTGCTTTCTTAGTTAGAGGAAGCCTGCTGACAGATGAATAAAACTGAATTGGTTGAATAGGATATGGATTTCCTCCTTTTCAAGTTAATTCTTTTGATTAAATGGTTTATATGGAATTTGTACATGAGTGGGTAAACTCATGGAATGAAATTGAATGTGAATTTTTGTATGATTTGGTACTCATTGAATGTGAATTGTTGAATTCGTAAATGAATTGAATTTCGAATGGTTACATAGGAAACCATGAGTGTGCTACACCATGGGTCATGGAAATGGTACTGGATGCCTTTGACCTATAATAGTCTTTGGATATTGATTCTATGGGATTACCTAGGCCTTCCTACCCCTCGGATCTAGTTTTTCTTGGGCTCATAGTGGACATGGTTAGTAGACATACTCCATGGACCCCAAATCATGCCTAACTAAGTTTCCATCGAGAGGATCCTGGGACTCGATGAGGATGCCTTGGTTCATTATACCTTGGATTCAATCCCAAGGGTTCTAACATTTCTAATAATACCGCACATCCATGGTAAAGGTGACATAATTGATTATATGGCTCCATTATGGTAAATGTGACATTTATGATTATATGGTGTGTTCATGGTTTATTTTATATAAAAATAATATGGAAAGGTTGTGGGTGATATGATATGTTTTGTGAATGAAATTTCCATGGTATTTACATCCTTATGATTACGGATACCTTGTTATAGGATCCTAACCCTTGTTTTGTAGGGAGTCTGGTTGGGATATTCAATATCACTTTTCTGTAGTATATGTTCCTTGGGAACATTACATTTATTACTGATTAACTGTATTATATATTTCAATCTTCTTTAGCTTATATTTCACATCTGGGGATTTTTATATACACTTTGGGAGATGACCTACAAGTATTTTATCTCACAACCTGTTCAGGAAACTGTTGGGTACCCAGATAGACAATTTTTTTGTAGGTAGGGACCGAGGAAAGAACTCATAGTTCAATACTTGACTTTGTTTCTTTCAAAGGATCAAGGGATCACAGGATCGATCTAAGGCTTTTGATACTATTAGAATATAGTGCTTTTTATTATTTTTGGTATTTTGATACATGTTTTAAACTGATGTCATGTATATATATTTTTCTATTTTATAGATTCATGACATGATCATCATTGTATATGAGATTACTTCTAGTATTTTTGTATGTATTTGTCATTTGGATGTTTACGTCTTATTTAGTTATTTTTATTCTTCTATTATTGATCTGTATGATTGCTACCACTGTGTTACACTCTGATAAAAGGGAATTGTCACCCCACAGACACACCCTAGGCCTCGCTACTAATCGATTGCCTTTGGAGTTTGGGGAGATGTGATTGATTCCATGTGTCCAACTAGGATCTAGGAACTATTCAGTGGCATCTGGGTCTGGGATGTTACATGTAACAAGCAAACATGATGAATAGTAATCTAAACCCTAGAAACTAGGGTTTTCCCCTTCACATTGGTTAGCTCCTCCCATACATGAGCTCAATACCATGTCCCGACACATCTTAGTATCCCATGTAACTTTCCCAAATAGTATATAAAAAATTAAACTTCTATGATACCACTTTGTAATGTCCCAGTCTAACTCACTCTAACTAGTAGCCAAACCGGTTCACCACATAAACTTAGGAATGCCTATCCATACACCAAAAGTTACCGACTAGCATGAAGGATCTAATAGGGAACATGGGGATAATATTTCCACTTTATCATAGTAAATAAAAAACATGAATAATATGAAATAATGAGAAACAATATCTAAAAACAACTATACATCACATGAAAAAATCCAAAAAATTGGGAAAGTACCCAAAAACCAATACGGTAAACATGACATGTCATAATAGTCTCATGTGTAAAAGGAAACCCAAAAGAAGTACTAAACCTACAATCCTAAAAATGGGTCCTGACATCAGGATTGTTCCCCTCATCCATGCTCTATCCCAACTCCCAAATCATCTATCTGGCATAGGTATTTTTCTCATATCCAAATCTGCAGCCATGAAATTTTCTTAGGTTCTAAAAGCAGCCCAAGTAGGGTGTGAGTACAACTTAGTAGGCCCCCACCAATGGTGTATAAATAAATATCCAGTCAAAAAAAGTGTATGTATTTGTATAAGGTCAAATAATAGATAGTGAAATAATGAAAACATGTTTCATGAACAAATAGTATTAAATTAACCTAATTTTCCCTTTGGGTCTAAGTAACACATGATCAAATCAAACATGCTTCATCCCATGATAGTTTATTAAACCATGTACCATAGGGCTCACATATTTTAAACTATGAGAATCATTCCAAATATCCCAACTAGGGATATGGAGCATTATGTCTGATAATCCCAATCAATGATGTGGATTTCCATGTCCAACATCCCAAACCATGGTCCATGGAGTGTCATGTCCAATAATCCTAATCAATTATGTGAAGTATCATGTACAGAAACTTTAACCATTTCATCAATGACCAATTTATAAGGTCCAATATACTTGACCTTTTTAAATAATTAAAACAACAAGGGTTCATCTTTATAAATATTCATTTTCCCCTGTTTTTCGTTACATTAAAAACATTTTTAATCAAATTTCAAAATTAAACAATTACACCATTTATTTATATAGAATAACCATTAAATTTTCCTTAAAACCATTTAAAAACTAAAAAATCCCGCTTTTATATATTTATTATATCTTACCTTTATACTGTCATAAACCATTTAATTTCTAATCAAATTCAAACAACCCCTTATTTCATGCTAACAATCCATGAAAAAATTATAACCTGTTTAAACCCATAAACCATCTATTTCATCATTTAAAACCCATTCATTCCATTACCCAGGTAATAGCACACCCCATGGGTGGTTGTATGTCTAGTATCACAGCCATCAATGGACCCAATGGGATATTTGAAAGGTCTAGAACAACAATTAAAATCCTAATCTATTACTATTATTAAGAAATCAGTATCATAACATGTTATAACAATAATACATACCACATACAAATGAAAAAAAGGCTATGGGAAATAGATTGTATAACTCCTTCCATAGGTTCATAGACAAAAACTTTTCTAACCCTGAGCATTGATTCAAGCTAAAATAGTTGTAACCATAAAATCAGTGAACTCCATAAAAAGGTCTCTTAATACTTAGAAGAAGTGGAATGTACAAGTTGTGAATATTCTATAAAATAGAATAAAACATACCCATATACTTACTCAAGGCTTCAAATCACAATAAAAAAACTTCAAATAACAAATAATAGAAAGAGATTCACCCATGGGAGAGGAGGGAGATTTTGGTTCACACCCTAGGTAGTTGGGATTGAAATGATGAGGAGTGTCAAGGGAGATGGATATAATTTCAGGAAGGAAGAAATTTATAATTTCCACTTTTAATGAGGAACAGATTTTGGTTGTACGGTTTTTTAAACCATGTGACAACCATGTGATCTTCTCTGTTCAAGGATAACTCAAGCTACACAGTCTCCTAGTCTATCCACATGGTTGGTAAAATCATGTAGAAGTCTTAAAAACATCTCTGGAATAATTTATCATGGTTTCCAAGACTCCTCACATGGTTTGTAAAATTGTTCTTCCCCTTAAATCATGCCTCATAGTCATGGTACACAGTTATGACTAACCATGTTTTAACCACGAACCATCTACAATAAGATCTATTTTCCATTTTTTTTCAGGTCTTAAACAACTAGGATGATCTCAAGACATTCCCAACTCCCAGGAAGTATTCCAAAAGGCATTTAAAAGTGTTTAAAAAAATTAAAAAAAATATATACCTAATAAAGGGGTTGGGGTCTTACAATATCGTTGTGGTTCCATATTAATAGGCCAACATAAATTGTAAACCAATACCATCACTGGGATATGTTTGATACCGCTCACAATTTCTTGTAGCCAGGTCACCATGTTAAAGCACAACTTATATGAGATCATATCATCTCTACCCTCCATCTCAACCTAAATCTCCAACATATGAGAATACCTAGCCTCATATTCTCCCAAAAATGTGTAATTAAAAATTAAAAAACTAAAAAATAATATTATACTAATTTAGAAAAAAAAACATTCCAAGATTTATCATTATCTCTCACTTGTAATATGCCCAACTATATTATCAGTGTATAGCCTCTTATACACATAAAACTCTATAATATCATTATCAACTGTAAACTATATAAATTTAACATATACATATAGTATTAAAATTATATATAAATTAATAAATAATGTTACTCTCTAGTTCCTGGTGATGTATACTAAAAGTATGACTCATAACTCTATGTGTGGAATCCTTCCACCCCTAATTCAGTTAACCAAAATATGATCTAATTCTAAAATTATCCATTGTCAATTAGGTGCAAAATCCCTTCCAAATCTTGGAGAGAATGTAGTGGAATCAATGATGCACACAAGAGTGATCAAAGACAATGGTAGATTCTCTATCCATATTTCTCTTTCATAGTTTGTGTAAAAACTAAACTACTCGGTCAAATATTTATGCATCATATACCTCCAAAATAGAAGGTCTCATGTTATCATAAACATGAGAACATAAACCATAACAATATTTAATAATAAATTAAATTAGAAAAATAAGTATTTATAAAATAAATCAAATTATTTATTTATATATCATCTGGTGCTCGAATATATGAATATGAACATCATTAAGAGCTTAATCTTATGGCACCCATAGAGTATAATAACAATTCCTTGATATGAAATTTGTTTCAAAATTTTATAGATGTGAAAAAATACGAAAATAATAAGAAATAGTAAAAAAAATGATATAAATTAATAAAAATTAAATGGAATACATATCTTGATTTACTTCCTCAAATTAGGATAAAAATAAATAAATAGATGTTACTCAAGAATAGGTTCTAGATTCATTAATATGATAAGGCATCGACCCCTCTTAGTGGTTGGTGTAGTGACAAAATTCCCACTATATGGATCAAATTATGTAATATGAGTCTCATCACTAGGTAGATCATTCCCAACTTAGCTATGCTTCATCTAATCAAACTCCTGTTGATACATTTGAAACATATAAATAATATTAAATGAAAATAGTATTAACAAATAAATAGAATATTGAAAAATAATGAATTATTATTGAAGATAATTAATATATACTCTTTGTGATTGTAAATAGTGTGAAATGCCTCATTATTCATCTTTATCATCATATTTTTTACCATAATCTTCTTTTTCTTAATTATCAAAAATAAGATTCTTAAAATTAAAATCTTTTTTCATTTAAAACTTGGTCACTTATTTTAAAATGAATCATCATAGAGGGAATATAGACATTTCTATATTTCCTAATCATCCATAGTCCATGAAAAACATTTGAAAACTTCGTATGAACACAAAAATATCAGTAATAGATATAAAAATAAAGGAAAATTGTAATTCCTTTTTAAAATTTATAAAAAATAATAAGAAAGTTTTTCATTTTCATAATAAAATTTTAACTCAAATAATCATTTACTTACCCCAAGAAATAAAATTCATTGTTCAAATATTTCATAAAAAATCTCATAATCAGTTATATATAAAAAAATAAAATCAGGATGGTTTCTTATAAAACATGATCACTGATGAAAATATTTTCTTAAAAACATCCCTTTCACCTTGAAAAGGAGTATAAACTTTCCTTAAAACAAAATCCTATTATCTTACCTTATGAAATCAAAATATTTCATTTAAAAAAATTGCAAGAATATCATGTAGTAAACATGGTAAATTTTCATTGACTTTATCCTTATAATAACATTTATAAATGAGTCACATAACAAGATAATTCTCATATCCCTTGGGAGTAACTTATCACTGGTAAACTCTCTCACTTTACCTAATGATTTGGAGATCTATATCGGGATCACCGATCATCAGAGTTATATCATCTTCACCTATCATTCCTATAAAATTTCAAAGAAAAATTTCATGAATAAAAATATATATATATAATATTTTATAATAAAACCCATTTCAATTTTCATTAAATCCTATAAGCAATAAAACTTTTAGTTATATCGTAAAGATGAGAAAAGGTTTATCTTTATTAGAAAAAAATAATACTAAAAAATCCCAGAATATTGGGAGAAATATTTTCTCTCAAAAATAATCATATTAGATTTTAGAGTAATATTAATAGTTTTTAATGAATATTATAGTGTAAGAAAATAAATATGTGTATGTTAAAAACATTGTTTTTGTACTTTTGTAAAAAGTCCAAAATAACCCATATGACTGAAAGTTATTTTTTATTAATACCAAGAGAAAACCAAATTACACTTCACGGGGGACGAAAATAGTGGAGGCCAAGAGAGTCCTTCTGAACCACATTGACACACTCCAAAGGAAGAGAGTTAAGGCTGTCATAAACCACCAGCGTCTCCTCAGGTCGGCCCCAACGTGCCAGCTCATCAGCCGCAAAGTTGGACTCCCTCAGACTATGGTGAACCATCCTTCCCTGATTGGTCTCCACTTTACACCGGAGACATATATAGGTTAAATCCCATGAGATGTCTTGATAGCCCTGGAGAGATCGGACCAGAACCTTCGAATTTGATTCCACTTCTATCACCGGGATCCCCTTCTTCCTGCATACCATCAAACCTGAAAGAAGGGCTCTAAACTCCGCACCCATAGAGTTACCTGGTCCATAATAAGCACTAAAGGAAACCAGAAATGAACCCCAGCAGTCTCGAAGCAAGCCAACTCCCCTCATAATTCCTCCCACACATGAGCCATCCACGTTCAGCTTCCACCCATGCTTTGGAGGCTGCCATTTAACCCACCATCCTCTATCCAACCTTTGTCCATCCTGTCCACTAACCAGACCCTCCAACATAAGCGATTGAACACCATTTTTGGAAAGGGAGGATAGCTCCACTATAATGGCTTTCATCCGGATCTGAAGATACAACAAGGACCTCTCACCACCCAACCTTACATAGTTGCGAGCCTCCCAAATGGTCCAGCAGATGGCTACAAGAATGATGATGCGCGTTGTTCGCTCTCCCGACCTGCCATCAAGCCTAGAGATCCAAAACGAAATGTAGTCACGAACCTAATGGCACTCCCCGCATGGAAACCTGAACCGATCAATCCGAGCCCATAGGAGAGAAGCACAGCGACCCTGAAAAAACAGATGGACTGTAGACTCCGAGCTTGGCTTCTCGCAACAGTAGCACCGCGAGGCCATGCTGATCCCTCTCCCCTGAATATTCTCCTCCGTTGTCAAGTCTTGGTTTCTAACTCTCCACACTAAAAAATTCATTCTTGTTGGTAATACCTTGCACCAAGTAGCTTCCTCTACTCCAACCGCCGCATCATTACCATGCAGGATTCTCCTATACCCATTCATGTTAAAACATCTCGAGCTCACCTCTATGAAACATAATTTATTTGGGTCATCATTCAAAACCACACTTCCGAGATGGTTCATTTGCAACACATTAAGATTTGCATGCATGAACTCATAACTTCTGCATGCCTCCTTAAACAGGATGTCAGGATTCGGGCAGCCTCTCCTCTTCCCACGTGTCTTTCCAAAAACTGATCTCCCCGTGACCAATCACCCATCTGGTGTGATCAAGCAGTACGTCCAGATGAGATAACATGCATCTGGCTAGGATCGTCGCCCCACGCATGCAAAAATCCACATTCCATCCATACTGGGCTCTGAAAAAATTGGCCCACAGAGTCTTACCCACAATCACCTCCCACGCTAGCTTGGCCTGCATTCCCAGTATGACTTCCTGAAGATCTCGTAACCCAACTCCACCCTCCTCCACTGGACCATCCATCCTCTTCCACAAGGACCAATGACACCTTCCATCTCCCTTCGCATCCCACAAAAAGGATGTAAGAATGCGCTCAATTCTTTCCACAGTTCCCTTCAGAGGACTGATGATGGCAAAAAGATACATGGGAATAGATAACAATACACTATTAATAAGCATAATCCAACCCCCAAACGAAAGTACCTTGTTCTTCCAGTTGAAGATCCTTCCCAAGATGCGATCCATAACCCCATTGAAATGGCTCTTCAGTATCCTCCCGCTGGATAAAGTTATCCCCAAATAAACAATAGGAAGCTGTTTCTGCCCACATCCAAGAACCCCTGAATGGTCCTACATCTCCCTCCCGATCATTTGTTGGATATGAACACATGACTCTTCTCATGATTGACCTACTGCACACTCTTCTTCCCATACAATCCCATAATGGCCTTAAAGGCTTTTAAAGTCCTGCATCCACCATTCAAAAATAAAAGTATGTCGTCGGCAAACATCAGGTGAGATATAACCCCCGAGTTCCTTCTACCACAGAAAGGCTTCAAAGCACCCTCTGTCGTGCCCTTCTTCATATTCCTGGACAAGGCATCTTGAGCCATGACAAAAATAGCCGGCGAGAGCGAATCCCCCTGTCGCACCCCCCTCACTGATTTGAAGAATCCAAAACACTTCCCCAGTAACAAAACTGAGATCCACGGAGAGGCAAAGCATCTGAAACAAATGTCCCAGAACTGTTCCCGAAACCCAAAGCTCCTCATAACTCGATGTATAAAACCCCATTCCAAGTTATCATACGCCTTCTTCATGTCCACCTGTAGAATAATATTGGATCCAACCGTCTGCTTGTTCAGATCATGAACCATCTCGCTCGCGATTCCAACCACCCCTTGTATACTCCTCCCTTGTATGAAACCATGATGTTCCTCAGAGACAATCCTGGGAAGAAAAATAGATAACCTCCTGCTAATGACCGTCACCAAGATTTTGTATGAGATGTTGCACAAGCATATCGGCCTAAAATGGTTGATGACAAAAGGGTCTTTGATTTTTGGAATAAGGACCACCCTTGAAGCCGAGATCTCTTTAATCAAGGGGACCCCTCAGAAGAAATCCTGAACAGCCTCCACTACACAGGACCCGACCACATCCCATGCAGCACAGTAGAACGAGGCCGGAAAACCATCTGGTCCAGGTGCACTCTCGCGCAACATGCTCTCCAGTGCTTCCCTAATCTCCCTCTCCTGGGGTAAAGATGAGAGGTTCTCATTCTCAGAACAAGTAATCAACATAGGTAAATAGCTCAGAAAACCATAATCCCCTAGAGATTCCCTTTCAAAACTGGTGGTATTCTCCCCCGCCCACAAGCCCTTGAAGTGTTCCAGAGCAAGCCTGCCCGCCACCTCCACATCCGACGTGTAAGACCCATCCTCATTTTTCAAATTGATTTTCATATTCCTCCTTTCCTTGATGAATGCATGAAAGAAAGCACTGTTACTGTCCCCCTCCTTAAGCCATCTCACTCGGGAACGATGCCTGAAGTTCCTCTCCACCTCTAGCAACTTCTCTGCCAAAACCATCCTTTTATTGCATAACTCAATAAATACATCCTCATCCCAAAAAGCTTGAAGAGACTCCTCCAATCCATCAACCTCTTCCTGTAGAGATTTCACCCCCACATTGAAGTCCGGTTGCACCACCAACCACTGCCTGATCTCCTGTTTGAGTCTTTTGAGATGATTCACCAGCCCTCCCCAAGAACTCTCATTTTCCTCCTCCACCCAGGACTTCCTCACCACCTGCATGAACCCATCGTTTTTATTCCATTCTCTTGAATAATAAAAAATCTTTACAACTACATTTTCACACTTAATATCTAGTAAAAGAGGTGCATGGTCCGAGAGGATACGCAAAAGATGATTAACCGGTGATTTAAAGAAAAGGTCCAGCCCATGCACGTTGGTAAGCCACTTGTCCATTCGGCTCCAAATCATATCCTATCCTCTTCGGTTATTACACCACGTGTATTTCTCCGCTTTGAAGCCTAAGTCCAACAATCCTGCTTGTAACAGGCACTCTTTGAAATCCATCATACCTTCAACATTGCACCCCATTCCTCCACGCTTCTCTGAAATATCCACAATAGAGTTGAAATCACCTCCCACGAACCATGCCATAGATTTAGTTTGTACCGATTTCAGATGAGACCAGAGCTCCCTCCTCTCCACAACCTTATTGCTCGCATAGACAAACGAGAACATAAGAGAAGCGCCACCCATCTCCACATTCATATCAATACACTGAGACATCCCACCTACATTCACCACCGATATGACATCCCTCCATTCAACCCAGACCTGTGAATTCATTAAACAACCATGGAAATAGTTAGGAAAACCCATTTTCCTTGCTAACCCAGGAAGCTTTCATGCATCCTGTTTTGGTTCGAGAATCACCACTATAGAAACATTGGCCTTCCTGCATTCCAAAGATAAAAATGCCTGCTTGGCAAGAGCTCCCATACAACGCGCATTCCAAATAATGATGGAGAGCATCCTACAGAGTCTTACGGGCTCTTTGGCCCAATGGAAAAGAAGGTTCATAGGGTACAGGTACACCCTTACCCTTGATTTTCGAACAAGTGAGAGGTCCCGAAGAACCACCCTTACCACTGCTCTGTTTTGCTGATAAAAGACCATCATCACACATAACGTCCAACTCCTCCAACCGAGGCTTCCTTCCTGACAGACCACGCGGGAGAGACTCCATTCCCAGCTCTCCCTGGAACAAATACAACAAAATTTTCCTCTGAGGAGAACGCTTTGACGACATCACCTCCTTCTCTTCACCCTTGTTCCAGTTAACCACCTCCAGGCCCTTATCAGAAGTAGCCAAGAGTTTATTCACAAGACGGGTCTGGATAGCCCCTGGAGAAAGCTGCGAGGAGAAACCCAAGGGGGAAACAGGAGAGGACAGATGCCTGGCCGGGGTCCCTAGTGAAAGAGACATATGCACCTCAACCTCCTTGTATTTTCCCCTAAGAGAAGAGGAAAACCTCTGTGGAACCGGACCCGGGGACCAAGAAATGAGATCCATCTTCCCAGAGGGTAACTCCAATGAGCATCCATCCATGTCATAAGATGTTTCCCCAGTTTGGTCATTTGAGTTTCCCAACCCATAGGCCTCGCTGGATGGATTCAAATTTGAAATGTCCGGAGGGAAAACGTTCTCATCCGTAACATCACACCCGCCCAAGACAGGTGGATCTTGACCCGGTTCCCCATCCAGAGCAGGACCAGAAGACTCTGCCACCTCCCTCCAGCGCTGGCATCCCTTCACATCATGGCCATGCAAACCACAGAACACACAAAAACGAGGAGACTGTTGATAAAAAATATTTTGTTTCCACCAAAAACCGTCCTCAGCTTCAAATTGTACCATTGAGGGCCTTTTCAGCACTAAATCCATTTCAACACAAATGCGAGGGCTCGCCGCCGCCTTGAGAATATTAGTGTCCTTGTCCACGCATAAAAAGGAGCCCAAAGAATTTCCAACCTCCTTCAGAATCGTCGGGTTATGAAGAGGAAGCGGGAGACCTGGCAAAGACAGCCACACTGCATCTGAGGAGGTTTCGCAACCATGATGACAGTCCCACGACCACCTAGACATCGAGAAGCGCCAAGAGCCACACCGTCTATCCTCCCGCAACTATGCTTTCACAAAGTCCTCCTTGGAATCCATGTGCACACAGAAAGCTATCCTCGACAAGTCAGAAACCGCCGCCGGAGTCTGACTTAGCATGTACATACTTTAAATCATATATAATTAAGTTGTATTATTTTTTTACATGATTGAGAACCTTTTTTACGTTTATCCCCTTATTACAATCCCTTTTATTTTATGTATTACCAAGTCTTACATAGTTATTAAATCAATTAGGTGTATGTGAGACGTTTTGAGGACATTCAGTTCAAAATCCCAAAAAAACATCCAAATAATATTATAAAATGATAATTTCAAATATTATTTCCATTTTTTAAAACAAAAGTTTTAAAAATTTTAAAAAATAATTATAATATCCATGAAAAAAATACAGTAAAAATTATTTTTGAATAAAATGTATTTTTGAAGCATAAAGTGAATTTATACTCATTTATTATCTTGTAACCACCACTAGATGAATGTTAATATACTAGTTCATATGTTGAAATATCACATATTTTCATAATAATCTTTTTAAAGTTATTAATTTATTATGATAAAATACTCAACACCTCAAAAATATTTCTTTAAAAAAATATGATTTTAGTCATATAAAATCCTTTTTTATAAAAACTTTTCTTGTATTATATCCAATAACTATATAATACCAATGATCATATAGGTCCAATGGTTATATAATCCAAAAACCCTAATTAATTATAATAGATATATAATCCTAAAAACTCTATTACCTTAATATATAAACTCACATAAATACCTAAAATCCTAATATCTCTCTCATCAATCCAATAATTGTTTTACTTCTTATCCTTATATACATAGTTGTTACTGGGGTTATGATGTTCATAATGAACCATGATGAAAAATATTCTATGTTCAAGGTATTTTTATGAATTCCTGTAGTGAGGTGTGGCAAAAAAATTATTACCTACTATAGTATAGTAGTTAGCCTAGGTAGTCTCTCCAAAATAAGTGCACACTAAATTATTTTTGTCACTTTTAGTTGAATTTAGTAAAAGTAGAATTTAATTTTGGGTTGTTAATTTGAAAGTAGAAAACAATTTAATTTGATTAATTTAAAAAGAAATTGATATATATGGTGATTGGAGAAATTTTGGATAAACCTATTACTTTTTTATCATTGTTTCCAATTTTTACCAATTCTACTTTTATTAGATGGTTAGAGAGAGGTTTATCAATTGATTCATCTCTCCCCCTTTGTTAAAATGATGATGGTAAGGGAATTCCTAGTCAATTATCAATAATTATACCCCCCCCCCTCCATCCTGTGTTCTTGTAATTTTAATAGGTTGTTTTGATAAATTAAGGAAATACCCAATTGGGAAGTTTTATTCTCAAATTAACAATAGTCCCCACCATAATTCCTCACACATGTTGGTGATCACCAAGAACTTCACCACCAAACCCTGATCTATTTTGTAGAAAACACATAGGAATTGGTTGGAGGGAGATATGGATCATTAACCAAGGAAATTGAAATATAAAAAATATAACCCTAGTGTAGATACATTCAGAATTAAAAAGTAAATAAACAATCAAAACCAATTGGCAGAAGGAAGAGAAAAGGGTTTATTCTATTAAACATAGAAACACAAACATAGCAGTTTGTAAATTGTAACATCCCATTACCTTTATGGGGTTAGTATTCCACCTTTTCTAACTCCCCTTTTGATTAAGAATCCTTAATAACAGTTTTTTGGGGTTTACTGCAGGTTTCAGGTCATGTACCTGAAGTACACATTGTGTACCTGAAGTACATGTCATGTACATGGGAACGGATTCACGTCGTGATGTAGGGGTCATGTCGGGAGCTGGTATGCATCGTTTACCTAAGGTACACGTTGTGACTTGGCACATGCCTAGGTTATTTTCATGCATTTAATATTTTCTCCCATATATTCTTTCCATATCTCTTGCCTCTCATACTAGAGCTCTCCCTAGGCATTTTTCAGAGACATATCACCTTCTAGATCGATCTGATCGACTCCGGTTCATCGTTGTTTCTATGGTGCATCTCTTTGGGTAAGTTTTCCATTTGATTCTTTCTTTTTATTGACCACGATAGTTCCCTAGCCTTATTTTATCAGATCCACTGATCCAAATTGGATGTTTCTTTTCTTCTTCTTCTAGATCCGTGTAAGACCTCATTCTGGAGGCCTTTTTCCTTTGTTGGTTTTGGCGTGGTGGAAATCCTTCTTCAAGTTATGTGGTTTTCCCATCTTCTGTAGACCCTTTTTTGTTTACTTTTGAATCAATATTGACATGGATTGGATCATAGGGTCTCCATTAGTGATTTTGGGTATTTTTATTGGTTTTGGATCCCGTTGTGGGTGTGTGCGACCCAAACTTTGAGGTAGGTAGTTCTGTCTCTAGCCTATGAGAATAAACCTGCTTGTTTTGCTTTCCAAATTGCTTTATAAATTGATTAATGAAATTGGAATGATTGTTGTGTGTGTTAAAAAAGGGTTTTGAAATGAAATTTGTTTCCCTAGATTTTTATAAATGAATTATAAATGGTTTTGAATGGTTTTCAAGACATTTAAATGGATTTTTGAAAAAGAGAACATGGGTTACCTTAGGTGCTTAGGTGGAAGGTTTAGCTTGAGGCCATAGTCTATTATTGTTATTATCAAGGAGTTTTATCTTTGGGATTTCCTCTGTTTCCTAGGCCCATTGTTCTCGGGGACCAATATTGAAATTTTGTGGGATTACTCTTAGTGTTTTCCTCTGCTTCCTAGGACCTATGTTCTTGGATTAGTTTTGTGCACTTGATTATTTTGGTACGGGTAGTCTGCTACCTAAACCTATAGTATTCCTTAGTGTTGTGACACCTGTGATTCTCATTTATACTACTTGTCTTTCTGAGTTAGCCTTGATATGCATGTTGATGCTTGTGAAAAATGATATGGAAATATGCTTTTGAAAATGATATACATACTTTTGTTTAGAAATATGAAAAAGGGAATGTTTACTATGTTTTCTATAAAACTACTTTACAACTTATCATGCCATGTTTTATTTAAAAATGAGCATATATAATTTTTTATATAGAGACTTGTTATGGAACACCCGGGTGGGATCCTACTAATCCTATTAGCTCACACCCTGAGAACTACTTCAGTGGTTCGTATAACTTTGTTTGTCTTCCAATGTTGGGAAATTCAAGGGGATGTAGTGAGGTGGTGATGTTCATGTCAACTAGGATGGGTAGATGTTGGTGATATGGTTTTATTTTATCTATGTCAAAGTTGGATTAACTGTTTGGTTTTGAGTCCCTTTTAGTTGGACTTGTCTTTTAGAGTTTTTATTTTTTGTTATAGTTGTTTTATTTCTGTTATTTTCTTACAGTTATGGCATTTTTTTATTCTTCTTTTGTTCCCTTATTTCCTTGAATATATATGTCGTGTGGTTGTTTAGTATGGGAAAAATTGTTCCCTCTATTTTTTTGTTCAATGCCTGGGTGCTAGTCGCCAGCTCGTGGGAATCGGTAACGCTCTTCGTTTATGTGATGGATCAGGTCAGGTGCCGGGTTTGAGGGTAACTCAGGTTAGTTCATTATAGTTTGGTATGAGGGCCAGGTTTTCCCTCAAGAATCTTTTCTTGGGATGTCTGTTAGACTAGAGATAGGTTTTAGGGACTTGATAAGTATGTTTCGATGAGTTCCTGGCTAGCCCTTGTCATAATGAGACTCAAGTTACCATGGGATGTCGGGATATGTGTCTCTAGTGTTGTTTTTTTCTCTTGAAATCTCATTTTCTGCTTATGGGTTTTCTAGTTTGAACTAATATTTGTTCTGTGTCTGATCATTCTTATGTTTTTGTATGTAGTATTATTCCTCTAAGACGTTTTCCACCAGTTCCTCAGGAAGGTGCAGTTGATGTTCCTCGAGGGAATCCACCAATGGATCAAAATCTCATCGAGACTATCATATGGGAAGTCCGTGTTGTCGATCCGGATGTACCATGAGTTCAGGAGGTAGTGGTTGAAGTACAACAAGGAGCTGGAGGAGAAAGAGATCAATCGTGGGAGTTCTTGTGTGAGAAGCCACTATCCTTTAAAGGGACGACTGAACCTCAAGAGGTGGAGGATTGGATGGACAAGATCGATCAAATCTTTGACTTCCTAGATACACCTGAGAATATCAAGGTGAAGTGTGTAGTGTTCAAACTTGAGGGTTCCAGCTAGCATTGGTGGGAACCTTTAGTCCAGGAAGATAGACATGTGGTCTTGGATTGGAAGGGTTTCAAAACCCTATTCTTTCGGTAGTTTTTTCCAGAGTCTCTGATGTTGGAAAAAAAATATAGAGTTCCTATCTTTGTAGTAGGGAGAGTGTTCGGTGTCATACTATACCAACCGTTTTTCTAAACTTTTCTGTTTTACTCCAGATGTGGTAAGGAATGACTAGCTAATGGTGCAGAAGTACCTACAGGGTTTGTGACCGAACTTTAGATTGTAGGAGTTCATGTTGAATATTTCTACCTATGCGAAGATAGTGGAAAAATAAATGATGGAGAATATGGACATGGGAGGAAAGGTCAGCGCTACTGCCTCTTCTCTTCAACCTGGTGACAGCTTCAGTGGCGTGCTTGGGAAGAAGAGGAAGTGGCAGGACTGTCACAGAATTGGTGGAGGTGGGTCTCAGTAGAAAGCCTCCTATGCACCATCCATTGCAACTGGAAGTGTTCCTGTGACTTACTACCAGTGTAGAAAGGGGGTTCACACCAGAAATTCTTGACCGATTCTAGTGAAGACATGCAATAGTTGTGGATGTATGGTCATCTACAACATTTCTGTCAGGCTATGAATATGCCTTGTTATAGTCGGGGTTCGTTAGCTCCAAAGGCTACCGCAGTGCAGTCAAAAGCCTCAAATACTATAGGGATCTAGCCATAGGCCTCAGGAGTAAAGCATTTACATGCAGTAGATGAGTTTCCAATGGAAGTTGATATAGGTCCAACAATAGTGAGAGGTATACTCCTTATTACAGCTTCCGTAGCTACTACCTTGTTTGATAGCAGTGCCTTCCACTCATTTATATCTGCATGTTTTATTAATATGCTTAAAAATTCAATGAAACTTATTCCCTTTACAATGGAGTTAGTGGCACCTATTGGTAAGAGGAAAGAGCAGGGGTTTAGGTGTCCTTAGTGTTAGTTCACAATAGCTGACACAGAGTTGGTTTAGGATTTTCTCATTCTTGATCTGGATATTTTTTATGTCATCATCGGAATGGATTGGATTGTCACTCATCGAGCTGAGGTTGATTATTATCATTGTCGTTTTTCATTTATTATTGCTTATGGGAGCTATCGTGTGTTTTAGGGAGAGTGGTACCCAAGGTCAGGTCATGTAGAACCATCCTGCCCAGAGCTTAGGAGTTCGTTGGTTTCTGTTTCATTTGATCCCATTGACGTTTCTTCTATTTAGGATCTTCCGATTGTTTTCTAAAACTTTCCTAATGTTTTCTGAGATGATTTCTCTAGTATTCCTCTAGAGAGAAAGGTAGAATTCATGATTAACCTAGTGCCTGGTACGCATATGATATCGATGCCTTCTTATCATATGGGACCAATGGAGTTGAAAGACCTCAAGATTCATTTGGACAACCTGTTAGAGAAAGGTTTTTTTCCCTAGTGTTTCTCCTTGGGAATCCCCAATGCTCTTTTCCAAGAAAACAGTTAGTTAAATTCAGCTATGTGTGGACTATCGAAAGTTCAAATGGGTGATGGTTTAGAAAAAAATATCATTTTCACATGTGGATGATTTGTTTGATCAGTTGAAGGGATAAAATTGGTTTTCAAAGATTGGCCTTTGGTCGGGTTATCACTAGCTCAGAGTCTGAGAGTCTGATATACCTAAGACGAACATCAAGAGTAGTTATGGACATTATGAATATCTTGTGATCCCTTTTGTTCTGACTAACTCTCCTTAAGTTATTATGGCCTTGATGAATCAAATATTCCAAGAATATCTGACACTTTTTTTGTAGTGGTCATGGATGATATTCTGGTTTATTAAAAGTCTGAGCGTGAGCATGAGCACCATCTAAGTTTGGTTCTGGAGATTCTGAGAAATCACTATCATTATGGAAAGCTTTCAAAATGTAGTTTCTGTATTTATGAAGTAAAATTATTGGGGTACATAATTTCTGAGCGTGGATTATTAGTTGGTCTAGAGAAGGTAAAAGTTATTTTATCATGGAAGGAACCATGGCATGTCTTTGAAATTTGAAGCTTCCTTGGCCTTGCTGGATACTACCAACAGTTCATCAAGTATTTCTCTAAGTTTTCATAACCTTTGACTACTATTATAAAGAAAGCATTGAACTTATCATGGGATGAAAATTTCCAGTATTCCTTTGATGAACTGAAATGACTTTTGACATCAGCACCTATTCTGATCTTACCTGATCCCGGTAAGGGGTACGTGGTGTTTTGTGATGCATCTGGTGATAGATTGGGATGTGTACTGATGCAGGATGATCATGTGGTAGCTTATGGATCTCTTCAACTCTGACCACATGATAATAACTACCCCACTCATGATTTATAACTTTATGTTGTGATGCATGTGCTTAAATATTGGTGGCACTATCTATTTGCAGAGAAGTTCATGGTTTTCTATGGTCATAAGAGTTTGTGCTATATATTTTCCCATAAAGACTTGAATCTCATACAAAGACGGTGGGTAGAATACCTTCATACATTTGACTTAGACATTACCTACACCCCATGGAAAGGGAATTTTTTTGCAGATGCTCAAAGCAAGAAGGTGCCATCAGAGGTTGTTCCGGAATCGAAGGAAGAGTGGAATCTTATGGGGATTTTAGCTCAGTTGTACTTGGATGCTCAGAAGGATGTTTCAGGGATGGTTATGACTTGTGTTAAATTTTCATAATATCTCTTGGAGTCTATCTTGTAAATTCAACAACAAGATGATGATTTTTAGCATTTTCTGGAAAACCTTTATGGTGGGGAGACTGTTCTTGGTTGGTCTATTTCTTTAGATGGAACATTTCACTTCGGGAAGTGATTCTTCATCCCAAAACCTATGAGAAGTTCAGTCTTGTTTGATTTTCATAAATCTTCATGGTTCATTCATCCAAGAACTAAAAAGATGTATTATTACTTGAGAATATGGTTCTCGTGGCTGGGTATGAAGCATGACATTGAGGATTATGTATCCCATTGTTACACCTACCAACAGATAAAGGTAGAGCACTTGAAACCTTATGGTATGCTTCATCCCCTTCTAGTACTGGTTTGGAAGTCGGATGAGCTGTCCATGGATTTTATTGTTGGGTTTCCATGGACACACCAAGGGAAAAATGCTATCTGTGTGGTTGTTGATTGGTTGATGAAGTCTTCTCACTTTATTCTGATCAAAGACACTATTAAAGTTGAAGATCTCAGCAAGCTTTATGTGCAGAAGACCGTGAGGTTACATGGGAGTCCTTCTGTCGTTGTTTCAGATAGGGATCCTAGGTTTACCTCAAGGTTATGTAGGAGTCTTCAAGAGGCAATGGGGACTTAGGTCAAGTTGATCACAGCTTACCATCCACAGACATATGGCTAGACGGAGCATGTAATTTAGATACTAGAATATATGCTTCGTGCCTATGTATTTAATTTTGGTGGATTTTGGGATAGCCATATAGGACTGGTTGAATTTGTTTACAACAATAGTTACTAGTATTCAATCAGAATGGATCCTTTTGAATCATTGTATGGTCGCCCATTCAGATGACCTCTTTTTTCGGCGGAGGTGGGAGAAATAGCTTTAGTTGGACCAAGTATGGTTCAAGAGACATCGACAATGATTCAGGAGGTTTGGTGATGTCTGGTTACAACCCAAAGTTAACAGAAATCGTATGCAGATCGGTGTCATTGTCCTTTGGAGTTTTCCATTAGTGACTAGGTTTTCTTGTATGTTTCTCCTTGGTTCGGTCACTGTCGACTAGGATAATAGGGAAAGTTGGATTCGAGATATGTTAGACCATTTGAGATCACAAAACGGCTTGGGAAAGTTTCTTATCGGTTAGTATTGTCAGCTCAGTTGATGTACATTCATGATGTTTTCCACATATCTCATCTTAAGAAGTATCACCCTGACCCCGCTCATGTTCTAAGTTGGGAAGAAATTTAGTTATATCCAGATGATTCTATATTGGAGAAACCAGTTGAGATCATTGACTCTCAGATGAATGTCTTGTATGGGAAGTCGATTTGGTTGGTTAGAGTTCTATGGAAACAAGGATCAGATTCTCAAGAGACTTGGGAACATGAGTTATTGATGAGGGAGTAGTGGAATCATATCTTTCCATAGCATACATCTTATACATGACTTCTCAGGGATAGAAATCCTTTATGGTGGGGAGTTTGTAACATCTCGTTACCTTGATCAGATTATTTTTCCACCTTTTTCTAAGTCCCCTTTTGATTAATAATCCTTAAAAATAGTTTTATGGAGTTTACTATAGGTTTCATGTCGTGTACCTGAAGTACATGTCATGTACCTGAAGTACACGTCGGGTACTTGGGGACAGATTCAAGTCATGACATGGGGGTCACGTTGGGAGCTGGTACACATCGTTTAACTAAGGTACACATCATGTAGTGGTTAAATAGAAGATTTTTAACCCGAGGAGATGGGTTTTTCGGCATAACTTATCCTACATGGACTACACATCGTGATCAAAAGGTATACATCATGACTCATCCCACGTCCAAGTTAAATTTATGCATTTAATAGTTTCTCTCATCTATTATTTCCATATCTCTTGGCTCTCAGACTAGAGCTCTCCCTAGGCATTTTTTAGAGGTATATCACCTTCCTAATTGATCTGATCGGCTCCAGTTCATCGTTGTTTCTAAGGTACATATCTCCAGGTAAGTGTTCTTTCTAATTATTATTTGAGATTGATTATGATAGAGCCCTAACCTTGCGTTATTAGATCCACTGATCCAAGTTTGGTGTTTCTTATCGTCTTCTTCTAGATCTATGTGATATATCATTCTAGAGGCCTTTTCCTTCATTGGTTGTGGTGTGGCGGGCATCCTTCTTTGAGGTATGTGGTATTCCTCTATTCTGTCGAACCTTTTTTGTTTATTTTTGAATCAATATTTTCATGGATTGGATCATAGGGTCTCTGTAAGTGCTTTTGGGTTTCATTCATGGTTTTGGATCTCGTTGTGGGCGTGTGCATCCCAAACTTTGAGGTAGGTGGTTCTGTCTCTAGCATACGATAATGAACCTGCTTGTTTTGATTTGCAAATTTCTTTATAAATTGATTTATGAAATTGGCATGATTGTTGTGTGTGTTGAAAAAGGGTTTTGAAAGGAAAATGGTTTTCCTTGGATTTTGATAAATGGATTATAAATGTTTTTGAATAGTTTTCAAGACATTGAAATGGTTCTGTGAAAAAGAGCACAGGGGTTACCATGGGTACTTAGGTGGAAGGTTTATCTTGAGGCCATCATCCATTGTTGTTATTATCAATGAGGTTTGTCTTTGGGATTTCCTTTGTTTCCTAGGCATATTGTTCTAGGGGACCTATATTGAAATTTTGGAGGATTACTCTTGGGGTTTTCCTCTACATCCTAGGCCCTATGTTCTAGGATCAGTTTTGTGCACTTAATTATTTTTTTCCATGTAGTCTGATTCCTAGACTTGAAGTATTCCTTGGTGTTGTGATAAATGTGTTTCTGGTTTATTCTACTTGGATTTTTGGGTTAGCATCGATATGCATGTTGATTCTTTTGAAAAATGATATGGAAATATTATTTTGAAAATGATATACCTGCTTTTGTTTAGAAATTTGAAAAAGGGAATGTTTACCATGTTTTCTATAAAACTTATTTACTACTTACCATGCCATGTTTTATTTAAAAATGAGCATAAAGGATTTGTTTTATAGAGACTTGTTATGGAACACCTAGGTGGTATCCTACTGATCCTGTCAACTCACACCCTATGCATTACTTCAGTGGTGCGTAGACTTTTTTTTATCTTCTAGTACAGGGAAATACAAGGCACCATAGTGAGGTGGAGAGGTTCGTATCAGCTGGGATGGGTAGATGATGGTGATATGGTTGGATTTCATTCAAGCCATCATTGGAGTAACTGTTTAATTTTGAGTCCCTTGTAGTCATACTTGTCTTTTGGATTTTTTATCTTATGTTTTAGTTATTTTATTTCCATTTTTTCTTACAGTTATGGCATATATATTTTGTTAGTCTTCTAATGTTCCCTTATTTCCTTGTATATATATATATATATATATATATATATTCCATGTGGCTATTCAGGTTGGTAGAAATTGTTCCCTTGGTTTTTTCATTCGATGCCAAAGTGCTAGTTTCCAGCCTGTGGCGATCAGGAACACCCTTCAGGTATGTGACGGATCGGGTCAGGTGCTAATTTTGAGGGTAACCTGGGTCGGTTCATTACCTAAAGACTCCTGGTTTCTCGATCACTCATAGGAACTACCCCTCTATGGATGGGGAAGTAAAGTTGATTTAGGAGAGGGGAGATATCTCATAATAAAGAAAATAAAATCCAGTAAATAAATATGTAGTAGGTCATTGTCCAGAGCTTCCCTCATTTATCAACCCTCTTTCCATATCCTCGGGACCTCTATTTATAGAGACAAAGGGTATCCCCAAGGTGTTATAAATAGGTAAAAAAAGTCACATTAATCATTCTTAGGAGTGAATGGGTCATAAATGCGTTGAGGAGTCATTATGTATCATTGAAACTTGTTTTTTTACATCTATAGTGATACTTTCACATCATATATTTATTTCATTATGTGTAAAGTGTAGGAATAGACTTCTAATTTTCAAAATAATTCACGTCGTGAATAGTGGATTCATAACGTGTAATTTGTGGGGCTAAAATTTTCATGGATTGTTTTTATATCTTATAATTGATCAATATACATGTAATGAATGAAATTCATGATGTTTAATGTTGAGTTATAACCTATTTTTCCCCAATTTTGACTCTTCACTTAAAATCCATCGAATTCTTCCTCCACCTTGTTGTAGCTTTAATCTATCTTTAAAAATATGGTTTCTTATTAAACCAGTTCAATATATTCCTCACATATTGTTCATTTTTTATCAAACTCCATCTCTTTCCAAAAAACATAAAAACAATTTAATAATGATAGAAATTATCAATTAAAGTGTAAAAAATGTTTTATATAAAAATAAACAAGAAAAAAATGTCTCTTTCATATTTTTATATATTTTCCCATTTATTAAAATTTAATTTTTCTTACTATTGATTATTATAGAATCCACATAATGTATTAATATTTATCTATAATTATTATACTTTATATAAATAAAATTATCATAATTTATTTTAGTTTTATGTTTCATATATCATAAGATATTGAACATAATATTCATTTAATGGATAAAAACATATTAGACTATTATGGAGTTACATTCTCCCCCACTTATAAAAATTAATTATCATAATTTGAATTTTTTCACTCCAAAATGGATTTATCATTCTAATAAAATAAAATATTGATTTTATCATAAACTTTAATTTTTAGTCCAAGATCAAAAAACCTAATATTTCATAAAATAATGAATCTGTATAAGAATCATACTAACATATGAGTTTCAAAAAGCATTTCATGATAGTTGAGTGTAACTAACCACATAAGACTTAATAGATTTGAGAAATTATTTTACCATTAAGATAGATATTTTGTGAAAATATACATACTTGATTAATTTCCACTAAAGGAGGGTAATTTCATTCTTCCTTTTTACTTAGATTAGTTTCCACTTCTATCATATCTCTCAAACAAAAAAATGAATATTCATGATTAAATTTGCATACCTTAAGTAATAAATTCAACTTTTAATAGATTACAAGATCTACAAAAGGATAACATGTTATTCCTTTTATCTTTAAACATTAACCAAAACCAAAATGGTTATCATAAGTTAATATAATATCCAATGTAAATAAATTCTACATAAATAAACAAATTCATAACAAATAACATCCAAATATAAATATTAAACATTCGAAAAATAATTAACCATAAAAATCTTCAAATTATGCCAAAAAAATTTGAACCCCAAATAGAATCAAAAATATTTGATCTCATATTCTTCTGAGATCAAATTAACATTTATCTCCAGATATAATTAATCACTCATAAAGTAACATTATAAAAACAATTATATAGCATAATCATATATTCTCCAAAATATGCTAATAATTTCCATAAATAACCCAAATCACTAAATCCATAATAAAATAATATATGCTTCCAATAGATAATTCAGCCTTTATTGTTCAAATAAAATCACATCTTAGACAATAATATTTTCATTTACCTTAATCATAAAAATTTCCCAAAAATAGTTAACTTCTTCAAATATGAAATTAATCACATGGTCACCAAATCGCTTTTCAATTCCATGGTTATCAATATGATAAATCATATTTTCTCAAAATTTAATGAACCTTTTATCAAAATTAACCATAATTACTTCAACATAAATGATCATATTAACCCTAAATGTTATAAATACATTTCAAATTATATCCACAAAATATAAAATCATTCTTCCTCAAATAAAATTTTCACTACTACACAAGTTAAACAAATGGGTTACATATACCTCAAGAATTTATGGAAACTCAATAAATGTCTCCCAAAGTACTATCATAATAAAGAACCTCAAAATTATATTTATGCCTTTAAAATTATGATCAAAATAGACTTATTAACCCATAATGGTATTTAAAACTTTTAAAATATCCTTATCTAAATCATAATAACCTCTAAAATTATATAAAACTTTCCTTTGATGCAAACTAGTATATATTATTCCCAAGCCCACACTATTTAATCTGATGTTAAAAACATAATATTTACATTTCATGATTTGATACTGATAAAAATAACCAATTTTTACCATCCAAAAATTACAATATCAAATGGAAATATTGGATAACTTACATACATGATGACATTTTAGGTTTAATGTTTTAGGTAATTAGGAAAAAATCTTATATAACAATAACCACTTCTTCAAATGTTTATTTTTACCACTATATATAGATTTTCCTATTCCAAATCATGTATTTAAAATGTCCCATAAAATTATTCACACATGAAACCTTTATAGACATAATTCATTTAACATCATTCTTCATAACTTATAGAAATTGAAAACATAAAAAGAGTGAGCTTAAAATATTAGTAAGGGAAAAAACAATCCTTAAAATTGAATTTCCTCAGTGAGAATAAGATAATGGTAATATGACATAATAAAATTAAATGAAAATAACATAATAGAATTCATATCCATAAAAACCTAGATCTTAAATCATGAAACATGGCATAAATAATTAATATAAGACAATAGTCATATAATTCAATAATCATGAGACATGTAAAAAAATCCTTGAGGAAATGAAGAATTATAACTAGATTCAAGAATAAATATAAGAGGTTTTTAAATTGGAACATCATTTTCATATCACTCTTATAATCACTCTTATAAACAGAATAACCTACCTTATAAAATACAATGATCACTTAGGACAAACCGATAACCGGTTAACTTTGTCCATTTACCCAATGCATTGGAGATCTATATTAGGACCACCCATACTAATAATCTATATCAATATCACAAATCATCATAAACAATGTCAAATAACTTAACATAAATGTAACACATGAAAGATATTAGTTTTTAATATAATAATAACCATTGTACGTTTATATGTTGATTTACCTATAGAAAAAAATGAGTCCAATAAAAATCAATTTGAAATAATCATAATTCATCTAGAAAAAGAAATAGGAGGGTATTATTAAAACATTTTCAAAGTAAATTATAATTAATTTCTAGGTTTTCTCTCATTTCTTAATATAATTACCATTAAAAGATCATTAAAAACATTCTTGAGGAAAATACCCTTTCCACATTAAAAATCAATTTCTAAAAACTAAAAATTCAAAAAAAATATTTAAAATACTTTACTTTAAAAATAAACTTGGAAATATATAAATAAATATTCAAAGAAAATAATGATCAAGATGATGGGAAATCTATTCATGACATAAAGGTTAAAAATACACATTCTTTTTAAACTTTTGTAAAGAGAGACAAAAGAGACCCATGTAAAAAACATTATGAAATTTCAATTTAAAATATTTTAAAAGAAGTTAAAATGTTATTTCAAAAAAATTTAGTAAATCATTTATTTTTATAAAAATAATATTCTTGAAATTTTTTTAGAAAACATGTATATATAAGAGAAAGATTCCTGATCTAAAATAAGATACAAGATCGATATTACTTACAAACAACTTTCTTGGTGTTTCTTTATTCAATAAGGGAGGAAATGGAAATTAAAAAAGTAAACCAAATTCACAACCAAAGGATAATAAAATAGATGTGGTTCAAGAAAATAAGAGCATATGATCCCTCCTAAAGTAACTTTGAACATTGAAAAACCCAAAATAAGTTGATACTGTATTATAAAATTCCTTACTATTTTGCTAGATCGTTAACCATAAGACCATAAAATTACTGAATTAAAAGAAAAATTAAAAAAATCATATAAGGATATTAATTAGGTAACATTTAAAGGTCCAGTATATACACCTCAAAAAATAATATAGTATCATAACATAAACAAATTTCCTAAAAAAAGAAAATTTTAGATGAATAACCATTAAAAAGATTATATCATTGATGTGATAATTAATCAATGGATTGGTTATGTGTAAAAAAATTAAATCCAAAAAAAATTATAAACAGTTAATAAATCAAAAAAAATCATTTTTCACGTATTATTTTTATAGTATAATAAATGAATAATTGATATAACCTAATGAAAGAAAATTGGGTTAATAAACTCCTTACCACTTGGTAACTTTCAAATAAAATCCCCTTAGATGAAATAATTTTATTTGAAACATAAAATTACATGAAGTATAAAGGAGTAATGATATAAAATTTAAAAGGGGAAGTATATACATCATATAAATTAAATTATTTTTATAATATTAAAACATGCCTTGATGAAGAAAAATTGAGATGAAATCTCTTACCTCGAGTCCATACTTTCTATGTATGTCCTTTAAAACCTATATAATAAAATTATATCAATTGTGTTATTTATTAAGAACCATTTTCAGGTTTAATACATTATATTTAAACCATTAATTTAATTTATTTTAAATACATATTTAATTAATTAATTAGTTAAGTCTACTTCCAGTGTTTTAAGGATGTTCAGTTTGTAATATCAAAACGACTTCAGTATGCGGATCATGGTCAAATATGTCATTATTATATAATATATAGAATAGTAATCAAGAAATATATATAATTTTTATAAATTTATTATACTTTTAAAACCAACCATGAAATATGGTTATGAAAAATGAATTACATTATAGTCATGGAGATGGTAAGTCGTATGTACGCATGAGTAATGTTTTAATTTTTCAAAGAGAAAGAGGTAAAGAAGGTAAGTATCATTTTATATTTAAATAATTCTTATTATATCATAAATATAATATTCTATATTTAAATATACTTATATATAACATCCATGTGATGCGGTGATGAAAAATGAATCACATCGCTTTGTGGAGGCCGTAATCCACACGTACGCATGAATGACGTTATCATTTTTCAATAAATGGAAAGGTAAGAAAATAAATGATATAGTATCTTTATGGAATTATAATTATTTAATTAATATAATATATATATATATTAAATTCATCATTATAACTAGTTGTGATAGTTGGTTATGGAAAATGAATTATATTAGTTTGTGAGGTGATAGTTTGTCGTACACATGAACGATGGTTTCATTTCCCATTTTATGAAAGAGGATATGGATATTGGTTATAACATTAATATTATATATATATATATATAATATAAAAATTATATTATTTAATCATGGTTTAGGAATATTTTATGGAGTTATAAGAAGAAATAAAACAAAATGCTCGGATAAGAACCATATCTCTTCTTCAGACAACCACTTTAGGTTTATAACAAAAAATCCTTCCTAGGTTTGTTTTTAATAAAAATAGGGAATCTCGGACATGGTTAGGGATTCTAGGAATATATTTTGGGGGTAATTGTCCAAAAAAGTCTCTTTAAGTGTGGAGGGGATAGTATAGGGGATGTCCTTTTATAAGTGAGGGGAGGGTCCCTTTTGAAAATACGTGAAATATTATAATATAATATGTGTCTAAATCATATAAAATGGTTCCAAAATTTCATTTATTCTAATTAAAGGATTATATTTTATTAATATAATTTTCCAATAAAATTTTTATATCTTTATATATCATTTTATAACATATCATTTTTATTAACCCTTCTGTTAATCGTTTCTAACCATATTCACAGTAACAACCCTTTCAATAAAAAAGGGATGTAAATTTACATATAAGTTAAAAATTAGATGATAAATGTACAAGTTATGATATTTATGAACATTTATTATCCTAATTTTCCTATTTTAGGATTTTTATGTTAATATAATAATTTTAAAAACTATATTTAACAAAAAATACTATTAATATCATTTTAAGAACTAGTCACATAATTTGACTTTCAAAACAGCATGAAAGAAATTTAATTTGAATATAATACATTTAAAAATAAAAAAATACATTATTATTAACTATTAAATTCATATGAAACAATCATTCATCCAAATACATAATAATTTGGATGTTTTCTTAATCACTTACTTTAATTTTCTACTGCTTGCACATGCACTATGTTGGCATTATGTAAGCATTTAAGGTAATTATTTCATCACTACAAATTAAAAATAAAATCTCATCATAAAAATAATGTAATTATTCTCAAAATATCTTCTAATATTCATTAACAACTTACCTTTATCACTTTTTGAACATCTAATAGAAATTTTAAAGTAGAAGAGTGATATTTTGTATTTTTCTTAAAATAATATATAAGTAATTTTCAAATCAAAATGACAAAAAAATACATAAATTATAATATTGTATGATATATTCAAAAAAACTCATAAAAATAGATTAAATTCAAGTGTTAAGGTCATTTTCAGCCCTTATCATATAATTTTTAACCTTAATTTCTCGATTTACCCTAACCGAGGTGACAAATATTTACTAAAGTTACTATTCAAAATGACAAAAAATAAAAGGGAATTATTTAAAAAAAAATTAGTATTATGATTCTAAATATTTGATTAATTTTATCAAATTAAATTCACAAAAATGGAATAATTAAATTTAAAATTAATCCCACAAAATATGATGAAAATGATTTTTCAAAAAATTCCTTTTCAAGTATAAAAATGTTTTTATACCAAATTAAAGTATTATTTGGATTTAAATAAAATTTATTAGATTATTGTTAATAAAAATTAAGTAATTAAATTCTAAAACTATTATAAAATAGAATTTGACTTTAAAAACTTGAAAAGAAAACATAGTTTTTAATAAAAATCAATATTTTTCACTGTTTATTGAAAAATAAAACTTTTCTGAAAATTATTAAAAATTCAACCAAAGATAATTTTTACATTATGATTTAAAAAATGAAGATAATTTTTTTAAATTAAAATTATATAATTTTGAATTAAATATTTTAATTAAAACCATATATTACATTAAAACCCAATTTGGTTAGAAATAAAGTCTTTTCCTTTTGATTGGAAAATTTCCTATTATTATTATAATTAATATAACTCTAAAAAATATAATTAATTAAAATTAATAAGAAATTAGAATTATTTATATTAACATTAACAAGGTTTTTACATTATTTCCTCTTTTTTAAAATATTTCCTCATAATTTTATCCCATGCCTAATAGAAAGGGTTTAAAACATTTTAAAAATTTATTCCAATGAGTGGATGATAAAACATAGAGACTTGAAAAGAAATAATTATTAATATTAAAAAAAACATTTTTTAAGAACCAAATAGTAAAAAGTGATAATAAAATATTCTTCTAAAAATATGGAAATGTAGATATAAAGTTTATCTGGAATAGCACATAACTGGGTTTTAAAATTGGAGAAAATTATTGGGAATTGAAAATATGTACATAGAGGGAAAAATATTGTCCAAAAATGATGGATAGTGATAGAGAAAATTTGTCATAATAAATTTAAAGGTCATGGGAAATTCAATGACCACAAAACCATAAACTAATGAGGTATGAAGAAAACCATCAATTCATCAGAAATAAAGGTAATAGGATAACATTTTTTTTCAAGATCATTTTCCTAGAGTTGAGGAATTCCATTAAAATTTAGACTAACATAAGGAAATATACTTACTTGAAAAATATATTTTTGTACTTTAATTAATTTACACCACAATATCATATGTTTCTCCAAATGATGAGTATTCAAGATGAATTTTTCATGCCTGAATCACTAAAATCAACTTCTAAAGGATCACATAATTCACAAAAGGATAACAATATATTCCTTATTTATTTTGATATTAACCAAAACTAAAATGGTTAGAATAGGGTAAGATAATATCTAAAATATATAAACCTTCATATGAATAAATAGTACATTAGTCTAAAAAAAATCCATAATAACATAAAAAGTTCAACTTAGATCACTACATAAATAAATAACAATATATCCCAAATTACCTCAATAACCTTAACATTAAATAAATATTTAAGCTCAAAGTTTATCTCATACCTTTAAATTAATATCCCAAAAAACGTAATCGTATTCTCACCAAATAAACCTCATGTTATACTTAAGGGTTACATATACCTCAACCTAATAAAAAATATCTCAAAATGGCATTAGTCACTTTAAAATATCATCAATTAAAACCTTAAAAGGGGTTTTGATGCCTTCAGTATTATGATTAACCTTAAAATTATAAAATCGTGATAGTATGCATAACTCTTAATTTAACCTCACATTAAAACATCATAATCTATAATGTTCTTAAAACCTTTCTCTAAAACCTACTATAATATCCTTGAACCCACACACCTAGATATGATGCTAAAAAAATTATCTTTATATTTTTGGATTTGATAGAAATAAATGTGGCCTAATTTAAACCATCCAAAACTTATAATTCTGAATAGAAATATTAGATCACTTATATATCTAATTACCTTTTAGGTTTAGAGTTTTATATAATTATAAAAACCCCTTATATAATAATACTCATGTCTTCAAATGATTATTTTTTCCGTTATACCAATATTTTGTTATTCCAAATTAATTCTTAAAAATTTACCATTAAATTCTTGACACATAAAACCTTTATGGATATAATTAATTTAATGTCACTCTTCATATCCTAAGTAAATGGAAAACATAAGAAGGTGATCTAAAAAGCTTAGTAAGGGTAAACCTGGGTATTAAAAATTGAATATCATCACTGATTATAAGATAATGGTATGATGACATAATCAAAGTATATGATCATAACATAATATAATTCATATCCATCAAAACTTGGATCATGAATCATGAAACGTGGCATAAAAATTTAATATAAGACAAGAGTCATATAATTAAATAATCAAGATCCATGTGAAAACAATCCATGAGAAAATGATACATTTGAAATTGATTCATAAATAAAGAAAATGTGTTAGTGACTTGGAACATAATTTCCATATCACTATTATTGTCACTCTTATAAATGGGATATCCTATATAGTAAATTCTAATAATCTCAAAGGAGAAATCTATAACTAGGTAACTTCATCCCAATATGCAATGAATTACATATCTATATTAGCCTCACCCTTCATCATGATATATATCATGCTCACATATCATCATAAAAATTTTCTACTAACCATAACATAAACATAACACATGAAATCTTATATTTTTCAACATTACAATAACTATTGTTCTTTCATAGCTCGATTTACCCATGGAAAAGAAATGGGCTCCCTGAAAATATATTTTAGAAAATAATAATCCATATAGAGAAATAATAATGATGGTATCATTATAATGTAACCCCAGTGTATTATAATTAACATAAAGTTTTGTTTTCATTAGGGAATATAAATATCATTAAAATATCATTAAACAAATCTTCAGGAAAATACACTTTATACATTAAAAATAAATTTTTAAAAACAAAAAAAATAAAAAAAATATTTTAAAAATATAATCCATTGAAAATAATCTTGAAAACATAGAAATAAATATTCAAATAAAATATATTCATGAAATAAATGTTAAATATAATCATTCTTTTCAAAATTTTGTAAAGAGAGTCGAAAGTGACCTATGGAGAGAATGTTAAAAAACATTTTAAAACCTTTTAAAAGAAGTTCAAATATTATGTAAAATAACTTTATGAAATAGTTTATGTTTATAAAATAACACTATTGAAATCATTTTTTAAATCATGGATATATAAGAGAAATATTCTTTATATAAAAAAATATACAAGATCGATATCACCTACAAACAACTTTCTTGGTGTTTATTTATTCAATAAGGGAGGAAATGGAAATTAAACATGTAAAACAAATTTATAACTTGAGGATAATAAAATATATTTCATTTAAGAAAATAATATTATATGATCCCTCACAAAGGAACTTGGATATAAACAATACCGAAATAATATGATATTGTATCATAAAAATCTTTACAGTTTTGGTAAACTTTGAAACATAAGTATATGAAAGAAATGGATTCAAAAGAAAATTTAAATATAATTAATATGATTATATCCATGATATAAAATTTAATGTTCTAGTATATACACCTCATAAAATAATATAATTCCATAACATAAACTTATGTCCCAAAGAAAGAGAATTTGAGATGAATAACCCCGACAAAGATCATATCATTGAATTGAGAATTAATCAATGGAGATATTATGTGTAAAAATTTTAAATCAAAAAAAAGTATAAATAAAAAATAAATCAAGAAATTTTCATTTCACACATAATATTATCATAAAATAATCAATTAATAAGTGATATAACTCAATGAAATAAAATTGAGTTAAGAAACCCTTCACCACTTGGTAACATTCATACAAAATCAACTAAGATGAAAAAATTTGAATTGAAACTTAAAATAACATGAATTATGAATTATTAATGATATAACTTGTAAAAGGGTTATTATATACACTATATCAAATAAATTAGGTGTATAACATTTAAGCATGCCTCAATGAAGGTGAATTGAGAGAAAATCTCTTACCTCAAGTCCAGACTTTCTATGTATGTCCTTCAACACCAATATAATAATATTATATGAATTATTTTATTTATTAATAACCTTTTAAAATTTTAATACCTTATCATTAAACCATTTATTTAATTTATTTTAATGATATATTTATTTACTTAATCGGTTAAGTCCACTTCAGGAGTTTTGAGGATGTTTGGATTTCAAAACTACTTCGGTATGTTGATTGTGATCAAAGAGGTAATTATTACATCATATCAAGATTAATAATCATGAAATAATTATAATTTTTATACATTAATTATAATTTTAAAAAAAACATGAAATATGTTTATGCAGAATGAATTATGTTATAATCATGTAGAGGGAAAGACATATATATGCATGAGTAACATTTTCATTTTTTAAAGAGAATGACGGAAATAAGGTGAGTATAATTTTATCTTTACAGAATTATTATTGGATCATAAATATAATTTTATATATTTAAATATAGTTATATATATCATCCATGATATGTAGTGATGAAAAATAAATCACATCGCCTTATGGAGGTGGTAATTCACACGTACGCACGAATGACGTTATCATTTTTCAATGAATGGAATGGTAAGAAAATAAATGATATATTATTATTATAGAATTATAATTATCACATTAATATCATTTATATATATATTAAATCCATCATTATAACCATACATGAGAGGTGGTGATGGAAAATTAATTACATCAGTTCACAAGGCGATAGTTTTTTGTATACATGAACAATGGTTTGATTTCCCATTTGATGGAAGAGGGGATGGATATAGTTTATTACAATGACATAATAATATGCCATTTAATTTAATATACTAATTTTATTATTTCATTATTTTTTAATTGTATTTAAAGTGGTTAGAAGAAGAAATAAAATGAAAATTCTCAATTAAGAACTATACATCTTATTCGAACAACCTCTTTAGGTTTATATGTAAATCCTTCCTAAGTTTGTTTTATAATAAAACCAAGGAATATAGGACATTTTTATTGATTTTTTGAATTTATTTGGTCAGGTATTTTAATAATAAAAAGTATCTTTAAGTTTGGATGGGATAGGAGAGGGGGTGTCCTTTTATAAGTGAGGGGAGGGGTACTTTAGGAAATACCTGAAATATTATAATAAAATATGAATCTAACCCATGTAAAATGGTTCCATAATGACATGAATTAATATATAACTAGTATATGGTCTTAATATAATCATAAAATAAAATTTTATATATTTATATATCAATTTAAACCATATATTTTGGATTAACCATCTCGTTAATCGTTTTAAACCATAACCGTGGTAACAATATTCTTAATATTAAAAGGTTATAAATGTAATTATAAGTTAACAATTTTATAATAAATGGAAAAGGGATAGAATATATGACCATTTATTATCCCACTTGTCCTCTTGAAATATTTTTATTATTTTTAAATAATTTAATAAAATATATTTAACATGAAGTACTATTAATGCCATTTTAAGAACGATTCAAATAACAAGACTTTAAAAACAACATGACAGCAATGGAATTAAAATATAATATAATTAAACATAAATAATAAATTATTAATAACTATAAAATCCATATTACCCTAAAATTAAACCAAAAAATATTACTTTTTATGATTTTTTAAAAGCATTTACTTTATTTTTTTATTGCTTTCATAAGTATTATGTATACATTGTGTAAGAATATAAGGTAATTATTTCAAAAATAAAAATTACAAAAAATTGTAATAATAAAAATAACTTCATTTTTTACAAAATAACCTTTAATATTCATTATCAACTTAATTTTAACCATATTTTAAAATATAATATAAATTTGAAAGCAAGAGAGTGACATTTTATATTTTTATTTACTTAAAATAATATATAAGTCATTTTCAAAGAAAACTAGAACAATATTTCAAAAAAATAAATTATCATATGAGTGTGGTCAAAAATCACTCATAAAATAGATTAAATTAATGTTTTAGTTTCACTTTTAGCCCTTATCATATTATTCTTAACCTTCATTACCTGATTTATCCTTATAGACATGAAAAATATTTACTATGGTTACTATTCATAATGATAAAAAATAAGAGGAAATTTTTTATCAAATTTGAACCTTGTGATTCAAAATATGAGATTTATTTTATCAAATTCAATTTATATAAGTGGTATGATTTAATTTAAATTTAAACTAACAAAATGTGATGAAAATAATTTTTTAGACAAAATGATTTTTTAAGGTTAAAAATGTTTTTATTCCAAATTCAGGGATAATGATGATTTCAATAAAATTTATTAGATTATTTTAAATCAAAAATAAAAAAAAATAAGTTTTAAAAATAGTCCCAAATAGAATCTAACTTTTTATATATTTGAAAATAAAATATAGTTTTCAATAAAAATAAGTATTTTCACTATTAATTGAAAGAAAAAACTTTTTAGAAAATTCTCAAAAAATCATCCTAAGAGAATTTTTGAAATATTATTTCAAAAAAAAATAATTATTTAGAATTTAACTTCTATAATTTGAAAATAAATATTTATATAAAACCATATAATTAATGAAAACCCTATTTAGTCAGAAATAAAGCCTTTTCCATTAGACTAAAAAATTACCTAATATTCTTATTATAAATATAAATCTATAAAATATAATTAATGAATATTAATAATACATTAAAATTATTTATCTTAAAATTACATGAGTTGTTAAATATAATGGTGTGTATCTTAAATAACCAAAATTACATGATTTATAATAAGGGTTTCACTTTCTTACATTTCTAAGATCTTTTCAATTTAGAATTTTAGAGAGTTTGGAAAAAAAATATAACCTATTATATCCTTAAAATAAAAGTGTAAAATTCCAAAAAATCTATTTTTTCCACACAAAAAACCATTATTCTTAAAATTAAACACATGTTTCATTCAAATTTTGTTTTCTTCTTTTAATACAAATCATCATTGTAGAAAGATAAACCTTGTTATAGTTCCTACTCTTCCTTAATCCCTATAAAACATTTCAAGACTTTGAATAAGCATAAAAATTACAGTAAGGGATATAATAATAAATTATACCCATTATTCCATATTAAAATTTATAAAAACACATAATAAATTTTTCCATTTTCATAATAAACGTTGAACTCAAATAATCATTTATATGCCCAATAAATCAACTTCAATGTTCAAAGATTTTACAAGAATATCATAATATTTCATAAATAAGAAATATTAATCATTAGGGTTTCTTATAAATCATGAGAACTTATGATAACGTTTTTTTAACATACTTTTCACCCTTTAAAGGGGAGTAAACTTTCCTTTAAACATAAACTCATTAGATTACCTTATAAAATCAAAAGATTTACCTTAAAACATAATTCAAGAATATCATATAGGTAATTTGGGACATTATTATTATATTAATCCTTATAATAACCCTTAAATGGTATCATCTAACCAAATAATTAACATATCACTTAGGAGTAACCTATCACTGGTAAACTCTGTCACTTTACCCAATGCATTGGAAAGCTATTTCGAGCTCACTCATCATCAGAGCAATATAAAGCCCATCCATCATACATATAAAATTTTTAATATCATTTTCATTAATAAAACAGAAATAGTTTACACTTTAATTATAAAACCCATTTGAATTTTAATTCAATCCTATAAGTAATAACACATTCTATTATCTCATTAAAATGAGAAAAAGTTTAGGTTTCCTTATAAAAACTTTTAAAAACTAAAATTTCCTATAATATTGAGAGAAATATTTTCTTTTTAAATAACTATGAAAATTTTTAGATTAATATTGATAATTATTAATGGTTATGGTGATGGTAAAAATAGTTCAATTCGTACACATTAAAAAATTCTTTTTACACTTTTGTAAAAATTTGAAAATAAAACATACTGAAAATGTTGAATATATTACTTTTGAATCATTATTAAAGAAACTAAAAACTAATTTAAAATGAACTTTATCATTATTTTAATAATAATTAAAAATATTCCTGAAACATTTAAGAGAACCTCAACATGGAAGAAAAAGAGTTGGAAGGAAAACTTTAAAAAAATATTTTTAAAATAAATTCCCTTACCTCAAGTCCAACTTTCCATGTACATACTTTAAATCCTATATAATAAAATCATATTAATTTTTGACTTGATTAATAAAAAATAAGATTTATTCCCTTATTATTATCTATTTTATTTCATTTATTACCATGGCTTACATAGTTATTAAATTAGTTAAGCTTATGTGAGTCATTTTGAGGATGTTCGGTTCATAATCCTAAATATTCATCGCAAACCTATTATAATATGATGATTTCAAAAATGATTTCAATTTTTTAAAATAAAATTTATATAATTATAATAAATTAATTATAATTTTTTGAACGGAATGCAATAAAAACTATTTATTAATGAAAATATATTTTTGAAGCATAAAATGAATTTATACCATTCTTTATAAAGTAACCACCATTAGACGAATGTTAATATACTTGTTAATAAGTTTAAATATCACATATTTTCATAATAAACTTTTTAAAGTGATTAATTTATTATGATAAAATACACAAGACCTTTAAAATTTTTATTTGAAAATTAAATATGATATTGATCATATCAAATCATTTATTTTTATAATAATTTTATAAGTATTATACTTAATGACTATATAATCCCAACGTTCATATGGTTCCAATGGTTATATAATCCCAAGGACCATATAATTCCAATGGATATATAAAACAAATGTCTATATTACCTTCCTATATAAACTCACATAAATCCCTAAAATCCTTACTTCTCTCTCATAATGCCAATAATAGTTCTACTTATTATCCTTTTATCCATAGTTTTTGTTAGGGTTAGGATTTTCAGGGCATGCTATGTGGATAAATAGTATATGATCATGCTATTTTTATATAATTTTTCATTTATTCCAATTTCACTTTTCTTTCTAGTGATTATTATAGCAGCCTCATAATGTATTAGTTTTTATCTACAAATGTAATATTATATATCAATTAAATTATCATGGTTTATTTTAGTTTTATGTTGTTTCTATCACAACCTATTGAAAATAATAATCATTTAAAGGATACATACATATTAAAATACTGGGATTTTTCATACATCATCCATAATATCAACACTATCGACCCTTGATTTCAAATTCTCATCATTTATATCTATATATATTCAATTTAGAGATGTATTTAGAGATGTATCTTGAAAAAATTAAATATTTTATAGATCCATTAAACCATTTTTGTTTTCAATAAATTGATTCTCGTGAGATTTAATTTTTATTACTCCACCAATCATTTACATATCTCATAAAAGAACAAAAATTTGGATAATAAATTTGATGTCATTTATGTGCCAATAAATTCATAGTATGAATGAATGCACAATTCTCAATCATAATTGAACTAATGAATTTTAAATTGTATTATATAATGTTTTCCCAAATTAGATAACTCAATTATTATATCCAATATTCCATAAAAGTCAACTTTACTTTCTCTATGATAGTTTCCTTTTAAAAACAACAAATGTTCATTGATTTTTTTTAATACCTATATGTTTGTGTATGAAATAAAAATTCATTAACCATATAATAATTATATGATTTTACCAATTTATATAGAGATGTACATAGTTCTAATTTGGATAGTGATGTGATCATTTAACATAATCTAATATCAATTCTATTTCCATGTTATGATACCTAAAAAATATAAATTATTTATTATTTTACAAAATATAATATTTATTTTATATATATGGTCATAACCAAATTTAATTTTCTAGTATTTAAAACCAGAAAAAAAAGTAACATTTTAAGCATTCTTCAAGAGAAAAATGGATAATTTGTGTGATTTTTCTTTATATGATTATTATATAATATATATAAAAAATAATAGAAATTTAATTTTTAAATAAACTAAGGAAAATAAAGTAACAATATCACTTACTATATGAATCATGAATTTTTTTCAAAATTGAGTAGAACATATGTATGGGCTTTTTGATATTTTTCATTTGAAATATATCATTCATGTTCAATATAAAAAGAAAACCCATGTAGACTAAATGATGATAATTTATTGTTCGTTTCATCATCATAATTTTCATCATTACAAATCATTTGATTGTGTTTTGAGGAATATTCATATTTAAAATAATATGAGTAGCAATTTTATATTTCCTCCTATAAGTACAGTTCTTCAATTTATTCTTCATTATATACCTCATATTTCATTGTCTCCATAAAAATTTCAAATTGGAACATTCATAAGAACTATACTGACTCTCCGCATTTTTTCTTATATAAAAAACATAATGTTAAATGTTTTATTAAATCAGAGAAGGTCGATGAAAATATTTTTTTCAATTTATATAAACTTATATTATTATCATCTTACAGCTTACTCATTATTCATAGTTTGATGTTACAACACATGTTTCTTATAAAAAAATATAATATTTATGTATAAACATCCAAAATTAATGAATTAAGTAACCCTTTAAGACTAATAAGTGGTATTATTTCCTTAATGACATATAACCATGACTCTTTAACCCAATAATATAACCATTTATAACACAATGAGATATATTAGAATCATACCATCTAGTAAACTCAAATATGTAATCCACTAACATAATAATAATAATAATTCTTCAAAGATTTCATAAGTTACTTCTGGATTCAATAGATTTTATGATCTTCCATTTTTAAATAATTTAAGTTCAGGACACCTATAAATTTGGGAAAGATTTGATCATGATTTTATATTATCTTTATTGTTACTTGGTGTGTCAAACATAATATAGAATATTTTATCAAAAAAAATTATTCTAAATATGTGTTACATCTATCATGTGCCAAATTATCAAATTAGACCAATATGGTAGATCTAAAAAATACTTTTCTTTATCCAATTATGATCTCTCCCAAATCCTCTTATTTTTTTGGTTTACAGTAGGTATAAAAGTAATATGAGGTTACGAGGAAATGATAATTTTCACTAGAATACCTAAGATCACGTATGGATTTATATCTAGTTCAATTCTATTTTTTAAAAATTATTTATTTTCCTTTGAAAAGTAATATGGATAGGAAAAAATCTCTAATGAAAGTAAAAAAACAAGTTTTCATTCCATTGAAAGGAAAAAATAATTTACTATCACCCATGTAGTATATATAGAATTTAGGATCATGTGTACTCCATCTTGATAATATAACAAACACTGAAGATTTATCTATTGTTCACATTAATACTTCTCTAATAATAAAATTCTATTGTGTAACCACATAAAATGTAACTACACTATCACACTCTAAAAAATTTAACTCAATAATCAATGGTTTTAAATAAACAACAATATTTTTATTTGGATGTCCTATAATTAATAAAGTTAAATAAATTTATGATTTAATCATCAATATATAAGGTGGTAAGTTGTATGGAGTAAAGAAAACTTACCAATAATAATATCGATTATCTTAAGAACAAAAAGGATAAAAAATATCTATAAAAATGACCTAACCATATATTATGAGTTTTTGAATCAAAATATGGATGCAACTAATCAAATTGTTACCATGAATCAACATCATAATGATGACTTAATCTTTTATTTATAGAAATATTGGATCAATTCCATATCATGAAAGACTTTTTTGTGAGATACAAAAAGTCACTATAATATAGGTTTAATCAGAAAATATCTCAACAGTTTTATAGTAATAGGAAATGATTTTCCATGTTGAATATAATTATACCTCGATTTTCTATATGTTGGATGATTAACAAAATAATCTTAATCACCAAAATATTGAAACTATTTTAACATTCATGAATCTTCTCATAACTAAGACCAAAATTATGGACCAACCTTTTTCTTTCATAGAAATTTATATCCAAAGTATTTCCCTCTAGAAATAAAAAATTAAATAAAAAAATATCTGATCAAAAAAACTATTAAACATTCTAAAATTTGATTTTATATCCATAAATTTAATAAGAACTTATAATTTACTGATCTTACATCTAGTATATAAGTAATCCTCAGAAGATTTAAATAGTTAATGAAACTGATATGGTTTTGATTCAAAGTTTGATTTGTCAATCTGAATTTATGTATTTTGAAAATACAGTCCAGTGGCCTTATGTGCTAAATTTTGAAACTATGATTGATTAGGCACAAAAAAATCATATTTTCCTCTAAATTACATTCACCAAGATGATACCAAAAAACCTAATTTTTCTAAAAACCAAAACACAACATATGAACTTAAATAGTATCAAACATTTCAAATGTCTTGATATCACATTTCTTATAGGGACACTAAATTATCCCTTCTTAAAAAAATTCTATATTTGATAATGTAAATGTAATACACTTTGAAACTCATAATGAAGATAATATTTAAACTAGAGTTGTGTGTATTTTTCAATGACTTATCCAATCATGATCCTAGAAAAAAACTGATGTCCATTTTCTCCCTTCATATTTTTCAAAAAAAAATAATGATAATTAGTTTTCAATAAAATTGTTACTTTTAGAAAAAATAGTTAACATTAAAATTATTTTTTATAAATTTTTTACTTTTTTATTCCAAATAATTTATTAAAAAAGTAATATTTTCTAATTTTTATTAATATTTCTATTTATTAAGAATTAATATTTATTATAGTTAATTATCTTTTGAGTTTTAAATTTATTATTTTATAAAAAAAATGTATTGTATAACAGTTATATAAATTAATTATTAACTATTTTATCTTTTTTTATATTGATAGTTTTAAATACTTAGTAATTTTAACTAAAATAATATTTTAATAATATTTATTAAATTTGTAATTTATAAAATAAAGGTTAGTTTTTATTACTTAAATAGTTTTTTTTTAATTTATTATAGATTTTTATTTATTGATTTTTAATTTTTAATTTATTTTATAAATTTTTATTAATTTTTTAATAAGTTTATATTATTTATAAATATATAAATATTTTCATAATTTTTTACTAATTTTTACTATTATGTTTAATTAGTATTTTACTTAAATAATTATTAATGATTTATTATAATAATTATTATTGATTAACATTTTTATTAAATTGTTTTTTATTATTTCTTCATAGTTTTAACTAAATTTTATTAATTTATAATTTTTTATTATTTAATGTGTTTTTATTATTTTATTCGAAATTAATATTTATTATAATTTTGTAATAGTTTTTTACTCTATAAATATATAACTAATTTCAAATTTATTTATTACTATTTGTTATTATATTTTTTATATTAAACTAATTTTTATTAACTTCTTTTATTTTTTATTTTTTAAATTATTATTTTTATTTAAGAAAAATAACTATTTTTATTGATTTGTTTATTTTTTTAATAATTTATAACAAATTTACTATTTATTAACTAAAATATTAATTTAATAATAATTAGAAATTTCATGTTTTAATTTATACAAATTTATTAATATTTTTATATTAAAAAACCTAATAAATTAAACTAATAACAATAAAATAATTAAATAACAATAATAATACGATGATAAATAATGAAAATTATTTTTTAGTAATTTATAATAATATTACTATTTATTGACCATAATATTAATTTAATCATAAATAATAATTATATTTTTCAAAATATACGACTCTTTAATTATTTCTATATTAAAAACTAATAAATTAAACTACTGATAACAAAATAAAAAAAATTAAAAATTTCATCATAATAAAACTAATATAAACAAGTAAGTAATAAAATTTTAAAATAAAATTTTATAATAATACCTCCATATTGAAGAAAAAATAATTGAATTTGGATTTTAAATGTTATATCTAAATCATAAGGGACTTTTTTAGAGTAAATGAGAGAATAAAAATGAAATTCTAGAGGGAAATGATTTGGTGTGCACCTTATATAGTTAAATTTTTAACAACAACCATTTTCAATGGAAACTTTCTTCATAGATGGCATATCATTGGATTATCTACAACAAAAAATTGTGACAAAATTTGTTAGTCTTTGTGGCTATTTGCGTTGAATTGCAAATTTGTCACAAATAGTAGCTACTATATTTAATTTTTAACACTTTTATAAATAAATATTTATGATAGAGAGAGTCAATTGCAAATAATCCACCAGTTTATTATTTAATATTATATAATAAGTTATTGTGACATATTGGATTATGTGTCATAATTACTAACTTATTGCAACATGCAAGTTCACTGCATTGCAAAGAAGTTTTGTGCACCACTGTGCACACAAGCCCGCCAAGTCTATTTGAGAGGGATTTAAATTCCATCGCAATACGTTATTTATAATAAAATTATTCAAAATGGATTTGGTTTCAATCTAAAAAATATGGTAGTGAAAGATACTTTTTGTGATGGATATGGAATCTTTCTTAAATTATCCATCATAAAAAGTAGAAAATTTTATAGTGCATTTATTATAACTCATGGATTCATTATCATGACTCATTTTTTCCACACCACACTAGCCCAAAAATGGATTAAAATTTTCAACCCAAAACTAACACCAATTAAAAAAGCATTTAAACATAGTTAAATGAACTTTCAATAATACTATAATTAAAAAAATAATCCTCTTACTTAATTTTATAATTAAATCAAGGTAAAACTCATTACACATCCAAACACACATTAAAATAATCACAATTACCAAATTATATTTTATTCTATCAATAATTCCATTCACTTCGGCATACTTTCACAAATAAACCCCACTTTATCACATGATTTTGTTAGAAGTTAAATCTTTCAAAAAATTCAATAAACATTGAACACACACACAAAATAAAAAAAATCATTTAATTTCTTCTTTTAAATGGTATTAATATCTTTATCAAACTAACATTAAACTTATTCTAGCATTTTCATTATAAGAATAATCAAAGTTTAACAACACATTAAATTCCCTTTTTAATATTTCATTTAACATTCTCTTTAATAATATATCGACTTCATAGTTATCAAAGGTTCATTAACAAAACCAAAATAAAACATATAATAAATATAATATTTAAATTTAACATTATCTTTTGCTAACTAAACATTAATATGATTTAACCTAATGAACATAAATTTCAAGTCCTTCATGAAATTTTTTTAATAATTTATATCTTTCAAACATATTGAATTTAAATCACATAACATATATTATTATGTTTTAATGATTTATAAAGATTTTAAATCAATCAAAATAAAATTATTATCAAACAAAAAAATGATTAAATTCACTTAAATTTCCATTTAAGAATGCTTTATACACTTAATAGTAACTTCATTATTAAAATTACTCATTTTAAATGCTATAATCACATAACAAAAAAATGAATATAGTCACTTTCATTCAACCCAAAATACATATATTAAATTTCAATTTACCATGCCCCTTTTATTATTATAAAATCAATGAAAAATTTATAATGCTTTTCCTTATTTTAAACACTTACAAAATAAATCATAGTGATATAAATGAAATCAACTAAGAATGTATTCAAACCAAAAAACTACTTCCTATTTTCCCATACTATACATGCACCAAATATTTTTTAATTTCTTGATCAATATATCCAATTCCCATAATTCCAATTATTAATTTTCCATTATATACATGGAAGAAAAACACATGAACAAGAAAAATTAAAATTTCACTTTAAATTACTTCATCAAATCTTGATTGAATCCCAATATCAATTTTCTTAATTTATCATATAATATTACATTTCAATAATCTACTAATATCAAATAACAATAAGGTAATAAAATTTCATAAATTAATAGTAGTACACCATCAAGCACTTTTATTTTATTTTAGTTAACCAATCCACTATTAATAACCCATTTATAAAAACACTGATTATTTTATTAATAATTGAAATATTTAACTAAATTAAATTTATAAAATCAATTAACAAATCAAACACAACCATATGCACACTCACATATATGTCAAGTCCCTATATGTAAAAATGATACATGATAATTCCACTAGCCATCCTCAATTTGGATAAATTTAAAAACCCCAATATAAAAGAGTAATAATAATAAATAGGATCACTCAATATTCCATGCCAAAAATAAAATTCTCAAAAATAAAATTAATTTTATATTTACCCAATTTCTCACATTTACCTTACCTTTATATGAAATAATTAAAAATCTCAATATAATTATTTCATCCAAATTTAATAATCAGAAAGAAATTTTCATCATTCACAAATACATCACTTCCACAATTTTTAACTTAATCTCCCCTTTTATTACCAAATTTTCAACATTAAAATTAAATCATAAATGATCATTAAATAAGATATTATTTAATTAAAAAAATCACTCAAACACATTAAATAATAATCATTATAATAATTATCCCAAATATTAATTAAATTTAATCCCAACTGAAATATAAATTTGGCTAATATATATTGGTTTTCATACAATCATCCAACCCTCGGACACATCCCTATGATATCATCAATTCAATATTATCTCATAAATTTAAAATTATATGTTAAAACCTTGACCTTCATTAATTTTAATTAATCCCATAATAATTTAAGTTCTTAATCATACACATTAACCAATATAATACCCATGGAATACTTAAGTGATTTAAATGAATGCAAATTAAATTAAAATATAAAAATGACTAATTTTTAGTACCCAACATAGTAGAGTTTTCTATAATAAACCACACTATAAAAAACCTTTTAATCCCTTTTTTAAATACAATTTCCCTTTTTAACCCACTCATGATTTAATCATTTAATCCATATTTAACTAACAAATATGAATAAATTCCAACAACACAAGCTATGTTTTTCAAACAAAACAAGAAAAGTTCAACTTCTAAAGTCATTTTACATATAATCATTCTTTATAATGGATTTAATACATCATGATACATCAATAATGACTAATAACCACATAAAAACATTTAAAAAATCTATAACAAACAATAAGGATTAGTCATATTATATCAATAAATAATATTCACTTTAATTATAAATATCATTTAATCATTTCATTCCATTTAAACATATTAAATTATTATTAAACAGAATAATAATCATAATCTCACAATATAATTTTAAAAAATTAATATTCTTTTTAACTAGGAACATTTATTTACCTCTTATATCCCCCCTTCAAATCAATAATTACATAATACCTAATCATTTAAACACAAAAGATAACAAAATTTCACATGAAACTTTCTTAATAAATTCACATATTTCATATCATTGATATTATCTTGGATTAATAACTAATTTTATGTTACACAACCACAATAAAATTAAATTCAAATATCATATAAATCAAAATTCACTTGAGTGATGAATTATTTTTCCATAGTAGGTTGAGAAAATCCACCTAATAGTATGTAAACAATCCAAAAAAGGATTAGAAACATAATTCCTCATCTTTCATTGAAATCCAAGGATTTATCCAAAACTATAAGGAAAAATAAAATAATAAGTAAAACCTCAATTCCTTTAAATAAAATGATAAGTATTATGATCCACTCATTAATATCATTCTAACACAATAAACGGATCATCGATCTACTAATGAATCAGTGATATGTCTCTGATTAAAGTTTGAAAGAGTGTGAAAGAGACTTTGGAGGAGAAATCATGAGATAATTACTACTATAAAAATAAAATATCAATCTAATCCCCAAAATGTGTGACTATAAAATTACCAAAATACCCACACTAAAAAATTACTAGAAACATATCGAGTACCTGGTGCCTATCTACTAGCCACCTAGTGGACACCATCCACTCGGTGTAATCCATCTGGGTACTAGAAGGTTGGACCTAGGAAATATTCTTTTATCTTACTCACACAAAAGGTACTTGGTGTTTATATACTAGGTACCCAGTGGTTTGTTTTATCAATGTCCAGAAAACACTGCCTCTTTCACATCCTTCTACTCACCTCCTTCAATAAAAACTCCAAATTTCCTACTAAAACATATCCATTTAAAATTCTAAAACTCAAATTCACCTAAGAAAGTAAGATTCATTATAAATATTTCTACTAGTGAGGAATGGATTAAAAATTAAGATGAGGGTGATGTTCTAGTAGATTCATACATGGATAGTAATATTTTATACTTAATAACTATTGAGTAGGGAAAGTAATTAATTCCTATGAGTCATCCAGATTATGTTATGATCACTATTATGGGTTATCCAAATTTTATTGGTTCAAATTTTGTATGACATGAGGCTTCAACATATTTATTTTTTATAGGAATAGCATGATGGGTTTTTTGGGATCAAACAACACTTTTTTAATATAGGGGAAGTAATAAGAAACCCTTGAAACCAAAATCTACCATAGATAAATTCAAATCCATGAAACTATAAAATAAAGATCGATTTATGTGTACCTTACACTAAAGAACCACTACTTTGATCTTCAATATATATGATTGATAAAGATCAATAAATGGAATCCATAAAACTCCCATATCTATGGTGTATCAATGGGTTGATATAAACCACCCATCACATGGATGGGAACCTCCCCTATTCTCATAGCATGTAAATGCCTCATGAAGGGTAGGAAGAGAGTTCTCGGGCTTAGAGGATCTATAGGAATCTTGGGAGGGAGTGCACCAAACCATGGAATCCATCCTTATATATATAATCCCTTAGGTATACTCCCAATGGTTATGAATTTATTCATGTGTTATAAACCACATGAATAAAGTCTTGGTTGTTAAATCATTCATTGCATGAATGAAATGATCCTCTATATGTTCCATTTTAGGAAACATCCATAATTATGATATCCAATGTGGAATAATAACCATGTCACAATACTTATCATTCAATTATAGTGTCATTTTATCACTAATATCATGATTTGTGATATTATTTTAATCTAGGAATGTCATATTCCTTTAAATACATTAATGTTTTAACATATGACATGTACATATCATATATTACAATATTTATATTTGGGTCATATCTCCAATAATTTCCCATTTTCACTAAATCCATAAAGACTTAGTGTAATTTCTCCTTATATTGTATCATATAAAATTACTTGTGAATCAATATCCAAAAAAAATTGATGTCATCCAAAAAAATTTTGTAAAGTTTCCAACAAATTCAGTTTTTATCAAGTCATATGAAACATCTTAGGAATACCCATCAAAAACTCTTTTTTGGATTAACTCTAAAAAACATTTAGAGCGTTTCTCAAAGTAAAACTCAATCTCCAATAAATAAACTAAAAATCTTGACCCACAAGAATTTTAAAATTTTAAAACAAATATGAATTTATAAATCCATAAATACAATAAAATAATATCCTCTAGAAAAATATTAGTTTTACTCAAGCTATAAAGTGGTTTGGCATGATCTCCATGAGACACATGTATCCCGATACCTATGTCTACAGGCTATATCATATAAAATCATGAATTTTCATATGATTCCTTTGTCCAAGACATAGTGTAACCATGGGAAATAGAGTATTTAGATCCCATATAACTACTCATTCATTATTTATTCTCTAATTATAGACAGATTAGGTTGATTAAACATCACATTTCAATCACCTTTATGAAATTATGCCTTTTGAGCATATTTTTTATCTCAATACAAGAATCATACTCACATTAACCTTAACATATCATCACAACTAATAATACTCCATGAAAAAAATCAGTTAGGGAGAACTCAAATTCATACTTTATGAGGTCAATTATCATTTAACTTCATGATATTATATATACAATAAATGCGAAAGAATGACAAAGAAGATATTTCCTTTTATATAACATGATACATTTTATTCTAAAAAATTTTAAAGAATACCAAAAAAAACATACATAAAAACATGTCTAATACATCACCGATGAAAAACTATACAATCAAATTTATGTTTTCTAAACTTTCAAGAGTTTTGTTAAAATCATTACATATCTATGTAATTCCTTCCACATCACTATGTGACCAAATAATAAAATCATCCCACTAAGCTCTTTGGTGAGTAACATATATGAATAAATGTAGTTAAAATAATGGTCATATATAGGGATTATATTCCTAATGTTCAAATCCTTGAATATAAATTCATGTAGAGACCCTAAGTTTAACGTACATAGACATTACATTACTTTTGCGGAATACTTTGTACATAACAAAAACACACACACAAGGACCGTAATAGTTTGGTGTCTTTGGAAACTTGGAACGTAATCTTCTAATCGTGGTGAAATATCTTCAACATATCCCAAAAAGATCTTACTTTTTTTACCTAAAACCTTTCTTTATATCCTAGGGAAAAGAAAACATAAAAGGGTGAGCTCAAATTCTCAGTAAGGGTAAACAAAAGAAATATAAATCACATCATATACATAAGAACATAACTTTTGGAAATCTTAACCTGCAAAAGAAATCATAATTTCATAACATGGGATAAATCATAGTAGTGAAATGTAATCCCAGTAATCATAACTTAAAACATGAAACTTTGTGGCATACACACATAATCATAGAGAATAATTTCTTGTTAGTCAAGACTCAATGCCAAGACTATCTTAGTGGACAAAGTCCATTTCTGAACCGAGTTCACTCCTAGTTTCAGTTCTGTTTCACTGAACCGGTTTAACCTGCCATTCCAGCCATGTCTATGTCATGAGATATAAAATCTTTACCCAATGCATTGGAGGGATATATAGGTCCCACCCCTCTCATAATTATACCATTCTTATGTGTGCCACAAAATCATAAACCATACATCATAGCATAACCCATGTAATAAAAATGGGAATCTTAAACATCATGACATCATGACATCATAAAACAATTCATATAAAATAAAGGAATTCATAAAAATATTTCCATCACAACATAATAAAATACATGTAATAATAGGGATATAAACAGAACCCTTTATTATCTTAGATGGAAAATAATTTTGATAAAACACTTGAACTCCATTCTTGAGGAAAATATCATTTCTACTTCAAAAACATTTTTTCCCTTCTTAACATGTCATACAATTTTAAACTAAAAGAAGTTGATTAAAAATAAACTTGAAAACTTTTAAAGGAATATTCTTGGAAATTTTGTTTTAAAAATCTATTCATGCCGTATAAGTTAAAAAAACATTCTTCTCGTACATTTGTCGGAAAAGTCAAAAAGTACCTCGTACGAAAAACGACAAAAGATTCCTTTCATATCTTTTACTAAAAACTCACCGAAGGGTAAAATTGGATTTAAACAATTTTAGGTGGATGGAAATAATATTAAATATTGAGGAAACATGGATGTGGATGATAAAATACACCCCAGTAAATACCGAAGTATAAACAATCTCGGATAAAAATGAGATTGTGATATTTCCCTTACCTTAGATCTGATTTGCTTTGTAAGTGTCCGAACCTCCTTTATAATGATTTAAATAATGTCATTGACTTATTCCAGAATCATACTCATTGTTATGATATCATATATGGTTCACTTATTACTTTATTTTACCCGTTCTTTTGTAAATTTCATGTTAAAGTGCGTTTTGGGTAAAATCGTTTCATTTGTCGTCCGTGTTTTGACTTGTAATTATTCATATGATTACTTAGATCATGATTAAATAATTCCAGAATATAAAAAATTATTTATATATAATATATATTCAGAATATAAATAATATATAATAGATCAGTAAATGGAAAGAAATACACCGTTCATGGAAACGGTAGATCGTACGTACGCATGAACGTTGTTTTCGTTTCCTTATTGAGTTGAATGGAATTAAGTAGATGATATACATATATATACACATAAATCCAGTATCATTATTATGTCATATTTTTCATTATTACTTATTATATATACTTTATAATCATTCATGAATGGTTAATGTGGAGAATGAATCTCATCGTGTCGTGGAGACGGTAGTCCGTACGTACGCACGAGCAATGATATCGTTCTCATGATCATGAAATTGTATTGGAGTGTATGTATAATATTTCAGAATCTATATCACTTTACAATAATCATATATAGTTATTATTTACACCATTATACCCATCCAAGTAAGGTGGTGATGGAAAATAGATTACACCACGGCGTGGAGACGGTATTCTGTACGTACGCACGCGCGGTGATTTCGTTTTCCGTAGGATGGATAGATGGTGAAATAGGGTTGTTTCATACTTATAATAACATATCATTATATGAGTGATACTGATGTTATTACTTCATAATGAAACAACTAAAGAAGAATAAGTGGAAGAAGAAATAAAGTTGAAAGAATCGGCAACGGACATTACCTCTTCTTTGAAGCGCCTCTTTGAGTCCTCCTCTTAGGGCACTAAATTTGGTCTTTGAGGAAGACCAGAACCTCTAGTATGTTTCTAGGGAAGTGGAGAAGAGAATTTGGTAGGGTGTTTCCGAGCTTGAAGGCTCAAAGTGGTGTGAGTAAGAGAGGGAGGAGGTGACCTTTTATAAGGGAGGAGAGGGGCTCTTTTGAAAAAACTAAAAATATTATTTTATTATAAAGCCAAATTCGGTTTTAAATAGCTCCAAATTGATTTATTTCGAAGCTAAGGTAGCTATGGGTCGAAATCCTCTCATCCAATAGAATTTACACAAGTTTAGGTTCCTATTTTAACCTTATCATTTATATTTAACTTTAAGTTAGATAATTTTACTTTTACCAAGTCTTTTTGTGTTCTTACACTATAAGGTTAATAAACTTACTATAAGAAGCCAAACGAACCCCAAGTTGTTTATTATTAATATATATAACCTTATATAAGTAATTTGGCCGAACCTTATATTTTTAGGAATAAAATATCAATTAATAATATAATATTTGTTTTAAAAACTATTTTATGTCAATTTTGACACTATTTAGTAATTGATTTTTGAAAAAATCATAACAGAATGATTAGTTCGAAAAAAGTTAATAAAATCAATAATAACATGTCATATTAACCTGGAAAATTATTTTAATTCATAAAAAGTCTTAAATTTCATTTATTTGGGTATTTATAACATCAATTATGTCAATATTTCATTAATAAGATAATAACTGCATCATCTTTGTGTTATAAATAAATTAACTTTTTTAATGTATAAAAATTACAAATAAATTATAATTATGTAGGAAATCGTTTTAGATTTCTAATGAATATTTATATTCTAATTTATCTTATGTATAACCCTATATTAAAAATGATTTAGTTATTGAACGTTGATTTTAACTATTTTAACCCTTCTTTAAATAAATTAATAATAAATGTCCCAATCTAATAAAAGTGGTCCTAAATGGTAATATTTTATTACTAAGGTTGTTTTTGGTCGAATTACACTTATCCAATAGAATTAGGACATGTGTTATGGTAATAATAATATCATTTTTACCCTTAATTACCCTATTTACTTTTAACCGTGGTAAAAACAATTAAAAAGTTACTATTCACCAAAAATTATTTTCATCTCATTGAACCACATTTTACATACTGACATCAACCGTGTCTCTCGGATTTTTGAAATTCCACTCACAGAAGCAGTAAAATTAAGTTTTATGAAAAATTCATTTTTTTAACTACCACTTAGTGGTTTCACTATTCATCAAAAAATGAAAGTTTCTAGAAAAATACCAAAAATTAGGCCTAAGCTGTATTTGATATTATGAACCCAAAAATGATGTCTATTTTAACAAATTCAAAACATATAAGTTGCATTAATTAATTTAAAAATTAATTCCCGTCGTCAAAACAAATAGCGTGTTCTTAAGAGATAATAACTATCAAAAGATTGACACTTGTTTATGTCTGGTTTAAATGTGAAATTACATCCAATGACCAAAATTGTATTAAGTTGTAAAAATATATTCTAAATATACTTTAAAACCACTCAAATTAATAATTTATCACTATTAATTATTTCGATTAAAATGGTTGTTTTTAATTAAAATTTAGTAATTTTCACTATTCATCAGAAAATGAAAGTTATCCGAAAAGTACCAAAATTTCACCCTAAGCTAATTTCGATATTCCGAATGAAAAAATGAAGTCCATTTTGAAAAATAAAATTTAAAAAATTTCAAAAAGAGGTTATTACTATTCATAACGGCTAGTTTTAAAAATATTTTAATAGCATATTGTTGTTTAGTGAAACTCATTATTGCGTACTACACACGCTATCGAGGAAGGTCGCAATTGCGTGTAATGAAAGGAAAGTCAAGGATGCGTGTTGTGAAAGCTCCTTTTGGTGTATCGTACAACACAAGACATTAATGAAATTAAAAAGAATATTTTTAATAAAATCTCAGGGTGTTACATTCTACCCCCCTTAAAATGAATTTCGCCCTCGAAATTCATCGAGGTTATAAATGGTTTACAACTCAAAATTTTCTTTAATAGAAACCCACATCGTAAAAAGGAATACCAAAACCAATCTTTAAAAACAAAAGTATGAAACGTAACGGTTACCCAAATAAACTAATCATTGGGTTTCCACATAGGTGAAAATATGGATATGGAAGGGAAATCTAACCATCGTGTTCTGATGGAGAGTGGTAGAGAACATGGTTATGGAAAATCCAGCAATCACAAAGCCATAAATTTGTGATGATCTAAGGTACCATCTAATTCATCAGATATAAGAGCAATAGGACAACATTTTTGGTTTTCAAGATCATTTCCCTAAAGTTGATGAAATTGGAATTAGAAGAAATACTTTCGTGATTTTGGTATAGTCTCACAGTTGGTCGTTCTTTGGAAAATTTCCACTTCATCTCTTAATGAAATGAAGTTGAATTTGTCATTCGTGATGTGTTAGCAGATCATGTGATAGAATTATGGGTCATTCCATCTGTCTCAAACAAATGGTTAGAAAAGTTATCAAAAAATATATAAGTCCATATATAGTGAGATTAATCATATATGGTTCCTAAAATGGACTTATACTTATTATATCATACTGCATAATATAATAAAACTAGTTTCTACTAAACAGGGACTTCCTGTAGGCCAGTGGTAGGCGATAAAGGCCAGTCACACTTCGGTTGTGGGTTCGATTCCCACAGCCTTGTCCGACGCGATGGGTCGTCATCCGTCCTGCAGGTTGTCCTTTTTCTAAAACTATATTACTATAACATCCCTTAAATAATATCAAAAAAAGTTCTATTCTTAAACAATACTAACTTATGTCCAACATAATCCATTCAAATCTTTAGGCTTATCTAAAATACTTTAGTCCAAGCTCATAGTATAAAGAAAACGATGTCATCAACCAAGCATGTGAATACCATCATTTATCCCCCATATATCTTGTTGGTCACATTCCAATCATGTGAATACCTTAATCATGTATTCTATTGAAAAATTAATACCTATTGAACCTTATTGAAAACATGAATGCAGTTAAAAGTTAACACTTTCTACAAACCAAAATCCTCAAAATTCTTTATACTCAAACCATGAAATCACTTAGTCCTTATATCAATCATGAGCTCATGAATACTGTCAAACATTTCATTTTCTCGTTTTCCCTTCATTATGCGCATATCATCTTATTTCCAAAAATATCTCAATCACTTTCCATGGTTACCGGTACCATAAAATTATTGAATACCATAATAGACCAATACATAAATATTCCAATATTCCATGATACTATATACAACATTATTTTGGAATCCCATTACATAAACACTTAATCATTCCACCACATCATTTTCATATTCAACATCGCCAATATTGATTGCATGTAACTTCCCTTTGTCCTTTTCCTTAAGTGGTTTCTCATGTCGATCATCATTAACCCTTGGATTAGGGCATTTATTAGCATAATGCCCCATTTCCTTGCACTTGAAGCATTGAAGTGTTAGTGGTGCGTTCTCTGCAGTCTTTTCTTTATTCACATCATTAGAAACCCTTTTTCCATTACTTCGACAGTCAACTGCTCGATGACCTTCTTTTCCACACTTAAAACATTTTCTAGTCCCTTTAAGACAATATCCACCATGCTTATTTCCACACTTTGAGCATAAGGAAACATTCATATTCTTTTCACTATTATTATGAGATTTCTCCTTGAACTCCATCTTTTGTTTCTTGTCAAAACTATGAGATGGATAAGTAACACCAACTTCCATTTCTACCTTGATAGCACAACGCACAATTTCTTCATATCTACTGAAGTCTCTTATAGATAATTCCCTTCGAAGATTTGGTTTTAAGCCACTAAAGAATCGATCGATCTTACTCTCAGGTTGGATAATAATACCAGAAGCGTACCTTGCAAGTCTTGTAAAATTTGCTTCATAGGTACCAACAGATTCATCATCCTTTTTCTTTAGTTCAAGAAACTCCTTCTCCATCTTTTTTCGTAGAATATGAGGGAAGTACTTATTGAAAAATAAGTTCTTGAACTCGTCCCATTCCATGGACTCAATTTCATCCCTTTGCCTCGTATTCTTAATAATATTCCACCATTGATCATCATCACCTTCCAAACGATACACTACTAAGATGAATTTATCATTTTCAGAATATTGAAGAACTGAAAATATCTTTTCAGTAGTACTAATCCATTGTTCAACAACTAATGGATCAGTAGACCCGCTGAATGAAGGAGGACGTTGCCTCATGAAGGATTCAACAGAATGTTTCTCCTTCCTTTGCTCGTTTGGAAGTCTAGAATGATTCATAGCTTGTGTAAGTATAGCAATAATATTTTTCACTCCATCTCCCATAACATTTGTTTGTTTAGGAGGACAATCATTGCATTGTCCATTACATTGATCAACACAGTTCCTTTGGGTTCCAGCCATCGTCTAAAACCCAAAAAGAATAGTGTGAGTGGAAAAATCACGCTAGGGAAAACAATAAAATAAAGGGGGAGTAACTTCAATATCTAACATCTTGTGTTACCGTAATTCTAGTACTATAACCTATAATTATACTTAACCTTAGGGACATCCCTATACATACCTTAGAAATATTTATAGGGATCTCACTAAAGTTCTCGTATCCTAGTTTCTAAAGGTTGTCTAAACCTTTCCTCTGATACCAACTGTAGAGACCCGAAGCTTAACGTACATGGACATTACATTACTTTTTCGGAATACTTTTTACATAACAAAAACACACACACAAGGACCGTAATAGTTTAGTGTCTTTGGAAACTTGGAATGTAATCTTCTAATCATGGTGAAATATCTTCAACATCTCCCAAAAAGATCTTCCTTTTTTTACCTAAAACCTTTCTTTATATCCTGGGGAAAATAAAACATAAAAGGGTGAGCTCAAATTCTCAGTAAGGGTAAACAAAAGAAATATCAATCACATCATATACATAAGAACATAAGTTTGGAAATCTTAACCTGCAAAAGAAATCATAATTTCATAACATGGGATAAATCATAGTAGTGAAATGTAATCCCAATAATCATAACTTAAAACATGAAACTTTGTAGCATACACACATAATCATAGATAATCATTTCTTGTTAGTCAAGACTCAATGCCAAGACTATCTTATTGGACAAAGTCCATTTCGGAACTGAGTTCACTCCTCGTTTCAGTCTTGTTTCACTGAACCGGTTTAACCTGCCGTTCCAGCCATGTCTATGTCATGAGATATAAAATATTTACCCAATGCATTGGAGGGAGATATAGGTCCCACCCATCTCATAATGATACCATTCTTATGTGTTCCACAAAATCATAAACCATACATCATAGCATAACCCATGTAATAAAAATGGGAATCTTAAACATCATGACATCATAAAACAATTAATATAAAATAAAGGAATTCATAAAAATATTTCCATCACAACATAATCAAATCCATGTAATAATAGGGATAGAAACAGAACCCTTTATTATCTTATATGAAAAATAATTTTGATAAAACACTTGAACTCCATTCTTGAGGAAAATATCCTTTCTACTTCAAAAACATTTTTCCTTTCTTAACATGTCATACAGTTTTAAACTAAAAGAAGTTGATTAAAAATAAACTTGAAAAATTGTAAAGGAAGATTCTTGGAAATTTTGTTTTAAAAATCCATTCATGCCGTATAAGTTAAAAAAACATTCTTCTCGTACTTTTGTCAGAAAAGTCAAAAAGTAACTCGTACGAAAAACGACAAAAGATTCCTTTCATATCATTTACTAAAAACCCACCGAAGGGTAAAATTGGATTTAAAAAATTGTAGTTGGATGGAAATAAAATTTCATATTGAGGAAAAATGGATGTGGATGATAAAATACACCCCAGTAAATACCGAAGTATAAACAATCTCGGATAAAAATGAGATTGTGATATTTCCCTTACCTTAGGTCTGATTTGCTTCGTAAGTGTCCGAACCGCCTGTATAATGATTTAAATAATGTCATTGACTTATTCCAGAATCATACTCATTGTTATGATATCATATATGGTTCACTTATGACTTTATTTTACCCGTTCTTTTGTAAATTCCATGTTAAAGAGCGTTTTGGGTAAAATCGTTTCATTTATCGTCTGTGTTTTGACTTGTAATTATTCATATGATTACTTAGATCATGATTAAATAATTCCAGAATATAAAACATTATTTATATATAATATATATTCAGAATATACATTTATATAATAGATCAGTAAATGGAAATAAATACACCGTTCATGGAGACAGTAGGTCGTACGTACGCATGAACGCTGTTTTCGTTTCCTTATTGAGTTGAATGGAATTAAGTAGATGACATACATATATATATACATAAATCTAGTATCATTATTATGTCATATATTTCATGATTACTTATTATATATACTTTATAATCATTCATGAATGGTTAATGTGGATAATGAATCTCATCGCGTCGTGGAGACGGTAGTCCGTACGTACGCACGAGCGATGATATCGTTCTCATGATCGTGGAATTGTATTGGAGTGTATGTATACTATTTCAGAATCTATATCACTTTAAAATAATAATATATAGTTATTATGTACACCATTATACCCATCCAAGTAAGGTGGTGATGGAAAATAGATTACACCGCGGCGTGGAGACGGTATTCCGTACGTACGCATGCGCAGTGATTTCGTTTTCCGTAGATGGATAGATGGTGAAATAGGTTTGTTTCATACTTATAATAAAATATCATTATATGATTGATACTGATTTTATTACTTCATAATGAAACAACTAAAAAAGAAGAAGTGGAAGAATAAATAAAGCTGAAAGAATCGGTGACGGACATTACATCTTCTTTGAAGCGCCTCTTTGAGTCCACCTATGAGGGCACTAAAATTTGTCTTTGAGGAAAACCATAACCTCTAGGATGTTTCTAGGGAAGTGTAGAAGAGAATGTTTCAGGGTTTTTTCGATCTTGAAGGCTCAAAGTGGTGTGAGGAAGAGAGGGAGGAGGTGCCCTTTTATAAGGGAGGAGAGGGGCTCTTTTGGAAAAACTAAAAATATTATTTTATAATAAAGACAAATTCGGTTTTAAATAGCTCCAAATTGATTTATTTCGAAGATAAGGTGGGGATGGGTCTAAATCCTCTCATCCAATATAATTTAGACAAGTTTAGGTTTCTATTTTAACCTTATCATTTATATTTAACTTTAAGTTAGATAATTTTACTTTTACCATGTCTTTTTGTGTTCTTACACTATAAGGTTAATAAACTTACTATAAGAAGACAAAAAAACCACAAGTTGTTTATTATTAATATATATAACCTTATCTAAGTCATTTGGCCGATCCTTAGATTTTTAGGAATAAAACAACAATTAATAATATAATATTTGTTTTAAAAACTATTTTATGTCAATTTTGACACTATTTAGTAATTGATTTTTTTAAAAATCATAACAGAATGATTAGTTCGAATAAAGTTAATTATATCAATAATAACATGTCATATTAACCTGTAAAATTATTTTAATTCATAAAAAGTCTTAAATTACATTTATTTGGGTATTTATAACATCAATTATGTCAATATTTCATTAATAAGATAATTACTGCATCATCTTTGTGTCATAAATAAATTAACTTTTTTAATGTCTAAAAATTACAAATAAAATATCATTATGTAGGAAATATTTTTAGCTTTCTAATTAATATTTATATTCGAATTTATCTTATGTATAACCCTATATTAAAAATGATTTAGTTATTAAACTTTGATTTTAACTATTTTAACCCTTCTTTAAATAAATTAATAATAAATGTCCTAATCTAATACAAGTGGGCCTAAATGGTCATATTTTATTCCTAAGGTTGTCTTTGGTCGAATTACACTTATCCAATAGAATTAGGACATGTGTTAGGGTAATAATAATATCATTTTTACCCTTAATTACCCTATTTACTTTAAACCGTGGTAAAAAAAGTAAAAAGTTACTAGTCACCAAAAATTATTTTCATCTCATTGAACCACATTTTACTTACTGACATCAACCGTGTCTCTCGGATTTTTGAAATTCCACTCACAGAAGCGGTAAAATTAAGTTTTATGAAAAATTCATTTTTTTTTAACTACCACTTAGTGGTTTCACTATTCATCAAAAAATGAAAGTTTCCAGAAAAATACCAAAAATTAGGCCTAAGCTGTATTTGATATTATGAACCCAAATATGACGTCTATTTTAACAAATTCAAAACATATCAGTTTCATTAATTAATTTTAAAATTAATTCTTGTCGTCAAAACAAATAGCGTGTTCTTAAGAGATAATAACTATCAAAAGATTAACACTTGTTTATGTCTGGTTTAAATGTGAAATTACATCCAATGACCAACATTGTATTAAATTGTAAAAATATATTCTAAATATACTTTAAAACCACTCAAATTAATAATTTATCACTATTAATTATTTCGATTAAAAAGGTTGTTTTTAATTTAAATTTAGTAATTTTCACTATTCATCATAAAATTAAAGTTATCCGAAAAGTACCAAAATTTTACCCTAAGCTAATTTCGATTTTCCGAATTCAAAAATGAAGTCCATTTTTAAAAATAAAATTTAGAAAATTTCAAAAAGTGGTTATTACTATTCATAACGGCTAGTTTTAATAATATTTTAATAGCATATTGTTGTTTAGTGAAACTCGTTATTGCGTACTACACACGCTATCGAGGAAGGTCGCAATTGCGTGTAATGCAAGGCAAGTCAAGGATGCATGTTGTGCAAGCTCCTTTTTGTGTAGCGTACAAAACCAGACATTAATGAAATTAAAAAGAATATTTTTCATAAAATCTCAGGGTGTTACAATTCAAAGTCCTTAATATTAGAGCAATACATTTTACAGTGTTGAAGAATTCTATTGTCAACTCAGAACTCTTTATAACTATATCATCATCATTCTTGAAACATTTTATATAAAAAATTTCCTTGAAATATTTTAGTAACTGTAGGATATTAATGATTTTACCAACCCCTTAGTATATAGTGGAAGATATAATAAAACCCAAAAAATAAAATAAAAGTAAATTAAAAATTAAAAAATGAAACTAATAAAATAAAATAAAAATAGATTTTTTTGGAAAATTTAGTTTAAAATTGAATTGGTGAATTTATGTCCCCTTTGGTATCCACCAATAATGATAATAACTAATGAATTTATATGATCCTCTTCTTAAATAAGTGGTACTAAACATTACATTTAAGGTAAATGATGGAATAATGGATGATAAAAACTCTAAAGAACCTCCCATGTGAGGAAAAATAGAGAACTCTATCAAAAAGGAAGACTTGAAAACACTAAGAACCACCTTTAATTTTTCTTAATAGAATGAATTATAACACCCCTTATCCTTTATATTTATAGGTATAGTGGAATTAAATAGCCTCTAAGGAATCCAAATTCGCACCAAACCAAATGAGTTGAAATAAATTGCCTCCAATGGTCATTTGAAGCATTAAATAGCCTGACAAGTGACTTATGTCTCAACATACCTTTGTAGGTGAATTAATGAGACTCCCAACATGTTAAACCTAGTAAAGGAGGTTTTTAGAATATATCTCAAGGATATATTACAAACTTTTACATGAAATGGGCCTTAGAAACCCATTACTTCAAGATCATACCCAAATCTCATTTGAGATTTGTCATTTCCTCATGGTTATGTTTTAATAATATAAAAAATCATTATTTATAATATTATAAGGACTCGTCCTTAAAACATTACATAATATTGAATTAAATTAATAATTCACATTGAGTATCTTTTTAGGTTTAGAGTTTTAGAGAATTAGGCCATGACTATTACATTACATATCAAAAATTACAAAGTGGAAAATTCTATTCAGTTTCCATTTTTTCATAAAATAAAAACTCTTAAAAAAGAGTCATGTCTAGTTCCATGCTTTAGACATCATGACTTTCCCTTGATCCCATACTTGATCATATTCATCTTTAAGTCCTATGAAAAACATTTCAAAACTTGGGACGAGCATAAAAACCTCAGTAAGGGTTATAAAACAAAGAAATAAAACATTAGATCATCAATACATACATAACATAAGATCTTTTACATACCTCAGGAAATCATAAGATTTATGAATAACACATATAAATCATAAATAATAAAGGTAACTTGTGGCATCAATATCATACTCACATTGTAGCTATCACAGCTACATAAGGAGTTACATTTGGAATACTCATCAAAGTATATTCCCTAAATCTATTAGGAGAAACATTCAAGTTTACCTCCATCACATTACCCAATGCATTGGAGAGCTATCTCGGGATCACCCACCCTAGGTTTATCATGGAACAACCTGTATATGTAACATTTCCCAAGAACCATAATATATTCATAACGTATAAAACAAACATAAAGGGAAGATAAAATTTCCACATTTCAATCACAATATATCATTTAAAAATATTGACATAACAAATCCATTATTAAAACCATTTTCAATACCCAAATACATAAAAGATTATATGTTATTTATTTTTCTTTTAAAAACATTTCGTCTTGTTAAGGAAGCCAAAGATCAAATAATACTCGTGGTGGCGGAAAAGGTCATTGCCACCGCTTATGTTAAAAAGAAACATTCTTTTTTTCATTTAGTAAAACACCTCATAAAAAAATATTCCCTTTGAAATTAAATGAAAATTAAAATGTTTTTACACACCGTATAAAATAAAGTCGTATATAAAACAAAATATGCCTCAATGAAAGGAGATTGAGACGAAGTCCCTTACCTCATGTCCGACTTGACCCATTAATTATTTAATCTTTTGAATAATAAACTAAATTTAATTTATAATTACTTAAGAACCTTTTTAAAGTTTATTATTCCTTTTATATAAATTATGACCTTGTTATAACAATTAGTTAATTATTTGAGTTCATATCGGAAATTTTGTCGATGTTCGGAACTTGAGTTAAAAATGAACTTTTTATAATTATAAATTGTCCATGTGGTCGAAATTACATTATATACAAAATTATATTAATGATTTAGATATCATATATATCTAGTATATATATGTATTTATAATAGTATATAATATTTGGAGATAATAAACGAAATGCACCGTCCATGGAGATGGTAAGTCGTACGTACGCATGAACGCTACTTTCATTTCTATTTCATATTTAATGGAAGGAAAACATAATGATAAATAGGTATATTATAATTCTAGTATAATATCATATATAATTTCATTAACTCCATCCTTTATACATTCCACATATGTTATGAATGATTCATATCACTTTTTGGGGGTGGTAGTCTGCACTTCCTCAAATGAAATTATCGTATTTACCCACTATGGAAACCATAAAGGTATTATATAAATGAAAAATACAGAAGAATATAAACAATATAAATATAATATATATCACATATAAATATATTTTCATCTTAATGTCCACCATAATAGGTGGTAGGAGAATATTGAACAATCATCATTTCGTGAGGCAGTAGTTCACCGTCCACAGAAATAGTATATTCTTTACCCATTAGATGAAGGTGTATGTAAGTTTAGTTCTAATAATTCTCATAAAAAAATATATTATATTGAGGCTACTTGTGTTGTTATAAAATAAAGTAATAAAAAGAGAGTAGGGGGTGGAGAATTAAAATAAAACCAAAAAACTTAAGAGAAGACGTTACCCTTAAATCGGGTATCTCCCTTTGGTTTGAACAAAAAGGTTTAATTGAATTTCCTTCATCCTAGAGGAAGGCTTCTAGGAGGAGTAGAGGGATGCAGGGATATTAATTGTTTAGAGTTTGTATGATCCATGATACTTGAGAAGTGTGTGGAATGGGTTATAAGTGAGGGCCTTTTATAAGGGGGAGGAGGGGCTCTTTAGGAAAGCTTGAAAATATTATTTTATTATATAATGATTTTCGGTTTCTAAAGGTCCAACACTCATTAAAGTCAAATATAAGATGAATCGTGTTCAAAATAAAATCATCCAACAAGAATTGGATAGGTTTTGGATATTTTTCTAATCTTTATAATATTATTTATTTAAATCATTTGTTAATGAGGTAAATACTACATCATTATTGTGCCATAAATAATTTTATTTATTTGATGTATAAAAATTATAAAAAAAAAATTATGTTGAAAATAATTTTATATTTCAAATTAATATTTATATTCGAAGATATAACTTATATAACCCCATGTAAAAATTGATTTACTAAAAGATATATGTTTATGTTAGTTTTGTCTTTACTTTAAATTAATTAATATAAAGTGTCATTATCACTGCCAAGTGGCTCCATGGACTCCCAAAATCGACCCAAGGATGACCATGGTCATAAATTTATCATCCAATCGGATTAGAAAACATGTTATGGTAATTTAATATTATTATAATAATATTTTTTTACCCTTATTTACCAGATTTACCTTTTAACCATGGTAAATAAAATTTTTAATGAAGTAAATATTCATAATGTCTAAAAATAAAATTAACCTATTTACAAAATTTGGACATCATGATTAAAAAAATTGAATCCATTTTTTCAAATTCAAAACACATAAGAGTAAGAAATTAATTTAAAATTAATTCTCACGGCCAAAATATAAAAGCATGTTTTTAAGAAATAATAACTCTCAAAAGATTGACACTTATTTATGTCCAATTTCAAAGTGAAATTACTTACAATGACAAAAATTGGATTAAATACTAAAAATATAATATAATTACACTTTAAAACCAATTAAAAATATTATCTAATCTTATAGATAAATTATATTAAAAGGTATTTTTGAATTAAAATACAGTATTTTCATTATTCATTAAAAAATGAACATTATCAGAAAAATACCAAAATTTCATCCAAAGTAAAATTTGATGTCCCGATCTTAAAGAAGAATATTATTTTGTCAAATAGAACATATAAAAGTGAAAAAACTAGATTTAAAAATGGTTCTCCATTAAAAGGCGGTAAAACAACCTTTTAAAGAATATTAGTGTATTTATGCTCAAAATCAGATTCTTTCTTATTTTAAGAATCTAAAATTTATTGGATAAATGTTAAAATATTTAACAAACATGTATAATAATATTGTAGTTAATTCTATTCATTCCTTCCATTATAACGTCTAGGCGTTAACTACCATTTAAAATAATTTTATATTATTATTTTTCAGTATGACCCAACGTTGTGGGTAGCGTAAGATTTCAAAGAAACTTGTTGTTATGTATCGGGTACACCATCGAACATAGAATATCTTTTAAAGTAAAATTAATATTTAATTAAATAATATTAATAAATATGAAAATGTTATATTCTTTATTTACCTAGGATGTTACAATTATAAAACCACATTATTTTTTTAATGAAATAAATATTATTTAATTAAATATTTAAGATGCTCAAAAAACAAATTTTATTTTATTTTTATAATAAAAATAAAAAAATTTATACATGAACTAATTACATTAGTCCAAAAATCCCAATAAGAAAAATGTTAGGTGTGACCCCAAGGTCCCTTCGTAAAGATGTAAATTATCACGAATGTCATTCATAATTATAAATTAAGAGTGGTATCTTGAAAAACATGAAAACTACCCAAATTAATAAGGGGTTTTGTGTGATATAATTAACCAAATGACCATTATAAAAGTTAGTATGTCCTTGAAATTGATATTAATCATCAGACATGGATAATGTCAATCTTGTATAGTGTATCCCTTGCTATCAATTTACAAGTTAACTAAATATTATATAATTACATCACATGTAATTATCGTTACATGGCCATGAATTTAGTCAAAATCTCAATTGAGGTTCTTGATATCAAAATCTACCATATGGGTAGACACATCCTATCTTGGTCAATCAAATTCATCCACTTGATTAGAGTCATACCCAATTACCATTATTTAATCCAAATTTTAAAATAAATTTAGATAGTTATCAAAGTATGAAATCTCAAAAGTAAAGAACCTCTTTAACTACCTAAATTTGGTGGATCTATAGCTAATTATCACTTAAGAAACACCAATGAAATATATATGAAAATCCATGTGGTGAATTTTAAGTAGGTCAATTAGGATAAAACTTCACCGACTTATATCCTATAAGTGATTAGTTGTATATCTATACAAGTGATACAACTAATGTTGATATTAACATATCATATTAACCTATAATTATGATCATCAATCATCGATAGGTTGGTAATACATATATTCTAGATGTTGTTAACATATCATATCCTATTTTCTATGCAAAAGACATAAATGAATAATAATATATTGCCATTAATATACATTACATGATGCAATAAGTCCCCAATCCAACAAACTTGACTAATTTTAGGGAATAAACCCTAAAAATCTCCCATTTGAACTAAATTTAGTCACCCATGTATATAATACTAAGAGAACATGTCCCTTGGACCTTTTCTCCTAGATCTGGTGATGAAAATAAAAAAAAATTACACACTACAAAAAAACATTTTTTAGAAACATTTTATTTTTTCATTAGAGAGGTTTTAAAACATCGATAATGAATTTTCCAATGTTTTTAAAAAACATCACTAAATGATGTGTCTCTAATTAAAGACATTTATAAATATCACTAATTATAAATTTAGTGGAATTTATAGAAATGTTGGTAACTAAAATTCATTTAGCGATGTTTCTAGAAACATCACTAAATCATTAATTAGTGACATTTATAAACATCGCTAATTAGAAGCACACTATTTAACAATGTTTTTCATAAACATAATAAAAGTAGTTATTAGTTAGCCATGTTTTCTATAAACATGACTATTTTTTTGAAATGATATAAAATGGTTTTTTAATCCAAAATCTTTTTTCATCAAGACATCAGCATGTGCTCTATTTGAACCATGGACGTAACACACCTCCCATGCCTGGCTCCCAACTCTCACAACATTACAGCAGCATCACCCTTACCAACCCCACCAAAAAGATCAAACTATTGTGAATTGAAGCTAGAACTGATCACTCAACATTCCTCAACCGACCAACTCACCTATATGATTTTTGAATATAAAAATATATTATCCTACATATACATATATTAATATATTTTTGTATTTAAAAGAAATAATATATATATGTATATATATAATACTTATTACTAGTATAGGGTATTACAAAACCAAAGTACAAATTAATACCTCACCCACATCGGTTTTCTGATTTGGGAGGGGCGGCAGGTCATGTTAGTAAATAATTAATGTGTGTGTGTGTGTGTCAGTGTGTGTGTGTGTCAGTGTGTGTGTGTGTGTTTATATGTGTGTGTGTGTGTGTGTTTATATATGTCTGTGTTTGTTTGCGTGTGTGTCTATTTATATATGTGTGTTTTTTGTGTGTTTGTGTGTGTTTACAGACACACACACAAACAAACACACACACACACACATATATATTTATCTATTTATCTATTTATCTATTTATATATATACAAGTATACATGTGTATGTATGTTTATATATATACATATATGTCTTATATATATTATGATATTTAAATATATGTTAATGTATTTTTATATCAATATAAATTTATATATATACATATATATAGTTATAATTATAAAATTTTATTTTTATATATATGAAAATTAATAGAATTATAATTATATATGTGTGTGTGTGTGTAATTATCCATGTTTTAAAACATTGGTAAAAATATCACTAAAATAAGCATGTTTTCTTAAAAGTGTGTCCAAATTTAAAATGCATGTGTGTGTTTTATATATAAATATATATTTATTTGTGTTTGTGTTTATATATATATATACATCAAAATACTACCATTGAGCTGCACCTTCAGGGCTATATATATTATGATATTTAAATATATGTTTATGTATTTGTATATAAATATAAATTTATATATATAGATATAACTATAAAATTATATACATATTAATATGATTTTAATTATATATAATTCACCATGTTTCAAAATAGTGGTAAAAAATGTCACTAAAATAGACACATTTTCTTAAAAACGTCACCAACACAAGCTGTGTTTCTCAAACCAAACAAGAAAAGTTCAACTTGTAAATTTATTTTACATATAATCATTCTATATAATGGATTTAATAAATCATTATACATCAATAATGACTAATAACCACATAAATAAGACATTTAAAAAATATAGCATAAACAATAAGTTTTAGTCATATTAAATCAATAAATAATATTCACTTTAATTATAAATATAATTTAATCATTTAATTCCATTTAAATGAATTAAATTATTATTAAACACATAATAATCATAATATCACAATAGAATTTTAAAAAAACTAATATTATTTTTAACTATGAAAATTTATTTACCTCTTATATCCCTATTTAAATCAATAATTACATAATACCTAATCATTTAAACACAAAACATAACAAAATTTCACAATATTTTTTTTTAATAAATTTACTTATTGCATATCATTGATATTATCTTTGATTAATAACTAATTTTATGTTACACAACCATTATAAAATTAAATTCAAATATCATATAAATCAAAATTCACTTGAGTAATGAATAATGTTCCCATATAAGGTTGATGCAACCCACCTCTTAGTATGTAAACAATCCAAAAAAGGATTAGAAACATAATTTATCTTATTTCATAGAAATCCAAGTATTTATCCCAAACTATAAAGAAAAATACAATTAAAATAAGATAAGAAATAAAACCTCAATGCCTTTCAATAAAATGATAAGGATTATGATCCACTCATTAATATGATTCCAACATAATAAAAAGATCATTAATTTATCAATGAATGAGAGTTATGTCTCCAATTGAAGTTTGAAAGAGTTTAAGAGAGACTTAGGGGGATAAATCGTGAGATAATTACTACTATAAAAATAAAATATCAATCTAATCCCCAAAATGTGTGACCATAAAATTACCATAATACCCTCACTAAAAATGACTGGAAACATATCAAGTACCTGGTGCCTATCCACTAGCCACCTAGTAGACACCATCCACTCGATGTAACCCATGTGGGTACTCTATGGTTGGAACTAGGAAATATTCCCTTATTTTACTCACACAAAAGGTACTTGGTGTTTATATACCAGGTACCCAGTGGTGTGTTTTATCAATGTCCAGAAAACACTGCCTCTTCCACCTCCTTGTACTCACCTCCTTCACCAAAAACTCCAAATTTCCTACAAAAAAATATCTATTTAAAATGATAAAACTCCAAATAAAGAAAATTAAATTCACTTAAGAAAATAAGTTTCATTATAAAGATTGCCACTAGTGAGGAATGGATTAAAAATGAAGATGAGGGTGATGTTCTAGTAGATTCATACATGGATAGTAATATTTTATGCTTCATGAATATTGAGTAGGGTAAGTAATTAATTCCTATGAGTCATCCAAATTATGTTATGATCACTATTATGGGTGATCTAAATTTTATTGGTTCTAATTTTGTTTGACATGAGGCTTCAACATATTTATTTTTTATAGTAATAGCATGATGGGTTTATTGGGATCAAACAACACTTATTTAATATAGGGGAAGTAATAAGAAACACTTGAAACCAAGATATACCATAGATAAATTAAAATCCATGAAATTGTAAAATAAAGATTAATTTACGTGTACCTTATACTAAAGAAATTCTTCTCTGATCATCAGTATATATTCTTGATAGATCAATCAATGGAATCCATCAAACTCCCTTCTCTATGGTGTATCCATGGGTTGATATAAACCCCCATCACATAGGTGGGAACCTCCTCTATTCTCATATAATTTTAATGCCTCATGAAGTAAAGTGGGTAGGAAGAGAGTTCTCAGGCTTAGAGTATCAATAGGAATCTTGGGAAGGAGAGCACCAAACCATGGAATCCATCCTTATATATATAATCCCTAATGGATACTCCCTATGTATATGAATTTATTCAGGTGTTATAAACCACATGAATGAAGTCTTGGTTGTTAAATCATTCATTACATGAATTCAATGATCCTCTATATGTTTCATTTTAGGAAACATCCATAATTATGATATCCAATGTTGAAGAATAATCATGTCACAATACATATCATTCCATTATAGTGGAATTTTATCACTTATATCATGATTTATGATATTATTTTAATCTAGGAATATGATATTCCTTTAAATACAAGATTTTGTTACCATATTACATGTACATATGATACATTTTAATATATATATTTGGATCATATCGCCAGTAATTTCCCATTTTCACTAAATCCTTAAAGACTTAGTTTAATTTCTCCTTATATTTTAACATATACAATGGCTTATGAAGCCATATCCAAAATAATTTATGTCATCTAAAACACTTTTGTAAAGTTTCTATAAAATTCACTTTTTATCAAGTCATATGAAACATTTTAGGAATACCCATCCAAAACTCCTTTTTCAATTAACTCTAAAAAACATTTAGATCAATTATCAAAGTTAAACTCAATTTCCAATAAATAAACTAAAAATATTAACCCATGAGAATTTTCAAAATTTAAAACAAATATGAATTTATAAATCCATAAATACAATAAAATAATATACTCTAGAAAAATATCAGTGTTACTCAATCTATAAAGGGGTTTGGAATGATCACCATCAGACACATGTAACATGATACCTATGTCTACCAACTATATCATATACAAGCATGAATTTTCATATGATTACATTGTCCAATACATAGTGTAACTATCAGAAATATATTATTTCAATCCCATATAACTACTCATTCATTCTATATTCTCTAATTATAGACTGATTAGGTTGATGAAACATCACATTTCAATCACCTTTAAGGAATAACGCATCACATTCCACTCACCCAAATAGATAATCACATCCTATGTATCATCTAGGTAAGGTCCTATATTTCCTAAATATATCTCAAAAGAGAACCCATATGTCATAATCATCATATGAGTGGAAAAATAACATCTTTTTTAATTTCTAACTGATGAAATGGTCGAGAACATGCCCAACCAACCCTTGATTAGCTAAGTCAAAAGGCTTATATTAGAAAGGTGAAAAGGTATAAAGGTTATCATGATAGGTATCTCACCAACGTCAGGAATTGGGAACTCTAAATATAAACCATGAACCCCTATTATACCAAATATATAGTTTATAACACTCTGTATCGTATACTTTATGGGTAATCCAGTGTAAAAAACCTATTTTTTTCCTTTTGAGCAAATTTTTTATCTCAATACCGGAATCCTACTCACGTTAACCTTAACATATCATCACAACCTATAATAATCCATGATAAAAATAAGTTATGGATAACTCAAATTCATACTTTAAGAGGTCAATTATCATTTCACTTCATGAGGTTATATATACAACTAATGTGAAAGAATGATAAAGAATATATTTCCTTTTATATAACATGATACATTTTATTCTCAAGATTTTTAAAGAATAATAAAAAAATAATACATAAGAACATGTCAAATAAATCCCCTATGAAAAACTATACAATCAAATTTATGTTTTCTACACTTTCAAGAGTTTTGTTAAAATAATTACATATCTATATAATTCCTTCCACATCACTATGTGGCCAACTAATAAAACTATCCCACTAAACTCTTTAGTGAGTAACATATACGAATAAATACAGTTAAAACAATTGTCATAATTAGTAATTATATTCCTAATGTTCAAATCCTTGAACAGATATTCAAAATCCTTAATATTAGAGCTTTAAATTTTAAAATGTTGAAGAATTCTATTATCAACTCAAAACTATTTATAATTACATCATCATCATTCTCGAAACATTTTCTATAAAAAAATTCCTTGAAATATTTTAGTAACTGTAGGATTTTAATGATGTTACCAACCCCTTGGTACATAGTGGAAGATATAATAAAACCCAAAAAATAAAATAAAAGTAAATTAAAAAATAAAAAATGAAACTAATAAAATAAAAAATACTTTTGAAAAGTTTTGCAATATTTAGTTCAAAATTGAATTGATGAATTCATGTCCCCTTTGGTATCCACCAATAATGCTAATCACTAATTCATTTGTAGGATCCTCTTCTTATATAAGTGATACTAGATATTCCTTTTAAGTAAAATTATGGAATAATGGATGATAAAAACTCTAAAGAACCTCCCAGGTGAGGAAAAATAGAGAACTCTCTGAAAAAAGGAACACTTGAAAACACTAAGCACCACCTTTAATTTCTCTCAATAGAATTAATTCTAACCCCCTTTATCCTTTATATTTATTGGTATATGGGCATTAAATAGCCTCTAAGGAATCAAAATTCGTACAAAGCCAAATGAGTTGAAATAAATTTCCTTCAATGGTCATTTGAAGCATTAAATATCCCCATAATTGACTTATGTATCAAGATACCTTGGGAGGTGCATTAATGAGACTCCAAACATGTTAAACCTTGTAAAGGATGTGTTTAGAATATATCTCAAGTTTGGATTATAAATTTTCACATGAAATGGGCCTTAGAAACCTGTTACTTCAAGCTCATACCCAAATCTCATTTGGGATTTGTCATTTCCTCATGGTTATGTTTTAAAAATATAAAAAATTCATTTTTTATATTATAAAACCAAATTATTTTTTTAATGAAATAAATATTATTTAATTAAATATTTAATATTCTCATAACACAAATTTTATTTTGTTTTTATAATAAAAAATAAACAATTTTATACATGAACTAATTACATTAGTTCAAGTATCCTAATAAGAAATATCTTAGGTGTGACCCCAAGGTCCCTTTGTAAAGATGTAAATAATCACAAATGTCATTCATAATTATAAATTAAGAGTGGTATCTAGAAAAACATGAAAACTACCCAAATTACTAAGGGGTTTTGTGTGATATAATCCACCACATGACCATTAGAAAATTTATTATGTCTTTGAAATTGAGATTAAGCATGAGACATGGATAATGTCAATCTCGTATAGTGTATCCCATGTTATTAATATACAAGTTAACTAAATATTATATAATTACATCATATGTAATTATCTTTACAAGGACATGAATTTAGTCAAAATCTCAATTGAGGTTCTTGATATCAAAACCTACCATATGGGTATACGCATCATATCTTGTTCAATCAAATCCCTTCACTTGATTAGAGTCATACCCAATTACCATCTATTAATCCAAATTGTAAAATGAATTTACATTAGTATCAAAGTATGAAAACTCAAAAGTAAAGAACATATTTAACAACATTAATTTGGAGGATCTGTAGCTAATTCTCACTTAAGAAACACCAATGAAATATATATATGACAATCCATGTGAGGAATTTTATGTGGGTCAATTCGGATAAAAATTCACCAACTTATATTCTATAAGTGATTAGTTGTATCTCTATACAAGTGATCCTACTAATATTGTTATTAACATATCATATTAACCAAGAATGATGATCATCAATCAGGGATAGGTTGGTAATACATATATTTTAGAGTCTGTTAACATATCATATCCCATTTTCTATGCAACAGACATTAATGAATAATAATGTATTTCCATTAATATACATTACATGATGCAATAAGTCCCTAATCCAAAAACACTTGACTAAATTTAAGGAATAAAACCAAAAAATCTCCCAGTTGAACTAAATTTAGTCACCCATGTATATAATACTAAGAGAAATTTTAGTGTCCTTGGACCCATGCTCCCAGATCTGGTGATGAAAATAAAAAATTTATACCCTCCAAAAAAACATTTTTTAGAAAAAATTTATTTTTTATTAGAGAGTTTTCAAAACATAGCTAATGAATTTAAAAATGTTTTTGAAAAACATCACTAAATGATGTGTCTCTAATTAAATATGTTTATAAAGATCACTAATTATCCATTTGGTGACATTTCTAGAAATGTTGGTAAATAAAATTCATTTAGAGATGTTTCTAGAAACATCTCTAAATCATTAATTAGTGACATTTATAAACATCGCTAATTAGAATCACATTAATTAACAATATTTTTCATAAATAGCATAAAAGTTTTTATTAATTATCCACGTTTTCTATAATCATGACTATTTTTTTGAAATGATATAAAATGTTTTTAAAAAAATCAAAAATATTTTTTTCATCAAGACATCAGCATGTGATCCATTCTAACCATGGATGTAAGAAACCTCCCATGCCTGGCTCCCAACTCTCATAATTTCACAGCATCATCACCCTTCTCAACCCCACCAAAAAGATCATCTCGTTGGGAATTGAAGCTAGAACTAATCACTCAACATGCCGCAACCGACCAACTCACCTATAGGATTTTTAAATATAAAAATATATTATACTATATATACATATATTAATATATTTTAGTATTTAAAAAAATAGTACCAGTATAGGTTATTATGAAACCGAATTACACATTAATACCTTACCCATGTCATTTTTCTGTTTTGGGAGCGGCAACAAGTCATGTTAGTAAATAATTAATATGTGTGTGTATATATATTAGTGTGTGTGTGTATGTTTATATATATATATATGTGTGTGTGTGTGTGTGTGTGTGTGTGTGTGTGTCTATATATATGTGTGTGTGTTTGTGTGTATGTGTGTCTATTTATATCTGTGTGGGTTTGTGTGTGTGTGTGTTTACAGACACATACACAAACACACACACACACACAAATATATATATATTTATTTATTTATATTTATATTTATATATGTATGTGTATCATTATATATATATATATACATGTGTATGTATGTTTATATACATACATATATGTCTTATATATATAGTATGATATTTAAATAGATGTTAATGTATTTTTATATCAATATATATTTATATATATACATATATATAGTTATAATTATAAAATTTTATTTTTATATATATGTAAATTAATATAATTATAATTATATATGTGTGTGTGTGTAATTATCCATGTTTTAAAACATTTGTAAAAATATCACTAAAATAAGCACGTTTTCTTAAAAATGTGTCCAAATTTAAAATGCATGTGTGTTTTTTATATATAAATATATATTTATATATGTGTGTGTTTATATATATATACATCAAAATTCTACCATTGAGCTACACCCTAAGGGTTATATATATATATATATATAATGATATTTAAATATATGTTAATGTATTTGTATATAAATATAAATTTATATATATGCATATATATATATATAACTATAAAATTATATATATATATATATATATATATATATTACTTATATATAATTCACCATGTTTCAAAACAATGGTAAAAAATGTTACTAAAATAGCCACATTTTCTTAAAAACATCACCAAATCATCCAAGTTTTCTTAAAAATATCACTAAATTAGCAACTTTTTTTAAAAAGGTCATTAAATTAGCCATGTTTTTTTTAATGTGGCTAAATTATCTATGTTTTTAAATGTCACAAAATTATAAACATTTTTCAAAAACATGGAAAAAAATGTCGCTAAAGTCCTTTTTTGTAGTAGCAACACTGGATTTGATACACATATAAGATTACAATATCTTTTACACATTTACAATCCATGGAAATTTTATATTAGAGTTTTAGAGAATTATGAAAAATCACTAACTAATAAATCTCAAGTATTCTAATAAAATGGACACTTTTTCACTATATAAGAAGCTAAAAATCCATAATGAGTCTTTAATGTCACCCATAAATTCTCCACACAAGATACTCTTCTAGAAATTGTATACTTAATACATCCTATCATAACCTGGGGAAATGGAAACATAAGAAATTGGTGATCTCAAATACTTAGTAAGGGTAAACATAATAATAAAGCATAACATGGAAAATGTGGGGCATCACATGATATCATAATTAAGATGCTCATAATCATGGAATCATGGATTAAAAAGAGGATATCATATGTACATGGATTAAAAAATGATCCTAACATACGAGCATGGCATCATAAGAATGTGGAGATAGCATAAACATGGCATCATAATCATAAATCAAGGCTACCTTCCTATTAACATAACATATTTGGCTAGGCTAACTACCCATGGACCATAGTTATCTAGGTTCACTACCCATTCACCATGATATCTAATGAGATAGAAACATTACCCAATTCATTTGAGGGTTGTATAATTCCAAGACCAACTATTATGTAATTAAAATCATACATATGTGTGCCACATGATTTCAATCAATATATCATAAAAACCCAATGAATTAAAATAGGTTCTATATCATTTTCATGTGGTTTCCTATGGAAGCATTACTTATTTCATTAATAAACAAGACATCATAAACCCATAGAAAATAAATGGGTATCCAATGACTTTAAGAATCATTCTAGGTAAATACCACTCAAAAAATATGATTATGTATATGGTATTAACACCTTAAAGTAAATGTATATATGGTTTAGACAACATTTTCCCCCAATAAATTGATGTATTGGGTATCTAGGTGAGCACCCTTCAATCAAGCGATGGAACATAGGCCATTCAAAAAATAAATTCATTGGAATATTACCATTCCTATACAAGTGGATGATTAGGAAATAAAAAATCAATGATGAATCATCCCATGGACATAAAATATAATTTCATATTCTATCCAAATAAAATAGTTGGGTGGTATAATTTTAAGAATACCCATGATCAAGCATACAAAAAAGATGAATTAAAATATAAAAATAATTTTAAAAATAGATTTTAAAAATAATAATTACCATTTTCATTTAAAAAAATTTAAAATGAGTATTTTATTAAACAATGAAATAATAATTTCTTTTCAAAAACATGAAAGTATTGAGATGAAGTCTCTTAGAAAATGGAAAATGTGGTGGAAAGATATGTTCACATGGAAACTTGTAATAGAGATTCCTTCTATCAAAAACAATCCATGTGGAAAAATTTAAAAATATATTTTAAAACTTTTTTAAATAAATTAAATATATTTGAAAATAACTTTAAAATAATATTAAATTAATACTTTTTAAAACAATTATAACATTACTTCAAATGAAACCCTTTTTGAAAACTATCCATATAGAAAACATTAAAAATCCTTTAAAACTCTTTTATAAAACCCAAATCATAAAAAGGATAATAAAATTTTCACTTGAAAATAAGTGAAATTAAACTTAAATTACACTTGATATGAAACATATTTGTGTTATAGATAACACTTTTGATAGGTAAAACATAGAAATGAAAGAAAAATATCCATTGGAAGGTATGGGAGTTATTATAATAAACATCATGATTTTATTTGATGAAGCATTTAATCAAAGGGTGGAATATTAATATAGTAAACTAATATCCCAAGATAAAAAATTTATCTTCCATTTTAAAATATAATGTTAAGAAAAATATACTTGTAAGATCAAAATCAAGAAGAGATTTCATGACTCACGGGAAAAGGGACTTGAGTTGAGAAAAAAATTATGAATTGAGTAAAATTTTAATAAAAATCAGTGTAGGATAAATAAATATAAAATGAACTTAAAATAAAATGAATAAAATATAATTTAGGATAATATAATAATTAGTTATAATATACATAATATAAAATTTAAATTGGTGTATAAAGTAAAATGTGTCTCAATGAAGGGAGTTTGAGATGAAAATCTCTTACCTTATTTATCTGCTTATTTGATCACAATATAACTTTATATAAAACAACCATAACTATATTAATCATCTGTTTAATAAATTTATTAATATATATAACCCTTTTATACATTTAATTTATAATTATTTACTATGAATTTCATTTTCCGTTATAGCTTATTTTTAACATCGAGTATAAACACTTTTAATTGTCTTGCACATGGTTTTTAATGTTAATTTTGATCCTTGATATTTTATACCAATTTCATTATTCCAATATTATCTATGGTTCTATAATATATATACTATGATTATTTATAATTTTCCACTTTCATCCCATTAAGGTTTTAATTATGACTCATGAAGATGATGTTGGAGACAAAATTATTTCTCCAGTTTTTAATGAACGAAGATGGTATATTATTAACATGTTTAAATATTAATATTATAACTCTATAAAAATTATAAAATATTTAATAAATTATTATTACATTTCATTAATAGTGTATAAAATTCCTAAATCATTCACTATATAAATATTACAATATCAATCAAGTGGGTGGTAAATCGACGAAAACAAAAGTGTGTTGTAATGATTGAATGAGTGAGAAAGTGATATTAAATAATTTTAATATAAAATTTACAGAATATTACACATGACTTATATATTATTTATATACATTAAATCCATTATTATAACCATTAATGATGTTTGGTGATGATAAATTAAATTCATCGTTCATGGAGGCAGTAGCCCGCCCATACGCATTATTAATGAAATCATTTCTCAGTGAATGGATGGAGTGAATTTATATTAGAATTTATCATTTTAGAATTATAATAATGTCATAAAAATAATATTACTTCATTAATTACACTATAATTCCACCCATTTTAGGTGGTTAAGTGAAATAAGACACATCATTCATGGATGTGGTAGTCTACACATATTCATGATTAATGATCTCATTCCTTGATGAATGGATGGAATGAATCTAAATGAAATGGGTGATAATTTAAGAATTTTATAAGTTACATAAAAAAAAATTATTCATCAAATACATCAATCATTCCATCCATAAAATGCGGTGATGAAAAATTAACCTTATCATGTTGTGAAGGCGGTAGCCCTCACATACGCACGATCGATGTGTTTTTTTCTTAGCAGATTCTATGGAATGAATGGATAATTAATGTTACATTAATATAATGAAATTTAAGAATATATATATGAAACTAAATTCATTATATTAACAAATTTATGGAATATTTGGAAGATTAAAAAAATAAAGACTAAGAGGGGGGTAAAACTCACGCTAGTAACTTTGATTTTCCTTGAATTTAACCTAGGAAATTAAGGGATTAGGATAAATAAGGGTGTAAAAAGGATATGGTTAATGTTATAGGGTTATAGGGTTAAAAAGGTTTGAATTTTCACCAATAAATTTGAATGGGAGGTTAAGTATGAAATCGGTGGAAGTGGACTCCTTTTATAAGTGAAGAAAAGGGAAATTCCCATGGAAAAGATTGTTAAGTAAGGGACAAGAAAGGAATGGCATGAAAGTTAGGTGAGGTAGGTCAGTTAAGGTTACTAATAAATTTATTTAAGTCTTTAAAACCTATAAAATGACTTTTAGAATATCTATAGGTCATGAAAACTTAGGAAAATTCGTGCCACAATAGATTGCTCTCTTAAACACTAATTGGTATTAATTAAATATTAATTATGAAAATAAATTTTACTACTAAAAATATAATATGAACATTACCACAAAAATTTTATGTGATTAATCCAAATTTATCCTCAATTTAATATAAATAAATTTCTAAATAAGATAAAATTTATTTTTAATTAAAACATATAATATATAGAAAAACAGCTTTTATAATAAAATACTACTTAAGTTCAAAAATGTTAACCATGGGTTTTTAATCATGATATATAAAATATATTAAATATATATATAATTGTATAGAAAATGTGTTTCATTATTGAATTATTATAATACCTTAATTATAGATAAAATTATCCAAGACCGGTATTTTTTATTATTCACCTAAAAATTAAATATTATTAAAAAACCCAAAAACTCATAACAAGATGATTTTGGTATTATAAATTAAAATATAAATTTAATTTTATCTAACTATATTTCTAAAAATTTATATATTTAACTTTTAATAAAAATACAAAAAATAAAGATAAACTTATTTTATTTAAAAAATGAGATTCTTATGCATTAACTATTTCTAATATTATTTTACGAAAATTTTATAATTTTAATAATTTTAATATTTTATATCATATATATATATTAAATGTTATAATAATTATTTTTTAAAGACAATTAATTTAATTGAATAATGTATCATGGCCTTTTATTAGTGTGTGTGAAGAAATATATCAATATCATTATTATTTAAAGGAAAATGTATATATACTTCTCGAGATATTATAGAATTGGTGCGGATTCCATGATTTTGTTGTATAATGGGATTTGTTAGGTGATATTCTATTGTATCCTCTATAGTAACTCGATGCATCTTAATATCACCTCTTTCAACTATCTCTTGAATGAAATAAAATCAACCAATAATATGCTTAGATCTTTGGTGAGACCTGGATTCCTTAGCTTACATGACTACTCTATTAGTACCATGGTACAGTTCAATCAGATGCATAATGCTTGGAACCACCCATAGTTTGGTAATGATCTTATTTATCCAAAAATATTCTTTATCCAAATCATATACTATGATATATTTATACTCTATTATAGAATTAGTAATTGGTGGTTTCTTCGAATGTTTACATCTATCCACTCCACTATTCAGGAAGAACACAAATCTTGACTGAGATCTAAAGTCATATTTGTCTATTTGGAAACTAGTATTGGTGTAAACCTTTACAATTATCTCTTTCTCACCAAAAAATACAAAGAATTAATCCTTGGTTCTTCTGAAGTACTTAAGGATATTCTTAACAGTTTCCTAATAAATTATACTATGATTTTATTGGTATCTACTAGAAATACATAATACATAACATATATCATGGCAAGTAAACAATAAAGCATACAAGCTTGATCAGTCCACCGAATCATATTGATTTTTTTATGCATTATTATTCCTAAATAGTTGAATAACATTGTGTCATTGAAATAATCTTTTCATTTAAAATTATTAAAGAATCATTTTTCATATTTTTCCATGTTTAAACATTTTAATACTTTACCAAAGTAAGTGTTATATATAAGTCCAAGAACTCATTTATATCAAATTCTATAGAAATTTATACCTAGTATGTATGATGAATAATCAAGATATTTTATAGAGAAGAAATGTCCCAACCAAGTTTTCACTAATTATAACATTGGGATTTTGTTTCCAATGAGAATTACGTCATACACATGCAACACAATAATAAAACAATGCTCCTACTATCCCATTTATATGAACAATTAATATTTATTTTTAATAAATTCAACCTCTTTTATAGATTTATAAAAATGAATATTCCAATACTGATAATCTTGATTCAACACATAAATGGATTATTTAAACTTACCAATCTTAGAATCTTAACTTATATAATCAAAACATGTGAGTTGTATCATATATACATCCTTGACAAAATTTCACATAAAGTAATATGGTTCCATTTAATATATCTTATATTCATAATATTTTGTTATGTAAAATAATTCAAATGGATTTTATCACAACCATTGGTGAAAAGGTTTATTCATAGAAAATACCATGAATTTGTTTTAAAAAAATATCTACCAAGAAAAATTTATAGATAAACACTCTACCAACCATGTTAGTCTTATTATAAAAAACCCCAATTTACACTCAATAGAATTTATCCCTTCAGGATAATATACCATGTTCTAAACATGATTATTGTATATAAAATCTATTTTATATTCCATTGATTCTAACTATTTATCAAAGTTAGGACTTATGATGGACTCTTTGTAAGATATTGGATAATAATTTATGATTGTAACATCATCTTCATCCAAAATGAGAAATTATATCTCTCATGTTCTTAACAAAATTTACCTAACCTTATTAGTTATTATGTATACTGAGTCAATTTATTTTCCACAACCCTTTGTGTTTCTAACTCATTGATATTTAGAATAACATATTATTATCAGTATTTAACTTTATAAAGTTAAAATTAACTCCCTCTAATTATTTTGAAATTAAATTCCCTTACCAAAAAGATGATATGTAAAGAAACAAACACTTTGTGCTATAATGGATTATAAAAGTAATAGAACATTGTCTCCTTGAGATAGAAAATAAATAGGAATTTATCTGACTTGGGTTCAAGATTACTTGAGGTAATAAATCTCACATATTCTTCACATCCCTAAATCTTCATAAAAGAAAAAGTGGGATTCTTCTCAATCCACATTTCATACAGTGTCTTTTAAATAGCCTTTTATAGAACATGGTTATGTGTAAATGAAGCAGTTTCTAGAGAATAGCCCCAAAAAAATATGATGGTTTCCATGACTCATCATTTACTTAAACATATACAATATATTTTTTTTCTTCCTTTATGAATCCAATAAGTGGCCTTATAGAGTTGTTAGATGTGATTCTTATTTATATGACATAGGAAACAATTCAAAAGATAAGTGGAATTAAAATCATTATGTTTTACCTTCTTATTATTTACATATAGATATTTTTTCCAAGATTAAATAAATATAGTACATTAAACATGTTATAAAAACTATAAAACATTTCATTCATATAAATATAGTGGTAATTTTTCTTTAAATAAAATAATAAACATTCCCTATCTATACAAGATACATAAATAAAATTTCCATTTATTGTACAAGATAACAGTCTTCAATAAATAATGAAAATTCACTAGGAAGACACAAATTAATTGTTCTATTAGATAATACAATAAATATTTCTCTATTCCCAACTCATAGCTCTACTTCTACCTTAATCAATTCCCTTTAATCATTAAGAAGTTTCATATTAGCACAAATATGGGATGCATAACTGGTATCTAATTTCCATCATTCATAATTAGAGAAATTGATCTTTGTAACTTATATTTCTTCACACCTATAAATATTTGATTTCTTATTTATCCATTAAATCAAATTGAATGATTTTGTGTCTTCAAATAGATTCTAAATCTTGGAAAAATTAGATAGCACAAGACATCCCATATCATATGAATACTTCAGCTACTTTTCATAAGAAAATTTTCCCACTTTTGAGGTATAAAAAAAACTCATGTGGTGTGGAGTATATAATTTCTCCTCTTTTTTGAAAAAAAAATATCAAATTACGGTATCAATCAATGAAATAATTACCCTTAAATATTTTCTTATCAAGGACTAATATCAATGATAAATATACATTTGTGTTTAATTTCATGAATATCTATAATAAAATATATTTCATTACTATTTTCATGTATTTTCTTATTCAATATGGAGTTTTATTAAATATACTCCCTCTAAAATAATAATATTCACTGTTATAAACTTAGTAGGCAAAGATTTTTATTTTTACCTGTCTTAATTCTACTAATCTCATCTCTTAAGGCATATATATTTAGGTAAACAACTCTTATTAATTGTACCTAATAAAACTATTTTATTTTTGACTAAAAAACATATTTCCCAATTAATTTTATGAATATTATCATTTTTATGCCTCAAAGTGTAATATGATCAAGTTTCTTTGTCAATATTCACTATAATACAAAAATTTTCCATCTTTTTTGACACACACATGTATTATTTTAAATTATTATGGGATTTAATTTCAAATTATTAGCATCATTTTCACATCCTGGGTTTAAAATGAGGAAAATTTCACTTATTTTGATGTTTTTATAGAATCTGGAGGTTATGATGGATGCTTTGGAGGAATTTAAATCTAAATCAAGAAGTAGATTTCATGTAGTCTTCAACTACATTGTAAGGTCCTGTGTTTTCTCAGACATGAATTTTGAGAAGAAACTTTATTTTTTCTATCAGATACTTGTAAGGGGTAAAATGGTCTTTTCCAATAGAATATGATCTAGGGTAACTTTTATGACCAATCTATTGGTCCCAAAAGAGGGTTTTTACCCTAAAAGTTGATTTTGGTGTAATTCTGAGCATTTTGAATTTTTGCAGAATAATTAATATTTAATATTCAATAAATTAAATATAAATTTATTCATGCAGTTTCATTCGATCACATATTTTCAAAACAGCATAGGATAGATATTTCATATATTATTTTGAGTCTATAATGAGGATTTTTTCCTAGGAAGGTCATAAAATTGTGTCGGGCATCACGGTCATCCCGAGCCCCCTTTTCTTTTCTTTTCTTTTTCTTATTTTTATATTTTTTTCTTTTTTATTTATTCCTTTCTCCCCCAGCTTATCATGTATTACCCCTATGGCCTTCCTCTTCCATGTTACCTAGAGATAGGTATAGGGAGAGAGATAAAGAGAGAGTGAGAGAAATAGGTGCTTTCATGAAGCTTAGAATGCACCAAATCATTGTTTGGAAACCATAGACCACAAAAATGAGAAAAGCTTTGGAGGATTCATCCCAAAGGTAATAAGTTTTTTGGTTTTCCCACAAATTACTATAGATTACTTATTTTTAAGTTTTAATCCCTAATTATAGTTTTTTATAACCCATTTAGGGTTGATCTACTGCTTTCGGGGTAAAAATAGGGGTTTCGGGGTGATTTAGGGGATTTCTGTTTAGGAAAACCCATCAACACAGTGTCTGGTTCAGGGAAAACATGTTTTGTGTTCTTATTATTTGGGTAAGATGGCCTTTTTTAAGTACACGTCATGTATGGGTTATACAATCCATGTACAGGGACTTATCTGTGTAGTCGAGTACCCGGTCAGGATTCCTATGTTAGGGGAACTTGACATGAAAAGTACATGGCCAGACCTCATGTGGGTCGCATTTTGTGTATATGTATATAGTACGGAAATATACATGACCAAGACATGTGAGGTACATGGGAAGGCACCTCTTGTAGGGTATATGTTATGTATAGGTCCAACACACTATGTAATTAGGCATTTACATGCCAATTCTAGCTAGAGTACATGCCCAGGTGGGATCTTGAGGGTACACACCATGTATATGGGTACAAACACTATGTACTCCTCTCTTACTACCCTTCCTAGGGTTTTTTCATATCTTTTATCCCAAGAGTTGGAATTTGAACCAAGATTTGTCCTTTATGAGTATATTTCCACATATATCATGATAGATAAACCCTTGAGATTCTTTGGGGACTCTCAAGAGTCATTTTAAGATTTTATCTAAATAGAGAGGTTATTCCTCCAGTAATCAAATCTAGTCATCTCATGAAAGAGATAATTGAAATGATAATGATAGGTTGTGTGTTCAAACCAACCCAGTTTGAGACCTTGATCTGAGATGGGAAATGATCTCTCTCTTTTGACCAATTCCTTTATATATTTTTACTTGAGTATGTCTCCCTTGTGAGATGTTCCCTTCTAGCCTAGAAGGTCATGAGAATAGTTGTTTCTAAGTATCCCTGTAGGATTCATCTTCTTTTATTTTTACCTGGATAATCCCTTTTATAATGACTCTATCAACTTTATATGCCAAGGATCCTCTATGGGATTCCTTCACCTGTATGATAACCTAGGGAATCCCTAGTAGGATCCCTTTACCCATGTACCATTCTGAGGATCCCATGTAGGATGCCTCTATTGATTTTCCATTTGAGGATCCCATTTAGGATTCCTCAGTTACCTTTCCATCTAAGGATCTTGAGTAGTATTCCTTTTCTTATTTTATACCTCAAGTATCCCAAGTAAGATGCCTCTTAGTGTTTGACTTAAGGGACCTAAGGGGTTCCCTAATTTTTGACTAACCTAGAGCTAGTGAATTGGAGTTTGGGTAGAGATGTAATGGGTTTCACCTTGGAACTGATACCAAACTGGTAAACCCATGGGGTTCTGGTAGTAGTGGTGGGTTCAGTAATTCATCCACCCTAACTCTTTTGTTTATACTTTCACTTGTTTATTCCTGATGCAACGATGTTTACCAAAGGTACTTCCTAGTTGGTGGATGTTGATCTTTATGTGAGACATCTTTATTCCTATTTGGGATTCCCAAATGTGCTTTCCTATGATCCATCTTGTGATCCATGATACTTCATATTTATTTTTATACCCATAGGTACTACCTAGTCTTTGGTTTTTGTTCCATTTTTATTATTATTATATTATTGGTATTTCTATAGGTGATTCTTGGTATCGGACTATTAAACTTGAGAACATGATATACGGGAATGGCATCCCTAATAATGATAATCATGATTGATTATGATCTCCTAAATAATGAGGATCATTACTCTCTCCTTTGTTGGAATGTGATGAGTATTATTACGCTCTCCTCGATAGGGGAATGGAATCCCAAATGATTATACTCATGGATGATTATGCTCTATAAAGGGATATATATGATCATGCTCTCTCTACTATATTACTTGGTTGTGGTGTTGGACATGGTGTTCCACATCATTGGATACATGTTTCTGACACTTTCGTCGGGGCACGCACATCCGTCTTTGGAGGACGCGTAGCTGTTTTCCCCACATTCCTGCTTTCCAAAGGTGGGCGGCATCTGTCACTTTTATAGGGATGTTTTATCCTTGATCGAAACGGGATGATGGGATATCGGTTCTTCATTCTATGGATTCCTCCTCGGAACTCATCACCTAGTCTGGGTCTCCCTTATAGATTTAAGACGTTGTTCGTGAAACTCTTCCTAGAGCCATATCTTCATGGACACCAGTTAATTACATTGCTTCTGTTGGGACATTACAAGGGGTCCAATCAGGGCAGAAACATTCAGTCAGGGTAGTAGTTAGGTTGCGCATCACTGGCGTGTCTGGGAACTGGGACACTGGCACGTCTGGGTTTCTTCCCCTTATTATAGGGCTTCTAGAGGGCGCGGAAGCCCAAGGAATCCCACATAGAACACGGGGAAGCATATTCCATGGGAATTTATCTGAGGTTTTCCTTAGCTTCCCATGTTTAACATAGGGTATGCCACAAGTTTAACATCCAGTGGAGATGTATCGGACTGATCAGAACACTAACTGGAGTGGATCAGATGGGTACAACCCCTGGAGAGAACACCGATGTTGGGGCCAATGTGTGGTTGGATTCCTGAATGTTGTTAAATGGAATGGAGAATGGTGTGTTATGATCTCACTAGGATGTGGCAGCCCGGGTAAGAATCAATATGGATGATGGGTGGATGAATGAAGTGGAGGGGGAATGAAGTAGGACAATTGCAAGAGCGAAGGTAAAGTTGGGCTTGAGCCTTGAAGAGACTTCCTATGTATCTCTGTGGCAGGGAATCAAAGTCCACATAGTTTAGTTAATGTAGTTCATCTTGACAATGGCTTACTAATGGTTGGAGTTCCAACGGCTTACCGCTGAAAGGGGCGATAACGGCATACCGCTGAATGAGGCTGACAATGGCTTACCGCTGAATGGAGTGACAACGGCTTGCCATTGAATGGGTAACAAAAAGTATAATATAGTTTAACGTCATGAAAAATGGGGGTGGACTGACGTGAAGTGGCCGGGACCATTGGTTTTTGGACTTGAACCTCAGGGAGGCTTCCTACATACCCTGCCTTGGAAAGGATCAAAGTCCACATAGTTTAGGAGGGGGCATTTGGGGCTTACGCTTTGAGGAAGCCCAAAGTGTTGGTGAACTGACGTGAAGGGGTCATAACCAATGGATGGTGGGCTTTAACCTCAGGTAGGCTTCCTATGTACCTTTCCATGGCAAGGATCAAAGACCACGTAGTTCAGGAGGGTCGGTGAACCAACGTGAAGGAGGAACTGGGGTCCAATGGGTGGTCGGCTTGAACCTAATGGAGGCTTCCTATGCGACATTCCTTAGAAAAGATCAAAGACCATGTAGTTCAAGGTAGGGTTTATGTGCAACGACTTACCGCGGACTGGGGAAACAACGGATTACTGCTGATTGGGGTCCATAGTTTAACGTCATGCAGGACGGGGGAGAACCGACGTGAAGGTGGTAGGAGCGACTGAGTTTTGGGCTTGAACCACATGGAGGCTTCCTATATACCCTACCTTGGAAAGTATCAAAGTACACGTAGTTCGGAAGGGGGAATTTGGGGCTTACACTTTGAGGCAGTCCAAAGTGTTGGTGAACCAACATGAAAGGGGGTCGGAACCAATGGTTTTTGGGCTTGAACCTCAGGGAGGCTTCCTATGTACCTTGCCTTGGAAAGGATCAAATACTTTTTAGATCAGGTGGTGTTTGGGGCTTACACTCTAGGCTTCCCAAATAGGATGTCATGGTCGATTATTAATCTAAGCCCACGTGAGTCATGCTCGGTGTGAGAAACAAGAGGCAGCAAAGGCCTGACGATCACATCACGAAAGGTGCGTCTGTGGGAAGTGAAGTGGGGCTTACACATAGTTAGTATCCCTAAGAGGAAATAGGGTCTTACACGTGGTCCACAGCCCAAAGAGTAAACAGGGTCTTACGCATGGTTATCAGCCCAATGAGGTTGGTACTTACTCTAGGATGGAGGCCCGGTGGAGAAAAAGCCCAGCGGGAGATGGATTCGATACCAAAGAAAGGATGGGTCCGACATCCATCCCCCCCCCTCTCTGGTCCTTGGGACCAAAGAACAAAGGAGGGGAAGTGGTGCTACCTTCTACAAGAAAGGCTAGGGGCTTACACTAAGGTGGTCTCCCTTTCCCCGCATATGATGCATGGGGGGAAGTCACATTTTAATGTCATGTGCTAAGAACGATGGTGCTTGGAAGTTTAATGTTCTGCATCTCGGACGAAGTGGGTTCACTCTGCACCCCTAGGACTTACATAACTGGTACCCTCTGCACCTTGGTGAAGATAAGGGATAGGAAACGCCGTGGCTAGGGGTGTTATGGAGCGAACCATTATGGGGTCTATGTTAGCATGGCTATGCAAAGAAGCAATAGTCATTAGCGTGTTTGGGTGCCACTAAAGAGTGGCAATGGTGGATGGGGCTTATGCGTGGAAGTTTCTCGGGTGTCTTCCTCATGTCTGGCCATGAGGTAATCCCAACTCACTAGTGGGTTGAGGCATATAATTGAGACCTACACCTATGCACTAGTGCACAAGAGGGATAATGCCAAGGGGAATTAGAATCAGTCCGAACAAAGGGAGATGAAAAGTGTGAATTACATGACCAGCATTCGGAACTAAATGAGGGTGGCATGGCGCTAGAGGATAACTATTGACCATGTTTGAAATACAGCATCAATATCGCATTAGCCTGAAATGGGGAAAAACAAATGAGGGTCGACTCCTGACCGTGTTCAAAACAGTGGACCTGACTCGAAGTCTTGTCCAGAGTCTTATGGGGTGTTGGCCCAGGACGGTAGGTGAGATGATGCGGCATGGGAACAAGTTGTTAGGGGGTCCCTTTAGACATGGAAGTGGATGAAGATCCTAATGAAGGACACGCAAAGTGTGAGGTGGAATGATGGAATGTTTGAACGGATTCCAACGCTCTTGAAATTAAGTCACTGTAATAATGGAATTAGGCATATTATTCTTAGAGCATAAGGTATCTATTTTTTGGAGCAAGAGGTGTCATATGTTTGGAACATAGGGTGTACTACAGTTTATATTCATGTAGATAGGAATATTAGCATCTTATACTTGGCGCATAAGGCATCTCTATTTTGGAGCAAGAGGCATCCTATATTTGTTGTATAGGTAGTACTAAAGTTTATAGACATATAGATAGGAATATTAGGCATAAGGCGCCAAACAATGGATAGTGTTCGGGTTTACTCAAGGGAGACCTTTTCTGGTTCAACCTGGCATTGGATGCAGGTGAGGGGGGTTTGGATGAATTACTTGAGGAATGGTTCGACTCAAGGTACTCGGGGAATTGATGATGAGAATATCTACTCACGACAGGGGAAACAAACCAAGGGGAATACATCAACTCAAGGTGTTTCATGGTGTGTGGAGGAGTATCGCAAATCATGGTAATCCATAGGTGGAAGTTGGGTGTGCATAAGGGCACAATGGAAAATCTCGACGTCCCGGATCGAAAAGTTCATGGTGCGACTCTCCATTTTTCATGGGGGTCAGTGATGATAGCGAAGGGACTGGCCCGGAGTAGGGGTGTGTGGGCACATCCCCCGCGGTATGGACTAGTAGGTGCAGGCCTGTATATTGTTGTGCATAATAGGAGCGACACACAGGATGGTCTATGCACAAGAAGGAGGGGTTTCGCGCAATAAGGGATGTATGCGCACAATAGGGTAGGCGTGTGCGCAATTGAGGCAGTTCCATGGAAAACATCAGTTTAGCATGAAATTGGGGAGATTTTGTGTGTAAAGGGGGACGTGCACGCAATAGGGAATGTGTGCATGCAATATGGGAGATGTGCGTGCAATAGGAGGTCGTGCGCGCAATAGGAAAGGAATTGCACGCAATATGGGAGGAATTGTGCGTAATAGGGATGTTTTTCATGCAAAAGGAAAGTTTTGCATGCAATAGGGATGTTTTGTGTGAAAAAGGAAGTGTTGCACGCAATAGGGAAGGATTGCATGCAATAGGACCGGTGCAGCGCTGGTGCAGAAAAAATTGGGCACAGTAGCATTGTTACATGAAAAAATAATGTTTGGCATGAAATCTGGACAGGTTGGCCCTTTTACAGGCAAAATTGATGCTTTTCATGTGAGATATGGGGTTTTATTCGCTGGCATGGAAAATTTGGACTTACGCGCATTAGAGTGGCGGCCGACCTTCAGGGTCCTCTCGGGAAGAAGGGGGTACACCTGTATTTATCAGTGTAAACTAGGGAGGCGGTGCGGATAAAATTCCGCACGCTCAAGGTGGTGTGTGGAAAATTCCGCACACGCAAGTTGGTGTACGTCAAATTATGCGCACGCAAGTGGTTTTCCGCGTGATATTTCCTTTTTACGCACAAATCCTTTGCCCCAAAACCTTCCTGGATGGCCATTTCCAGCAGCCCGACTTCAAACAGCCATAACTTCTGATTCGTAACTCTATTTGGTCCCTACGACCAGTCAAATAAAATCTTGTGGAATGAGCTACGCTTTGGGATCATATATAGAAGCATTTCGTTATTTAAATGGACGTATTTTTCAGTTCCAACAATACCCTTGGATGATCACACTCTCCCAGATGATAGAGATGATTCCACTATCCCTTATTTGAGACCTTTAGGGGTGGGAATGGAGTCTCATCGATGATCTCTCCTAATAGACTACATAAGGGTTAGACCCTTAGGGTTCATCTAAGTTCCAAATATTGTGACCGCCTACAGACCAGAACATAGGGCTCAAACATTGGACTGAATTTAAATGGAATGAGCATCATGGATTCTAGCACTTGTTCATTTATAGGATGTCTAGAAGTACTTCCTTAAAATCCTTAATTATATTGATTGGAGGCGAGTATGGGTGAACCCAGGGTTAGGACGAGTATCCCCCTATGGTGGAATAGCTTGCTCAGACACATTTACATCACTGAACAAAGTAGATATTTATCGATTGGTATTATGGACCCAGAGATCGAATTAATGATACACGGCTTGATTAACACAATTTCCAGTTCAATTACCTTGCACAGGATGTCCAAGAGATCAGGATTATAGACCCAAGGATCAAAAGTTGATGGTTTTTATATTATTTCAGTCACCATACTCATGTATATTCATGTTTATGTGTATATGTATAGGAATGGGACTATACATATATACACATATAAGTATGGAAATATGTGATGGAACTTTTCCCAATTGACCGAGATTACGAAACCATGGGTCAACTTTGGCCTCATGTTATTGTATTTACCTATATTTTCAATTGAATCTCAGCTAGGCTGATCATATTTCATTTCCATTCACTTATGACAACATATTTATAGGTTCATCATTGGGTTGGCCTTCTAATATTATTTATCAGCCATGTACATTCACCTTGATGTATGTATAGAACTTATGTATTATTTTTAGGTTAATCACATATTCTTGGAGGATAGGGATAAGGCTAAAAGTTGTGTGATCGAGCGGAGTTACTCGTGTGGGTTTTTTTGATCAATCTGCTATAGTTTGATAGTGTCTAGAAACTCAGCACGTGGTCTAGCTCAGAGTTAGTAGTAGATGTTCAGCCCAATGGTTGACCAGTGGTTGACCAGTGTTGTATTTATGGAATATATGTTCGTGGTTTTATATAATTTTTCATTTATTATTACAAAATGTTCTATTTTAGTTTATTTACTTCTTTTTCACTCTATTTATTTAATAATATTTATGATAATTAGATATTTATATTTTTTTCTTACTCTGATAAGATGACGTATTCTCCCCACTATCACAGCCTAGGACCTTGCTAGTAGTTGGTAGCCTCCAGTGTAATGGGATGCTTCTTCAGTCCTTGTAATGAATGGGCTCAGAGCACTGGTTTAGTGGAATTTGGTTCAAGAGATTATAAAGTGGTATAAGATATGTTCTTTTCATGGTATTTACTATTTGGGATATGGTATAGAGGATTATTAGTAATGTTTTGGAACCTGTGATGGATATTGAACTAGTGTGTTTAGAACACTTTTTTTAGTAAGAAGTCCTAGTTGTTAGGTTTTGATATTGTTGTTGTGATCTATGATGTTATAGTTTTATATGATTTTTTCTTTTAGTGACACACATTTTGTTTCTATTTTATTATTTATTGTGTATTCCTGGCTCTTTTACCATTAGAAAGAGTCTAGGGATGGATTTGAAAATTGGTTGACAAATGAAAGAGGCATATCATGCATCATATTTGGCACATAGGATTCACATAATATAGGCATGTTAGTGTTTGATTGCTACTAAAAGTAGAGTCCAATTGTTTAAAGTTTCAAAACATCAAATGGTGTTTTCACATATAGGTTTTTCGTGGAAATATAATCAATTGAACCTACTTTCATATATATTTCCTTTTGATGGAAGGTTATGTGGATCTATGTTGAGGCATTTTTTGGTGAGGTTGTTGACTCGGTCCTCATGCATGAGAGGTTCAGTGACCCAATTAGGTCAACATGGAATGTGATTCCCTTCTTTTATACCCCTTTTGGGGTGTTGTTTATTAGTTCATATTTATCTATTCAGATCAATGAGTACAATATCGATGGATACCAGGACCTTTCTTGCGAACTGGACCTCCATGGGGTATTATTGTATGCAGATGCCCAGTGAGTGTTAGTTTAGTCTATATTATCTGTTGGTATTTTTACCTTTAGGAAGTAGTTACTTATGATAATTCATAGTGAGTATCGGACCCTTGTAGGACATGTTTATAGTTTTGACCCTCGTAGGTCGTTCTGATCTTTACCTTCTTTAGAGAGGTTTGATCTTTTGGGCTAGGTGGTTTAACCTTGTAACCCAGTTTTGATACATGATCTATAGGACTTGGTGGGAGACCTAGAAACCTTTAGTTTTGAATTAGAACCTTATAGGATAATGTATTGTTTTTTAAGGAAGCCTATGTGAGATAGGATGGACCATATTTTTAGATTCTTTTTTAGGCAGTGAGCTTAGTTGTACGTTCATTTTAGGATCATGGTAGGTGCTTGATTTTTTTGTTATAGGCATGTTGATTCCTTAAGATTTTGATAATCACCTAGGTTTCTTCAATATCAATACTGAATTTTATGGGTAGGACTGCTTGGGTGACTATCCCAGTAAACCAATGTTTACACTATTCCTAATGTAGTTAGTGCACTGGTAGGCGCTCATGATTGGAATAATGTTGGGTAATGGGAATTCGTGGAATAAATCTTTGAATAGGTTAGGTTCCCGGTTCTGAAGAGGAGTTCCAAGGGAGATTCTGTGTTGATGAAATTGATGTGTCATGTATCACAGTCAGCTTTGATTTTTTTGGATGACTCATTGGAGTATGATTCGGTGATAAAGGTACATGTCGGTTGTGGATAGTTCCATTTAAATCATAAATCAGTGAGTGGTTAGGTGAGATCTGAGGAACTATGTTTCAAGAATTTTCATGGATTGGTTTCCTAGGAGTTGTATGTTAAATTCAAAATGTCCCTCTATGGTAGAGGAGGTATTGAAAATGATTTTGTACCGTAATACGATGACCATTGGCTAAACCTTGACACGCATTATCAGGAAATGTGGTGTTAGGTGTTGGTTAAAGTCAAGTGTAGCCTATTTGTTGTGAGCATAGCTCAAAGAGAGTTTTAGATACCTTTTGGTCAAATATTAGTGTACTCCTATTTAGGGATGGTCATTTTTTATCTTGAAATCATCATGAGTACACTGAGAGAGCTTCATCTCTACACCGAGATTATTTTATTTTAAATGTCCTTCATATCTTGATGGTGTAAACTTTTTGAGGTTGCATAGTAATCCATATGGTGGGGAGTGCACCATTTTATGAATGGTGGTGTTAACCCAAATTTTTAGTTGAAATTTAATGTTTCCATGAGTCTTTTAGCTCAGAGTTTGGATTTGAGATAACGATAAGGTTATTCCTATGGTGGGGAGTGCCAGATTGGTCGTAGTTAAACATCTTCTATGTAGAAGATAGTTGTTAACGCTATGTGATTGGTTGTTGGGCAGTCAAGATAGGCTTTATTCTGTATATCATTAGGTAGAGATCATGTATTCTAGTCTTACCACTAGGATTCTCAAGGATGAGATGGTTTATGGTGGGGAGATTTTAAGGTCCTGTGTTTTATTTTGACATGAATTTTGAGCAAAAATTTGAATTTTTTCTATTATATGTTTATAAAGGGAAAATGATATTTTTCCACTAGAATATGATCTCAGATTATGACCACTTCACTGGTCTCGTAATGGTTTTTCTACCCTAGTATATGATTTTTGTGTAATTCTGAGCCAGTCGAATTTTAGAAGAATAATTAATATTTAATAAATTAAATATCAATTTATTCTCAGAGTTTCGTTTGGTCATATCTTTTTAAAGGAGTTTTGGATTGAGATTATGTATCCATAATTAAGTCCAAAATGGGGAGTATTTCCTTAGTGTAGAATAAACTTGTGTTGGATGTTGGGGTCAGCCCAAACCCCTTTTTCTTTTCTCTTATTTTTCTTATTTTTATTTTTTTCTTTTTCTTTTCTTCCTTTCTCCTCTGGCTTCTCATATACCCCCATACAACCTTCCTCTACAATAAAACCAAGATATAGGGAGAATAAAAGATATAAAGATGGAGGTACAGGATGAGGTACTGCCACAAAGCTCGACATGCACCGGATCATTGTGTGGCAACTGTGGATAGTGAAAACGGGCGAAGCTTCAACGGATTCTGCCAAAATGTAGTCCATTTTTAAGTTTTGCATCAAATGATAATATATTAATTTTTTTAATGTTTTAATCCCCTAATAAAGTTACTTAGAACCTCTTGAGGGTTGATCTACTACTTTCAGGGTGCAAATGGGGTTTTCAGGGCGATTTTGGGGATTTATATTCAGGAAAACCTGTCTACATGGTGTTTGGTTTAGGGAACACACAACGTGTGTTCTTACTGTTCAGGGGAGATGATATCTTTTAAGTACACACCATTAATTGGTTATACACATCATCTATAAGGACTCTTTTGTGTATCTGAGTACCCATCTAGGCTGCCTATGTAAGGGGAACATTTTGTGTAAAGTGCATGTCCAAACCCAATGTGGGTCGCACATTGTGTATATGTAAATGACCAAGAAATATACATGATCAGGCCATGTGGGGTACATGGGTAGGTACCACATGCAGGTATACACCATGAATAGGGAAAACACATCATGTACTTGGATATTTACACATCAAGTCTGGCTGGAGTACACACCCAGGTCGGACCATGAGGGTACATGTCATGTACTAGGGTACACACGTCGTGTAATCCTCTATTTCGATCCTTTCTAGGGTTTTCATATATTTTCTCCCAAGAGTCAGAATTGGACCCAAGATTAGTCCTTTCTAAGTATATTTCCTCATATATTGTGATGGTTAAATCCTTGTGGTTGTTTGAGGTCTCCTATGAGTCATTTTAACATTTTATCTAAATGTAGAGGTTCTTTGTCCAGTAATTGAATTCTATTATCTCTAAAAAGAGAGACTTGAAGTTATAATGATAATTTGGGTATTTGGACCAACCTAGTTTGAGACCTTGATCTGATATTGGCAATGATATATTTCTCTTAATCAGTGCCTTTGTATATTTTTTCTTAAGGATTTCATTGGGGATGTCATCCTTGTGATATGTACCCTTCGGGCCAAAGAGGTCATGAGACTAGTTATTTATGAGGATACCATGTAGGATTCCTCTCCTTACATTTTTACCTAGTGGATACCATATAGTATTCCTCTATCTTCTTTATATACTAAGGATCCCCTATGGGATTCCTTCACCTACATACTGACCAAGGGAATCCCTAGTAGGATCCCTTTACCTGTATACCATTCTGAGGATACCTTGTAGGATGCCTATTTTGATTTACCATTCAAGGATCCCATGTATGATTCATCCATTACCTTTACAACTAAGGATCAAAAATATTATTCCTTTTCTTATTTTTAGACCTTAAGGATCCCAATTAATACGCTTCTCAGTTATTTACTTAAGGGACCAATGGGGGTTCCCCAATGTTTGGCCAACCCTGAGCTAGTGTGTTGGGGGTTTGGGTAGAGATGGTAGAGGGTGTCACCTTTGAACCCATACTAAATTGGTGATCCCATGGGGATGTGGAAGTAATAGTGTTTTTAGGAATTTGGAAACCCTCACTCTTTTGGTAATACATTTACTTGTATATTTTTTATGCAATGTTTACCAGAGGTACTTCTTGGTTGGTGGTTATTGAGACTGACGTGAGACATCTTTATTTCTCTTTGGGATGCATCGATGTGCTTTATTGGGATCCAAATTATGATCCATGTTACTTCATATTTATTTTTATACCTAGAGTTAATACATAGGATTCATATTTTGAGCTATATATTTGATTATTATATTATTGGGATTTCTATAAGTGCTTCCTAGTATCTGGAAGTTGAGCCTGAGATTATAATATATGATCATGGAATCCCTTGTAATGATACTTGTTCATTATTACGCTATCCTAAGTGATGAGGATGGTTCTTCTCTCCTCTATTGGAATGCAATGAGGATTATTATGCTCTCCTCAATACGGGCATGGAATTCTTGATGATTATACATGTGGAAGATTACACTCTCCCAAGGGATAGGGATGATTATGCTCTCCCTAATCGGTTACTTGGTCATGGTGTTGTACATGGTGTTTCAGATAACTGGATACTTGTGAATGATTATGATCTCTTAGATGAGATGTATAATTATTCTCACTACTAATTTGAGACCTCTAGGGTGGGAATGGTGTCTCACCAGTGATCTCTCCTTACATATCACCTAAGGGTCAGACCATTAGGGTTCATTTGAGTTCCAAATGTCATGACCGCCTACAGACTGGGACATAGGGTTCAGACATTGGACTGGATTTACATAGCATGAGAAGCATGGTATCTAGCACTTGTCTATTAACATAAAGTCTGGATGTACTTCCCTAGAATCCTTCTTTACAATTATTAGAGGCAAGTATGAGTGAACCTAGGGTTAGGATGAGTATCCCCCGAGGGTGACATAGCTTTATTAGATACATTTCTAGCACTGGCTGAAGCAGGTACTTGTCAATTGGTATTATATACCTAGGGATCAACTTAATGATACATTGATTGATTTGAATGGTGTACATTTTAATTCCCTTACACAGGATGTCCAGGAAATTGGGATTATGGACCCAAGGATCAATTGCTGATGGTTTTTATGTTATTTCATTCACCATATTCATGTATATTTATATTTATGTATATATGTATAGGTATGGGACTATACATATATACACATATAAGTATATACATCCATGATGGAACTTTTCCCAGTTGACTGAGATTACAAACCTCAGGGTAGACTGTGTCCTCATATTAATGGATTTACTTATATTTTTAGTTGTGTCTTAACAAGGAAGAGTATATTCCATTTTCATGCAGTTATGAAATAATATTTATAAGTTCATCATTGGGTTGGCCTATTAAGATTATTTCTCAACCCTTCATGTGAAACTCAGTGTATGTGTAGACCTTATGTCTACTTTTCAGTTTGAGCATATTTTCTTGGTGGATAAGGTTGAGGCATAGAGTTACATAATTGAGAAAAGATACTTGTTTTCTTTCTTATAATCGATTTGGTTCGGTTTTAAAATGTATGGATACTGGGTATGTGATCTGGCCCAGAGTTATTAGTAGAGACATGTAATTTTATTTTTGTTTCTTTTGTACTTATGTATCTGTATGGTCGGCCCAGTGGGTGACCAGTATTTTATATATAGGATAGTTTTTCTAGATTTTATAGTATTTTTCATTTATTATTACATCATATTCTATTTCAGTTTATTTAATCCTTATGAACTATCGTTATTTAATGTTATATATGGTACTTATCTATTTACTCTATTTTCTTACTCTGATATGAAAGCAAAGTCTCCCCACTATCACACTCTAGGCCCTCGATACCAGCTGTATACCTCTGGTGTATAGGGAGGTGCACTTGAGGCCTTATAATGAACCATCTTGGATCATTGTTTTAGTAGAATCTAGGTCAGGATGCTACATACATGTCGTGTAATTCTTGAATAACACATAGGGAAGATCCTAGGAGTTACATGACCATGTTCTTTTCAGTAAGTACGCACCATGTAACAATTACAAACATCATGTAAATCACGAATTCAGTTTTTGGGTGGATAAAAAGGATACTAAATGTTGTATTGCTGACAAAGTACATGTCATGTTACCCAAAAAACTGATAGTTAATAGAGAAAATTAATGGGGGGATCTTATTTCCTGTAAAAACACATTAAAATGCTATAAAATGAATTAAAAACCATATCATTTCAAAATTATATAAATCATTGGATTGGGAAGAGGTTAAAGAAGTTAGACCAAGGGGGTAAGGTTTTACGCATTTGGAGTTTTTTTAGGATTTTACCTTCTTTTCTTTATTCTTTTTCTTTTTTGAAAGTTGTATGTCATTTCAGTTGTAAGTCTATTTATTTTTAATAAAATTTTATTTTCACAAAATCATTTTCATTATTATAGTATTTAATTTCATCATTCCTCACTAATTTCTCATTTTATTTTCATTAATTTATAGAATCACCCCATTTCTATTACCTTTAATGATGATGGATAGGTAAATCTATCTTTGAGGATGGTTTTTGAGATTTGGTATAAAGAAATGATAGAGTACATTATATCTTAATGATTATTGAATCAAAATTATGTTCCATCCATCATGAATATCATGGATTATTGGTATATATAATTGAATTTAGGGGATATATGGATTATTGGGGGACCTATACATATATAGGTTCATGGATTATTGAACTCTTCATTTACTATATATAATATTGGATGAAAACATAAGTTTTGTAATAGATTATAACCAACACCCAGTAGAATTATAAACCAAAATATATAGTATAATGAATTTTGAGTAAAAATGATAAATATTTATGATCAATAATATAAAACATAATTTCATTTTATTAATTTTACCCCAAACTAAAAACCTTATTTTTATTTCTTTTCAACTTCTTATAAACTCGTTTTAAGTAAAAAAAAATTTCACCCCACCCCCCACCCATTTTCATTTTTCTTTTTATTCAAATTTTAAAATATTCACTTTTTATCCCCACATTCAGAACTCCTTGAGAGATAACATAGAGTTTATACTTTTTTCAATTATTATATTATTTTATAAATAATCAATCAGGGCACATGATGTCAACGTGCACTAATTTTGGTGTCGTTGTTGGAGAGCACTGAGAGGGGTAGCGTGTATATTTTTTATAAACTTATTGTATATTGTGTAAATAATTTGTTTATTTTTATTTTCATTTTGTAAATAAATATTGTGTTCTAACATATCTTTTAATAAGAATCTTCCATTGGTTGGAGAAGGATACCCACATAATCCAAAACCAAGAAGAACATATAAATCTCTCTCTCTACCCCACTTTTTCTTTTTTATCTCTCCTTCATAAATTTCTTCTTTATTCTATTTTACCTGTCTATATTTTTCTTTCTTCTCTGATACATGTTAAAAAATAGAAATCTTGTTAAATTTTTTAATGAGATAGAAAATTAAGAAATCTATTTTTTATTGATAATTTTTTATATTCTAAAGATCATTTAACCATTAATTATTCTTCTCAACTTGTAAAAGTTAAATCTCATCTGAGGATTATTTCCATTATTTTCTTCCCCCTTTAATCCAAAACACCTCTCTTGAGTATGTAAGTGAGTATCCTCACATTTTTCTACTTCACCCCCATTAAAGCATGAGTTTGGATTTATTTTCCTTACATGGGAGTGTGAACGAGCATTGATAAGGGAACTAATTTTCATTTTCGGAATTAGCCCAAATAAACATATATTATTTTAATTAATTATTGTGGATAAAACAGAGAGGCGGGCACCCCCCCCCCCAATTAAAAAAATACTAATATAAATTTAAGTGTATATTTAATTAAATAATTATAATATGTGTATCGGGATGGAATGACATCAAGTAAGACTATATACATATATATATATAATATACATATTTAATATAATAAGAAAGTGATTGAATTCCATATAGTTACATATATTTATTTTATTTTTAATAAAATTAAGAGGTAAAAAAAAATTAATATATTTATATTTAATAAATGAATAAAAACCAAGAATGAAGTCTATGTCGATGGCTAGGAGAGCTTTTGGGAAGTGACCAATCACCAGTTCGAAACCTCACTCGATCATAGGTTTAGTATTCATTATTCATTCTTTTTAACTCTTGTTTCATGTCATTTATATACATTCACAGCACTTATAATATCATTCAAAAATAAAACAATGTAAATTCAAAAAAAATTATAAAGTGTGAATGGGGCTCCACTAATTGTGGGCGATCAATGAGATTGAATCAGTTGCAGGTTAGAATCTCACCCTAATCATGAGAGATTCATCTGTTACACTTTTTTAATTTAAATATATATATATTATGTATTTTATTATGCATCATATATTTTGTATAATTATTTTATTTAAAATATATAAAATAGAAAAAAATAATAAAATATTATAGGTATAAATGTTTCTAATATTCTTGTGGATGATCAATGGGATAAAATCGGTCACTAGTTTAAACCCTACCCTGAGCATGAGGTACAATTTTTTTCATCATCTCCCCATTTTAATAATTTCACTTTGTTTATATATATTTACACATCATGTATGTTTCCTTTCTAAATATTAATTTTATATTTTTATTTTCTTGTAGGTTAATGAAAAAATACAAAGAAATAAGAAACATCATGAATAAAAGTTATACTTTTTCTCATTTTTTGGGTTTTTATGGTTTTTATAATTAATAATTAATTAATAAATTAATAAGAAAATATCAAGTCATACCTTCTTCATCACATTGTACTTTATTGAAAATTCATATTGAATTTTACCATCTCAATTTGTTTTAACATTTAAAGAAATTTTATTTTGTTGTTCTCGTGCATGGATTGTATTTGCTATCAATAAATAAAGTTTCTAGGATTATGATAAGGTTTCAGTATGTGTCAGGGATAAGTAAGATACTTCCATTTTATATGGAAAAATAAGTGGGGAGATATTTCACCACCCTTGATGAAATATTTTTTGATAGATTTGAGGAAGAAACCTTATACGTGATGATTAATGTGATGATATTCAAGTTAATAGTAATTAATAATGGTCAAATTATTATATATAACATTTATGGAAGTTTGAAGGCCTATAGATTGATTAATAAATTCCGTAAGTAATTTTGAGTTTAAATCGTGACATTTTTAAGGTAGCTACAGGTTTATACATGTTGCATAAGGGCTAGCAAGGAATTGTGTTAAGGCGGCACTAAAAAACTATTGGTTATGTAAAGATAATTCCAAAAAATAATTAGATACGTAAGGATATGTAGAAAAAATATAAATTTAACTCTAAGTCAAAGAGACCCACATAAGGGTCATTGTATGTTTCTGAATGGTTTGTATGGGTACCGCTGAAATTTAGTACCTATGCAAAGGACATCTGAGATATATAATAGATATGGTAGGGTAATATGATTTCATGTAAAGGTTTCCTAGTATATATAATCTATATAAATGTCATTTATACCTAAATAAGTGTAAAAATAAAAAACTAGAGTCTATGTAAATTAATTTTTTAACACACCATGTTTAAAAAAAATGAAATCTACATTCAATAGCGTATACGACACGCAACATTTAGCATAAACAAACCATGAAATATTATTATTTAAATATGACCATTATAACCTAGACATTAAATTAGTGGGTATTAATATTATTAAATAATTTATTAAATATATATAAATTTATAACTGAGTATTTATAACTTCTTAGTAAATAATCACTCAGTTTTTTGGAATGTTATTTTATTCTTCAAAAATACATTTTCTTCAAAAAAAATATATTTTTTTTTGAATAAATATTATAATTAATTTCTGGAACTTTTTGGAAATTGATTTTATAAATAGGATATAATTTTTTAAATAATATTAGGTTGAAATTTTGATATTTTTCTAAATAGATATATTTTTCAGTGAATAGATTAAAATATCGCTTTTTGTAAAACTGTCATTTATTTGTGATAAATTAGGTAATTTAAAAGTCCTGTTATTTTTTGAATTTGATTTCAAAGTAACATAAGTATTATTTATTTATATTTATTCTAATTAATTACATTTAAATCATCTTTATACTAGATCTTGGTATAAGTTCATTCTTAGACTTAAAAAGACATTATTTTGAAAAACTATTTTTTCACCATGCCTCACGGGTCTAGTTTTAAATTAAATTATAACACATTTACTATATTTCCATGATATTTTGATACCATATTATTTATGTTATTCTACCATGTGACCACTCATGATCCTTCTATTTTTTTATATCATGTTTTACCTTTGACTCACACATTATATTTCCTTACACTACTAGAATATTGGGCTTTGAAGCCCCTTAACACTAGCGACCACCAAAGGCGGTCGCTGACCTTTGTAAAAAAAATTAAGGGCTTCCCCCCCTATTTCCCTCGACCTACCCCCCCCCTATCGACCTCGATCACACCCCCCCCCCCATCGCCGCCCTCTCTGCGCATCGTCCCCCGCTGCCTTGCCTCGCCCTCAGGGCGCCATCCCTCACCGTCCTCGTTTCCGCCCTCCACCCTCCGCCCACATCGGCCTCCACCCTCCACGCGCCCTCCGCCCTCAGCCCTCCCGCTCCGGCCACCCTCTTCCCTCCAACCATCCTCCGCTCCCCTCCGGAGTTACTCCGCCCTCTAGCCTCTGCCCTCCACCCTCCGGCCTCCACCCCCTCCGTCTCCTACCCCTTGACCTCCGGCCTCCGCCCTCGGCCCTCAGCCCTCCTCCCCTCGGCCCTCCCCCCCCCCCCCACCCCGGATAGCCCCCGCACCCCGGACAGCCCCCCCTCACCCCGGACAGTGCCCCCCCCCCCCCCCCCCGGCAACCCGGACACCCCTCCCCGCACTCCGGACAGCCCCCCCCCCCCCCCCCCACTTCTCGTCCCTCGTCCCCTCACCACCTCCTCTCCTCTGGCTCCCCGTCGCCGCCGCCGCCACCCGTCCCCTCCCTCGCCGCACTGCCTTTGGCTCTGGATCCCCTTCACTGCCTTTCCTCTCCCTCGCAGCACCGCCTTCGGCTCCCCTCCCTTCCAGGTTTGTAGCGCAATCAGGTATGACATGGGATTTCACTTACATTATTATTTTATCAATGGTTCATAAACAAATTATTAGTATTTATTTTAAATATAGTTGATTTGAAAAATGCAAATGTAATAAGTATTGTGTAAATGTTTGTTATACAGATATTATTATGGATAAGAGTTGGATTGATCTTCCAAATCGACCGTCTAGAGAATATTTCAATGGCATTATGCAGTTTATTAACTTCACCAGAGGATTTGAAAGTGACTATATTATTTTTCCCTGTAAAAAATGTGCTAACAGATATCAATTCACATGAGATACTGTGAGGGAGCACCTATTCTTTAATGGATTTCTGAAAAATTATAAGAGTTGGACTCGTCATGGAGAAGAATATGTTCGTTGTCAAAATACGGATGCATCTCAGATGGATATTGATGCAAGGATGAATGATCCAATGCATGAAATGCTTACTGAAATTGTACGTTGGTTTGATCCTAAAGGCATTGACATCCAGAATATTGAGACCGATGAGATAAATCTTTGCTCTGGTGCAGATCGTGATTCGAGGAGGTTTTATGAAGCACTTGATGATGTGAAAACAGAATTATATCCTGGATATACTTCTTACAATAAACTGTCATTTATTGTGGAGTTGTTTCATTTGAAGACTTTGAATAATTGGTCAGACACATCATTCGACATGCTTTTGGTGTTATTGAAAAAGGTTCTTCCTGTCAATGCTAAGATTCCCGAGTCATATTACCATGCTCGTAAGCTGACAGAGAACTTAGGTTTTACATATGAGACCATAGATTCATGTTCAAACAACTCTATGTTTTTTAGAAGGGAAACTGCCCATTTGGATATTTGTATGGTTTGTGGTGCTTCCAGGTGAAAAGAGAACGGGGGAAACCAGACTCATCAAAGTCATATTGCGATATAGGGGAAACTGATTGCCATAAATCAAATGCGTTACTTTCCCCTTAAATCGAGGTTGAAAATATTTGTTATGTCATCTAAATTTTCTAATTTAATGAGATGGCATACAGAAAGAGTTTATGAAAGTGTTATTTTAACCCACCTGATAGACTCTCATGCATGGAAGGATTTTGATAAGAGACATCTCGACTTTGCTAAAGATATTCATAATGTCGGATTGGGATTGGAAGCAGATGGTTTGAATCCATTCAAGTCTATGGTTGGTGAAAATCATAGCACATGGCCCGTGGTGTTGGTTCCATATAATCTTCCTCTGTGGCTTTGTATGAAGCAACAATTTATATTACTTTTCACTCTTATCGATGGACCTAAAAGTCTGAGGGATAAGATTGATGTTTACCTTCAGCCATTGATTGATGAGTTGAATGAATTTTGGGGTGATGGTGTGATGACTTATGACTGTGAAATGAATGAAATGTTCAAATTGCAGGCTGCTTTATTGTGGACAATCAATGACTTCCCAGCTTATGCAAATTTATCAGGCTGGAGTACGAAAGGGGAATTTTCTTGCCCTTGTTGCAACAAAAGTAAAAAAACTGTATGGCTTAAGCATTCCAAAAAATGGTCATACATGGGTCACAGACGTTTTCTCCCCCCTCAGCACAGGTTCGGAAAGGACAGTGTGGCATTTGATGGTTCTAGAGAGTTCAGCCCACCACCAAAGATCATGACAGGAGTCGAAATGTTATCGCAGATTGAGGAAGAAAACGTCCGCACGGTATATGAAATTCAGGATTTGGTGGCTCCTCCAGTACGTAATATTCGAGCTGTGGGTAGGCAGCGCAGTCACAATTGGAAAAAGAAAAGTATTTTTTATAGTCTTCCGTATTGGAAAACTAACATGCTGGGGCATAATTTGAATGTCATGCACATTGAAAAAAATGTTTGTGATAACATATTGTGGACCATTTTATGTGTCAGTGGAAAATAAAAGGACCATGTCAATGCACGCCGTGATTTGTAATAAATGGGTTTAAGGAAATAGTTCAATTTACAGTTAGCTGAGGGAAATAAGGAATATATGCCTGCTGCACAGTATACAATGACTACAAAGGAGAAAGAGACATTTCTTTCCATTTTGAAGATGCTCAAGGTGCCTTATGGTTACTCTTCTAATATTTCAAAGTGTGTGAATCTGACGAGCAAGACATTGCAAGGGTTGAAAAGACATGACAATCACATACTACTTTAGCAGTTGATTCGAATCGCAATTTGTGATTGTTTATCCCCCAATGTTGTTCAGCCGTTTATTGAGATAAGTAATTTTTTTAGACAGCTTTTTTTAAGAAATCAACGAATGAGTGATTTAAAAAGTTTACAGGACCGAATTGTACTTACGCTTTTTCACTTTGAGAAACTATTTCCCCCCTCATTTTTCGATGTTATGGTCCACTTGACAGTACACCTAACTGATGAAGTAATGTCTACTGGTCCAATGCAATTCAGGTGGATGTATCCTATTGAGCGGTATTTGAGTACATTGAAACGATTTGTATACAACAGAGCTCGTCCAGAGGCATCAATATCCAATGGTTATTTGATGGATGAGTGTACTACTTTTTGTGTAGAATATCTTATGGATGTTGAAACAAAATTAGATAATCCCTCTCAGATTCAGTATGGTCCAGTTGGAAAAGGAACCACATATGATATGGAAAACATTGAGTGGATACAAGCGCATCGATATATCTTGTTCAATACTCCATCAGTTGCACCATTAATGCAGTAAGTATCTTATCACTTTTATTGTTTAAATTTTACATTTTTTTTTTGCATAAGTTGATCATTTAAATATCGTGTTATCATTTGCAGGAAACACATTAATGAGATAAAATAAGAGATGTATCGTCCGACTGAGTTGCATATTCAACAGTCTCATTATGCGTCATTTCATGATTGGTTCAAGGATTATGTATGTATAAATTGATTTTCATTATGAGTGAAGTATTATACTAATTTCTTTCTTTATATATCATTATTGAATTCTATGAATTATGTAGGTTCATAAGCTAAGGGAGTTAGGGGACCCCACGCTAACTGAAGAATTTATCCAACTGGCTGAGGGTCCATCTATAACGGCTCGTCGTTATAATTCTATGAATGCTAATGGTTTTCGATTTCACATTAAATATGTTGAAAACAAACGAGCAACACAAAATAGTGGCATCGGCTATCCATTTTTCGATTCTGGTTATTAATATGGTCAATTGATAGACATCATTGAATTTGTATACACACATGGGTTGAAGTACATATTGTTAAAGTGTAATTGGGTTGATCCGGTGCGTGGATGTAAAGTCGATCAATATCAGTTTTGATTGGTGAATTTTAACTATATGTTATACAGAAATAAACGAGTTGACAATGAACCTTTCATTTTGACATCACAAGTGGAACAAGTATTCTTCGTTACTTTGCCTTCGAATCCAAGTTGGAAAGTTATTGTCAAAATGTCTCGGTGAGGAGTGTTTGTATTTGAACAAGATGAACCCGAGACTGTTCCTTTTGTTTCCCAACAGCTTGATCAACATACCGTAGTTCAATGTGAAGAAGATATTTATTGGGTCAGAGCGTTTTTTGAAGGAGAAACGGTCGATTTGCATGCTTAATGAAAGGTATGATTGTTTTCCCGCTATTCAGCCTAAGATATCATAAATTATCTAAACATTTTATAAATCCTTGTAAGTTTTAATCCTCACTTTTGGAAGTTTATTCAGTTATAAATATTTAGGGTGATTTAACTCATGTTATATTGATGTTATTGTCAGTGTATCTTCCCATTGAGGTATTCTTCATTTGGTTCATGTGTTGCTTGAATTTTTATTAATTCAATTTGAAATTTGGCTATGCATTGATTGGTTTTGTACATAATTTGTATATCTGTTTTGTGAACTTTATGATTTTTTAAAATTCATTCACAACTAATTATTCAGTCCATTTTTGTTTGATTAACAACTGTACAAGTTTTATTTTTTTTAAACAATCCAATTTCTCATTTGGACACTTTGGATAGTCCCCTTACTAATGTTTTTCATGACTGCAGGCATGTCAGGGGAAGAGGCAGAAGATCCACATCATCCATCTGAGGCATCTACGTCTCTGGGTCGAGGTATGTTGGAATTTCATTGTCTCTATTTTTTAAGTAATTAATAAACATATATATATTTATATTTATAACATCTGTCAATTTGTATATAAAATTGCTTTCAACAGGATCAGACTCGACTGCTTCTTCCTCTTGTAGGAGAGGCCCTGGTTGTGGCATATTATCATGGAATTCCGACATGACTTTTGATGTTTCATTTGATGAGGTGTTTCATCCTGTGGGACGAAATGCCCATACATTTATTCATCAGCTGGGTCATATCATACGTGATCCACATCAATTTCTATTGACCACACGTGACTGGGATTCTATCCCTCAGGACACATTAGATCGTCTTTGGAGGGAGGTTCTGGTAAGAAGACCATTTTACTTTATTCCCTATGTATAACCAACAATAACATATGTGATTTTTTTCTTTAATAGAAAAATTTTAAAGTATGTCCCAATGAGTTTCGGCCAGTGTGTATGAGAAAATGTCGTAAGATGTGGAAAGACTATAAAGGCAAATTCAAGAGGGACCACTGGGTACCAAATGTGGGTGCCCCAGACATTCTGGAAAAAGTCCCGAGAGGTGTCCTCCCAGCTCAGTGGCATGATTTAGTTGCATATGGGTCTACTGAGGGTGTTGCGGTTTTTATATTTATTTTGGTATATATATTTTCAAGAATGTGTGATTTGTTTGAAATTTGAATGAATTGAATGTAGTAGGTGTCAACACGCCATTCTAAGAATCGAGCGTTGTAGGGACCACCTCACTGGCTTGGGACTCGTCACGTGTCTCAGCTCCGACATGAGGTATTTATTATTCATTTTTTAATTTTTTTTAATTAATACGGTTCTGTGTTTATATTCTATTCATATACAGTTGCGGGAGCAAGGTGCACCAACTGATAAAATGTCGGTGTGGATGAGGACTCGTGATCGCAATGATCCGGAGACTTCAGCATTGATAGTAAATGCTTGTACTCATTACCAATACTTACATAAAATCTATATATTAATATATGCATATATATTTAAATATTTCACAGGCTCAATTTGAAGCTGAATTAGAATATCTTCCAGAGGACCAGCGACAGCTTCCCATCAGAAGGGATGAGATCTTTCATCGCATTATTGGTCGGGATGATCATGGATATAGTTTGACCTATGGAACAGTGATTCCTCGTTCTTTAGTGTCACGCGTTGCGGTTTTCGGTCCTGCTATTGCTCAGATGACACAACGGTTGTCAGATTTTGAGGCACGGCTGCACGCTTCCGAGGAGGTAAATGCGCAATTGATCGCTGAGGTTAGAGCACTGCGGAAATATGTGAGTCCAGGTGATGGTGTAGGGGATCAGACGACGCAGGTTTATACTGTATTTATTTATTTAATTTATATTATTTTTGTTATGAAAATATTCATAATGTTTTTTTGTTGTAGGCCCCTGACCCACCTGATGGAGGTAGTAGTCATGACCATGCATGACGCATCATATTCACGAGGTGTGTTTCTGCTTTTAATGGTGGGGTTGTTATTGATATTTATGTTGGGTTTCTAGTGAGTTTTTTTGTGATTTGGGGGTATCATGTGTGTTTTGGCCTCATTCAATGTTTGTGTGCACAAATTGAGAAGTAACCATGAAACTGATTAATGATTTGGATATTTTTTGTTCATTTAATTTTCAATGTTTAGAATTGCATGTTCTGTAATATTTTTGAAAAAAACATGTGATTCCTAATATAAACCATTAAACTTGTTTTTGATGAATGAGCTGATCTCACTATTTGTAGTCCTCGGCCTACCCCGGACAGCCCTCCCCGCACCCCGGACATCCCCCCCACCCCCCCACCCACCCCTGCACCCCGAACAGCACTCCCCGCACTCCGGACACCCCGCACCCCGGACATGCCCCCCCCCCACCCCAGACAGCACCCCCGCACACCGGACAGCCCTCCCCGCACGCCGGACAGCCCTCCCTGCACCCCAGACAGCCCTCCCACACCCCGGACAACCCTCCCCGCAATCCGGACAGCCCACCCCGCACCCCAGACAGCCCGCCCGCACCCCGGATAGGCCCCCCGCACTCCGAACAGTCCTCCCCGCACCCCGGACAGCCCCCCCCGCACCCCGGACAGCACCCCCCCCCCCCTTCCCCCCGCACCCCAGACAGCCCTCCCCGCACACCGGACAGCCCTCCCGCACCCCGGACAGCCCTCCTCGCATCCCGGACATCCCCCCGCACCCCGGACAGCCTCCCCGCACCCCGGACAGCCCTCCCCGCACCCCGGACAGGCTCCCCGCACCCCGGACAGCCCCTCCCAGCACCCCGAACAGCCCATCCCTACACCCCGGACAAGCCCCCCGCACCCCGGACAGCCCCCCCCCCCCCCCCCCCGCACCCCGAACAGCCCTCCCCACACCCCGGACAGGCCCCCCGCACCCCGTACAACCCCCCGCACCCTGGACAGCCCTCCCAGCACACCGGACAGCCCTCCCCGCACCCCGAACATCCCCCCCCACCCCAGACATCCCTCCTCGCACCCCAGACAGCCCCTTCCCCCCCCCCCCCACACCCCGGACAGTCGTTGTGTGATTTTTGAAATGGTCGGGCAGACGGCACGTCAATCGAAGGTGTCGTTTGACCGCGGTGACCGAAAACGCGTTTCCGGTGTCATAAAACACCAGAAACGGCGTGAGACGGTCGAATTTGGAGAAAATGTGCTCCAAATGACCTGAAACCACACGAAAACATTTGTAATAATATTTGTGACGTGTAGGAGGAGACGACATGCCCATCAGACGTGCGGTGCGCACGGTACGGCCGATTGTGTCGTTTTCAGCAGCTCGGCGCGCGCTAAAATGGCACGTTGGGGGGTCAAAACCACCCGAACGACCTCGAAATGCCATGAAACTGTACGAAAATAGCCTTTGTGTGATTTTTGAATTTTTCAGGTAGACGGCACGTCAATCGGAGATGTCGTTTGACCACGGTAACCGGAAACGCGTTTCCGGTGTCATAAAACACCAAAAATGGCGTGAGACGGTCGAATTCGGAGCAAACGTGCTCCGAATGACCTGAAACCACACGAAAACATTAGGAATATTATTCGTGACGTGTAGGAGGAGATTTCAGGCCCATCGGACGTGCGGTGCGCGCGGTGCAGCCGATTGTGTCATTTTCAGCAGCTCGGCGCGTGCTAAAATGGCATGTTGGGGGGGTCAAAACCACCTAAACGACATTGGAATTCAATGAAAATGTACGATAACAGCCATTTTGTGATTTTTGAAACATTCGGGCAGACGGAATGTCAATCGGAGGTGTTGTTTGACCACGGTGACGGAAAACGCATTTCTGGTGTCACAAAACACTAGAAACGGCGTGAGACGGTCGAATTCAGAGAAAACGTGCTCTGAATCACCTGAAACCACACTAAAACATTAGGAATATTATTCGTGACATGTAGGAGGAGACGACACACCCATCGGACGTGCGGTACGCGTAGTATGGCTGATTGTGTCGTTTTCAGCAGCTCTGCGCGCGCTAAAATGGCACGTTGGGGGGTCAAAACCACCCGAACGACCTCGGATGCCATGAAACTGTACGAAAAAAAAGCTTTTGTGTGAATTTTGAAATGGTCATGCAGACTTCACATCAATCGGAGGTGTCGTTTGACCGCGGGGACCGGAAACGTGTTTCTGGTGTCATAAAACACCAGAAACGGCGTGAGACGGTCGAATTCGGAGAAAACGTGCTCCGAATGACCTGAAACCACACTAAAACATTAGGAATATTATTCTTGACATGTAGGAGGAGATGGCATGCCCATCGGACATGCGGTGCACGCAGTACAGCCGATTGTGTCGTTTTCAGTAGATCGGCGCGCGCTAAAATGGCGTGTTGGGGGGCCAAAACCACTAGAACGACCTCGGAATGCCATGAAACCGTACAAAAATAGTCGATGTCTGATTTTTGAAATGGTTGGCCAGACGGAACGTCAATCGGAGGTCTCATTTGACCGCGGTGACCGGAAACGTGTTTCCGGTGTCAAAAAACACCAGAAACGGCGTGAGATGGTCGAATTCGGAGCAAACGTGCTCCAAATTACCTGAAACCACACAAAAAAATTAGGAATATTATTCATGACATGTAGGAGGATACGGCATTCCCATAGGACATGCGGTGCACGCGGTACGGCCGATTATTTCGTCTTCAGCAGCTCGGCGCGCGCTAAAATGGTGCGTTGGGGGGTCAAAACCACCCGAACAACCTCGGAATGCCATGAAACCATACGACAACAGCCGATTTGTGATTTTTAAAATGGTCGGGTAGACGACACGTCAATCGGAGGTGTTGTTAAACCGCGGTGATCGGAAACGTGTTTCCAGTGTCATAAAACACCAGAAACAGCGTGAGACGGTCGAATTCGTAGAAAACGTGCTCTGAATGACCTGAAACCACACGAAAACATTATTAATATTATTGGTGACATGTAGGAGGAGACGGAACGCCCATCGGACATGCGGTGCGCGCGGTACGGCCGATTGTGTCGTTTTTAGCAACTCGGCGCACGCTAAAATGGCGCATTGGGGGGTCAAAACCACCCGAACGACCTCAGAATGCCATGAAACCGTACGACAATAGTCGTTGTGTGAATTTTGAAATATTCATGCAGATGGTGCGTCAATCAGAAGTTTCTTTTGACCGCGGTGACCAGAAACGCGTTTCTGGTGTCATAAAACACCGGAAACGGCGTGAGATGGTCGAATTCGGAGCAAACGTGCTCCGAATGACCTAAAACCACACGAAAACATTAGGAATATTATTCGTGACGTGTAGGAGGAGACGGTACACCCATCGGACGTGCAGTGCACGCGGTACGGCCGATTGTGTTGTTTTCAGCAGCTCAGCGCACGCTAAAATGGCGCGTTGGGGGGTCAAAACCACCCGAACGACCTCGGAATGCCATAAAATCGTACGATAACAGTCGTTGTGTGAATTTTAAAATGTTCATGCATACGGCACATCAATCGGAGGTGTCTTTTGACCGCGGTGACCGGAAACGCGTTTCTGGTGTCATAAAACACCAGAAACGGTGTGAGACGGTCGAATTCGGAGCAAACATGCTCCGAATGACCTGAAACCACACGAAAACATTATGAATAGTATTTTTGACATGTATGAGTAGAATACACACCCATCGGACGTGCGGTGCATGGGTTAGGGCCGATTGTGTAGTTTTCAGCAGCTCAGCGCGCGCTAAAATTGCGCGTTGGGGGGTCAAAACCACCCGAACGACCTCGGAATGCCATGAAATCGTACGATAATAGCTGATGTATGATTTTTTAAATTTTCATCCGGACGACACGTCAATGGGAGGTGTCGTTTGACCGCGGTGATTGGAAATGTGTTTCCGGTGTCATAAAACACCAGAAACGGCGTGAGACGGTCGAATTCGGAGCAAACATGCTCCGAATGACCTGAAACAACACAAAAACATTAGGAATATTATTCGTGATGTGTAGGAGGAGACGACACGCCCATCGGATGTGCGGTGCTTGCGGTACGGCCGATTGTGTCGTTTTCAGCAGCTCGATGCGCGCTAAAATGGCGCGTTGGGCGGTCAAAACCACCCGAACGACCTCAGAATGACATGAAACCGTACGAAAACAGCCGATGTGTGATTTGTAAAATGGTCTGGCAGACATCACGTCAATCGGAGGTGTCGTTTGACCGCGGTGACCGGAAACATGTTTCTGGTGTCATAAAACACCAGAAACGGCGTGGGACGGTAGAATTCGGAGAAAACGTTCTCCGAATGACCAGAAACCACACGAAAAAATTAGGAATATTATTCGTGACGTGTATGAGGAGACGAAATGCCCACCGGACGTGCGGTACGGCCGATTGTGTCGTTTTGAGCAGCTCGGTGCGTGCTAAAATGGCGCGTTGGGGGGTCAAAACCACCTGAACGACCCCGGAATGCCATGAAACCGTACAACAATAGCCTTTGTGTAAAATTTGAAATGTTAGTGTAGAAGGAACGTCAATCGGAGGTATCGTTTGACCGCGGTGACTGAAAACGCGTTTCTGGTGTCAAAAAACACTAGAAACAGCATGAGATGGTCGAATTCGGAGAAAACGTGCTCCGAATGACCTGAAACCAAACAAAAACATTATGAATATTATTCTTGATGTGTAGGAGGAGACGGCACGCCCATCGGACGTGCGGTACGCGCGGTACGGCCGATTGTGTCGTTTTCAGCAGCTCGGCGCGCACTAAAATGGCACGTTGGGGGGTCAAAACCACCCAAACGAACTCATAATGTCATGAAACCGTACAACAACAGCTGTTGTGTGATTTTTGAAATGTTCGTGCATACGTCATGTCAATCGGAGGTGTCATTTGACCGCGGTGACCGGAAACGCGTTTATGGTGTCATAAAACACCAGAAACGGCGTGAGGCGGTCGAATTCGGAGCAAACGTGCTCCGAATGACCTGAAACCACACTAAAAAATTAGGAATATTATTTGTGATGTGTAGGAGGAGATGACACACCCATCGGACATGCGGTGCGCACGGTACGGCCGATTGTGTCATTTTCAGCAGCTCTGCGCGCGCTAAAATGGCGCGTCGGGGGGTCAAAACCACCCGAACGAACTCGGAATGCCATGAAACCGTACGAAAACAGCCATTGTGTAAATTTTGAAATGTTCGTGCAGACGGAACGTAAATCGGAGGTGTTTTTTGACTGCGGTGAACGAAAACGTGTTTCCGGTGTCATAAAACACCAGAAACGGCATGAGACGGTCGAATTCAGAGAAAACATGCTCCGAATGACCTGAAACCACACGAAAACATTAGGAATATTATTCGTGACATGTAGGAGGATATGGTTGGCCCATAGGACATGCGGTGTGCGCGGTATGGCTGATTGTGTCGTTTTCAGCAGCTTGGTGCGCGCTAAAATGGCGCGTTGGGGGGTCAAAACCACCCAAACCACCTCGGAATTCCATGAAACCATACGAAAATATCCGTTGTGTGAATTGTGAAATGGTCGTGGAAACGACACATCAATCGGAGGTGTCGTTTGACTGCAGTGACTGGAAACGCGTTTCTGGTGTCACAAAACACCAGAAACGGCGTGAGACGGTCGAATTCAGAGCAAACATGCTCCAAATGACCTGAAACCACATAAAAACATTAGGAATATTATTCGTGACATGTAGGAGAAGATGGCAGGCCTATCGGACGTGCGGTGCGCACGGTACGTCCGATTGTGTCGTTTTCAGCAGCTCGGTGCACGCTAAAATGGCGCGTTGGGGGGTCAAAACCACCCGAACGACCTCGGAATGCCATGAAACCATAATAAAACAGTCGTTGTATGATTTTTGAAATGGTCGGGTAGACGACACGTCAATCAGAGGTGTTGTTTGACTGTGGTGACCGGAAACGCGTTTTCGGTGTCATAAAACACCAGAAACGGCGTGAGACGGTCGAATTCGGAGAAAACGTGCTCCGAATGACCTAAAACCACACGAAAACATTAGGAATATTATTCATGACGTGTAGGAGGAGACGGAAGGCCCGTCGGACGTACGGTGCGCGCGGTACGGCTGATTGTGTCATTTTCAGCAACTCTGTGCGCGCTAAAATGGCGCGTTGGGGGGTCAAAACCACCCGAACGACCTCGAAATGCCATAAAATCGTACGACAATATCCGTTGTGTGATTTTTCAAATGATCGGGTAGATAGCACGTCAATCGGAAGTGTCGTTTGACCGCGGTGACCGGAAACGTGTTTCCGGTGTCATAAAACACCAGAAACGGCGTGAGACGGTTGAATTCAGAGCAAACGTGCTCCGAATGACCTGAAACCACACTAAAACATTAGAAATATTATTCGTTACATGTAGGAGGAGACGACAGGCCCATCGGACATGCGGTGCATGCAGTAAGGCTGATTGTGTCGTTTTCAGCAGCTCGGCGCGCGCTAAAATGGCGCGTTGGGGGGTCAAAACCACCCGAACAACCTCTAAATGCCATGAAACCATACGAAAACAGCCTTTGTGTGATTTTTAAAATGGTCGTGCAGACAGCACATCAATCGTAGGTGTCGTTTGACCGCAGTGACCGAAAACGCGTTTCTGGTGTCATAAAACACCAGAAACGGCGTGAGACGGTCGAATTCAGATCAAACATGCTCCTAATGACTTGAAACCACACGAAAACATTAGGAATATTATTCATGACATTTAGGAGGAGACGGAAGTCCCATGAGACGTGCGGTGCGCGCGGTATGGCCGATTGTGTCGTTTTCAGCTGCTCGGTGCGCGCTAAAATGGCGCGTTGGGGGGTCAAAACAACCCGAACGACCTCGGAATGCCATGAAATTGTACTAAAATAGCCTTTGTGTGATTTTTGAAATGGTTGGGCAGACGGAATGTCAATTGGAGGTGTAGTTTGACCGCGGTGACCGAAAACGTGTTTCTGGTGTCATAAAACACCAAAAACGGCGTGAGACGGTCGAATTAGGATCAAACGTGCTCCGAATGACCTGAAACCACACAAAAACATTAGGAATATTATTCGTGACATGTAGGAGGAGACGGAACGCCCATCGGACGTGCGGTACGCGCGGTATGACCGATTGTGTCATTTTCTACAGCTCGGCGCGCGCTAAAATGGCGTGTTGCGGGGTAAAAACCACAGGAATGACCTCAGAATATCATGAAACCATACGAAAAAATCCGTTGTATGATTTTTTACATTTTCGGGCAGACGGAACGTCAATCAGAGGTGTCTTTTGACCGCGGTGACCAGAAACGCGTTTCCAGTGTCATAAAACACCAAAAACGGCGTGAGACGGTTGAATTCAGAGAAAACGTGCTCCGAATGACCTAAAACCACACGAAAACATTAAGAATATTATTTGTGACATGTAGGAGGAGACGGAAGGCCCATCAGACGTGTGGTGCGTGTAGTATGGCCGATTGTGTCATTTTCAGCAGCTCGGCGCGCACTAAAATGGCGCGTTGGGGGGTCAAAAACCACCCGAACGACCTCGGAATGCCATGAAACCATACGAAAGCATCCGTTGTGTGATTTTTGAAATGGTTGGGTAGAAGGAACATCAATCAGAGGTTTTGTTTGACCGCGGTGACCAGAAACGCGTTTTCGGTGTCATAAAACACCAAAAACAGCGTGAGATGGTCGAATTCGGAGCAAACGTGTTCCGAATGACCTGAAATGATAGCATTTCTTAAATTGGGGGTTTTAAATTATTATAGAACCATGATTTGATTTCAGATTTAATTTTATTATATGTATATAATAACTGAATAATTATTTCCAATTTACGTTTGTTTTGTTTTGTTGTTTTTTTGTCTTATTGTAGGTTTATTGAAGCAGAAGATTGAAATGGATGGACCTGCTCGGATCGTTGAAGCACGTTTATCATTTATTGTTTATGACGATCTTGATGTTTATGCCATTTGAAATTGGTTTCCATTTTTTATGATTTTTACCTTGTTTTATCTCTGCTTTTTCACCGTGAAGAAAAAAAACACAATTCGTACATTTCATTAAAAAATGAAAAATATTTTATTTAATATTATATATGTATATTTCTTTAATATATATATATATATATTTAAATATTTAAAACATATTATATATATATATATTTAAAATATTTTATTTAATAATATATATATAAATATTTTATTTAGTATATATATATATTTATATATTATTTAATATATATATATATATATTTCTTTCAGTAGGAATTTTTTTCAAAAAAATTCCCAGGGTAGCGACCGCCAAAGGCGGTCGCTATAGGGTGCCTGCCGGGCAACATTAGCGACCGCCAAGCGGTCGCTTAAGGCTGGAATTTCGGCCACCTATAAGGACCGCCATTGGCGGTCGCTATTGGACTACAGCGATGAAGCTGAAACGACCGCCAATGGCGGTCGCTGGTCGGTCTCTATAGGCCTATAGCGACCGCCAATGGCGGTCGCTAATGCCCAATTTTTTAGTAGTGTTATCATGTTTATTCCCTTATTGATCTTATTAGCTTACCCCTTTTTTATATGAATTACCTAGGTTATCTCATGTATTTTTAGGAGCTAAAATGGACTTAGGATATTTTTATGGATATTAAAATAAACATTATTTATTTTTATGTTGATTTTTTTTGTACCTAGTCTTCCAAATACACTATTCCTTTTCGAACCATGTTTTTTATTAATTGATATTTATGTATAAAAAATGATTGGGTCACTATAGTTGGTATCATAGGATGGTATAGTTATTTTTGGGTATTAATACTATAATAATTTTTGTGATAAATCACAAGATAAGTCTAATTATATGAAAATATCCTATAATTTTGGTGAAGTATAGAGTGAGTGTCTTCTAAGAAATTACATCCCTGTCTGGATACTGAAAGTGGATGTGGCTTTGGCATAATTGTACATAGGGGTAATAACTCCAAAAAAGGGCACATTGGGAATTGAATTAATATTCATCTAGTTCGTTAAAAAGATACCTTGTTTCACACCTAGATTGACACTGTGGGTATATATTCTTTAGAAATTCACAAACACTTTGTGAACCATTATGAAAGACTTGAACAAATTGTTAGGCCAGAATACCTAATAGGAAACATTACAATAGATAACCCAAATTTAAATATAGAGACTCATAAGTTAGGATATACTTATCATTTATAAGTTATTATTTCTATGTTTTTAATTTTCCCTTTTCATGTTTATTTGTTGATGTATTCTCACCATTATTTTTTCACTTTTTATTTAATGGATTGAAATAGGGGAAACCATGCCAAAAACCTACATGAAAGGTAATATGATGATTTCACCAATTATATGCCAACCCTTATAGTTGTGGGTGATGATAACTTCATGGAATTACTGGTGTAACTTTTTCAAGTTATGTATAATAACTTGAATCATGTGTAATTCCCTCCTACTAATAAAGATCAAGTTGTAGTTGAGTCTTTTATGCAATAAAGGCATTATTACTTTAGTGAATCTTATAATCCACTCGTCATGGAAAAATGGAATAACTCCATTGGGAAGATATTATCTATACTATAATTCCTAGAATAATATAAATTTTTGTTGGTCATTTATTACATGGAGGAAGAAGTCGATCAGTGGTGGATGCTGATCAAGAACAAAACGTCCAAATAGAACATTGATTCCATGGAATGGGAATAATTAAAGAAAATATTTTTAAATAAATATTTTCCCCAAACTCCCCATCTTAAAATGGATATGGAGTTCCTTAGAATAAATCATAAGAAATATGATTCTATCAGGGCATATAAGGAAAACTTTACAAGACTTTCAAGATACGCATCTGGATTTTTCATCAACCCCAAAATTAGGGTAGAGCATATCTTTAGTGGTTTAAAGATGAGTCTATAAAAATATTTAGTTATTTAGTACTTTGAAAACTATGAAGATATTTTCATTTGTTCCCAAAATGTTTAGATGGATATCGGTGACTCTTAGTTTTCTCATGAGACTGAAGATAAAAAGTGTAATATATAGTTTCCTTCAGGAGGTTCAATAGATAAATCACATGGAGGAAAGAAAACCCAAAATCCCATATTCTAAAGGTGTGAGACAATGAACCCTAGTGTAACGTCCCGGTTCCGGAAGCTACCCAGAGGCGCCCCGTACCCAGTTGGTCACATGGCCTCAAGCGCATTTCCCCAAATGCCAGAGGTTTCCAACTAGCAGTGAGGGCCTTGGGTGTGATAGTGGGGAAACTATTCCCTCATTGGCAGAGCGCACAACAAAAGTAATAAATAGATATACAATAGCGGAAGCATTAAACACACCATACAACAGTAAACAGTGGAAGACTGAAAGTAAGAAGCAACTCGATCATATATATAAATGATTCATGATACATATGTCTAAAAAAGTAGTCAAACAAACCAAAATTCTGGAATACAAACAGTACAAAACCAAGTACAAAGGAAACAGATAACAACTCCTCAGCATCACAAGCCTCAGTTTGGTCCCATGCTCACTAACTCCAAAGCAGTCAAAATCCTGAAGTAGAAGGGAGATTTCCCTTATCTATACCTGCAGAAATATAATCTTTTTGGGCCCAAAAGCATGGCCCAAACAAGGTGTGAGATTAAATCTCAATAAGAAACCACCACAAGATTTTTTCCAAACATTCAATGAATATATGGCAGGGAATAAGCAAAAGAAGGCAGTAAACAAGGAAGTACTCATTAGTAACCAATAATATAGTTTCAAAGCATTCAGTTCCACATATCATGTAAGCAGCTAATCAAATCAGGAAAACACAAACAGGTAACCCTCTGGGAAGTACTCACAGCCTATCCCCTCTGGTCCTACCTAGAAACAACCCTCTGGGAAACACACATAGTCTACCCCTCTGGTTCAAATTACAAGGATATAACAAAGACTCTATGAGTAAGCACTCGCAATCAATTCCTCTTATATTCTAAAGTGGTAAAGACTCTCTAAGGAAGCTCACATAGTCAATTCCCCTTATAGTCAAAAGTGGTTAAAGGCTCTCTGAGGAATCTCACATGCTCAATTCCCCTTAGTCTACTACACCAGGTTCTCACGGCCCTGTGTAAGTCAACGAGCATAGCAATGCAATACGGCCAAAGTAAACCTCAATAACTACTTGGCTAAATAGCCTACAGCATATCAAGCATTTTAGATAAAAATAATCACCCCATCCTATAGTACTAGGCATGGGAAAACATCAAGGAAGCCTAACAGGCTAAACAGGACCAAACAGTCATAAACTGAACATGCATGGTAAAACAATTCCAAGACATAGAAATTAACCCTATTCGCATCAAGTTAACCTCTACTCATGCATACCAGCATGACAGGAAATTAACAGGGTTAAAACAGTAAACATGCAACACCCCATTCAAGTGTATTGGACAAAATTGAACATATAACTCAAGAACATTCAACAGAAACACACAAACCACCTACCTCGGTGTTGGGAGATCACTATACATGAACCTCAAGCCTTGAATCACCCAAGAACATCGTAGATCTATAAAAATGTATGAAACGTTCAATTTAGGATAACTTGAGAAAGAGGAGGAATCATGAAACAAATCTCTAGAATAAGGAAGAGCTTACTGAGATGATCCCAACGCAATTGACGATGGTCGAATCAGAGATTAGATACTCGATCGGGGTCTTGGAGAAATATCATGGTTGTACGTGCGCTCTCGGACAAAATAGGTTGAGAAGAAGGCATTTCTGGAAATTGGATGTGACCACGGTATGTTTAATGAAAAAAAGAAAGTACGTAGCCTGTACTTTTGAAGTACATGGTGTGTACTCGCCCTTATCGAGCCCCGCTTTAGGCGGCCTCCATGTCACCACACATGGTGGTGTGCAAGGCCGCTACACGGCCAGCACACGGCTACCCGTGGTAACCGAGTACACAGTGTGTGCTCATAAAGTACATGGAGTATACTTCAAAAATTTCCATAAATTCCTCTTTCTCTCAAAAATGACCAGAAAAAAAACATACTTTAAAAGAAGATCTAGGTTCTTAAAAACTTCCCCCCTTAAATAAATTTGTCCCCGAATTTCCCTAGCAAGGCGGCGTAGAAGAAGAAACCCTGAATAGCTCCGGCCACTGCAGTCGTACATCCGCCTCCCACTCCCAAGTCTCTCCTGCACTCACCCGTGTTTCCATAGAACTCGCACTAGAGGAACAGACTGGCCACGGAGAACCTTCATACTTCGATTGACAATCCAGATAGGATGCTCATCAAAAGATACATCCACTTCCAACTCAACCTCCTCGGGTTGGACAACATGAGATGGTTCTGAGAAGTAACATTGAAGCTGAGAAATGTGGAAGACGTTGTGCATATCCTGGTACCTCTAAGGTAATTTAAACTGATAATCAACCGGACCAACTCTCTACAACACCTTAAACGGCCTGACATACCTTGGTGAAAGATTACTCTGTCTCCTAATCCTTCTGTGCCCCAACCTCGGTGTGACACATAGGAAAACCTGATCCCCGACCTCGAACTCTAGAGGTCATCTCCACTGATCAGCATAAGACTTCTGTCACGACTGTGTAGTGGTCCTCCTCTTCTGAATCAACTCGATCTACTACGTGGTCTCCTAGACAAGACGAGGTCCCAGCATAGCTGCCTCTCCTACCTCCAGCCAACATAATGGCAATCGGCATGGCCTATCGTAAAAAACCTCATAAGGTACCATCTAAATAGTTTCTTGAAAACTATTATTGTAGGAAAACTCTACAAGCGGTATGTGCTTCTCCCAAGGACCTTCAAAATCTAGAATGCATGCTCGCAGTATGTCCTCAAGCACCTGAATCATATGCTCGGACTGGCCATCTGTCTAGGGATGGTAAGTTGTACTCAAAAGTACCTATGTACCCAAATCCTTATGAAGCCCCTACTAGACCAGGGAAGTAAAACGTGCATCTCAGTCTGAAACAATGGAGTGTGTAACCCTGTGTAGATGTACAATCTCTCGGATGTACAACCTTCCTAGCTCATCAACACTAAAGGTCTCCTTAATCGGCAAGAAGTGAGTAACCTTCATGAGTCTGTTAATGACAACCCATACTGCATCATTCCCTCGAGGCGACCTTGACAACCCTATCATGAAATCCATCGCGACATCATTCCACTTCCACTCAGGAATGGGTAACTACCACAAATTCTCTACTGGTTTTTGATTCTCTGCCTTCAGCTGCTAAAATATGGAACACTTCATGATGAAACTAGCAACATCTCTTTTCATACCAGGTCACCAATACTGACAGTGTAGATCATGATACATCTTGGTGACACTAGGATGAACTGCCCAAACTGAGGAATGAAAGTCCCACATCATCTCCTCGTGTATGTCTTCTGGCACCCATATACACCCCTGGAAACGCAAGATCTCATCCTCACCTATGGTCCATCCAGGAATAAGTTCCTCTCCTAACACAGTTTTCTGTAGGACTAGGCCTTCATAATCTGATAGCTACCTCATTCGCACTCGATCAAGAAGAGTAGAGGTAACAGCTATAGAAGAAAGAAACGTCTACCCCTGTTTGTCGTGCACCTCCAAATGCATCTCAGAGAATATAGCCATAAGCTTCCGCTCACTGTTGGCCTCTTGAACTGCCTGTATCTAAGTCCTCCTGCTTAAAGAATCAACCACAGCGTTGCCTTTCTCAGGCATATAGGCAAGCTTAAAGTCAAAGGACTGAAGGTACTCAACCCACCTTCGCTGTCTCAAATTCAGGTCACACTGAGTGAAGATGTACTTGAGGCTTTTTTGGTCGGTGAAAACCACAAAATGCTCTCCCGGAAGGTAATGTCTCCAAAAGTGTAAAGCATGAACAATAGCATCCAAATCGAGACCATGTGTTGGGTAGTTCCTCTCATGTGGCCTCAACTGCCGAGACCTGTACGCAACGACTCCTTCCCCCTGCATAAGCATAGCTCCCAGCCCGATACCTGAAGCATCACAGTAAATAGTATAGCTCTTGCCCAGCACTGGAAAGACTAGTATCAGTGTTGAAGTCAATCAACCTTTAAGCTCTTGAAAGGCTGACTCACAAGAATCTGACCATGAGAACCTTGCACCCTTCTTAGTCAAACCTTCTAGTGGTTCTACTAAGCATGAAAAGTCTTGTATGAAACTTCTTTAGTAACCAGTAATCCCTATAAAACTTCGTAACTCAAAGAAGTTATTCGGTTGTTCCCAAGAAACTATTGCTCTAAATTTCTTTTGGTTGACTGATATTCCTAACTCTGAGATAACATGACCCAAGAAGTGAATCTTTTCCATCCAAAAGTGGCATTCTGAGAGCTTATTATATAACTAATTCTCTCTCAGTGTACTCAGAACGATCTCAAGATGGGTAGCATGGTCGTGTCGAGTGTGAGAGTACACCAAGATATCGTCTATGAAGACCACTATGAAAGAATCCAAGTATGGATGAAACACTCGGTTCATCGGTTCCATGAAGACTATAGGAGCTTTTGTGATACTGAAAGGAATAACCACATACTTTTATAGACTATACCTTCTCCGAAAAGCTGTAAGAGTTATATCATATGGTCTAACATGCAACTGATGATAACTGGATATCAAGTCAATATTTGAGAACACCCGGGCTCCTTGAAGCTAATCAAAGAGATCATCAATCCATGGAAATGGATATCAGTTCTTGATCATCAACTGGTTCAACTTCCGATAATCCACACAAAGAATGAGTGTTCCATCTTCCTTCTTCACAAATAGGACAAGAAAACCCCACAGAGAAGTGTTGGGTCAAATGAAACCCTTTGCCTGCAACTCCTCCAATTGCTTCTTAATCTCCTGTAACTCTAGTGTAGAAATCATATAAAGAGGAATGGACATAGGTGTTTCTCCTGTCACAAGCTAAAAAGAAAATTCCACCTCTCTCTCTGGAGGAAAACCTGAAAAGTCATCTGGAAAGACGTCCCTGAAATGATCCACTACTGGAGGAAAGTCTAACTGTGAATTCCACTAGTCATCCAGATATAGACTAGAAATCTGGGCTATAACTCCACCCAATCCATGATGCTCGGGTCCCATTCTACTCGCCCGAACATTCCATTAACCCTTATGAAGAAATGATCCACCCTATGGTGATGTGAAACTAACCCTACAGTGATAACAGTCGACGATTGCCTGGAAGGGAACTAACTAGTCCATTCTGAGAATGACATAAAATCTTTTCATCTCTAGGACATATAGGTCCCATAAGAAGTGACACCCACCAACCTCAAGAGGTAACTCCTTTCACTAAAGTACACTAGCCATTCTAGTCCCCAAAGGAGTGTCTAGCATCAAGATATCAGCAGAAGAAAAGATACAGAGCCCAAGGCTCTCCACAACAACAACAGATATAAAGCTATGGGAAGCCCATGTATTGAAAAGAGCAGAATATAGAACTGAGGCAACTAAGATCTTACCTCAAACTATAGAGGGTCTGGGATCCTGATCTTGCTGGGTCTGCTCCACCGCAAAAGTCTGACCTACACCATGGCCTTATGACCCTGCCTGACTACTCTGAGCGGATCCGCCCTGTTGTCCCTGAAATCCTGGTGACTGACTACCACGACCATGACCTCCACCTCGGCCCGAACAGCCAGAAGAACTCCAGTTCCCAGACTGAGGAGTAACTGGTGGTGCTTCTCCTAAACGTCGAGTCATAGAAGAATACCTGTCACTAGCTGCTGGTGAGAAGATCTGACAGAAATGCTAAAGATGTCCCATCTTTCCGCAATATCGTCACTCAATCGGGTCTCTCGGGACATGTGGCCTCATATGCCCGATCTTCTCACACTAGTAGCACACCACCTGGTTACCAGAAGGTGCATCCCGCCTACTATGATCTCCTCATGCAGCCTCCATGTGGTGCTTCCTTCTATCAACCGACGAAACACTAACCCTGGATATTGAACCGCCCTGGATCACATCTCCAGAATCCCTCAGATTACGCTATGTGATCAACACCTGGTTGACTATATAGGATATCAAAGTCAACCTGAATATGTTCTCTTGGGATCAGATATCATGTCTGAGACCATCCTCAAACTTCTATGTAAGGAACAACTCATATCCCCCTATAAAGGGTGTAAAGAATTGTAGCTCAGTGAAGCGAGAAGAGTACTCCATAATAGAAATAGTACCCTGCTCTAAACTCATGAACTCTTGGGCTCGATCGGCCCTCAAGGTTTTTGGATAGAAATAATCATAGAAGGTGCACTGAAACTCATCCCAAGCCATATTTTACTGGCACCCTGCATGTGAGATCACATCCCACAACCTCTTGGTGGAGTCTCAAAGCATGTAGGTAGCAAGCTTTACCCTCCTCTCTGGAGGCATCTCTAGATACTTGAAGATCGTTAGCGTGGATTCTAGCTATGACTCTACAGCCTGGGGTCCTTCATCCCCAGAGAAAGTGGGAGGATGTTGCTGCTGAAAGACCCGCGTCAATTCTATCATCGACGGGGCAATAGGCGGTGCTCCCTGGAAGGTCTATGTCATCCTCAAAAATCCCTCCCTAAACAACGCATTGGTACCCGTGTCAGGTATATCCACTGGTGATAATACTGGAACAACTGGGGGATCTGTTGGCAGTCCCTGATCATCCATGTCCGGTGTCTGATCGTTGCCCTGTAACTGGCGGACAACCAGAGGATGTCTCAGTGGCATGACTCTGCAAGGTCAAGAGCACACCTTAGATCAATATTGTCAAGGACTGAAAACTAGGATAGTAAGGAGGGAACAAGAGAAATAAATTATTCAAGTTTTTCAAAACATGAATACACGGCGTGTATAATTCTTACACGGTGTGTTCCCTTAAGCCTTTCACATAAGTGTATACCTCTTCCAACCCAGGTCGTGTAACACCCCATACACATGGTGTGTACTTGGCTTCTCTTCCCCTTCCAGAGTCCTTCTACACGACTAACCCACATGGTTCTCCAAGAAGAAGACTACACGGCGTATTCTCTCCAGACACGGCATGTTCTAGATGAGCTTCACCGACCCGTGTTGTTAGTGACACAGCCGGATACACGGCTCACACTACACGGAATGTTCCAGATGGACACAGCGTGTATTAGATGAGACTCAACCGGCCCATGTTGTTAGTGACACGGCCGGTTTACACGGTCTACAACACAGCATGTACATCCGGTACACGGCGTGTCCTACCAAATATTTCTAAACCCCGTGTCCCTGTCCACACAGTCTGAGACACGGTTAGAGGCTACACGGTGTGTATATATGGTACACTGCATGTACTTAATAAAAATAGTTTCTTCCTGAACAGAAGAACACATGGTGTGTATTCAAAACTACATGGCGTGTATTACGGGTTTTTCTAGACAGTAAGCCTCAGAAACTACTCTGGAGCCCAGAAAAACACTGAAATGATCATTTAAGTGCCAAATTTCGATCTGTGAGGGCCCATACTCTTCGCGAATCAAATCTTTTCATCTTATACATGTCATATATAATAAATAAAAGGCAATTATCCACAACATTCTGGTCCATGAGGGCTCATAACACCTCAGGAACCAAAGTTTGGCGTTCATTCAAAGAAAAACTTACACAAAGCAATACCCTATCAAAAGTAGATATTCTATCAAATAATATATCACAACAACATGCGTATCTAGCACAAAATCTATCACAACAACATTAAATCACTAATTCACCCTAAATGTAATGGTAAGAATGCATGACATGTGATTTCTAGCAAGTGCCTATTTGATGCATGAGATGGAATACCCTCATCTCATCAGGTTGCAACAGAAATAGAACCTCAATAACACCAGCAATAATAGCGCAAAACATGTGAATCACCCAATGGTGAAATCAAATCAATTGTAAAATTACAAAACCAGAAAAATTGCAATAAATGAGGTAGATTGGATTTTCCCTGTGCACGGATTAACTACTCCCAGGAACAACTTATTACCAAGTACATATTCTATCCTATCTCTAGATATAGGCTCCAAATAGTAATTCAAGAAGAAAATAATCCTCTGATACCACTTTGTAATGTCCCAGTTCTAGAAGCCGCCTAGAGGCACCCCAAACCCGGTTGGTCACATGGCCTCAAGCGCATTTCCCCGAACGCCAGAGGCTACCGACTATCAGTGAGGGCCTTGGGTGTGATAGTGGGGAAACTATGCCTTCATTGGCATAGCACACATCAGAAGTAATAAACAGATATAAAATAGCAGAAGCAGTAAACACACTATACAATAGTAAACAGTGGAAGACTGAAAGTAAGAAGAAACTGGAACATATATATAAATGATTCATGATACATATGTCTAAGAAAGAAGCCAAACAAACCACAATTTTGGAATAAAAACAGTACAAAACCAAGTACAAAGGAAACAGATAACAACTCCTCATCATCACAAGCCTCAGCTTGGACCCATGCTCACCAACTCTAAAGCAGTCAAAATCATGAAGTAGAAGGGCGCTTAACCTTATCTATACCTGCAGTAATATAATCTGTTTGGGCCCAAAATCATGGACTAAACAGGGTGTGAAAATAAATACCAATAGGCAACCTACATAATATTTGTGCCTAACAGTCAGTGAATATATGGCAGGGAATAAGAAAAAGAAGGCATTAAACAAGGAAGTACTCAGTAGTAACCAATCCTACAGTTTCAAAGAATTCAGTTCCACATATCACTTAAGTATAGAATCAAAGTAGGAAAACAAAAATAGGTAACCCTATGGGAAGTACTCATAGCCTATCCCCTTTGGTCCTACCTAGCAACACAATAAACCCTCTCAAAAGCACACACAGTCTACCCCTCTGGTTCAAATTACAAGGATATAACAAAGAATCTCTGAGGAAGCACTCGTAGTCAATTACACTTATAGTCTAAAGTGATAAAGACTCTCCAAGGAAGCTCACACGGTCAATTCCCCTTATAGTAAAAAGTGGTTAAAGACTCTCTGAGGAAGCTCACATGATCAATGCCCTTTATTCTACTACATCAGGTTATCATGACCCTGTGTAAGTCAATGAGTATAGAAATTCAATACAGACAAAGTAAACCTCAAGAACTACTTGGCTAAACATTCTACAGCATATCAAGCATGTCAGATAAAAATAATCACCCCATCCTGTAGTACTAGTCATGGGAAAAAATCAAGGATGCCTAACAGGATAAACAGGACCAAATGGTCATAAACAAAACATGAATGGTAAAACACTTCCAAGGCATAGTAATCAACCCTATTTGCATCCAATTAACCTCTACTCACACATTCCATCATAGTAGTCAATTTTCAGGGTTAAAATGGTAAACACGCAACACCTTGTTCAAGGGTATTGGACATAATTTCACATATAACTCAATAAATTTCAACGGAAACACACAAACCACCTACCTTGGTTTTGGGAGATCGTTATACGTGAACCTCAAGCCTTGAATCGCCCAAGAAAACCCATAGATATACAAAATTGTCTAAAACGTTCAATGGAGGATAACTTGAGAAAGAGGAGGAATCATGAAATGAAGCTCTAGAAGAATGAAGTGCTTACCAAGGTGATCCCAACTCAATTGACAGCGGTCGAATTGGATATTGGATTCTTGGTAGGGGCTCGGAGAAAGATCACGGTCGTACGGGTTCTCTCGGACAAACTAGGTCAAGAAGAAGGCCTTTCTGGTGATTAGACATGACCCCGGTACATTTAATGAAAAAAAGAAAGTACATGGAGAGTACTTTTGAAGTACACAGCATGTACTTTCCCTTACCGAGCCCCGCTTTAGGTGGCCTCTAGGTCACCACACATGGCTGTGTACAAGGCCGCTACACAGCCAGCACACGGCTACCCACAGTAACTGAGTACACAGTGTGTACTCATAAAGTACACAGTGTGTACTTCAAAAAAATTCCAGAAATTCCTCTTTTTCTCAAAAATGACCAGAAAAGGAAAACATACCTAAAAAGGAGATACGGGTTCTTACACATGGAAACTATTTCAAGGGAACCAAAAGATACTTAAATGTGGAAAATAGGGTCATAATGCTAATAAATGCTGAAAGGATATGAAGAATCCCACTAATGTGATTGAGGAAAATAAGGTTCAGATCAAAACTCTAGTCTGTGGTATAATGTTTCAACTTCAAGGAATATGGGAACTATGAAATCCAATTCCCTAAGCCAAGGGTTTCATATATAATCAAATAAAACAACCACTAAGGCCAAGAAAGTAAGAAATATAATATGTTATCACTACTACTGAGGTGGATCCTAACAATGATGTAGTGATAGGTACACTGGTTATTCATTCAATAATAGAAAACATACTTTTTTATTTTGTTTCTATAAATTATTTCATATATTTAATGTTTAGTGGAACTATTCAAACACCACCTCAATTCATGGGGGTTTATCTATCTATGAAAACATAATATAGATCAATTGTTGCATCCCAAGTATATAAATCCTCCCCATTCAGTGTTTGTGGACTAAATTTTCCATAAAATGTAATCTTTCTTTCTTTAGTGGAGTTTGATAATATATTTGGCATGGATTGGTTGTCTATATATAAATCCAACACCAACTATCGAGATAGGGAGATGATTATTCACATCCCAAGTCATCCTCTAATTCTATACAAGTGTAATGAGGAGGATGAATCTCCCCTAGAATCTTCTACTCAAGAACATATATTATTTCCTTATGAGAAATCATATCTAGCCCAAATGATTGAGAAAAAAGGATAGAATCATGCTTGAAGACATTCCCATTGTGAGGGATTATATTAAAGTATTCCCTGAATAGTTTCATGGTATTCCTCATGACTGAGGGGTTGAGTTCTCAATATAACTTATACCTGGATCTCTACCCATACCAAGGAATACTTATAGAATATCTTCTATTAAGTTAGAAGAACTAAAAAATAAATTACAATAGAATATGGAGAATGTATTTATACACCTGAGTGCTTCACCCTGGGGTGTGTCAGTCCTCTTCATCAAGAATAATGATGGTCCAACGAGCCTCTGTATTGATTATCGTGAACTCAAAAAAATCATGATAAAGAAAAAATATCCCCTTCTATGGATAGAAGATTTTTTCTATTAACTATTTGGTCCCCAATATTTCTATAACGTGGATATTTGGTTAGGATATCACCAATTAAAGTTGAATAAGTAAGATATTCCCAAAACTGTCTTTTGAACAAGGTATGGACACTATGAGTTCATAGTGATTCCCTTATAACTCACTAATGCTCCACCAATATTTATGGAACTAATGAATATAATATTTAGATATTACCTTTACAAATTTATGGTAGTCTTTATAGATGATATTATAATATACTCCAAAGGTAAGGAAGAGCATGAAAATCATTTGAATATTTTTATAAAGGCTTTGAAAAAGGAAAAGATATATGAAAAGTATAGTAAATGTGAGTTCTGGGTGAAGTATCATTCTCATGGTATGTTATCACTAGCAAAGGTATATCTATATACCCTTATAAGACAAAGGTGGTTGAGTAATAGCCAATACCGTCATCTAGAATAGAGATCCATGGTTTTCTTGGACTAGCTAGGTATTATTGATGATTTGTGAGAAAACTATCATGATTGTAAAACCTATTAACCAAGATAACTTGGAAGATATTAAAGTTTGGATGGAATAGTGAATGTGGAGGTAGATTTAAGGAATTGAAAAAGAGTCTTATAACTACACCGGTACTCAAACTTCCCTTAAGTGGGGAATTTTTTGTGGTATAAACTGATTCTTCAAAGAAGGGTTCAGGGTATATACTAATTCAAACTAACAAAGTGATATCATAACCCTCAATAAAGTTGAAATTTCATGAATATAATTATCCAACACGTGGTATAGATTTGTCTTTACTGGTCTTTACTTTGAAAATATGGAAACATTACCTTTATAGGGGGAAGTTTGATATAAATATAGATCATAATAGACTCAAATATATATTCACATAGAATTATCTTAATATATTCTATTGAAGATGGTTTGATCTGATCAAGGACTATAAATGGAAAATCCATTACTATCATGAGAAAGAAAATAGAGTGGAATATTCCCTAAGTAGGAAGGTTCTGAAAACTTTATAAATTATGGTAATTGAGAAGCATCCAATATTCTTACAATTAAAAAGGATAGACATGGGAATCATAAAGAAAGAAAAACCATCATTCCTTTCTCAAATGATTTATCAACCATTCATTCAAGAGAAGACAAAGTATTCTTAAAGAGATAATGTGTAAATTCAAAAGAAGTTGGAATTTATAAGAAATTATAAATCCTTGGAGTTCAAAAATAATAAATAAGAAGTTGTAATATTTGGGTCACAAAAATGTATACCATCAAATATTGAGATAAATACAGTTTTTTTGAATTATGCACATAGCTTGAACTTCTCCATCCATCCAGGGAGCATAAATATGTATTAAGATCTCCAAGAGAACTTTTAGTGGGGAAATATAAAGAAGAAGATCGTAGAATATAATTCAAAGTGTCTAGTATTTTAGAAAGTGAAGGATGAAAGGAAAAGGTTTAATGGGATTATGATTCCATAACCCATGTCTATATGGAAATAGAAAAACATCACCATGAACTTTGTCACTAGTATTACAAATACATAAAGAGTAAATAATTACATATGGGTTGTGGTTAATTCTCTTATAAAGACTATCCACTTAACTGAAATTTGAGAGGACTTCTCACTTGATCAGCCTTCAAGGATATACATCATAGAGGTGGTGAGGTTGAATGGAACACCACTATTTATTGTATCTAACTGAGATCTGAGATTTACCTCTAAGTTCTAGAAGTGTCTCCAACATGCTCTAAATACTGGGTTGAACTTCACTATGTCTTATAACCCCCAAACTAATGGCTAATCTAAGAGGACTATTCTAACACTATAATACATGTTGAGGGTATAATCGATGGACTTCAAAGAATAATAAGTTCAATATCTTCCATTGGTCCAGTTCTCATACAATAATAGCTTTTAATCAAGTATCCAAATGGCTCCTTATGAGTCCCTTTATGAGAAAAGATATAAAACACCTATGTGTTGGGATTAAGTTGGTGAATGAAAGATTTTGGGACCTAAAATGGTTTAAAAAATGGTTGAAAATGTCAAGACCATTTAGAAACACGTCAGGGATGCTTAGAGTCAATAGAAGAGCTATGCTAACAATCATTGATGATACCTAGAGTTTGAGGTTAGGGATAAAGTGGTTATTCATATATCTCCATGGAATAAAGTCATGATATTTAGGAATAAGGGAAAGCTAGGTCCTAGGTACATCAGCCCCTTTGAGATTCTCAATCACTTTGAAGTTGTGTCTTATAGACTAGTACTTCCACCAACCCTTTCTCAAGTACATGATGTATTCCATATATCCCTCTTGAGTAAGTAAATACCATGTCCATCGCATGTACTAAATTTAGAGGTTGTATAATTGGAAAATGATCTCTCTTATGAGGAGAATATAGTGAATATCTTGGACTATAGAGATAAATTCCTACATAATATGACAAATTTCCTAGTCAAAGTGCTATAGTGAAACCATAAATACAAAGAGACAGCCTGGGAACTGGAGGAAGCTATGAAGAAGGAGTACCCTCACCTATTTTCACCATAGAATGTAATATAAAATTTTAAGGGTAAAATTTCTTAAAGGGGGATATTGTAACACTATGATTTTTTTAAATAAAACCATGTTAAATAGCATATACGATACCCAACGTCAAACCTGAACAAAACATGAAATATTATTATATAAATATAACCATTATAACCTAGACATTAAATTGTGGGGAATTAATAGGACTAACTAATTTATGAAATATATATAAAGGTCTTACTCAATATTGATAAATTCTTAGTAAATAATCACTCAATTTTTTAGAAATTATTTTTATTCTTCAAAAATATGTTTTCTTCAAAAATTATTTTTATTAATTTTTGTGAACGAATTTTATAATTAATTTTTGGAACTTTTAAAAATGATATTTTATAAAAAATATATAATTTTTTTAATTATAATATCAAAATTATATTAGGTATAAATTTTTATATTTCTATAAAAGGGTTATTTTTCAGTGAATAATGAAAAACACTGCTTTTTGTAAAACTATCATTTATTTTCAATAAATTAAGTAATTTAAAAGTCTAATTATGATTTGAATTTTATTTAAAAGTAACATAATAATTACTTGGTTATATTTAATCTAATTAATTATATTTAAATCATATCTACACTGGATTTTGATATAATTTTATTCTTGGAATTAGAAAGCCATTTTTTATGAAAAAACTATTTTTTTTATCATTCTTGTGAGTCTAATTTTAAATTAAATTATGATAAATTTACTTTGATTCCAAGATCTTATGATTCCATGTTATTTATGTTATGACCCCATTTGATTATTCATGATACTTCTATATTATGATATCATGTTACACTTTTGACTCACACATTATATTTCTATAAGATCCCAAGTTTTGGACTCGGTTGAAATTTCCAAAGGAATTTGAACCTTTCATTTGGTGGACAAGATAAATATTTAAATAGTACCAGAAATGTAAATATGGTCATTAGAACACATAAATGTGTATTTTTTTATATATTTTTTATGTCCTTATAGGTTTCATTGGATTTTAGATGAGTTTTGGGGGCATATGGAACCAAAAAACTCCATTTTGATAGAAATAGATAGACACACACAGTTGGCACACGGTTAGTACTAAACATGTGGACCTAACCATGTGGATTATATTATATAGTGGAATAGGTTACTGAAACCATGTGACTCTCTATGAGAAATTGTGTATCCTAGTGCTAGGGCCTGGAGGGTGACACATGGTTTTTCAAACCATGCACCCGAGGCAGCACGACTGTGTCAGGGGTCTGTAGAAAATTACAAAGGTGGGTGCATGGGTTGTAAACGGTTTGTCTAACCATGCGCTAGCTATACGAGGTGGGTACCACTATGGACAGTAGCACCACTTGGTTAGGTTATGATCATCCATACTATATAGCCAAACCATGGGGCTCATTTAAAGGTGAAAATGACATTTTTTCCTCTAACCTTATAAGGGTTTCACCCTATTTTCCACCCTCATTTTTTCCAGTAGCCCTCCACGCACTCCTTAATCCCTGTCCTATTCCCATGGTGGGATATCCTCTATTCTTGGTTTGATTTGATCACTTTCAAGTGCATTATAAGTTTAATGGTGATTCTATGACTCATCATGCCTCCTTTATCAATTTCTATTATCACTTTTGATGTGATCATTGTATGAGATCATTTTCCCTATTTTCAGGGAATTTGATGATTCTTATGATTTCTCTCATTTTGGCACAAACCATAGCCCAGTATTGGATGATTGAAGCATCCTTGGTATAAGTTAGTCATTCTAGTCACTTTTCCATTAATGTTTCATTATATATAAATTATTATCATTATGTCACATATTAAAATTTTCGTACATTTCTCCTAAAACATGAGATACCTAAAATTAAATTCTTAGACCACACCATGAAGTCCCTTAGACCCCTTAACATGTTTGTAGGTTAAATACTCAACTCGAGCCACCAAATAATGTTGGTTTGATTTAAATTCTATTGGTAACCATAGTTTCAAAAATTTGAAGCCACCCTTATGGGTGTGTTTGTAGGACCCTAGAACACCCAGAGACAGGATGGGTGAATCAGGGTGTAAAATTTTTCTTTTAAAGTAGTGTATCTTGTTCCCATATTGGTAGGAACCTATAAAACCTATATGATAGAAGTGTGTAGTTATTAAAAAATTATATATGAAGATACAACATATTAGCTTTAATTGGTTCACACTAAGGGATAGTCCAATTCATATACACTGACATTGTGTTGGTCATACATAAATACAATAATCTTCACTATTTATTGTGAAGTAAAGAAGATCAGACACAATCACTCTATATTAGGAACACTGCCTTTACAATAATTTTAGGGATAGAGCATTACCTACCTCAGAACACTTTCATCGACTCCCCCTATCTCATTTCCTTGGGTGAATTATTACCCAGTTTAATGAATTGAAGGTTAATTTAGTAGATTGGGAATTTAGGTCTTTTTCCCTGATAATCAAAAAGAATATTCTTGTACCTTATCCCAGAGTTAATTCACTTGAAATCACTTTTAGCATAAACCATATGTTCAACACTACAATTCGTGAAGTTCCCAACCTTCATGAAACCCACATTATATTTAAAAGAAATACCATAATTCACAAACCCACTAACTTTTTAGAAGCTCTTAACCTTCGCAAAGCTCTCATCCCTCATAAAACACTAAGTCTTCAAGAAAATATCAATTTTCATGAAACAAACTTTTCTGAAAATCCTGAACATCAGTTAATACTTAACCAATCTTTTCATGATGTATAACCTCATGATGAGTTCTCGATTCATGAGTTCCCAACCTTCAAATATTTAGAGTGATTCATCCTTTTATCTAATTATCTTTATGTTTTAAAATGAGGGGTGGCTTCATATTTATACACTTATCCCTTCATGAATATCCCAAGCTCCCAGCAGCCTTTTCTAAAACTCTTCTATCATGTTCACAAATATCCTTTATTCTTGAAGATTTAGTGTAATTTTCGCTTATATGAAGCTTCTCATAGTCACCTAGAACATCATATTTTCATTATGAATTCATGATGCTTCATACCTTCATGAAACTAGATACCTTCATGAAGATCAACATCTTTGTGAAGCTCCAATATTCTCAAAGCTCATTCCTTTACCATATCTTGAAGAGACAAACCTAAAACTCCACCTATCATGATGATTTCTCCTTCCTCTGGATTTTGAGCTCCAAAAAATTGGAAAACACTAGAAAATGATTCCACCTTTAGTACTGAAGTTTTATACACCATAGGATCACTTTTATTTCAAAATCCATACTCAACCCTAGTATGGATTGACAGCAAACACAAAATACACTGTGTTTATAGCTATGAAAAGCCTTGGTTCCACTAATCTCCCCCTTTGGGTTTTTTGGAAATCTGTAGATAAATTAAATGAAGTTTTATCCTTGACGAAAAACCTAATTGGCATGAAATAACATATCCATCACTCTAATTCTAAATGATTATAGCTCAGTGTATAAAACAAGATCTCTAAAAAATAATTTCATACCTCGATAGACCACAGTCCAACCCTATACTATCCAGCCCTGTAAACCTATAGTTCATTGAATACAACTTATTCTACACCTTTAGAAATAAACCCATTGAACCAGTATGTGAACTTTTAGTTCTCAAAACAAACTCCCCTAGGATAGTATCTCTCCCATAGGCCTGTATCACATCCACAAAAAAAATATTTAACACAAATGGGGAAAGGAGACCAACTATAACCTCCTAATGAACTGGTAGGTTGATGAACATAGAGGTTCAATTGATGTTTCTTGAACATTTGTGTTTCCAATTGCTTAGTCATAATTTCATCCACCTGATCATTAGTTCCAACATGTTCCATTTGAATCACACATTGTTCAACTTTTTCTTTGATAAAGTGATATATGATCTCAATATGTTTGGTATGAGAGTGATGAACTGGATTCTTCATAAGATCGATCATGCTCTTGTTGTCACAGTGACTCACCATCAGTTATTTCACCTCATTACCAATATTAGTCTTTTTTTTTCATCCATAATATCTGAGTGCATTCCTTTTCACCAGAGATATACTTTTCTTCATCCATACTAAGAGAAGTGCTTTCTTGTTTCTTGCTCAACCAACACAAACATTTGATTCCAAGAAATAATTCTCCACCACATGTGTACTTTCTATCCACCACATCTCCATCCTAGTTAGTATCAAAAAATGTTGATAATTCATTATCCCAACCTACTAAAAAGTATGATACAAATTTTGTAGTGACTTGAATATACCTCATGATTCTTTTAACATGTGAAAAATGCTCTTGCTTAAAATTACTTTGGAAGTGAGAAACTAAGCATATTGAAAAGAAAATATCTAGATATTTTTTATTCAAGTATAATAAACTTCCAATGATCCTATTATACAAGGTTCTATTGATAGATTTCCCATCCTTATTCTTTCCAAGTTTTTTCCCAACCGCAATCAGATTGAACATTGGTTTGGAGTCATTCATGTTGAATTTCTTCAGCAACTCTCTTGAATATTTTTCATAATAAATAAATGTGTAATACTTCTTTTAAACCACCTATATCCTTAAAAAATATGTGATTTCCCCAATAATAGACATTTCAAATTCAAATTTAATATGATTGGAAAATTCTTTCAATTATCTTTTCCTGCTTCCACCAAAAATAATATAATCCACATACATAAGCACCATAAATTGATATTTTTAATAATTATTCACATAGATATTATATTTGAAAACTCATCTTTTAAATTTTAAATATTTAATATAAGCATCCAATCAAGAATACCATTCTTACGGATCCTGATTCATACTATAGAGAGCCTTCGTTAATCTATAAACATTTATCTCATCATTCCCAAAAAAAAATCCCATTGGTTGTTCAATGTATAATTCTTCTTCAAGGACTCCATTTAAGAATTCCTTTTTTAAATCCATTTGATAAAATTTTTACCCTCTTTGAATTTTTATGGCAAGGAAGAGTCTGATATAATCCATTATAGCTACTAGAGAAAATTTTTCTTCAATACCAATTCCTTAAATCTATAAGTAGCCTTTTCACACCAAGAATTCCTTTATTTTTATCACATTTCCATGATCATTGAATTGTTTTTCAAATATCCAATTTTTCCAATAACATTATGGTTTTATGGACTATTGATAAGATCCTATATTTGGTTCTTTTCAATCTAACCCAGTTCTTCATTCAAGGCCTTACCCATGATTCATCATTCACTTCTTATTCAAACTAGGTTGGTTACATAATTGATAAGAAGGAAGAATGTTCTTCATTCCTAATTCTCCTTGTCTGTGTAGGTGTGGTCCAATACCCAATGATATTGGATTGATCAATTTATTATCTTATATTTCTCTTGTAATATTCTGATGAAGTTTCTTCATTAATGGTTTCTTCTTCTGGTTCTTCTTCTGAACCATCATCATTTCATAAGACATGAATGTTTTTAAAACCTTCCACTATTTATGTATTTGAATCTTTCCCTTTTCCACTTTCTTCTTGATCATAAATTATATCAACATATGTGATCCTTAATGTATTTATGGTTTTATCCTCAATGATCCTGACATCATTGCTTTTCAAAATCTTTCTAAGATGATTATTGAAACATTTGTAGGCTTTACTCTTTGTTGAATATCGAAGGAATATTCCCTTATCTAAATCATCATCGTACTTTCCTTGATTATCTTATTTATTTTGGATAAAACATTTACTTCCTAAAACAATAAAATAATTTAGAGATAGATTCCTTCCATACAATATCTCATATGGTTTTCTGTTCTATCCTATAAAGAGCCATGTTCTATTTTGAGTTTACACCACTACTTGAATATCCTCTTTCCAGTAATTATGATAAAAATGACTCTCAATCATCATAGTTATATACATATTATTCTCATGTCAATTTCTATATTAAATGGCCCCATTTTTTAGGGGTTCTCACTTTACACACCTCATGATTTATCCCATGTTTTTAGAGGTAATTTTCAAATTAAATGGATATGTATTCTCCTCTATTTTCAATTCATAGAATCTTGATTATGCAAACAATTTTATTCGTAACTCTTTGGTGATAACTTTTCATGAAATCAAGAACTTTTTGTTTACTCTTCATAAATATCACACAAACCATTATACTAAAATAATAAATAAAAATAATGAAGTACCTCTCTCTATATGTGCTAGCCACATTCATTGGACCATATATGTTTGTGTGGATGAGATCAAGAATATTTGATGCCCTCTTATTATTTGGTTGATATAAACTCTTGACCATATTTACTTTAATGAATGTTTCATATGTATTTTCTTGATAATTCTTCATATTGGGAGTTTCAAAAACAATATTATGATTAAATATTTATTCCATGATCATTTTATTAATGTGACCTAACCTCTGGTGCCATAAGTTATTTTTTCTTCAACTTTTAAGAAACCAGTGTTTTCTTTACTATCAACCTGATATAAGTTGTCATCTATTTGAATCCCTTAATGATATAATTACCTATATTTCCTTAGATAGTTCACCCATTATGATTAAATTTCACTATAAGTACTAAGTCATAGTTTTGAATCACACTAAGAAGATTGTGATGCAAACCATCTACATAGAGAACATCATTTTCCTTAGCTCGTCATTTGAAATTTCTGTATTTCCACTACCTTTGATCATTAATTCACCATAATTTCCAAATATCATTACTCCATCAACAATTTTCTTAACATTATTCAACAAATATATATTTACTATCATGTGGGATGAGTATCCATTTTCAAGAATCCAGGTTCTACTATTATTTGTAGATTTCAAGTATATTTATACAATATTGTATTTCCTGATATTATTCTTTTCCTTCCATGAGATACCTAATTTTGTGGAGGAAAAATATAAAATTTACAATCTCTTTTCAATATAAATGGGTTCATCATAATCTTATTATTATTTCATAGGAGAATATCTATTTTCAAGGGTAATTCTACTTGGCTGATGGGAATTGAATTTCCTTACATTTCTTTAGTTATTCTTCCCACCTTTCCTCTACTTGAAATGAATAGATTTATGTCCATAGTTAGAACAGTGAAATAAATGTCCATATAAACTATTTCTTATATATAATTAAGGTTATGGTCTCATTCCCCTTTGTTAACTTCTAGTAACTTCCTCATTCAGATATATAATTTCCTCTTCACAGTAAGACATGGTATGGCCTAGAAAGCCACATAATTTACACTTTATAAGGGGAAAATCTTCTAAGCTTTGTAAGATCGGGCATCTTCGCTCTCGCTCTCATCCTTCTCCTATGGCGTAGAGTATGTCTGCGCCGCCGCCTCCCCTCCTCGGACCGCTTCAGCCGGGGAGGGGGGATCCTTCTTCTTCGTCCCGTCCGTTTCCCCCTCGATTACCCTCTTTCTCCCCCTTCACAGATCCATCCTCCCTTCCTCCTTTTTCTGCGATCGATATAATCCCTAAAGTTAAATCCTTTGTTAATGGAGTTCCGTCAGTTCATATTTCCCCTCTGGAGTTCATAGAAGCATCCGCGTTACTGGATCTCACATTGGTAGCCCGATTCAGAAGGGATCGTCCATCGGTCGATGCGTTTGATTGGTTTGTGTTCTCCTCTTAGAATTTGAAGGATCATGTTATGGTAGACCTTTTAGATGTGAGACATTTACAGCTTCGATTCTCTAATGAAGATGACCTAGTGCATGCTTGGGCCTTTGCTCCGCGTTCTATGAAGGGGTTCAGGTTCTCTTTATTCCGATGGACCTTCGACTTTCATCTGAGACGCGATCCTCCAACCGCAGTAATCTGGATATCCTTACCTGGTCTCCCATTGCCATTTCAGAACCTGACAATACTCCAGCTGATAGGAAATCTGGTTGGACGCTATCTTTGTTTTGATTCCCGCAGCAAGGCCGTCTGCCACCCAGTTGAGCCAAGGATTTGTGTTGAAGTAGATTTATCTAAAGGCCCACTGGAGTCTGTTGTCATCGAAATTGAGGGAGAGCTTCGCTGGCTTCAGAAGGTACGTTACGAATACTGGATTTCCTTTTGCTCGGGCTGTTTCCGCATAGGACATGATGTCTCCAGGTGCCGGCGAAGCCTCTCCGGTCGACCCTGGTCTGGTCCTCACAATCTAATAAAGGATGACACTGTTGATGGATGTAATCTACCTGGTGGTGCCCTCTCTGAGAAGGAGGATGCGGTTGAGGACCGAGGTTGTATTAGGGAGTCTCAGGGGACCTCTGATCCTCCATCATCCATACAATGTAAGGAAAGGAGGTTGAACGAAAATCCAAAGGTGAATGATGTGTTTGATCGGTTAAATCAGGACCTGGGTGTACCGTTGAAGGAGTTGGGAGCTATTGAGGAGCAACAGGCCTGCACTGGCTCTGAGCAGACATCTGCTACCAGGTCTTCAGTGGAGATGAAGAAACTCACTCAATGTGAGCAAGAATGTTCAGCAATAGAGGCTGGCAAGGAGGCCGAACTTCCTGGGAATTCAAAGGAGGTGACTGTGTCTACCAAGGTGCCCCACATTGTTAAAGGGAGGCCTGAGGAGGGCAGGGTGACCGGGCCTCCTATGATACAGAAGGTGTTTAAGGTTGATGATACAGTGCCTAGTATAGGGAGTCGGGAGGAGGGGATTGTGTTGGGTCCCTTGGACCCAAACATTATCCAACCCCCATCCTATCTAAAGGTTGCATCTGCAGGGGAAAACAAGAGGTCTCCCAGTGAGCTGAGCAAGCAGTTTGGGAGGAAGCCCCCCACTGAGGGCTCGAGGGTTGAGATAAGGAACCGTTTTGATAGTCTGGTGGATCAAGATCAGGTAATGTTGCATGAGGAGGATGATTCAGGTGCTGATATCTTTAGTCAAATTTCAGCGGACAGCTGGGATCATCTTCAAGGGAAAGGTCCTCACAGCCCTAGAAGGAAGAAGGGTCTCAAAGGCAAGAGCGACTCCGGAAAATGCATTGTGGTTCAGGGGAAAAAACTAAAGGGACGTAAAGACTATTCTTACCTGCCAAAATCAATGGAAACAAGGTCAGCCAAGAAACGTGGAAGCAAGGGAAACAACGCCCCAAAGGATAGAGATAACAGTGATCTAAGTAGAGAACCAAAGTTAATAGAAGAAGAGGTTAGGGATTGCCTGACGCTTATATTTCACTCCAAGGAAGAAATGATTGAGAAAGACATGAGGCCCAATGCCTCAATTAAGTAAATTGCTAGAATTTATGAAAGAAGGTTGCAAGTTGAGGCCACTGAGGAGCAGGAAGCGTGGATCGACAAGCAAGATAGAATAATTGCTCGGGGTTTCAATCAAGGGAAAATATCTTTGGAAGAATTCATTCAGACTATGGAAAGGATGATCTCTCATCTCGAAGAACTGCTCAAGGAGGATCCAAATACACAGGTTAGCACTTTGCAATTGGAATTATATAGATTGGTTGATTCAAATAACCTCAGTCTGGTGTTTAATAATTTTGTGAGCTTCTTTAGCACGTAGTGGTTGTGGTTTCCCAAACGATGGTTTCCCACTTGTCCTTAAAGTGGATTTTTTAATAAAAAATTTATATTTGTAGATAAGGGGAAAATCTTCTCACTTACATTCCTCCACATTTCCCCTTCTTTTGTATGGATATCTGAATAATGAGTCTCTCTATATATTTGAGGATTATTGTTATCTATATTTTCTGTTTGGTTTGAATATTGATTTATTAGAACATCAATCACCTTTGAGATATGTTCAAATTTCTTCTTCCCATTATTTTTTTTCAACCTGTTTCCAGCCTTTGATGTTTCTTCATCATATCCAATTCCACTTTTTCTCATACATGTGGGTATATAATCATTCAAGGCCTTCTTTACTCCTTCAGATCCATGTTTATCTCTTTATAAAAGATCTATATCTAATCATCCTTCAAACTAAAATTTATTCTTTGTTTCAATTGATTTTGATGCAGTTTATAGTTTACTCCTTAGAGTAATAACTTCTTTTTAAAGTCCTTAAACTATATTATATTTTTCCTCCAGTCTTTATGTAAGGTCATTAATAACTTTTTCCTACTCTTAAATCCTATGTTTAAATTATATAAACTCTTTTGATCTTTTAAGTGCTGTTAAATTCTCTTCTGTCTCTCCTTCTAGTTGATCAATTTCTGCCTCAAGTTGATCGACATACTCTGATGACTCCTTCAGCACAGCTCCCATCTGTTTGTTTTGTTTTTATTTTAATTTCAAGCTCATCAAGAGTGCCCTCAAGTTATACCTTGAGATAAAAAAACCAATCAATATATTATCTTCATATTTTGTAGGTTTAGCCTTTTTAATTATAGCCATCATGAATGATTTGGGTTTAGATTTAAACTCTAGTTCTATATCCTCTAAAAATTCATTATCAGCTTGTTCTTCTTTATAGATGAAGTTATTTCTCTATAATTTATTTCCCGGTTTGAAGTCTCCCTTGTGCAGGAACCTCGTCTAATGATTTTTCATTATTTCTAATTTACTTTCTACATGATCAAAATTCTTTTGGGCATCGAGAGACAATGTGACCTACTTGACCACACTAAAAGCAAGGCAAGGGAATCTTTCCTTAAAATATCCCTTTTTCTCTCTAGAATTTTCTAGAAACAAGAGAAAAAAATTCTTCATACACATAATCTATATCATCAATTCCTTTGGAAATATAAATATTTTCCATGGATTTGAATTTCATTTCCTTTCTTTCTCAAATTGTTGTTTCTTCTAGTTTTACTCTAATTACATAAGCCACTAGACTACTTAACAGATCATCAAGAAAAAGTTTAGATAGATACCTCTCCTCAAGGGATGACACTTTTTTATTGTATATAGGTGGAATCCTTCTCAATATTTTCTTCACAGTGTTAATATCTTTAATTTCTTCCCTAATTCCTCAAATTTCTCCAACAACTTCAGTAATTTGGTTAAAAAAACTATCTGCATTTTCATTTGGATGCATTTTTATATCATCAAACTTATTATGAAAAACTTTAAATTTATCCTACTTTGATTTGCTAACTCCTTCATATATATTATTCAATTTTTCTCACTTGGGCTTGGATAAAGTGAAACTCGTCACCTTCAAATATATTTGATCAGATAGAGTTGTTTCATTCATAGAAAGACCTCTTGTATCACTGACCTGAATCCCTTGAGACATGGAAAAGAGAACTTCCATCCCAAGGGATCACAGATGATATCTCATCATATTATTCTAAATCTGGATGTTGCTTCCATAATAGATAGGGACTTCCTAATATTCATGGAATTTCCCATGAAAATAATAGAGGACAAATTTAACACGAATAACTTGTTAACTCTGATACCACTTGTAGGACCCTAGAACACCCAGAGAGGGGAGGGGTGAACCAAGGTGTTAAATTTTTCTTTTAAAGTGTTTTATCTTGTTCCCACATTGTTAGGAAACTATAAAACCTATCTGCTAGAAGCGTTCAGTTATTAAATAATCATATGCAAAGGGACAACACATTGGTTTTACTTGGTTCACCACTAAGGGATAGTCTAAGGAGTATACACCAAAAGTGTGTCGGTCATACCTAAATCCACTAAGATTCACTACTTATTATAGAGTACATAAGATCTTATATATTGACTATATCCCCAGCACACTTCCTTTACAAGAATTTTAGGGATAACCCATTTCCTCCCTAAGAAGACTCCCATCAACTCCTCCTAGCTCACTACCTTGGGTGAATTATTAATTAGTTTAATGACTCTAAGGTTTCTTCAATGGATTGGGAATTTAATTTTTTTCCCCTGATAATCGTGAGACTCTTCTTTCACCATATCCCTAAGTTGATGCACTAGAAACCATTGTTCACTTTAACCATATGTTCGAAACTACTGTTCATGAATCTCCTAACCTTCACAAAACCCACTTTATATTTCAAAACAAAATACCATCATTTGTGAACCCACTCACTTCTATAAAGCTCCCAACCTTCACCAATCTACCATCCTTCATGGAACACTAAGTCTTCATGAAACTCTCAATCTTCACAAAACAACCTTTTATGAAAATCCAGAGCATTAGTTAAGCATTAACAAGTCTTTTCCCAATTCTTAATCTCACGATGATTTCCTAATTCATAAATCTCATAAAATTTTATAATTTAGAGTGATTCAGCCTTTTCTATAATTCTCTTTATATTTTCAAATGAGGGGTGGATACCTATTTATAGACTTATCCCTTCACAAAGATCCTAAGATCCCAGTGGACTTTTTATGAATCTCTTCTTTTCTACTCACGAATATCCTTTATTCGCGAAGATTCAGTGAAATTTTCTAGTTTACAAAACTTAATTTATTCATGTAGAACAGCATCTTTTCATCACACTTTCATGATGTTCCATTAATTCATGAAACTGGATGCCTTCATGAAGCTCCAAATCTTTATGAAACTCCAATCTTCACAAAACTCATGCATTTACCATATCTTTAAGATAAAAACCTTAAAATCCATTATTCATGAAGCTTACTCCTTACTCATAATTTTTGAGCTCCAAAATTTTGAAAAATACAGGGATATGATTCCACCTTCAATAATGAAGTTGTCTGTATCGTAAGATCACTTGTATTGCAAACTCCCCGGTCAACTCTATTATAGATTGAAAAAAAACACAAAATAAACTCCATTTACAGCTATAAAGTCCTTGGTTCCAATAGTTTTGATTGTACCATTGATAGTGGAATGACCTAATAAATTAAATTATTTAGATAAACCTATCGGGATTCCATATCTTATCTTATTATTTTCATTGCGAATTGGTCAATCTTAATAATTGAATTGAATTGTAATCTTTTTAATGGAATTTATAATTGCATAGTTAAATTGATAATGGTATGGGTTTTATCCCTTGCCAAATTTTTATAATAAAACTACCTATAAAGTGTGTTTCCTTATCTAATGAAAATGGGGAAATTATTTGGGAGTACTTTAATTGATAGATTACATGTTCATGTACATGGCCTTCTCTGTTATTAAAAAATGAACTGAATTGTGTAAATTAGATTTAATTAAGAGTAAGTGGTAATACCAAATAAATTTACCCTCCTTGGAACTTATGAATGAAATGATAAAAAATATTTGTTTGAACTATAAGTGGTCATGGCATCCATTATTATTCATGGGAATGGTGTTCCTTATTATTCATGGGCATGGTGTCCCTTATTATTCATGGTCATTATGTCCCTTATTATTCATGATAATGGAGCCCCTTATTATTCATAGGAATGGGATACCATATTATTCATGGGAATGGTTCCACTTATTATTCATGGGAATGGAACCCCTTATTATTCATGGGCATGGCATCCCTTTATTATTCATGGTCATAGAGTACCTTATTATTTATGGGCATGGTATCCCTTATTATTCATGGCAATGGAATCCCTTTTTATTCATGGGCATGGAGTCCCTTAATAAATGTGATACTTTGGAATGGAGTCCCTTATTAAATGTGATACTCGATCTTGACATCTCTTATTTTGATACACAGGCATGACATCCCTTACTGTGAAACTCGGACATGATGTCCCTTATTATTATTCCACAAGACTCTTGGGACTATACATAGACACTTGAGTTGCACCTCAGTTCCTAGATAGCACTACATATCTATATATATGTGTATATATGTTACTACATATATATTGCATATATATATACATATTTATATAATTATATATATGGAAAAAATCATCATAGTTATTTTGGCTTTGGTCGAAGAAGGTATTGTCGGTCGAGTATCCCTTAGGGAACATGAGTTCAATTTGTTAATATTTATTTATTTATTATCTTACTGATATATCAGAACATTTTTCTATTTTATATTCATAGATAGGATATAAAATAGACACCATTGGTGGTGGTCTACTGAGTTTATATGATACCCTATTCAGGATGCTATTTGCTACCTGAATAGACCTCATGGTTATAGGTTTGAGATCATAGATTGTGTTTTCATGTTGTCATCCTTCTCAGCTAGGATGGAGTATGGGAACATAGGATTGATCTAGTGATCATAATGATATTAGAGATAGTTATTGAGTCTTTTATTTATTTATTTACCTTTTTAGTCTATCCCTGTTAATTTTATTGTATGTCTACTACCATTTGTTCATGTTGTATAGTTGTCACTTGTGCATTGTATCATGTTCATGCATGAACATTTATTAATTTGTTATTTATTTTCAGTTTCTATTATTTTTTCCACAACTCAGATATTTATTATTTCTTTTTTTGTTTACTAAATTCCATACCACTATGCTACTCTGGCCATGAGGGTATATTCTCCCCACTATACTAACATTATACCCTCACTTTTAGTTGGTATCTTATCGTATACAGGGAGCCATGCTTAAGGCCATGTGAATGACCAGATTAGAGAATCGTTTTAGAATGGTATTAGTGGTTCTTTTCCTTTTTTATTACTATTTTAGGATGGTACACATGAAATTATGCATGTTTTGTCACTTGGAAAATAGATTTTGTCTTGGTCTGTCCAATCCACGCTTAAGGGAAATGTCATGTTTTCGTGGATGGGGATATTTTTCTTGTTGCTTGTTATTACAGCTGATTGATATTTCACCTTGATTGATGGGTGTACAAACTACTTCTTACTAGTTTATGTATTTTTACCCTTGGCCTGGTATGATAAGGAATTATTGTGGCATGCATCATTATAGGCATGTTGAGATTCACATTTCTTGCATATTCCATGCCATGTAGATTGCATTGTATATTTACTGATGCATGATGATATATATATATATATAGAATTCTTGTGTGATTATTTATTATACTTATGTTTACACCATTATTGGTGTATTTTATGCTTTTTTTATAGTGTTTCCTTCTTACATAATAGCTTGCTATTATTCTTTTCATGTTTACTATTATTATTGTTGTGATATCATGCCTTGTAATAGTCATTATAGATGATGGATTAAATAAAGTGTCTTTATAAAAATAAATAGTATTTGGCATGCATAGTTTTATGGTGACATTCTATTTAACTAACCAATTATGACATGTTTGATCCATGGAACATTGGTTACATGGGATGAAACATTTATGGTTACAATTAAATGGGAGAAAAATGTATAATTTATAAAGTGTATGGTAATTTATAAATTAGATAAAGAAAACCCATAATATTAAACCATCATATATTTACTGGTTATATTCTGAAACAAATGTTAAAAACCTTGTTGTTGTTACATGAACTCCAATTGTAACTTTTAAATACAAGAACCTTTATAACTTATAAATATTGATACATCTAGTTGAACCATGATTCTTATATGTATATGTGCTCAATTGAAATTCTTATAGAAAATGGATTCCTTTATATAGGATTGTACCTATTTATTTGGGCATGATGAATCATATGAATGAATCCCTAAATGCACAACTAGAACCAAGTAAGTCTGTTGGGGAAGGTTTCTTATGAGATAATCTCATTGAGGGTGTTTTAAATTTTCATATTTTAAGTGTTATGGGTTGCACTTATCTGAACCTATATTAGCTTCACGGTACCTTAGTAGGTAACCTTTATTCTTTGTATTCCTTGATACTTAACCTCATGGGGGTATATTCATTCTATATGGGATGGTTATTTAAAATTTTAGTATCCAATAATATGGGTTATATATAAATTTATGGTGGACTATTATTTAATCTATTCCCCTTAAATTTTAAATAGCATTTTATTCTTCTTTTGATATTTATTACTATGAGATATCCATTAATTAAAATTACAATTACAACCTAAAGAGTGTTTTCCTCTATAGATTGGAATTGAGATTTTATTTAACTAAGATAGTAGTGTTAATTTATTAGTTAAATGAAGAATGATTAAATTTTAAAATAAAATTTTAAGATAATTTTCCTCTTATGTTGTATGGAATCATATAAATAAAGTGATTGGTATGGTTTGTTTTATAAGTGGTGCTTGATATTCCTTATATGTGAGAGATTAAAATTTTGAAATAAATGAGAATCAGTTAACTGCCTTAAAATAAAACTTTTATAGGTGTTTATAGCATTAACTATCTTGTAAGGGTTGGATTTAGTATGCCTTGAGAGATGCTTTGAGAGGGAATGTGATATTTTCCCATAGGTATCAGTTTTATTTTGACATGTTGTTTATTAGACATATAGGATGGGTGGTAAAGCCTAGTGGATTTTGGTGTGAATCTAGTTTACAAGTTGATTCCATATCCTAAACTTTGGGACTGGTTGTTGTGGTAGATCCCTTAAAGGATGGGAAACTGGTAGACTTTTTGAGAAAATTTTCTAAGAATGGTAGGTGATTTTTGTTTGATCTAGGTGATTCAGGTAGGACACTTAGTTGATGAAATGACACTCTTAGGTAGATTCTGGTAAGTTGAAACTTTAGGAGGTATTACCATACACAGATACTTGATAAGTGTTAGCTCTTTTTTCCTTACATTTCCATTGAAATACCCCATGGATAACTCCCCTATTCGGATGCTCAATGATGATTAGGGTCTAATAACCTAATGCTTGGTAGTTAGTTTCATCATGCTTATATTAATCATTTTGACCCTTTTAGGTTGATGCCCTTTTACCAGCCTTTAGTTTTAATTATTTTAAAGATAATTATAGTCACATTAGATGTAATATGATAAAATCCCTCAAGTGGGATGTGGATCTCATGCTAGAGACTATAGGGCTAGGTGTATGGGCCTAGATTCTCTCAATTTTGACTCAGTCCCAAGTGGGTCAGTTTTGTTTCATTTATCAAGGGAAACTCATGAGAGAAATTATCCTTTGGAAATGAGATTAGTTTTATTATATTTTTTATACTGGTACAAAGAATGTGCTCAGGTTATACAATATAGGCATGGTGATTCTTTTATTTTTGAAAATCACCATCGGTGATTGTTTATCAAAACTATCTTGATGGGAAGGAATGTTTGGTTATAAGTCCCAATTGACCAATTTTTGGTTGTAGATTCTTTAGTTTTCAAAAACAACACCTTTGGGTAGTCATTAGATAAATCATGGCATAGGTTGGTTCCAAATTTTGGATAGGATTTTAAAGGGAACTTCAAGCATGTTAGGAACTAACATGCCAAGTAGGATGGTCAGTTGGGACCTGTTGACATATGACTTATAGAAGTGTGATTTGGGTCTTGAACTAGGTGGTATGGTATGTAAACCTATTATGTGTGGAAATTTATATCATTCTAGTTGTGTGTAGTAACCTTTTAGAATTAAACATCGGTGAGCGGCAGAGTAAGGGTCGAGGATCGATAGTTTCAATATGATGCTTGCGGGTAGGGTAACCTGTAGATTTGGGATAAACTAAATGAATCACCCTATGATAAATGATAATTTAGAAATAAATTAGGTGGTGGGATATGATTTTCTCATGAAAGGACTTAGACATTTATGGTCAGGAGACACGGTGTCAGGTGTTGAAAATGGTAGGTGTGGTATAGTGATGCGATCATGGACAAGAGGGAGCTATAAATGCCTATCGATGATATCTTAGTTTACTCTCAGCTTATAGATGCTCATTCCCACTATCTTAACATCGTCTAAAATAAACTGAGTGAGAATCATCTATACATAGATCTATCTAAACAAATATATTTTATGGTTTTAGGTAATAAATCCTTTAGAGTATACTTAGGGAGGGGTTTAAAAGAAAGGCATTTAGTGCGTTATACTCTATTTTCCTATCAAGGGTGGTAACCCTTGTTATGAGTTTTAATTCGGCATTCACCATGTAAATTGTTCTTGAGAAGTAGGAATATGTAGTGGAAAACATTTATGTTAGTGTTCAAGATGAAATTTTTTTAGCTTATCCATTCCATCCATTATATCTGCGCATCAATAGTGATAATTATATTTTTGCTTCACTAGTGTGATGACAAGGATGCTTCTAAGGTGGGGGTTGGATATTGGTAGATAGTGAGTTAACCACATGTGAGTAGGGTTGTGAAAACTTAATACTAGTTGTATGATGTTTTCTTTCCACTAATACGTTTTTTAATAGATGAAAAAAATATAAACTAGAATACTCGATAAATTCCAAGTACATTTTGATAATGGATTTGGGTGAAATCAAATGGTGGGAATTAATCCTAGAGTAGCTCATGATGATCTATGGATGCTTGATCAGGATAATTTCAGTTTTAGTGATATAACATGATGAAGTTTTTTTTTGGAGATGGTTTGGCCAAGAATCTTCACTCGAAGTAGAGTACGGGCTTTCAAGAGCATGCTTGGAAAAATCTTAGTATGCCTTCGGATAAAGGCTTCATAATCTTCTTCAGTGATACATCATCCATAGGAGTTGAACATTTTTAAAAATTAGTTGAATGTAAATGTTTCAAATGGAGTTATCTCATATAGTGGAATTTTGTTGGTAATTAATCACATTAGTCATGTCATTGGTATGGGATAGGTGCAACTTAAGGGGTTGGTTAAGGATTTTCAAGGAAAAGTCGGTGTGTATAGTTTTAGTTGGATCAATTTGGGGTTTAACCATTTTGATCAAATTTAATAACATTCATAATGTCATAATAGGTTATTTGATAAAAATTCTATTAGTGTCACTACGATGTTAAGGACATGCATAAGTAGGTAACTCTGAGGGTGGTAGCATCGTGACTCAGAATTGGATATAAGAAATCTAGAACCAGTGATTGCGAGCACTATAGGCCGATTAATAAAATAGATGATCATAGGATCATGTATTTGGGTATATGGGACCGATTAATTTCTATATTGATGTTCAATTCTATTTACAAGCATTATCTTTGGTTTTGGCAGTTTAAACATCATACGCTTTAAGGGACTCTTAGTGGTTTGTTGGCCATTCGAAAATGCAATGCGGTTGTTTTAGTGGAAAATTCTCAACCCAAGTAGGTTGGGTGATGTTTCATTGTTCCCTAAGTCTTCTCAAGGATGATAATTTTTAACATGGGGATATCATAAGATCCTATGTTTTGTACCAATTTCAAATTTCCAAAGGAATTTGAACATTTTTTTTGGTGGATGGGATGAATCTTTAACTAGTCCTAGAAATGTAAATATGAGCATTGGAATACTTAAATTTTATTCTTTTAGATTTGGTTTAAGTACTATGATGTTTCTCAGGATTTTAGATGAGTTTTAGGGGTGTTGGAAACTATAAAATCTATTTTTGGAGAAAAAGATAGAGGTACATTGTTGGTGCACAATTAGAACTAATCATGAAACCAAATATGTGAGACCTAATTTCTAAAGGGGAATATGTTACTGAAACCATTTATCCCTCTAGGGGAAACAATATGGCCTAGTGCTAGGTACTAGAGGGTGACATGTAGTTTTTCAAACTGTGCACCCAAGGAACACGGCCGTGTGAGGGGTCTACAGAAAATTACAGAGTTGGGTGCACTGGTTACACACAGTTTGTCTAACCATGCACTAACAATGTCGATGCATGAACTTTGGATAGCATCACTACACATTGCGTGCATGGTTAGACATATTTTTCAATAAAACCATATTAATTGTTTAAATTTTAATAATGAATATTTTTCCTCCATCCATAAATGGGTTTGACCCCATTTTCCACCCTCATTTTGCACAGTTTCCCTCCACATGTGCCTTCCTCTATCTCCTCTTACCATGGTGGGATATACTTAATTATTTATCTAATTTGATAATTTTTTAGTTCTTTGTAAGTGTAATGGTAATTATATGAATCCTTGTGAATCATTTCTCAGTTTCTCTTCTCTCTATTGATGTGATCATTATGTGAGCTCATTTTCCCTATTTTCAGGGTGTGTGAAGATTCTTCTGATTTATCTCATTCTAGATCAAAAAAAAAGCCTAGTATTGGACAAGTGAAGTATCCTTGGAATAAGTTAGGTGTTATAGTCACTTTTACTTTAAAATTTTATCATTTATAAATTACTTTCATTGTGCCACATTCCATACTTTACATGAGTTTCTCCTAAAACATGAAATTCCATAAATTAAATACTTAAAAAACAATGTGATGTCCCATAGACCCTTTAACATGGTTGTAGGTAGAATAAATCAACCCAATACACCAAATAAGTTTGATTCTATTTAAATTTTCTTGTTTATCATAGTTTTACAAATTCCAATCTAGCCTTATGGGTGTGTTGAGTGTTCCCTTAATAGTGGATTACCATAATGAATTAAATGATTTAGATCATCCACTCTGGCTTCAATATCTTACCTTATGCTTGGAATTTTGAATCAGTAAATCTTAATAATTGAATTTAATTTGAATCAGTTTAATGGAATGGATTATTACATAGTTAAATTGATAATGGTATGGTTTTTATACCTCACCCCCCCCCCTTATAATAAAACTTCCTCTAACGTGTGCTACCTGATCTAATGAAAAGGGGGAAACTAAGTGGGAGTACTTGAATTGATAGATGAAATGTTCACATACATGGCCTTATCTATTACTAATGAATGAAATGTATTGTATAAATTGGATTAAATGAATATTGAATGGTAAGTCCATCTCACTTTTCCCTCCATGGAACTTATGAATGAAATGATAAAAAGTATTTGTTTAAATTGTAAATGGGTATGTCATCCCTTATTATTCAAGGGCATAGCATACCTTATTATTCATGGTCATGGCGCCCCTTATTATTCATGGACATGGTGTACCTTATTATTCATGGGCATGGATCCCATTATTATTCATGGTCATAGAGTCTATTATTATTTAGGATCATGGCATCCTTTATTATTCATGAGAATGGAATCCCTTTTTATTAATGAGCATGACATCCCTTATTAAATATGATACTTGGGTATAGAGTCCCTTATTAAATGTGATACTTGATAATGTCATCCCTTATTGTGGTACTCAGGCATGGCATCCCTTATTTTGAAACTTAGGCATTGTTTCCCTTATTATTATTTCAAGAGACTCTTGTGACTATGTATGGACGCTTGAGTTACTCCTCGGGTCCTGGATGGAACTGTGTATCTATATATATAGCTATATATGTTACTACATATATAGTGAATATATATATAAATATGTATTTATATAATTATATATATATATATAGTGACACATCATCAGAGATATTTCAACTTAGGCCAAAGTAGGTATTGTCAGTTGGGTGTCCCTTGGGGAACCGAAGTTTGACTTGTTATTATTTATTTATTTAATTAGTTATTGGAATACTTTCACACTTATATATTTTATAATCATATATTATAAATTCATTAGACACCATTAGTGGTGTCTTACTGAGTATATCTCACACCATGTTTAGGTTATCGTTTGGTACTCAAAAAGACCTCATGGTTGAAAGTTCAGGATGATGGATTATGCAGGCATACTATCATCCTTTTGGGATTGGATGGAGTACAAAAACATATGACCCATCTAGTTCTCATGATTCTATTAAATATATCTTCTGATCCTTTTTTATTTATTTCCCTTTTCAGTTTAGCCTTGTGTATTGTAATGTATGTATGATTCCATGTGTTCATGTTGTATGTCTATAACTTGTGCATTATATCATGTTCATGCTGTTGGATCTGAATCTACGGATTACACACAATAGGGGGGGTGAATTGTGTCTTTTCAAAATTATTACAATCTCTTCAATTTAGACAAATTCTGTCCACTATGCTTTAGCACGATTAAATATGCAGCGGAAAAAGTAAAAGCATGAACACACGGATGTATAGTGGTTCGGGCAACAGAAGGCCCCTAGTCCACTCCACCAACGCTCAAATCCACGAGCTTGGCGATTTTCACTATCTGGTCCTCGTTTCCACAGACCTGTTCACAACTGAGTACAGGCAGTTGACACCTTTACAAGTTTCAGGCAAACACAGCCTTCCTGGTTCAAACACGAACCCACACAGCTTAGAACGAGAAGCTGATCACTCAAAAATAAAAAGGGTTTCGATAAAGAAAACACTTCTCCAGTTGTTCTTCACAATTGCAACAGAATGCAATTGACAGTAGATAGATCGTCGTCTTCAGAAAATAAAGATCTGTAATCAAAACTGTTCTGAGTCGATCCAGTTGCAATAGATATTACAAGAAACTTCACAACTTCAGCAGCAGTAGATTCACAACAGATAGTCGATGAAGAACACGTGAATCTGCTATCAAGATCTTCCTTCGATAATAAAGGTTTTACACTTCTTCTCGATCACCAGAAAAGAACGCCTTCACACAGTCTCTGTTTCTTGCTCGTTAAAAGATCAATCTATATATTTCATACACTTTCCTGTGTATATATATATCCGAAGTTTCCAAGATAGAACATATATATTCAAATCTGAGAAAATCTTTCGCATAAATAGATCCATGAAAATCTCCTTTAGATTCGTGATATTAAATAACAGAGCCGTTGTAACTTCCCTGAAGAATCGGCATAAAAAGCTCCGTTTTAAATCAATCATTAATCTGTTGAAAATCGTCTTTGATTCCGTCAAAGTCGTACTTAAGAATCGGCTCGAAATCCGCTTAATAATCCGCCTGTTTGACCAATGCAAAAGGAAATATCGTCTGTCAAAAATATCCCGACGCCAAACGTAGGGTTGATGACGTGGCTCCAAACGTAGGGTTCACAAACGTAAGGTTTACAAACGTAAGGTTCACAAACGTAAGGTTGAACATACATATTTTCTCTTCAGCATTCAAACGTAGGGTTGATCATCCATACTTTGTCTTGCTTCAACTCTCCAAAGAACGTACGGTTGATTATAAAAGTAAGGTTGATGATCCATACTTTTGAGAAACAAACTCCACACTGAAAACTAACGTACGGTTTCTCTTCCATACTTGTCTAACAACAAAAACGTAAGGTTCCTTCCAAACGTAATGTTCTTCTTCCATACTTTTCAACAACGTAAGGTTCATTAACCATACGTTTCAAAATAACGTAAGGTTCCTTAACCATACATTTCTTTTAACATAAAAAGTAAACTTTTCATCCATACGTTACGTTCATCAACGTAGGGTATGAACAGTGATTCCAGTACGCGCTAAAACTGATCTCGCACTACAGTGATTCCAGAACGCGCTAAAATTGATCTCGCGCTACAGTGATTCCAGAACGCGCTAAAATTGATCTCGGAATAAATGAAGTATAAAATCTCGTTATATGAAATAAATAAATAAAATAAATTCCTGTAAAATACTCAACGAAATAATTAGTAAATAATTAAGGGTATTTGTGAGCATCAAAACCATCATAAAGAGACAGAGTATTATTTAAAATAATCTCCCCCTTTAAAAAACATTATTTTGAATTGTTTGAAAACAATACATTGCTCAACAATCTCCCCCTTTTTGATGATCACAAAACCCATAAAAATAATAGAACTAATTTAATTGCAATCTTTATTGAAAAATTAGTTTTATAAAATTTTAGAATTTTGAAAGGATTAAAACAATATTTAACTATAATAAAATTTCTCCCCCATAAAAATAAATTTTCAGCTAAAAATAGATAAAAGATAAATATCGTATATATCCAAATTCTCCATATATCCAAATTTCTTCATAGGAAACAAATGAATTTAAATGTTGTGTTTATCCAAATTCTCCCCCTTTTTGTGATATCAAAAAGAATGAAAAAATTACGGATTTGAACACATTCAATATTGCACTGAACTATAAGTAAATGCTATAGTTAACTGTGTATGAATAAGTGAATTTGTTATACTGGCTAACTTAATCATAAATCAATAAAAAAACAAAATAAATAAGAAAAGAATTTTCATTCACAAGCTGTTATATATAAACGATTGTGATATACAGAGGAATCAAGGTTCATAGATAAGACAGGGAAAAAGGTGTCTATTTCCTTTGAAACGCGGTCTTTATCTCTGTAAACTGTTCTCTGAGTCTCTTCATCATCCCATCTCCTAACTTGATGATAAGATCTCTGTTCTCTTGAGTCATATGAATATCTTCAATCAAATTAACTCTGAAAAACTCATGCATTCTTTCTTCTTTTTCAACAAAAAGAGCCAGTTTTTCTGATAACTGATTCAAAAGAATCCTAATTGGTTGCTCTCCAGATGTCAACTGATCCACTAAAAATCTCTGATTATCTAGAAAAACTGACAAAGGGGCACTATTACACTGAAGATCGTGTAATCTGTCACTCATATTGCTCATTGCTCCAGTAATTGCTTGAAATCTCCGAATCAAATCAGGTGAAGAGCCTGATCCACTCACAGTACTGTTTGCAATAAACTCAAATTTATTCTCCATGTAAATCTTCAACTCAGACAAATCATCTTTCTTTACCATCTCTGATTTTAACTGATCAACAGCATGCAGCATATCAGTCTTAAACAAATCTACTTCCTGTCTTGAAACAGTACATTCTTTCAGCTTCTGAAACTTCAACTGCTCTAAGTCCAGAGAATTTCTGAGACTAACATTCTCAGATTCTAACTGAGAGATACGCTTGTACAACTCAACAACTTCTTCTTTTCTCGAATCAGGGGCACCCTGTGCTCTATTCTCATGGCCAGAATTAGGTTGATGAAGCAGGGCAAGAGGTAAGGAATCTGCATCTGACTGTTCTTTGTCCTTGTCCTGACAAGGTTGATCCACTGAACTATCTTTTGAAGCCTGTAACTCTTCCACTGAAAAATCTTCTTGAAGTACCTCTGTATGAGCTTCAGAAGTATGTTCATCATGAATAGTAGTCTCTCTGACTTCTACTGATTCTTGAGGTCTGGCCACTTCTTCACCAGGCACTGCCTCCATAAGTTGTTCTTGTTGAATTACTTTTTCAACAGCCACAGCAGCAGATTGAGGTTCTTCTTGAGTTTCTGTTTGAGCTGCTGGTTCCTCTATCGGTGCAGTCTGCTCCACAACAGCTTCTCTCACAAATGAATAAGAAATTACCGGTTCAGAGGATTTCAAGGCAAGATAGATAACTTCTTCATCAATTGACCTCTTCCTTCTAGATTGAAGTCCTTCTTGACTTCTCTCTTCCTCAACTTCCTCCATCTCAAAACGAATTCTCCTTGCCACTGTACTAACTCTTGATTCTGCTTGTCCCTCCTTGGACTTAGCCGGTTGAGCCTGAGCACTCTCCGAGTTTTCTTCAGATCCAACAGGTAAGAGTTTTCCTTTAATTGTGCTCCAGAAGTATCCTACTTTCCTTAAAGTTCCAGCATTGAAAACATTACTGTGGTGACATTTCACCCCAGCATCTACCAATCTGATCATTCCTCTTTTAAACAAAAACAAAGAAATGAACCTTCCATAAGGGAAAAAGGTCATTCTTGCTTCACTCTGACAGCAGTAACTCAGATATCTTATCATAAACCGAGGAAAATTAAACTTAATATCACACATCAGAAGATAGATTATGTACATGTCCGGGTATAGGATTTTCTCCATCTCAGCCATTCTTGGTGCTAAACCAGTCTGAACAAATTTTACCAAAATTTTCTGATCGGGCTCCAAATCCTTAATAAACATCTTCTTTATCACTCTGGTTCCAAATAGAAAAGACATAATGTCTTCAGACTTATGTACAGAATCTCCAATATTCCGTAAATTGAAATGAAAAACTCCTTCATGAGGGCAGTTAAGAATTTGACTTATCTCTACAGATGATATTGAAAAGTCCGTATCCTCTATTTGAGCCAATAAACTATCCTCCGTATCTCCAAGGCTAAACTGAACAGTTTTAAAGAAATGTCTCATTTCTGCCTCATATAGAAACTCAGAATTTGCACTATTAAAAGCTTGCTCAAGGCTTTGAAACGACAACGCTTGCTTCAACAGTAAATTAGTTTCAAACAGCCACTCTAAATCTATGACTTTACCTTGCAGTATTTTCCGACCTACTACCTTAGGTTTCTTTGCAGCACTGCTCTCGGCTTCATCTGGACGCTTAGTCTTTGCCATTCCAACAACGATTTCTGAAGGTTCGTAAGTTTAGGGTTTGAAGATTCAGAAAAGGGTTTTGGAGCAGATGTGCGGTTTTAGGTTTTCGAAAGGGTTTCCGAAAAAGGTGAAGCAGTTTAGAAGGTGAAACGGTTCTGACAGCCTTGATTCCCGTGTAATCACTAATCATTACTTTTATTTAAAACAAAATAAAATTACTTATAGCGGAAAACAGAAATTAAGCAGAATTCGAAAACAGAATAAGATTTAAAAAAAAATTATTTAAAATTAAATAAACCTAACTCCCCCTTAATAAATTCAAACCTTGCCGTGGGAAGTGGTTTAGTAAAAATATCTGCTAATTGATTTTCTGTATTTACAAATTCTAAAAATATATTCTTTTTAAATACATGATCTCTTAAAAAGTGATGTCTTATATCAATGTGCTTAGTTCTAGAATGACTAATAGGATTTTTTGAAATATTAATTGCACTAGTATTATCACATAAAATAGGTGTATTATTGAAAATTAATCCAAAGTCCATAAGAGTGTTTTTCATCCACAACACCTGTGCACAGCAACTACCTGCAGACACATATTCTGCCTCGGCTGTTGACAGGGCAACTGAGTGTTGTTTCTTACTAGACCATGATACTAAAGACTTTCCTAAAAAGTGACATGTTCCTGAAGTACTCTTCCTATCTAATCTACAGCTTCCAAAGTCAGCATCTGAATATGAAATTAAATTAAAGTCAGAGGTTTTTGGATAAAGCAGAGATTGATAAATAGTACCTTTTAAATATCTAAAAATTCTTTTAACAGCAGTTAAATGGGATTCTTTGGGATTTGATTGAAATCGAGCACAAAGACATACTGAATACATTATATCTGGTCTACTAGCAGTAATATATAACAAACTACCAATCATACCTCTATATAACTTGTTGTCCACTGATTTTCCAGTTTCATCCAAATCAAGTTTTATATTAGTACACATAGGAGTTGTAAATGGCTTGCTGTTTTCAAGTCCAAATTTCTTAAGTAAATCAGTAATGTATTTGCATTGATTTAAAACATTTCCAAAATCTTTTTGAAATATTTGAAGACCCAAAAAGAAATTTAATTCTCCCATCATACTCATTTCAAATTCTTTTTGCATTAATTCTGAAAATTCATGACAAAGAATTTTATTGGTTGATCCAAAAATTACATCATCAACATAAATTTGTACCAACAAAACATTATTTTTCACAGTTTTCTTAAAGAGTGTTGGATCTGCCAGTCCAACAGTAAAATCATTTTTCAAAAGAAAAGAACTTAGTCTTTCATACCAAGCTCTAGGTGCTTGTTTAAGGCCATAAAGAGCTTTAGTAAGTTTGAAAACAGAATCTGGTTTTTGAGAATTTTCAAAACCAGGAGGTTGCTCAACATAAACTTCCTCCATTAAATAACCATTTAAAAAGGCAGATTTAACATCCATCTGAAATAATTTAAAATTCATATAAGATGCATAGGCTAAAAGGATTCTAATGGCTTCTAACCTAGCTACAGGTGCAAAGGTCTCATCATAATCTATTCCTTCTTCTTGATTATATCCTTTAGCTACTAATCTTGCTTTATTTCTAGTTATTATCCCTTGATCATCCTGTTTATTCCTAAATACCCATTTAGTTCCTATTACTGGATAATCATGTGGTCTTTCAACTAATTCCCAAACCTTATTTCTCTTGAACTGGTTCAATTCATCCTGCATTGCTATTACCCAGCTCTCATCATCTAAGGCTTCTTCTATGGTCTTAGGTTCTTGTTGGGATAGGAAAGCAGAGAATTCAACTATGTTTCCAAGGTTTCTTCTAGTTTGAATACCAGTCTCTAAGTCACCTATCACAGATTCTAAAGGGTGATTCTTTAAGGTTCTAGACTGTCTAGGCATTACATTCAAGGGTTCTTCAGTGTCATGTTCTTCTGAACTGGGCTGAATTTCTTTTATATAATTTTCAAAATCATTCTTTAAATTATCAAGTCTCATGTTTTCATTAGAATCAGGTTCATCTATTTGTTCTATCCTTTTCTCAAAAGGATCAGATTCATCAAATTTCACATGAACTGATTCTTCAACAATCCTTGACTTTTTATTATAGACTCTATAAGCTTTGGAGGTTGCAGAATATCCTAAGAAAATACCTTTATCAGATTTTGGATCAAATTTACCAAGATTATCTTTGGTATTCAAGATGTAAACCTTGCATCCAAAAACTTTAAAGTAATTTACTTTAGGTTTTCTGTTATTCCATAGTTCATAGGGTGTCTTTTTCAAAATAGGTCTTATTAAAATTCTATTCATTATATAACAAGCTGTATTAACAGATTCTGCCCAGAAATATATAGGTAGGCTATATTCATTTAACATAGTTCTAGCCATTTCTTGAATAGTTCTATTTCTTCTTTCTACAATCCCATTCTGTTGAGGTGTTCTTGGAGCAGAGAAGGTGTGTTTAATACCCATGTTTGAGCAAAAGGAATTAAATTCCTGGTTCTCAAATTCTCCACCATGATCACTTCTCAATGAGATTATATTAAAACCTTTTTCATTTTGAATAGATTTACAAAAACCTTCAAATAAACTAAAAGCTTCACTTTTAAATTTCAAAAAGAAAATCCAAGTAAATCTAGAATAATCATCAACTAATACATAAACATATAATTTACCAGCTAAACTTGATACTCTTGAAGGTCCAAAAAAATCCATATGGGTAAGTTCTAGAGGTTTAGTTGTAGCAACTTTATTAACAGATTTGAATGATGATTTGTGTTGCTTGCCAAGCTGACATGCATCACAGAATCTGTCATTTTCAAATTTGAGACTAGGAAAATCAGAAACTAGATGTTTCTTAGATAATTTATGTAAAGCATATATATTGCAATGACCAAGTCTTCTATGCCAGATCCAGGATTCACTTATATTAGAAGTTAAGCAGTTTACTTATTGTTTACACAAGGAATACAAATCCAAAGTATAAACATTATCAGTTGTGGGTGCTCTAAACTTAAACAGTTTATCTTTAGAAACAGTACAACTATTGTTAGTAAAATCAACAGTGTATCCATCATCACAGAGTTGAGAGATACTTATCAGATTGTGTTTTAACCCTTGTACATAAAGTACTTTGTTGATTGAGACTGTCTCTGGATCTCCAACTGTTCCAATACCAATAATCTTTCCTTTGGCATTGTCACCAAAGGTGACAAGTCCTCCTTCCTTTCGAGTAAGAGAAGAGAAATTAGCTGAAGTTCCACTCATGTGTCTTGAGCAGCCACTGTCCATATACCATATTTCTTTCTTTCTTTGATGACCTGTTACCTGCAAAGTCATTCAAACAAATTGCTTTGGTACCCATATTTTGTTGGGTCCAGGAGTGTTAGCAAGCAGTGATCTGGGTATCCAGATTTGATTTGTTTTCTTAAAATTGATTGAATCATATAGATCATTGGAAATATAAGCTTTCTTGATTCCACATATTTGAGGTTGTCTTAGAAAACAGTTTTTAGCTATATGACCTTTTGTTCCACAGAAGTTACAAATAACCTGTTTAGTGCTAGGAACAAAATAATTTTTGTATAACTTAGGTTTTTCTCCTTTACTTCCAATTCCAAACCTTTCCCTTTTAATTACAGTTTTTCCAAGTATCTCATTTAAGGCGTTTTCTCCTTTTGTAAAAACTAATGCAACCTTTTTATAAGATTCTACTTCATCCTGTAGAGTTTTTATTTTTGATTCAAAATTAATTTTATTTGAGTCAGCAGAGTTGTATTTGTCAATTAATTCCTTATGTTGTTTTAGAAAAGTATTTCTCTCATCTGAAATAGCTTTATTCAAGTTCTTTATAGATTTATATTTTTTAAATAATGAGTCATACCTTTCTTCAAGCATATTGCAGTAAGCTGCAAGTTTTTTATTTAAGAAACCTGTTTCAGAGTTTGATTCATTATTTGAGTCAGAGGAGTAGTATGAGTGTACCTCATCAGTTTCAGCCATGAAACACATATTTGCTTTTAAATTGGCTTCCTCCTTCTCTGAGCTTGATTCAGAAGAATTACTTGAGTCTTCAGAAACACTCCAAGTAGCTTTCATAGCTTTCTTGTCTTTCTTCTCATAATCATCCCTTTTGAAGAATTTCTTCTTCTTTTCATCTTTCAATTTTGGGCAATCCGGTCTGATATGTCCCATATTTTTGCATTCATAACATCTCACTTCCTTGCTATCCTTCTTCAAGGATTTCTTGAAGTCTTTCTTCTTACTGTAGAACTTTCTGAATTTTCTGGCTAGCTGAGCCAGTTCTTCATCCGAATTTGAAGAATCAGAGCTTTCTGATTTAGCACTTACTTCTCTGTTCTTCATCTTTCTATCCTTTTGTTGAGAAGTCACTTTCAAAGCAGTATTTTCCCTTTTTATGTAGACTTTATGCTCATTTACCTCATCTTGCATTTCAGCCTCATACATCATCAATGTACCAATCAGCTCTCTCATAGTTAGATCTTTAACAGAAGTTGATTGTCTGATTGCTGCAGAGATTCCATTCCATCGAGTAGGAAGTACTCTCAGTACCTTTAACGCTTGATCAGCCTGCTTGATTGGTTCTCCTAGAGCTGTTATATTATTGACAATTTCTGTCAATCTTCCATTCATCTGAGTGATGCTCTCTCCTTCAATCATTCTGAAAGTATCGAATTTTAATTTAGCAGTTGCATATCTCATCTGTCTTACATTATCTGTTCCTTCATAAGCAACAGCTATTGTTTGCCACATTTCATATGCAGTCGGGCATTGAGATACTCTGTTAAATTCATCCGGTCCTAAACCACAGATGATTGCATTCATAGCTTTTGAATTCATGTCATACTCAGCCTCTGTAGCAGCACTCCATGTATCGGGATTTTCAGGAATTTCATAGGGAGTCAGAATCTTTGAATAGACTCTGTAACCAAGATTTTTCAGATAAATAATCATACGTGATTTCCAGCAGCCATAATTATCTCCATTAAAGTAAGGTGCTCTGACCATTGAAATTCCCTCTCTCGTATCAGCCATGATACACTATGTATAATCTTTAAATACTTCTAGCTTGATAAGACTTTAAAAATAAGAAGCTCCTCCTCTGATACCAATTGTTGGATCTGAATCTACGGATTACACACAAGAGGGGGGGTGAATTGTGTCTTTTCAAAATTATTACAATCTCTTCAATTTAGACAAATTCTATCCACTATGCTTTAGCACGATTAAATATGCAGCGGAAAAAGTAAAAGCATGAACACATGGATGTATAGTGGTTCGGGGAACAGAAGGCCCCTAGTCCACTCCACCAACGCTCAAATCCACAAGCTTGGCGATTTTCACTATCTGGTCCTCGTTTCCACAGACCTGTTCACAACTGAGTACAGGCAGTTGACACCTTTACAAGTTTCAGGCAAACATAGCCTTCCTGGTTCAAACACGAACCCACACAGCTTAGAACGAGAAGCTGATCACTCAAAAATAAAAAGGGTTTCGATAAAGAAAACACTTCTCCAGTTGTTCTTCACAATTGCAACAGAATGCAATTGACAGTAGATAGATCGTCGTCTTCAGAAAATAAAGATCTGTAATCAAAACTGTTCTGAGTCGATCCAGTTGCAATAGATATTACAAGAAACTTCACAACTTCAGCAGCAGTAGATTCACAACAGATAGTCGATGAAGAACACGTGAATCTGCTATCAAGATCTTCCTTCGATAATAAAGGTTTTACACTTCTTCTTGATCACCAGAAAAGAACGCCTTCACACAGTCTCTGTTTCTTGCTCGTTAAAAGATCAATCTATATATTTCATACACTTTCCTGTGTATATATATATCCGAAGTTTCCAAGATAGAACATATATATTCAAATCTGAGAAAATCTTTCGCATAAATAGATCCATGAAAATCTCCTTTAGATTCGCGATATTAAATAACAGATCTGTTGTAACTTCCATGAAGAATCGGCATAAAAAGCTCCGTTTTAAATCAATCATTAATCCGTTGAAAATCGTCTTTGATTCCGTCAAAGTCGTACTTAAGAATCGGCTCGAAATCCGCTTAATAATCCGCCTGTTTGACCAATGCAAAAGGAAATATCGTCTGTCAAAAATATCCCGACGCCAAATGTAGGGTTGATGACGTGACTCCAAACATAGGGTTCACAAACGTAAGGTTTACAAACGTAAGGTTCACAAACGTAAGGTTGAACATACATATTTTCTCTTCATCATTCAAACGTAGGGTTGATCATCCATACTTTGTCTTGCTTCAACTCTCCAAAGAACGTACGGTTGATTATAAAAGTAAGGTTGATGATCCGTACTTTTGAGAAACAAACTCCACACTGAAAACTAACGTACGGTTTCTCTTCCATACTTGTCTAACAACAAAAATGTAAGGTTCCTTCCAAACGTAATGTTCTTCTTCCATACTTTTCAACAACGTAAGGTTCATTAACCATACGTTTCAAAATAACGTAAGGTTCCTTAACCATACATTTCTTTTAACATAAAAAGTAAACTTTTCATCCATACGTTACGTTCATCAACGTAGGGTATGAACAGTGATTCCAGTACGCGCTAAAACTGATCTCGCACTACAGTGATTCCAGAACGCGCTAAAATTGATCTCGTGCTACAGTGATTCCAGAACGCGCTAAAATTGATCTCGGAATAAATGAAGTATAAAATCTCGTTATATGAAATAAATAAATAAAATAAATTCCTGCAAAATACTCAACGAAATAATTAGTAAATAATTAAGGGTATTTGTGAGCATCAAAACCATCATAAAGAGACAGAGTATTATTTAAAATAATCTCCCCCTTTAAAAAACATTATTTTGAATTGTTTGAAAACAATACATTGCTCAACACATGCATGAACATTTATTCATTTATTATTCATTGTCAGTTATTATTATCTTTCACCACTCAGTTATTTTTTATTTATTCCGCCATTTACTATCTTCCATACTTTTGTGTTACTCTGATTATGAAGTTAAGTCTCCCCATTGTACTACCATTAGACCCTCGCTGCTAGTTAGTATCCTCTAGCGTACAGGGAGGTGTGCTTGAGTTCATGTGACTGAACGGATTGAGGAACAATGTTAATAGATCCTATATTGGGATTCCACAATTTCCTTATCATTTTTATTCTTTTAATATGATTTTTAGGTCACCCATTTTTTCTAGGTATTTCTCAGGCAATATCATACAATTTAAGGATCTCAAATGGATTTAGGAGCTAATTATGGATATAAAATAATTATTATTTATTTTCATGTTGATTTTTTATGAACCAAGTATTCTAAAAACACTATTCCTTTTCTATCCTTATTATTTATTAATGTATATTTATATTAAAAATAATGTAATAATACATTTTAAAATGAATAGTTTTATATATATGTTGAGTTTTTAGAATTCATTTTTGATGAAGAATAGAATAAATTAAATAATGATTTGTGAAATGTTCTTCATGGATTAAAATTCACAATGAAATTGAAACTCTATGATTCAAGATGAGTTATTAAATTATCATAGGTTCATGCTATAATAGTAAGAAAGTTTGTGCAATTACCCTATGGAAAATGGATAGGTGGACCCCATCATGTTGAATTATCAATGAGTATTTTGATCATCATAAAAGATAAAAAAAAGTGGGTGTCTTAAGTTGAAGTGGGTGGGATAATGAGATTTATGAAATTTTGTTGAGAATTTTATATGATAGGTACACTTATAGGAAATAATGAGTTAAACCTCACCATGGACTATAATTGGTGACTATTTTGGGAATTTTTTTCATTAGAAGTAGATTGAGGTTCATCATGGGAAGCACCATACCGTAGGACTCATCATGGTGCTATGTGTATCATAAACATGTGGGTGATTTAAAATATATTTAAATATATTTATTTTATGAAAGTTTAAAATAAATAATATTTTTATCCTTAAGAATGATTTTAAGAGAACCATGATTTGGATTTAAATGAGTTAAAAAATTTGATAGGATCACTATAGAGATGATTATGGGAGCTTCCTTATTTAATAATATAGAAAAAAATATTCAAGGAATATCATGAGAATAAATGGTTTCATAAGAAGAAGAAAAAGTGTTCTCAAAAATATATACCTGATATTATTTTTATATGAATATGTCATGTGTATCAAGGAGAGAAATTTTATGTTGTTATTCCAAAAGACAAGTTGTGTATCAAAGAAGTAAGAATAATCTAATGCATCTAGGAGTGAACCTGTTAATTGAAGGATATAAAGGATTGAGAAAAATAAGTCCAACATGAATATCATTTCATTGAATATAATATGGAGGTGAGAAATGGGAACCCTTTCCTGCTACCAATGACATTGCATTATTAATATAACATTGAGTAAGGTGAAGCGATCCTCAAGAAGAGAAGATGTGAAAACAAGGAGTATAAGGTCGACACACATATTACATTAGGAGATAGACATGGTTGAAAACTTGTTCAAGGAGGAGTTAAATAGAACACTCAAATAACTTTTAGGGGGAATTATAAAGACCCACTAGGAGGTGGTAAGAATCTTTTCTAGAGATGGCCTCAACTGGTGGGGTACTAGCATAAATAACCCATCAGGATGTTATTTTTGTGTTCACTTAATGACCATATATTTTAGAAGATTATCTATTGGGTATTTTGGGAGATTTATCATTAATATTTTTAAGAGATACCTTGTACATTGTACTCAATTGATTCATAGTGAATAAATGGAGTCTTGAAACACAACCCAAACCTAGAAAGAAGTAGGATTTCAAGGGAAAACCTTTTAAATTCTTGGGTCTTATGCCATTTTCATTCTATATATTTGAATAATTCTAGGAGAAAATGTGAGGAGTGGATAAAATATTTAATTGGATGTAGGGATTGAATTAAGAAGTAATATTCATTAAAATAAAAAGGGTACAATGATTCACCCCCTCCACCTCTCAATGATGTCACTAGACCTAGGTCCTACAAGTAATATTAGAGCTAATACAGGTCCACCTAAAATTGGATATACTATTATAACCCAAATTTTTATCAAAATTATTGATGTCTGAGTTTGAATAAAATTTTAGAGTACCTCAGATAGAAAACTCAAACTCTATCCCTGTTAAAACTAAATTTGAGGTTTCGTCCAAAACTCTCAAAAAATAAAAAAGAGGAAATTAAATTCAAAATTAAGTTTTTAAAGGACCATAATAAACAAAATATATATAAATATGATCATAGTGGTAAGATCTATTCTATAAAATCAGTTGGAAGTGATACTTTTGAATATATTAGTTTAAACTATAGAGAGTATGAAGAATATGAGTCTATAAAAACTTCTAAAGAATTCTAATCTCAAATTGAAATATGTGTAAAGAATGATCTCGTTAAATTAATCACTTATATACTAAGTTTTATCAATGGATTTATTGATGAATAATCATAACTGAAGGAAGAGAATAAAAAATGGAAGATTCTTTAACCAAAATATCTAAAGATCCAAATCTCCCACACAACTACATGAATCCAAAGATGAATATATATCAAATTTAAATTAGAATTTTTCTATAATTGAAAATAAATTTTAATTAATTTAATGTGAGAGATTTGGTCTTAAACATGTTTTTTTATAAGTGGTACATGCATTGGTGAAGTTTCACAGTGCCTCTATGGAATTCAAAGAAGTACAATTAGAGGTTAAATCATGGAAAATAAAAGAGGTTGATAAATCCTTACAAGGGTCAAGAAAAATTCATGATGAAAAAATTTATAGATTGAATAAATATTAGGAAGAAAGCATGATATTATATAAGAATGAAATAATTAATTTCAACTTGAGGTGTTTTGAATTCAAATTAAAATTTAAAAATATGGAAACAACACCATATTTATGTTCTCAATTATTTAAAAGAAAATATGATTCCACATAAGTCCTTGAAGATGATCATGTTCTAAAGAGGACTTAGAATAATAGATAAAATAACATGATATCATTTGAAGAAGCATTAACCTCAATATATCAAATAAAGGTAAATTCTTTCCATGTTGACTTTGTTTTCACTAATATAGTTCCATATACTAGTGTAGGTTCAAAATTTATAACAAGAAAAAAAGGGCGAATAAAATTTCAAATAATTATATCTCCACAACAAGTACAGTTAATGGAACATCTAATATATACAATCCAAAAATGAGTCTAAAAGAATGATATTTCTACTCAAAATTAAGAAACTATACATTCAGGTCAGGTTGATAATAAAAATTGAATAACGTTTCTTAGATTTGGCTGGTGTTAACAAAGGTTTGGTCATAAAGAAATTGAATTTTGGCATGATTTTTCAATATATGGAAGCTGTAGGAGGCCTGGATCAAGGGGATCATAGCTGAAATAAATATAACATATGTTGTACAAAATCATACTTCATAGGAAAATAGGAATCTGTTTTATCAAAATAGATATGAATACCTTTAAAATTTCAATAAATTTTCAATATATATTTTCACTATTATAAAGAGTGTCGATATACTCCAAAAAAGTACAAATCAAATGATAGTGTGAATAAAATACCTATACAATAGAAACTAAAGGAGAAAAATGATCAAGCTACCCAGATTTGTAAATAAAATTAAAAGGAAAGGTATAACACCCTCATGAAGTTTAAAAAAGGAAAATATAGACATGTCGCACTAGAGAAGGTAAGATGTTTCTACTATGGAAGGAAGGTCCACACCATGGACTATTTTAAATAGGACATGGAAATCAAAATCAAAATAATCAATCCAGATTCAATACAGGAATCAATCCAAGAGAGGGATAAAAGGATTGGTTTAATTTTTGACATCCTATAAGAAGAAGTTGACAAGTTTCCTAAAAATTATAAAATAAAATATATGAAAAAATAATGTAGAAGCTTTAAGAAATCAAAATATCTTAGGAAGGAGTTCCCGAAGATATGGCATGTATAATTAAAAATGGATATATATATATATATATATATATAAAGGAAGCTAAATAAAGTGCAATTACTAATGGAAAATAGGATATTCCACATGAAAAATTTGAGTGGTTATCTAAGAAGGATGATAGTAATATTGAAGAGAATCTATGTGGAATATGTAAGAAAACTAGTGATTTTGAAAAAAAATGTATAATTGTGTTACCAATGAAAGAATAAATGAGAAATAAAATGAATGACAAATGAAAAGAACCATTGGTTGAATATACATTTCTTGTGGAAGTAAATCATCTCATTCCTCACAAAAGGAAATCTAGATAAAAATGAAGTCAATGAAACCCATATATGTTCACAAGTGAAACATAAAAGTGGATAAAAGTATGAATAACTATCAATACTTTATAGATTCAAATAAAAGAGTCTGTGGGTTGAGATTAAAGTCTCGGCCTTATTTTTCTTATTAAAAGAGATGAATAAAAATCTCCCTCCTTATTCCCTTTTATTATTTAGCTCTGAAAACCTGCTAGTAAAATGAAATGAATAAAAATAGGGAGTATATTAAGGATATCATTGATGAAAAATAAAGGCAAATACATCATGTAATATAAATTTTCATAATGAAAATGTGATAAGTGAAACTCTTTTTGTGGATCACACATAATGAAGTTTGTAAAAATATCATTTTATACTAAATATAGAATATCGAAAAGTACTTTAAAATTTTAATAATGTGGTATTCCAATCACATATCCTATTTTTTTAAAATTATAAAAATATTTTTATAAATAATGAGTTTTGGATGATGAGAAATATTAGAGAATTTGGTAGTTTTATATCTTTCACTCTAACTTTTTAATGTGTTTCTTGATATGTGTACTTGCTATAAAATTTTCTTTATAATTCATAATAAATTTATTATTATAACACATAGAATATATTCTTAATATTTATGTCACATGAATTTCATTTATGGATATCATTTATGTCTCAGTGAATTCTCTCCTATGTTCTACACTGGGTTAGCCCACGTAGACTTAGAATAGATCAACTAAAGGCTCATTTTTAAGGAATAATGTGAATCTATTCCACTATTTTATGTGAATTGGGTTGTAATTCATAAATAAATAGTGGGAAAGTTAATATTTGTATACCATTTTCTCAAGAAGAATAAGGAGACAATGAGTGATATTCCTCCCCAACATATCTATTTTTATTTTTTTCAATAAGGAGGAAAAAGGAAAGAACACATATTAACAATGGGTAAGATTGGTGGTATTGAAAAAAAAATATAAAGGAAGATATTATTTTTCCATTACATGGATTGTATTTTTTTTGTTAGCGAGGAAAGATAACAAGATTATTAGGAGTTAGTATGTGTTAGTGATGAGTGAGCAGATACCATTGTACACATATTTGAGGAAACAACTTTATATGTGATGATTGATGTGATGATATTTAAGATAAAGAAAAGTACTGATGTTGAGAGTATTTTTTATAATATTTGATGGAAGTTGGAAGGCCTTGGGATTGAATAAGAAAGTCATGATGTGATTTTGAGTTGAAGTAGTTACCTTTGAAAAGGTGACTCCAGGTTTATTCATGTTGTGTAAGGGTTAACAAAGAACTTCATAAAGGTAACAATGAAAATCTATTGGTTATATAAAGTTAATTCCTAGAAACTAGAAGCTATATAAGGGTAAGTAGACTCTATTTAAAGGTAAATCTAATTCCATGACCTATGTAAGGGTAATTACATGTTTCATAATGTTGCCTATGGGTACCACTAAATTTTAGTACCGGTATAAAGTTTATCTGAGATATATGATGGCTATGTAAGGATAATTTAATGTCGTGTAAGGGTGTCTAATAGACTATGTAAAGGTTACTCTAAGTTGGGTAATGGTTTCTAAGTTTCTAAAAGATATATAAAGGTCATATAGACCTATGTAAGGGTAACACTAAAAAACCAAAGTCTATATAAAGTTATGTTGAGTTTTCAGAATTCATGTCTGATGAAAAAATAGAATAAAATGGATAATCCTTTGTGTGATGTTCTTAATGAAATAAAATTCACAGGGAGATAAAAACTCATTTTGATTCAAGATGATTTATTTAAGGATAAGAGTTTCATACCACAATAGTAAAAAAAATTCCACAATGAAGGGCATGGTTCATGGAAAATAGGAAGAATACAAGCACCACATCATTGAAATAAACATTTTATGTGAAAATATCTCCTATGGAAAATGATGATGTGGACCACACCATGGTGAATTATCAGTAGGTATTTTGATCATCATGTAATATAAATGGAGTATGTGTATGAATTTTAAATGTGAAATAGAATTATGTTCCATTTGTTTGGTGAGCATTTTATATCAGTGGTACACCTATAAGAAATGGCGAGTTAGACCATGTTATTCTCTATAATTTTTGACCATTTTAAGAATCCTTCGATGTTGGATTTGGAACGAGTTATAGCATGGGGATTTCCTTAAAAAAAGACTCAATATGGTGCTATGTGCCTCATACACACATGGAATATTTAAAAGAGATTTATGTATATGGTTTTTTATATTTAAAAGGATGAATATTTCAAGTCTTAAGTAGTATTTTATAAAAACCTTGAATAGGATTTAAATAGGTTAAAAATACGAGAATATATTTTTTTAGATGATTATGGGAGTTTTATTATTTTATAATATGGAAAATAATATTCATATAATATCATGAACATAAATAGTGGTAGAAGAAGAAGAAAAAGTGTTGTTGAAAAAGATGTACCTGATGTTGTGATCATAAGAATATTTCATGTGTATTGTGGAGATAAATCTCATATTGTTTTTCCTGAAGACCTATTGTATATCAAAGAAGTAATAAGAATCCAACATATCTAGAAGTGAACCTATTTGTTGAAGGATAATAATAGTTGAGAAGAATAATGAAAACATGAATGTTTTTATGTTGAATATGAGAAGGAAGTGAGAGGTAAGTTCCCTTTACTATTACCTATGACATTACATCATTAATAGAATGGTGAGAAATTAAAAGTGATCCTTAATAAGAGATTACATTCATACTTGATGGAAAATAATTCCATCATGCATACTGTATCAAGATACAGTCATGGTTGAAGACCTATTCGAGAAGGAGTTCAAGAGAACCCATGAAGTACTATTAGGAAGTGGTATAAATACCCATAAAGAGGTGTAATGAATATTTTCAATATATGGATTAAACTAGAATGATGTTAGTATAAAGAACCCTTATGGAGGTAGATATTATTTTCAATTAAGGATCATATATTTCAATATATTTTCTACTGGGTATTTTTTTGTATTACTCATCAAAAATTTTTAGTAGAAATCATGTACATTGCACTCAAGTGATTCATAAAAGAGAAACTAGGTCTACTAGAACAACCTGAACCTGGAAAGGATTGACATTTCAAGTCCAAACCTTTTAAATCCTTGTGTGTTATTCCTTTTATATCATTCATTTTTGAGTAAGTATAATAGAAAAATAAGATGAGTGGATCAAATATTTATCCAGCTATAGAGGTTTAATTAGAATACATATTCTTAAAAATAAAAAGGGATCAATAATTCACCCTCTCTCCTTTTTAATTATCTCACTAGGCCTATTAACTACATATTTCACAGATGGTGTGTGGGTATGAGTAAGGATTTATTGACCCAACTCTATGATTTTGTTTTATTTGTTTTCAATTAATATATTTTAAATGAACTTGAAGTTAATATTTGATGAATAATATCTTGGAATGATATCATGGTTTCTAGTAATGTTGAGAAAAATATAATTCTCAATAAAGGAACTATTCTATGTAGAAAAATTAAATATTGTATGAGGTTTAGAGATTCACCTTGAGGCTTAGATCTTTTGAAATTATTTTTAATCATTTATTGTATGGTAAATAAAACATGAAGTTTTTTCAACCCTTAAAATTCTACTAATCCATTAACTTATGGAAATATACATTGGGGATACGTGATTTTATTCTATCACAAAGATTTTTGGAGTTTATAAGATGTAATTACTATGTTTTATAAGTAAAAAAAATTGTATGTTTCTAGAATAAAAAAGTTCATTGGAATTTAGAAAATGTATATTTATATATGAAGGAAACCAAAAAAAATATGTATAGGATTATTCTTTTATAGGACCAAGCTCAACCATAGCCTTGAATGTTCCCATATAAGTAACCCCAATTATGGATTACTTAGGAGTTATTATGAGGTTTCATAGTACTTGTAGGGGTTGGTACATGTAGCGAGAGCATAGAGCGGTGCATGAGTAGGTGTGAGGCACCATTTAGGGAAGTATGGAGACCCACCAAGTGGTTCGGGCCATAAGCTATTTGTCAAGAAGATAGTAGAGAGATGTTTTTGTAATGTAGGGGAATCATGAGCTATATTTTAATGTGAGAATCACTGCATATGAACATTTTTCATCATTGAAAATACACATCATGATGGATGAAACGATTTCATTTGAATTATATTCTCTATGGCTCTAGTTTGTGTTGTGCTCATTCAGTAGTGCCTTGCCTTCGACAGTTGGAGTGTTCCACCATGAAATATCATGATTTACTCATGATGAATGAAAAATGATAAATTTTTTAACATTAATTGAAAACTTCATAAATATAGTTCCATAATTTACTTATTAAGAATAAAATTTTATGATGCTTATAAGGATCTTTAAAGATAAAAATTCCATGATGATCATGATAATTTTCCATGGTTTAAGTATGAATGAAGAAAATAATGATAAGTGAATGAAAATAAAGTATTTATGAGTTTTTAGAGTACATGTAATTAATATATTAATATATGTTGAAGATATTTATAGATTTAAAGAAAGTTTGTTAGGTGCATGTGCATCTTAGGGTACAAGAACCATATGATGAATAGTTTGTAAGGTATACAAGAGATATTCATAAATTAAAATATGAGGAATGATTATGGTATAATAATAAGTTATAATTGAATATATTAATAATGTATATGTGTTAAATTTCATAAGGTACATGAAAAGGAGTTTTTAGGATATAACCTGAACCATCATAAGGTTCATGTGCATCATAGGGTACACTTGGAACCTTTATAGGGTACATCAAATCTTAAAAAATCATAAGGTTTGATCATTTTTAATATTTATTCATTTTAATGAGGTCTCTATGTCACAATCATGTGATGAATAATAAAAATTACAATTATATGTTATCCAATCCTTTCAAACCATTAATATCATGATATTGTTATTCATAATTCAAGAAGTTATGAATAGGGAATAATGTGGGTAGGTGTTACATCATAAATGAACCATATTCACATGCATATTCTTTTATGATCACATACAGTTATGAAATATTAATCACATACTGATTTTTTGTATTCATTTTATGAGAAATAATTCTATGATAAATTCAGTATCATGTGAAAGTTGTAGTCTATTCTTTGGGTATTTTTATAGGGTATCAACTCTATTTTTAAATATTTTTTGAAGGATGGTATTTCAAGAAGACTAGGAACAATGAATTATGGATATTAATTATACCAAATATTATGTAAATAACTGGAACATGGTTTTTAGAAAACATAAAATGAGTGGAGAAGAAAAAGGTGTTATTTGATATTGTGTTCGAGAATATCACTTGTGTATCAAATAAATTATTTGTTTCCCAATACATAATCTATTAAAAACCCTATATATTGAATAAATAAAATATTCCCAGTTCACTTATTGTGTTCTAAAGAAGAAGAATACTAATTATTATTATTAAATAGCTCCCGACCTTTCCCACTACCATTCATATTCAGGCCGAGGATGTTTGAGAGTTATTGCCTACAATACCCTTACACTATAAATGAATAAATGTGATTAAGGTGTCACATAAAATTACTACAACTAAAGAAGAAGATCAACCTTATATTTTCTAAGAGGTACATATTCTTCTCATGGCTAATCAACTTTGAGAGGTTTACAATGAATCAAAAAATTTATAGATATTATAAAATAGAAATCCATTACTTGTTTTGTATCTCATTAGATCTAGAATAATGGGTTCAAGTCCATATTATTTCCCTGATTTTTTTTATAATAAGAAGGAAGTTGTGTGTGAGTGGGATAATAACCATGGTATATTGGGGATGTAGTCGCCCTGATGGAGGAAAACCTTGTTTACAAATCTATTATATTTTTTTGTGATTTTATACTTAATCTAAATGTATACCAACCAAAGGTGAGATAAATAAATATATATATTGATTAACTAAACAAGTGAAGATTTTTAAAGTGGTAAAAGTTTAAATTAGCTTAATATGTATATCAAAATTAACAACCCCCCCCCCCCCAGTGTTGGTCATATCCCATTATGATACTTTCAGTTGTTATTAGATAAAGTCATGACTATGATTGGATTCTATATAATTTTTAAATTTGGATTTTTTAGTGGATCATTCAAAGTTAACATAGAATTAAAACTTGGAGTATTTGTATTAATGTATGATATGAATTCTACCTGTTTTAAGAATCTGGGTAATATAAGGAATAGAGAAATGAATAAACTAAATAATACAATCCTATTTTGAAAAGAAGAATATAAATTAGTTTTCCTATATTATAATCATAATAAATAATTATTTTACATATTTGGAGAAGATATAGTAGTTACATAAACTACTGAGGAGTTGGAAAATATTTCTACCTTAGAAGTATAAAATCATATTTATGATGAAAATGGGGTAACTGATAATTTTTCTCTACAATTTCAATAAGATGATCCAAGAACAAGTGTGAAAAATTATAATTTTGATGAGTTAGTATCTACTTTAAAAAATATTCTATATAATTTACCAAAATATATAGTCTATTATGTTTTTATCTATTTCAGAATTCTTTAGAAGGAGATCATCCACCTTAAAGAATAGGATGATAAAAGAGAGAGATCACTAGTATAGAATGTGATTATGTGTGTAAATCTCATCAAGCAATGCAATTCCAAAAGTTCAAAAATTGTATTCCATGAAGAAATATACACTAAAGTTGGAAAGTATTGGCATGTAGTAATCATTAAGAAATATTAAGTGATATAATTTCATGAGAAAAAGTTCCATGTACTAGAGGAAAATAAAAATTAATGTATTGATGTAAATAATTCTTAATTAAAATTAAAATCAAAGTAGATCAAATAACTTGATAGTATGGATAAGTAAAAGAAGAAATTTCATGAATATGCTATTACAAAGATAAAAAGATAGTTTAAATATAAATTAAAATCAGTATAGGATTGTAAAAACAACCTCAATATGAAATAATTTTAAATTAAAGTTATATTGAATAATTTGGAATCAATTCATACCATGTCTCCCCAATAGGTTGAAATGAGATATGTTTTCACACTTAATTATAAAGAATAATTCCATATAAAAAGATCAATAAATGAATTAAAACCATCCTAATATCATCTAATTATCAATATATATCAGCTAAAAATTTTAAAGGTATCATCCGCCTCTAATGATAATGTTTATGCTATATTTTTTTTGTATAGTTCAAGTTTAAATTAAAATTATATACAAATGTGGATAAGGAAAAATGGAGATAACCCCACCACTATATATAAGGTATATGGAAGAAATTATATGAATATTTATTCCCCAAAATAATCCTAAAAAGGAGTAATATATCAAAAAAACATCATGTATGTAATTATGGACATATTATAATATAAAGTAAAAGAACAGGTTTTGTGGGCTGTTAATTCTACTATAACAGGTTTGGGCATAAGTTTGGGGATTGTTTGAATAATATTCTAACCAATAAAATGAATTAAATTCCTATTTTTAGGGGAATAAATTTAGGGTTACTGAAAAAATCACAGAAAAAAATACAAATCTATTTATAACAAATAGATTTGAGAGATTAGAAAATTTATATAAAGAATTCAATAAATATAGTCATGGGGGAAGATAATTATTATCTAACTCAACTGATCATGAATCAAAAACAAAAAATAATATAAGAGCACAAAAACTAGAGAGATAATATATATCTATCTTAGGAGATAATAGAAAGAAATATGCTCAAACAAAACCCAAGAAGTTAAAGAAGAATCCTTCACCAAAGAGATGCTGCTTATTTTGTGAGAGAAGAGGATACATCAAGGACACATGTAAACAATACATGAGTGTAAATATTGAAATAATTAACATTTAATATACAATTTTAATAATCCAAGAGAAATAAATAAGGAATTACCTGGCAAAAAAATACCCAAGTTACCATGTTGAATAATCAATAAGTATAAGAACACACCCAAGGAATGTTTGATCATTTATCCAGATGGTCTTGAAAAGGAAAGAATAATGGAAGAATCAGAGGTGGATTCTAGTGATAAAGGAATGATAGTTTTTCCACATGAAGAATATGATTTTTTTCAGAGTTTGTTAAGAGATTTTAGTCTTAGATCTCATTGGGTGTTGTGTTGCAGGTGCAAGCAAAATGGACACAACTAAAAGGATTTTATAAAAATTACTCTATCTCAGGAGGAAATTCTGAAAAATATAAATGATACAAAAATTAATACATGTTATTTTATGTCATATCTTAAAAATAAAATTTCACATAAAGAAATAATAAAATAATGCATGCTTCCAAATAATACAGTTTTGAAAAATATGAGATCTGACATGAAGAGTTCATCCAAACACAGACCTAAAATTGAAAGAGAATCATGGTTAAAAATATATTCTAATAATTTTTCCTGTAAAGTCTCAGAAATTTCAAGGGAAATTTTTTTCTAAATTTTATTTTGGATTTTACAAGAATTCAGTTTCTGACGGCGCCTGATTCCGAGGCCCGGTGTGCCCGGAATCATTTTCCGAAGTTTAGCTCGGGTACGTCCAGTGAACGAACGATCGGGTTTTTCTAACTTCTGAACTGGTGCTCGGAATCGAATTCTGAGGGCACCGATGGAATCGCAGCGTCGGTTTTTGCTTAGAAACGCCTTTTCGGAGTTGCGTTTGCTCGGGTGTGGTTTTTAATTTTTGGGGGTTAAGTGAAGAAAATAAAATAAAGTGGTGCAACAACTTTATTTTATTTCACTTAAAGCCACTTAAAGCTACTTAAGCTGGGTTGAAGCGGATAGGGTGCAATCCAAAATATCCTACCCTCTTGGTAGGATATTTGTGAGGTGGGGCCCGCACGAGCCCCACCGTTTCTTTTCCTCTAAGTAACGCACCCGCACCCCCTCTTAATGTCAAGTCAACTCTTGCGTTTAATAAGTTATTAAACGCCCCTATTAAATTTGGGGGATTAAAGAGTTGCATTTAATTCAATTGAATTGACTATTTTAATCTTATTAAATGCAATTTTATGACTTGGTTAATAAAATAAGAGATACACTTATTTTGTTTGGGGGGTTAGCTTGTCGAGAGGATTTTGGGAGAAAGATCCAAGGCTTGAAGTTCTTCATTATTCGATGAAGAACGCGAAGAACGCCACCCTCCGACGAAGGTCGACAAAAATGCCGGATCCTCGGAGATCGACGATGTGACGTCGACGATCCCATACCCGTGACGCTTTCTTCCGCGACGAGAAAATCCGTGACGAACCCTCTCTCTACGACGCTTGAAGTAGGGATTTAATTTTGAGAATAGTATCTTTACCCATGTATGATTCCTTTTGAAAAATAAGAACGCGGATCAACTCAATATTAAGTTGATCCGCGAAGAGTATGTTTGCGGGTTAGAAATTCTTGTTTTGCGGGAAAAATTGTTTTGGGTTGTTTTCTTTTGCTCATGAGAACAACAAATCCTTGTTGTTCTCCGTCTTTTGGGTCGTTTGTCACCAACTAACGGGAGGAGGTCGGACCACACGAACACGGCCGAATCTCCTTCCCCTTTGTTGTTTTGATTCATTGCGGCACGAACAAAGGTGGCACGGTGCAACGGCACCGCGCAGACACGAGAATGAACGCGGCGAAGGAGCGCGGCGCCGTCGCGCCGCGCCGTTGGGGCCGAACAAACCGTGGGTGGAGTCGGGGCCGAGGAGGCGATTTGAAGACCCCACTATTTGTTGTAGATGTGTGGATCGACAGACGATGATGAGGCGGGCTGCAATGGCATTTTGAATCCTTTGCAGTGATCTTCGGCTCCCGGGAGGACCACCAGCGCACACGGAATCGAAATCGGACCGCCGGAGCAACTCCGGTGGTCCGCGAAAGACTCCGCCGGCACACCACACCGGCACGGCGGCATCGGAGGCGGCGGTGCCCTGGCGCGCCGCCGGACGGAGCCGCCGCGGCTGAAGCCGCGACGGCGGCGGTCGACAGACCCGCGACCGCGCGGGTCCGGTGAGACACGGGACGCGGCCCTGCCGCATCCGCTGACCAAGTTAGGTCCCACACGGGGATGGCACGCCCCCCGCGCCGCTCGGCCGTAACCAGCCAAGCCGACTCCGGCGGCCAGGCCACGCCTGCCGGGTCGGTCTGGGCCCAGACCCCTGCTTTCGGACCTTTTCGGTATTTTGCCCGTATCTTGAGCTACGGGCCTCCGATCAATGCGCTGTCAGCGGAGATGCGATCCTTGGATCAAGTCGTTCGTTTCGGTATATCTCACTCAAGGCTTCCGAATACTTTGGGTTTGGCCGGGTTGGTTCATTCACGAAACCAACCGAGCCCTCGGAGCGGAAACGCCCATATCTTGAGCTCCGGACATCCGATTGACGTGCCATCGACTTTGGTGGATTCCTCTAAGTGAGACGGAACTTTTGGAATACTTCGCCCGAGTTTTGGTTGCTGTTGGATAGTGGTCGGGTTGGATTGTACCCGAAATCCAACCGGGCCCTTGGAACGGAAAAGCTGTTATCTTTCAGACCGGACGTCAGTTTGACAAACCGTCAGCGGCGTTGGTGAACACATGGAAAAACAGTCCCTATGAGTATACCCTATGAGAGTTCGGGGTCCAGTTGAGATATGGCCGGGTTGGTTCGCTCACGAAACCAACCGGGCCCCTGGGACGAAAAGGCTAATAACTCACAGACCGGGCGTCCGATTGACGTGCCGTTTGTTGCGTTGAGACCCCTATGACGAGGCAGTCCATTGAGATACTTCTTCGTTGGACTTTGAGATACTTGGAGTACCGACCTGTAGCTTGTGGAGCGGACCCTCCCAAAGACGAGTGTGCGGAGTACGGAGACCGTGTAGATGACTGCTTGACCGACTCGACTTGAAGTGAGTCGACTAGCCCAGTGGACGGAGCGCCCGGTATTTGGCGGCAGACCCAAGGCGGGTGGAGCGCCTGTTAGTTGGCAGCAGACTCGCGGTACTCGACCGGAGGAGTACCTCTTTAGGCTATTAGGGGGAGCGCCCGGTATTTGGCAGCAGACCCACAGCGGACGGAACGCCCAGTATTTGGCAGCAGACCCCCGGTACTCGACAGGAGGAGTACCTAAGAGACTTGGATTAGTGAGAAGTACCTCGGAGTCGTGACAGGACCACTGTACACTCCAGAGACGAAGCTCTTCAGCAGTTACGGTTTCGATAATAAAAATCCTGGTTTGAGCTGAGTCTATGACCTTTGTGTTTCCTCATGATTGAGATGGGTTACTTGATAACTTAGGTATATGTATGGGTATATACCTGGGTAGTGGTTATCCGTTGATTTCATAATACTTGTGTTTTCTCATGATTGAGATGGGTTACTTGATAACTTAGGTATATGTATGGGCATATACCTAAGTAGAGGTTATCTGTTGAGATCTTATTTGTGGTTATCCTTGTTGGTTTTAGTGATACCTTGAGGGTCTCGGGGTCCCTACCAAGTATCGTTATACTCACCCCTGCACGGGCTATGCCCGCACCTCGTTGTGTTGGTTTCAGATGACGGGTAGTGCTGACGGAGGCCGAGTGTTCGAGGACTGGACGGTACCCGGAGGTGGACTACACGACGAGCCAGTACCCGGAGGTGGACTACACGACGAGTCAGTATCCGGAGGTGGACTTCACGGCGAGACGACACTCGGAGGAGGTTGATGGGCGAGAGCGTTGTGGAGGCCATCTGTACCTACCCTTCAGGTAGGACCCGTGGTGGATGATCCAGGAGTTGCGCCATCTGTACCTACCCTTCACGTAGGATCCGAGGAGGACGACCCAGGATCCGCTTCCGTTCTTCCAGCTGTTGCCTTTTTCTCTTGTACTTTGTTCAGTTGTAGTTGTACTTTCAGTTGGGTTTGTATTATGGCCCATTTACCTTTCAGCACTTTCTCTTTGTACTTAGTGTTTTACTTCCGCTTGTACTCTGTGGTGTTTTGTTTACTTTTATAAAGGCAATGTCTTCCCAGTTATCGGGATTTACGCCTTTGGTTCTAGTCGCCAGCCCCTGGCCTATGGAAGGCGGGCTTGGGGTAGTCACGACACGGGCCCCGAGGACAGGACGCGACAAATTTGTATCAGAGGAGTCGGTTCTACCGCAGAACTTATAACTATGATATTTTCTTTCTATGAAGCAATAATGTTAAGAGTACCGAGTGTGGTTTTCAGTTTAGGGAGTCCAGTGTTGGTGCGGGCGGCCGACGTATCCATACACCGGGACCCTGACAACAGATTTCCGACTTTTTGCATGAAAACACTTATTGCGTGTGTGTTTCCAGAAGTTTTTAAATATCATCTCAAACCAGGTCAGCTCACCAGGTATAAATCTTTTGACCGTGTCATGTTTTTTTCTTTCAGTATGCCTCCCCGCGGACGACCAGATAGAGCCCCGAGAGTTGTTCGTACTGACAGCCCGCCGAGCAACGTGGCCTCAGTACAGGGATCTATTCCAGTTGAGGCACCAGCAGTACTACTACCCGTTGGGCCACCGATTCCACCAGCCCCAGCAGCAGAGGGTGCACATCGCTTGAGCGCACTGCACGAGTTCCAGCACCAGAGGTCACCCAGGTTCAGGGGAGAGACGGACCCGCAGGCGGCTGAGGATTGGCTGGAGGATGTGGTGAGAGTCTTCAGGCTAGTGGGGACGCCAGCAGACTTCATGGTGATCCTTGTTGCCAGCCTTCTTCAGGCAGCAGCAGGAAGATGGTGGATCCTGATGCTCCAGATGCATGACGAGGTGACACTTCTTTGGGCATACTTCGAGAGCCTGTTCCAGGAAGAGTTTGTACCAGCCACCCTTCGAGCAGTGCGTATACAGGAGCTACTTCAGCTGCGGCAGGGTAGCATGACAGTGGCACAGTATTTAGTGAGGTTCACAGACCTCTCACGCTACTCCATAGATATGGTACGAGACCCGTTCTTTAGGGCCCGAACCTTCGAGCAGGGGCTCAGGCGGGAGATTAGAGCTTCTGTTGTTTCTCATAGCATTCCAACCCAGACAGGGGTGTTGGAGAGAGCCCTCTTAGTGGAGAGTTTCCTTGCTGAGAAGTCTCCAGCAGTACGACCCACCACTAGCCGGCTTGCGGCAGAGTCTTCTACAGCAGACAGTAGACAGATGACGCAGAGGTCCAAGAGGACCAGACCTACCGGTGGCTGACTGCACGACTCAAGTTCAGTTGTGTGGGGGAACCGGGGTGGAGTCAGAGCCAGTCGTGCCGAGAGTGGACAGTGTTACTCCTGCGGCGGGATTGGTCACATGGCACGTGACTGTCCGACCCACCATACAGATGACCAGCAGTTAAATGAAGAACCTCACAGGTAGAGGCATAGGTTCAATCAGGGCAGACCGCAAGGAGAAGGCGGCCATGGAAGAGGAGCTGGTCGTGCAGCTGGAGGTGGACAACGCTTCGGGGTGTTGCCACCACCACCACCAGGAGGCCCACCCCGACCGCAGGGGACAGGAGGACATGGGAGAGCTCAGCTTCAGGCAGCTGAGGCCTATGGGAATGGAGCTCCAGAAGCAGATGGACAGGAGCGGGACTAGCTCCAGACCTGGAGGATTTTGATTATGTTTCTTCTAGTTTTTTTTGTTACATTTGTGTCTTTGTACTATGAGCTTCAATAATGAAAAGACACTTATCTTTGTAAAGTTTTCTTTCTTGTCCTTTTGTTTGGTTGATACTAAGAGGTCCCAGTTAAAACTATTGACTTGACCCTCACTTTCGATATTTCTACTGGAGGAGACCTAGTGACCTCACACTGATACCGACAGTGTGACTCGACCCTTGGAGGAGAGAGTGACAGTTGGATCTCTTGGTAGTTACGTCGAGGCCTTACGACGTCATCCATGGCATGAATGCATCACTCATGTCAGGATTGACTGTATTAGGCAATGGGCGTGGTTCATCCAGGGGATGAGACCGAGTTTCTCTTTTCGGCAAAGGAGAAATTTTAGCAACTCTTTCAGATCATAGGAAAAGAAGGTGCAGATCATCCAGGAGCGGATGAAGACTGCACAGTGCAGTAAGAAATAGGAAACCAGTGCCAGTATTAGAGACTCGAGCGTGTTAAATGTTTCAAGAAGAGGAAGCTTTAATGAGAGATGAGTCTGAGAAGTAGCAGACATGGAGGAAGAGCTAGGAGAGCAGTATGAGGTGGTGTACATCTTAACATGCTACAACCACCCGCCTTAGTTATCCCCGCCAGGCTCAGGGAGCTGGAGGGCGGAGGAAGAGTGCGGCTGCATGAGGTCAAGGAGAGTGACCCGATGTCTCTAAGAATGATTCAAGGGATATTCTGTGTCCACTACTAGCTGCTGTAGTAACGGACGTTGATATGAATCATTCCTTTCTTTCACAAATCTTTTTCCAGACCTAGAGTTTCCGGTAAGCCGTGGACTTGACCCTCACGTCTGGAGATACCTTGGTAGGAGACTCGATAATCACACTTACGCTGACGGTGTGGTCAGACCCACGAGGCGAGAGTTTCGGTTGGAATCTCTTGGTGGCAGCGTCGAGGCCTTACGATGTTGGTTTGAGTATGGACTGGGAAATCACAGTTCATACACAAATTGACGGTATGAGGCAAAAAGGTTGTGGTTTAACTACGACGTCAGGTTGGGTTTTCCTTGGTTGGCGAAAAAGGAAACCCCAGGCACCACAGGGTAACTCATACACAGGAGGGTGCGACCAATCACTCTTGAGTCGGTCAACCTTACCCTCGTGGCGGCAATCATTTTGAGTTCCAGTTCTAACAGGAATTGGAGACCTCTGGAGTTTGAGGATGATGATCACGTCCTTATACGGGTCTCACCTCGATGAGGTTTACGGAGATATGACCAAGGCGACAAGTTATCTCTGAGGTTCAACGGACCTTTCTAGGTCCTCAGCTGGGTAGGCGAGGTGGTTTACCACTTGACCCATCCACCTCAGTTGCACCAGGTGCACGACGTTTTCCAGGTATCTCAACTGAGGAGATACGTGCTCGACCCTTCGCATAACATCGACCATGAGGAGCAGTACGATGGCGATGGGGTTACTTCCACGGAGGTTCCAGTAGGGATCGAGGATCGACATGAGCGGATCCTACGAGGGTGGTCGATTCCTCGGGTGTGCTTTCACTGGCAGTACAAGAGTCTCCAGGTAAGCACATGGGAGAAGAAGGCTCAGATGCGTGCTCAATACCACTTTAGTGACCCTAGTTGGTGTTAAAACTTTACGAGGACGTAAATCCCTGAGGTGGGAGTAATGTAAAGACCCCGAAATTTCAAGGGAAATTTTTTTCTAAATTTTCTTTGGGATTTTACAAGAACGCAGTTTCTGATGGCACCTGATTCCGAGGCCCAGTGTGCCCGGAATCATTTTCTGAAGTTTAGCTCGGGTACGTTCAGTGAACGAACGAGTAGGTTTTTCTAACTTCTGAACTGGGGCTCGGAATCGAATTCTGAGGGCACCGATGGAATCGCAGCGTCGGTTTTTGCTTAGAAACGCCTTTTCGGAGTTGCGTTTGCTCGGGTGTGGTTTTTAATTTTTGGGGGTTAAGTGAAGAAAATAAAATAAAGTGGTCCGACAACTTTATTTTATTTCACTTAAAGCCACTTAAAGCTACTTAAGCTGGGTTGAAGCAGATAGGGTGCAATCCAAAATATCCTACCCTCTTGGTAGGATATTTGTGAGGTGGGGCCCGCACGAGACCCACCGTTTCTTTTCTTCTAAATAACGCACCTGCACCCCCTCTTAATGTCAAGTCAACTCTTGCGTTTAATAAGTTATTAAACGCCCCTATTAAATTTGGGGGATTAAAGCGTTGCATTTAATTCAATTGAATTAACTGTTTTAATCTTATTAAATGCAAACTTATGACTTGGTTAATAAAATAAGAGATACACTTATTTTGTTTGGGGGTTAGCTTGTCGAGAGGATTTTGGGAGAAAGATCCAAGGCTTGAAGTTCTTCATTCTTCAATGAATAACATGAAGAACGCCGCCCTCTGACGAAGGTCGAAAAAAACGCTGGATCCTCGGAGATCGACAACGTGATTTCGACGATCCCCTACCCACGACGCTTTCTTCCACGACGAGAAAATCCACGACGAACCCTCGCTCGACGACGCTTGAAGTAGGGATTTAATTTTGAGAATAGTATCTTTACCCATGGATGATTCCTCCTGAAAAATAAGAACGTGGATCAACTCAATATTAATTTGATCCGTGAAGAGTATGTTTGCGGTTTAGAAATTCTTGTTTTGCGGGAAAAATTGTTTTGGGTTGTTTTCTTTTTCTCATGAGAACAACAAATCCTTGTTGTTCTCCGTCTTTTGGGTCGTTTGTCACCAACTAACGGGAGGAGGTCGGACCGCACGAACACGACAGACTCTCCTTCCCCTTTGTTGTTTTGATTCATTTCGGCACGAACAAAGGAGGCACGGTGCAACGGCACCATGCAGACACGAGAATGAACGCGGCGAAGGAGTGCGGCGCCGTCGCGCCACGCCGTTGGGGCCGAACGAACCGCGGGCGGAGTTGGGGCCGAGGAGGCGATTTGAAGACCCCGCTGTTTCTTGTAGACATGTGGATCAACAAACGATGATGAGGCAGGCCACAATGGAATTTTGAATCCTTTGCAGTGATCTTCGGCTCCTGAGAGGACCACCGGCGCAGACGGAATCAAAATCGGACCACCGGAGCAACTCCAGTGGTCCGCGGAAGACTCCGCCGGCGCGCCACGCCGGCACGGCGGCGCCGGCGGCCGGAGGCGGCGGCGGTCGACAGACCCGCGACCGCGCGGGTCCGGCGAGACACGGGACGCGGCTCTATCGCGTCCGCTGACCAAGGGCGGCCCCACGTGGGGCCGCGGTGTTCACACGCGGGGGCTGCAGGCCCCCCGTGCCGCTCGACCATAACCGGCCGAGCCGACCCCGGCGGCCGGGCCGCGCCCACGCCGGCCGGGCCGGGTCACGCCCAGGCCGGGCCACGCCGCGCCTTCCAGGTCGGACCCAGACCTGGGTCGGGTCGACCCGGTTCGGGCCGACCCAGGGGGGTTGGGCCGGGTCGGTCCGGGCCCAGACCCCCGCTTTCAGACCTTTTCGGGCTTTTGCCCGTATCTTGAGCTACGGGCCTCCGATCGATGCGCCGTCAGCGGAGATACGATCCTTGGATCAAGACGGTAATTTCGGTATATCGCAATCAAGGTTTTGGAGTACTTTGGGTTTGGCCGGGTTGGTTCATTCACGAATCCAACCGGGCCCTCGGAGCGGAAACGCCCATATCTTGAGCTCCGGACGTCCGATTGGCGTGTCATCGAATTTGTTGGATTCCTCTAAGTGAGACGGAACTTTTGGCATACTTCTCCAGATTTTTGGTTGTTGTTGGATAGTGGCCAGGTTGGATTGTACCCGAAATCCAACCGGGCCCTTGGAACGGAAAAACTGTTATCTTTTAGACCGGACGTCCGTTTGACGAACCGTCAGCGGCGTTGGTGAACACGTGGAGAAACGGTCCCTATGAGTATACCCTATGAGAGTTCGGGGTACAGTTGAGATACGGCCGGGTTGGTTCGCTCACGAAACCAACTGGGCCCCTGGGACGAAAAGGCTAATAACTCACAGACCGGGCATCCGATTGACGCGCCGTCTGTTGCGTTGAGACCCCTATGACAAGGCGGTCCTTTGAGATACTTCTTCGTGGGACTTTGAGATACTTGGAGTACCGACCTATAGCTCGTGGAGTAGACCCTCCCAGATACAAGCGTGCGGAGTACGGAGACCGTGTAGACGACTGCTTGACCGACTCGACTTGGAGTGAGTCGATTAGCCTAGTGGACGGAGCGCCCGGTATTTGGCGGCAGACCCACGGCGGACGGAGCGCCTGGTAGTTGGAAGCAAACCCGCGGTACTCGACCGGAGGAGTACCTCTGTAGGCTATTAAGGGGAGCGCCCAGTATTTGGTGGCAGACCCACAGCGGACGGAGCGCCCAGTATTTGGAAGCAGACCCGCAGTACTCGACAGGAGGAGTACCTCAGAGACTTGGATTAGTGAGCAGTACCTCGGAGTCATGACAGGACCACTGTACACTCCAGATACGGGGCTCTTCAGCTGTTACAGTTTCGATAATAAAAATCCTGGTTTGAGCTAAGTCTATGACCTTTGTGTTTCCTCATGATTGAGATGGGTTATTTGATAACTTAGGTATATGTATGGGCATATACCTGGGTAGTGGTTATCCGTTGATTTCATAATCCTTGTGTTTCCTCATGATTGAGATGGGTTACTTGATAACTTAGGTATATGTATGGGTATATACCTAAGTAGAGGTTATCTGTTGAGATCTTCTTTGTGGTTATCCTTGTTGGTTTTAGTGAGACCTTGAGGGTCTCGGGGTCCCTACCGAGTATCATTATACTCACCCCTACACGGGCTATGCCCGCACCTCGTTGTGTTGGTTGCAGACAACGGGCAGTACTGACGAAGGCCGAGTGTTCGAGGACTGGACGGTACCCGGAGGTGGACTACACGACGAGCCAGTACCCGGAGGTGGACTACACGACGAGTCAGTATCCGGAGGTGGACTTCACGGCGAGACGACACTCGGAGTAGGTTGATGGGCGAGAGCGTTGTGGAGGCCATCTGTACCTACCCTTCAGGTAGGACCCGTGGTGGATGATCCAGGAGTTGCGCCATCTGTACCTACCCTTCACGTAGGATCCGAGGAGGACGACCCAGGATTCGCTTCCGTTCTTCCAGCTGTTGCCTTTTTCTCTTGTACTTTGTTCAGTTGTAGTTGTACTTTCAGTTGGGTTTGTATTATGGCCCATTTACCTTTCAGCACTTTCTCTTTGTACTTAGTGTTTTACTTCCGCTTGTACTCTGTGGTGTTTTGTTTACTTTTATAAAGGAAATGTCTTCCCAGTTATCAGGATTTATGCCTTTGGTGCTGGTCTCCAGCCCCTAGCCTATGTAAGGCGGGCTTGGGGTAGTCACGGCACGGGCCCCGAGGACAGGACGTGACATTTCCTCTCATTGATGGGTAAGTAGATTCCATCTTATACCCCTATAATTTTTTATTATATTTTTGTGATCTAATTGTAGGGAATTGAATGTGAATTTGGTTCTAAAGAGAGAACTAATAAAGGGAAGTAATCTATAATAACTATTCTATATCTGAATATTCCACCATCTTGGTATGATTTATCAAATAATATTCCAAATAAAATCATAATAAAATATATAACTTAATGAATTGAAGATAGAGATCATCCCTTGAGTGGGATTTTACCCTGAGAAGCTTCCAAAGGTTTATAATTTATACAAATAAAAATTCTAGAAGGTTCCTGAAAAAGTTTAATTGAAAAGGTATTTATGTCTACTCTCTCATCCTTGGTTTCTCAAGAATCAACTCACACGATTAAGGGGGTTTATTTAAATCATTTAAAATAAAAGATGAAAATTGGAGGAGATCTTAGGGCTGATTTCTAAAACTTTCTACATGTGATTTAATGTTTCTAATCTATGTATTGAGATGAGTTCATGAACTTAGGTTTTTATTGAAAATATAAATAAATTTATCATTTGGTTTCTCTTGGTTTCAGCATGAGAAAATTTGAACAACCTCTAAATGATTAATGGAAATTTATATTAGTTGGTATCATTTTATATTGATCAATGGGAAGATTTGATGTATAAATTAGACCCTCATGTTTTCTATACCAATCATGGCTCACGTAGACTTTGAGTGGGATATTTGATGGAACAATGATTAATTATGAAGTGATCACATCCTTTCCCACACACTTTGTATTTATTTTCAGTTAAGGGTGGATAATGAAATAGAAGAAGATAATGAAAAAAGTTTGGGAAGAAATAATGATGAATGAAGAGGAAGATATTTTCTAATATATTAACAAACTATTTTCTAGTATTGGTAATGAAAACAAATACAAAGGGGGGTTATTAAGTCCCCTTTTTGTTTGTGTTGTCTTTCTGTCAATGAATGGAGTTTCGATGCACTTGAAGTCAATATGTGATAAAGAAGGGAATGAAATGAAATTAGAGTTCCCAAACATGTTGAGGATAATATAGTTACCAAGAAAGGTATTATTATTCATTGAACATTAAGAATATAATATAATGTTTTAAGATTCATCTTGAGGATTAAAAAAATTAAATAATTTTCATCACTTATTGTGTGAAAAAGGAAATATTAATTATGCTTCATCATTGGATGTCCACTAATCCACTCACTTATTGCACTATATATTTTAGAGAAGTGAGTTTCTTCTATGTAAAAGGTTTTTGGAGTCTAAAATGTATTAATATTATGTTTTATAAGAAAAAATGTTTTTATATCTATATGATACTCAAATAAAAAGGTATACTAGAATTTGGAAAATATATATTTATATATGAAGGAAACAAAAAATATAGCTACCCTTAGCCTTAATGGGGAGAAAATTCTACCACATCCTTAAAAAATTTCATAGGATAATGATAAACCATATATTTATCATGTGAAATTAAGAGGTGGAGTATAATTTATGGAGGTTGGCATTGGTAGTGATAGCATAGGTTAGTGCATGAGTATATGTGAAACAATGTGTGACGTGGAACTGTGACCCACTAGGTAGTTCAAACCCTAAGGTATTTTTCAAGTGGATAATGGAGTGATTTTTTTTGTAAGGATGTTATACTTGAGATATCATTCGATGTTTGACTCACTATATATAGAAATTTTTCATCATTGAAAATATGTGTCGCACTATATGAAATGACATCATTTGAATAAACTTCTTCACATCTCTAGTTTATATCATTACCACTCAGTAGCTCCTTGCCTTCAAAAGAGGCAGTGATCTAACATGAAATATCATGATTTGACCATTCTGAATGTGAAATTGTCAAGTTTTGAAGATGAATTGTAGACTTTATAAATATGGTTCCAGACTTTACTTTTTAATAATAAAATGTGATGGTTCTTATATTGAGATTCAAAGATAAAAATTACATGATTATTTTGATGGTTTTTCATGGTTTAAATAGAAATAAATAAAATGAATAATTCGTGAATGCGAATGAAGGCTTAACAAATTCATTGATAAAATATATTAAATATCGTAAGGTATGTTCAAGATCTTCATAGATTTCAGGAAATCTCATAAGGTATATGTGAATCATAGGGTACCATAATAGGGTACATGAACCCTATGATGAATACTTCATAAGCTACATAGGAAATATTCATAAGGTACCTTCTTGGGACTTTTTATAGAACAATCAACAGGGAAAAATAAAGATATTTTTAGAGTATGTATGGTAGATGTCATAAGGTACAGTAAAAGGATATTTTAGGGTAAAACATGAAGCATATTAAGGTTCATATGAATCATAAGTTGAAACTAAAACCTTATTAAGGTATATCCATCCTTATGAAATCATAAAGTTCAACACTTTATGATATTTATGAACAAATACAAATTATATAGATTACAATCACATGATGAAATATAAAATAGAACAATTCTAGGTTATAAAATCCTTCAATGTTCAAAATATCATGATGTTGTTGTTCGTGATTCAAGTATTAATGAATGGGTAAAAATAAGGGTGGGTGTTGAATCACAAATAAAGGAGATATATTCACATGAATATTTTTGCATGATCACGTGTAGTTATGAAATATTAATCACATGAAGATTTTGTGGATATAGTATTTGAGAAATAAGTCTATATTAAATTAAATAGGATGTGAAAGTTTTATCCAAGTATTTAAGATTTCTTGCAGAAGATCGGCTCTATTCTTAAATGTTTTTTAAAGGATGGTATTTTAGGAATATCGAGAATTGAGAATTATTAAGATTTACTCTACCAAATATTGTGGAAATAACTTACACCTAGTTTTTGGAGAATATATAATAAAATTAGAAGAATAAATGAGGTCATCTGATATAATTTTTAATAATATCACATGTGTATGAAAGAAATTTTGAGAGTCCTGATAAAGAATCTATTTCAAACCTTATGTATCGAAGAAATAAAGATAGACCTAGTGCACTTTTTTTGCAAAGAGGAAGAATAATAATAATAATAATAATAATAATAATAATAATAATAATAATAATAATAATAGAATATTTCCAAACCCTTCCCACTCCCAATCATACCTAGGTCAAGGATATTTGAGAGAGCTAGCCTATAGTACGCTTATACTATCAAAGACTGAAGGAGATTGAGGCATTTCATCAAATTTCTACTATTAAGGAAGGATATAAGACATAAACTATGTATAAGGGTCATGATCATATTATTAAATATAAAATTTTAGAGTTTCAAGACAAATATTTTATTCTATAGATACTACAAAATAGTAATCCCTTACTTTCTTTATATCTAGTTGGTTTTAGAATAATGGTTTCAAGTCCATACCCATGCTCATGATTCTTTTAATAATAATAAATAAATTATGTGTGGGGGTATAATAACCACAGTATCCTGAGTATGTATTCATCCTAATGGATTTGAACCTAATTAACAAATATGGTTTCTTTTTTCACTTTTCAACTTACTCTATATGTATAACTACCAAAGGAGAGATAAATATAGAGATATATCCATTCAATGAAAAGGTAAAAAGGTTCAAGGGATGAAAGTTTAAATTGGTTTAAAAATTATAACGATATTGATTCATCCCCCCCCCCCCTCAATGTAGAGAGTTTTCATTGTGATCTTTTCAATTGGTATCAGATCATGTTACACCTCTGATTGGATTCTCTATAATTTCAAAATTTAGAATTTTTTTGAGTGTATCTTTCAAAGTTAATATGGAATTAAAACTTGTATAATTTTTATCGATGGGTAATATAAATTCTATCACCTTCAAGAATGTAAGGAATATAAGTAAGATATAAATTATTAAACTGAACAAGATAGCCCTTTTATACAATGAGGAAGATGAAGTATTTTCACTATGTTTTAATCATAATAAATAATGATATTTCATGGATGAAAAAGATTTTTTATTTACATAAACTATCAAAGAGCTTTAAAATTATTATTACTTAAAGGATAAAACCATATTAATGGTGAAAATTATTGAAATAGTGGGTGCCCTAGACCCAACTATGTAGTGCTTTTTTATTACCATATCATGTGACAGTTAGTTATACATGATGTCATCTTACCATTAAAGTGTATAATTTTCTGTGTCCACTATTATAATGGTAATGTCCAAAGATTAATTGTCTTATAGAAGGGTTATAGTATATCCCAGGCTATAATGAGAACCTCGAGATACTCTGATAATAATCTTAAATATATGTTCTATAGTCTAGATACATCTCACTGACTAGACATGGTATATATTTTACTATCAGTTGTTGGGGGCTCAGAAGCATTGAGACTTCTTCTCATGAAGTTCGCACTTGGTGATCTATAGTAGTAAGATCATGAGGATAGACCCACTAATAGGAACACCACATGTTTTGGGTGTCATTGGTTGTTCCTATCTATAGACATGTGTATTGGTCTCCTGACTTGAGATCATTACCAATGTATACCATTTGATTGTGTACTTTGATGCAAGGAAAAAAACATGGTATTGGAATCGTGGCGAGGTAGCTTCAATTGGGTTCATTGTTGGTGTTATGACTTTGGTTGAATGATCAAGAAAGGATTTGTCACTTCCAGGTTTATAAAGTTTTATATATCAGGACTGGTTGATCAGGATGGTGTTGCCTTCAATAAGTATTTGGCCAAATTAGTCGAAAGGAAAATCTATCCAGTGAGATCAACAAATAATAAAGCATGAAAAAGGATGATGACACAAGTGTGCATCCTTCTTTATGAGATATTTAATGACAAAGAGATTCTAGTACACAGTCAGTGTTTGTAGGTTGGTAGTCGTTTCTATGACTATCCTTATCTCTTTAGGGTCCATGATGGGTTTCTAGACTCTACTCTTGGTCTGTGGATTTTATTCACTGCTATCGAGATAAAGGCCAAGAGGATCACACACAATAGTGTATTCAAGAATCTTCCCTATTCAGTTGAATAGGTAAATGGACATGGTGGGCCCCACCATGGGGTTCGAGTGTTGTCCAAAGTATCGATAACCAAAAAATTAAATAAATTAAATAATATTCAAGATATGAATATTTAGGATTGAATTTATTTAACGTATTTACAAGTTTAGTAAATATGAGATAATATTAATTGAAAGAATGTTATTTTAATATTCAAGGTTCATTTAATACTAAGCGGGACAGTGAGTTGAGTTAAATGGATTAGATTTTATCACATAATATATTTTGTATATATATTAAAAGTATGTGATAAAATAATAAATAATATTGGTGCAGTTAATTTTTTCAAAATTATTTTTTTAGTGGACGTTGAAATAAACGAGGGTCGGGGAACCCAACTGGGTATTTTGCAATGCCACTATAAATATAGGTGGAGGCTCTCATTCATGTGTGACCATTCAACTATTAATTCATGTCATGGAATGAAATCCAAAGCATATCTATCCACCCACTCTCTATAGAGAGAATCTCTCGATCCAAGAAATTCGGATCAAGATCTCCCTCAAGCATCGAAGGAATCTCAATGCGGTGATCATTGGGATGTCGAAAGAGTCTACCCAGATTTCAACAATCGATGCTCCCACAGGTTTTTGAAGTGTGTGTGGATGATCTAGAGGGTTTCTACTTTGGATCCCTTGATCAACGATCACCATCAATGAGTTACAGTCGACCGAGGATTCAGATTTGAAATGGGTATGTTTTCAATTTTTACTTTGTGCTTCTTATAATTTACGTGAGATTATCGGGCCTTATTGGGGCTCAAATCTTTGGCGATGACAAGTATCGTCATCCCGTTGATGAAAATTTTAAAATCCCCAGCCCAATGACTTCTACCGCGGGTCTCATAACCTTTAAGTGGTATCAGAGGGATTGCGTATATTTTTCAAGCCTAGAAAATTAAATTTTCATTACAATCAAATAGAGGGTTCAAAACGGTCTCATCAGTTCAAATCGTGCGTCAATTCGATCTCAAATGTCCATGTTATAGCCATTTTAAATTTTCGTATTGGATCAGATTCTCAGTTTTCTCTCGAGTAATAAGTTTTATTCATTCCGAAGAACTGATCAAGTTTAGATCGGTTAATCGGATATAATTAAAATTGTGTAAATTATAAATTTTACAATTTTTATAATTTGTATAATAATAATTTTATTATTATAATAATATTTATTTTATAATAATAATAATATAATAATAATAAACTATTATCTTATTATATTAATTTTATTATTATTATTTTAAAAGGCTATTTAGTCTTTGGAAAAAAAATTGGGAGTGTGGAAAATGGGAGGAGACTTGACCTTTAAAAAAAGGGGAGTGGAAGAAGACATCAAAAGAAGTCTTAAAGAAAACAAAAAAATTATCTAAAAGGGAAAAGTGGGGGAGGCACATAGAGTAAGAAAAAAATGGGGGGTCCGTGAACCCCCTGGCTTGGCTTCCTCGGTACGCTAGAATAGGGCCACCATCACCCAGACCACCAGGCTGTTGCGGATCCCCCTCAAAAGTCGGGTTGCACCCACTGAGGGCCGCCCCAGCCTCTTCCCGGTCACCGCCTAGGCTACCCATATTCCTCTTCTGTTGTCCAGATGCATGCTACACCAAACCCACCACGCACCAGGGGACTGTCATCTTTTCTCAGTCGTTGCCCTGCCTTGCGCCACCCGACCTCTATTACTGCGAGCCGGTGTCGTGCCACCGACCTCCACCTACTGAATTCCCCTACGGAACTCCCTCCCTACCAGTTCCGATTCCAAGTTGCTGGTTTCCCCTCTCTTCATTGTTGCCCAGCTATGTAGACCACTCTGTCGCCCCGCAACCCTCTATTCTGGATCCAGCAGTCGGTCTGCATCCCACCTCCTGGTCGACCTAGCCCCGCTGCTACCGAAGCCACCCTGATCTCACCTCGCACCAGGCCTCCTTTGGAACACTGTAGGCCCAGCCCTCCTGGCCGCTACCCAGTTTCACCTCCCGGCTAGCGGGGTTCTTCCCAGTACACACGCAACCCACAAGGGGCCCAATCGCCAGAGCCTCGTACCGCACCCACCGCTCAATGCCGGTGATCCAAGGGCTTTTCCGCACTCAGCTCTGACCATGCCTCCACGCGGCACCGGCTAGAGTAGCTAGACCGAGATAGCTCTGCGGGCTGAGACATGATCAGTCTTGAGCGGGAGGTTTTCCCCAACCTGAATCACCCCAAGTAGGGTTCGGGTGGGTCTTCCCAATCAGTTTTGGATTGGGCGGACCTTCCTGACTCAGCTAGCCCACTACGGGATTTTCCAAGCCCTTTACGGGTCTACACAAGTTCGGCGCAACCCACAACAGGCCATAGTGGGTGTTTCAGGACCCAATTGAATTTCAATTAATATAATTAATTAATTTAATTACATAATTAAATTGAGTTAATATATTAATTGTGGTTGAAAATAAATAAATTTTAATACCTAGATAAAATTAATTCAATTTGATTATTAAATTTAATTAATTTAATTAATTTACTTTTGATATTAAAATTAAATTAATTATAATAATAATAATTAATTAAATTAATTGAATTTATTAATTCATTTAATTTAATTATATAACCCTCATACTTAATTAATTCATTTTAATTTTATCGTACATTTTTTACCCGTCTGCTGGTCATGAGCACCGACCTATGTATGTCTCATTTATTTAATTAATTAATTAATTATGTGTGATGATTGTAATTAATTATTTGATAGTTTGTGCATCATCATAATTTTTCGGTTAAAATGTATAAGGGCATGTGTGTCTAATTTACCCAATGTACATTTATCCCACTAGTTCCCCTCATCTGTGCATGAGTAATTTTGTACCTCGGGAAAAGACGATGCGAGACGAAGTGATATTCCAGATGCGACGCAAACATACAACAGGGGAAAGCTACAGTATAAGTCAAGATTCGACTCAGGTATGATTCTCCTAGGTATTTTAGATTCTCAAGACCAGTCAGGTAATAGTTTAACTTTATGCATTTATTTATTATTTTATGCATTTAAAAACAGTGGGAAAATACATAAAATAATAAATAATAAAATGAAAAAAGAAGCGTTGTATGTTTTTTCTATTAAAGTTCAGTTGTTAGTGTGACAACATAGATGAACAAGTTTAATAGAAATGTATTACATTCATCAAGAGAGAAACCAATAAAACCCTCAAAGAAATATTAAGTCACCAATGCCTTCCATCATTCAGGTTTGAACAAAACTGGGTGTTTGGGTTGTCGGTCATGTCATAGCTAAGGGTGCCTCTTAATACCGGGGAGTTCCTATTAGGGTGGTGGGTTGACTTAACTAAAATTGTAGAAAATAAATATCCATATCTATCTTGTTGTAATTTTAGAGGCAAGCATTGAGTAAATCAGTAATAATTTTAGAAGCTGAAACTTCACTAAACAGATCAAGGAACCGCGAGTTAATGCGGTTGGTCAACCAGAAGCCTACCTTGAACCCTCTGAGTAGTGACGTAGACATAGCTTGTAGACTATGTGGGGTGGTTTGAGGATCATTTACACTAGAATACTCAAGAGTATTCTGATTCTAGTATAGAGGGTTCCAAGAATTCGAAAAATTAGTGGGAGACATTTGATGATTAAATTAATCAGTAATGTCTAAATCGGTAATCAACATAAAATTACAATTTTCTAAAGTTTATTTGTAGAGAATTACAAGTAATACCACACTAAAATTGTGATAAATATTGGACAAATTTAATGTCTAAACAAGCAGGAAATTCCAATTGTAGTATAGGTGCTTGAGACATTACTGCTATAATGGAAATTCAAGGTGCTTATGTTGCAACCTATTAAGCTACCTCAGGAAGCGAGAGTGTGAAAATTGCTTATAGGAGACTCATGAATTAAGCATATGATGGTTCTTTCATAATTCTATCATTAAATTCTGATGTTAGTTTTGGTCGCTACATCATGACATAGATGAAGTTACATGTAGTCTCATCTCCAAGAAGTTTCCAAGGAGAAAGCTAAGCAAAATAAGAATGTGACGATTGCACTTGGTTTGTGTATTGTGAAAGAAAGTTCACAATCTTTCATAGAATCCCATTTTAATACCCTTTTTCCACCCAATGACTCTAGTTTTGTTTAAGGATACAAACGAAGCATATAGAGTAATCTCTTCATTACCTTTAAGGTAACATTATCCAAGTAATAAGAATATTAAAGATAACACCATATTTTGTTCTTATGGAGAATTATTGAAATACAATGTGAAAAGGCCTATAGAAAGTTATGTCAAAGGAACATTCATCAGTTCCTTCCAAAAAAAGAGGTTGGTTATTTAACAAGAGGTTATTTTCATCACATATTAGAAATAAATTTGTGGAATTTTAAAAATGCAGAACTGAATTATAAGAAGAAAGTATCGGCTTCTTGTTCAGGTATATTCATCAATATAAATTAATGTTTCTGACATACTTCTAGGGTATTTAATACAATATGCTAATAACATATGTGTATTTAAATACAATAACCAAGTAAGTATAGGAACATTATAATAAGTAAAGTGTCTTCTCCAAACGTCTAAAAAAGGGTGATTCCTAAGTCAGCAGTGAGAAACCCATAACTTCTAATTTCCAAGTGATTTATTCAAATTGAACAAGTTGTTGAGTATAACCAAAACATTTACCTCGCATGCCCATTGGACATAATGAAACATTATTCCAAGTTTTTGTAATGAATGTTGTTTGTGGTAACATATTCAACAAATAGTTCATACATACTTCAATCAAAGGCAATACATGATGAATATAAAATGTAAGACCTATCCAGTTGTGGAAAGAAGATTCTTTGTCAAGTAAAACTAAAAGTGGACATCAAGAATATATCAAGTATGGTATTTAGGCTCTGTACATACAAACACCTTTGGTATTATAGACATCCTTAGTTTAGACAGAGAAACCCTTTAGAAATAAATGCATGCCACAAAGCTTACAGGGTTAGTTCAACAAGAGATTATGAACTATTACTAAGGAAATATAGAGGTAAAGATACTTCATAATATTCCTTTAAGTTATTGAGAAATATAATAGTGAAGTATATGCATGGTCATAAGATATGAGTTGATTCATATCAGTATGATGAAGAATATATTAACCAAACATTCATTGATCTTGATAATGTAGTGGGGAGTAATTCCTAAACACTTGTTACCTTATCTATATCACGATATTGATGTTCATAAGGAGTATTTATTTTGAGTATTACGTATTAACATTGATCAACAAAATGTAGCATGGATTAATTCCTAAATGCACATTTTATACATCAAAGTTATGATATAAGTTTTATCAATGTTACAACTTGAAGAAACTTCCATTATATTTCAACATGTGCATTGCAAATAAAGGCGTAAACCCATAACCAATATGCCAACTAAAAGGACAAATGGATATCATATGAGTCATAGTTTGATAAAAATTCATTTTTTCATAGATCATGTGTTAGGATGTAAAGATTCTGTTATGATATAAGAAGACATATATCAATCTAAACACATGATTCATCTAAGGTAATTATCCTAACATTTTCTTAGTATATTACATAAATCCCTAAGATAGAAAAGTTTTAGTCAAGTATTATACTACATTTCTATATAGGGGTACGTATCTCTATTAAAGATAGTGGTATCTGAATTAACTTGGACTTAGTCAATGCTTGAGATGCACAAATGGATGGAATAGGAACAAGTTTTACAAATTCTTGGGGAAGAGGCATGTTCTAGTGACACATACTACGTAGGAAGTATGAAACCATGGTGATGGTTTTATATTCACCGTGGCTGGTGAAAAAATTATTCATTAAGAATAATAAATCCTACAAGTCTGTAGTATATGGAAATTAGCTAAGATTGACAAGACAATTTAAAATTCAATTAATAGATTCCATATATCAAAGTGCAAAGGGGGTTATAAATTGAATATTATGGTGGGTATTCAATTGAAATGATACATGGATGGTAAAATCATGGTACCAATAAGGCTCAATTGGTTATACTAAGTTGGTATGCCTAAATCCATTAGAATTTTACTTTCATAGGTAAACTTCTAAGATCATTATATTGGTTATTATATTTCATAATCATATTTCATGGAAGGTGTCTATACGATGCAACCAAAAAGGGATAATGACATCATATGATGCCAATAATGGTTGAAAGTTAATGAAATCCAGTTCTAGATTAAAGTAAGCAATAAGATCTTAGAGCATTCATTTCAAATAAATATTTTCCTTGTGTCTACTAAATATTAGTGGGAGCCCCAAAGTTTTCCAAGAAAAATATGTTCAGAAAGATATGGAAAATAGATCTTGATCTTACAGTTAGATAAGATCGGAATAAAAGCAATTCTCTAATGATTGACTTAAAGTAGCAACCTAAGTTCTAGGTAACTAGATCTATTGAAATAGATCTAACGGTTGCTTAGAACTAGTTAATCATACATATAGTGACATTGTATTGAAAAAAAAATACAAGTTAGAATAATTCAAGAGATGAATTGTTGCCTATGTCACATGGCTTAATCTCTTCAGGTTGACATGTTCAGAACATGGGAAGAGATTAAATTTGTGAGTTGAGTACTATGTGCTTCAGCAATGGATCAATCACATATTCCATAATATGTACAATAATTGATATTTCTTGGATATACTTTATAGTAGGAAAATATAAATTATATATAGGAGCACTGTAAGTGATTTAGTCAGAACTATCATTTTGTACTTTGAAAAGTAAAAATGATATGTACCTGGTATAAGGAGAAGAAGGTATACTAGTTTTTTTGGGACACAAACTAGTAATCCTTAGATAAATTTGATCTAGTATTGTAGTTAGGCTAAGGCGATGAGTGATTCAAGATCATAAAATCCAGTGGTATCAATACCTACAAATAATGAGTACGTTTCAGCTTCTGAGGTAGCTAAGAAGTAGTTATCAACTGCAATGATTTTTTTTAGTTCTTGGAATCGCACCTAGTGAGAAAATTGTTATCATAATATAAGTTATGATATTCTTACAAGCCAAGTTGTCAAGTTATGAAAATGTAAAAAAGTGATATACTCAGGGATACCTTATCTTGAGAATTCTTACTCAAGGAGATGAGGTCGCATACAGCAGATATGCCACATAGAGAAAACATGGCAGACCCAGCAGTTAAATCCATTACTAAGCAGAAGCATGATCTTTATCATGTGAGTATCTAACATGTTTGGTTAGAAAGTTGGATCTAGTGTAAGTGGGGGTGTTTAAATATTGGGTTTCCTATACCCAACAATGTAGTTCTTTTTGATTACCATATCATGTGTATAGTTAGTTATACATGATATCATCTTACCATTATAGTGTAGACTTTTATGTCTCCACTATTATAATGGTAATGTCCAAATATTAATTTTTGTATCGAAGGGTTATGACAGATCTCAGGCTATAATGAGAACCTCAAGATACTATGACATTAATCTTAAATATATGTTCTATAGTCTAGATACATCTTACTGACTAGACACAGTAGATGTTTTACTATAAGGTGTTGGGGGCTCATAAGCATTGAGACTTTTTCTCATGAAGTTTTCACTTGGTGATCTCCAATAGTGAGATCATGAGGAAATACCCACCAATAGGAACACCACATGTTTTGGGTTTCATTGGTTGTTCCTATCTACGAACATGTGTATTGGTCTCATGGCTTGAGATCATTACCAATGTATACCATTTGATTACGTACTCTGATGCAAGGAAAAAACCATGGTATTTAAATCATGGTGAGGTATCTTGCGTTGGGTGTGTTTTTGAAAGGATTTTTTTCTTCTGAGTTTAGGAGGTTGTATATCTCAGGACTGGTTGATCAGGATGGTGCTTCCTTCAATAAGACTTTGGCCAAACCAGTCAAAAGGAAAATCCATCTAGTGAGATCAACAAATAATAAAGTAAGAAAAGGTATGATGACACATGTGTTCATCCTTCTTTGTGATATATTTAATGACAAAGAGATTGTAGTACACAGTCAGTGTTCATAGGTTGGTAGTCATTGCTATGATTATCCTTATCTCTTTAGGGTTCATGATGGGTTGCTAAACTCCAATCTTGGTCTATGGATTTTATTCACTACTATCAAGATAAGGGCTTAGAGGGTCACTCACAATAGCGTATTCAAGAGTCTTACCTATTCAGTTGAATAGGTAAATGGACATGGTGGGCCCCACCATAGGGTCTGAGTGTTGTCTAAAGTATCAATCACCAAAAGAATTAAATGAATTCATTAATATTAAATTTATGAATATTTGGGATTGAATTTATTTAATTTATTTAAAAGTTCAGTAAATATGAGATAACATTAATCGAATGAATATTATTTTAATATTCAAGGTTCATTTAATATTAAGCGGGACAGTGAGTCATGTTAAATGGATCAGATTTTATCACGTAATATATTTTATACATATTAAAATTATGTGATAAAATAATAAATAATATTGATGTAGTTAAGTTCATCAAAATTATTTATTTAGTGGAATTTGAAATAAACAGGGGTCGGGGAACCCAACCGGGTATTTTGAAATGCCACTATAAATATAGGAGGAGTCTCTCTTTCATGTGTGTCCATTCCACTATTCATTCATTCCATGTAATGAAATCTAGAGCATATCTCTCCTCCTACTCTCTAGAGATAGAATCTCTCAATCTAAGAAGTTCAGATCAAGATTTCCCTCAAGCATCGAATGCATCTCGATGTGGTGATCGTCGAGACGTTGAAAGCGGCCTCAGATCTCCGCGCTAGCACCCGGATTTTGACGATTGATGCTCCCACAGGTTTTTGAAGCACGTGTGGATGATCTAGATGGTTACTTCTTTGTATCCTTCGATCAATGATCACCATCGATGAGTTACAGTCAACTGAGGTTTCATATTTGAAATGGGTACATTTTCAATTTTTTCTTTGTGCTTCTTATAATTTACGCGAGATCCTCAGGCCTTACCAGGGCTCAGATCATTGGCGAAGACAAGTCTTGTCTTCCTAACGATGAAATTTTTAAAATCCCCAGCACACCAAATTCCGTTGTTGGCCCCGGAACCTTTCAAAAATGAGGTAACCGATAATTCTTATCAATATTTTCTATAAGAATATCCAAGAACAAGTGGGAAAGATCACAATTCAAATGTGTCACTCTCAATTTTCAAATATATTCTAATTAATTTCTAAAAAAATTAGTTACTTATGTTTTTTGCTATTTCATAATTTTATAGAAGGATATCAACCACCTTAAAGGAGATTCTAGGAAGAGATATAGAGAGAGTAATGGCACAAAATGTGATGAATTGTGTAGATCACACTAAGAAATGTCATTCTAGGTGTAAAAGAACTATATTTATTAGAGAAATATGCTCTCAAGTTTGAAAGGATTTGATTGAAGAAAACCTTAAGAATTATGAAGTGATAGAAAGTCTTGATAAAAATTACCTTACACTAGAAGAAAATAAAAAACCTATCTTGATGTTAAGAATGATCAAATATAAGTCAAATCAAATAATATTATGGAATTAAAAAAATATTCAATAAGAAAAGAACAATATGTGTGAAGATATTATTAAGAAGATCAAAAGTAATTATGGAGATAAATTAAAATTAGTGAGGTATGAGAAAAATATTCAATATGAAATACTTTGAACTTGATGTTAGATTAAAGAATCTAGAATTGGTTCATGCCATGTCTCTATAATAGGTTAAAAAGATATTTTCTTCCATACATAATTCCAATAAGTTTTTTCATATAAAAAGACCTCTATATTATGATAAAAAACATCTGGAGAACATATAATGATGAATATATAGTAGCTACAAAAGAAAATATACCATAAACATCTAAAGATAATTTTTATGTTATATCTATTTTCTTATACAGTTTAGGATTTAATTCCAATTATGTGAAAATTTTTATGTGGAAATTGTTTATAAACTCAAAACTACATTCATAGTGGGTATAATAAAGTATATTAATATTAGTTCCCTAAATGGATATGAAAAAATGATCAATATATCACAGAAACAACATGTGTGTAATTTTTTAAAGATTGATCCTTAAAGTATAAGAACAAGGTTTTTTGTGTTATTACTTATACTATAACAGGTTAGAGTATATGGTTATTTATTATTGATATAATATTTTAACCACTAAAAGAAAACAAAGACATATTTTGAGGGGGTCAATGTTGGGTTACTGTAAAATTCACATAAAAAATAGAAATCTATTCATAACAAACTAATTTTAAGAGCCTTGAAAACTTCTGTAAATAATTCAATAAATGTAGTCATAAGGGAAGAGAATGATTATCCAACTCAAATGATCATGCATAAAAAAAAGTATATAATACCATAAAAATTGGAGAGAGTATATATATCTTTCTTGGGAAGGAATAAGAAGAAATTTTATCAAACAAAACCCAATAATTTTAAGAATAATTCACTAAAGAGAAGAAGCTTCTTCTTTTGTGGAATGAGAGGACACATCATGGATACATGTAAACATGCCATGAAAGTGGGTATTTAAATAGTTAAGCTATAAAAAAAGTTATAATGAAAAAAGATAAATAAAAAATGACTGATTTGGTGAAACAAATACTTGATATTCCATGTAGTAGAATCAGGAAGGCTGAGAACATACCTAAGGAATGTTTGATCATTTGACCAGTTGATCTTGAAAAGATAAGAATAATAGAATAATCATAGGTAAATGAAATTACTAAAGGAAAGAAAATTTATCCACATGAAGAATCCAAATTTCATGATAGGTTGTAAAGAAATTAAAGCCTTACATCCCATGAAGTTTTTTTGTGGGAGGTGTGAGCCAGTTAGACACAGCTTAAGATATTTTCTAACAATCACACCAACTCTTGATGAAATTATAAAAAATATAAAGGATGTACCAAGTGATAATTTTTACTTTATGGATAATTACAAAATGAATATCTCATATAAATAAAGAAGAAAATAATCCATGCTTCTAAAGAATATAGTCTTGGAAAATAGTAGATCCAATATTAAGGGTTTATCCCGAATTAGAGCTAAAATTTTTAAGAGTATCATGGTTAAGAGTAAATTTTTATCCTTTTTTCTCTCATTAATGGGAAATTAGGTTCCACCTTATTACCTTATCCTTTTTTTATTTGTGTTCTCTCATTTTATGGAATAGAAGGTGAAGTTGGTTCTTAAGAGAAAAAAATGAAGGGAAACAAGCTGGAATAACTAATACAGGTCTAAAGAAGTCACCATCTTAGTAATATTTATTAAATTTTATTCCAAATAATAATATAATAAAATATATACCTTGATTAAGTGAAGATATAGATAATCCCTTGAGGGTTATTTTGTCTTGAGAAGCTATCATAGGGTTATAATTCATGGAAATCAAAATTTTGGAAGGTGTTGAAAAGACCCAAACTCTAGTATCCCGGAGCTAGTTCCTTACTTTATTACATTGTCATAAGATATAAGTAATCACATAATTAAGGACCTAATAGTTTATTATTATTTATAAACTAAATGAATTTTTAAATTCAAATTACATTTTAAATATAAAATATAAAATGTATTTTCTTTGAGAGCATGGTTATTCCCCTTAGCATAACCCTGCATATCAATCATAATAAACCTTCTTGGAAACCTTCGGAAAGATAAAACTTAATAAAAATGTGGTATGAAATGATCTATAAGGATTAACTATAGTGGAATATAACTTTAATCAATAATAATGGCAAGGTAAAATAATTGAACACATGTTCCATTTAATCAATAGATTTTTCACAATCTCAATCCACGGATAATGTCATAGTGAAAATATTGTGGATAAAAATAATGGAATTATTGATGAAGGAAATTCTTAAATATTGGACATCATGTTTTCCAGGCACATAATATTTTTACCTTAAAGACCTTTCACAAGTCGGTTTAATCATTATGGGTAAAACCCACTTAATTTGGCCAATTCATTCATCTCATATGAGACTACCGATGCATCGAGGGAATTTTCTATGTATGGTACCCACTTATTCTTGCATGTCCTAATTATTAATTATATATTGAATAATATATTTAATTCATGAATAAAAATAACTTATCAAAAAATATCCATATTGAGTAAAGGATATGGATTTAACATCATTTTCCTAGTTAATCAAATCACTTTCAAAGTAAACCTCATATATAAAAATGGTATATGACTTAGAAAATAATCATATCCATAATACAAGAAATATGTATATTTAATAAAAATGAAATTTTCAATTAATTATGATCATAAATAAAAAAAATGGTAGGTATATAAACCAAAGGAAAAGAAATTAGGTGCATAATATTAAAATATGCCTCAATTAAATGAAATTGAGACGAAGTCTCTTACAAAGATCATATTGTTAATAAAATGAAACGATTATGTGTATCCGATATAAATACACATAAAAAATTTTAAATACAACATAATATAATCAAAATTCATTTCACACATAACCTTAGCATTACATAATCAATGAAATATAATTTTAACCCAGTGAATAAAAAATGAGTTAGGAAATCTCATACCACTTTATAATCAGTCAAATCGTATGCCCCATAAAAGAAATAATTATAAAATGAAATATTTAATACCATGAATATAATTAGACTCATGATATTATATATCAAAGTTAATTATACATATACCACACATAATAAATTTTTGGTGAATAAGAAATATATCTCACATAAGTAAAAGTGAAATGAGAAACCCTTACCTTGTATGTTCCTTTAGTTGAACCTGTTTTAACCTCATGTATAATGGTTTAAAGATTGTTATTAATTTATAATAGGAACATTTTATTATTTAATAAATCATTTATTATAATATTATATCATCTTATCACTTATTTTTTAATAATATTTCATTATTACCCTTGTTTCGAGTGTTAGTTGCTTCATTTTCCTATGCATGTTTTTCATGTAAGTTCTAGTTCTTGTGCATAGGATATAGTTCCATCATATCAAGAGTGAAATTAAATTCATCGATATAATATTTATTCATTATATAAATTTTTATAATCATTATTTAATGGTGAACATGGAAAATGAATTACATCACATCGTGGAGACAGTAGGTAGTACGTACCCACGAGCGACAGTATCATTCCCTTGATGGTGAAAGGGTAAGGAAGTCTATGGTTTATTAATATTTTTATAGAATAAATATAATATAATAATCATTATATTTATATATATCCATTATTTCCATCATTTTACCCATACAAGTAAAAATTGGTGATAAAAAATAAATTACACCACGGCGTGGAGATGGTAAGTCATACGTACGCGCGCGCAGTGCTTTCATTTTTCATAGGATGGATAAAATGTGGAATATGGTTATACCATAATCATAATAATATATAATCATATAGTTGATACAGTATTTATTATTTTAGTATGTAAAAAATACATTAAAATGGAATTAGAAGAAGAAATGAACTTGAATGAGTTGGAACAAATGATTACCTCTCCTTCAGTGAACTTCCTTTAGATATATTCTTAAAGGACCTAGGGTTGGTCTTTTTGGAAGACCAAGACATCCATAACTTGGATAAAGATTTTTATAAGGTAAATGGGTAGGTTTTGGTCAAGATATAAGGCTCAAAGTGGTGTGAATAAGTGAGGGAGGAGGTTCCCTTTATAGTTGAAGTGAGGGGAACTTTTGGAAACTTTAAAAATATGAAATTAATATAAATTAATTTTCAATTAAAATTATCTAAAAAAATTATTTAGAATATAAGATGATTATCGGTCGAAATAATATCATCTAATAATTTTTATACAAGTTTAGGTCATATTATTACCTTCAAAATTTAGTTTTAACCCTTATTTAACTCCTTCAACTATTATCATGAGAACATGGATTTTATTCCTTAAGGGAGAATATCGTTACTATAAAATAAAAAACGACCCATAAATGGATCGTTTATGATATTTTAAACCTTATACAAATCATTTATACTAATTTAAGACTTTTTAAAAGTTTTAAATCATTTAATAAAATATTATTTATTATAAAAATCATTAATGTCAATTTTGACATTATTCATTACATTGACTAATAAAAATATCAATAAAGCAAGATATATTTGAACCAATTATTTTAATACATCCCTAAAATGTCAAGTTCATATATAAAATTAATGTAGGACATTAATTATCTCAAATTTTATTTATTTTAATATTTTTAAAATCATTTAATTTATATTTCTGTTAATAAAATAATTATTACATCAATGTTATGAAAGATTTTATGATAATTATTTATTCAATAAAAATTAAAAAAAATTACTATGATTAAGATAATTTCGTTATCTTTTAAAAATAATATTTATAATATACCTTCTATATAACACCATATAAAAAATGTTATAGTTATTAAAATCGTGAATGTGGCATCTTTGACTTTTCTGTAAATAAAATATTATAAACATCATAACCTCTTCCAAAGAGACATATATAGGCATATAACTAAAATATTATTGATTATGGATTAAATTTAATCATAAAATAATATTTTGTAAAGTTTTACGATCATTTTATAGTCCTTATCATTATATTTTTTAACCTAAATTACCTAATTTACCCTTTACCATGGTAACAAAAATTACCAAGGTTACTATTCATATTGGAAAAAATTAAAAAATGAATTATTTAATAAATTTGGAACTTATGAATCCAATTATTTCATCTATTTCTCAAAATTCAAAATGTAAAAGTTTTAGAATTTAATTTCAAATTAATCCCTCAATGAAAAACAGTTTTCTTTAAAAATGCATTTCTAAGCATAAAAATGTACTTATAACAGAATAAGGTATAAGGATGATAACAAGGAAATAAATTTTATTATTTATAATTAAATAGTACTTAAATTACATTGATAACAAATTATATGATTTTAATATAAAGAAATTGACAGTTTTATAAAAATCTGTATTTTTTACAATTCACTAGAAAATCAATCTTTTCAGAAAAATAACAAAAATTCAACCTAGTTAATTTTTAAATTATAAATTTAAAAATGAAGTCTATTTTTTCAAATATAATTTATAAAATTTTCAAAATTATTTTTAAAACAAGTGCTCCATTAAAAGGTGACAAAACTGTCTTTAGAAAAATATAACTTTTGTGCATAAAAATGGATTTAGTCTTATCTTATGCCTATAAAATATATTGGATGAATATAAAAACATTTTATTGAATATTATATATATATATATATATAAATTTCATAATTTGGTTAATTCTTTTTAGTATCTCCTATTTAATTTCTAGGTTATAATGATCACATAATAATATTTCATTGTTTGTTTAAGTATTGTGTGCAACGTAAGCTATCAAAGAGATTAAATTTAAAAACATACATACCATAAAATCTTGGGGTGTTATGATGTTTGAAAAAGTTTTATTAAAAATTTATTTATGTTTATTCTCTAAAACATTGTTTCAAAAGAATCAAGTCCTAAAATTAAGGGGGATAAATTATTTTAATCATTCAAAAGAAAAGAATAAAATTTAAGGTGGTACCATGTATGATTTATAAAACTTAATATATGTGTTTGAATTTTTCTAGTATATATATTGATATGGTTTCATAAAATCGGGTTTTTATTCCAAATATAAATAAATTTATCAATTTGTGCCACTTGTTTTCAACCGGAGCACATTTGAACAGCCTCTAAATAGGTCATGGTAATTTTTATTAGTTGGTATCATTTTCTATTGATCAATGGATGGATTTTATGTCTAAATAAAACTGTCATATTTTATTCACCAATCATGGATCATGTATACTTTGAGTGGGATGATTACTGGTATATTTCTTAAGTATGAAATGGTATTATCATTTCCCATGCACTGCATCTATTTTCAATAAGAGGGAGAAGAAAATTAAAGAATATAATAAAAAGGGGGGATAAAATAAATTATGATAAATGAAGAGGGTTATATTATATGGAATATTAATATACCATTTTCGATCATAGGTATTAAAAACAAATATAAAGTAGGGGTTATTGAGACCACCTTGTATTTTTATTTTATTTTTTGTCAATGAATAGAGTGGCAGTGCACTTAATTTCAATATGTGATTAAGAATAACATTGAAGTAAATTTGAATTCCTAATAATGTTTAGAAGTATATAGTTCCTAAGAAAGGTAATATTATGTGTAGAACATTGTGATTATTATATGAGGTTTGAAGATTCACCTTGAAGCTTAGAAATTTTTAAAGGGTTTATAATCACTTATTTTGTATAAATGGAAACATAAAGTATGTTATTCCAATTTAATTCTACCAATATATTTACTTATATAAATTTCTATTGGGGGTAGTGAATTGATTCCATATCAAAGGTGTTTGGAGCTTACAATATTCAATTCTTATGTTTGATAGGTAAAAAAATTTATATGTGTATGTTGCTAGAATAAAAAAATACATTGTAATTTTGAAAAGGTATATTTATATATGAAGTTAAGAAAACATATCTCCATAATTATCCCTCCATAGGAGAAATCTCAACCATGGCCTTGAATGTGTCCACAAGAGAAATATCAACCATGGATTTATTAGGAGGTGGTTGGAGGTGTCATAGTACCTTTGGGGGTCGACATAGGTAGTGAGAGAATGGGGTGGTGTATGATTAGGTATGAAATTTCATGCAGGGTGGCTCAGTAACTCATGGGGTGGTTTGGACCTTAAGGGATTTATCGAGTAGCTATTAGATCATGTTTTTTTATAAGTCAGCAGAATCCCAAGATATCTATCAATATGGGACTCGCTACTTGTAGAAACTATTCAACATTGAAAACACACACCACACTGGATGAAATAATTTTGTTTGAATTATTTTCTTAGCATATCTGGTTTGTGTCACACTCACTCAGTAGTGCTTTTCCTTCAATAGTGGGAGTTATCTGGAAAGATCAATGTTAGTAAAATCCCACTCTCCATGAAGTTGTAAAATTGGAAGTCTGTAAATTACTTACTGTTGGGATAATTTATCCTATATATGATAGTAAATGGGTTAACTAGGGGGAAATTTTTCCTAAAAAACTAGAATAATGGTTGTTTCAAATGAACAAAATGCATTGGTTCCAACATGTGTGCAAAATAATTGGAGAGTATTTATTGACTATAATCGGCTGAATCAATTCATGTGAAAGGACCAATTCCCTATACTTTTCATTGACCAAATGTTAGAAAGACTATCTGGTAATTCCCATTATTTTTTCATTGATGGTTATATAGGTTATTTTAAAATTTATATAGCCCTTAAGTATCAATAAAATACAGTATTTACTTTTCTATTCGGCATATTTTCATTTAGGATGATTTCTTTTATTCTATGTAATTATCCTGGTACTTTTTAGTGATGTATGTTGAGTATTTTGTTGTTTTGAGTACCTTTAGAATTGTATGGAAGTATTTATGGATGATTCTATGGTTTATGAAACTTCCTTTGATGACCATTTGACACACCTAGGTTTTTTTCTCTACTGTTACATTGTAAATGATCTCATATTAAATTATAAGAAATTCTATTTCATGGTTGAGTGAGGGATATTACTTTGGAATTTTATTTCAAATAATGGAATTCAAGTGGATAAATAAAAAATTGAATTAATTTAATCACTTTCGTATCCAAAAAATTTTCATGAGGTGTGATATTTTTTGGTTCATGCTAGTTCTTTCTACTAATTCATTAAAGACTTTAGTAAGATTTTACTTCACTTATCCCGGTTATTAAAAAATATTTGGATTTTTTATTTGATAAAACTTGTGAATATTCATTCAATTAACTAAAAATGAGTCTCATGTCATCTCCCATCATCTAACCACCAAGGTGGGATCTCCCCTTCTAACTTATGTGTGATGACTCTAACTTTGCAGTTGGGGTAGTTTGATCACAAAGGTTTGAGAAGGCTCCCCTTTTCATTATGTATGCCTCACGTAACCTTGAACCTTCCTAGGTAAACTACACAACCACTAAAAAATAACTCATTTATATTGTTTTTTCCTCAGAAAAATTCCATTCATATCTTTTTAGGTCAAAATCATTATGTTTTCTGATTATGTTGCCCTTTGTTTTCTCTTAAAGAAACATATAACTAAGCCCCCACCCTATTCAGTGGATGCTCCTCCTCCAATATTTTAACATTGAGATTCGAGATAATTAAGGAGGGGAAAATGTGGTGATTGACCATGTTAGTAGGATTTCCCCACCACTAGACCATCATGTTGACTCACCCATCCCCATTGGAAAATTCTTCCCTAATCAGAACCTTTATGATGTTGTGAACCTTACCACTTAGTATGTAGACATTGTAAATTTTCTAACAACATCTAGGGTCCCCGTAGATTTTAGAACTTCACAATCCCATATACTTAAGCATGATTCATGATGGTACATTTGGGATGAACCTTACTTATGGGGAATTTTTAGTGACCAATTTTTTCATTGGTGTGTCCCTAACCATGAGTTCACCTCTGTTTTGAACTTCTACCACACTTTGGATTGTGGGGGAAACTTTGGATCTCAACATACAGCTTGAAATGTCCTTGACTCGGGACTTTATGGTCCAAAATTATATAGATATACCCATCAGTTTTTTAATTCATGTAATCAAAGTCAATTCATAGGTAATATCTCCAAGAGGAATGAAATTATTCAACAGTCTATGTTATTTTTTGAGATCTTCAATGCATTTGGAATTGACTTTATGGGACCTTTTCAAAATTCATTTGTATTTGTGTACATATTACTAGTTGTTGAAGACATCTCTAAATGGGTGGAAGAAAATTCTATGAGGACCGATGACTCTAGAGTGGTTATTTATTTTGTAAGGTCCCAAATTTTCTTTAGGTTTTGTTTTCTAAGATTCATTATTAGTGATTAGGGTTCACATTTTTTCAATCGTAACATAAAAAAACTACTATGTAAGTATGGGGTTGTTCTTAAATTATCCACTACATATCACCCCCAAAATAATATAAAATAATAAATATCAAATCAATAAGTTAAGTGAATCTTGGAATAAACAGTACAACCCAATAGGAAAGATAGAAGCTTGTGCTTGGATTATGCACTTTGGGAGTAACAAACAGTTTTTAAAACCCTGACCGGAATTTAACCATACAAGATTGTGTTTTTAAAGGCTTGTCACCTCCAGATGGAGGTGTATCACCATGCATATTGAACTATTAAACAATGTAATATGAATCTCTCAAATGTGGGTGAGCATATGACTGAAAATTAAATTTTTTATTTCAAAAGCACTTTTGAGGAGAAAGTGGGAAACCAGAATGACATTAGAGACTTAAAACACAACCATGCCTCCACGACCAAGATCATCCAGACCAAATACAATCCAATTCAAAAGCAAGGAAAAGGACCACCCTAGCAACAAAAACAATATGATCAGCTTCCACCTTCCCATCACTGCTCAGCTAGCTGTCTCGTGCAAGAATGCACGGGCCCGATACCGATGGCAAACGCCATACCCTCTCAAAACATCCAAATCCGAACCGCGATGAAAATGGAAATGCTTCCTGCTCTGAACATCTTCTGGAACAGTCCCTTGAAAATAAATTGGATACAATGTCTCGGACCAAGGTCGCAGTGCCACAAAAAACACACAAAAATTAAACCACAAAATCCCCATAAATTCGCAGAAATAAGATCCAAATCACCCTTCACCAAGTAAAAACAAATCAAAAGGTGCATCCTTCCGCAACACCTTGCAGACCACAGGCCATCAGCAAGAATATCAAACCACAACAGAATCACCTCAAACCAAAATCCTCTAAAACCAGACTGATAATATCTAGCATCATGGACTCCACTGATCATTCCTCCCTCCGCCGTACACCAACGCCAGTTCTTCACAATAACAAACTCAGAAAACCCGATTCAAACCGAGCAAGACACCAAGGATGAAATGCGACAACTAGAATGCTCAAAAATCTAGAATGCCGTAAAAGCAGTACCCACCATCGGACAACGCAAGGCACGGAGAACCCCAGAGCAGACTCATCCACAGCACATCAACACAAAACCCAGAAACCGAACAAACGCGCGAGCAGCAAAAGACAAATCCAATCTCGAACAAAAAAGTAATGAAAAAGATCCAAGATCAAGAACCCTTTACCATGCCGAAGCCCACCTGAGCGCCGAAGACTCTGAAAAAAACCGAAAAACAGAACAAAGATCCTGTCGCCGCCTTCCAAAAACTCGTAGACTGCAGCGGACCACCTAGCGTACACACCGACGACGAAGAAGCAACCCTCAAACGTGGCAACTGGAAACCGACCGCTGCACCTTCATCGTGCCGCCGAATGAATACATATCCAGTGAAGGTGGATTGAGGCGAGAGGCAGGCCGACATCGATGGGGAAAATCGGAGGCCGACGGTTCCACGAGGTCACGACATCGTCGGGAGAGAGAAGCCGCCAAGCCCACCGATCAACGCCGAGGTGGAGAGCCGAGCCGATCCGAGGCGGTGGCGGCGGCGACAGAGAGAGATCTAGGGTTCCAGCGCCCCTTACGGGCCCATAGGACATCGTGGGTGAGCATATGAATTTAAAGATTCAGGAGTTGGAAGAAATTAGGAATGATTCATATGAGAACTCTAGAATATATAAAGGGAAGACAAAGGTTGTCCATGATAAGATGATTTATCAGTAGAAGTTTCATATGGGTGAGAAAGTCCTCATGTACAATTCTAGGTTAAATCTCCACCAAGTAAGCTTTGTTCCTGATGGCCTGTTTTGGATGAGTGGAGTGAATTAAGTATTACTTTCAATGGTCAGAGACTTAAAAATATTTATGAGGATTTTCAAAATCATCTAGTATAGTAAATCCACATTCAAGAAGAAACATACTAGTGAAACACACCAAGTTTTATCCTTCCTTCCCACATTCTATTTTCAGCGAGGACACTACACACTCTAAGTGTGGGGGTGGGTACAATCTTGGGTTTGTTAGTATTTTTATTTTATTTATTATTTATTATATTTTTCACTTACTAAATAGTATTTATACCTCACCCCCCCCCCATCATACTCACCAAATCATATAAATTACTGAAAATTCATGTCTAAATTCCTGATTCTATGATGTTTTAACATTTATTAAAAAATTGTCTCAAGAATGTGAATTTTTGCATGAATTTAACATTGGGTTTTATTTTTAGTAAATTGGTTGTTTTTTGATGATATAAATGTTTATATCTCTATTAAACATTTTATATTAATGATACCCTTTGTGTGAGTATTTTATGGTAAAATTTTGTCGCTAATATCTCTACACATCTTTACACCCAACCATAAAGTGTGAATATTTCTTACTCAATAGAAGGTAAATATAATTTAGGTTAATATTTATCAAATTTCTAAAATTCTTATTCCATATTTTTTTCCTTATCTAGTCGATTTCATTACTATACCGGATTGACCTATGTGTGTGTGAGTGTTATCTGACTATTGTACTCCCTCAAAAACTAAAAAAAAAAAACACAAAAGAAAAGTAATAATAAAAATAATTAATGAGGGGAATGATGAAATGTTAAACATATGGGGATATCTAGATCAAGAGATTAATTTTTTACTTTTGGGAATTTTTATGTGAGTGGGTCTTGAAATTTTATGGAAAAGGATGTAGGGAAGGTTTGGTGGAAATAATCAGGTAAGTAGAAAAATTTTAAAATAACCTATATTTACTGGATAGAAAGTGGAAACAATATCATGAAATGGATTTCACACATAAACATGGAGAGTTAATGACATGATTTACTTTTTAATTCCTTTCTCATACTGATATTATATATCTCCTTAAATTTTTTTCTAATACAATTTATGAGGAATCTTTCTCCATATCACTAGGAATAACTCATTGGTGTGGTTTTTTCTCGGATCGTGTTTCTATAATGAAATAAAATTTTATTAAATGTTAAATATTCTTGAAGTTTTAAATATCTACATGCATTGTATTTTTAGAAATGTTACATTGCCTATGAGTGAAAATGTTTAGGTGTGGGAGTATGATCGCATTGTGATTCATGGTTTTATTTCACCCTTACACCACTCTATTAAACTAATTTTTTTGTTGTAAATTAAAATTATTATAAAAAAATTCACTTCATGTTTGATTCAATAATTTAATTTTTATCACTATTAAAAATAGATATTTGACATTTTTTGATGTTTTCATTATAGTTGGAGGTGATTTAGAGGGCCCAATATGAAGTTTAAGAAAAATGGGTCAAACTGTGAAATATTCCAAGCACACCAGTGTACTCAAATAGATACTTCATGTAATCCCTAGACCCAATTATGCTAAAATTTTATTATATTATCCAAAATTTAGTGGGATAAAACTATTCTTAAGATACCAAATACTAATTAATCAATTAAGAGGGTCAACCTAACTGATCTATCTAGGGGAACGAATCTTCTCAAAGTCAAAAGTTATATTCTGTATTTCACCCATATCTCAGGATGTAGTTTTCAAAATAGTGAAAAAAATTCAGTGAAGATATTAAAGAGGTGGGGAAAAACTTTTTAATTTTTTCCAAAGTGAGATAAGACTATATGTCCACTCAAAACCAAGGTCCAATTGGTTTTTCAAAATCTGGGTGCCCAAAACCACCTTCCACTTTGCCTATAAATTGGAACCTTAGGCACTCCATTTCTATGTTTGACCAAGAAGAAAATCCATGCCATTTTCGATACCCAAAGGAGTCCTATACTCATTCCTATAAGTTTTTGAGGCTATGGGAAGTGCTACTTCAACATCTATGGCTTCCTCCCTTTCCATGGAGTTTCAAATTCCTTGTGATCACCTAGGGAGGGACGTGATGTAAATCCTGATATTTTTGTTTGTAATATTTGAATGATATTTTTAATTATAGGTTTTTATGTTGTTTTTATTTATCCTACCTTATTTTTTAAAATATTTGTGTATTGTTATTTCATACTTAACTCATATGATCATGTTTGGGGGTACCCATTCATGTGATATTTGACACAACATTCACCACTTCTTCTTTCCCCTTTAAATTGAGATGTTTATGTAGTTCATATTGATTAATTGAACTCTCATAAACACTATCATGGCCATGTACTTTCATTTCATGGTAACACATTGAAATAATATACAAAGCTGGATAGCACATCGAGTTCTTTATGTGTTACCTTGATGAATTTCAGTTATGAAGTCAAACACAAAATCACCCAATCATTGGTGGTAAAAGGTGAATTATTTTGTGTTTTAGAATAAACCATAGGTGGTATACTAGTATAAAATCAGTAAAATTATGTTTCGAGGTGTTAGAAACCAAGGAATAAAAGATCTATATGCTTTCTCATGAAGTTATAAAGAATGATCATCATGAGAATTCCCCAGGTTAATCATGCTTAATTAATTTTGTTAATTTCGACTTTGTTTTATGAATTTCCTTTTTATATTGGATTCTTAAATCATAAAACCCCAAGGTTTACAAAATATCATTCCTATTTTCTTTTCATAATCACAGCCTTATTTTTTAATTAATTATCTAATTCATAATCGAGATATGATCTACGGTTCCTACTATACTGCAAAAATTCTAGTAAAACTAAAAAACTAATTGAGACTCTCGATAACACGATCACTGGTTCAATGGGAAAGTGGAAGTGGGGTACCTTTCTTCTATATATTATTTAAATTATAATACTAAATTATTTATATTACTTGGTAAGAAAGTCTTAGTGAGGTTGGAATATAGTAACCCGATTTAGGTGATGTTTTTATCTCCTCTATTTATTCCTTGAGATTTTAGTATGCTTCTATCAAATTTAAATGAGAGGTTTTGAGGGGGATCTTATTGAGTATACCTATATGATCACCCCTATATATATAAACCTATTTTTAAAGTTTTCAAGCATGAGTGGGAGATCTAGTTTGGTATTGCTGGATTTTAGAGGTTTTTCAGGAGCTACTGGTGTTTTTGATCACTACCTAGGTATTATTCATGGTATTTTAATTTTTTTATACATTATATGAAATTAGATATTTTGGGATTGTTTTATTTATATCATGGATTTAATTGGTGGATCATTATTATTCCTAAGGTATTGAGGGTCTAATGCCTCACATATCTATGAATTTCATACCCTCAGTGCTAGTCTCCAACCTTTATCCTATTAGAGGTAGATTTCGAGGGTCACTACCATATTCACTACTAACCTAGGAGAGATACCCATGGGGTTGAATTGTGAAAGTATAAGAATGATTAAGTGATAACACTTATCATTCAGTTGTAGTAACATGTTATCACTTATATCATACTTTGCAAATATTCTTTTAATCTATGTATATGATATTCATTTCAAACCATTCATGTTATACCATATTAAATGTACATACCATGAATTATGATATATGTATTTAGGGTATATCCCCAATAGAGCAATTGTTTTCCTTCAAAATTGAAAAGGGGTGATGTTTTATTTTATTTTTGCAGAGGCTAATGGTTAGTAGGATGTTTAATGGTTTCCATTCCAACTAATATTGTTGGATTACATCTCCTACTTTTATGGGTTTAAGGGTGAGATATTTAGGTTTAGCATATGTCCTTTTAAAATTGGTGTTATTTTTTATTTTTAATAATTTTATTAATATATTTGGTATTGGAGAGAGAATTTAAGTTTAATTCTCTTTTGGGATCTTCTATAGTTTTGAAGTTTTAAATGTATTGTATATATATTAGTATTTTCATCAAGATAAATAGAATTTTAACATCCTTGGAGATATGAGGGATACATTAAGGTTTTTGTGTCTAAAATCTTTAATGATAATCAATAGGTTATTATGGGAAATAAATTTCTTGCATGAGAGGGATCTGTTAGTAGTAGGAGAATCCATTGAAGTAGGGATGGTGCATGCTTGGATTGAGATCGTTGTGTGGTAAATTTTTATCACAAAATTATTTTCAAATAGATATAAAAGACATATTGGGGTGTGATTTTCACACAAGTTTTCTCTATGTTTTATTTTTTAATTCAAGTTTGGTCATAAACATTGATTTTTCAATATCTGGTTTTAGTAAAACTTTTTAGAGTTTATCTATAGTTTTTTAATCCTCAATATTATAGGGGTTTTCCATGTTAATCCACATGTGTTGATTTTATTATTATGTAAATTTATCTCTTCTATTTTCATGTCTGGTTTCCTATAAATTTTTACCAAGTATTTTTTTCTTAGGCACTAAAATCTCCCCAATGCAAATTTTTCTATTAAGGAATATAATATGAAAAAAAATTTATTTCTTTTATCATATTTTGTTGTATGGGTTTTCATTTAAGCATCATTGACATTTAATTTAGGTATAAAATATCAATTACACTATTCATAAAAATTAGGGTCCCTATATTGATACTTTTAACGACCTGCATCGTTACAGGTTGAAAATTCCTAGGGGATTTTGAATTTTCTGTTTATTGGATGGTCAATTTTAAAAAAAAAAGATTGGGTTGGAAGATCTATTTTTTAGATATCCTAAAATAGTGTTTCTGGAAATGTTTTGAAGCTCTATGAAGACTTCAAGTGTTCGGAAGAAAGTTGGAGAATGGTCGAAGTAGCCTGATGACTACAGCATCCACCGGCTAGTCGGTCTCCTAGGGGGAATATTGTGCTCACCACTAAGCTAATAGCTCATTCATTCTACTAGGATCACCGGCTAGTCAGTGAGCCAACACCAGTTGGTTTTCCACCAGCTAACTAGTGAGACCCAGCAGTTAGCTGATGGACTCAGTTATATTGTGTTTTAATTAGGGTATTAAGTGTATTTTTTGCGTCAAAACCCCCTAATATTTTTGAAGGTTGGATGACCTGGAGACGGAAATTTGGCCAGAATCTATTATTATCCTTACTCTATTACTTCCCCTTGAAGTGGGATGGTTCAAGATTTGATTAGTTGGAAATTATGAGTAAGATCTATTTTTTGTCTTTATTCTTGACCTTATCCTTCCTTTCCTATGATCTTGGATCGATTTCTATTATGTATATGATGACAATTTTACCAAATATTAGTGAAATCTCCTGGGGATAAAGGGGGCTTTTCCCATTTTTCATAGAGGATGTCATATGGTGATAACCACACAACATTTCATGGATATTCAACTAATTTATATCTCTTAGAAGATTTTTTCAAAGGTTTTAAATTAAATATAATTTAATTGGAAGTTATTTTGGTTTTGTGAGTTAGAGATCTTGTCCGGGTTAGCATCGAGGGTGTGTGAAGATCCTTCAGATGTTTTTGGTTGCAAATCCTATGTAGCGGAAGCACCAGTGAGGGTGTTTAAATTTTATTCCTTTTGGATTTTGATCAAATAATTAATTATAATTATTTATAATTGATTGTTTTTTATGATTGGAATGAGGTAGATATTTAGAAATGTGAATGTACATGGATAAGGATGTGCACAGTTGGTATAAGGATCGATAAATCTAGTCAGAGGCATGGGCGATCTTATGAGAATGATAACTCATTTTGAGTTAGGTGGCCCTTATCATACAATGTCAAGAACCAAATCTGGTCACCACCGAAACCAGTGCCAAACCTGGCCCGTGACAAGGCTCGAAGGGAATTCCCAATCCCCACGGGCTGGAAAAAGTTCTCGGGTATCATAAAATGAGAATTGGGAACGATTTACCCAATTTTATAAACTTAAAACAACAAAAGAATCCAATAAAACGAATCTGGATTTTTCAAACCAAACAATCTTTTACAAAAAATAAAAACTGAATTACATAGCTTAAAACAACTCAAAAAGACTATACCAAAGGTACAAAACCAAAATGAAACAGCCCAAGAACCCTCATGGCATGGGGCACTGCCCTCAATCCATCTTCACAAGACTTCACCACCAAGGTCCTGCTAGAAACCCGAACCACTGGAATAAAAAAAAATTGTACCCAACCTGTGACAACAAAAACAATCAAGTATACTTACACCCAAAGGTTTAAGTAGGGTGTGATACAATTCCCAGTAGGATAACACCACTAAAATATTCCATGCGATAAACATTCAAAGACGAAAAGCATGCAAGTTTTCAAAAACATGTAATTTCTAGTTATAATTTCTAAAAGATGCAACTTAAAAAAAATCAGTTTTCAAGTGGGCTAATTTAAATAATAAACACTTTTAAAATAAATACCAAGGATAATGAATTTTCTAACCACTCATACCTTATGCTGACGATAAGCACAAAATATCTAGTGAGCACAAGAAATGAGAAATAACCCCTAGGCACTAGCTAGTTGTGGGTCCCAGGTACCTCATATCTCGGTGAGAGTAACCATCACAAATATTCGTTCTCGTGCACGAGCCACTAGTGGGGTACATACCCATAACCTAGTGGTCCCCAATAATCATCATCATAATTTAGTTAGAGTTGTAAGCGTGAATCTTGCTAAGTGAAACTGAGGCCAAACCCCACGGATTCACTAGCATACTAGTACACGTCCACCCACCTAGATACCCGGGTTTTCCCTTTGTGCTCAAACAAGTTCAACAAGTCAATGAATATAATATTCACAAGAAAATATCATTTCCATATCATAAATTCACCAAACAGACCACATGTATACAACACAAGTCAAAAAAGTCCACTTTTCATTCAAATTGATTTTGAAATCCGACTCACACCAAAATAGCCCACAACACTTTTTACATTTCTTTAACACTTCCACAAATTCATTAAAAAAAATTATAAAACCATTCCAATATATTAAAACTCTAATAACATCCCACTCACTTGTTACATAACACCCTTTTTACCTTCAAAATCATTTTATCATTAAACTTACACGAAACAGCCCACAAACAAGTTTCGCTCCAACATCACAATTTAATAAAACATTTAAGAAATTTACAAAACATTCTAAAAATATTTTACATCTTAAAACATCACTTAACCTTTAAAACCCCCATAATACGTGAACACACATACCAAATAGTACATATGCACCCTTTTCCCACTTTGTTTAACCAACTAAAACATTTACTATTTTCATAAAAAGAACCCAAGTGGTGTAAATATGTCTTGCACACAAAACCCATTTCAAAAACCTATTTTTAAGCCAAAATCACACCAATCACCTACCAAAACAGAATTTGAATCCCAATCAACATGTAATAATCCACTTTCAAATGTTATATAATCACCTTGAACAATATCACAAAAGATACCCATGAGAACACACAAATCCATAAAACACATTCAAGGAGTATAACAAGGTTACACACATAAAACCCATTCAAAGACCCACATTTTTAGTCCCACATGACACTATATCATTACCCAACCAAAATTGGCATCCCCGTTCAACAACTAATAAATCACTTCCACATTTTCCAAAACTACCACAAGAGATAACACATGAAATACATTTGAAAAATACACACTTCAAACAAAAATGTAACTTTAATACCAAATGATTTACTATTGATACCAAAAATAGTTTATTCATAATTAAAAGCATATAATTAACATGAAAAATTATTTAATCAAGAAAACTAACTCATCATTAAATGGTTACCCACGGAATCACCTACTGAATGTGTCGAAACCTTCAAATATTGGGGCGAAACATCAACCGCACGAACGCCGCACCTCAAGGAAGTTAAAAGAAACCTAAAACCTCAATATTTCACCCAAAATACTGTAATTTATAACCTATGAACTAACCCTAACTTCTGGAATTTTTATAATTCAAGAATTAGGGAAGAAACCCTAAGAAATTTGAAAGAGGAAAGAAACGGACTCACTTACTTGAAGTATCCTGAATTAATCACTCCAAAAACAATAGTTTCTTAAATTGAAAACATCCAAAATTCAGGGATTTTCTAAAAAGATTTAGGAGGTAATTTAGGAACTTGAATGGAGGGAAAAGAGTAAGAATTGAGATATTTAAGAGGGATGAAGTTACCTCTTCAATTCTGGCCGATTTGAGACACCCTATGAAGTTCAGCCCTAAGTAGCAATTTAAAAGAGCTCCAAGGAGGGGGGAAAGTCAATGGGAGCGCGCCTGGGTTTCTTACGGTCGAGAGGGAGGTTGAATCACCGAAAAATACATTATATTTAATAAAATATTAAAAAATTAAAGAAACAATTTAAAACTGGAAAATGGGCTTTCGGGTTGGCCCAATTCTTAAATAAAAATCCAAATCCTCCATGATTATGGATTTATAAAGGCTCCAAATTTAAATTCTAGTGTTAATAGGTCAGAGGAGACCATTTAGGAATTTGAATTGGTGAAAAATATTAAAAAATGAAAAAGTTATAAAAGAAACAAAATTTATTTTTAAATCTGGAATTGGGCTCACGATTTGGACCAATTCATAAAAACTCATCTATTCCTCCATAAAACCTTTGGAAACCCAAAAAAACAAAGAATGAATGGAAAATAAATGAAATTTAACTTCAAAATAAGTCATGTATGTGACAATTCTCCCTACCATGAAAAATATTCTTCCCCGGAAAGCTACAGAAATGCCAGATACAAAAACCAAACCCAACTGATAAACCAAGATATACTCCCTTGCCAGGTTTCACCCCCAAAGGCCAAAACACCTCCAGTGATCAGTTAAGGAAGGAATACTTCACAACAAAAACATACACCACTTTCCTGAAACAATCAATCACATTCATTCTTTATCCCAAAGGAAAACTCCTCAAACAATATCCAAACAAGACTCAAGCAATTCGCCCAAACGAACAACGACATCGAACAAGGTTACACTTACCATGCTATAACTAAACCATTGGGCACTCTCTAATCTCAATAGTTACCCAAGGAAGATTTAGGTAGCTTGATAGATCCGAACAAGACTACCTACCACCAATCCATGACCATGTATAAGTCTAATTTATTGGTACAGGGGAACAAAATAGGCTCCCCACCATAAGAACCAACCATCTTAATTGACCGGCATGGGCCGGTACAGGACCCCAAAATATAAAGTGTTGGGATGACCACATGGTTAGTCTGCACAGTTTGGAAAACCATGAACTAACAGTGGGGATTCTTCTATCTACATGGTTTTTTGGGGCATGGTCACTACTAACCAAGTGCAAACCGTGTGGTCAACCTGTCTAGCCAAACTTCATACCTTTCTCTAAAGACTCAATGGAAACCAAAGGGGGAGGGAATAACATTGGGCGATGACATGGTTACAAGGCCCTCCACCTATTTCCACTGAACATGAACAACAGAACAAAGATGATGACACCATAGGTTTAAACTCTTCTTATCTTTCATACTGAGCATAGGACTTTGCACAATGGTTTAAATGACCCTGTGATTTCCCCTGACTACGAGCCAGCTTCTCTTCGAGACCTATGGCTGGAGCTCAAATGATTGAAGCATCTTCGGCCTCGCAGTTAGGCTTTGGAAACCCCCTATATGATAATTCTTCTTTCGTTGCAAACAACAACTACACCACAATCCCCGATAAGTTTTTCCAAGACATAACACATTTCAAACTCACTTTACCCTACCTCGATATTTCACTGAAAATAGGGCTTAGAATATGTACACACATCACACCTTGTTTGTTTGGGTGAGAAATAATAAAAGTAAAGAACACTTATACTCAACTTCCTCTAAAATGGAATATTTTTATGTTTTTTCAAGGGAGACATTCCCCCAACATAATAGAGACTCTCAGATAATTGCCCAACTTTCACCTTTACAGTCAATCGAGCACATAACATCACAAGGAGTCACCGAACATGATCATTGTGACTGATATAAACAATGCATAGAGAGGGAACTTGTACAACATCCCAAAACAACACATAATTCTAGAAAGTGGCCACAATATCCTCTCATGACCAAATTTCCCACACTGGTAGTTTAACATGAAATCCTTCTTCAAAGAGACTATGAAGGACCGAGAGTTCCTCTTAGACACTATCCAAATAGTTATCCATGCTAACAACCCCAGAACACTTCCACCTTCGAAAAATTAGGAAACTTAAGAGGCTAAGGTCACTTTCAACCATCCATGATCAATCTCCCACTACAAGTGGATAAAAAAACCAATAAAGGAAAGGGTGTATACTCAATCTAAAAAGCTCAAGAAAAATATTCCTTATATTGATCAACTTGAGGATTTTCCAATAGAGAAACAATCTGGGTTGCGCTTCAGTTATGCATTAACCTTTAATGGGGGCATACCTTATCTAATGAGAGAACCCAAGGACCAAACCAATCTGGTCCATTGGTCAAAAAAAGCCATAAACCAGCTCCAAACACATTAATGGAACCACTGTAAATGCATCCCAAAACATTTTTCAAAAGAGACCACTAACCGTCCCTACAACACATCTTACTGACCAAACACAAACCAAAAAACACAGTTCAAACAGAAGGGGTTCTTGGACTCAAAACATCCCACAACATCAACATTTTCAAAAACCTATAATACAAATCATACAAAACTATTCATCAAGACATCATGTTTTTCTTTAAAACCAATTCTTTGAAAACAAACGGTTTAGCAGTAAGTGTATCCACCAATGGTACCCCATGGGCCTCACACATGCATGTTTTTGTGCCACACCGGGAACCCTCCTCATATCCGTCCCAGAACTCATCCAGTCATGTCATCAACCATCCATCATCCCATATAACCCCATGCATGTGGTCACTTATGGAAATACCAAAGGTTAAAACAAATATTCTTTCCACTTTTCAAAACCAAAATGGTCAACTAACACATCCTTTTTCTCAAAACTGCTAACCAAGAGATCCAAATCCGAATTCAAATATTACTAAAATTTTCATAAATACACAACCATTTATACAAGAACTCAATTTCATGTTATTCACATCAATTTCATAAAATCTCATCCCAACAAAACACCCTATGATTGTTTAGAAAACTCTATTGGAAACACTTTTTCAAAAACAACTTCAGTATAGTTTCTGCTTTCAAAAGAGGTGTAAGAACACCATTTTCCATTTCAAAATAATTCTGAATATTCAGTTTCAATATTTCATAAATCAAACTATTACATATTTATTTGAAAATCATTTCACAAAAACTTTACACTTCTTAAAACCAAGTCACTTTAAAACCAAAGCTCTAAGATTTTAAAACTAAAGAACACAAGATAATGCTAGAGGAAACTAGTTTCAGTGGGTGACTTGGACATATGGTTGGCGGCCATATTACAATCACTTCACTATCATAGAGAGTGTTCTTGGGAATATCCCTAGGTCCACATGCCTTTCCAGGCCCTGCGAGCTTACTGAGACCATTAACCCAACTCTCTTTTCATTTCCCCTAATCATCATTAAACTAAGAAAACCAAAGGACTCTGAAAGGTCCCGAATTCCCCTGGAGACGTGAATCCCATCATGAGGTGTGGTTATCAACCACACTACTCATAAATGAAATTCAAATTCCCAAAAATCCTAACTCCTGATTATCCTTATTGTTCCCCAAATAACATGACCCAAAGAGAGTGAACCTGCCTCTGATACCATTTTGTCGCGAACCAAATCTGGTCACCACCAAAACCAGTGCCAAACCTGGACCGTGACAAGGCCAGAAGGGCGTTCCTGATACCCACGGGCTGGCACAAGTGTCCAGGTATCATAAAATGAGAATTGGGAACAATTTATACGAGTTTATAAACCTAAAACAACAAAAGAATCCAATAAAACGAATCTGGATTTTTCAAACCAAACAATATTTTACAAAAATTCAGAACTGAATTACATAGCTTAAAAAAACTCAAAAAGACTATACCAAAGGTAAAAAACCAAAATGAAATAGCCCAAGAACCCTCATGTCATGGGGCACCGCCCTCAATCCATCTCCACAAGACTTCACCACCAAGGACCCGCTAGAAACCCGAACCACTGGAACAAAAAAATTGTACCCAACCTGCAACAATAAAAATAACCAAGTCTACTTACACCCAAAGGTGTAAGTAGGGTGTGAGACAATGCCCAGTAGGATACCACCACTAAGAGATTCCATGCGATAAACATTCAAAGACGAAAAGCATGCAAGTTTTCAAAAACATGTAATTTCTAGTTACAATTTCTAAAAGATACAACTTAAAAAAAATCAGTTTTCAAGTGGGCTAATTTAAAGAATAAAAACTTCTAAAATAAATACCAAGGCTACTGAATTTTCCATCCACTCATACTGTATGCCGACGATAAGCAAAAAAATATCTAGTGAGCACAAGCAATGGGAAATAACCTTTAGGCACTAGCTAGTTGTGGGTCCCAGGTACCTCGTATCTCGGTGAGAGTAACCATCACAAATATTCGTTCTCGTGCACGATCCACTAGTAGGGTACATACCCATAACCTAGTGTCCCCCAATCATCATCATCATAATTTAGTTAGAGTTGTAAGCGTCAATATTGCTAAGTGAAACTGAGGCTAAACCCCACGGATTCACTAGCATACTAGTACACGTCCACCCACCTAGATACTCGGGTTTTCCCTTTGTGCTCAAACAAGCTCAACAAGTAAATGAATATAATATTCATAAGAAAATATCATTTCCATATCATAAATTCACCATACAGCCCACATGTATACAACACAATTCACAAGAGTCCACTTTTCATTCAAATTGATTTTGAAATCCAACTCACACCAAAATAGCCCACAACAATTTTCACATTTATTTAACACTTCCACAAATTCATTAAACAATTTTATAAAACCATTCCAATATATTAAAACTCTCATAAAATCCCACTCACTTGTTACATAACACCCTTTTTACCTTCAAAATCATTTTATCATTAAACTTACACGAAACAGCCCACAAACAAGTTTCGCTCCAACATCACAATTTAATAAAACATTTCAGAAATTTGAAAAACATTCTAAAACTATTTGACATATTAAAACATCACTTTACCTTTAAAAACCCCATAATATGTGAACACACATACCAAATAGTACATATGTACCCTTTTCCCACTTTTTTCAACCAACTAAAACATTTACTATTTTCATAAAAAGAACCCAAGTGGTGTAAATATGTCTTGCACAAAAAACCCATTTCAAAAACCTATTTTTAAACCAAAATCACACCAATAACCTACCAAAACATAATTGGCATCCCAATCAACATGTAATAATCCACTTTCAAATTTTACATAATCACCTTGAACAATATCACAAAATATACCCATGAGAACACACAAATCCATAAAAGACATTCAAGGAGTATAACAAGGTTACACACATAAAACCTATTCAAAGACCCTCCTTTTTTGGCCCACATGACACTATATCATTACCCAACTAAAATTGGCATCCCCATTCAACAACTAATAAATCACTTCCACATTTTACAAAACTACCACAAGAGATAACACATGAAATACATTTGAAAAATACACACTTCAAACAAAAATGTAACTTTAATACCAAATGCTTTACTATTGCTACCAAAAATGGTTTTTGCATAATGAACAACATATAAGGAACGTGAAAAATTATTTAATCAAGCAAACTAAATCATCATTAAATGGTTACCCACGGAATCACCTACTGAATGTGTCGAAACCCACAAATATTGGGGCAAAACATCAACTGCACGACCGCCGCACCTCAAGGAAGTTAAAAGAAACCTAAAACCTCAATATTTCACCCAAAATACTGTAATTTAGAATCTAGGCACGAATCCTAACTTCTGGAATTTTTATAATTCAAGAATTAGGGAAGAAGCCCTAAGTAATTTGAAAGAGGAAAGAAATGGACTCACTTACTTGAAGTATCCTGAATTAATCACTCCAAAAACAATAGTTTCTTAAATTGAAAACAGCCAAAATTCAGGAGGTTTTCGAACAAGATTTAGGAGGTAATTTAGGAACTGGAATGGAGGGAAAAGAGTAAGAATTGAGAGAGTTAAGAAGGGATGAATTTACCTCTTCAATTCTGGCCGATTTGAGACACCCTATGAAGTTCAGCACTAAGTCGCGATTTCAAAGAGATCCAAGGAGTGGGGAAAGGCAATGAGAGTGCGCCTGGGTTTCTTAGGGTCGATAGGGAGGTGGAATCACCGAAAAATCCATTATATTTATTAAAATATTAAAAAATTAAAGAAACAATTTAAAACTAGAAAATGGGCTTTCGGGTTGGCCTAATTCTTAAATAAAAACCCAAATCCTCCATGATTATGGATTTATAAAGGCTCTAAATTTAAATTTTGGTATTAATAGGTCATAGGAGACCATTTAGGAATTGGAACGGGTGGAAAATATTGAAAAATGAAAAAGTTATAAAAGAAACAAAATTTATTTTTAAATTTGGAATTGGGCTCACGGTTTGGCCCAATTCATAAAAACTCATCTATTCCTCCATAAAACCTTTGGAAACCCTCCAAAACAAAGCATGAATGGAAAATAAATGAAATTTAACTTCAAAATAATTCATTTATGTGACAATTTAATGTGACAACCAGGTCCCGATGATGGTACAGACACCCCGCCTTAACAGGGTCGTCAGGTCCTGGCCCACCAGGTACCACCAGTTGCCCCGCAGACACGTGGGGCCCACCCTAGGGTCCACCCACATGCCCGAACGGGTCATCTAACTAATAATAGTCCCCACAGACACTCCATATTAACAGGGTCGTCAGGTCTTGGCCCACCAGGTACCACCAGTTGCCCCGCAGACACGTGGGGCCCACCCTAGGGTCCACCCTCATGCCCGAACGGGTCATCTAACTAATAATAGTCCCCACAGGCCAACACATGTCCTTTCTAGTGTGCTTTGTCCTCACTCACACACACCCTGAGAAACTTCCCAGAATGGGTCATCTAACTAATAATAGTCCCCACACACCAACACATGTCCTTTCCAGTGTGCTTTGTTCTCCATAAAACCTTTGGAAACCCTCCAAAACAAAGCATGAATGGAAAATAAATGAAATTTAACTTCAAAATAAGTCATGTATGTCACAATTTAATGTGACAACCAGGTCCCGGTGATGGCACAGACACCCCGCCTTAACAGGGTCGTCAGATCCTGGCCCACCAGGTACCACCAGTTGCCCCGCAGACACATGGGGCCCACCCTAGGGTCCACCCACATGCCCGAACGGGTCATCTAACTCATAATAGTCCCTACAGATGCTCCGTCTTAACAGGGTCGTCAGGTCCTGGCCCACCAGGTAGCACCAGTTGCCCCGCAGACACGTGGGGCCCACCCTAGGGTCCACCCACATGCCCGAACGGGTCATCTAACAAATAATAGTCCCCACAGACACTCCGCCTTAACAGGGTCATCAGGTCCTGGCCCACCAGGTACCACCAGTTGCCCCGCAGACACATGGGGCCCACCCTAAGGTCCACCCACATGCCCGAACGAGTCATCTAACTAATAATAGTCCCCACAAGCCAACACATGTCCTTTCTAGTGTGCTTTTTCCTCACTCACACACACCCTGAGAAACTTCCCAGAAGGTCACCCATCCTAATTACTACTCCAAGCCAAGCACGCTTAACTATGGAGTTCTAATCAGACAGGCTCCCGAAAAGGAAGGTGCACCTTGTTGACATGAGTCATATGGGGCCCACCCTAGGGTCCACCCACATGCCCGAACGGGTCATCTAACTAATAATAGTCCCTACAGACACTCCGCCTTAATAGGGTCGTCAGGTCCTGGCCCACCAGGTAGCACCAGTTGCCCCGCAGACACGTGGGGCCCACCCTAGGGTCCACCCACATGCCCGAACGGGTCATCTAACAAATAATAGTCCCCACAGACACTCCGCCTTAACAGGGTCGTCAGGTCCTGGCCCACCAGGTACCACCAGTTGCCCCGCAGACACGTGGGGCCCACCCTAGGGTCCACCCACATGCCCGAACGGGTCATCTAACTAATAATAGTCCCCACAGGCCAACACATGTCCTTTTCAGTGTGCTTTGTCCTCACTCACACACACCCTGAGAAACTTCCCAGAAGGTCACCCATCCTGATTACTACTCCAGGCCAAGCACGCTTAACTATGGAGTTCTAATCAGACAGGCTCTGGAAAAGGAAGGTGCACCTTGTTGACATGAGTCATATGGGGCCCACCCTAGGGTCCACCCACATGCCCAAACGGGCCATCTAACTAATAATAGTCCCTACAGACACTCCGCCTTAACAGGGTCATCCGGTCCTGGCCCACCAGGTAGCACCAGTTGCCCCGCAGACACATGGGGTCCACCCTAGGGTCCACCCACATGCCCGAACGGGTTATCTAACAAATAATAGTCCCCACAGACACTCTGCCTTAACAGGGTCGTCAGGTCCTGGCCCACCAGGTACGACGAGTTGCCCCGCAGACACGTGGGGCCCACCCTAGGGTTCACCCACATTCCCGAATGGGTCATCTAACTAATAATAGTCCCCACAGGCCAACACATGTCCTTTTCAGTGTGCTCTGGTCCATCAGGTAGCAATTTCAGTGTGCTCTGGCCCACCAGGTAGCACCAGTTGCCCCGCAGACACATGGGGCCCACCCTAGGGTTCACCCACATGCCCGAACGGGTCATCTAACAAATAATAGTCCCCACAGACACTCTGCCTTAACAGGGTCGTCAGGTCCTGGCCCACCAGGTACCACCAGTTGCCCCGCAGACACGTGGGGCCCACCCTAGGGTCCACCCACATGATCGAACGGGTCATCTAACTAATAATAGTCCCCACAGGCCAACACATGTCCTTTTCAGTGTGCTTTGTCCTGCAGACACGTGGGGCCCACCCTAGGGTCCACCCACATGCCCGAATGGGTCATCTAACTAATAATAGTCCCCACAGACCAACACATGTCCTTTTCAGTGTGCTTTGTCCTCACCCACACACACCCTGAGTCCTTTTCAGTGTGTTTTTTCCTCACCCACACACACCCTGATAAACTTCCCAGAAGGTCACTCATCCTGATTACTACTCCAGGACAAGCACGCTTAACTATGGAGTTCTAATCAGACAGGCTCCCGAAAAGGAAGGTGCACCTTGTTGACATGAGTCATATCATTTAGCCATTTAACCATTTATCATTTGGGGGTGTTTCAATCACCCCCCCCCCCCCTTTAGAGCACAACATCCTCGTTGTAGGCCCTACATCGCAACTCAGGCAGTGCACCGCGCACTTAAGGCTAGGTACCACCTCTGATACCAAATGTGACAACCAGGTCCCAGTGACAGCACAGACACCCCGCCTTAATAGGGTCGTCAGGTCCTGGCCCACCAGGTACCACCAGTTTCCCCACAGACACGTGGGGCCCACCCTAGGGTCCACCCACATGCCCGAACGGGTTATCTAACTAATGATAGTTCACACAGGCCAACACATGTCCTTTCCAGTGTGCTTTGTCCTCACTCACACACACCCTGAGAAACTTCCCAGAAGGTCACCCATCTTGATTACTACTCCAGGCCAAGCATGCTTAACTGTGGAGTTCTAATCAGACAGGCTCCCGAAAAGGAATGTGCACCTTGTTAACATTAGTCATATCATTTAGTCATTTAACCCTTTATCATTCGGGGGTGTTACATGAAAAACCTGGTGTATGTCTATGTATGGGTGTGGATGTGTGTGTAAATTTCTATATGGGATTGGGTAGAGTGTCTGAGGACCAAGATACCCTTAAGCTAAATGACAAAGGTAGAATTATTCCCCATCCCTAGGATAAGTTCTTGGGAGAACTTGGGGTGTTTGTATTCACTTGAAGTCTATGTCTCCATGGGGATATAGTGTTATTTATAATGAAGAGAGACCTTAGGAGGCCTTAGAACATGATATGGGTTACAAAAATAGCTTGGGTGTTTTCTATAGAGCCCTTTGTAGGAATAATAGGTACATTACTGAGTGTTGTGTGGTTCCCGTGAGAGGTGTGAGATGAGTCCCTAGATTGTGTAGTAGGAACCGATTTAGGACTAGCTGGTTGGGGATATGACATTGGGGTACCAAGGGGATTTTGGGTAGAACCTATAACTTGGTATTTTAGGCTAGGATTAAGGTTAGTCTTTTGTTTTTGGTGTCACGATAGGTAGTCCTTAACCTTAGGATCTTTGTATGAGATTGTGTGTCCTATTTTTCATGAGTGTGTGTTCATATCCATGAGGACCATTATGTGATATGGTATGCTTGAGTGAGTATGGGTGGGATGAGAGATATATGGTTGATTAATTTTTGTATGGTGTTCATGTGTGGCTTGTGAGACCTATGCTTTGTGTGTTATGTTTGTTCCTTCTATGCTGTGACATATTGTGTGAATGCTTTGCTTGTGGAGGTTGTATCTTGTATCAAGGTGACCGGTGGATCATCGCAACTTGGTTAACCCTTATTGGGGGAGAATGTAATGATGTGACATGGTGTCAAGGATGATGATGGGACCTAGAGATAGGGTAGGATACTTTGTGTAATGGACTGATACAGGGGATGGGGTATGACCTTATGGCCTAATCGAGATAGAGGATGGGTCATACCTTGTGGTATAATCCAAGACTGAGCTAGGGGTGTGATGACCTTATAGTCAGACCTAAGTATTATTTGGATATGGTCCATGATTTGAGACTCATTGTTGATATTCTATGTTTGTTCCTATATGTTTTATTCCCTATTGTGTGTGAATGTATGTCATGTAAAGGTTTTTCTTCCAGTATCAAGTGACGGGCAGACCATCATGGCTTGGTTATCCTTAAGGGGGAGCATACAAGGCTTACAATGATGATAATGATGGACCATGAAATAGGGAAATGGAAATATGTCCTTGAGGCCTAATTTGGGGTAGCATTGGAATATGATATCCCTATGGCCTGACCCAAGGTATAGATGAGGTACTTTTTCCTTATGGACTGACCCATGATAGTTTCAGGACATGATGGCCTTGTGGACAAACCTGAGGTGCTTTATCCATGTGGATGCTCAGGGATATATGGTGTCCTTGTGGATAATCCATGATCATGAATTATTCTGTGAATTATTTTCTAACATGGATATGAATCAAGTATTATTGGGTGTTGGGTGTCTTGGTTAGTATCTAATGACCTAATAAGTGTGTGTATCATGCCAAGTGTTTTGGTAGACTAGTTAGAACACAACAACTCAGTGAGAATGTTTATTTATGTATTTATTTTCCTCATGCATACACACACATATGAAAGTGTATATTAGGGTTTTTTGGTGAGACCCTACAAAGATGTATTTCTCACACACTTTAAGGGAACCTAAGAGCATGTGGAGACCTTATGTATTTTTTTAGGTTGAACATAGGTTGTGAAAAGGATTGGGCTAATTCAGCTTGAGTGTGTTGGAGATAGAGTGTGGGCTCATAGTTTAAGGATATCCTCCTTGTATCTTTATTTTCTTTTTATTTTCATATATTTGGTTGGCTCAATGGGTAGCTAGTTGTATGTTTTGGTGAAAACATCATTTGATATAACATCATGTTTAGTATTTTACTATGTACATTGATGTTTATTGTGGTGATCACTAATTTTTTTTACACTATTATTTTAGAAATTGATAATAGGGAATAGTCTTCTCATTACTATTCTAGGACCTCACCATAAGTTGGAAGCCTGTAGAGTATAGGGATGGATGCTTGAGGTCATGTGGCACATCGGATGGATCTAGTGATTTGGTCGGGACTCCAAAAAGTGGAATCAAAAGAGGTTTTGTTTAATTATTTGGGGATTCCATATATAGGTGTTCTATGAATGTGTCATAACTTGTGATGGACCTCAGACTATTGATTCATTAATACTTTTCAAATAGAAATTCTTGGTTGCCAAGGTAATGAGATTACTATTATTTCTTTGTGTTTTTGTGATTGGTATATTTATTAAATATGATGTGTTACTAGATATGTGATTTTCGGGCTTTCTCTCTTGGATATTTGGAAATAGGATAGTGTTCATGCATCATACTAGTTACATAGGACTCACATGAAAGGTATTTTATTATGTGTGGTTTTGCTGATTTTCTTTTGATGATGGGTCATGTGGATCCTGTTGTAGGATGATATCTGGTGGTGAATGAATCCTATTTGGATAGGGATTTTTGGAGACCCTTAGTGGGTTGGTAAAGAAATTTTATGATTTGGTAGTATAACATTTAAGGGTTTGATATAGGAATTGGATTCCTAAGAAGTTTTTTAGGACGAGCATGGTTTCCTTAATGATGTGGAAACCCTGAGTGGGTTGTAGAGGAAGGAATTAGTGATATACTTTGGGATCACATTTTGGAGTGTGAAATCATTTTTACATTAAGGTCAAGACTTGAGGGAAATATTGTTGGATGCCTGGATCATTTAAATATGCAGTTCTCAATTGATAGAGAGTGAGGATCTGAGGTGGTTGGACCTAGGAGGGATAGAGCATGATCAGATGATCAATGGTTTTGAATTGACACCTATGTAGTGTGTGATGCATGATGAATCTTAGAATCATAGTGATGTTAGTTTTGAATAAGAGTTCCAAGGGTTCCCCTGGTCAGATGGAACTTGTGTGAACATGAGCATGGTTAGCGGTTTAGGCGTATGAGCTTAAGTTTGATGAGATGTCACTCTTTAGAGTGTTAGTCGTCCTGTGCAATTGGGTTTCACAAGAGCATGTATTCATTGGATTTAGGTGATACTGAGAAGGATCTTTATAAAGGACCTATGAGTGGGTACTCAGTTGATCACTCTACTTTGGATGGAGTAGAGTGATCATTAGAAATTCCTAATGGTAAAAGTCTTGAAGTGCAGGTACATGTGCATGTTAGGTATGTGTGGTGCTCGAGTGTGTTGAAAAACAGTGAGCAGGCCTTCTGTGGGTTTGTTGGAAATTTTTTGGGTTATGGATGAACCCAAGTGGTGATACAGTGGTATTTTGGTGATGGTTTTAATAAGAATCACCCCTAGAGTGTGGTCACTGATTTGTTTGTGAGACACGTGTAGGCATGATGGTCCAAAGCTTCTCAATGAGAATTTATAATGTCCTTATGGTAATAGGTGACATTGGTGGTGAATATGTGTGGTTTTAAGACTCATTTGGAGTCAAAACTCATGGATAAAATTAAGGGTAGTTGTATAGTGTTTTAATTGCAATTAAATTTTTAGAGTATGTGGCCCTTGTTCTCAATTTTGTTTTTGCAACATTGAGAATAGCGTTCTGGGTAATTTAGAAAGTGGAAGTAAACAATGATAAATTTGGTGCTCTGGTATGAGTGGGAAGACCGATCCCAGCTACTATGGGTAGATTTTAGGCTATGGAGATCTATTTTTGAGTTTAGTGGGTGACAATGACAATACACCTATGGTGGGGGATCAACATGTCAATCACGGGGAAATGACCTTCATGTTGGAAGGATCGTGGTGGTGGTGAAAGACCAACCAATAAGTGGTTGAGGTAACATCATGGTGTTGAAGTGTGTAATATTAAATGTGATCTAGTTACTCATTAAATACCAAAATTGAATTCAAATGCATTTATAAGAGAGATGGTGTGTTGACATGAGGCTCAAGGTGGTTCGGTCTTATCTGAGGCTAAGTCGGATTGGATGTGTGTTATGTTTGGGATCAGAGATTGATGGCTGGAGCAAGTGGTAGGTGACCCGATCATGTTTTCACATTGAGTTTTGAGTTTCGACTTTGGTTCTTATGTTGGGTGATCATGGGATTTCATTGGGAGTTGAGGCATCATGATTAGGTATCTTAGTGTCATGTTGGAAGGAGAAATCAAGCATTTGGAAGGGACTAGTTGGAGGAGGTTTGGTTATTATTTTTCATGAGAATTGCATAAAATGTAATAGATACCATATATGAAGTATTGTTTGGATATGGTTGGAGGGTTAATGGCCATTTAAGGTGTTTTTTCGATAGGAAATTCCTATACTGGGGATCACCATAGATTGGAATTGGTCATAACAAGTGAATCCTTATAGTGGGGAGCATCAAAAGATTTGTAATGACCAAGTAAAAGATTCTGAAGTGTGTCAAAAGAGATGGGTTTGGTGGGAATCGTCTCAATGTTCATATTAATGATGAGTTGGTGGGTGAGCTTCTAGTGAAAGGTGAATCTGGTGTTTGAAGTTTTACAATGGTAATGCATTGGAATTCAGAGATGAAACATGGTAATTTCACAATGAATAGATGACCTTGAAAAGTTATGAAATGTGGTTATAGGGCTACCATTACTTCTTTGGGACATGAAGAATTATGGTGGGGTATATTTGATGACCCGTATCATTATAGGTTGGAAATTCTTGAATAAATTTGAACGTTCAATTCAGTGCATGGTTTGTTTTAAAAATTAAGGCTTAAGGTGTAAGAATAAAAGTTTGGAAATCCTAAATTGGTTTTTTATAAATGTTTTGAAGCTTTTGTAAGACCCTAGGTGTTTGGGAGAAACTTTGAGAAGGGTTAGAGTAGCCCGGTGGCTACAGCAACAACTGGCTAGCCAGCGAGCCACCACCTGCTAACTGGATGGAAAGTCAGTATCTTGGGGATAGTACTAGGTTCATCATCTAGATAGTGAGACACCACATACTATTCGGTAGTCTATTCAGTATACTATGGACACTTCTAGGCTCATTGGATAACCGGTGGGCTAGCCGATAACCCTAGAATTATTCTAGTCTCACCAGCTGATTGGTGGGCTTGACAGGGTTACATTTTAATTAGGGGATTAAGATTATTTTTTGCATCAAAATCCCTTGATATTATTGTGGGTTAGACAACCTGGAGAGGTCCGTTTAGCTGACCACTCCTCTCCTACTTCCTCCATGAGTTCCTCTTGAAAGGGGATGGATCTATATGTGATCCGTTAGTGATTCCGAGTATGATCTATCATTTTTATTTGTTCTTGGACCTCTCAATACTTTACTATGATCATAGATCGATTTCTATTAGGGATTTGATGATGATTTCATTGTATCTTAGTGAAATCATCTAGAAAAAATGGTTTTTTCCCAATTTTCATAGAGGATGTCTCATAGCGATGATTGCACATTGTTTCATATAAATTAATCTAAGGTATGTTGATTAGTGATTTAATTCTAAGGTTTTAAATTAAATATAATTTAATTGGGTGTTATTTTGGTATCATAGTTTATGTATCTTATCTGATTAGTATAGAGGGTGTGTGAGGATCCCCTGGATGTGTTTGGTTGAGAATCTGATGTAGCGAAAGCACCAGTGAGGGTGTTTGACTATTATGCATTTTGGAGTTTGATCAAATAATTAATTATAATTTTTTATAATTAATTATTATTTATTATTTGAATGAGTTAGATCTTCATAGATACTAACGTTCTTGTTCGAGTATGTGCGTAGCTTGGTAAAGCTAGGTGGAGGCATGTGTGAGCTCAATGAGGATGATAACTCTGTTTGAGGTAGGTGGACCCTATCATACAAAACAATATATAATTATATATACAAGTGTAAATGTGTGTGTCCATTTATACATGATATTAGTTAGAGCGGCTGAGGACCAAGATACCTTATACTAAATGATGTGTGTGGCATAATACCCAATACTTGGGATAAGTTATTGGGAGCACCTGGGGTGTTCAGATTCACCCGGTGACTATGTCTCCATGAGAAGATAATGCTAGTAATGATAGAGAGAGACCATAGGAGGCCTTGGAACATTATATGGGTTATGAAAATATCCTGGGTTTTTTCTATAGATCCTTAGAGTATGAATAAGAGGGATGTGACCAAGTGTTATGTGGTTTCTTAGAGAGGCATGAGATGACGCCCTAGCTTGGGTAGTAAGAACTGGTTAAAGACTAATTGGTTGGGAACTTTTAAATTGTATTATAAGGGGAATTTGGGTAGAACCTAGACTCTAAAAACCCAATATTTCATTGAACATTTTCCATAAATAAATAATGTTTTTGGATACTTGTTCCACATGCAACACCAGACTAAATAACCGAGATGTATTTAGACTGTTAAAACCAAGTCATCGAATTAGTAGGTATGAATAGGAGTAACTGAATTATAAAATATATTTATATATATAAAAAGTTTATTTTATATAAATTTACTAAATTCATTATTGTGTTTAAAAATACATCTTTTTATGAATTGAATTTTTTATTAAAGAAAATTAATTCTATTACTATTAAATGATGATTTTAATAAAATATAATATTGATTGATTAATTATATATTTTTTAGTGTTTTATATAAATTAAGAATAAGAAAAACTAGTATTTTATAAATTTAATTTCCTATAGAAATAATTTCTAATTATATTTTATGATTTTATTTAAAAGATAAAATAGAAAATTATATAAATTGAATTTTAAAAAATAAACTTCACTTTTGTATTTATAATATCAATATTAGCTTAAGGTGAATATTTGGGATTTTTATAAAAATATTGATTTTTAGTTTAATGGTGAAAAATATATTTTATTTCATTATTAGTATATAATTATGAATTTTAAATTCATAAAACCTTTTTATAACAGAAAATGTGTATTTTATAAGTGATTTTATAATTTTAAAATTGTTTTTTTAAATTTAAAAACCCATATTTAGAATTTTAGAACATAAGTTATATTTTAAAAAAAATACATTATACATTGAAACAGGTGATTAATATGATTATTTTTGTTATACAGGAGGTTAAAGTGTGATCAACTAAGAAGGAATTTAAGGTAAGGGCTTCCTATCTCAAATTTAATTTCTTAACACATATTTCTTATTATACACCATGTTTTCTATAGAATGGTGTATCTAATAAACCTTTAATATTTTGTATAATGATCCTCTCATTATCCATGTTATTTAATGTTTCATTTGAAATTATATCCTTTAAGGGGTTTTGATTAAAAAGTTTCTAATTTCGTAAGGGTTTCTTTGTTTCATTTTCAAATTTGTGAGACATGTTTGATATTGTTCACCATAATTTATTTTATATGGTGTCATTAATACATAATGAATATATTTTTCCATATTCATGAAATTTATGGGGTTTGAAGAGCCATATGGTTTTATTTCTTTAAATTTTCTTCGATTCAAAAGATAATAAAGTTGCATGTGTTTTTGTTAAATCAAATCTCTTTGTTGAGTTATAATAAAACTTCTTGAATTTCATTCTTCCAAGATTGTTTCTTTCCAACCTAATATTTTATTTAATGGTACTTTCTATACCAATCTAAGGGAAATAAATTTTAAATGTGACCCATAACTTTTAATAATACAACTATGGTAAAAAAACTTTTTAAAATTTTTTTATAGTTCCTTTTTTTGTATGAGAATTATTATTTGCAAAGCTTTCTTTCCATGTTTTTAAATGGTTTTTTAAATTATTTTAAATCTTAGTGATTTTTAAAATGAAAGAAAATATTCATATATTTTTTAAAGTAAAAAATTTTATTTCTAAAATGAATTTTTTATTTTAAAAGGTTTTTTAATGGATTTTATTTTAAGAGGGTGTTGTTTTATGTATTTTTATATCTTCATAGATAAAGTTTTTTTAAAGCATCTTTATCTTATAATTTTTTTTTCTAAAACCCCACTTTTTTTTAAAGGATAATTTTTAAATTTTTATCAATATCAATTATTTCATTTTAAATAATCCATTTTTATAGATTTTGTAAGACCTTCAAAAAAGGGTACTCCCTTTTATTTTTCAAGTGATTTATCCAAAGATATTAAAAAGATATTTTTCATTTATGAAAACATCCTTAATGAACCTTATGTTGAATTAGAGATATTTTTAAGCCACAACCCATATTATTTCTATGGATCTATTATGGAATATTTTAGGAAAGTATTTTCATGAAACCTGCCTCTTTTCCATGGGTTAATGGAGTGATGCTTGAAGTATGAATGTTTTAAGGATCTAATAGAACACACATATATATATGATTATTATTATGATAGTTGGGGTTTTATATCTCTCTATAACGAATCAGTTTTTGTTTATTGTTTATATGCTCAAAAGTGTACATATGAGGATTTTCCCCAAGATAAAGGGTACACATGATGATTTATCCCAAGCCAAAGGGTACTTGGGGGAATTTATCCCAATCCAAAGGGTACATGATAGGATTTATCTCAAGACAAAGGGTTATATAGTAAATTTTATCCCAATCTAAAGGTTTTATGGGAGGATTATCCCAAGACCAAGAAGATAGATGGGTGGTTATCCCAAGCTTACTATGTGATTAATTCCTTGGTGGGTAGCATTGAAATATAGTTTGTATGCTTATGTTTATTCCACACTCTTATGTCACAATCTTGTGCATATGATTATGTTCTTTGACTCATGTTTATTGTCTCATGATTCTGCACACTTTTTTCATGGAATATGTTTGTTCATTTAAAATTATATGCCCTTTTATCATGACTTATGGGAAGTGATTATTGTTTCATGTTATTTTTAATAATAAAAATTCCTTTATACGTGTTTTTTCATATGATTATAATTTAACCCTTAATTACATATTGATAAGTTTTCCCTTACTTAGTTTTTTACCTCACCACTTTCTTATGTTTTCTTTCCCGAGGTTATAAAGATAAGTATAACTTGTGGAAATTATGGAAGGAAGTCTAAAGTATTTTGATTATGGAGAAATGATTTTAGATTATATGTTTATATATTTAATATCCAAGAAAATAAACCTTTTAGTCCTCAGGTTGTGTGATTTTTTGTGATATGTGTTATCTAAATCATGTAATTAATATATTATTTAAGTTATGTTTAACCTGGGACTCTATAGTTGATATTAGAGTAGGTTTTAGTTATTTTGGAGATTATTTCATTCGTTTTGAATATTAGTTTAGTTATTGTGGGGATCATTTTAGAGATCTTTAGCAAAAAAACCTAGGGATAAGTATAAGGGATGATCCTAAGTATAGGATAACATCCCAATGTTTTTTTAAAGTAGATATTGTGTGTTTATACTTGAAATTATGTCCCTGTTTGGATTCTACAAGTATATTTAGCCTCTGGAACAAATTTTCCCAGGGGTAATAACCCTAAAAATAGTGAGTTGGGTATTAACTCAATCATCACCTAGTACACAATAATGAGGCCCAACCACACACTTGGTTTGAAACTCTCAAGGTATATTCTTTAGTTATCCACATTCTATTTATGAACCACTATGGATGATTTAAATACCTAACTAGTTCAATTAGAGAAGTAAGTATGGTGATGAACATGGATAACTTAGATTGAAACCTAGATATTCATAAGTTAGGGTATATATGTCATTTACGTGTTATTTATTCTAGGATCATAGTTTTCATTCTATGAATTTAATAATTTATCATTTCCAACTTTCCCTTATTTAAAGTAATGGTTAGAGCTCAGAGGAACCATGTTAATAATGGATGTGATGGACAATGTAGTGATTTTCCTAATGGGAAAACAAATGGGTTAAAATTTGGAGTTCAAAATCCTATGTTTATTATCATTCAACTATCTAGAGTTATAATTAAAAATTTCGGTCTTATTTAACATTTGAACACACTAGAGAAGGGAAGGATGGGTTTTCATAAAAGAAAATGTGATGAAGATAATGAAGTAAAGAAGATTTAATTACCTTTGTTTAAAAAATGTGGGAAGAGACACCCAGGGGAAAGTCTCAAAAGAAATTAAAGATATTTTATCCATAATAAAAGAGTGAATTGAACAACAATATTTCAAGGAAAAGGGAAGATTTCAGTTAACATGATGGTGAGAAATGATGTTTTAGATGTGATGAATTTAGGAACTATGCAAACTAGTGCATTGATCCATAGGATTAGGATTAAAATCAACACAAAAAAACTCCTAAACTATGGGATCAAAGAAAATTCTATAAAAAGACTGTTATTTAAGTGTATAATGATAATTAAGTAGCACTGGGTACACTTATTCATCACTCAATATTTTTTTTTTGTCTTATTTCATGTATGCTTTCACTAACTATTAGCTGTTGGAATAAAAATACTTAGTGGTGTCATTATTGTATCCAAGGTATGTGGATATTCTTCAAGTTTTTCGGGATTATGATTCATGAAACTCTTATTATCCTTCATTTAGATAAATTTAAAGTGATTTTGGAAATGGATTTGTTCTCTCTACTTTAAAGGAACAAAATTTTTCATTAGAATAAGAAAATCACATTTCATATCAACCTATGATAGTGTAGAAAAGAAAAGATAACTATAATATCTCTTGGAAAACTATTTCTACTATAAAATTCATGATACCTAATCATAAGGGATGTTTAGCTTAAATGGTTAGGAAAAAACCTCATATTGTGAGATGTCCATTATGAAATAAATGATGATTTTCTTATATATACCCAAGTTACTAAGGTTGAAACATTTTTAGAAATAAAACCCTAAGTTATGAATACCCTAAGGACATCCTTAAATATTTTCAATTTGTTAGTGATAATTAAAATTTTAAGGATGCAATTAATTTAACGAGGAGAATTTAACGACACTATATTTCATTGTATATTTTCATTAAATAAACAATGTGTTCGATAGATTACTCTATACGCAGCACCAAACTAAAATAAAATTGTGATATATTTAGACCATTAAAAACTATATATCAAATTATAAGGTGTGAATATGAGTAACTAGATTATGAAATATATTGATAGATATATTTATATATATAAAGGTTATTTTATACAAATTTACTTAATTCATTATTATGCTTAAGAATCTATCTTTTTATGTATTGCAATTTTTATTAAATAAAACTAAGTATATTATTATTAAATGGTGATTTTAATAAAATATATTATTGATTTATTAATTATAGATTTATTAATATTTTATAGAAATTAATAATAAAAACATTATAAAGTTATTTTCCTATAAAAAAACAATTTTTCATTATATTTTATTATTTTATTTAAAAGTTAAAAATCTAAGATTATATAAATTGAATTTGAAAAAATAAACTACATTTTTAGATTTATAATTTCAATATTAGTTTAAAATTAATTTTTATGATTCTTTAAAAATATTTATTTTTAAGTTAATAGTGAAAAATACTACTTTTGCAAATAACATGACTTTTATGACATTATTAGTATATAAGTATGAATTATAAATTCATGAAACATTTTTATAAGACCAAATATGTGTTTTATAAGTGAATTAATAATTTGAAGAATGTTTTTTTTTAATTTTAAAACTCATATTTGACATTTTAGAACATAATTTATATTTTTCAAAAAAATAATTAATACTTTATTCATTTAGTATTTTAAAATTAATTTTTTCACTTTTAGAAAATTAATATGATAAAATGGATTTAAAATTTTGAATCATTATGTCCAAATTATTTAATAAGGTCCAATTTATTTTCAATCATTAAGGTTAAACTACTTTGTTAGAAATTAGTTACCTTGATAAAAATTAAAAGGGGTAAAAGGGGTTTAACCAAGAGGGAAAGACCAAAAACATGTTTAAAAAATATGTGATAAAGATTTTTTGAGGCCTTTATTGACCTTATCCCTCCACATCTTTATTATTTCTCAATTTTGTATCCACTTTCCTTAATAATAACTTCCCATTGTTGAAAAGTTGTGGGTATTTACAAAAAATGTTATCCTTTTTCACTTATAAAAGGGGCACACCTCTCCTCACTTACCCTTACTCAAAAACACACCTAGATTAACCCAAAATATACCAAACCCTATCATAAATAGTCTTATCCACCTTAAATATGTCATGACCCCCTCCCCACAAAGTGTACCCCTCCAGGGATGGCAATTTAAGAAGAGGGATAATGACCCCTGAGTCCTGCCTCTAGTAGGCCCCGAGTTGGAGACTAGCACTGAGGGTATAGCAAACACAAAAATGAGAGGCATTAACTTATAAGAGAAAACATGTGAAAGAGAGAGATAATATAGACACCAACCAACTCCATCTCAGACTACAATATAAAATAAATCCTAAGTACATGTATTTAATTTCATGCAAAGACTACTACAACTGGAAGAGAAAACTACAAGTACCAAAATAAACTAAAATGGCAGCGACCACGAAGCCTGAACAGCTCCTGCAAAACCTCCAAGCTAGTAGTAACCAACCTGATCTCCAAATTTCTCCAAGTTACTTGAAAAATAGTTTATATAATATAGGGTGAGTATAACAGTATAATCAATAGGATCCTTCCTATATCCTCTCGTACAAAAGTATAGAAAGCATGCTAAAGCACAGTGAACAACAAGTGAAACTAACTCTCCACCTAAATAGTTATAATAAGTTCCCAGCCCCACCATGGATACTCTCACCAAGTATCTCATACAAGAGTATATAATATAATAAAGAATATCAAGGGTACCCCGCTACAACTTCCCCATTGGTTTACTTCTTTTCCCCAATGCCGCTTGTCCTAAGCATCTCTCTTCAAAAAGGCTTCCCGCAGACACTTGGGAGAAACACCAAAACATGAACCTCATGCAACTAACCACCAAAACCACATAACCAAAAGTAACTAGGTAGTTTCCAAGATTCACTATAGCTCGCATAGCGTGTATCATACATCAGGTATTATACATCAATCCATTATAGCTCATACACCGAGTAAGGATCCTCAAGCCATCATAGCCTATACATGTCATACTTATAGTAGTCCGTAGGAAACTATATCCATAATACATGTGTGTGAAATAACCACAAGCCATTTCACCCATATACACACATATGTAGGGAAAACTAGCTGTCATGTATACCAGAACAAGTTACTACCAAGAGAAGAGAGCGGGGCCAAAGGGGGTAGTCAGCCATCCATCCTCCCACCGGAATTTTGGGGAAAACACTCCCCCAGGGCTCAGAATCCCCAAGGTGTGAGTTTCCCTAACCGATAGGGTGGAGTAGAATATATAAAAACAAAAATTATAGAATATAATATAGCTCACAACCACACTATAGGAAAAACCTAGTCTTAGACTCAACTACAGCTAATGTCTCTCAGACTCCCGACAGCTACTGCTAAGACTAGATATCCTATAAGAACACAACCATTTAAAGAGCTATATTAAGTTACTTTATCCCTTTTCATAAATTTTAATTTATGTTAATTAATTATTTAAATATAAATTAATCGTTATCATTTTCCACATTTCATTACATTAGCATCACAATAAGGATTCATGCCCTCTGGGGATAACCAAACTGAGTCCATAACTTCTCAAAGTCATAACCTCAGCATTGCATCCCAGCAAGCTCCAACCCCATGGGTTAAACATCATTTATTAATTTATTTAACAACATTACCATTTTCCATATTTCCAAGTATTATAAGAAATCATGCTAAGATACCAAATGCAAGGGGATCAACATGGTGAGTAGATGAACTACCCATCAAGTCTTTTCCACCTATAGCAGGAGCATAGACACATCCATCCTTAAGAATCTAAACATGGAAAGAACATGGAATACCCCTCGCATCTTCTCCTCTTTTGGAAGGATCATAATTAAGACCATCTTCCTAAGGTAGTGGGGAAAGTAAATCAGATAAACAAACAACACATTCAACCAACATCCACTTTCATCTCAACGGTTAAGCCCAGCTTTAACCCATTCCATCATCTCAGGTGTCCTCCCTGACACCCATATGCATAAACCGATGCATCTCTCCGCTACAAGCATAAATTATTGGCACAACCAATGGGCCTACCTACCCCCACATACCACAATAGCTCTCTAGGATCAACCATCCTAGGTTCATGTCATATATGGGCCTCCTTGCCCCCACAACCACAAGTCTTGTATCTAGAGAACATCACATGAAGTAGGAACAAACATAGAAATGGGATCTCGACCCCAAATCAAGGTTTTCATCCTTTACACACAATGATATCTCACAGCTCCAAAGCACAGGTAGTTGGACTTTACAAGTAAGCAGGTAACTCAGACCCTATAAGGCATTACATTTATCAAAAAACTGGTTCTTTATCCCATCTTGAATTAACCAATTCATTATTCACAGGTTCCGACTACGGGAAACATAAGAAACAAGGTATCACAATATATCACCAAATTAATTAACCAATTAATTTAACATGCCTTTAAATCATTTATCAATAATCATCAACATTATTTAGGTTCATTAACCAATTCCATTATAATACATATCTGCATTAATTTAATCAACATCAAATTATAACAACAAAAACTAGATTCATTAAACATGCCTATTTAACTTTTATGAAATTAATTATCAATTAATTCTAGATTTATATTATTTACCAATTTCCATCAAGAAAATCATGCTAACCATGAAAGGAATAGATATCACACTATCTATAAAATCAAGAGGCAAACCATTATCATGGTATAAAGCAACAACAAATGATCAATACCAATTATTTAATCTGGTTTATATAATTATTAGGTAAATTCCATTGTGATCCAATGGATAAACCATGTTAACTCTATGATTGCACATAAATAAATAGAGAAGCAGCAAATCCCCTACCTTAAAAGGTCGTTGATGTTCTTCACACGAGAACAGATCAAAGCAACGGATCACGATCACCTATCCTGTAACAACTACATCCACCCAAGGATTCCTTGGAACAATCACACCAACCAATCACCATGAAAACTCCATTTGAAATATGGATATCATTATCCATCACATGGAAAAGAGAAATGGGAGTAAATGGATCAAATAAACCTTAGTAACAGAGGTAGATCATACCTTATATCAAAGACGGATCTCTATGGATCTAAGTAGGGAGATAGGGATCGTTCCTTGATAAAGGAATCCCCCAAAATGTTGAAGAGAGGGTCATTGGGTCTCATAGGGTTGAGGGAGAGCTGATGCAGTCGTAGTTTTGACAAAACCCGAGTGTCTGGAAAAACACTTAAAACACACAATGTTGGGCATTACATGATGTGTAATCCCCTTTCACGTCATGTAATGCCTCAAGGTAGAGTTACGCTGAAAAATGCATCACCTCAATGCTTTATTTTATTTTCAAAGCCCTGAAGTATTTCATATTGTGAATCCCTCTTTCACACTATGTAAAAAGTCTGCACATCATGAAGCATTCTAGGAAAAACCGGGAAATAGGATGTCACATCATGTAATGCTTTTACATGATGTGTAATCCCCTCCTTCCTGATTTTACTTAACTAAACTGCTCTAAACTTCTTCTGAGCCACCTTTTATCACTTCGATCTTTGAAGACATGAAAAGGTTTTATCCACATGGATTTGGGCCCTTACATGAGATACCTCTCAAAACATTCTCATCCTCGAGAATCTAAAACCAACCCAGAGAGGAAATATAAAGGGTTCATCTGAATAGCCACCCTACGATATACCTATCAAGGCTCTCACCACCACAGGAGCTCAACCACTTCACTAGAGGAATAAGAAAAAAACCATGAAACGACCACAGACATCCCTTAAACACTCTCCTGGGGGAGATACCTCTTAAAATAGAGTAAGCTATAACAAGAAACAAGAGAAATCCATTACAACCACAAAACAAACAACATTACAAGAGAAAATCTAAACATTAAATAGCTCGGGGTATTGAACACGTATATGCGACTTGTATTCCCAAGTACTCTACTCCCTGCCATCGTTCCGCCATAAGACATGAACTAAGGGGATAAAACACCCACACAACACCTTCTCCTAGTAGTATTGGATCTCTACAGGACAATCCTCAAAGTTCGCATCATCATCAACATCTATATCACCCCAATCAATGATGTGAGATTCATAATGAAGATAACAATGGAGTTGTAACACATGAAAAAAATTGTATCTTGATCAGCTGTGGGGGAAGGGTTATCTGGTATTCCACAGCTCCAATGTGATCCAACACCTTGAAAGGCCCAATAAATCATGGAGAAAGCTTACTCCCATGACCAAACCTTCACTGTCCATGATGGGGATTCACTTTCAGAAACACGTGATTCCCAATGCCAAACTCAATAAGTCTACTCCAAAAATCATCATAGGATTTCTGGTGATCATGTGCTACATTCATCCTATCAAAAATCACATGAACCATCTCTATCATACTCTACACTAGTTCCAGGCCGAGAATTGCTAACTCTTCGACCCTAGTCCAGCACAAAATAGAATATAAAGGTCAGATATAAAAGGATTCAAATAGCACCATACCAATGATGGAGTGAAAACTATTATTGTAAGCGAACTCTACCAAGGGTAAGTGCCTCATCCATGAACCTCCAAAATCTAGGACACAAGAGAAAAACATGTATTTAAGATTTTGGATGGTCTGCTTTGTCTGACCATCTGTCTGTGGATAAAAATTAGTGCTAAGGAATAGATGGAAACCAAAAGCATGTTGGAGACCTCTCCACACCCTAAAGGTAAAACAAGGATCTCAATCTTAGATGATCTTCCTCATTACTTTGTGGAGTCTCACTACATCCTTGAGATATTTTCTAGACAAAACCTTCACTGAGATCGAATCCCTGATTTCTAGGAAGTGGGATGATTTCTTCAAATGATCCACTACTACCCATATAACATCATATCCTCCCTAATCTCGAGGTAAATTGGTAAAAAATTCCATCGAGATGTCCTCCCACTTACACTGACGAATATCTAATGGTTGGAGAAAACCACTAGGAACACGGTGCTCGACATTCACCTTCTGGAAGACTAAGAATCGAGACACAAAATCTGCAGCCGCACACTTCAACCCAGGCCACCAAAACTAACTCCTCAAAGCTCATTACATCTTTTTCATGCCAGGATGTACCGCTAAGGGAACTCTCTGAGAACCATCTCATGCATCGCCAAAGGAACAAAAAGCATTCATTGAAATAACACTCGGTGTTATTCATCCTTAAAACAACCATCAGGGGCCTCACTAAAAACAAATTGGTCTCTCTAGACCTCCACCTCAAGATCTCCCAACTGGGACTCTTCAACCTACTACACCAGAGATGACTGAACCATCATCTAAAAAATACAACCTCTATCCCCAACTTCTACCATAGCCAGATGTAATGTTGAAAGTTCTTCCATCACTCTCCAGGAATCACCAGATTCACATACTATATCACTAAATGACTTCCTACTCAGCACATCGGCTAAAAAAATCCCCTTTCTAGGTGTATAAGAAATTTCAAAGTCATAATCCTATAAGAACTCCATCCACCAATATTGTCGCAAGTTCAAGTCACACTGGGAGAAAACATACCTCAGTATCTTATGATTAGTGAGTACCATGAAACACTCACTAATGAGGTAATGTCTCGATAAATTTAGGGAAAATTCCACTGCTATCAACTCGAGATCATGGGTGGAATAGTTGCACTCATGGGGATGTAATTTCTGAGACCTATAAGAAACAACTGATCTTTATTGTATTATAACATAGCCTAAACCTAGACGTGAAGCATCACAGAAAACCTCAAACTAAACTCCTTCTGCTGGAAGACAAAGAACCAGAGCACTAACCAACTTCTCCTTCAGATACTCACAATATGACTAACACCGATCATTCCACAAGAATTTCTGGTCCCTCCTGGTCAACGATGTCAGAGGATTCTCAACCTGAGAGAAATTGGCTACAAACCTCTTGTAATATCCTGCAATACCAAGGAAACTTTGCACCTATGCCACTCTCTTGGGGGATTCCCAAGACACAAATGCTTCTATCTTCGATGTATCCACATCTAATCCCTGATGAGATACAAAATTCCCCAAGAAACATACTTCTTGAGCCCAAAACTCACACTTAGAAGACTTCATAAATATCTATTATCGATGACGAACTCCCAAAACGGCACGCAAATGCTCTGCATGCTCCTCCTCAGACATAGAGTACACAAGGATGTAATCCATGAAAACCACAAACTTATCCAAGAACTCATGGAACATAGTGTTCATCAACCCCATGAAAACATCTAGAGAATTCGTCACACTGAATGGAATCACAACAAACTTTTAATTCCCATGACGAAAATGGAAATAATTCTTCAGGATATCCTCATCCTTCACACACATCTGATGATATCCTGACTGAAATTTGATCTTTGAGAACCAAATTTCACCCTTTAGTTGATCGAATAAATCATCAATATGTGGAAAAGGATAGTGGTTCTTCACTATCACTTTGTTTAAGTGGTAATAATCAACACACAACTGCAAACTGTCATCAGTCTTATTCACAAACAAAACAGGCGCACCCCATGGTGACACGCTCGGCCAAAAAAAATGCACTGCAACAGACCATTGATCTGTATACACAGCTCCCATAACTCAAAAGGCGCCATCCTATATGGAGAAATTGAGATGAGAGACATGTCTAGTTGTAGCTCGATCCCGAACTCAATCTCACATCGAGGGGGTAATGCTACAACCTCTTTTAGAAAGATATCATGGTACTCTTCTATGACCCTAGAAAATGTCGACTGTTGAACCTCCGAAAAACTCAACATTAGATCATCCATCAAGGAATATAAGTTCGGAACACGCCTATAACTCATCTGAGGATCTTGCTCGCTAATAAACATTGTTGGCTCTATGTCTGCATCGAAGACCACCACCTACCTCCTAAAGCAATCCACGGTAGACTGGACCAAATACAAACAGTCCATGCTGAGTATGACATCATATGGTTGTATCCATAGACATATAAAATCTCCCCAAGAGTGGTTCTTCCCCAGCACTATCTTATGGTCTCTACATACTTTAAACAAGTCAGCTCGACCTCTAACTGGTGTAGTCAACAGAAAGGTCATTAGAATCCTCTCTACCTCAATTCCCAAAGCATGGACAAGGTTAGGTGATATGAAGGAGTGTGTCTCTCCTAAATCAAACAAGTAATTCACCCAAGTAGAAAATAATCAAAGGGTACCTTGAAAGATGTCTGGATTGCTTGGTGCTGGCAATGATAAATCATGAAGCTAACCATGACCTGCTCTATAGCCTCTCTGACCTTGTTGGCGACCACCTCCATGGTCGTGCTCTTCTCTTTGAGGATGGGGAGAATCTAAAGGTTTTCCTTTACCTGCCTCATCTACTCTCTACTGATCCAAAGTTGGTGCAACTTGCTTCTACTGCCTCAGCTGGAACTGCCTCAAAGGAGGAACCTAGAGTGGAACATCTAACACACACTGACTACTCAGAAAGGTTGGGAACTCACACTATTGATGGCCTTGACCTCCATAAGAAAAAAAGTGCATAATCCCTTGGCATAGGTTTGAGATCCATTGTCCCCTAAAAAATGAGATGCTGAGGGATGTAACCTACCCCCGGCCGAATGGAAATTCTTCAACCTTGGAAACCGAGAACCCTGGACTGCAGCTCTACTTCGTGAGGAATCCTAGTGACTCCCCTCTCATGATGATCTAGTTCTAGCTAACATCATCTCGACAGCCTCTTCCCTCACCATCACCTCAAGATATATCATCAGTATAAATGAGATGACTTTTCACTGGATATATGGATGAAAAACCTTCTCAAAATGCCTCTCCCTACCCTCCTCATCTAGAAACAGGTCCAAAGCATATCTCAAAAGGTTCCTAAAATGGATTAAAAACTCTCACACACTGTTTATCCCCTGTTTAAGGGTAAGTAGCTCTTGAAAACTATATGACTTCATAGTCAAAGAAAGAAACTCAACTCTGAACTAGTCTTGGAACTTCTCCCATGAGACTGTCAACTCCTTTTGATCCCTAAGGAATAAGAACCACCACTTCCTCACTAACCCATGCATCATTGTCACAACCAATGAAACCCAGTGCTCCTTCCAAGAACGGATCAAAATAAAGGTTATCTCAACCTCCTCCAACCAATCTTCTATGATTGCATCTGAAATAGAGTCATCTTACTTCTGCAAACTCTAGCGCTAAAACTCTTGGAGTGTCCTCCTCCAAGTGTCATCGTCATCAACCTCTACTCTAGTGCAATCTTTTGGCACAACCTGTTTAACATCTTCTATGCAAACCTGATGAGGACTTTGACCTGGATCTATACTTGCAAAAGAAAAATAGTTAGATCTCCAAAACCTAGAATATGGAATACTTTATCATTAATTATTTTTTTTATTTTTTTTATTTTAGTTTAATCTATCCCAAGGTCTACCCATTCAAACACAGACACAAAGAATAATAATACATGATCTTTTCCTAGGTCTCTACCCAACAATAATTATTGCTTCATTTAGTAGCCATTGTAACTTAAAGTTCCGTGTATTAGATCATACGGGGCACTAAATACCTATGTCTCAGCTGGTCTCCAGTGTTCACAATGCTTTCTAAACCTATCTGAAATCATTTCCCCACCAACCCATGCAACCTCACCTATACCTAACTCCAAACTCCAGCCTATCCCTCAAACAGACCTCTGATACCACTCTGTCACAACCCCCTCAATACAAAGTGTACCCCTCCTAATACAATAATGTTAGAAGAGGGATAATGAACCTTGAGTCCTACCTCTATTGGGCCTCGAGTTAGTGACTAGCACTGAGGGTATAGCAAACACACATATGGGAGGCATTACCCTCTAAGAGAAAACATGAAGAAGAGAGAGATAATATAGACACCAGCCAACTCCATCTCAGACTAAAATATAAAAGAGATCCCAAGTACACATATTTAATGTCATGCAAATACTACTACAACTGAAAGGGGAAACTGTAAGTACCAAAATAAATTAAAACAACAGTGACAACGAAGCCCGAACAACTCCTACAAAACCCCCAATCTAGTAGTAACCAGCCTGATCTCCAAATTTCTACAAGTGACCTGAAAATTAGTTTATATAACGTAGAGTGAGTATAATAGTATACTCAGTAGGATCCTCCCCGGATCCTCTTGTGAAAAAGTAAATAAATCATACTAAAGAACAGTGAACAAAAGGTGAAACTAACTCATCACCTAAACAGGTATACTAAGTTCTCAGCCTCACCATGTCTACTCAAACCAATTATCGCATAAAAGAGTATATAATATAATAAATAATATTAGGGGTACCCCTCTACCACTTCCCCACTGGTTTTCCTCTTTTCCCCAACACCATACATCCTAATAATCTCTCTCCAAAAAGTATTTCTCATTGATACTTGGGTGAAGCACCACAACATGAACCTCATGCAACTCGCCACCACAACCACATAACTAAAAGTAACCAGGTAGTTGCTAGAATCCACCACAACTCGCATAGTGCGTATCATAAATCAGGTATTATACCTCAATCCATTACATCCCATACACCAAGTAAGGATCCTCAAGCCATAACCACATATACATGTCATACCTATAGTAGTCCATAGGAAACTATATCCATAAAACATGTGTGTGAAATAAACACAAGCCATTACAGTCCTCTACACACATATATGGGGAAAACTAACTGTTGTACATACCAGTATAAATAACTACCAATAGAAGAGAGTCGTTCCAAAGGAGGTAGTCATCCATCCATCCTCCCACTGGAATGTTGGGGAAAACACCCCCCCCCAGGGATCAAAATCCCTGGGGTGTCATTTTCCCTAACTGATGGGGTGGAGTAGCATATAGAAACACAAAAAGTATAGAATATAATATATCTCACAACCACACTATGGGAAAAAAACTAATCTTAGAATCAAGTGAAACTAATGTCTCTCAGACTCCTGGTTGTCACTGCTAAGACTAGATATCCTATAAGCACACAACCATTTAAAGAGATATATTAAGTTCCTTTATCCCTTTTCATCAATTTCACTTTACATTAATTAATTATTTAAATATTAATTAATCATTATCATTTTCCACATTTCATTAAATTTGCATCACAATAAGGATCCATGACCTCTAGTCATAACCAAACCAATTCCACATCTTCTCAAAGTCACAACCTCAGCATTGCATCCCAGGAAGCTCCAACCCCATGGGTTAAACATCATTTATTAATTTATTTAAAAACATTATCATTTTCCATATTTCTAGGTATTATAAGAAAGAATTCTAAGATACCAAATGCAAGGGTCTCAACACGGTGAGTAGATGAACTACCCATCGAGTCTTTACCACCTATCACTAGTACAAAAACCTTTTTTTACATCACCCTTTTTCATGTCAGTTTTTTAGATCCGACATGAAAATATCTGAAAATAAATTTTTCACGTCGGTTATTATATAACCCATGTAAAAATACATTTTCGCTATTTTTTCACGTCGGTTATATAAGAACCAACATGAAAAATCTATTTTATCTGACTTTTCACATCGGTTATATAATAACCGATGTGTAAAATCAATGTACATCACTTTTCCACGTCGATTATTTAATAACCGATGTGAAAAAACGATTTTTATGACTTTTTTACGTCATTTATTTCATTACCGATGTTAAAATCAATTTTTCATGTCGGCTATTTAATAACCAACGTGAAAAAAGTTTACAAAAATGTAGTTCATTTCCCAAGATTTAATTTGACAGGTCATAGAGCTCAAACAGAGTTACGGATTAAAAGTTATGGCCTTCAAAATTTGGCCTTCCTTAAGACATCGTTTAGAGATAATCAACTTATGAAGGCCATAACTTTTAATTTGTAACTCCATTTGAGTTACGTGAGCTATCAAATTAAAGCTTAGGAAATTAAATACATTTTTGTAAACTTTTTTCACGTTGGTTATTAAATAACCGATGTGAAAAATACCTTTTAACGTCGGTTATTAAATAATTGATGTGAAAATGTCATGGAAATCAATTTTTCACATTAGTTATTTAATAACTGATGTGAAAAAAGTTTACAAAAATGTAGTTCATTTCCCAAGATTTAATTTTAAAGGTCATGGAGCTCAAACAGAGTTACGGATTAAAAGTTATGGACATCATAAGTTGGCATTCCTTAAGACATCATTTAGAGATGATCAACTTCTAAAGGCCATAACTTTTAATACATAACTCCGTTTGAGCTCCGTGAGATGTAAAATTAAATCTTGGGAAATAAAATACAATTTTGTAAACTTTTTCACATCTGTTATTAAATAACCGACGTGAAAAATACCTTTTAACGTCGGTTATTAAATAACCGACGTGAAAAAGTTATGAAGATTGATTTTTCACGTCGGTTTTATAATAACTGATGTGAAAAATAAGTGAAAACTTTAATATCTTTTCATGTCGGTTATCATAATACCGATGCGAAATATAATTTTAGTATCCCACAAATGCGAAATTTCAATTTTTTTACATCGCGACATCGAAATTTTGAATTGCCGCCTAAAATTTTTAATACCACGTTTTCTCTTGGCATCACAATTATATGTTTCCATTATACACATAACATAATTTAACGATCATTTATTTCAACCATTATCGTTCCCCCAAATCGACTCTTTTGATCTTCAACGTGAATCAATTATTTCTTCTTTTCGCGATCTCGTTAAGGTATGTTTAATCATATATCCATGATTTAGGGTTTTTATGATTTTTTTCTTAATTAATATAATATTTTACGATCATTTCATTCAACCAACATCGTTCCACCAAATCAACTAGTTTGATATTCCACTTGAATAAATAATTTCTTATTTCTACGACCTCGTCATGGTATTTGTAATTATTTTCCCATGATTTATATTTTCTATGAGTAATTTTCTTAATTGATATACCATTTAACGATTATTAATTTATTATAATGATGTATGATTCTTTATATCATGGTAAAACTACAAATCCCCCTATGGATTCAAAAATTATTTCTAATATGAAGCTACGGTTGCCTCATTCAATCTTTCCTCAAAAAAATATCAAACTTCTGATGGTCATAACTTTGGATTCGTAAATCAATTTGAGATCTATGACCTGTCAAATGAAAGCTTAGGAAATTTTATACAAGATGGTAAAAAATATATTACATAGGTTATTTAATAACCTACATTAAAAATTACTTTTAACTTTGGTTATTAAATAACCGACGTAAAAAATGGCTTCTTAACGCCATTTTCAGAATGTATTTCAGATCGGTTTTTTAAAAACCGATGTTAAAAACCATAAAACCCCATTTTTTACGTCGGTTATTAAATAACCAACGTAATAAATCATATTTTTAACATTTATCTCAATAACATCACCTAAAAACCGACGTTAAAAGGCAAAAAAACCGACGTAAAAAAAGGTTTTCTTACTAGTTTATAGAAGGAGCGTAGACTCATCCATCCTTGAAAAGCTAAACATGGAAATCATGTGGAATACCTCATGTGTCTTCACCTCTTTTGGAAGGAGGGTAAGAAAGACCATCCACCTCAAGCAATGGGTAAAGTAAAGCAGATAAATAAACAACAGATTTAACCAGTATACAATTTCATCTCAATGGGTAAGCCCATCTTCAACCCATTCCATCATCTCTGGTGTCCTCCCTGACACCCATATGCATAAAATCATGAATATCTCCACTATAGGTGTCAACAACTACCACAAATAATGGGCCTCCCTACCCCCACATACCACAATATCCCTCCAAGCTTAGCCATCCTAGGTCCACGTCACATCCGGGCCTCCCTACCCCCACAACTAGAAGTCCCATATCTAGAGCACATCACAAGCAGTAGGAACAAACATATAAATGGGATCTCAACCCCAAATAAATTATTTTAGTATTTACACATAACAATCTCTCATGGCTCCAAAGCATAGGTACTCAACCTTTACTAGAAAGTAGGAAAATTAGGCCCTATAAGGCATTAAATTTATCAAACAACTGGTTCTTTATTCCATCTTGAATTAACTGATTCATTATTCACAGGTTCCAACTACCGGAAACCTAAGAAACAAGATATCACAAGCTATCACAAAATTAATTAACCAGCTAATTTAATATGAATTTAAATCATTTATCAACAAGCATCAACATGCTTCAGGTTCATTAACCAATTCCATTATAATGCATATATGCATTAATTTGATCAAAATCAGATTATAACAACAACAACTGGATTCATTAAAGATTCCTCTTTATCTTTTAGCCAATTAATTATAAATTAATTCTGGATTTATATTCTTTACCAATTTCCATAAAGAATATCATGCTAACCAAGAAATTCATAGATATCACACTATCTAGCAAATCAAGAGGCAAACCTTTATCACAATATAAATCAACAACATATGATCAATATCAATTCTTTAATCTAGTTTTTATAATTATTTGGTTAATTAAATTTTGATACAAGTGATAAACCATGATAACTCTACAATTGCATGTAAATAAATAGATAATCATTGAATCACCTACCTCAAAAGTTCTTTGGTGTTCATCATATTAGAACGGATCAAAGTAATGGATCGCGATCATCTCTCCCACAACAACTACATCCACCCGAGGACACCGCGGCACAACCGCACCAACAAACCACCATGAAAAGTCCATTAGAAATATGAAGATCATGCACCATCAAATGGGAAATAGAAACAGGAGAAAATGGATTAAAGAAACCTTAATAATAGAGGTATATCATACCTTATATTGAAGACAGATCGCTACAAATCAAATGAGGGAGGGAGGGATCATTCCTTGATGAAAGAATCCCCCAAAACACTGAAGAGAGGGTCATTGGGTGACCTAGGGTTGAGGGAGAGCCACTATAGCCATGGGTTTGACAAAACCCAAGTGGCTGGAAAAACACTTAAAACATACATCATCAGGGCATTACAAGACAGGTAATCCCCTTTCATGTCATGTAATTCCTCAAGGTTGAGTTCCGCCAAAAAATGTGTTGCCTCAATGATTTATTTTATTTTTCAAACCCCAAAGTATTTCACACCATGAATCCCTATTTCACACTATGTAAAAATTATGCACATCATGAAGATTTCTATGAAAACCTGTGAAACAATATGTCACATCATGTAATGTTGTTACACAATGTGTAATCCCATCCTTTTAGGTTTTACTTAACCGAACTTCTCCAAACTTCTTCTGAACCACCTCTAAGCACTTTGATCTTCAAAAACATGCAAAGGGTTGATCCATGTGTATCTAGGAACATATAAAATAGGTTTTATTTATCTCAAAATACCATCCCTTAAAGGCTTAACCCCATTTTCAAATGAGATAATCAAATAAGTGAGATATAAATTTCTAACTGCTCTTTTCCCATTTCTATTTATTTATGTGTATTTATTCTTCACAAAATTACATTAAACCATATTAAAATGAAAAAATAAATATCATAATTATACTATTATGTTATTATAATTATGGTTCAATCTTTAACCACCTTTCCCTTTTCTATTAAGAAAAATTAAATTGTCATTCATGTGTTGTTCATACTACTACCTCCACAACTCAATGTGTTTCGTTTTCCTTCACTTACTTACAAGGATGGTACTAATAACTAATAATGAATTTAATATATATAAGTATGATATTTATGAAATGTTTTATATTATTAAATTATAAACCATATTACTTATTTTATTCGTTCTATGGAAAACAAAATCATCATTTATGCGTACGTGTGGACTACCGCCTCAATTGAATGATTGATTTTCATTTTTATTTTCATAAACTCCTTACATATTTGGTCATGAGAATGGGTTTAATTGATAAGTATTATGTTTATAAAATTATTAAAAAAAATAAGATAAATTGGAAAAACCTATTAACAATATTATCAATAAACAATCATGGTAAATTCAATCATCCAAAAGAGTATTCTAAAAGAAAAGAAATGATTTCTTTATACTATAAAATAACATTGTATAGCTTGTATTATTATTATAATTATTTTAACTTCTGATATATCACACTAATAAACACTAAATAATATCATTATTATTTTATTATAATTATATTACAACTAAATCACTTCATAATCATCTATTAGTTATGGTATGTTCTTGTTTGGGTTGGTTTAACCACCTACTTGAATGATGTTATAAATTTATATCATGGATGACTATGGGAATTTAATTTCTGGTCATATATGATATAAATAATTATATAATTATTATTTTTTGTTTATTTAATGATAAAATAAAAATTTAACTTGCTATTTAAGGAAATGCCCTATGTTGGCTAAGAATCATCGAAACATTCTCATTTCTAAATTCATCTTTCAAGATCGTAAAAAGAAACTCCCATAGAATGAAATTAAATCGTTATAAATAATTATAAAACAGAAATTATATTAACTTTTATGATATATTAATGATGAAATTTGGGATAATAATGAATAAAAACACTACCATTATGAAACTAGTTCAAAAAGATCAAGATTACTCTCACCCAATATTAAAAATAGATAATAACTAACTAATATACATATAGGGAATAATTTTAAATGAATTTTATAAAAGGTGGTAGATGTGAATAAGGTTATAAAATAAGTGATTAATATAGTTATGTTTTTTATATATAAGTTTAGAGTGTGATCCACTAAGCGGGAATTCAAGGTAAGTGTTTCATGTATCAAATTTAATTTATTCATACAAATTTCTTATTATACACCATGTTTTATTTAGAGTGGTGTATCCACTACCCCTTTAATATTTTTTATCATAATACTCTCATTATCCATGTTATTTAATGTTTCATTTGAAATCATATCCTTTAAGGGGTTTTGATTTGAAAGTTTTTAATGTCGTAAGGGCTTCTTTGTTTCATTTTCAAATCCATGTGACATGTTTGATATTGTGAACCATCATACATTTTATATGATTTGATTTATGACAGATGAATTTATTTTTCCATATTTATAAAATTCATGGTGTTTTAAGAGTGATACCATGTTCTTTCTTTTAATGGCCTTCAATTCAAAAGATACCAAAATTGTACGGGTTTTTGTTAACTCAACTCTCTTCATTGAGTTATAATGAATCTTATTGAACTTATTTCTTCAAATATTATTCCCTTTCACCCTAATATTTTATTTCATGGTACTTTTTATACCTTTAAGAGAAAAATTACTTTCATATATGACCCATAACTTTATATTTTATAGCTATGGTAAAAAATATTTTTTTAAATGTTTTTATGGTTCCTTTCACCATATGAGCGATCTTCTTTAAGAAGATTACTTTCCATGTTTAAAAATGGTTTTCCAAATGATTTTAACTCTTTATGATTTTTAAAAATTAAATAAAATATTTAAATGTTTTTCTAAATTAAAATTTTTATTTCTAAAAGTAATTATTTATTTTAAATGGTATTTTAATGGATAGTCTTTTAAGAAATGTTTTTTCAAATTATTTTTCTATATTCAAAAAGAAAGTTTTTTTAAAATTATATTTATCTTATAAAATTTATTTTTATAAAAAACCCATTTTGGTCTTATAATATTAATTTTAAATGTTTTATCAAGATCAAGTATTTCATTTTAAAGAATCCATTTTTAAGGAGTTCCCAATCCCTTCAAAAAGTGGTATTCCCTCTTATTTTTTAAGTGATTTATTCAAAAATATTAAAATGTTATTTTTTATCTATAAAAACATCCTTAATTCTTATTATGTTTCATTAGGGATATTTTTAAACCAAAACCCATAAAATTTCTCTAAATGTCACATGGAATGTTTTAGTAAAGTATTTTCATGAAACCTTCCTCATTTCCATAGACTAATTAAGTGGTGTTTGAAGTATGAATGATTTTATGATATAATGGAACGCACATATGTATAATTATTATTAGGATGTTCAAGGTTCTATATCACCCTTCAATGAATTGTTTTAATTTTATGTTTCAGGGGCTCAAAATGTTACATAGGAGGATTTATCCCAAGTCAAAGGCTAAAAAGAATAATTTATCCCAAACTAAAGTGTGCATGAGAGGTTTGATCCCAAGCCAAAGGGGTGCACATGAGGTTTTATCCCATGCCCAAGGGTACACAAGAAGATTATTCCAATCCCAAGAAGGTACATGGATGGTTATCCCTAGCCTACTAAGTGATGAATTTCTTATTGGGTAACTTTGAAATATGGTTTCTATGATTATGTTTATGCCACACTCTTATGTTGTAATATTGTGCATATGATTATGCTCCTTGAATCAGGTTTAATGTCTCGTGATTCTGGAAACTTTTTCTATGGTATATGTTTGTTCATTTGAGATTACACATCCTTTTATCGTGACTTATGGGAAACACTTATTATTCCATTTTATTTTTAATAATAAATTTCTCCCTTATTCATTTTTTCTTATATTCTTATGATCTAACCCTTGATGACATGTTAATAAGTTTTCCCATACTAAGAGTTTGATCTCAACACTTTCTTATGTTTTTCTTCCCTAAGTTATGAAGATATGTATAACTTTTGAAAATTATATAAGGGAGTCTAGAAGAGTTTGATTATCGATAAATTATTGTAGATTAAAATTTTTATGTGGATAATATCCAAGACACTAAACCTTTTGGTCCTTGGTTTGTGAAACTTTTGGTGAGATGTAATATCTAAAACATGAAATTAATGTATTATTTAAGTTATTTTTATCTTGGTTCACTATATAGACCCTTATGAGACTAGGATTGAGGTGGGCCTTTGGATTGTGGTGTCATAATAGGTAGTCCTCTCCCTTGGGATATTTTTATGAGATTGTGTATCTTGTTGTGAATGAGTTTGTGTGTGTGTCCATGAGGACCATTGTGTGATATGTTATACTTGAGTAAGCATGGGTGGCCTGAGATATCTACACATGATTTATTTTCTTATGGTGCACATTTGTGGCCCATAAGACCTATGCTTTGTGTGTTATGTTTCTACCTTATGTGTTATGCCCTATTATGTGAATGATTAGCCTATAGAGGTTGTATCTTATATCAAGGTGACATGTGAATCATCATGTACTGGTTAGCCCCTTGAGTAGGAGTATGTTCTTATTTGACGTGGTTTAGATGATAATGATGGGACCTAGAGATAGGTCATACATCCTTATGGTCTGGATCAAGATAAATGGTGGTGGTAAGAACTTATGTCATAACCAAGATAGGGGATGGGTATGACCTTGTGGTCTTACCTGAGACTAATCCAAGTGTGTGATAGCCTTGTGGCCTAACCTGAGTCTTATTTGGATATGGTCATTGATCTCAAATTCATGATTTATATGGTTTTTTTGTTTTTATATGTGCTATACCATGTTTTGTGTGATTATATGACATGTGAAGGTTTCGCCTCTAATAGAAAGTGACATGTGGATTTTCATGGATTGGTTAGCCTTAGAGGGGTCGAATGCATGTCTTGTGATAATGACAGTAATGAATCTTGACACAGGGTAGGGGCATGATCACCTTGAGGCCTGATCCAAGGTAGTGTAGGGATATGATATCCCTGTGGCCTAACCTAAGGCAGAGACTAGTTATGATGGCCTTATGGCCTAACCCATAATAGTGGTTGGACATAATGGCATTGTGGCCTGACCCAAGGCTCTTTAGCCATGTGGATACTCATGATATGTAAAAAAATAACCTGGTATGCCACCCAAACTAGCCCTCCACCTACCCAATAAAAATCCCTGATCCCTCTAAAATAATTTGAAGAGTTTAGGGTATCATAATAACCATTAAGGTTAGTTTCACCCTTAAGAAATCAAATTAAACAACCAAATAAGGCATAATAATAAAAGAAACAAGGATAAATTCCAAATTACATCTAATATAAACAAACATCTAATATAAGGATTTCCAAGATATAATGTAAGTTAAAACAAAAAAATGATATTAAAGATTTAAAAAACTTATCCAAACAATTTCGGGAAATTTAAGGTCCAAACACTATCTCCATATGACTCAAAATTAACCACTAAGATCCCGATGACCATCTGCTTCCCAAGGAAGAGGGCACTGGAATCCAACCCAACAGCCAATACCTAAAGAAACATAAACAAGACATGAATACAACATAACCACCATCATGAGTATGAAGGGTGTAAGATTAAGCTAGTAGGATACCACTATGAGTCTATTTCATTCCTCTTATAAAAGAACCCAAGTTTTCTAGTATGAAAAAAAAGTAAACAGATAGGTTTTCATTTTAATTTTACAACATATAGGGAAAACCCAAAAATGGAACATGTACTTTCTCAAAGAACACCATTTGAAAAACGTTCCATAAATTTTTTTTACCAAAACCAATGCAAATTAAAAAACCACCCACTTCTCTTTAAAACATCATAATTTTTTAAAAAAACCCACACATGTTTTTAAATGTTCCAAAATAATTTACAAATAAACTAACACTTTGAAACCATAAACCCCTTATTCCTTTAAAATATTTTACACACACAACTCAAAGTTAAAAAAAGGAAACATGGAAAATAATAATAAGAACACAACTATAACAAGTCATAAAAAATTTCAGTAAATGTATGGAACCAAACTATTCAACATAATTATTAAATCATAGTAGAATCACGCATCAAGAAATTTAATACAAACTATAATCATCTCATGTTCCAATATATAACAAAAGGTATAACATATGATGCATAGCATGAGGCAACACCACATGAGTAACTTTTTAGAGTTAGTGACCTAAGACCAACTGATTATACTTTGATTACATGTATATTTAATTTATTGAATATTAATTTAATGTATTATTGAATATTTTTCATTGTTTCTGTATGGATTTAATGTAATAATGTCCTAGAGTATCTGTCACATTAATAAGGTCATAGCAGTTCCCCACTATGATGAGAACCTTGAAGTGCTATGGAAATATTATTAATATAATTCTACGGTTGGACTATGATGGGACACATAGTATTTATACCATCAGGTGTGAGTGCTCGTAAGTGTATGAGTATTATTCTTATGAAGTTTTCACTTGGTAATCTCCAAGATGAGAGATTATGAGAATAGACCCACCAATAGGAATTTTTAATATTTTGGTGTCATAGCATATTCTTATTTGTGATCATGTGTAATGGTCCTTAGACTTTAATATTATCATTAATGTACATCATGACTCACACACTTAGATTTACTAACCAAAAATATCATGCCATATGTTGGAAGGAAGTAGGGTACGTTTGGTGCATCACGATTGACATGTCATTAATGGATAATTCATGGAATGATTTGTCCCTTCCATATTTATGGAAGATGATATCACATCCCTTTGATTGGAATAGAACTGTCACATTAAATTCCATGACCATGGTGTAATGATGTGTTTATTTCAGATAGTTAAAGAAAGATGTATCGATTAAATAGGTTGATGATACCATCATGAAACCTTCTTGATGATATATTGTGATAAAGTGATTATATTACACATTGAGTATTCATATGTAGTTTTCGACGTTGCACCATTAAGTTCTTTCTCTTGGGTTCCTTGACTCATTGTTAAATAGTAATCTTGGAATTTAGGCAATTCCACATAATGCCAATGAGAAATAATCTTAGAGGGTCACACACTATGTGTTTCCATTGATCTTGATTAAATTTTATTTGATTTTAATTAATAGAATAAAAATTATTCTCAAGTCCTAGGAATAATTTTATTCAAGTTATATTGATCGCATAAATTAAATAAATATTTATTTTTTGGCATGTGAATAAAAATATATTTATTTATTTTATTTAATATTTAATAAATATTTATTAACCTATATGTGAATGAAAATATATATTTATGAATACAATTTTATTCAGGTTTTCAATAAATAAAACAGGAGTTCAAACGGACTAAGACCTTGTCTGGTGACAAATATTAATTAACAAGCTGGTTAAATAATGTTTTTTATTTCAAAAGTTTGCACATGCCACAAAATAATAATATTATCATTATTATTATGATTCATGGGTTTTATTAAAGGTAATAAATGTTATTTAATGGATGACATGAAATTAAGTAATATTTTAACCTAAATCCTAACACTATAAATATAAAGGCAATGTATGTTGTGTAGAACATCCAAAAATTGAGAATAGAGAATTATTGCACACAATGAATTCTAGATTGACTCCTCATTCTCTCTCTCTCTCTCAATAATGAGTAGTTCAAGAGATATTTCTTTAATACTGAAGAACGAGCGATCAATAATGAACAATGAAAGACATTCAACTCAACGTTCTAGCACCCAGAGATCGAGTGGTGTTGTTCAGAGATCATAAGATCACATGTAGATCACCACTATAGGGATTCTATCCTTTGATCCTCATAGTGCAATGATGATAATCAGAAAGGGTCTTTTAGTATGATCAATATTCACCAATAAAGAAATTTCCTAATCTTAGGTATTTTATTTCTTAAAATATTAAATATATTAATTATAAATTTTACATCCAAGATCCTCTCTCTTGGTTTCGAGTAACAATTATTAAAAGAAATTTTAATATATCTCACACCATCGCACACTTCTACTGCACCTGAAACCAACAAGTGGCATCAAAGTGGAAACGTTTAAATCTATAATTATTTATTTTATTTTTGATCTATGTGAAATTGTGGTTAGATTTTCATTTCATGTTATTCATTCATTAATTATATTTGAATTAACATGTTATAAACATATTAATTATGTTTTCTTAGTGTTTCATTTTCTTAAATGTTTAAGAATAGGTTAATAATGACCAGAGATTCCATCGACAAGTTCCAAATATTTGGTTGGTAAAACTGAGTTACACGGCATTTAGCCAGAGCACACCTCATGTACCCATGTGCATTATACATGGATGCACTAAGAAGTTAATTACATGTGGTTCATTTATTGTGGACCACATATTGACCAGGACAACATGGAACACAGAAAGCAAATACATGGCCTATATATGGATTGTGCACCACATGTAGTCCGGATAAGTTAACACACCGAATCCCTAGGAATATGACTCAGATACATGGCAATCGAGGTACATGACATGTAGTTGGACTGTACATTCCATGTAATCTCCCATTAAATGATAGAATTAAAAATTACATTAAATTGAAAATTGCATCATTAAAACCTTTTTTATTGATTGACACGTCAATTTGTTTTTGAAAATTTAATAATGGTTTTAAAGAATATTAAATTCTTAATTAATTTATTATAATTAATATATCATTATTGGTTCTGTCATTTATTTTCAATGGATGCAATAAATTATGGGTATCTCCAATTAAGTTAGGATGGTTATTAATATGAAAGGGAATTAATTAATTAATTAATGTAAGCACATTCATCTTAAATAATAAATAACTAATAAAGAAATGAATTCTAGCTAGTTACTTTTGTGTATTCGTTACATGTATGACTATTCATGAGCTTGACCAAGACCTGTGTATATGTTGGATGTTTTAATTTAATTTATTACATCAGTTTGCAATTATTTATTATTAAATTAAATATGATGGTATGTGTTTCATACCTCCCTCTATTATTATGTAGGACCTACATATCCAAGGATATTTATTTAATCCCCTTTTAACAAATAATTTAGTTCCCCTCACCTATGTGTGAGTCATAAATAAATGTAATTAATGGATTATCCCAAGGTGTGTGGTGGTGGTTCAAGATAGAACCATTATGATTCTAACTCAAGTGATACACAGGTGGACAAGTGGAATATTGTGACTCGTGCTAAGACTAGAAAAAGGAGTTATTTCCTCTAGGTCATGGGTTGATTTAATGTCTTCTCATTAAATCAGCCATTAGATAAAGCTCGTGAATAGATCATTTAATTATTTATTTATTTCTATCTATGAAATTATTTATTTTATGGATTCAAGGTTGTGGTCACATAAATAAATGAATTAATGTGCAAAGATGTAATTTAAATAAATGTATTATGTGTAAATGTTTTTTCTAGCATGGTTAATTAATTAACATCCACTTAATATTAACAATACATGTAAAGGATAAAATAAGATAAAATTTATGTATAATAAATTAAATAAATTAATTGTGTGTAAATGTTTTATCCAACATGGTTAATTAATTAAGTAACATTCACTTAATATTAACAACACATGTAAAGGATAAAACAAGATAAAATTTATGAATAATTAATTAAAATCCCTCAACCTAATATTTAGTCAGACTTGGCCTTCCATTACTTTATTAGGAATGAAACTCGATAGAACTAAGTGTTTGACCAGCCCTTATTGGGACACTTACTTTTATAATGGGAGTTATTATGAAGGTTTTGGGTTAACTTAACCATTTTACATCAATAGGGGTATCCCTTTCTAAACTTGGTGTAATTTGGTGGAAAGTTTTGAGTAAATACAAGTCAGGATTTCAATATTGGGGAGTCTACTCAATGGATCAAGGATCTATAAGCCCGTAGTTGGAAAAGACATTCCTACCTATATACCTCCAAGTAGCTTGACCAACCCTTGTTGGGGATATGCAAAGGGGAATAGGGATCCTTACCACTAGAATGTCTTAGATACTATACATCCTAGGTTTAATGTTGGGGGATATTGGAACTTGATAAAATAGTGGGATACTTAATAAAATAAATTAATTTATTATTTATCACATAATTTTTAATCAATAAAAAGTACTAATTATCTAGTCTTTTAATTTTAGAATAAAATTGAAAGCTCATCACCCAAATTATCCCTAAGATCAATATTGAAGAAATACAACCTCATAACTTGCAACAAATTCCAAGAGTGGTTTAGATGACTTCAGTTCATTCTACTCCATGAATAGAAATCTTGCATGTTGGAATACTCAATGCCTAATCTAACTACTAAGAAGGCAATTGATGAATAGTTCCTTATCTATGAAAAATATGTGAGTGATGTGTTCGATGTTCAATGTTTGATTATTTCATCAATGTCTAGTTAACTCATGACGTCTCATGAAAACATGGATGTGTATATCATGATCGATCACTTCTATGGTCTTTACAAGGAGAGAGCTAGATAAGAAGGGTTTGAGATTTCAAAGGAACTCTTTTAGATAAATCTTGGATAGGTTTCACCATCTCGACCTCATGTAGTCAATATCATTGGTTACATTAAGTGCCTAGAGGTTCTATAGTTTAAACTGCTCGAAGTCCTAGGAGCTGTCCTTATTCTAGTATCACTCCCTTAGAGATTCTCTAGTTTTTTTGTGAATTTTAATATGAACAACATTGAGAAATATTTATTGTGTCTTATCACTCTTTTTCACCAAGTATATAAGGATATGAATCATGAAAATCCTTTCATCCTTATGGTGAAAAAATGGAAAGGGAAAGTGAAGATCTTTAATCCCAAAGCTTTTCCATGCCCCTCCAAGAAGAAAAAGTTTAAGGGGAAAGAAAGGGAATATGATGTTGTCTATTTTTCATGTGACAAGAAGGGCCAATGGAAGAAAAACATCACCCATCCAAAGAAGAAAGGGGAATCTTCAGGTGTATTTTTTATTGAGTGAAATTTATTTATTTCTAAAAATTGGGTATTATATACATCTTTTGGTGCTCATGTATCTATTCAAATACTCAGAACAAGTATATTCAGAAAGATTGATTGAGGGGGGTAGATCTACAAGTATCCAGTGGAGTTAAACAGTTAAACTCTTTGTTGTAGCTATCAGGGACTACCACCTAATGTTGCTGACTTGAATGATATTGGTTTTTAAATGTTGTTAATGTGTGTCATCTATTACAAAAATCATTTATCTGTAACCAGACTTGTTACAAATGGATTTGTTTTCAAATTTGGAAGTAAATTTTTCTTATTTTATAAATATATCATTTTTATAGTAATCCATATTTAAATAATGGTCTTTATTTGTTGGATTATGTGAACCAAGTAATGAATATCAATAATAAATTTAATTCACATGAATCATACCAAACCAAACTTTGGCATCACCGGCTAGGTCATATAAATGAAAAATTCTTGACTAGATTACATCAAGATGGATATTTAAATTCTTTTGAACTAAAACCTTTTAAAGTATGCCATGCATGTTTATAAGGAAAAATGACAAAAACCCCATTTAGTGGGAAAGGTGAAAGGTATAAAGAGCTTCTTAAATTAGTTCATACCAATGTGCATGGACCATTAACTATTGAATCAAGGGGTGAGTACTCATAATGCATAACTTTTACTGATGATTTTAGTAGATATGGATATGTCTAATTGATGAGGTATAAGTCAGATTCCTTTTATAAATTCAAGGAATACAAGAATGAAGTTGAGAATAATCTTGGTAATAAGATTATCAAACTCCACTCAGACTATGGTGGAGAAAATATTAATCAAGAGTTCATTGATTACTTACAGGAGTTTGGGATCTTATCCGAACTTATTCTTCCTTATACGCCTCAGTGTAATGGCATAAGTGAAAGGAGGAACTGCACCTTGTTGGACATGGTGAGATCAATGATGAGTCATGCGAGCCTTCCATTATCCTTTTGGCGATACACGTTACAAACTACAGCATATATACTAAACCAAGTACTAACTAAATCGGTAAATGGTATTCCATATGAATTTTGGAGTGGAATAAAAACCATGTTATTGAATTTACATGTGTGGGGAAGTGAAGTATTTTTTAATTCCTCTTCAGGTAACAAACTTTCACTCCAAGGCACAAAGTGTACCATTATAGGATACCCAAGGAAACAAGGTAATATTACCTATACAACCCCATCATACAAAAAGGATATAATGGAAAGACACGCCATATTCCTTGAGAGGGAGAACATATCTAAAAGATATAGTGTTAGAGAGATATAATTTTATGAATTTGAGGCTCAATGTACACAAGAGTTGATGCAAGAACAAATTCCACAAACCCTTGTGGAAGATGAAACTATTCTGGATACACAAGTACTACGTAGGATTATAAGAGAGGTTATAGAACTAGAATGTTATGGTTTTCTAGTCACCGATGATGGTGACTTGTTATTAGTTAATAATGATGATCCTATAACCTATAAGGAAGAAGTAATTGGAATAGATGTTGCCAAGTGGAAAGAATCCATGAATTCTGAAATGGATTCCATGTACCAAAACCAATTATATATTTTTGGTATATCCTCTAGTAGATGTAAATACCATTGGTTTCAAATGTTTATTCAAGAAAAAATAGATATTTAAGGATAATTCATTACCTATAAGGCACAACTGGTTGAAAACGGGTTTAAACAGCATTGAGGAATTTACTATGATGAAACCTTTTCACCAATTTTAATACTAAAATCAATTATAATTATACTTTCTATTCCATCTTACCATGAACATTATATTTGCAAAATGGATTTTAAAACATCCTTCCTTAATATTAACCTTTAGGAAGATATCTATATGACACAAATCGGAGGTTTTATAACTCTAAAGGATTCTAATAAGATATGAAAATTTCAAAAATCCATTTGTAGATTAAATCAAGAATCTAGGTCATGGAATATTCATTTTGATGAATCCATAATGGAATTTGGTTTCATAAATTTTGAGTGTGATCCTTGTGTCTACAAACATTTTATTGGTAGTGTAGTCATATTCCTAATAGTATATGTTGATTACATATTACTTATAGGAAAATAAATATTAGTCTTACAGTCTATTAAGATATGATTGAATAAATGATTCTCGATGAAGGACTTTGGAGAAGCATAATATATTCTTGAGATCAAGATCCGTCATGATAGATCCAAGATATTTCTCATCCTAATTCAAATTAGATACATTGAAAAGATATTAAAGATATTAAGTATGAAACAATCCAAGAGAGGATTATTTCCAATGTCAAATGGAATTCATCTTTATAAGAAAATGTGTCCTCAAACACATGATCAAAGAAACAAAATGGAAAGGATTCCATAAACATCATTGATTGGGTCAGTCATGTATGTTATGTTGTGTACTAGGCTAGATATTTCCAACACATTGAGTGTGGTAGGCAGATATCAAGCTGATCCTGGTGACTACCATTAGATGTTAGTAAAGACTATCCTTAAGTATCCTAGGTGTACTTAGGATATGTTCTTGGTCTATGTAGGATATGAGGAATTAATCATCAGAGGATAAGAAGATACTAGTTTACAAACTGATCAAGATGACATGAAGTCACAAATGAGATACATCTTCACTTTGAATGGAGGTGATGTGAGCTGGAAGATCTCAAATCAATTTGTGGTTGCTGATTCTATAGTAGAGTCTGAGTATATTTCATATTTTAAGGTAGCTAAGGAAGTATTATAGATGTGAAACTTATTCCAAGATATTGACATGATACCTAGTAGTAAAGATCGTATCACGCTCTATTATGATAATACTGTAGTGGTGGATCTCAAAAAAGAGCCAAGGTCACATCACTAGATGAAGAACATACTACGGAAGTATTATATCATGAGATATTTTTCTCAAATAAGTGAGGCTTTAGTGAGTAGTATGTCCATGGAAGACAACATGTTGGACACCTTGACTAAAGCCTTAACTAAGAAGAAATAAGATTATCATGTGAGTTCTAGAGGACTGAAAGTCATATGCAGTTAGCTTTAGGACAATTAGGAGTTTTTTAGAGTTGTTTTAAAAATACCAACTAATTTTACTTTGATTACATGTATACTTGATTTATTTAATATTAATTTAAAATATTATTACATATTGTTCGTTTTTTTCTTCATGGATTTAATGGAATAATTTCCTAGAGTATTTTTTACATTAATAATATCATAGCAGTTCCCCTACTATGATGAGAAACTTTAAGTGCTGTAAAAATATTCTTAATATAGTTCTGTGTTTGGATAACATACTATGATGGGACACATAGTATTTAGACCATCGAGTGTGAGTACTCGTAAGTGGATGAGGCTTCTTCTTATGAAGTTTTCACTTGGTAATCTCCAAGATGGGAGATTATGAGAATAGACTTTCCAGTAGAGATTCTGTATGTTTTAGTGTCATCATATATTCCTATATGTGAGCTTGTGTAATGGTCCTTAGTCTTTAAGATTATCATTAGTGTATATCATGACTCGCACACTTAGATTTACTGACCAACATTGTTATGTCATATGTTGGCGGTAAGTAGGGTACGTTGGGTGTATCATTATTGACATGTCATTAATGGATAATTTGATGAAGGATTTTTCCCTTTTATCTTTATGGAAGATGATATCTCAGTTATTTTATTATAATAGAATCATTTCATTAAATTCCATGGTCATGGTGTAATGACATGTTTATTTCAGATATTCAAAGAATGAGGTATCAAGTAAATAGGTTGATGACACCATGATTCAACCTTCTTGATGATATATTGTGATAAAGGGATTATATTACACATTGAGTGTTCATATATGGTTTTAGATGATTCAACATTAAGTTATTTCTCTTGGGTTCCTTTTCCCTTTGTTAGATAGTAATCTTGGACTTTAGGTAAACCCGCATAATGCCAATAAGAAAGAATCTTAGAGGGTCATTCACTAAGTGTTCATGTTGATCTTGATTAAATTATATTTTATTTTAATTAATGGAATAAATATTATTATCAATTCCAAGGAATAATTTTATTTAAATTATATTGATCGTATAAATTAAATAAATATTTATTCATCAGCATGTGAATAAAAATATATTTATTTATTTTATTGAATATTTAATAAATATTTATTTTCTGGTATGTGAATGAAAATATTTATTTACGAATGAAATTTTTTTGGGTGTTCAATAAATACAGGAGGAGTTCGAACAAACCAAGACCGTTTCTGGTGAAAAATATTAATTAACAAGATGGTTAAATAATATTTGTTATTACACAAGTTGGCGCACACCACAAAATAATAATATTATCATTATTATTATGAGGCATGGGGTTTATTAAAGGTAATAAATTTTATTTAACAGCCTCCATGCAATTAAATAATATTTTAACCTAAATAATAACTCTATAAATAGATGACTACATTTATTGTGTAGAGAATATAAAAATTGAGAATAGAGAATTGTTGTAAAAAATGAATTCTATCTTGACTCCTCATTATCTCTCCCTTTAAATAATAATAAGCACAAAAGAGATTTATTCAAGACCAAATAATGATATATCAATAATGAAAAATTCAAGACATTAGACTCTCTATGCTAGCACCCATAGATCGAGTGGTGTTGCTCGGAGATCATAGGAGCACGTGTGGATCACTGCTAGAGGGATTTTATCCTTAGATCCTCATTGTGAAACAAAGGTAATCCAAAAGGGTCTTTACAGATGATCAACATTCACCAAAAAATAAATTTCCTAAGCACGTGTATTTTATTTCTTTAAATATTAAATTAATTAATTATAAATTTGATGTGTAAGATCCCCACTCTTGGTTTCAAGAAATAATTATTAAAATAAATTTTAATATATCACCCACTACCATATGCTTCTATTGTGCACATAACCAACATAATGTGGAAACATAATACACACAAAGTGGGCCTACTATCAACAGGTTAATGGTCACACATCCATCAACCAAACCACTCTTACTAGTCTCCTCAATGACCATAACACTAGTTGGGTGTTTTGTACAACTAGGGGGGATAGTTAGTGCATAAATCTCAACTAACCAAGAAATTTCCCACTTCTTCCCACTTATTAACCTTAGTTTACTCAAGTAATTAAAAAAATATGTGGGACACAAACAAATAAACAATTTCAACACATGAAAAAAAACAATGCCCCGTGGGCTAACACCACAATAACAATCTTCCCAACTCACATATTTCCCTTAAAAGAGTCCCAATCCATAAGAACATCATGAATCACAAAACAAATAATATATCACATGTATAATCATAAACATTATCAATAACACAAGGTTTTAAATAAAGGAACAATCAAAAATCAACCAATAATCACTTCATAAAATGAAAATAAGGTATTAATATCATCATATATAGCATCTATATTTGGAAATCCCTTTTAAAATTAATTTTAATCAAAATATAATTCTAAATTGCATCATAACCCCCATCAATAACATTCAAAAAAACCAAGGGAGACTCCATTTCACTTTATAAAACCACACCACTGTTTAAAATAATGGAAACCCTTTAAACATAAAATAGTAAACCCGCTTTGAAAAAACCATTTCGATAAAACACAAAGAACAAGTGTTTTTCTCAATGAAAACCATATTTATAATTTTATCAAACATGTATAATTCATAAAGCACACATTCTATAAAAACACCACTTAATTATAAAATTCCCCTTCTCAAGCCAAATTCAAACCAAGTGATTCCAAATGAATAGCTTGATAAATCAAACCTAGATATCATATAAATCATTACTTTAATTCAAAAACAAATTTAAAGCATAAAATATTTATGGAAATTTTAAATAAAACGCAATGAAATGGAAACACCAACCTCAAGTGGTGGAATCATATCGCCTTCGATGAAACCCATCGGTTTATGTCTCAAAGGAGGTATCATGACCCCAAGAAAGTAACACTAAATTTTAAAAGAACCCTAGGTATGGAAATCATCCAAAAATGGACACTAGGGTTATAGGAGAAGGGTAAAATGGAAGAAAACTAAAAAATAAGAGGAATGGAGACCTAAACTTTCAAACTGGGAGAATAATTTCCAAGAAACCACCTTAAATACACCTTATAGGAGATTTGGAGAGGTAAATAATCCTATGGATGGTGCCTAGATCAAGGAAAATGAATGGGTAATCTAGGGGAGGAATCCCCCATTAAAAAGAACCCAAAAGGAAAAAAATACCCCTCTTTAAGTGATTTTCATGATTTACCCACATGGTTAAACAAACCATGAAGTGACTATATAGATCACCACTGTTAATAACTACATGTGATGAACACTTAGGTTGAATTTTTAGTTTATCCGCACACCTTAACCATGTGGCCAGAAAAAAGTCCTCAAATTTCACCCTTTTCAACTCAAAATTACTTGAGCCCAAGGGGCTAAACCAACCAAAAAATACCCATACATAAAAGTAAAACTTGGGATGTCAAAAACTCCACACAATGACACTTTATTCCCCTATAAAATCATGAGTCAATATGAAAATGAAAAGAACAATCCACAAACCACCCACCATGAAGTGAGGTGAGTTAGATGATGAACCACTAGAGTGGTTCCTAGGAAGAAACTCCAAACCAAAGATGATTTTCATAAACAGAAACACTAAATACACAAGTTTACTGAATGAATCTAAGAAAAACACAACCATGTTCACCAGTACAAGACCCAAAAAGTAGATAGAGAGTGGACATGAGTCTCCCTACCATTTAGAAATCTCTTGAATGGTGTAAAAAAAGAGAACTCCTCAATGAAGGCCTACACTATGGGTAATAATCTCCAAAAAAATACAAAGATCACTTAGAAACAATATCTCTCTTCCTCAAAGTGAAACAAACCTTAAAAAAATCAGCACCCACAATGTCGAGTCTTTGACAAGAATAACACTTACCTCTGAAAGGGATAACCTCAAATCACGCCAAAAACAAAGGATGGTATGGGACCTTGAACTAGGTCACCATACTCTATGGGTAAGTTAGGACCTCAAATCAAAACACCATCTCATAGAGAACCCCACAAGGGTAGCACTATTAAGTACTCAACGGATCAAAGAAAACACTCATCCTAGTTACCCTAATATCGACCTAGAAGGAATTCATGCCCACATAAACGATAAACTGAACTTAAAATAGGCCATGAGACATGAAAATGTTGGAAGCTTCAAAATAAGATAACTGAAACAATTAGGCATGAACCCATGCTCAAAACCCAAGACATATCATAAGTTTGAAGGTAATAATACAAACCACAACAATTCAAAACCTAAAACACACAAAAAAATTTCACATAAAACTCTCATTTGAATTAACCAATTCAAAATAACCTTTATGGGCCTCAATCCCTTTTATAAAATACCAAAAGATGACCATTTATAAAAAAACATATAACCAATCAAAACTCATTTTAGCCTCTTTCAAAACATTTTCCCAAAAACAAGTCAAGGCACGACACATTTCTTTTCCAAAACCACTTTCCAAACTATTTTTCACAATAAAATTTAAAAGTGAATTAAAACACCACTTACCCATTATATTTAGGAAAACACCAAAAGTTCCACTTTTCAATGGTTGAAGTCCCACATAATACGATTCCTTAAAAACTAAGGTATTGATATCTATTTTTAAAAACATGTTCCAAATAAGTTTTCACAACCCCAAAGAAGAAAAATTTCAAAAACCAAATAATTTTCCTTTTAAAATCTTCAATGGGCTTAAAAACCCTTTTTTTAAAGGTTGGGGCCAAAGCCTTATTTTATTATTAAGGAAAATACCTCTTTTTGTTTGGGTAAAGGGAGACCCATTACATAGCCTAAATTCCCAAGTCCAAGTGACCTGAATACAAGGCTTGAAATCCCTTTTTTGGCCCAAAGGGCCCTTTGGTGAATAGTATTGCTACAGTACCCTGGATACTACAATACCTATTGCAGTACCACCTCCGCTATAGTTCCACCTCTACTATAGTATCTCTGTATCTACAGTGCCTGCTATAGTTATTGGGAATTCCTCCCCTACCTGGATTTGATCATGGGTCTTTTAGATGCCAAGTAAGAGCCTCTATCAAAGAACTTTGCCCTTTAAAACATCACACTCATTTTAAAATGACCTAATCAGTGTCAAAATATTTTAAAATATCAAACTCTTTTTAAAATTATTTTCTAAAAATTACCAAAGAACTTGTCCCTTTAAATCACTACTTGAATCATCCAATAAAAATATGAAGCTAAAAACCACACCTCCCGTTTCATTTCATGACCCAAAAAAGTTCAAAACCCCCATTTTAAATTCTATGTAAAAATAATCTTTCAAGAAAAATAAATTCACCTTAAACACATTTTAAAACCAAACATCCAAATACACAGGGTATAAACTCCAACATTATGGAATTTTATAACTATCAGGCACTCGTGGAATGACATAACACCCATACTGGGTTCAATAATAACCTGGGTTTGAAACCATCACCTAAAAATAGAGAATTCCTCAAAAAACCTCAAGGGATACTCCAAATATACTTTAAATTTTGGAAATTTCAAGAAAATAGAAGGTAAAATCTCTAAAACTGGGATGAAACCATCAAAGGATAACCCCTAGGAACAACACTCCCTATTTCATCAAAACAAATTGGGAGGCACTTAGCAAGAAACATATGACACGGTCCCAACTAATCATGCTCCTAAAACAAGGCAAGTGGTTCCATAACCAAGGGAACCAAACAAAACACTATTTCAAAAAAAATCCTTTGAAAACAAATTTCAAATCACTTTAAAGTTCCATTTGAAAACTAAACTATTTTACACCACCTTTTCTTAAAACCTCAACCCATTACCAAGACCCACCAGTCTCAAATGATCATTCAAACTAAGGGTTGACCCCTTTATTTTCCAAGAACCCCACATGACTTTTCAAAAAAATGAAAGCCCACACTCCTTTCCAAAACAAATTTCAAAACTCCCATTTGAAATAAATCATCATAAGGAAAACACTTTCTTAAACCAATTCTTAAAAAATACACTTTAATAATCAAATCCTTTAAAAGTTTCCACCCTTTGAATTTTTCCCTCTAAACATTTTCCTTAGCTCAATTTTAAAATAAATCACACTTTGTTTTCAAACCACCCCAAAAAAATCAAAAACAAAACACCTATCTTCCATTTCAAAAACCAAATTCCCATTTCACAAAACAAAGTTATCAAGGGATAAAAACAAGCACACCAACACACATCTCAAATAAAACCACATCTAACTGCATTACTTTCCATAAAAATACCAATTAAAAATCCCCTGTAGTATACTATGTTGATGGAATGCTCCATTAGAGTTAATCTGGGAATAAAGGGAGACAAAACAACAATTCTAGATGAGAAATTTCATTATTCGTGGTCTGGAATCATGGGTTGGTAAAAAGTATTCCAATTGTGAAACAAACATTTTCATGGTTGCAGAGCCATATCACACAGGAAATGCATGGTTTACTATACCGTGGGTGCTAACCATTAAACACTGGTTCATCCACTATTTTTTTCCTCTGAAACCCGAACTGACCCCCAAAATCACTGATTCACTCAATGAGGATCAAATAATCTTCTCAACATATTTAAAATCCATCATGACATCCAAATATAAACTCAATATCAAGACCCAATCTTGATACATCCATGGAAACTCAAGGTTAAGTGTTATAAAGAGCTGACCAAACCCTTGCCTACACACTCCACCTAAGCCCCTATGGCAATCCTAGTCTCCAGACTACCAAGACACTCCCCAAATAACAAAGAGTGTTACTCTAATGCCATTTTGTAACAAACCAACCCTATCCTCCACCCAAATTGGCCCGCCACATACCCAAGGTATTGCGACCCATAATTTTCTTACATAGATATTACATCTTATTATATGAATATTCATAACATAACATAATGATACATTCCATAATCGTATAGTTCTAGTGTCTTTGGAAACTTGGACACATAAACAACTAGTTCATAAATGAACTACATCATCTCCCACTTAGTTCTTCATAACTTGAACCCTTCTTAGACATATCATACTTAAAATATTTATTCATAACCTGGGAAAAGAAATTATAATAGAGGGTGAGCTCATATACTTCATAAGGGTAAACAATAGAGATATCAATGAACACATAAGCATAACATGAGAATAAGAGTATGAGAACATGGTATTGAAATTTTAAAACCATACCCTGTTGATCATAGATTATAATATTTAGTCATGGAATAAATCTTGGTAGTTCATAAGACACTGATCATAATGAAATCAAATGACATGATGCATGAGAGTATAACATTATCATGAGACATGAGTTTTTAGCATACACATATGTATATAAAATCATCTCCATAATATTCAATGCTCACTTTTAAGAATATCATAGTTGATTGGGTTCACTCCTCAAACCATAATAGTAGTCAATGTTCACTCCCAATACTATCATAGTGTATTGGGTTCACTTCCCAAACCATTATAGTAGGAAAGGTTCACTCCAAAGACTATCATAGTGGACAGAGACCCTTACTGAACTGGGTTCACTCCTCATTCCAATATTATTTATCGCATGAGATATATATCTTTACCCAATTCATTTGGGGATATATAATTCCAAAACCACCCATGACATAATGAAAATCAAACATATGTGTGCCACAAGACCATAAAACATTCATCACATTAGAACCTATGAAAATAAATGGGTTTCATAAACATTTCATCATGGCATAACCCATGGAAAAAAACATACTTCATAAACATATTGTATTCATAAACATAAATCATCTATAGAAAGAATAAGGATGGTATTATTGGGTCATATAACTAGTAAAACTTAAGTGACATCAAAGGTTGTTATCATATATGAAAAATTCCTTTAAAACATCACTTGGAATATTCCTTGAGGAAAATATCCTTTTAACTTTGAAATCACTTATTTAAAATATATAAATGTATAAAATATTAAGGAAAATTTTTTATTTGAAAAAAAACTTGGAAAATTGTATATTAATCTTCAAATAATTGAGTATTCATAATGGTAGTAAATTTTTTTCATGTCATATAAGTTAAAAAAACATTCATTTCATACTTTTGTAAAAAAAAGTATCTCATTGGGAAAACAACAAGAAGATTCCTTTTAAACCATTGTGTGAAAAATTAAACATTAGTAAAAATTAGTTTAAAAAATTATATTATAATCATAAAAAATCTCTTTAAAACGTTTTTAGAAAGAATTTATATGGAATAAAAAGGTTTTTTGACCGAAGAGAGAAATAAAGTCGACTTTTCTTAAAAACATCATTTCAGTATCTTGAGTACTTAAAGGGAGGAAAATGAAAGGAAAACATTTAATTTAAATAAATAACCCTAATATAAGAAAATTAATTATTTTATTGAGAGTTATATTATAATAATTCATCATCAGAAACTTAATTATAAGCAATCTCGATAATTAGTGAAATTATAACATAAAACCCTTACTGCTTTGGTATCATTTGAATCATAATCCACATGAAAGAAAGAACCTTATATGGGTATCTAAATCTAGATAAATTTAATAATAATCATTATAAAATGCATTCATGGGCATTATATACACCACATAAAAGAAACAAGTGGTGAATATGACATGAGTGTCACAGAAATAAAAGTGGGATGAAAATCTATTACCTCGGGTCTGAATTCTTTCATACATGTTTGAACCTCCTATATAATAAATATATATTTATTATAAATATATTATAGAACAATAATAATATATATCATATCATATATTATTTACTTATAACCTTTTATCACCCATTTATTAGTAATTCTTTATTAAAAATCTCTTTTTAGGTGATGTCTATTTCGTTTTTCATATATATTTTGGTTCATTAGTTTTGATACATGTACTTTGATCATGGTTACATCATATATATAATATTAATAATTATATAAATATCATATATGTACATTATATAAATATTTATAATCATTAATAAAATATAGATATAGAAAAATGAATTACATCATTCATGGAGACGATGGGTCGTATGTATGCATGAACATTGTTTTCACTTTTAGAAAGATAAAAAAATAACAGTAAATAATAATTTAACTTTAATAAATAATTATTATATAATATATATTTATTAAATCCATCCTTACTACCACCTAAGTAAAATGGAAATGAAAAACGAATCACATCACTTCATAGAGGTGGTAGTCCACACGTACACACGAGCAAAATTATCATTTTCCAATGGTTTTTAAGGTAATAAGGTAGATATGATATTATTATTTTAGAAATATAATTATGTCATAAATATCATATATAAAATTTAAAACTGTCATAATAATCATCCATGAAAGATAATGATGGAAAATTAATTTTACCGCTATGTGGAGACGGTAATCCGTACGTATGCAGGAGTAATACTTTCACTTCCCATTTGATGGAAAGATGATAAATAAAGAAGATTTAATAATCATAATTATGATGTACCAAACCTATTTTAATCATAATTAACCTAACCCAGTGGTCCATATGGCCTCAAACACACCTCCCCCTACGCTAGAGGCTATCGACTAGCAGCAAGGGTCTGTGATGGAATGGTGGGGAGACTATACCCTCATGATAAGAATAGATAAAATTGGTATAATAAATTGAAAAAATAGTGTAAATAGATAATAATAATCAATAGAAGAAAAATCAATCATCTAGATGAATAATAAAGGTGTAAGATACAACAATTGAAGTCATATATATAATGATGTCGTGTTTGTATGCTACAAAAAAATAAAACTAGGCATACATGGAAGAATATGTACAATACAATACATGTAAAAACAAAGATAAAAAAAGACCAAAAATTATCCCATGAACATCCTAATAATTGTATCAGTTATCTTTTACCGAGATATCATCCTAATAGATAATGAGGTGTTTATAGATGGATGCTTTCCTTTGTCTCTACCTACATCCATGAGATCTGTTCGGGTACCAATCGATGGCCCAAATAGGATGTGAGTAAAACTTATTAGGCCACCAAAAATGGTGTCCAGTATAATCTAGTTAGTGTACATAAAATGATAAATTTGTAGGTATAATGAATTTTAAGTGGTAAAGTGAACTATAGCCAAGTTGGCTTGGGTTCCTAGAGGACACCCGTCCAACTATACCTTCTTTGGCCTAAGCTAGGATATCTCTAAGAAAGTGTTACCTTATATATATATATATATATATATATATATATATATATATAATTATGTATTTATATATATTAACTATATATGTACATGCATATATAGTCCTATATATAGATACGCAATACTATCCAGGACCCAAGGTGTAACAATTGTGTCTATGCATAGTCACAAGAGCCTCATACTGTAGATAAGGGCATCAATCCAAGAATTTGATCAATGATACAGATTTCATTATATCCATCATCACAATGAGAAATGTGAAATTCCATGCCCAATATACTCTAGGGGAACATGAAGAATCATGTTTGACATCTAAATAAATGATGTGTAATGCCATGTACCACATCACATGTCAAGGGAGCATGAAGCATCATGTCCAACACTAACCTTAACCATATCTCAACAACCATCATAAGGGCATTCAATAGTAATAATCAATCATTCATGAAATGATTTAACATAATCCAAAGTATGGTTCTCAACCAATCAACATTTTATTAGCAAAGGGCATAATACAAAATTTATACAAGGGTCACATGACATGGTCATACCATTAACTTTCACTTAATTTATACCAACAAAAATCCACTTAGATTGTGATTTGGTATAAATTGGAATTTTTAAAGTAATGGCATAGGTTATTACACCCATGGGGGTGGCACTAGTCGTGGTAGACGACCTTCGACAATAGAAAGAGTATATGGGATCATTTCTAACACACCTAACTATTTAAATTAAGGAAAACTTATTTTTAAGGAAACATGTGGAAGGTTTGGTGTGTGGAATACTATAACACCTATATTATGGTGGTAGAAGACTCCTCATCTAGTATTGGTGTAAGAACCTAGATCTTCGTTTCAGGTATGGATCTTTATTTCAGGTTGTTTTTGAGGAAAAATGAAGAATTTGGAAATTTTTCTAAGTACATGTCGTGTACTCTTAAGTGCATGTTTTGTACCCGGTTTCTATGTTTATCCATGTACTGGTCGTGCAAGGGTTGAGTATGTGGCTATGTAGGTGACTTGGAAGACTGCCTAAAGCAGGATCTGGTTGAGGCTAGTACATTTCATGTACATTAAATGAAAACACTGCATACTTTTCTTTTTATTTGACGAGTTATATCGGGGTCACATCTCATCTCCAAAAAACATTTCTTCTGGTCATGTTTCGTATAGGAGAGCAACGTATAGCTGAAGATCTTTGAGCCCCTCTCATTCCTTCATTTGAGCTCTGATTAAGACATTGTTGGGTGTCTTATATTCCCACCGGTGAGTTCTCTCTTCTCCTAGAGCCTCTCTTCCCAATTTCTCCTCTCTTGTAAGTTATTCAAGGTTGAACGTTTTTAACCTTTTTGTAGATCTACGATGTTCTAGGCCAATTCAAGGTCCTACGTTCGAGATTTTTCACCGTACCACATCGAGGTAGGTGGTTTGTGCCTTTCTTCAATAATATTTGGATTATATGTGGTTAAATTGTCAAATACCCATGTTTTGGGTATTGTGTATTTTAGATTTTGACCCTATTTAATACCTGTTATGGTTTGGTTGTTTGAATAAGGGTTGTTTCCTATGAATAAGATTGTATACCCTTGTTATGGGACACCCCATGGGTGCGTTCCCTTGATTAGTTGTTTATGGTCGTTTAGTCGAGTTTGCCTATGAGTCATATCGTGTTTCCATACCATGAGTTGTTTAGGATGGATTTGATTGGTAATATGTGATGCCTATTTTTATGATTGATTAAATTTGATTCATGTAATAGTTTGAATTTCATGAATAGCCTTTAATGAATGTTATATGCACGTTGATCTTCCTTGGATCGTGAGATCCTTGGACCAGGAAAACTATGGGGGTTTCCGTGTTTATTTACATAGAACTGTGAGATCCTTGGTGTAGATTTTGACCTAGGGGGTATTGACCAAGAGAGCTACCCAAAGTTTTTTTATGATTATTTACACTACATTGACCCATGGGGTATTGAACGTGAGAGCTACCTGGAGGTTGTGTGTAATTTATTGATACTATGTGGACCCAGGGGTATTAATCATGAGAGCTGCCCAGGTGGTCATTTGTATTTGATTAATTCTATGTTAAACCAAAGGGTTTAGACCAAGAGAGATTTCCCAGAGGGTTGTTATGAATGTTTTATTGGATGATTGTGATGATTCTTCTAAGCCAAAGAAAAAGCTTGGACTTAGTCTTACTTGTTTTTTTAGATGGTCTTTCAATATTTCTATGTGTTATATTATATAGGGGGATACATAGCTTAGGCTAGATCTCAAGGTTAAATTAATAAATGGATTGAATAATAAATAAATATAAATGAATGTAATGGGAAACTATAGGATTGTTTACTTGTGAGTACTTACTAGTTTATTGCTTCATTTTTTATATTGCCTGCTATATATATTCACTGATAGTTGGGAATATATCTTTTGGTGGTTACCTACTGGGGTTCGTCTCACACCCTATTTGGGTCATTCTTTTGGGCCCAAATAGATTATATGGTTGAAGGTATAGATAAAGACAAACACCCTTCTTCATCAGGTACTTGATTGCTATTGGATCTAGAGAGCATGGGACCAAGATGAGGCTTCTGATGTTGCTGGAGTTTACTTGTTTTATTTTGTACTTTGGTTTAGTACTGTATTTCCAGAATTTTGAATTGTTTGGGTGCTTTCCTAGACATATGTGACATGCATCATTTATATATGTGCTCCAGTTGTTTATTTATTATCAGTCTTTCGTTGTTTACTTTGTTGTATGGTATTACTACTTCCGTTACTATTTACTATTTATTTCCAATTTTTTACTCTTAAAATGAGGGAATAGTTTCCCCACTATCATATCCAAGGCCCTCACTTCTAGTTAGAAGCCTATGGAGTTCAGAGAAATGTGCTTGAGGCCATGTGACCAACCGGGTACTGGGCACCTTTGGGCGGCACCCGGAACTGGGACGTTACAAAGTGGTATCAGATCCAAGTTTCTTTTCTACTTTGTATTATTATTTGGAGCCTATAGACAGGGATAGGTATTAATCTTTAGTTGGTAATAAGTTGTGCCCCAGGAGTAGCTAACTCGTGTATAGGGAAAATACAAGTTACCTCGAATATTGCATTTTTTTGTGTTTTGAAATTGTTACAGTTGATTTAATTTCACCATTGGGTGATTCACATGTATTGTGTTGTTATTATTGATATAATTGAGGTTATATTTTTGTTGCAACCCAATGAGATGATGGTATTCCATCTCATGCATCATATAGGAACTTTCTAGAGATCACATATCATGCATTCTTTTCATTCCATTTAAGGTGAATTACTGATTGTATGTTGTTGTCATAGTTGTTATACTAGATATGCATGATATTGTGATAGATGCAGTGATATAATGCATACTATTTTTATATGTTATTGGAATGTGTAAAGTTTTATTTGGATGAACACCAAAATTTGGTCCCTGAGGTGTTATGGTCCCTCTTGGATCGGAATTTGGTGGATCATGTTTGAACATTAATTGAATTTTTCCAAGTTGTGGTGTGAATAAGGATACCAAACTTTGATTCGTGGGATTATGGGCTCTCACGGGTCCAAATTTTTCATTCCTTGAACATAATTTTAAGTTTTTAAGGGGTTTGGGGAAGTTTCAGAGGCCTACTATCTGGAAACCCAAACAACACGGCATGTGGTGTTATGAGCACGCATCATGTGTTCTTCTGTTCTTGAAGAAACAAATTTTCTTAAGTATACATCGTGTACTGTATGTATGTGTTGTGTAGTATTTAACCGTGTGAGTAGAGACACGGGTTGGGAAACTTTTGAAAAAACATGCCATGTCTTGGTTGTACATGTCATGTTATAAGTAACTGTGTATTCAGTTGTGTGAGTAACGACATAGGTGGATGAAAGCTTAGGATGTACATGTTGTGTCCTATTCTTTCATGCCATGTAGAGTCGACTGTGTCTCTAACCGTGTGACTAATGACACGGGTGGTTAGAACTTAGGTATTACATGTCGTGTCTAGGGTGAACACACCATGTAGTGTTACCTAGGAGAGAACCGTGTTGTTCTAGTTGTGTAGAAGAACTCGGGCAGGAGGGAAAATTCAAGTACATGTCATGTTGCAAGAGGCACACGTCGTGTGTAAGGGGTGTTACATGACCAGGTTGGGAAGAGTTATACACCCATGTAAGGCTTAAAGGGAACACACCATATAGAGGTTATACACACTGTGTAACCCTATTTTTTAAAACTTTAATGCTTTATTCTCATGTTCCTTTATTTCACTACTAATATGTTTTACTTGATATTCTTGAACTGAGGTGTGCACTTGACCTTGTGGATCCATTCCACCGAGACGTCCTCCAGTTGTACGCCAAGTGAAGGGCAATGATCAGGCACCGAAAAGGATAGATCAGGGACTAACAGTAGATCCTCCCATCGTGATTGTCTTGGCACCAGTTGTTATACTAAACAAAGGTGATGATGCATAGTTCTGTGAAGGCTTTTTGTGGATGTTACAAACTTTTTAGGGAGCACCACATCCCTCCCCGTCTATGGAAGAGTTGACGTGGGTGTTCCATAAATAACATCCTCCCACTTTTTCTAGGGATAGAGGACCAAAGGCTACAGATTCATGGTTTGAGACCATTCTTGCTATCTTTGAGCATCTGGAGACACCTTCAGAGAGGAGGGTGAATCTTTCTATGTACATGTTATGTTATTCCTCCAAGAGGTGGTGCGATGTTATCTCACAGGCAGAACATCATCAAGATATAGATTTGGAAGAGTTTCAGAGGACCTTCTATGACTATTTCTATACCGAGATGATGAGGGCTGATCGAGCCTGAGAGTTCATACATATGGATTAGGGTGCTCTTTCAGTGATGTATTACTTATCCCATTTTACATAGCTCCAACTCTTTGCACCTATTCTGGGAGGTGATGAGTTGTCTTTGGCTAGGTGATTTGTGGATGGTCTTAGGTATGACATTTGATCGTAGGTGAATGTATTCAGGTTGATTTCAGTGATGGCTATAGTGAACTAGGCACTAATTACTAAGCACAATCTGAGGGAGTTAGGAGCTGTGATCTAGGTCAGTTTAGCATCCAGGGCTGGTACTCCTTCGACAGATAGTAGGAAGTGCCACAGGGAGCTTTCACGTGATGTTTCTTCAGGTAGCTAGGTGGTATGATACCAGTGTGGGAAGAGTGGTCATATGATACCACATTTCTTGAAGGACCCAGTCAAGTGTCGATCTTATAGAAGATGGGCCATCTTCATCATTTTTTTCAGGTGTTCTCACCAACAGTAAGTGATAGGGGTTCTATTATGACTCCACGTTCAAGAGCAGGACCACCGGTTTCTCATTAGTCGGGGAACTGGAGTTTGTCAGTCCATTCAGGCTGAGGAGTTGGTCGTGGTCATAGTAGTTAGGCTACAAGTTCTCAGTGATAGTAGTTTGGATCATCTCAAGTTATTTAGGTAGGGTCTCAAGGCCGCAGTACAGGTCAAACTTTTGTAGTGGAGCAGACCCAGCAGGAGAAGGATCCCGAACCCTCTATAGTTAGAGGTATGATTCTAGTTACCTTAGTTTTAGCTTCTATTATTTTTGATTTGGAGGCTTCCCATAGTTTTATATTTTTTGCCATTGTGGAGAGCCTTGGGCTCTATATATTTACTTTTGAGGATATGATGACGCTAGACACTCTGTTGGGGATTAGGAAGGCTAGTGTACATCGGTTCAAGGAGTGCCCTCTTGAGGTTGGTGGGTGTCACTTCTTATGATACCTCTACATCTTAGAGATGATAGGTTATGATTTAATTCTTGGAATGGACTGGTTAGTCTCCTTTTAGGCCTTTTTAGACTGCTATCATCATGGGGTGAGTTTCACATCAATAAAGGGTGGGTCTTTTCTACACAAGGGAAAATGGGATGTCCAGGAAAACAGAGCTAGAACAGAGCATCATGGGTTGGGAGGAGTTATAGCCCAGATTTCTAGTTTATATCTGGATGACCAGGGGACTTCACATATGGACTTTCCTCCAGTGGTGGATCATTTCAAAGATGTCTTTCCAGATGACTTTTCAGGTTTACCTCTAGAGCCAGAGGTAGATTTCTCAATTGATCTTGTTCTAGGAGAGGCACTGGTGTCCATTCCTCCTTATAGGATGGCTACACTAGAGTTATAGGAGCTCAAGAAGTATTTTTAGGAGTTTCAGTCAAAGGGTTTCATATGAACCAGTACTTCTCCTTGGGGTTTTTCTGTCCTTTTTGCAAAGAAGGTGGATGGTACCCTCAGAATTTGCGTGTATTATCAAAAGCTAAAGCAGATGACGGTCAAGAACTGATATCCCTTATCGAGGATTGATGATCTCTTTGATCAGCTTTGAGAAGACTGGGTGTTCTTTAAGATTGACTTTAGATCCAGTTATCATTAGTTGCACTTTATATCATCATATATACCTCTTATAGCCTTTCAAAGAAGGTATGGTCTATACGAGTATTTGGTTATATCGTTCAGTCTCACAAACGTGCCTGCAGTTTTCATGGTACTAATGAACCGAGTGTTCCATCCTTCTTGGATTCTTTTATGGTAGTCTTCATGGATGATATCTTGGTGTACTCTCACACTCAACACGATCATGCCACTCATATTGATATCATTTTGATTACACTGAGAGAGAATTATTTATATGCCAAGCTCTCAAAATGACACTTTTGGATGGACTAAATTCACTTATTGGGTCATTTTATCTCAGATACAGGAGTATCAGTAAACCTAGAGAAAGTGAAAACCGTAGTTTCTTGGGAGCATCCAAAGAACATCTTTGAGGTATGAAGTTTTCTGGGGTTGGACGGTTACTACAGGTGATTTATATTGGACTTTTCACGCTTAGTTGCACCATTGATGGGCCTGACTAATAAGGGTGTGAAGTACTTGTGGAAAGATTCCTGCGATTCAGCCTTTCAGGAGCTAAAAGGGAGGTTGACTTCAGCACTGATACTAATTTTTCCAAATTCAGGAAAGAGTTACACCATTTACTATGATGCATCAGGTATCTGGATGGGAGTAGTGCTTATATAGGGGGAATAAGTCATTGCGTATAGGCCTCGGTAGTTGAGGCCACATGAGAGTAATTACCCGATGCATGATCTCGAGTTAGCTTCAATTGTGAATTATTTATATTGTTGGAGACATTATCTTTTGGGAGAGAATTTTATGGTGTTCACCAACCAAAAAAGGCTCAAGTATATTTTTACTCGGCGTGATCTAAATTTGAGACAGAAAATGTGGTTTGAGTACCTTAAGTATTTTTACTTTGAGCTTGCCTACACACCTGGGAAAGGCAACGCAATGGCTGATGCATTGAGTAGGAGGACTCAGATACATGCAGTTCAGGAGGCCAGTAGTGAGTGTAATCTTATGGATCTATTCTCTAAGATGCATTTTGCGGTGCATGATAGACAGGGACATACATTTCTTTCTTCTATAGTTGTTACCTTTACTCTACTGGATTGAGTACGAATGAGGAAACTATCAAATTCCCAAGTCCTAGTCTTACGAGAAAGTGTGTCAGGAGAAGACCCTACTCCTAGGTGGACTATAGGCAACGATGAGGTCTTTAGTTTTCATGGACACATATGGGTTTCATCATACATATGTGAGGAGTTTATGTGGGATTTTTCATTCCTTGGTTTGAGCAGTTCATCTGGGTGTCACCAAGATGTATCAAGATCTACACTGTCAGTATTGATGGCTAGTCATGAAGAGATATGTTTCTGGTTTTGTTATGAGATGTTTCACCTATTATCAAGTGAAGGTAAAGTATTAGCAACCAGTAGGGATTTTATAGAAGTTACCCATTCCCAAGTGGAAGTGGAATGATTTCGTGATGGATTTCATTATAGGTTTACTGAGGTCACCTTGAGGGAATGATGCAGTTTGGATTTTTATTGACAGGCTCACGAAGGTTTCACACTTTCTACCAATCAAGTATACCTTTGGTGTTTATGAGATTATAAGGCTATACATATATGAGATTTTAAGTTTTCATGGGGTTCTGTACTCTATCATTTTAGACAGGGATGCCCAGTTTACTTCTTGTGTCTGGTAGGGATTACAGAGGGCCTTGGGTACATAGGTACTTCTGAGTACAGCTTACCATCCACAGACAGATGGTTAGTTTGAGCGCATGATTCAGATTATGGAGGACATTCTTAGAGCGTGCGTCCTGGATTTTGGGGGTTCTTGGTAGAGACACATACCCCTAGATTATTTTGTCTATAATAACAGTTTTCAGGTGACGATTCAGATGGAACCTTATGAGGCTTTGTACGGTAGGTCATGTCAATCACCCCTATGTTGGCTAGAGGCAAGAGAGGCAGCTATGCTAGGACCTCATCTTGTCTAGGAAACCACTGAGCAGCTGGAGTTTATTTGGAAGATGATGAATACTGTACAGTCTCAGTATAAATCTTATGTTGATTGACGGAGACGACCTCTAGAGTTTGAGGTCGGAGATCAAGTTTTATTATGTGTCACGCCGAGGTTGGGACACAGGAGGATTAGGAGATAGGGAAAGATTTCATTGAGATATTTCAGGCCATTTGAGGTTTTGGAGAGAGTCAGGCCGGTTACCTATTGGTTGCAGTTACCTCAGAGGTACTGATCTATGCACGACGTCTTTCATGTCTCTCGGCTACGGTGTTACTTTTCAGGCATGTCTCACGTTTTTTAACCCGATGAGGTTTGGTTGGAGGTGGATGCATACTTTGAGGAGAACACTATTTAGATTGTGGATCACAGCACAAAGGTTCTCCATGGATGGTACGGGTGTTATGGTAGCACAGGCGAGTATAGGATGAGACTTGGGAGAGGGAGGTCAGCGTACGATCACAGTGGCCTGAGTTGTTTGAAGTTTCTTCTTCATCGCCCTTAGAAGGGAAATTCAAGGACAAATTTCTTTAAGGGGGGAAGTTTGTAAGAACCCAGATCTTTATTTCAGGTATGGATCTTTATTTTGGGTTGTTTTTTAGGAAATGGGAAGAATTTGGAAATTTTTCTAAGTACATTTCGTGTACTCTTGAGTACATTTCGTGTACCCGGTTGCCACATGTAGTCGTGTACTGGCTATGTAATGGCCGAGTACATGGCCATGTAGGTGACTTGGAAGACCACCTAAAGCGGGATCCAGTTGAGGCTTGTACACGGCATGTACATTAAATTAACACGCCGCGTACTTTTCTTTTTATTTGATGAGTCAGAGAGGGGTCACGTCTCATCTCCAGAAAACATTTCTTCTGCCCGTGTTTCATACAGGAGAGCGATGTACGGCTAAAGATCTTTGATCCCCTACCATTCCTTCATCTGATCTCTGATTGAGACTTCCTGGGGTGCGTTGTATTCCCACCGGTGAGTTCTCTCTTCTTTTAGATCCTCTCTTCCTAATTTCTCCTCTCTCATAAGTTATTCAAGGTTGAACTTTTTTGAACTTTTTTTAGATCTATGACGTTCTAGGCCAATTAAAGGGATGAAGTTTGAGAGTGTTCACTATACCACATCGAGGTAGGTGGTTTGTTCCTTTCTCTAATAGTATTTGGATTATATATGGTTAAAGTGTCGAATACCTATGTTTTGGGTATTGCGTATTTTGGATTTTTGACCCTGTTTAATACCTGTTATGGTTTGGTTTTTTTAATAAGGGTTGTTACCTGTGCATAAGATTGTATAACCTTTTTATGGGACACCCCATGGGTGTGTTCCCTTGATTAGTTATTTATGGCCATTTGGACGAGGTTTCCTATGAGGCATACTGTGTTTCAATGCCTTAAGTTGTTTAGGATGGAGTTGATTGGTTATATGTGATGCTTGTTTTTATTCTTTATTAAAGTTTATCCATGTAATAGTTTTAATTTTATGTTGAGACTTTAATGAATTTTATATGCACGCTAATCTTCCTTGGACCATGAGAGTCTTAGACCAGGAAAAATGTGGGGGTTTCCATGTTTATTTACACAAGACCATGAGAGCCTTGGTGTAGATTTTGACCCAGGGGTATTAACTATTAGAGATACCCATGGGTAGTTTATGATTATTTAAACTACATTGACCCAGGGGTTATTGACCATGAGAGCTACCCGGAGGTCGTGTGTAATTTATTGATACTATGTGGACCTAGGGGTATTAACCATGAGATCTATCTAGGTGGTCATTTATATTTGATTAATGTTATGTTAAACCAAATGGGTTAGACCATGAGAGCTTTCCTAGAGGGTTGTTATGAATTTTTGATTGGATGATTGTGACGAGTCTTCCAAGCTAAAGAACAAGCTTTTAATCAGTCATATTTATTTTGTTTAGATGGTATTTCGAGATGTATGTGTGTTATATTATACCAAGGGATAAATATCTTAGGTTAGATCCAGAGGTTACATTATTCAATGGATTTAATAATAAATAAATGTAAATTAATGTAATGGGAAACTGTAGGATTATTTACTTTTGAGTACTTCCTAGTTTATTACTTTATTTTTCATATTTCCTGTTATATATATTCACTGATAGTTAGGCATAGATCTTTTGGTGGTTGCCTATTGGGATTTGTCTCACACCCTATTTGGGTCATGATTTTGGGCCCAAACAGATTATATGGTTGCATTTATAGATAAGGTAAAGCACCCTTCTTCATTAGGTACTTGATTACTATTGGAGCTGGAGAGCATGGGACCAAGTTGAGGCTTGTAATGCTACTGGAGTTTAATTTTTTTCTTTTGTACTTTGGTTTAGTACTATATTTCCAGCACTATGACTTGTTTGGTTGCTTTCCTAGACATGTGTGACATGCATCAGTTATATATGTGCTCCATTTTTTTATTTACTATCAGTCTTCCACTGTTTACTTTATTTTATGGTATTACTACTTCTGTTACTGTTTACTATTTATTTCCACTGAGTTACTCTATCAATGAGGGCATATTTTCCCCACTATCACACCCAAGGCCCTCGTTTCTAGTTGGAAGCCTCTGGAATTTGTGAAAATGCACTTGAGGCCATGTGAATAACTGGGTATGGGACACCTTTGGTCAGCACTCAGAACCAGGATGTTACAATTGGCCTCTAATTTGAGCTAGAATAAGTGAAAATGGAAGAATGGATGAATAACCTGAAAATAGTAATATTTGCTTGCATATATTTAGAATTCCATAAGGTGAGATAATAAAATAAAGTAAGGAATAGGAATTAAGGGCATACCAGTATCTATCCAACATCATGAATGATGGATGATTCCAACATCATATGATGGAGGAGGTTTAAAGCCTATAGAAGGAGGGTAAGAGGAGTTTAGACATGGGGAGATATTGTGTATGGAGAGGAAAGGAAAAGGAAGGATAAAGTTAAATAACATTAGGTGAAAAGGGTTAATTTACCATCATTTTAAAGGGCGCATGGTTTGGTTGTATGGCTGGACAAAATTTTGACTAATCATGTGTCGACATTGTCTGGGGTGCCACCCCCTCACAAGAGCACGGCACATGGTTTAACAAACCGTGCATCGCTTGTGCAACTCCTCTACAATTTTCAATAGAATGATCATAAGATTTTTTATCTCCCTTTCATAGTTTTTAAAACCATACATCACCCTTATAGGATCTCATGGTTTGAGGTGCATGGTTATCACTAATCATGTACTAACAATGCTCCTCGTCTATTTCTCCCAAAAATCGAAGCTCTGGGCTTCGAACATGCCTAGAATTATTCTGAAACCTTCCTCAAACCTTTAAACATGTTTATTAGATAAAAAAGATATTTAAATAGGAAAGTAAAGGATTTTTACCTCTATGAAAAAATGGGATCTTACAACCTCCTCTCCTTAAAATAACTCATCCCCAATTTTTCTTTCTGAGGGTGGTTGATTAGCATCTGAGAATAAATCTAGCCATTGGGTAGGTACATCAGCCTATCACTCCCAGGTCTCATCCTATACATGGACATTCTATTATACCACTCGTACTATAAGAACTGACCTACCTCATAGAGCCTTCATGCTCTAATCAACAATACATATAGGATGATCCTCGAAATAAGTATCAACATCCAAATAAATTTCCTCAAGATAAAAAAAATGAGATGGTTTGATATGATAATGGTGTAACTGAGATACATGGAAGACATCATGAATGGCCCGGTACCTTTGAGGAAGAACTATCTAGTAGGATACCATTCTGAATCTCTCTATGATCTCGAAAGGCATGACATAATGAGGTCATAGCTTACCCTATATCTGAATGAGTTTATGCCTCGGTCTCAGATAAATAGTAAGAAAACTCGATCTCCCACCTCAAACTCCAAAAGTCAGTAGTGATGATCGATATAAGATGTCCACATAGACCAATTTGTATCCATACACTTATTGATAAGTTGTACCTACTCTGAAGTCTCCAAAATGAGATGAGGTCCCAGTAGCACTACCTCTCTTACCTCTAACCCACACTTGGGTAAATGTCACAACCAACCATATAAGGTATCGTAAGTATCCATCTATATGGTCTCTTGGAAGCTATTATTATAAGAAAATTCAGTAAGATATATATGATTCTCCTAAGAACCTCCAAAATTAAGGGCCCATGCTCGGAACATGTTCTCTAACACCTGAATCGTATGCCTGGATAGACCATCAATCTATGGGTGATAGGATATGATCATAATTACCTATGAACCCAATGCCTTCTACAATACCTTCCAAATCCATGATGTAAATCAAGTATCTCTATCTTATATTATATTATAATGGATCCCATAAAGTCTAATAATCTCATGGATGTAGAGTCTACCCAGTTTATCCACTAAAAATGTATCTCTGATAGGTAGGAAGTGGGAAAAGTTCATCAGTTGGTCAATGATAACCCATACTGAATCATTTCCTTGATAAAACATAGGTAATCTCATAAAAAAATACACAGTGACATCATCCCATTTCCACTTAGGAATGGGTAATGGCTGTAAAATCCTTATTGGTCATTGGTGTTCCCCCTTCACCTACTAACAGGTGGAACACCAAGTAACAAATACAACTATCTCTCTTTTCATCCCCAACCACCAGTAATGGAGGCACAATTCACAGTACATCTTGGTAAGACCAAGATGTACTACCCAAGCTAAGGCATGATAATCTCCCATAAATTCCTCTCGAATGTCTACAGAAACTCAGATGAATCCATGAATGCATAATATTTATTCCTCATCAACAACCCAGCTAGGTGTTGGGTCCTTGCCTAAAACATTATCCCTTAATACCAAGACTTCAGGGTTATAAATCTACCTCATCTTCACTCTATTCAAAAGTGAATAGGTTATTGATAAATTTGTAATAATAGGCTTATTGTGTAACTCTTGAACCTCTAGATGCATCTCAGAAAAGAGTGAAATAATCTATCATTCACCATTGGACTCCTAAACTTATTGTATCTGAGTATTACAGCTCAGATAATCAGCCAAATAATTTCCTTTCATATAAATATAAGCAAGCTTAGAATTGAAGGATTGTTGGTATTCTACCTGCCTTCACTGTTTGATATTTAACTCACATTATGTAAAGATTTATTTGTGGATTTTTCAATCCATTTATACAACAAATCATTCTCACAATAAATATTTTCTCCAATAATGTAAATCATAAACCACATTTTCTAGCTTGATATTTTTTGTTAGGTAATTCCACTTGTGAGGTTTCAACTAACATGACCTGTATGCCATAACTTAATCTACCTACTTAAAAATAGATCTCAGTCTGATGCATGATACATCAGAATAAATCGTATAACTTATTCTTGGCTCTAGAAGAATCAAGTTTGGTGTTGATTTCAACCATACTTCCAACTCTTGAAAGTATTTATTGCATGCTTCAGACTATATAAATTTGACACCTTTCTTAGTTAATCTTGTGAATGGTATTTTAATAAATGATAAATCCTATATAAAGTTCTTGTAATAGCCTAATATCACCAAGAAACTCTAAATATCAAATATTTTCTTGGGATTCTCCTAAGAAACCACAACTCTCGCCTTCTTTGGGTCCATGAATAATCCTACCTCTAAGATGATGTGACCCAAAAAGTGAACTTTATCGATCCAAAAGTGGAATTTTATAAGATTAGAATATAACTGGTGCTCTCTCAGTGTGATAAAAATGATATCAGGATATTTGGAATGTTCATGTAGAGTATGTGAGTACAAGATTTCATCCAAAAATACTATCAAAAAATAATTTAGATACATGTGAAAAACTTGATTCATCAAGGCCATGAAAATAGTAGGCATGTTTTTGAGACCGAACGACATTACCAAATACTCATATAAGCTATATCTACTATGGAATGTTTTACATGGTATATCTAAAGGCCTGACACATACCTGATGATATCCTTACCTCAAATCAATCTTTGAGAACACCCAAGCTCCTCAGAGCTAGTCAAATAGAAAATATATATGAGTTAATGGATACTGGTTCTTGATAGTAAAATTATTTAGCCATCGGTAATCCACAAAAATTAATAAGGTCCCATCCACCTTCTTGGAAAAATACATGAGAAACCCCAAGGAGACATACTAGGTCATATAAACCCCTTAACTTATATAATATCGTATTATATCTCAAGTTCCTAAAGCTCATTAGGTGTTATCCTATAATGAGGAATGGAAACAGGTGTTTCTCCTAGAACTAGTTCAATAGTAAACTCTAATACTCTCTTAAGAGGTATCCTTGACAAATAATTAGGTAAGATGTCCTTAAAACATTCCACTATAGGAGGAAAATATTTACATCACATTCCCTGGTTATCCAAAAAGAGGCTAGCAATCTAGGTTGTCACTCCACCTAACCCATGATGCTCGGTTCCAGTTCAACTAGCTTGTACATCTAGTTCACCCTTGTGAATATAATTACTTCCCTCGAGTTATGTGAAGGACACCCTCCAATGATAATAATCAACATGATCTTGATAAGGTTCTAACCATTATATCCTAAGAATTACATGAAATTTTATCATGTTAAGGATAAAAATATTCCATATGAAAAGGCAACCACCTATCTTAAGGGATCATTCCTTAGACCATCATATGCTATCAGATCGGATCCCCAACAAAGTATCAAGAGTCATTAAATATGGAAGTAATATATCTCAAGGTCTATAATTTCTATATTAGATGTAGATATGAACGAATGTGAAGAACTTGTGTCAAATAAAGTAGACACCAAAGTAGAGGCTACTAAAATCGTACCTCATACAGTACAAGGCTCAACACTCTACTCCTTAGGTACTGGTTGTACTATATATAACTAGCCTAAAATATGGCATTGATATACAACTTTAATACCCATAGTAGGCCCTCTCTGATAAAACTATATATTAGAATTCTAGCTTCCTCAGACATGGCCACCCTCTCATCTTGAACAGTCGGTAGTACTTGAGCTGACCACTTGGATATGATCTATTAATCATGCTCCTGAGGATAGAGCTGGTGAGGATCCTCTCCCATTATATATATATGATAAGGTCCTATAAAAATATTTAAGATCCCCCATCCTTCCATAATCTCAACACTCAACTAAGTCTCTATTTCATTGGGGGTTTTGTGTATACCAGCTTACCAAACTGATGACATATCACATCACTTTTAGTGTGAGCCATATGACTGCCACTGCCTCTATAAGTAGACTCTAACCATTGCTTCACACTTCCAGATAAACTACTCCACTATCTAGGTGTTGAACTACCCTGTCCCACACCTTCATCTTCCATCAAATTTCACTCAGTTATGAGGTCCTAGTTCACTATCTCTAAAATGGTAGTCAACCAGAAGATATTTTCCTAATATCATATGGAATATATGAGCCCATCCTCAAACCATCTCATTGTCATCATCTCATCTCTAGAGAGAGTCAGTGTGAAAGACTAGAGCTCGGTGAAATGAGATGAATACTTCATCACATACATAACACCCTAGTGTAAGTGCATAAATTCCCTAGCCCCATTAAACTCTCAGTGCCTATAGAAAAAATTATTCATAGAAGACCATATGGAATTCCCTCCAGAACATATCATAATGCTAGACATCCTAGGTAATAATGTCCCACCATTTCTTGGAATAATCTCATGGTATATAGGTTGCGATATTGACCCTCCCTTTCAAAGGCGACTCTAGGTTCTCAAATACAAATAACATGGCTTCAATCCATGACTCAGTAGCCTAGAGGCCACCATCCCTCAAGAATATAGGTGGATTATAATGCTAAAACTCTCACATCAACTCTGCCATAATAGGGGTAGGTCATGGAGATCCTTTCATGGACTGTATAAATCTTAGGAAAATCTCTCAAAACTGAGAATCAGTGCCTAGATCAGGGATAACGGAAAGTGATTCAAGTAGAACTATAGGAGGTAATACCAGTGGCTCAGGGCCCACCACCTCGGGAGCATGTTTTTATCCACCCACATGGTGTATGACTTGATATCGTTATGGTGTAATAATTATATAATTCCAAATTCACACCTAAGAACAAGATTTTATAGCAAAAGGATTGAGAATAAATGAATAGGATAGGTACAAGCCTTCCTATATAATGATTCAAAACCCCATTTCCTACTCCTTAAGTCAGGTCCAGGTGATATATAAGATCATAAAGGATCACAAGAGACACTCCCTACTACCCACTACTAAGGTCAGGTTAGGGTCAAGGTTTCATGTCACATAGAAGAGGTCCTAGTATATGGATTTTCAATTATAAGGTATAGAGGAAAACACCCTTTACATTACAATTGATAGCTTTACTTAACAAAAACCATTTTTATTTAAGAGTTTAAATTTATTAATGTTTTTAATAATTTATATGTATATATATCATGTTATAGTTAGATGAGTCACCATTCTTAATATATAAAGGCACAATCTTTATAAGTTGAAATTGGCACATCATGTAACTACAAATTGTCCCTTACATCTGGTATCAGGATATAACAATCCGTATGTGATGATTTTATTAGATGAATCATCATTAAAAATTTATAAAAGTACATTGTTTATAAATTATAATTGGAATTAATGAAATCTAAATCAAATAAAATTTCATCTCTAGTAACCTTGGTTATATAGCTCAAACATGTGATAATTGGTTGATTAAGGTGTCACCATCAATCTATATGGTAAAACACCATTTAGGTTGATGCATACACTTTAATTAATCCAATTTTTTTATATATTAAAGAAATGTTAGCTCATTTTCCAAATATAATAGTCAAGGAACCAAAAATATACAGCAAGCAATGTTTGTGGTATATAAACATAGCAAGAAAACATATAAATCCTCAAGTGCCTAATATGATGAATGAGACTGTACTTCCTTGACATATTGGGAAAAGGTAAAAATCCATAATAATAATGAAAAACACCACACAATATGTGTGTAAACCTATGGTAAAATCAGTATAACTTTAATTGGCATAATCCCATAACAACAGTCTTATCCCAGTTAATTTGGATTTTTCCCTACACATGGGTTAGCTACTCCCAGGTACAGTCTCATTAACAAATTCTGAAACAACCTAATCTCTTTTCTACCAACCCAAAAATAGAATGACAAAGAAAAAAACTTATGATACCACTTTTTGATGTTATGGACCTGGTTCACTCATAAGTAACCTAACCCTATGGGGAACATAGGCACAATCGCGCCTCCCTGTATGCCAGAGGATGCTGACTAGTGGTGAGGTTTTGTGAAGGTATAGTGGAGAGACTATACCCACATGATCAGAGTGGATCACATTGGTATAATAAATAGATAAACAACAAAAATAGATAATAATGATCAAGATAAATAAAATTAATCATCCAGATAAATAATACAAGTGGAATATATAACAACCAGAGTCATATATATAATTATTTCATGCTTGTATGCTATACTAAAATAAAATTAGGCATACATGGAAATAAACATACAATAAAATACATGTACAAAAAAAAGACAAAAATTATAAAAACTATCTTATGAGCATCCTGAGAACTGGCTTAGTCATCTTATACCAAGATCCCATCCTAACAGATTATTAGGCATCCATAGTTGGATGCTTTACTTTGTCCCTACTTACATCTATGTGATATGTTCGGGTACCAATCGGTAGCCCGAACAGGGTGTGAGTAAAACTCATTAGGTCACCACTAATGGTGTCTAGTATAATCCAGGTATTGTACCTAAAATGATAGGTGTGTAGGTATAATGAATATAAAGCAGTAAAGTGAATTGTAACCAAGTCGTCTCAGGTTCCTAGAGGTCACTCATTCAACTATGCCTGCTTCAGCCTAAGCTAAGATATATCTAATAAAGTGTCACCATATATAAATAAATAAGCATATATGTATATATATGAACTATATACATACATGAATATATAGTTATATATATATATTTACAATACTATCTAGGAATTGAGTTTTAACCAAGGAATCCATGCATAATCAAAAGAGTATCATACTGTAGATAAGGGCATCATCCTAAGCATTCAATCAGATATATGGTTGTCATCATATTTTTCATCCCAATGAATGATGTGAAACGTTATGTCCAACATCCTCTAATGGAACGTGAGGTATCATGTCTAATTTTCACATAAATGATGTGAAATTCCATGTCCAACATCACATATCAAGGGATTTTGAAGCATCATGTCCAACATTATCCTTAATCGTGCCTCAAAAACCATCATAAGGTTATCATATAGTAATAATCAATCATGCATGAAATGTTTTAATATAATCCAAAGGATGGTTATTAACCACTCAACATTTTATTAGCAAAGGTTATAATACCCAATTTATGAAAGGGTTATGTGACATGGTTGTATAATTCACTTTTATTTAATTTATATCAATCTAAACCCACTTAGATGGTGGTTTGGTCCAAATGGGAATTTTTTAAGTAATAGAATAGGTGATAACACCCAGAGGGGTGGAACTAATCAAGGAAAATGACCTCCAAAAATGGAAAGGGGGTACGAGAGAATTTCTAACACAAATAACAATTTAAATTAAGGGAAAACATACTTTTAAGGCAATGTGTGGAAGATATAGTGCGCGGCATCATGACGTGTGATATAAAACAACTAGAATTTTAGGTAAAAGTACTAGACCACCTACCTTATGGTAGTTTATGACTCCTCATCTAGTATTGTCCTCTAATACAAGATATAATGGGAAAAAAGGGAAGAATAAATGAATACCTTAAAAATAGGGAATATTATCTCACATGGATTTAGAATTATATTGTCACGACCCGTCCTCGAGGCCTGTGTCGTGACTACCCCAAGCCCGTCTTCCATAGGCCAGGGGCTGGCAAATAGCACCAAGGCGTAATTCCCGATAAAAAGGGAAGGCATTGCCTTTGTAAAGTAAACAAACACCTTAGAGTAAGTAAGCAGAAGTAAACACTAAGTAAAACTGGATACAACAGTAAGTGCGGAAAAGTAAGTGGGCCAGAATACAAACCCAAACTGAAAGTAAAGTACAACTGAAAAAGGGAGTACAGAAACTGAAAAGTAAATCCACAACATCAAGCCGTCCACTGGAAGTCCCACCTGAAGGGTGGGTACAGATAGCCTCCTCAGCTCCTCAGGTCCAGCTGTCCGCTCCGAGTACGTCCCGCCCAGTAGTACACCTCCAGGTATCGACCTGCTCTGCAAGCCTCAACCACGATCAGCCTTGTCCGTCGTCTGCAACCAACACAACGTAGTGCGGGTATAGCCCGTGCAGGGGTGAGTATAAGCTACTCAGTAGGGACCCCGAGACCCCCGAAGGTCTCCCAGAGTCCTCAAAGGATAATCCACAAACGAAATATACAATCATGAAGTAACAACCAACACTAATTAGTTATATGCCCATACATATACCTAAGTCCTCAATTTCAGTTCGGCTCCAGCATTCGAGTCCAAGTTCGATCACGTCCACACAGGATAGCACAACACAATCCACATAGGAAAGCAAGTCAATCATATCGAAGATAATGATTGAAATTCAAGACTCAGCTCACACAGTTATATTTCTTCATAGGACGATAGAGATGATCAGATGTAGCCACTGATTCATCTAAGTCGTCGGACCCACACAGGATCAATAGGTACTAACCGCCACAATGACCCACACAGAATCGGACCCACACAAGATCGGTAGGTACTGGCCCACACAGGACCGCTGAGCGCTGACCTACACAGGATCGGTAGGCACTAATCCACATAGGATCGCTGAGTGCTATAGTCGTCGTTGTCGAACCCATGGAGGATTTCTGTACAGTCGTCTTCGTCGTCGTAGTTGCAGCCAGCTCTAGGGTTCCCGCACACAGCAAGCTCGTTTCGGGAGGGTCCGCTCCACGATCCAAGGGGCTGATACATCAACTGACATGATGTCTGGAGTTGATGTATCCCAAAGTTCCGTATCGTCAAAAGGAACTCAACGTGACAGACGGCGCGTCAATCGGACGCCCGTTCTGAGAGTTATTGGCTTTTTCGTTCCAGGGGCCCGGTTGGTTTTTAAGTCAAAACCAACCTGGTCATACTCCAACTGCGTCCAAACCTCGAGTGGAGTAAGCCAAAAGGTCTGTCTCACTAAGATAAATCTAACAAAGTCGATGGCACGTCAATCGGACGTTCGGAGCTTAAGTTATAAGTGTTTCCGCTCCGAGGTCCCGGTTGGTTTCCTGTTCGAACCAACCCGGATGAACCCAAAGTTCTCTGAAACCTTGAGTGTAATATACCAAAATGACCGTCTCGATCCAAGGATCACATCACAGCTGATGGTGCGTCGATCAGAGGTCCATAGCCCAAGATATGGGCAAAATACCGAAAGAGGTTAGAAAATGGGGGTTTTGGGCCCGGACCGACCCGGCCCGAGACCCCCTGGGTCAGCCCGAACCGGGTCGACCCGACCCGGGTCCAGGTTCGGCCCATTGGGGCGCGGCCCGGCCCTGCCTCGGCGGCCTGGCCTGGCATGCTCGCGTGGCCCGCGTGGCCAGGCGGCTCGGCCGAAACAGCCGAGCGGAAGGGGGGGGGGGGGCGCTGCCCCCCTGTTTGACAACCCGCGGCCCCCACGTGGGGGGAGGGGGGGCGCTCCTTCGGTCGGTCGGGGGTTACGACCCCCGGTTTCCTCGATTGGCTGGCCCGGCTGGCCGGCCGTGCTGCTGCCGCGGGACCCCGCGGTCCCACCCCTCCGACGCCGACGACCGGAAGTCGGCCGCCGCTCCCTACTCCACCGCAACCGAAGGCCACGGCCCTGGTCCGACCAGCACAGCGCGATAGTGCCACGTTCCTTTGTCGCGGTTCCCTCGTTTCTGCGCGGTGCGACGACACCACGCCATCTCCGTTCCAAACCACAATGAAGGACAATAATAATAAGGGAGTAGGGTCGGTCGTGTTTGTGCGGTCCGGCCCCCTCCCATTAATCGATAGTATGCGGCTAAAATATTATCGATGAACGCCCAAATATTCACGACATAAAATTAAACCCCTACCTCAAGCGTTGTTGATTCGTCGCGGGGAAGGTACGTCGCAGAAGACGACGTCACGGAAGGAGGATCGTCGGCGTCGCGGAGAAAAGATTTTTCGGCGTCGCGGAGAAAAGATTCGTCGGTGTTGCGGAGAAAAGATTCGTCAGCTTCGCGTCGTCGATCTCTGAGGGTGGCGTCTCTCACCAGCTGTGGAGAGGGAAGAAGACAGTACGACGAACTCCCCTTTGCGATGACGGAGTTCTTCGTCGACGGCACGGCATTCTTCGCGTTCTTCGTCGAGGAAGAATAACTTCAAGACTTAGAGCAAATCCTCTCCAAAATCCTCTCACACAACCCAACAACAATAATAAAATAAGCGTTGCCTTATTTTATTACTCATGCCAAAAGTTTTGAAATTTCAAATTGAAATCAAGAATTAATTATATTGAATAACTCAATCAATTAATTAATTAAAGATTTGACTTCATTTAAAGGGGGGTTGCGGGTGAGTTACAAACTAAATGGGAGTTAAGGAATATGAAAGGGTGGGGCTCATGTGGGCCCCAACCCACTAATATCATACCTAGTGAAGTAGGATATAGTGGGTCCCACTCCAACCACTTAGCTTAGGTTAAACTACTTTAAACAAAAATAAAATTTGTTGCACCATTTTTATTTTATTCTCTACTTAACCCAAGATTTTTATTAACCACACCCGAGCAAACGCAACTCCGAAAAAGGTGTTCCTAAGCAATTAACGGCGTTGCGGTTTCATCGGTGCCTTCGGATTTAGATTCCGAGCACCAGTTCAGAAGTTAGGAAATTCCACTCATTCGTTCACTGAACGTACCCAAGCTAAACTTCAGAAAATTATTTCAGGCTCATCGGGCCTCGGAATCAGGTTCCGTCAGAAACTGCGTTCTTGTAAAATCCCAAAGAAAATTAAGAAAAAATATCCCTTGAATTTTACGATTCTTTACATATATAAGGAAAGATAAATGAAGAAAGTAAGGAATAGGTATGAAGGTATTACTAGTAACTATCCAATGTGATGAATAGTGGGTGATTCTGATATTGTATGAGGGAGGAGGCACAAGGCCTATGGAAAGATGAGAAGAGGACATTAGAACATGGGGAGATACTATGCATGGAGAGGAAAAGAAAAGGGATGATAAAGTTAAATAGAAGGAGCGGGAAGTGTAGTGACCCGATATAGAATCCTGGAGCCAATGTCTACTACTAATTACATTGTCATGATTACAAGGAATTAATCCTTGAAGGACTGATCCATTTAGTAGTCTTGGTAAACTAGATACATAAATAAGTCTTATATTACAAAATAATACACTAATTACAACATAATTTTTTTCTTATTTTTAAATAAATAACTTCTAGGATAATTATAATCCATCTAGTAAATCTCTGAATATCTTTCATAGTACACTTCTTGGATTCCTGGGGAAAGAAACATAATAAGGGTGAGCTCAAATGCCGAGTAAGGGAAAAATATAGCGGAATAAATAATGAATCAAAGAGAATAATAATTATGACATAGTAAATAACTAAAATCACATGCCATATAATCAATAAACTGATAAGTAAGTTCATAAACAATATGAAAAGGTAATAAATGGAAACACATTTCATTCAAATAACTATATAAGGAAAAATAAATATGGCAAGGTAAGAAACTGGAACGTGTTCCATTTAATCAATGAGCTGAAAATTAAATGTATCCATAGATATGTCGGTGAAAAATATCATGGATGGATAATAACTAAAATATATATGAATGGAATGCTTAATTTTTGGACATCATGTTTCCCAGGCACATGATACCTTTACCATCAAGAGACAATTTAATATTTTCCAATTTGTGCAACTAATTCATCCCATGAGACTACTTATGCATTGAGGGGATTTCATTAACTGGTCCCCAACCCGTAGATCTTGCATTAACTAGTCTCTAACCCATACGGCTTTCATTAACTAGTTCCCAACCCATATAGTGCATGTCCAAATCATTTAAATAAATGAAGCGCCTTATAAAATATCTATATTGAATAAAGGATACAGGTTTATCAATATTTCCCCAAATAATCAAATACCTTTAAAAGTAAAAACCTTATGAAAAATGGTATAAGGTTTAGGAAATAATCATATACAATAAAAATTATATGGATATTTAGGGGAAATTCAATGTTCAATAATCATATGAAATTTAATATTTCAAGGGGACAAAAAGAATCAAGGAAGTGAATGTGAATACCATCCTTAACCAAATCAATGATAAACCATCCATAGGAAGATTAAGTATGGTATCAATACAACATAACCCAATTGGAGTAAAATAAATTTTTTTATTTTTGATGAATGAAAAGACTATAAAAATATCTTTTAAAAACATTCTTGAGGAAAATAATTTTTAAACATTCCAAAGTGTCCCATACCACTTTGAAACATTTTAAATCATAAGCCTCATGAAGGAATAAAATTAAATGAAAGTTATAATATAATGAGAGTAAGTAGATTCATGATATATCATGTAAAATTTCAATATATACACCATATAAAATAAACTAAGTGCATAACAATAAATAAGACTCAATAGAGTGTAAATTGAGATGAAATCCCTTACCATTATGGTAAAAAATGAATTGGAAAACCCAAAGGTAATTATCATTGAATAAAAAATTTAAATACCATTATAATAATATAATTCATTATATTATATGTAAATTTTGATGTATGTACACCATATATAAGAAATTAGGTGCACAATAATAAAGTATGCCTCACAGAAAGAAAAGTGTGATAAGAATCCTTTACCTTGCATTTCCTTTTGGGTGAACATCCTTTAAATTCCTGTATAATAAACTTATGTTAATTTTATAAATGATTTAGAAACTTTTTCATGATAATTATTAATTTTATTTCACTTATTAATATTTTTTATACAACTACTTAAACAATTAAGTTTATAATGGGTTTTTTGATAAAATTTGGTTTATGTATCAAAAATAAATTTGGTGGGTCAACTATGGTTAAAGGGTTAATTACATGAAATCTATAGAATAATAATCATGAAATAATTATAATATTTATAAATAAATTATAATTTTAATATAAATCATTAAATATGGTTATGAAAAATGAATCAACGTTACAATCATGGAAATAGTGGGTTCTACGTACGTATGACTAACATTCTTATTTTTCTATGATTGTTATGGAAAGAAGGTAAGTAACACCATATATTTCCAGAATTATAATTATATCATAAATAACATATTATTTAATCATATATACTTATATATATAATTCTTGTGATGAAATAGGAATAACATCATGTTGAGGAGGCGTTAGTCCACACATCCATGAATAACATTATCACTTTTTAACTGTGTGAAAGGGTAATAAAGAAAATGATATATATATAGAGAAATTTAATTATGTCATGAATATCATATATAGTTTTTTTATGTCACATATGTTTAATTTAAACTACCTTTATAAATTTCATGTATCTTTTTAACGAATCACATCACTTTGAGGGGGCGGTAGTCCATACTTCCTCAAACATTGTTATTGTATTAATGCAAAATGGAAATTATTAAAGGTATGTGTTATAAAAGGATTAAATAAGTATAAAGACATAATAAATACCATATATATCATATATAAACATAGTTTCCATCATAATTTCCAACCATGAAAGTTGGTAAAGTAAAAAATGAACACTCATTGTTTCGTGAGGTAGTAGTTCGTCGTACACAGAAACGGTATGTCTGTTACCCATTAGATGGAAGTATGTGTAAGTGTAGGTAAAAATATTAACATAAAAAAATCCTAGTATATTTTTTATACTGTTTTTTTTATTTAATCATAGAATAAAAATAGTATAGGGGTGTATAATTGAAATGAATCTAAAAATCTTGAGAGAAGATATTACCTCTTAATCGGGTAACTTCTTTTAGTTTATTCAAAAAGGATTCCTTGTAAGGATTTATGACCAAATGGAGGATTCAAGTAATAGGGGATGGATTTTTGGAATCTATTTGGGTAGATCTTGGCCAAACCTAAGTGGTTTTAGAGGTGTGAGGAATGGGGAGAGGTGGTGACCTTTTATAGGGAAGGAAAATGACTCACTTGGAATTTTTGGAAACAAGTTAGGTGTGCACATATTATTACCTAAAAAATTCATAAAAAAACTCAATAATTCAAGGTTAATAGCCTAATTATGACCATAAAATATGTTTTGGACAAGTTTATAGGTCATTTGTTCCCTTAAGTTAAAGTTTTAGTCCTTATTAAGCTTAATTTTGTCTTAATAATTATAATTAATTTTAATCAGTTTCACTAATCTTTTTGGTCAAAAATAAAGTTAGTATTATTAGAAATTAAAAATTATTATGATTACAAATATTTAATCCATTTTTCCAAATTCAAATCATATAATTTGTAGAAATTAATTTAAAATCCATTCTGTAGGTGGGACGATAATGCGGGTTTTTAAAGTAAACACATCAGAAAGTTTATTATGTTTTTATAGTCAAATTCAAAGTGAAATTGATTAAAATGACATAAATTGTATTAATTGATAAAAATATTATATAATTAAACATTAAAATAAATATAAATCATAATTTATCCTTATAATTAAATTATATGAAAAAACAGTTTTGAACAAAAAATCAGTATTTTTAACTATTCATTAAAAATGAAATGTTTCATAAAAATATAAAAAATTAAAACTAACATAATTATTGTGTTCACTTTAAAATATTAAGTTTATTTTTACATATAAAATCAATTAAATTTTAAAAATTCATATTTAAAATGGGTTCTCCATTAAAAGGTAGTAAAATTGCCTTTATAAAAATATAGGTTTTTATATGTAAAATAGAGTTTGTTCTTATCTTATGCATATAAAATACAATGGATGGATATAAAAAATATTTTATTGAATATAATATATATATATGTATGTATATATTACATTAAAATCATTCACTAATTTTAATTAATTATGTTTATTAAGATAAAAATCCTTTAGAGGCATAAAAATAATAATATTTCTTTTTATATTCAATTGGTTCTTATTTTCATTTCTCATTAATTAGTAACCAATGAATTCATTTTATATTTATATAAAACACAAATTTTAATAATTTATTTAATATTATTTATAAATACTTACATAATGGCTATGTTATATCATATTATATTAAATAATAATATTTTAATAGTATATTGTTATTTAGTGAAACTCGGTCCTACGTGTAACGCAAGCTATCGAGGAAGGTTGCTCTTGTGTATAACACAAGATGTTGAGGAGGGTCACTTTTTCATATAACGTAATCTAAATTCATGTTTCATTCATTGAAATATATAGAATATATTTTAAATAGTAAATATATTATAAAGTATCTGGTTATTATATTCCCTTACATGGTTGGTGTCATGTGTCATACATGCTATCAAATACAAATTTTTACTTTTGAATTTAAGGGTGTCACATTCTCCCCGCCTTATATAAATTTTATCCTCGCAATTTAAACTCGTTCATGGTGAAATATTGTTTAATACTTATTATGTTTGAAATCCCACATCGTGAGAAGGGTTCATAAGCCATCCTCTATAAAAGGGAGAATGGAAAGTACAAAGGTCGCATGGACCACCATGTAAATAGGTCTCTAAGTAGGATAACATTAGTGTAAAGTATAGATACCTACTTAGAGGAAAAGCCTAAATATTTATAGGTAGTGAATGAGGTCATCAATCACAAACAAGTTAATGATCAATAGAAATTTGAGGGCCTCAAATCCATAAATAATTAATGATTTAAAAGACCATTGGTTCAATAGAAATTAAGATATTAGGACAAAATTTTATTTCTAATTAATTTTCCTAATGTTGGGTAATTCTTTTACTAACCATTAATATAAGGAAATATTCTTAATTTATAGGTTTTAATTTCATATGAAAAATCCTAAATTTTGGTTGTACTTTGATCAAATTCTTATTCATCCCTTACTTTAAGGAATGGATTTTAAAAAATTAACATTGATGCTTGAAGCACTAAAATAAACATTTAACGGATTGTAAGGCCCATAAAAAGTGTAAAGTCTAACTATTTGTGTATAAATATCTTCCAAAAACAATATGGTTCATAGATTAATCTCTAATACTCAAAAGTGATATTATTGGTTCATAATTAATATTTATTCACTAAATTGTTTAATTGAAAATAATGAAAAATTAACCAGGACATTGTGTAGGTAAGTGTTTAGCGTGAAACCCTTATCATCCTTTGGTCATGGGTTCAAGACCCATGGCATTTTCAGATTTGATTAGTTATTACCCGGATTATAGGTTGTCCTTTTTTAAAACCATATTAAGATAATTTCCAAAATATGATGTACATCCTTTAAATAAGGTTAATCACCAAATATCCTTTTAACTAAGGTTTTCAATAAAACCTAAATACATAAATACTCCATCCATTTATTTTTTACATAGGTCCTTCCTTGGCCTAGGGTTTACCCATAATATCATTTATAGGATTTCTAAATCATGACTCCTTATTTCCAATCTAAAACACCTGAGTTTTAAACTTGGATATTCATTTTCATTGTCTATTCAAATTCTTTATATTGGTTTGTAAATAAAACATGGATTATCTTAATAAAATCTCCCAGGAGTTTCAAACCAAGAGCATAGTAAGGCCCGTTATTGTGTACCAGGTTACCTCAAGTCAAGCTCGGAACACCTTGTCAGAGTTATAAATCCTGGGTACATCTATGCTAGAACCAGGTCCACTTTTAGTATCCATACAGAGATGTATTTCTAGGAAGACCAACATAATCTCTACCTTACCAAAATTATAGGATGTTCTTCTAAATTTATCCTCAAATTATACCTTAGGGTTATGTTTTCTAACCTATGTTTTCCTAAATTTAGATCTCAAGGTTTCTACTAAACTTCCTCTAATACCAACTATAGCAACCTGACCCTATAAGCTTAGAGCCAGTGTATACTACTAATTAAATTAGCATGATTATAAGGACTCAAACCTCTAAGGACCAATATATTTAGTAGTCTGGGTAAACCAGATACATAAATGAGTCTTGTATTACAAAATAATACACTAATTAGAACATAATTTTTTTCTTATTTATAAATAAATAACTTTTAGGATAACTTTAATCCATCTAGAAAATCCCTTCATATCTTTCATAGTATTATTCTTGTATTCTTAAGGAAAGAAACATAATAAGGGTGATCTTAAATGCTTAGTAAGGGAAAATATAGTAGAAACAATAATTAATCAATGAGAATAATAATTATGACATGGTAAATAACTAAAATCACATTCCATATAATCAATAAAATGAGAAGTAAGTGCATAAATAATATGGAAAGGTAATAAATGGAAACACATTCCATTAAAATAACTATATAAGGAAAATTTAATATGGCAAAGAAACTGAAATACATGCCATTTAATTAGTGAACTGAAAATTAAATGTATCTATAGATATGTATATACAAAATATCATGGATGAATAATAATTTAAATATATATATAAAGTTAATTATTAATTATTGGATGTCATGTTTCCCAGGAACATGATACTTTTACCGTCAAGAGACAGTTTAAACTTTTCCAATTTGTGCAACTAATTCATCCCATGAGACTATCGATGCATCGAGGGGCTTTCATTAACTGGTCCCCAACCTATAGATCATGAATTAACCAGTGTTTATCCCATAGGTCTTACATTAACCATTCCCCAACCTGTATAGTTCATGTCTAAATCATTTTAATAAATGAAGTGCCTTATAAAATATCTGTATCGAATAAAGGATACGGGTTTATAAATATTTCCACAAATAATAAAATAAATTTAAAAGTAAACACTATATGAAAAAGGGTATATGGTTTAGGAAAAAATAATATCCATGAAAATTTATATGTATATTTAGGGGAAATTCAATTTTCAATGATCATAGTAAATTGAATATTTTGAGGGGAAAAAAGGAATCAAGGAAGTGAATTTGAATACTATCCTTGTCCAAATCAATCATAAACTATCTAGAGGAATATTAAGAATGATATCAATACAACATAACCCAAGTGGAGTAAAATAAAGGTTTGTTGTCTTTTATTAATTAAAACACTATAAAAAATATTTTAAAAACATTCTTGAGAAAAATAATCTTTAAACATTCCAAAGTGTCTCATACTGCTTTGAAACATTTTAAATCATAATCCTCATGAAGGAATAAAATTAAATGAAATTTATAATATATTGAGAGTAAGTATAATCATGATATATCATGTAAAAGGGAAGTATATACATCATTTAAAATAAAATAGGTGCATAACAACAAATAAGACTTAATAAAATGTAAATTGAGATGAAATCTCTTACCACTATGATAGCAAATGAATTAGTAAACCCAAAGGTAATGATCATCAAATAAAAAATTTAAATACCATGATAATAATATAATTCAGGATATTATATTTCAATGTGTTAGTATGTGCACCATATATAATAAATTAGGTGCACAATAATAAAGTATGCCTCACAGGAAGAAAAGTGAGACAAGAATCCATTACCATGTGTTTTATTTCAAGAGAATGTCCTTTAACTTACTATATAATAAATTTATGTTAATTTTATACATTATTGAGAAAAAAATTCATTTTTATAATTAATTTTATTTCACTTATTACTATTTTGTATACAACTACTTAAATAATTATGTTTTCATCGGGTGTTTTGATAAAATTTGGTTTAAGTGTCAAAAATAACTTTGGTAGGTCAACTATGGTCAAAGGGTTCATTACATGAAATATCCAGAATAATAATAATGAAATAATTATCATATTTATAAATCAATTATAAGTTTAATATTAATCATTAAATATGGTTATAAAAAATTAATCAACATTACAATCATAGAGACGATAGGTCGTACGTACGCATGAGTAACGTTATTATTTTTCAATGATCGTTATGGAAAGAAGGTAAGTAACACCATATCTTTACAGAATGATCATTATATAATAAATAACATATTATTTAATCATATATAATTAAATATATAATTCTTGTGATGAAAAAGTAATCACATCATGTAGAAGAGATGGTAGTCCACACGTTCATGAATAATGTTATCACTTTTTAAGTGTGTGAAACGGTAATAAAGAAAATGATATATATATATAAATTTAATTATGTCATGAATATCATATATAGTTTTTTTTATTTCACATATTTTTAATTTAAACCATCCTTTATATGTTCCATGTATTGTGTGAATGAATCACATCGCTTTGAGGGGGCGGTAGTCCACATTTCCTCAAACGATGTTATTGTATTAACGCAAAATGGAAAGTATTAAAGGTATGTGTTATAAAAGTATTACATAAGTATAAAGAAATAATAAATATAATATATATCATATATAAACATATTTTTAATCATAATGGTAAACCATGAAAGTTGGTAAATGAAAAATGAACAATCATCATTTCGTGAGGCAATAGTTCATCGTACACAAAGACATTATGTTTGTTACCCATTAGATGGAAGTGTGTGTAAGTATAGGTAAAAATTTTAACATAAAAACATACTAGTATATTTAGGATACTGGTTTTTTTATTTAATCATATAATAATAATATTATAGAGGGTTGATAATGGAAATGAATCTAAAAATCTTGAGAGAAGACGTTGCCTCTTAATCGGGTAATTTCTTTTGGTTTATACCAAAAGGCTTCCTTGGAAGGATTTCTGACCAAAGAGAGACTTAAAGGTCTATAGGATGGATATTTTAAATCTATTTGGGTATATATTGTCATAAAATAAGTGGTTTTATAGATTTTAATAATGGGAATAGGTGGTGGCATTTTATAGGGAAGGAAAAGGACTCGCTTGGAATTTTTGGAAACAAGTTAGGTGTACACATGTTCTTACCTAAAAAAGTCATAAAAACCAAAAAAAAACTAAAAAAATGGAAGGTTAATGGCATAATTATTAACATAAATAGGTTTTTTACAATTGTATAGGTCATTTAGTCCCTTAAATTAAAGTTTTAGTCCTTTATTAAGCTTAATTTTTCCTTAATAATTGTAATTAATTTTAATCACTTTCACAAATATTTTTGGTCAAAAACAAATTTGGTATTATTAGAAATTAGAAATTATTATTATTAAAAATATTTAATACATTTTTTAAAATTCAAATCATATAATTGATGGGAATTAATTTAAAATTCATCCCGTAGGCGGGACGACAATGCGAGTTTTAAAAGTAAAAACATTCGAAAGTTTGCTATGATTTTATAGTCAATTTCAAAGTGAAATTGATTCCAATGACATAAATTGTGTTAATTGATAAAAAAATTATCTAATTATACTTTAAATCCAATCTAAATAATAATTTATCCTTATAATTAATTTAGATGAAAAGACATTTTTGTACTAAAATTCAGTATTTTTAACTATTCATTAAAAAATGAAATATTTTAGAAAAATATCAAAAATTCAACATAACATAATTATTGTGTTTTTATTTAAAATATGGTGTTTATTTTGACATATTAAATCAATTAAATTGTCAAAATTTATATTTAAAATAGGTTCTCCATTAAAAGGTGGTAAAATTGCCTTTATAAAAATATAGGTTTTTATATGTAAAATAGAGTTTGTTCTTATCTTATGCATATAAAATCCAATATATCAATATAAAAGGTATTTTATTGAATATATAGTACATATATTAAATTAAAATCATTCAATAATTGTAATTAATTATGTTTATTAAGATAAAACATTTTTGGAAGCATAAAAATAATAATATTTCTTTTTATATTCAATTGGTTCTTACTTTCATTTCTTGTTAATTGGTAACCAATGAATTCATTTTATAATTATATAAAACATAAATTTTAATAAGTTATTTAATATTATTTATAACTACTAACATAATAGCTTGGTTATATCATATTATATTAAATAATAATATTTTAATAATACATTTTTATTTGGTGAAACTCGGTCTTGCGTGTAACGCAAGCTATCGAGGAAGGTCTCTCTTGTGCATAACACAATCTATCTAGGAAGGACACTTTTGAGTGTAATGCAAGATAACTCGGTGTTTCATGCATTGAAATATATAGAAGCTATTTTAAATATTAAATATATTATAAAGTATACGAATATTATATTCCCTTACGTGGTTGGTGTCATGTGTCATATATGCTATCGAATACAAATTTATACTTCCTAATTTCGAGGTGTCGAAAAAAAGTTCATTTAACCTCATTTTAAAGGAGGCATAGTTTGGCCACATGGTTGGCCAAACCATGTTCCAACCATATACTAGAATTTTCTGAGGTATCACCCCCTTTCATGGGCTAGGTGTATGGTTTGACAAATTATGCGTCGCCCTTGTGGCTCTTCTGCGGTTTTCTACAGCATGCCCACATAGTTTTGTGGCTCCCTTGCATAGTTTGAATAATTGTACATCGCCCTTATAGGTCCACATGATTTTAGGTTCACAGTTAGAACTTACCATTTTTCTCATCTATTTCTCCCAAAAACTAGAGCTTTGGGCTTTGAACAAGCCTCGGACACTCCTAAACCCATCCTCAAACCTTTAGGCATGTTTATTAGATTAAAATAAGAGGTTTAAACTGAAAAGTAAAGGCTCTGTAACTCTATGAAAATACTGGATCTTATAATAATAAAATTTCAATATATTTTTTATACTAAATTTATTATTTTATGAATAATATAATATATTTATATGTGTTAAAAGAATAATTAAAAAGAAAGTGATCAGTTAAGGTGATTACCACATCTTTGAAACAACTCCTTTCGATCTTATCTTAAGGGTCCTATGATTGGTCTTTTGGGAAGACCAACACCTCTAGAATGTTTATAATTAAGTTTAAAAGGGATTTTTTGTTGGATGGTTGAGCTATAAGGCTCAAAGTGATGTGAAGAAAATAAAGGAGGGGTTCCCTTTTATAATTGAGGTGAAGGGCACTTTTGGAATTTCTTAAAAGATTGAAATATAATAAAGTAATTATCTAGCCCAAATGGGTCCAAAATTCTAGGTATTAGAATATAATATAGGATGGGGTTTAAATCCCATCAACCTATAAAATTTGGATAGGTTTAAGTGGTTTTTTAAACCTTATCTTTTGGTTTAACTCCTTTGTTAACCCATTTTAACATTAATCGTGGTAACATCTTTTTCACTCTTAAAGGGTTATAATTTTACATATAAGTTGAAAATTGTCTCATAAATGGATAATAAATGAAATTTTAGACCATATATTATCCACCATTTCCTATTTCAAAATTTTTATGATTTATAAATAATTTAATAAAATATTATTTTGATAAAACATTATTAATGTCAATTTTGACACTGTTCATTTAATTTGACTTAAAAGATATAAATACAAAGTTTTAATTCTAATATAATCCTCTTATACATCACTAATATGTTATATTTATCTAAAAAAATCATGTAACACTATAAATCACTCAAATTATATTACTTATAATATTTTAAAAAATATTTATTTTATTTTTCTATTAATTGAGTAAATATTATATTAGCATTACATGTGAAATTAAGGTAATCATTTAATCACTAAAAATTATAAATAAATTATAATAATAAATATAATTTTATTATTCACAAAATATGCATTTATATTTATTTTTAAATTTTTTTTATCCCTATGTGAACACATAAGAGATATTTAAAACTAAGAGAGTGACATTTTGTAACTTTCTTTGCTTTAAATATTATATAGGTTGTTTTCATAGAAAAGTGTCCATTTAATAAATAAATTTATATACTAAGATTATAATGGTATAATTAAATTCATTTAATAATAATTAATATGAAAAATTATAGTATTATCACCTATTTTTAACCTAGATTAGCCTGATTTACCCATTACCGTGGTGATAAATTTTACCATCGTTACTATTCATATTGACCAAAAAAGAGGGTCTATTTAAAAAAATTAAAATAATGATTCCAAATATGGATATATTTTATAAAATCTAGTACCTATAATTGTAATAAATTAACTTTAAAATAATCTCAAAAAACACAATGAAACTCACTTTTTAGAAAAATACAATTTTAAGCATGAAACTAAATTTAGTCTTATCTCATTCATAGAAAAAATATTAGATGAATGTTAAAACATTTTATTTAATATATAATATATATAAATTTAATTAAAATAATTCACCTCTATATATAAATTTAATTTATTAATATAAAAACACATTTCGTGCATAAAAATAATTTTTCTAAAAAATCATTTTTTACGTATAAAAATGTTTTTACACCAAATTCAAACATAAAATTGATTCTAATGAACTTAATTAGATTATAAATAATATAAGTGAACTAATTTTACTTTTAATTTTTTTTAAATGGATCTTTGTGAATTCTTGAAATAAAAATACAGTTTTCAATAAAAATCGGTATTTTTTATTATTCCTCAAAAAATCAATCTTTTCAGAAAATTATTAAAAATTAAATATAATATTATTTTGAATTGTTTATTTAAAAAATAAATTTAATTTTATAAAATAAATTTCCTAAAAAATTCAAAATGTAAATATAATATTTTCTCATAAAAATAAATAAAACCCATTTTTGAAGGAAATCAATTTTTTAAGCATAATATAAATTTGCTAAAAATCAAATTCTTATTTCATAAGAATAAATAAAAAAATTATATTGAGTGTGAAATTTATATATATGTGTGTGTGTATATATATATATCATAATGTTTTTATTCTTATTCATACCTTTCAATTCAATGGCTAGGTTATAATGGTCATATTGAAATGGTTCGTTTAACTTCGGTGTTGTGTTTCTTATACACTATTGAACATAATTTTATTCTTATAAAATACTATGGTGTTAAATTATCTCTACCCTACCTTTAATAAATTGTTTCCTCACAATTTGAACTTGTACTCGGTAATCAAGGGTTTGACATTAAAAAATTCATTTATGGAAAACTCACATCATAAAAAGGGTTAATAAAATTTCCTATTAAAAATAAGGATAGGGAGATATGAAGTTCATCTAAAATAACACAAAACTAATTTTATGAATAGTATAACATTAGTGTGAAAGTGAAAATATAGAAATGAAAGAGAAAACTAACACCTAAGGACTAATAGAGAGTATTAGAGAACACGTTCAGGAGAAAGTTAATAACCACAATACCATAAATCTATAATGGGTTAAAAGACTATAGATTAATTGGAAATGAAGGTAAAAGTATAAAATTTTATTTAAAGAGCATTTTCCTAAAGTTGTGGGATTCTTTTACTATAAATATAGAGAGCATAAGAAAATATAAGTACTTGATTTATTTTCATATCATAAGCACAATTTAATCCTTTGGTTGTACTTTGATCAATTTTGACTTCATATCTTACACCAAGAAATGAATATTCAAGATGAATTTTTTTTATGTCTAAGGAAATAAAATAAAATTTTAATATATTATAATATCCAGAAAAATAATACAAGTCATTACTCCTACCTCTAGACATTAACCAAAAACAAAAAAGGTTGGAATAAGGTAACATAATTCCTAAAATTAATAAACCTTGAAATAATACATTTCAGTCCAAAATTTCCATAATAACAAAAAAGGTTCCAATTATATCATTTCATAAATAACCACAAAATTAAATAATGTTTTAACCTTAATGGTGATTTCATGGATTTCAGTTTACATTCTCAAAATTTAAATGAATTGTTTCCAATTAATCATTCATGTTAAATAAAATGTTAAAACTAAGAGTTACATATACCTCAAACTAATGAAACATCTCCCAAAATATCATTAATCAGAAAGATAGATATAAAAATGTAGTGAACTTCACTAAAATATCATGAATCAAATTTAGATACTAACCTGAAAGGTAATTTGTAGCTTGACCATAAATATATCAAAAAATATTTCTTTGTTAATGAATCAATTTTCAACTATCAAAATTATCTATATCCCATTATACAACATACCATAATTAACTTAACATCAAATAATATACTAAACTAAATGGTTATTTAAACCTTAATAGAGTATTCTTCCTGAAACCCTATAAAAGTTTCAAATCACCTCAAAATCACATAATTTAAAACCTTAAAAGGGGTTTCAATGCCCTTAAAACTATAAAACCAATATGGTATCCATAAATCTTGAGTTAACCTCACATGAGAATATATATGCTTCAAAAATCCCTATTCTTCAAATAAAATCACAGTATAAAATGCAATAAACTTCATCAAAGATGACCTAAATCGCTTTTTCATCGTATCCCTAACCAATTTCAGGGTCACCAATACTATCTCGTTTACTTCATTGATGTCAGTAATTTATTTATCACAATTTAACATTGTCACTATATCATTAAATTACTTTTATTGGTTAATGGTACCATTCAATATATGTTTTCAAATCCATAAAGAAAAACTATTATGAAACAATCCTTAGATGTATAATAATTCCTATATTCATAATATCATTAATATAACACTTCTACATCATAATTCTTCAATACTAATAAACACTTAAATACTTCTATTTCAATGATTATCATAGCATAGGTCATTCCTTAGTCTAGGAGTTAACTCTTAGATTTTGGTATTAGTTCAGATAATGCCCATATTCACCACACATAATACATTGAAATATAAACGGTACCTTAGGATGATCTTAATTTACCTCTATAAAACTCTTCATTTTTCCTTGATAATTAATTTATCTATGCCCTTTGTTTCCACATACAAAAAAATATTATTATTCCTATGAGACATTCACTTGAGTGCTTCTTCCCACATTCTCAACATATAGGAAGTTGAATCTTCTTTTATTCATAGTCTCTACCACCTGATCTCTCAATGATCTTTATCCTTATATTCTTTGGTGATTCTAAGAGTTGATTACTATGGAAGTTGTTAATTTTATATCGTGATAAATTATTATTCATAATCACAAGGTTTCACATTCCATCTCCCATTTCATTTGGATGCTCATGAGGACAATCATTCCATTGCCCATCAATGTTAACATAAATCCTCCTGGTTTCATCCATTGACTAAAACCAAAAATAATATTGTGAGAAACAATAATTATAGTGGGAAACCACATAATCATGAAAATTCATTCATAGTATTTATAAATAAAAACATGTTATTCTAAATCTATGACACCTTATGTTTAACCTAGGTCATTCTTGATTATTATCAAAACTATAATATAGTATCCTATACTTAGGCCTATCCTCAGGGTTATTACTAAAGTTTTATCATCATAATTTCAAAAGGTTAACTAAAACTTTCTCTAATAATAAATATAGTGATCTATACTTTTCATACATAAATATTACACATTATTAAATTAATATTCATTACATAACATAATGATCTGTTCCAGAATCGTATAGGTCTAGTATATTTGGAAACATGGACACATAAACAACTAGTTTATAAATGAATTACATTGTCTCCCACTTAGTTATTAATAATTATAACCCTTATTAGAGATATCATACTTAAAATCTTTTATTACTACCTAGGGAAAGGAAATATAAGAAAAGGTGATCTCAGATGCTCAGTTAGGGTAAACATGGGTGATGTCAATGATCATATAAGCATAACACGAGCATAAGGGTATGAGAGTATGATATTAACATTTGAAAACCATACCTTGTGTATCATAGATCATAATATTGAGTCAGGGAATAAATTTTGGATGTTTATAAGACATGAATCATAATGTATTCAAATAACATGATTCGTGAGAGTATAACATTGGCATAAGATATGAGTTTGTAGCATACACATAAGCATAGAAAATCATCTTCATAGTAGTCAAGGCTCACTTCCAATGATATCATAGTGGATTGGGTTCACTCCCCAAAGCATAATAGTAGTCAAGGTTCACTCTCAATGCTATCATAGTTGATTGTTTTCACTCATCAAACCATCGTAGTAGTCAAGGTTCACTCATAATACTGTCATAGTGGATATAATCCCTTACTTAACTGGGTTCACTTCTCATTCCAGTCATGTTTATATCATGAGATATTTATCTTTACCCACTACATTATAGGGATATATAATTCAGGTCCCGCACATAACATAATTAAAATCATACACATTTGTACCATAATATCATAAAATATTCATCATATCTGAACCCATGAAAATAAATGTGTTTCATAAACATTTCATCATAGCATAACCCATGGAAAATAAATGAGTTTCATAAACATCTTGTATTTATAAACATAAACCATATATAGAAATAATAAGGATTATATCATTCGATTATATCCCCAATAAAACTTAAGTAATATCAAAGGATTTCATCATATAAGAAAATTTTCTTTAAAAGATCACTTGGAATATTTTTTGAGGAAAATATCCTTTTCACTTTGAAATTGATTCTTTAAAATATAAAAATGTATAAAATATTAAAGAGAATATTTTATTTTAAAATAAACTTGTAAAATTTTAAATTAATCTTCAAATAATTTAGTATCCATGATTATGGGAAATTCTATTCATGTTATATAAGTTAAAAGAAAACATTCCTTTCATAATTTTGTAAAAAAGGTACCTCGTTGGGAAACCAAAAAAGAAGATTCCTTTTAAAAAAATTTGTAAAAAATAAAACATGGTTAAAAATGAATTTAAAAAATCATTTGATAATCATAAAAAAACCCTTTTAAAAACATTTTTAGAAAACATTGATATGGAATAAAAAGGTTTTTTGACCAAAGAGATAAATAAAGTTTATTTTCCTTAAAAATATTTTTTTGGTCTCTTGAGTACTTAAAGAGAGTAAAATGAAATAAAAACATGTAATTTAAATAAATAAATATATGTGAATAAAATTCATGAGTTTATTTAGAGTTGTATCATAATAATTCATCATCATAAACATAATCATAAACAATCTTGATAAATAATGAGATTGTAACATAAAACTCTTACTGCTTTGGTATCGTTTGAATAGTAAGCCCCATAAAAGAAATAACCTTGTATGGGTATATAAATCCCCATAAATTTTATAATAATAATCATAAAATACACTCATGGTAATTATATACACCACATAAAAGAAACAAGTGGTGAATATGGCATGTGTCTCACAGAAATAAAAGTGAGACAAAAATTCCTTACCTGAGGTCGACATCCTTTGTACATGTTCGAACCTCATATATAATAAATATATATTTATTATACATATATTATATAACCATAAAAATATATATAATTCCATATATTATTTACTTATAACCTTTTATCACCCATTTATTCACAATTTTTTAATAAAATCGCTTTTCAGGGTGATGTATGCTTTGTTTTTCATGTATGTTTTGGTATGGTAGTTTTGATCCTTGTAGTTTGATCATGGATACATAACATTAAGAATTTTAATCACTATATAAATATAATATATATCCATTATATACATATTTATAATCATTAATAAAATATAGAGATAGAAAAATGAATTACATCGTTCATGGAGATGGTGGGTTGTATGTACACATGAACGTTGATTTCACTTTTCAAAAGATGGAAAAAAAGAAAGGTAAATAATTATTCAACTTTCCAGAATAATTATTATATAATATATATTAATTAAATCCATACTTATTATATTAAATTAAAACTTAAATGAAACATGAATCACATCACTTCATGGAGGTGGTAGTCTGTATGTACGCACGAGCGACGTTATCATTTTCCAAAGGTTTGGAAAGTAAGAAGGTATATATGATATTGCCATTAAATAATTATAATTGTGTCATAAATAACATATATAAATTTTAAAACCATCATAATAACCATCCATGAAATATGGTGATGGAAAATTAATTGTATCACTACGTGGAGACGGTAATCTGTATGTATGCACAAGCGATACTTTCACCTCTCATTTGATAGAAAGAGGGTGAATAAATATGGTTTCATAATCATAATAAAATTTAAGTGTATTTATTATACTAAATTTATAATTTTATGAAAAATCTAAAATAATTGAAGGAGGTATAATAGGAATTAAAAATAAAGTAATCAGTTAAGTCGATTACCTCTTCTTTGAAGCAACTCCTTTAGATATTCTCTTAAGGGTCATAGGGTTGGTATTTTGGGAATACCAAAACCTATAAAATGTGTATAAGGAATTTTAGAAATTATTTTGGTAGGGTATTTTCAATATATAATTCTCAAAGTTGTGTGAAGAAAATAAAGGAGGGTTTCCCTTTTATAATTGAGGCGAGGGACACTTTTGGAATTTCTTAAAAGATTAAAATATAATAAAGTTAGTATATGGTCCAAATGCATCCAAAAGGATAGTTATTATAATATAATATATTATAGGGTTTAAATTCCATAAACCAATAAAATTTTAATAGCTTTAAGTAGTGTTTTAAACTTTATCTTTTGATTTAACTCCTTTCTTAACTCATTTTAACATTAACTACGGTAATGCCTTTTTTCACTCTTGAAGGGTTATAATTTTACATATAAGGTAACAATTGGATCATAAATGGATAATGTATGAAATTTTAGACCATATATTATCCACATTATCCTCTTTAAATATTTTTTATGATTTTTAAATAATTTAATAAAATATAATTTTGATAAAATATAATTAATGTCAATTTTGACACTATTCATTTAATTTGACTTTAAAGACAAATACAAAGTTGGAATTCAAATATAATCCTATTAAACATCAATAATATGTTATATTTATCTAAAAAATTCATGGAACAGTATAAATAACTCAAATTATATTACTTATAGTATTTTTAATATCATTTATTTTATTTTTCTATTAATTATGTAAATATTGTATTAGTATTGTGTGTGCATTTAAGGTGATTATTTAATCACTAAAAAATATAAAAAAATTACCATAATGAATATAATTTTATTATTTACAAAATCTATATTTATATTCATTCATAACTTGATTTTGTACCTATATGAACACATAAGATATTTAAAATTGAGTGACATTTTGTAACTTTCTTTACATTAAATATTATATAGGACATTTTCATGGAAAAGTGTCCACTAAAAAAATAATTTAGAGACTAAGGTGATAATTTTAAAATTAAATTCATATAATAAAAATTAATATGAAAAAATATGGCCTTATCACTTTTTTTAACCTAAATTAACCCGATTTACCCTTTGCTGAGGTGACAAATTTTACCACATTTACTATTCATATTAACCAAAAATAAAAGGGGGCTATTTAAAAAATTTGAACCACATGGTTCTAAATATGTAATATATTTTATAAAATTAAATACCTATAATTTATATAAATTAATTCAAAAATAAGTACACAAAATGCGATGAAAACCATTTTTTAGAAAAATACAATTTTAAGCATAAAACTGGATTTATTCTTATCTTATACATAGAAAAAATATTAGATGAATGTTAAAAAAATTATTGAATATATAATATATAAATTTCATTAAAATAATTTATCTATAGTGGTCAATTTAATTTATTAAGATAAAAATTCATTGCATGCATAAAAATAGTTTTTTAGAAAAAATGACTTTTTATGTATAAAAATGATTTTGCACCAAATTCAAACATAAAATTCATTCAAATGAACTTTATTGGATTATAAATAAAAAAAGGGAAATAATTTTACTTTCAAATAATTTTAAAACAAAATGTATCTTTTTTGAATGCTTGAAATAAAAATACAGTTTTCAACAAAAATCAATATTTTTTTACTATTCCTCGGAAAATAAATCTTTTTAGAAAATTCTTAAAAATTCACTCTAAGATAATTTTTAAATGTTTATTTTAAAAATGAATTTAATTTTATAAAATAAATTTTCTAAAATTTTCAAAAAGTAAATTTAATATTTTCTCACAAAAAGCAATAAAAATCATTTTTAAAGGAAAATAATTTTTTAAGCATAATATAATTTTACAAAAAATAGAATGTTTATTTCCTAAACATTAATAAATAAATTCTTATTGATAATGTACTTTATATATATATATATATCATAATGTTGTTATTCCTATTCATATCTGATATTCAATGGTTGTGTTATAAGGGTCATATTTAAATAATAATATTTTGTGGTTCACTTAAGTTCGGTGTTGCGTGACATATACACTATTGAACATAATTTTATTATTATAAAATCTTGGGGTGTTACATGAGGAGTGTCCTTGATCCCCCTGAGATGACGTTAACCATTTAGGGTATATACATAGCCGTTGGGGAGAGTTTGACCCTCAAGAAACCAAATTAAACAACCAAACAAGGCATAATAATAAAAGAAATAAGGATATATACTATAAGAGATCTCATATAAACAAACATATAATACAAGGATTAAAAAATACAATGGATTCTGAAAAAAAAAGGGAAACTAAAGAGTCCAAACAAAACTCAAGCCAACCGGTTTCATAAAACCATAGGTCCGAACACTATCTCCATGTGACTCACAAGTCACCACCATGACCCCGACGACCATATTCTTTCCAAGGAAGAAAACAATAGAATCCAAATTGAAATCCAAGACCTAAAGAAATATGCACAAGACATAAATACTACATAACCACCACCGTGAATATGTAGGGTGTGATCCAAATCCAGTAGGATACCACCATGAGTCTGTTTCATTTCTTTTATAAAAGAAACTAAGTTTTCTAGTTTGAAAATAAAGTAAACAGATAGGTTTCCATTTCCATTTTACATCATATAGAAAAAAAATAAACATATAACATGTACTTTCTCAAAGCACACCATTTGAAAAACATTCCATAGATAGGTTTTTACTGAAACCAATTGCAATTCAAAAACAACCTATTTCTCTTTAAAACATCATTCTTTTGAAAACAAACTCATGCATAGTTTTAAATGTTAAAAATCATTTCCAAATAAACTAACACTTTGAAACCATTTCCCCTTTTTCCCTTTAAAATATTTCACACACCCAAATCAATATTAAAAAGGAAACAAGGGAGATAATAATAAGAACACGATTATAATAGGTTGTAAACAATGTTAGTAAATGGATGGAACCAAAATAGTAAACATCATGACTAAATCATGGGAGAATTAACACATCAAGAAAGTCCATACAAACCCCATATCACATGACAATATATAACAAAAGGCATGAAATATGATATATAGCATGAGGTAACACCATGGGACTAACAGGGCAGCACAAGACATGCAAAACGGACCTACTACTGATAGGTTAACGGTAACACATCTCTCAACTGAATCACTCTTACCAGTCTCCTTGGTGATGATCCCACTAGTCAGGTGTTACATACAACTAGGGGATGGCCAGTGTGTAAATCACAACTATCCTAGAAATTTCCCACTACTTCCCACTCATTAATCTCAGTTTCCTCATGGAATTATAGAAGGATGTGGGCCACAAACAAACAATTTCAACACATGAAAATAATAAATCCCCATGGGCTAACACCATAATAACGCCCTTCCACTACTAAAAAAAGGGCATTAGCGACCGCCATTGGCGATCGCTATAGGCCTATAGAGACCGCCTAGCGACCACCAATGGCAGTCGCATCATCTTCGTTGTTGTAGGCCAATAGCGACCACCAATGGCGGTCGCTATAGGTGGCCGAAATGCCAGCCTTAAGCGACCGCCTTTAGCGGTCGCTAAACTGGGAATTTTTTTAAAAAAAAAATCATACCGAAATAAATATATATATATATATATATATTAAATAAAATATATATATATATATATTAATGAAAATATTTATATATATAATATTAAATAAAATATTTTTCATTTTTTTAATGAAATGTACGAATTGTGTTTTTTTTTTCTTCACAGTGCAAAATCAGAGATAAAACAAGGTAACAATCATAAAAAATGGAAAAAAAATTCAAACAGCATAAAAATCAAAATCATCAAAAACGATAAACTTGCTTCAACAATCCGAGCAGGTCCATCTATTTCAATCTTCTGCTTCAAAACCTACAATAAGACAAAAAACAAAAAAAACAAAAACAAACATAAATTGAACATAATTATTCAGTTATTATATACATATAATAAAATTAAATCTGACATCAAATCATGGTTCTATAATAATTTAAAACCCCCAATTTAAGAAATGATATCATTTCAGGTCATTCGGAGCACGTTTGCTCCGAATTCGACCGTATCACGCCGTTTTTGGTGTTTTATGACACCAGAAACGCATTTCCGGTCACCGTGGTCAAATGACACCTCCGATTGACGTGTCATCTGCCCAACCATTTCACAAATCACACAACGGATATTGTCGTACGGTTTCATGGCATTCTGAGGTCGTTCAGGTGGTTTTGACTCCCCAACGCACCGTTTTAGCGCGCGCCGAGCTGCTGAAAACGACGCAATCGGCCGTACCGCGTGCACCGCATGTCCAATGGGCATGCTGTATCTTCCAACACATCACGAATAATATTCCTAATGTTTTTCGTGTGGTTTCAGGTCATTCGAAGCACGTTTTCTCTGAATTCGACCGTCTCACGCCGTTTTTGGTGTTTTATGACACCAGAAATGCATTTCCGGTCACCGCGGTCAAACGACACATCTGATTGACGTTCCGTCTGCCCGAACATTTCAAAAATCACACAACAGATGTTTTCATACGGTTTCATGGCATTCCGAGGTCGTTCGGGTGGTTTTTACCCCCCAACGCGCCGTTTTAGCGCGCGCCGAGCTGCTCAAAACGACTCATTCGGCCGTACCGCGCGTACCGCACGTCCGATGGGCGCGTTGTCTCCTCCTACATGTCACGAATAATATTCCTAATTTTTTCGTGTGGTTTCAGGTCATTCAGAGCACGTTTGCTCCGAATTCGATCGTCTCACGCCGTTTTTGGTGTTTTATGACTCCGGAAACGCGTTTCCGGTCACTGCGGTCAAACGACAGCTCTGATTGAAGTTCCATCTACCTGACCATTTCAAAAATCACACAACGGATGTTGTCGTATGGTTTCATGGCATTTTGAGGTCGTTCGGGTGGTTTTGACCCCCCAACGCGCCGATTTAGCGCGCACGGAGCTGCTGAAAACGACGCATTCGGCCGTACCGCGCGCACCGCACGTCCGATGGGCGTGCCGTCTCCTCCTACACATCACAAATACTATTCCTAATGTTTTCGAGTGGTTTCAGATCAGTCGGAGCATGTTTTCTCCCAATTCGACCGTCTCACGCCGTTTTTGGTGTTTTATGACACCAGAAACGCGTTTCCGGTCACCGTGGTCAAACGACAACTCCGATTGACGTGCCGTCTACCTGAACATTTTACAAATCACACAACGGCTGATGTTGTACGGTTTCATGGCATTCTGAGGTCATTCAGGTGGTTTTGACCCCCCAACACGCCGTTTTAGCGCGCACCGCGCTGCTGAAAACGATGCATTCGGCCGTACCGTGCGCACCGCACGTCCGATGGGCGTTCCGTCTCCTCCTACATGTCACAAATAATAATTAGATTTTTTTTCTGTGATTTCATGTCAATCTGATGTCGTCCTCTATGACTTTGACCATTAGACGCCCGTTTTGACCGTTTATGACACCAGAACGGCGTTCCCGGTCACCGCGAGCACATGGCACATCCGATTGATGTGTCATCTGCTCGACCACATCTCAATTCACTAACCCTTTGATGTCGTCTGATTTAAGGCCATTCGGACCTCGTTCGGCCCATTTGGACCCCCCACGCGCGTTTATCAAGCGCGCGCAACACTTAAAGAACGCATAATGAGCCCTACCGCGCAGACCGCACGTCCGATTGATGTGTCGTCTGCACGTACACATCACGAATAATAATTAGATTGTTTTCCTGTGATTTCAGGTCAATACAATGTCGTCCTCTATGACTTTGACCGTTATACGCCCATTTTGTCCGTTTATGACACCAGAACGGCGTTCCCGGTCACCACGGGCACACGGCACGTCCGATTGACGTGTCGTCTACTCGAACAAATCACAATTCAATCACCCTTTGATTTCGTCTGATTTCAGGTCATTCGGACCTCGTTCGGCCCGTTTGGACCCCCCCCCCCCCCACGCGCATTTATCAAGCGCGCACAACACTTAAAGAACGCATAATGAGCCCTACCGCGCAGACCGCACGTCTGATTGATGTGCCGTCTGTGCATACACATCACGAATAATAATTATATTGTTTTCCTGTGATTTCAGGTCAATTCGATGTCGTCCGCTATGATTTGACCGTTAGACGCCCGTTTTGGCCGTTTATGACACCAGAACGGCGTTCCCGGTCACCGCGGGCTCACAGCACGTCCGATTGATGTACTGTCTACTCGAACACATCACAATTCACTCACCCTTTGATGTCGTCTTATTTCAGGCCATTCAGACCTCGTTTGGCCCATTTGGACCCCCCCCCCCCCCCACACACGCGTTTATGAAGCGCGCACAACACTTAAAGAATGCATAATGAGCCCTACCATGCATACCACATGTCCGATTGACATGCCATTTGTGCATACATGTCACGAATAATAATTAGATTGTTTTCCTGTGATTTCAGGTCAATCCGATGTCGTCCGCTATGAGTTTGACCGTTAGACGCCCGTTTTGCCGTTTATGACACCAGAACGGCGTTCCCGGTCACTGCGGGCACACAGCACGTCCGATTGACGTTCCGTCTGCTTGAACACATCACAATTCACCCACCCTTTGATGTCGTCTGATTTCAGGCCATTCGGACGTCGTTCGGCCCATTTGGACCGCCCCACGCGCGTTTATGAAGCGCGCGCAACACTTAAAGAACGCATAATGAGCCCTACCGCGCAAACCGCACGTCCGATTGATGTTCCGTCTGCGCGTACACATCACAAATAATAATTAGATTGTTTTCCTATGATTTCAGGTCAATCCGGTGTCGTCCGCTATGATTTTAACCGTTAGACGCCCGTTTTGGCCGTTTATGACACCAGAACGGCGTTCCTGGTCACCGCGGGCACACGACACGTCCGATTGACGTGTTGTCTGCTCGACCACATCACAATTCACTCACCCTTTGATTTAGTTTGATTTCAGGCCATTCGGACCTCGTTCGGCCCATTTGGACCCCCCTACGCGCGTTTATCAAGCGCACGCAACACTTAAAGAACGCATAATGAGCCCTACCGCACAGACCGCACGTCCGATTGATGTGTCGTCTATGCATACACGTCACGAATAATAATTATATTGTTTTCCTATGATTTCAGGTCAATAAGATGTCGTCTTCTATGAATTTGACCGTTAGACGCCCGTTTTGGCCGTTTATGACACCAGAACGGCGTTCCCAGTCACCGTGGGCACACAGCACGTCCGATTGATGTGATGTCTGCTTGACCACATCAAATTTCACTCACCCTTTTATGTCGTCTGATTTCAGGCCATTAGGACCTCGTTTGGCCCGTTTGGACCCCCCCACGCGCGTTTGTGAAGCGCGCGCAACACTTAAAGAACGCATAATGAGCCCTACCGCGCAGACCGCACGTCCGATTGATGTGTCGTCTACGCGTACACATCACGAATAATAATTAGATTGTTTTCCTATGATTTTAGGTCAATCTGATGTCTTCCTCTATGAGTTTGACCGTTAGATGCCCGTTTTGGCCGTTTATGACACCAGAACGGCGTTCCTGGTCACCGCGGGCACACGGCACGTCCGATTGACGTGCCGTCTGCTCGACCACATCAAAATTCATCCATCCTTTTATGTCTTCTGATTTCAGGCCATTCGGACGTCGTTCGGCCCGTTTGGACCCCCCACGCGCGTTTATCAAGCGCGCGCAACACTTAAAGAACGCATAATGAGCCCTACCGCGCAGACCGCACATCCGATTGACATGTAGTATGCGCGTACACATCACGAATAATAATTAGATTGTTTTCCTGTGATTTCAGGTCAATCCGATGTTGTCCGCTATGATTTTGACCGTTAGACGCCCGTTTTGGTCGTTTATGACACCAGAACAGCGTTCCCGGTCACCGCGGGCACACGGCACGTCCGATTGACGTGTCGTCTACTCGACCACATCACAATTAACTCACCCTTTGATGTCGTCTAATTTCAGGCCATTCAGACCTCGTTCGGCCCATTTGGACCCCCCCCCCCCCCCCCACGCGCGTTTATCAAGCGCGCGCAACACTTAAAGGACGCATAATGAGCCCTACCACGCAGACCGCACGTCTGATTGACGCGCCCTCTGCACGTACACATCAAGAATAATAATTATATTGTTTTCCTGTGATTTCAGGTAAATCTGATGTCGTCCGCTATGAGTTTGACCGTTAGATGCCCGTTTTGGCCGTTTATGACACCAGAACGGTGTTCCCGGTCACCGCGGGCACACGGAACGTCCGATTGACGTGTCATCTGCTCGACCACATCACAATTCACCCACCCTTTTATTTTGTCTGATTTCAGGCCATTCGGACGTCGTTCGGCCCGTTTGGACCCCCCCCCCCCCCCCCCCACGCGCGTTTATGAAGCGCGCAACACTTAAAGAACGCATAATGAGCCCTACCGCGCAGACCGCATGTCCGATTGACGTGTCGTCTATGCGTACACGTCAAAAATAATAATTATATTGTTTTCCTATGATTTCAGGTCAATCCGATATCGTCCTCCATGACTTTGACCGTTAGACGCCCGTTTTGGCCGTTTATGACACCAGAACGGCGTTCCCGGTCACCGCGGGCACACGGCACGTCCGATTGATATGTCGTCTGGTCGACCACATCACAATTCACTCACCCTTTTATGTCGTCTGATTTCAGGACATTCGGACCTTGTTCGGCCCATTTGGACCCCCCACGCGCGTTTATCAAGCGCGCGCATCACATAAAAAATGCATAATGAGCCCTACCGCGCAGACCGCACGTCCTATTGACATTCCGTCTACGCGTAAACATCACGAATAATAATTAGATTGTTTTCCTGTGATTTCAGGTCAATCCGATGTCGTCCACTATGAGTTTGACCGTTAGACGCCCGTTTTGGCCGTTTGTGACACCAGAACGGCGTTCCCGATCACCGCGGGCACATGGCACGTCCGATTGACGTGTCGTCTACTCGACCACATCAAAATTCACTCACCCTTTCATGTAGCCTGATTCCAGGCCATTCGGACCTCGTTCGGCCCGTTTGGACCCCCCCACGCGCGTTTATCAAGCGCGCACTACGGGAAAAATGGGTATTTGCGACGGGTTATTTGCGACGAGGGTATTTGCCCGTCGCAAATAAGTAGCCTTTTGCGACGGGATAGCTTTCCCCGTCGCAAAAGGACTGGCGCCCTTTGCACGCCAAATCGCGGGAAACATATTTGCGACGGGGGAATATTCCCGTCGCAAATAACCGGCGGCGGTAAAAGGTATTTGCGACCGGAATATTCCCCCGTCGCAAATAGTATGTCGGCAGGTGGTTATTTGCGACGAGACCCGTCACAAATAACTATTTAACCGTTGACCGTAATAAATGCTGGCTAAGGTATTTGCGACGGTACCCGTCGTAACTAATCTAACCTATAAATACCCTCATCCGTTTTTTTCAAATCATTCTCAAATTCCATCTTCTTCTTCTCTCAAAATTTTATTTCTACAGTTCAGTTTTTCTCAAGTTTAATTTTTTTCTCCGGAGTTGATATTGAAGTTTTGAAGAACGATCAGAGATCAACCTCAGATCAATTTTCAAGGTATTTATATTTATTTTAATTTAATATTTATTTTTAATGTTTTATTAGTTTTAATTATTCTTAATTAGTTGTAATTTAATTATGTTTACATTGTTTTATTACTTAATAATTAGTAATAAATACTAATAATTAGGAATAATAACATTATTTAATTATTAATGTATTTTATTATTAATATTAAAATAATATTATTTTTTATATATATACAATTCTCTTTTCATCTGTGTGTTTGCTGTCTTCACATGTATTATTTGTATATGGAGATAGAAAACACACAGATGAAAGGAGAATTGTATATAAATTAGAAAATTATATTATTTTAATATTAATAATAAAATATACTAATAATGTTATTATTCCTAATTATTGGTAATCCACTATATCTACTAAACCTTGGCGTCTCTATGCCTACGTGTCACCTACACATTGCACCACGTCACCCACTTTGCCAATCCATTTACCAAATCACCCTCCACAATCCAGTTGAACCCCCGCGATACCCATCACAAATCGACTCCCACCGACGCATCACCGCGATTCATCTTCGACATTAGGGTTCCTCGCTTCCGGCTTCTTCCGCCCGAGTCCACTCGCGCTGCACCTATCCTCTCAGTATCTCGAGGCTTCCCGTCCTCTCTTCCAACTTCTTCCTCTTGCGTCCACTCGCACTGAACCTATCCTCTCAGTATGACTAGGTTTCCCGATATGGTTACCCATCCCGATCCCGCTTTGACTCCGACCAACGCATCACCACGACCCATCTCCGACATTACGGTTCCTCACTTCCAGGTTCTTCCTCCCGCGTCCACTCGCCTTGCACCTATCTTATCAGTATCCCTAGGGTTCCCGATATGGGTACCCATCCCGATCCTTCTTCTACTCCTGCAATCCAGCGACCGCATCTGTTGATAAGGTAATCGGTCTTCTACATTGTCTAAACCTAGACGCACTGCAAATTCACCTCCATATCATTATTAGTTTTACATATATACATGGTCATCATTTTTTCTGCTGCTACACCCACCTTCGGCTCGCGATTACTTCTCATTCTATTTCATGTTTGTCTTCTTTGCATCGATGCGCTGCTCACCAAGTTATAGTTCCGAGGAGGCCTTCTGTCCCCATGTCAAGTACACTTTGCTTCGCCATTATATCTTTATATTCCTTCAACAATGTTTGATTGTGTTATGATTTATATGTTGTTGTAGTGAATCGCGTCTTTAGCTGTTTCTGTGAATCATGTCTTATACAAAATTTTCCCTCGGTCGCTCCTTGGTTCCATCGCCTCTACATACTGTTTCTTCAACTAAACCTGCTCCGCCTTCGCCTCCAAGAATTCATGGAACCGCTGCCTGAGCCTGAGCCAACATCCCTTCATCAAGACATCAATTCCTTAAAACCCAATCCCACGTCACTGCTTCACGATATCCATGCTTGATTCTGCGAGAAACATCTGGTATGTATAACTGTCTAATTTTCTGATTCATATTCACATAGTTAGATTCATATTTCCATAGTTATGAAACCAATTTGGGTTGTAAGAATCTATGTTTATAATCTGTGTTAAGTTATTTTTTGGTTCAGGTATGTTTCATTGCAATCTTCTTCATCAAGAATTGGTTTTCCTGGTTACTTATAACTCCATACACCCATTTTAGGTATGTTTCATTTCAATCACTTGTGTACTAGAGACTATTATCATCTTTTCGTTTCTGGGTTTGAATAATTTATATGTGTGCTCATGTGATCATATTAATGCAGGTAATTTGTTTTCCCTATTGACTACACCGTGTTTTATTTATGCACTAAAAGCATACGAACTGAATGAATTATAAATTTCCCACATTTTTTCCATGCAGGTATAGGTTACTAGGATGCTAACATAGATATGTTCTCGGATAAGATCGAGCTCAATAAAGAACAACACTGGAAAATGTTGCCTTCAGTTTTATTTGGAGCTCAGAAAGGATAACATCACTCTTCAATAGATTGGTATGTTATCTGAATGTTATATGAAAATCGAGAGTTCACTTACTAAGTTAGATGTTGCATATGTAGTTTGTAGATTGCCTATTTTTTTCAAATTAATTAATTCTGTAATTCTGTAATGCTCTATCTTCAAGAGTATTTTTTTCTGCTTCCTTGCTGTTCACGAACATATTCCTTAGATGGAAGATTGTAAACAGTAATGTATGATGGTCTCCTATGAAACCATTAAAATATTACTTGTACGGAAGACTCAGAACAAAAACGCCTTCCTTTCCGGGTTAGTAAATGAAACAAAGAAACCAGCTTCATATGTATTTATGTTTTCTTTATTTTGGGCTGTAATCTGGGGAAAATTGTAGGGTATTATTACATCTTCTTGGTGGGTAGTGTTTGGGAATTTGATATTTTTTTCCAAAACACTATTCATTCTATAATTGGTATGTCGTTATGTGCATTTTCCCCATTCTCTAACTTGAAGTTCATTAAGATGAATACTCAATTGCAGTATATGAAGTCTTAGCCACCTGGATATCTGTAAACTATTCCTTTCTTGACATAACCACAGGCTGTTACCAAAATATTTAACACCACCAAAAAGGTAATTCTAGGCATTATTAATTCTATTTTGATTAAGTGTGAGTTATTATTTTTGAAGTTTTAATTATAATAAAAGATGCTTTCTATTTTTGGTTTGCCTTTTCTATTGAAAATATATTTCTATTTTTTATAAACAGTTGCAATGTTACATATTTTCATATTAATGAAGTTCTTATATATAGATAACAGAACATGTGTTTTGTTGCAGTCTGTTTAGTTCATATACCAATCATGTTTTCTATTTTGATTAATTTGTTTCCAAATAAAATTTCAATTGTAACTATTTAATAATAGTTCATGTATGGAGATATGTTAATTACATGGAGACTTTATGGTTAACTGTGCATGGATGTGACTGAATCAAACATGCAAATCCAAGACAATCACTTTTATGTTTCACTAAATTGTTGGCAATGATATGATATTCATCTAAAATTTTTAACATTGGTCATCTGTTCATTGCAAATCAACATGTTTTTGACACATTCTTGGACTGTGGTTTTAGGTTTGTAGTAGGAAAAAAAGGAAATGGACCTATCTCCAGTAGTCCTACGGATCCATGTCAAACCTCTGGTTGACTCTAATTCCCTATTTGTTAGGATTCAGTATCAGAGGTAGGATATCCCAATTATTCAAATCTGGGCATTTGTACTTATTTTCGTGGGTATATCGTGTCTCCCAGGGACATGTATGTTCATAAGAACCAACCATGTTGTGTTTTGGTTGTGTTCAACACAGGTTTTTCGGTAGTTTAAACTATTTTAATCATACCTTGTCTTCGGAATCACTGATTAATTTCAATTTTGTTAATTCGGTCTACCTTTACCTTCCATCATCCAGTGATATTAAGAATAATCATCCAGAATTCTCAAAACAGTACATTTTGTTCTGTTTCCCATCAATTTGGAAGACATATTGAAGAATGTGAGCAGAAATGAGTTTTCATTTTCAGGTATCGGTGGATCATTTTGTTCTGTTTTATTATCTTATTCTTTTTTAGAATTCAATAATGATTTACTTTATTATTTACTTATACCAATAATATTTCACACATTTGTATATATCATATCCAGTACATCCATTATATATACCCATTATATAGAATATTTGTCTCTTTCCATTTATTTTTCTGGGTCTTCTGTAAATAACCCTTTGCATTAGCTTGATCTTTGTGATGGATTTTGCTTATGCTTTTGATAGTTAATGTTATCATCAATAGTTATTTTCTTTCTGTTCATATTTCTTGTGTGCGGCTAACAATGGACTGTTATGAGAATCCCTAGAGATATTATGTTTTTCATCCTTTGAATTTTCAATCTATAACATTTGATGAGATATTCTTTACATGTAGAAAATTCTTTTTCCTATTTCATCTAGGGATCTTAAATTTTTTTATGTATTGATTATGGGATACATGTACTACCATGTGTATCATCATTATTTCCAAGATGGTTTTGGTTGCACCATTTCTATGCAGTGAAATGTTTTCAACAGATTCTATGAGCCTCATTTCTAAGACTTGTGTTTAATGATCGATATATATACTCTCATTAATGGTTATTTATGTAGGTGTAGGTGGAAAAGAAGAAAATTATTATTTCCTCTTAATTTCAGAGACTGTTGAGAATACAATTGGGTATCATTAGATGCAATGCAAGATTAAGTTTTCTTAAAATATGTTGAATTTCTGTAACTTTCTGCCTGTAACTGTAGCTTTTAACTTTTCTTTTTTCCCACTTTCATTTCCATCATATATTATTTGATCTTTCTTTATGATAGAAATAGCAGTATAACCGCCTATAAACTTATTGAGTCTTGTGTTATCTAGCAAGGACAACTTTCCTCTTGAACTGTGAGCATGCATCTCTGAATGCTTAATTTTTTACTTTCAATTGTGAATTAATTGGATCTTTTTCTCAGTGAATCCCATGATCAAGGACCTTCCTTTCATCATGAAGGTATAGGTTTCCAGGACGCTGACATAAGGATGTTCTCGGATAAGAACAAGCTGACGAATGAACAAGACTGGCTAAGGTTGCCTTCAGTATTATTTAGAGCTCTGAAAGGACAACTTTCCTCTTGAACTGTGAGCATGCATCTCTGAATGCTTGATTTTTGTTTCAATTATGAATTAATTGAATCTTTCTTCACTTAAAACCATCAGTAAGGACCTATCTTTATTTTAACTTCCAAATATGGAAAAAGGATGGACACAAAAAAGCATTTCGGATTGTTTCAGATTTCAGGATTAATTAGCTCTGGTTTTATTGACTGATAAATTCTTATTTTATAATCTTCTATCCATGATTAACCATTGATTTATACAGTGTTCTCTAATATGAAATTATAGTATTATATAAAATATATGTTTAACATTTTTCAATATCTTGAATATGGATGAAATTATAAAATTTGTATTGTAATCAAACATGTTTCTTGTGAACTGATCATGTTCAAAGAGAGTTTATCTTTACTTTGGTGTGGGGGTGATTATTTCAGTATCTCATTGTTTTTTAGAGTAGTGGAATATGTTTTTTCTTTGACCGGTGGCTCATGCAATTTTTTACTTCTCTATATCAATTTCTGATGACGTGAAATTTGTAGAGAAACTGATGCTGAAATCTGATGCAAGGTATATAGAAAATGTGGAAAAGGTAACTTCATGAGTCAAATGTGCCATGCACAAAAACATTATTAATTTTCCTGATCCTACTCGATCAGTTCGTTTGTTATTTTAACTGTTGTAGGGAATGATTTTACTGTCATCTAACATCGAGAAGTGTAGGTCCACTGTAGTAACGAAGCAATACTCTACTGGCAGTTGATAACAAACAAGAAATGATTAATGGGGTCTGGCTCCAAGTGGCACACCATCTTCTCTTAAAAAAAATTAGTTTCTTTTACAGTTTTCACCCTTTTTTTGGTAATGTAAACTTTCTGTTCTGTTTCCTTTATTCAAACAAGATCTATTCTGTTTTTTTGGAAATTTAAAACTACATGTTTCATTGTTTTTGTTAATTGTTATTATTTTAAATGTATGATACTTTATGTTTTTTATTTTTCCATAATGATAACAAATTTTCATTTATTTTCAATTATAATTTATTCTAACTTCTATTGTGATGATGTCTGAGAAAATTCTGCAGCTATTCTAGATGGAATAAGTGAAAAAGTGATCATCAGGAGTCATTTGCACACTTCCTTGTTGAATTATAAATGTCACAGGGGATTTGGAATTGCTTTGGTGGGTTCATAGGTCTCCCATATTAGAAGAAGCAGGGACCCCAATGTTTTAACTATTGATTTTAAGGGTCCAACAGTAACAACATTGAAAGGTATATGAGAGCGTTCATTTTAATGGTCGGTTGTTGGTGTATCTACATGGAAATAAAGAAGGCTCTCTTAAATGGTATGTGAGAGTGTTCATCTTTATGTAGCATGACATCTCACTGAAATATTCTCTTAATTGTGTACTGTTATATTCAGATTCATAAATTTACCATCCATATATAATCATATTGATGCAGTGATTTTCACCCTGCAGGTTTAGTTGACATTCTTTGGAAGAATAGATGAGCAATGAACATTTACTCCATCCTACTCATCCTTCTCTATGAAAATGGTATACTGAAATGTGGAAATTCCACATTTGATGGAATGTGTAGATTCAAGAATTTTTATTTTTTGCTGATTTATATATTTTACTGTTTCTGTATGTAGGGGGTGCTCTGGAACCAACAATTTTTCTATCAAGGGATGATTCAAATACCACCTTGTCCCATACTCACCCTCTTCCTACCAAGGTATCTTCAATTTTCACCACATATGAAAATATGGGAGATAGTATTACCATATCTCATGAAGTTCCTAGAAAATATACTATAGAAGGGCCATCTTCAGCTGCTAGCACGAATGGAAATATATCTATTGATGAATTTTAAAATTAGAAGAAAGATTTACAAATGCAGAAGGAATTCATTGAGAAGATGAAGAAAATTCCAGTGGTGTGTGTTCCCTTTTAAATCTTTATGTGATCTTTCAGTGAAACTTTTAATTCATTCTTTTTATATGTATGTTATGACCTATGTTTGGTTGTAAAATGATTTCTACTATGTTATTTGATGATACTGCACTCTCTTGGGTCACTTTCTTTCTTGTACTCAGTTCTATTTGTTTTAACCAGGGGAAAGTATTCTCATTTAATCCCTTGTACTTTAAGGGGTTAGTCCTAAAACACTTCGGCCGACATCTCCACCTATTATGGTACATTGCTACATTTCAGTGATAAGTACTTGATAATAGGCCATTCATCTTTCTATGGGGTTTTTATGAGCAGGAATTTCAGGGTCTCCACTTGGTATTGCACCCAATTCTTAGGCCCCCGAAGCCATGAGTACCGGTTCCTGGTCGCCTGCTGGTATGGATTCATCTCATCAGCATGACATACAGGTACCCAAACCAACTGATTATGTTTTAATTTTAATTTCATTGTTGGAAATTTCAGCTCCCCACATGGGTCAAGCGGCTCCAGGACACAACACCATGGGACTGCAGTTTGGCAGGAGCTCTGGCACAGGTTTACAAAAGGATGGAAAACCAGGAGTGGCAGTGACATCAACTTATATTTTCATATCAATATTGTACTGAAACTTTATTTCATACTGCATTGGGATGGTGCTTATATTATGCATTGGTTATAACCCACCAGCAGCTGGGTTTGCTTATTTATGAAACCAAAAGAATGATTTAATTTCATGGTAAGTGATAATCAATCATTATTCAGTTATTTTCAACATTGTTTCTTAATTTTCCTTTCCTCTATAGTCTATACAGATTATGTAGATATTCTTAACATGTTTTATTCACATTTTTTATGAAACTGTTGTTCCTTTTAATGAATTATTTCCACTAAATTTAGGTTGCTAATTACCAGCCATTGTACTGTTAACAATTTTCCCAGTTTCTTTTATTTTTCAAAAATATTTTATTGCCTCTATAAAAGTAGTGAACCATATCCTCATGAGAACGCATGAACTAAAAATTATGTTTTATCACCGTGCAAATGCACGGGTGAGTACTAGTTATTCCTAATTATTGGTAATTATTCATTTAATTACTCATAATTAAGAACAATTACCAATAATTACCAATAATTAGTAATAATTAGTAATAATTAGTAATAATTAGTAATAATTACCAATAATTAGTAATAATTAATAATAATTAGTAATAATTAGTAATAATTAGTAATAATTACCAATAATTAGTAATAATTACCAATAATTAGTAATAATTACCAATAATTAGTAATACTTACCAATAATTAGTAATACTTACCAATAATTAGTAATAATTACCAATAATTATCAATAATTAGTAATAATTAGTAATAATTATTACTAATTATCAATAATTAGTAATAATTATTAATAATTACTAATAATTACCACTAATTAGTAATAATTAAGAATAATTAGTAATAATTAAGAATAATTAGGAATAATTACCAATAATTACCAATAATTAGGAATAATTAGTAATAATTAGTAATAATTAGTAATAATTAGTAATAATTAGTAATAATTAGTAATAATTAGTAATAATTAGGAATAATTAGTAATAATTAGGAATAATTAGTAATAATTATGAATAATTAAGAATAATTAGTAATAATTAGGAATAATTAGGAATAATTAGGAATAATTAGGAATAATTAGCAATAATTAGCAATAATTAGTAATAATTACCAATAATTAGTAATAATTAGTAATAATTACCGGTAAATAGTAATAATTAGTAATAATTAGAAATAATTACCGCTAAATAGTAATAATTAGTAATAATTAGTAATAATTACCAATAATTAGTAATAACTACCAATAATTAGTAATAACTACCAATAATTAGTAATAATTACCAATAATTACCAATAATTACCAATAATTAGTAATAATTAGTAATAATTAGGAATAATTAGTAATAATTAGGAATAATTAGTAATAATTAGTAATAATTAGTAATAATTAGTAATAATTAGTAATAATTAGTAATAATTAGTAATAATTACCAATAATTAGTAATAATTACCAATAATTAGTAATAATTACCAATAATTAGTAATAATTAGTAATAATTATCGGTAAATAGTAATAATTAGTAATAATTAGAAATAATTACCGGTAAATAGTAATAATTAGTAATAATTAGTAATAATTAGTAATAATTACCAATAATTAGTAATAATTACCAATAATTAGTAATAATTACCAATAATTTGTAATAATTACCAATAATTACCAATAATTAGTAATAATTAGTAATAATTAGTAATAATTAGTAATAATTAGTAATAATTATCAATAATTAGTAATAATTAACAATAATTAGTAATAATTACCAATAATTAGTAATAATTACCAATAATTAGTAATAATTACCAATAATTAGTAATAATTAAGAATAATTAGTAATAATTACCGGTAAATAGTAATAATTAGTAATAATTAGAAATAATTACCAATAATTAGAAATAATTACCAATAATTAGTAATAATTACCAATAATTAGTAATAATTACCAATAAATTCCAATAATTACCAATAATTAGTAATAATTAGTAATAATTACCAATAATTAGTAACAATTAGTAATAATTAGTAATAATTACCAATAATTAGTAATAATTACCAATAATTAGTAATAATTACCAATAATTAGTAATAATTACCAATAATTAGTAATAATTACCAATAATTAGTAATAATTACCAATAATTAGTAATAATTACCAATAATTACCAATAATTAGTAATAATTAGTAATAATTACCAATAATTAGTAATAATTAGTAATAATTACCAATAATTAGTATTAATTAGTAATAATTAGTAATAATTACCAATAATTAGTAATAATTAGTAATAATTAGTAATAATTACCAATAATTAGTAATAATTAGTAATAATTACCAATAATTAGTAATAATTAGTAATAATTACCAATAATTAGTAATAATTACCAATAATTAGTAATACTTAACAATAATTAGTAATATTTACCAATAATTTGTAATAATTACCAATAATTACCATTAATTAGTAATAATTACCAATAATTACCAATAATTAGTATTAATTACCAATAATTAGTAATAATTACCAATAATTACCAATAATTAGTAATAATTAGTAATAATTACCAATAATTACCAATAATTAGTAATAATTAGTAATAATTAGTAATAATTAGTAATAATTACCAATAATTACCAATAATTACCAATAATTAGTAATAATTAGTAATAATTACCAATAATTAGTAATAATTACCAATAATTAGTAATAATTACCAATAATTAGTAATAATTACCAATAATTAGTATTAATTAGTAATAATTAATAATAATTACCAATAATTACAAATAATTAGTAATAATTAGTAATAATTAGTAATAATTACCAATAATTAGTAATAATGTGTAATAATTAGTAATAATTAGTAATAATTACCAATAGTTAGTAATAATTACCAATAATTAGTAATAATTACCAATAATTAGTAATAATTATCAATAATTAGTAATAATTATCAATAATTAGTAATAATTACCGATAATTACCAATAATTACTAATAATTACCAATAATTAGTAATAATTACCAATAATTAGTAATAATTATCCATAATTAGTATTAATTAGTAATAATTACCAATAATTGGTAATAATTAGTAATAATTACCAATAATTAGTAATAATTAGTAATAATTAGTAATACTTACAAATAATATTAGTACTATGAAAATAATAAAAAATTTATATAATATTAAAATTATCAATATTTGTAACATGTTTTGCTTTATTCTCAACATATTTAATTCTTAAAGGGTCAATTTTTAGGTCTATCTCAATAAAAAGTTTGCGTCAGTCGTGTATGATCTAAACTCTATAATTATCCTAGCTTGAGTGTTTTTTCTAACAAATTATTCAAAACCAGTAATGCTTTTATATTTTATTGAGAAATATGGAACAACGAGGTCGTCAACAATCATTATTAGGTGACTGCATATGGATAAATCAACGTAGAAATCCAAACGGTTCTGGTTTAAATCCAGTATATGTAGAGGGTGTGGTGACTTTTTTATCATTTGCGGCATCAAATCCAGAATTTGTTTCAGAAGGCAAAATAAAATGCCCTTGTAGAAAATGTGCATTGAGAACGTTTGACACGTTTGACAAAGTGGGAGAACATCTCTTGCGTTTTGGTTTTCAACCAGATTATGTATTTTGGTATCAACATGGTGAACACAGTTCCAGAGCAGGTGATACCAACTTGATTCCGGATCCATCCCGGTTTCAAGATTTAGTACATGATGTTACAAGTTCATCTGTTCAACATACAGAAACTCCGGCTGATATAGCTTCAAATCCTGAGTTGGCACCATCTAAATTTTATGAGTTGTTGAAGTCTGCTGAGGATGCATTATATCCTGGCTGCAAGATGAGCAAATTAGAAGCAGTTGAAAAATTTATGGCTATCAAATCAGATAACGAAATGTCAAACACCTGTTTTAACCAGATATTTTCTTTGCTTAAAACACTGTTACCCGAAGGAAATGTTTTACCTGCAAATTACTATGAGAGTAAGAGGATGGTTCAAAATTTGGGACTTACTTGTCAGAAGATTCATGCATGTTCAAATGAATGCATTTTATATTCTGGGGAAAATGAGTCGTTGGATAGTTGTACCACATGTGGGCAACTGAGATATAAAGAAGGACAACACGGGAAGTCTGGTTTGATTCCTGTAAAACCGTTGAGATATTTTCCGCTTACATCCAGACTCCAGCGTTTATTCATGTCTAAGAATACAGCGACAATGATGTCATGGCATAAAGAGAATATTTCAACCGATAAAAGCTTGAATCATCCAGCCGATGGTGATTCATGGAAACATTTTGATAGAGTGCATCCATCCTTTGCTTTAGAAGCTAGAAATGTTCGACTGGGGCTTTCCACTGATGGTTTCTGTCCGTTTGGATCTTATGGTAGTCAATATTCATGTTGGCCTGTTTTTTTAACTCCGTACAATTTACCTTCATGGATGTTGATGAAGGAGCCATATATCTTTTTGACTTTACTAATTCCAGGACATCCGAAGAAAAATATTGATGTTTATTTGAAACCATTGATTGATGAATTAAATTTATTGTGGAGTACTGGTGTCAGTACATATGATGATGTAACGAAACAGAATTTCATACTGAGAGCAGCATTGATGTGGACAATAAGTGACTTCCCGGCTTATGGGATGTTATCTGGCTGGAGTACACATGGTCAGAAATCATGTCCTTACTGTATGGGAGAGAACAAAGCATTTATGCTCATTCATGGAAAGAAACCTTGTTATTTTGACTGTCATCGCAGGTTTCTTCCAGCTGATCATCCTTTTCGCAGAAACAGATCTCATTTCAGAAAAGGAACAGTTGAAAGGGAAGGACCTCCAAAAATGCTATCAGGTTCGGAGTTAAAATCAGTTGTACTTTCATTACCTCCCATCACTTTTGGTCCCACAATAAACCAACAGAAAATTTCTGGTTTTGGGAAAGAACACAATTGGATTAAACGTAGCATATTTTGGGATTTGCCATATTGGTCTGATTTGTTGGTCCGACACATGTTAGATGTCATGCATATTGAGAAGAACTGTTTTGATAATTTGTTTCATACAGTTTTGGATACGCCAGGAAAGAGAAAAGACAATGTAAATGCACGTTTAGATCTTGCCCAAATTTGCAGGCGTCCAGAATTGGAACTGTTTGAGAATGTCAGAACAGAAAGGTTACTGAAACCAAAAGCATCTTATACACTGTCTAAAGAAAACCGTTTATTATTTTGTCAGTGGATTGCAGATTTGAGACTTCCAGATGGTTGTGCTTCCAATTTGGGTAGATGTGTAAAGAATGGTCATATTACTGGATTAAAAAGTCATGATTGTCATGTTATAATGGAAAGAATTCTACCCATTGGATTAAGAGGTCTGTTGAATTATGTGATTTGGGATTCCATAACAGACATGTCTCAATTTTTTCGGGAAATTTGTGCGGCTACAGCAGATTATGATGCTCTAGGCAAACTTGAAAAAGATGTTGTTGTAATTATATGTAAACTGGAAAAAATATTTCCGCCGTCTTTCTTCGACTCAATGGAACATTTGATGTTACATTTTCCATATGAATCCAAATGTGGAGGTCCAGTACAGTTTTGATGGATGTACCCATTTGAAAGATGCATGCAAAAATTGAAAAGAAAAGTACGTAACAAAGCATCTGTTGAAGGATCTATTGCAGGAGCTTATTTGCAAGAGGAAATATCTTTTTTCTGCTCCCATTATTTTGAATCTGAGTATCCTTCAAAACACAACCGAATGGGATGGAATGAGAGGAATATTGATGAAATCGACAATCAATTGTCTGTTTTCAACCAGTCAGAGCTTGGTTTTGGTGGAGTTTATGAACGCTGGCTTTCAGATGATGAACATCATAGAGCTCATATGTATGTTCTGCTCAACTGTGAAGAGATGACATCAGTTGTACTGTAAGTGTTTATATCACTTATTCTATCATTTATGTTACAGTAAATAACTTTGGTTTTTATAGGTTGTATGATAATCATATCAAGAAACAAATTCCACAAATTACAGCAGCTGCTCTCGAAGAACGTCGACTGAAAATTTTCTCTCAGTGGTTTCAAAAACTGGTAACATAAATTCTTTATCTTTTAGCAACTCATTCAATGTATAGTTTACTATATTGATAATTATTTCACAAATTTTCAGGTGTCTCGACATGCTGATAAAATTGATAAACGGTTGTGTGTATTAAGTAACCCACCTTCCAAACTTGTTAAAACTTATAATGCATATGTGGTGAATGGATTTCGATTCCACACACATGCATATGGGGAATCGAAAAAAACAATGAACAGTGGAGTTAGCTTGAGAGGATATCATCATTGAGAAAATGAAGTTGACTTTTATGGCATACTTGATGAAATCATTGAACTCCGTTATCTTGGACAACATTACATAACCATGTTCAAATGTCGATGGTTGGATACAGAGAGAGGCGTCCGTGTTCATCTGGATCATGGAATCATCGATATTAAATGTAAAAGTGTTCTCGCAGTAAATGAACCATTCTTATTGAATCAACAGGCACATCAAGTTTATTACGAAAAGTACTGTGCTACATCAAGAGACTTGACTGATTGGTGGAGTGTAATAAAAATAAAAATTCGAGACAATCAGTTTAGTCAAAGTGAATGTGCTTTCACTGATGTGCAAAGAATTGAAGTTTTTCAAGAGAGTACTCAAAATCAATCTTTTTTGAAAAGAGACATGAGTATTGATGATGACACCCCACATTTAAGAGTCGGTGATGATGATGATGTTAATGATGTCACATATGAATTTGAAATGGTAAGAGATGAAGCAACTGTAACTCGAATGGATATCGATGATGTTGAGGAGGAATATGAAGATGACATTGACATATATGAAGATGATGATGAAGATGAACACTGATAGAATTCCATGGTATTTATATACAATCATAATATGTATATATGTATATATAATAGTAATTATGAATTATTTGCTAACAACATTAACATTTTCTATTTCAGATGGACGACGCCACATTTCATGAGTTGGCGGATGCTGACCTGACTTTCGATGCGGATGAGTTGCTGCCAGATGACCCTCAGCCTGCAGGCGCTCCAGGGAGTACGTGGAGGGGGCGCGGTCTTGCACGATTGATGATTCCTGACCCCGTCCCCGAGCGACGTCCACGTCTTGGGTTTGATACACGCACACGGAGGTGTGATAACCTGTTGATTTGACTAAGATTTCATTAATCTATTCACATAATAAATGTTTATTATTTTTACAGTTTTCCGCATATAGTAGTCGGACAGGGCAGCGCTATTTTGCGCAACTATTTCTCTCAGTCGTGGACCACATGGGAGCAGATTCCCATTGATGTGCAACAGGCCATGTTCGGCCATTGGTTGGTACGTACGTAAATAAATAATTTTTATTTTGAAAATTATTTCATTTCTAACTTGATATTTTGATTTATTTGTAGGGTTTATGGTATCCGATCGAGGATACCATGCGTGATGCCATCCACGAGGCATGGGAGGTGGCCATGCGTGATCGCCTTCGTCAGTTTTTGCACAATTTAAGAAAAGCTGTGATGAAGAAAGCAGGAGTGTCAGATTTTGACGAGTCATGTAGAGCACACCGACCAGAGTACATTTCATCCCATGTATGGGATGGATTATGTGCGCACTGGTTGAGTGGTGCCTTTCAGAGGAGATCATGGTGGGGAGGCAGAATCGGGGGAGACAGGAGGTGACTCGTCGAGCTGGGAGTCGTTCTTTCAGTACTCATAGACAGCATCTGGTACGTACATTATTTATAAATATTTTATATAACTATAAATATTAACAGTTTATTTTTTATTCTTATAGGCTGTCGAGCACCCCGATATTACGGAGTACGACGTATATCGGAGGATGTATAGTGATCCTGCTACTGGGGAGCTCAGAGGTGATCATCAGCATCACATCGTGGTTAGTATTATTTGTTTTCAAGTTTAAAAATTAACTGTATATAATATATTCACAATTTTAATTTTAAATTGCAACTACAGGAGTCATATAAGGCCGCAGCGTCACAGGCCCGGCCTGAGAGTCAGGCCGAGTCATCAGATCAGACCACTGGCCGTCAGTTTGATGAGGCGGCATGGATGCAGGCCACCCAGTATGCCTTCGAGAAGGGCCGGGTAGTTGGTATCAGCTCTCGACTGACTCCCAGAGATTATTATGGCAGTGCTGCGATGTCGGCATCCAGCTCAAGAGGAGCTCGTGCATCTTCTTCTGCTACACAGTATGAGGATCAGTTGCGATCTCAGACTGCACTGATAGAGAGTCTCCGACAGGAGCAGGAGAAGATGCGTCAGCAGCATGAGGAGGAGCGTCGACGCCAGCAGCAGCTGTACGAGGAGCAGACGAGTCGGTGGCAGCAGCAGCATCAGGAGCAGATGGAGTACATGCGCCGACTCACTCATGCTTTAGGGATGGAGTTTCCTCCACCACCATCTGCAGATCCCCCCCCCCCCTCCCCCCCCCCCCCTTCAGATTAGAGTTTGTATTTATGTTATAAAATTTGTGAAATCAAAATATGATTTTTTTTCTTTTCGTAGTTTCTGTCTCATTATAAAATATTTATTAATATTCTATTATTTTTTATTTTTGAATTATAATTCTATTATTATTATATTAATTAAAATATTTTATTATTTTTATTTTTGAATTCTAATTCTATTATTATATTAATTAAAATCATTTATTAATATTTTATTATTTTTTATTTTTGAATTATAATTAGATTATTATTATATTAATTAAAATAATTTATTAACAATTTATTTTTTTTATTTTTTTTTAGTATTTGCGATGGGATACTATTCCCGTCGCAAATAGTATTATTATTTTTTTATTTTTTTAAAAATAGTTTTTGCGACGGGCCCCGTAGTAAATAGTTTTTTACAAATATACGGAGTACTAGTTGCGACGGGGATTCTCCCCGTCGCGGAAAAGGGCTTTAGCGATGGGCCCGTCGCAAAAAATTGTTATTGCGACACCATTTTCAGCAACGGGTCATTTGCGACAGGACCCCGTCGCAAATACCTATTTTTCTAGTAGTGGCGCACAACAGTTAAAGAACGCATAATAAGCCCTACCGAGCAGACCACACATCCGATTGATGTGCCGTCTGCGCGTACACGTCAAAAATAATAATTACATTGTTTTCATGTGCTTTCAGGTCAATCCGATGTCGTCCACTATGAATTTGACCGTTAGACGCCCGTTTTGGCCGTTTATGACACCAGAACGGCGTTCCCGGTCACCGCGGGCACACGGCACGTCCGATTGACGTGTCGTCTGCTCAACCACATCACAATTCACCCACCCTTTGATTTTGTCTGATTTCAGGCCATTCGGACGTTGTTCGGCCCATTTGGACCCCCCCACGTGCGTTTATGAATCGCGCGCAACACTTAAAGAACGCATAATGAGCCCTACCGCGCAGACCGCGTGTCCGATTGATGTTTCGTCTACACTTACACGTCACGAATAATAATTATATTGTTTTCTTATGATTTCAAGTCAATCCGATGTCGTTCTCCATGACTTTGACCGTTAGACGCCCGTTTTGGCCGTTTATGACACCAGAACGGAGTTCCCGGTCACCGCAGGCACACGGCACGTCTGATTGATATGTCGTCTGCTCGACCACATCAAAATTCACTCACCCTTTGATGTCGTCTTATTTCAGGCCATTCGGACCTCGTTCGGCCCGTTTAGACCCCCCCACGCGCGTTTATCAAGCGCACGCATCACTTAAAGAATGCATAATGAGCCCTACCGCGCAGACCGCACGTCCGATTGATGTTCCGTCTATGCGTAAATGTCACGAATAATAATTAGATTGTTTTCCTGTGATTTCAGGTCAATCCGATGTCGTCCGCTATGAGTTTGACCGTTAGACGCCCGTTTTGGCCGTTTATGACACCAGAACAGTGTTCCCGATCACCGCGGGCACACGGCACGTCCGATTGACATGTCGTCTACTCGACCACATCAAAATTCTCTCACCCTTTGATGTCGTCTGATTTCAGGACATTCGGACCTCGTTCGGCCCGTTTGGACCCCCCCACGCGCGTTTATCAAGCGCGCACAACAGTTAAAGAACGCATAATGAGCCCTACCGAGCAGACCACACATCCGATTGACGTGCCGTCTGCGCGTACACATCAAAAATAATAATTAGATTGTTTTCATGTGCTTTCTGGTCAATTCGATGTCATCCGCTATGACTTTGACCGTTAGACACCCGTTTTGGCCGTTTATGACACCAGAACGGCGTTCCCGGTCACCGCGGGCACACGGCACGTCCGATTGACATGTCGTCTGCTCGAACACATCACAATTCACTCACCCTTTGTTTTCGTCTGATTTCAGGCCATTCAAACCTCGTTCAGCCCATTTGGACCCCCCCACGCGCGTTTATCAAGCGCGCGCAACACTTAAAGAACACATAATGAGCCCTACCGCGCATGTCCGGGGTGCGGGGAAGGCTGTCCGGAGTGCGGGGAGGGCTGTCCGGAGTGCAGGGAAGGCTGTTCGGGGTGCGGGAGGGCTGTCCGGGGTGCGGGGAGGGCTGTCTGGGGTGCGGGGAGGGCTGTCCGGGGTGTGGGGGGGCATGTCCGGGGTGCGGGGAGGGCTGTCCGGAGTGCAGGGAGGGCTGTTTGGGGTGCGGGGGGCCTGTCCGGGGTGCGGGGGGCCTGTCTGGGGTGCGGGAGGCCTCTCCGGGGTGCGGGGAGGGCTGTCTGGAGTGCGGGGATGGCTGTCCGGGGTGCGGGAGGGCTGTCCGGGGTGCCGGGAGGGCTGTCCGGGGTGTGGGGGGCATGTCCGGGGTGCGGGGAGGGCTGTCCGGAGTGCAGGGAGGGCTGTTTGGGGTGCGGGGGGCCTGTCCGGGGTGTGGGGGGCCTGTCCGGGGTGCGGGGGGACTGTCCGGGGTGCGGGGAGGACTGTACGGCGTGCGGGGGGGCTGTCCGGGGTGCGGGAGGGCTGTCCGGGGTGCGGGAGGGCTGTTCGGGGTGCGGGGAGGGTTGTCCGGGGTGCGGGGAAGGGTGTCCGGGGTGTGGGAGGGTTGTCCGGGGTGCGGGAGGGCTGTCCGGGGTGCGGGGAGGGCTGTCCGGAGTGCAGGGAAGGTTGTCCGGGGTGCGGGAGGGCTGTCCGGGGTGTGGGGAGGGCTCTCCGGATTGCGGGGAGGGCTATCCGAGGTGCGGGGGGGCTGTCCGAGGTGCGTTGAGGGCTCTTCGGAGTGTGGGGAGGGCTGTCCGGGGTAGGCCGGGGACTACAAATAGTGAACTCAGCTCATTCATCAAAAACAAGTTTAATGATTTATATTAGGAATCACGTATTTTTTTCAAAAATATTACAGAACATGCAATTCTAAACATTGAAAATTAAATGAACAAAAAATATCCAAATCAATAATCAGTTTCATGGTTACTTCTCAATTCGTGCACACAAACATTGCATGAGTCCAAACCACACATGATACCCCCAAATCACAAAAAAACTCACTAGAAACCCAACATAAATATCAATAACAACTCTACCATTAAAAGCAGAAACACACCTCGTGAATATGATGCGTCATGCGTATTCATCACTGACCTCCATCCGGTGGGCCAGGGGCCTACAACAAATAAACATTATGAATATTTTCATAACAAAAATAATTTAAATTAAATAAATAAAGACAGTATAAACCCGCGTCGTGTGATCCCCTGCACCATCACCTGGACGCACATATTCCCGCAGTGCTCTAACCTCAGTAGCCAATTGCGCATTTGCCTCCTCGGAAGCCCACAGCCGTGCCTCGAAATCTGACAGCTATTGTGTCATCTGAGCAACAGCAGGACCGACAACCACAGTGCATGACACTACAGAACGAGGTATCCCTGTTCCATAGGTTAAACTATATCCATGTCCATCCCAACCAATGATGCGATGAAAGATCTAATCCCTTCGCATGGGAAGCTGTCGCTGGTCCTCTGGCAGATGTTCTAATTCAACTTCAAATTGAGCCTCTGAAATATTTAAATATATATACATATATTAATATAAAGATTTTATGTAAGTATTGGTAATGAGTACAAGCACTTACTATCAATGCTGCAGCCTCTGGATCATTGTGATCACGAGTCCTCATCCACACCGACATTTTATCAGTTGGTGCACCTTGCTCACGCAACTATATATGAATAGAATATAAACACAAAACCGTATTAATTAAAACAATTAAGAAATGAATAATAAATACCTCATGTCGGATCTGAGACACGTGATGAGTCCCGAGCCCGTGAGGTGGTCCCTGCAACGCTCGATTCTCAGAATGGCGTGTAGACACCTCCTACATTCAATTCATTCAAATATCAAACAAATCACACATTCTTGAAAATATATATACCAAAATAAATATACAAACTAAAACACCCTCAGTAGACCAATATGCAACTAAATCACGCCACTGAGTCGGGAGGACACCTCTAGGGACTTTTTCTAGAATGTCTGGGGCACCCACATTTGGTACCCAGTGGTCCCTCTTGACTTTTCCTTTATAGTCTTTCCACATCTTACGGCATTTTCTCATACACACTGGCCGAAAATCATCGGGACATACTTTAAAATTTTGTTATTAAAGAAAAAAATCACATATGTTATTGTTGTTTATACATAGGGAATAAAGTAAAATGGTCTTCTTACCCGAACCTCCCTCCAAAGACGATCTAATGTGTCCTAAGGGATAGAAGCACAGTCACGCGTGGTCAATGGAAATCGATGTGGATCACGCATGATATGACCCAACTGACGAATAAATGCAGGGGCATTCCATCCCACAGGATGAAATACCTCATCAAATGAAACATCAAAAGTCGTGTCGGAATTCCAGATAATATGCCACGACCAGGGCCTCTCCTGCGAGAGGAAGAAGCAGTCAGGTCTGATCCTGTTGAAAACAATTTTATATACAAATTGACAGATGTTATAAATATATATATATATATATATATATGTTTATTAATTACATAAAAAATAGAGACAATGACATTCCAACATACCTCGACCCTGAGACGTAGATGCCTCATATGGATGATGTGGATCTTCTGCCTCTTCCCCTGACATGCCTGCAGTCTTGGAAAACATTAGTAAGAGGAATATCCAAAGTGTCCAAATGATAAATTGGATTGTTTTTAAAAAAAATCAAAATTGTACAGTTGTTAATCAAAAAAAAGGGATTGAATAATTAGTTGGGAATGAATTTTAAAAAATCAGAAAGTTCACAAAACAGATATACAAATTATGTACAAAACCAATCAATGCATAGCCAAATTTCAAATTGAATTAATAAAAATTCAAGCAGCACATGAACCAAATGAAGAATACCTCAATGGGAAGCAGCACACGGTGAAGGAGGGGATGGGTGGCGGTGGTGTGGTGAGGGAGGGGACGAAGACGAAGGGGACGGGGGTTGGCGGGGTGCGGGGGGGTGTTTGGGGTGCTGGGGGGAGGGACGAGGGGGCGGAGGGCCGAGGGCGGAGGTCGGAGGCCGGAGGGGCTGGAGGCTGAAGGCCAGAGGGCGGCCGGAGGGCTGCCCGAGGGCTACTGGGCTGCCGGAGGCGGGTGGCGGGAGGCCTGAGGGCAGAGGGAGGCCGCAGGGCGACCGCAAGGCGGAGGGCGGGGCCGGCGGAGGGCGGCCGGAGGGCGGCTGGAGGGTGGCCGGAGGTCTGCCGGGCTGCCAGAGGCGGGTGACGGGAGGCCCGAGGTCAGAGGGAGGCCGCAGGGCGGCCGCAAGGCGGAGGGCGGCCGGAGCCGGAGGGCGGAGGGCGGCCGGAGGAGGGCAGGGCCGGCGGAGGGCGGCCGGAGGGCGGGGCCGGCGGAGGGTGGGGTCGGCAGAGGGCGGTCGACCGGAGGGCGGGGCGGTGGGGGGCGGGGCGGCGGGGGGCGGGGCGGCGGGGGGCGGGGCGGCGGGGGGCGCGGCGACGGGGAGGGCGCGACGACGGGGAGGTCGCGGGCGATGGGGAGCAGGGTGACGGGGAGGGTGCGGCGACGGGGAGGGCGCGGCGACAGGGAGGGTGCGGGCGACGGGGAGGAGGGAAGGGGGGGAGCTTCGCGAGGAGGGAGGGGGGGAGGGGGTGCTAAAGTCCCCTTTTTTAGGGAATTGTAGCAACCACCATTGGTGGTCGCTATTGGTTACCTATAGAGACCGCCAATGGCGGTTGCTATAGGTTAAGGGGCTCAAAAGCCCATTTTTCTAGTAGTGTTCCCACCTCACATATTTCTCTTAGAATAGACCCAATCTATAATAACATCATGAATCACATAACAAATCATCCATAACATGAATATTTATAAACTTTATCAATAACAAAAGAGGATCAAAAAAGGAACAATCAATAATCAACCAATCATCACTTCATAAAATGTAAAATGGGCCTTTATCTCATCATATATAGCATATGCATTTGGAAATATTATTTAAAATGATTTGGAATAAAAACACAATTCTAAATCACATCATAACCACAAAAAATCACAATCAAACAAACCAAGGGAAACACCATTTCACTTTATAAAACCACACCACCCTTTAAAACAATGGAAACCCTTTAAACACAAAAGGGAAACCTTCTTTGAAAACCCCATTTGGATAAAACACAATGAAAAAGTGTGTTTTTCACACCCCAACCTTGGTTTTATTTTATTTCATTCGTTTTTATTTATTTAATTATGTTTGAAATTTTTGGTTGTGGTTCAGGTTGAGTTTTTATTGTGAATATTTGAGTTTTGGAGGTTTTAGGTTGTTTTTAGATATGTGCATGGTTAGGGTGCACAGTTTAGGGAGAAACTGTGTGGTTGGTAGAGGTAGAGGGCATTTACATTTCATTTTGTACTTAAACAGTTTTTATTACATAGTCTACACATGGTTTGGATCAAATTTTGTGAGGCAAAGGAGTAATAATGCGGCTTCTGTATTGTGTTAGGGACCTAGCACACGACTTGTACATGGTTAGAGGGAACCATTCGACAAGCTTGTAAAGGAGTCTATCATTTTGACAAAGCTGGTTTTCATGGTTAGTGCATGGTTTCCCAAACTATGTGGCCATCCCATGTGGGTATCCCTTTCTTCTAGTAGGTTTCGCATGGTTGGAGTGTGGTTTGGAAAATTGTGCATCCAAACCATGTAACTTACCCAGATTCTAAAAAACTTGAAATTACTCTTTTGAACCTCTTATGTTTTAACCAAAATTATACCCTACTCCCCTCTTGATCATTTTTTCATGAATGGGGCTTCCAAACCCTTCCCCCTTGGTTATTATTCCTCCATTGATGCTCCTCCAAGGTTTTTATGTGAGTTCTTCTTGATTTATGGGTGTTTTACCCCTCTCATATTCTCCCTCTATTGGTTTTTTAGTTTTCCTTGGTTGGGTTATATCTTGGATGAACCCTAGGGGTAAAGGTATGATTTTTTCTTGTGTTTCTTTTATGTTAGGGTGTGTGGCTTGTCTCTTGGTCTTGGTTCTTTGCTCTCTTTTATTTTCATCGCGTTCGCACATCGTTAAGGTAGGTGTTTCCATCCATTTCATGTTCAAAACATTTCATTTGATGTTTGAGATTTATTAAATAATTTTTAAATGTGTTATTCATGTTTTTTATTTGCTAGTTTGATTTATTATGGTGTTTACATGTTGGTAATTTTATTTAAATGGGTTTTCAAAGTATTTTCTTAGTTATTCATATATATATACAAGGTGTTTGATAAAATTCCAATTATCATTTTAAAGTAAAATTGAGTATCTTGGGAATGTGTTTTTCCTTAGTTGGTTTTTTGGTGATTTGGTTTACTTTTGAATGGAGCCTTGTGTGTGGTTATGATGCCTCTTTATGGTTTAGTGCTCTTGTGTGGGTCATTGTGATTGGTTGTAACGCTAATTGTGATTCTTTAATTGGAACCTTGGGTATTTTTATGGTTTTCTATATATATATATATATATATATATATATCATTGGATGGGGGAATATCCATATGTGCATGGGGTAAACATATGTATAGGCACACACGCATACATAGCATTCCATAAAAATGTCCATTTTGGACCCCAGTTTTCAAAACACCCTTCATCTATTTTTCTTTATCTCTTCCACTCCATCTTCCAAATGGTTTTTTAAAAAACTATTAATGTTTTATAAATGGATACTTGGTTTACAAATAAATTTAAATGTGTTTTAAAAGGTGTTTTCTAAAACTTGGCCCATTTGGAACCTTGAAGTGTAGTTTGGAAATCATATGACTTGAAAGGCCCATTTTGAATCTTATGAGCATAAATAATTCTTTCAATTTGGTTTTGGAAATGGTTTTATAAAGAAAGTTATTTTCATGGGGAATGGTTTTTGGTTTTAAAATTATTAAGGCCTAGTTACTACCTTGTGATGTTTTGGAAATTGGTTTTTTAACCCATATTGTGTGTAGGCCCAATTGGCACTTTTGAAAGGTTTTATGCATGAAGGGAACCCCTATGGTCATCATTTAGATGAGATGGACTTCACATAGTTAGTTTTAGGGATTGGGTAATGAATTCACAGTAGAATCTATGAGTTATGTTAAATTCCAAGCATGTGATGACCTCCTCATTCTCCTTTACACTATTATCATGGGATTTCTAAACATAATCTAGAGTATCGAGTGAGGGTTGCTTTCTAGTCCTAATTAGACAAATTATAACCCCCTATAAAGTGGATAATCTAGGTGGGTATTTCCACTAGTGAGGCTAGTTTAGAGCAGTCACATTGGTTATTTCCCATGGAGTTGAACCATACATCGGTAGGTGGGTTCGAACTGAGTACACCTAGGGATCATTTCTAGGGATGTTTAGGAAATTTCCATGATTACATGTTCATATGTTCCTATTTTATTTTTTAGTTCTTTGGCTACTTGTTTATTTAGTATTTACCTACTTATACTCATACTGTTTCCCTTAATTTTTGGATTTATTTTCTTTACCTTGATATTGTTTTTAGTTTGATTTTTCCTTTCTACTTGAACTTTCTTCATATTTTATTTCCACCTACATTTTTGGTTTTCAAACTCAATTTCTAAAAAGGAAAGATATGTTTGGCCTTCAAACGTTAAAAACGCTATTTTTGTTAAATGTATTTTCAAACTAGAATTTATGAACTATTTAGAGAAAGGATATGTATGGATTATATGGTACTTACCTACTAGGTTATTTATGCTCACACACTATGTGTGACACTCGTCATTGGTAGACCCGAGATGTTTTGTAGGTTTTGTGTTTGTTCAGGTATGTCTATGGTGTGGGCTAGTCTTATGGATGGTGGTAACCAAGAGGTCGCATGGGGATTGTGTTGGTTCTGGTTGGTTTCAGTTTTGTTTTTAGTTTTATATATTTTTCAACTATTGTTGTATTCATATCTCTTTTTGTATTTATTCTATTTAGTGATTTATGGATTATCCTTTTTATGTTGTGTACTCTATCTTGCTTCATTTATATATATTTATTATGGTCTAAAACATTCCCAACTGTATTATCTTTGATGTTCAATGCTAGTTGTCAGTCCAAGAGGATCGGGAATGCCTCTCGAGCCTTTTCGCATATCAGATCGGGTGACCAACTAGGGCTGACCTGGGTTGGTTCATGAAAAAATAGTATCAGATCAACCCTTTTATTTGTGGTATTAGGTAGTTTGGAGATAGAACTATCGAAACTAGAGAGGTAGGGGTGGGAAGAGTGTTATTAACTCTTACTAATTCTCATACTTGAGGTGTTAGGGGTTGTTGGGATGGAATCTTTAATTTTGATTTTGGATTTATGTTGCTGGTGTCTTATTGGCCTTATTGGGATTTCTATTTGAGGAATGAAAATGGAAGTGAACTGATTCTACATGGTGATCTTGCATGGAATAGTGACCCACGTGGAGCCTGATTGTATGGTTCAAGATACTTCTAGTGGTCGGTGCATGCTTAGGTCATGGTCTGATAAACCATGTGGTCGGGTTAATCATAGACACTAGTTCCCCGTTTTAAAGGATTTGATTTTGGTAGTTCTATTAATTTATTTTGGTTAGTTTGAGAGAATTTTTAAATGAAATCGATTTTTGGAAATGGGTGTGGACTTTGAAAATACTTTAGTTTTTGGAATGGTAAATCGATTTTGGTATTTGAAATGGTTTTTGTAAAAAGGTTATCAGTTGGAAAATTATTTCTAGGAATTGTTTCATTTTAAAAGTGGGATTTTTTATTTTATTTGGATTTGTAAATGAGTTTTGGTATTTTTGGAAAGTTTCCATAGAGTAAAATTGTTTTGTAATTTGTAGTGTAAATGGTGATTTTTCAAAGAGGGTTTTGGTTTTTCTTTGTGATTTTTTTACTTATGAGTTGTTGTTTTGGTTTGGAATGTTTCTTTTTAGGTTTAGTTATGCTTAAATGTTGATTTGATTTTGTTCTTATTATGTTGTTTAGATTATGTTGTCTAGAAATGTATCAAAGGTTTCTAGTGAGTCACTTTCAGTCATTGTCCCTACCTGGACTCCCAGTGGAGTGGTGGAGTCGAACTCTTCTTGGTTTTTTCCTGTTTTTCATGGTGATCAAGGTCCGTTAGAGGCTTTGGAGTGGTTTGAGAAATTCCAAGGTGTTTTTAGGTCTTTGGGAATGACCAAAGCTATGAGGGTGTGAGTTTTTCTAGGTTTGTTCGAGGGTCCTCATTTGGATCGGTGTAAATTTATCATCCCATCATCATTTCAAATTATGATATCTTGGGAAGCCTTTAAGACAACTTGTATCCAATGGTTTATACTTGAGGAGGTGAAGGTGAAGAAAGTGGTAGAGCTCTTGGGTGTTCAGTAAGGTCGACGAATATTGAATACCTATATTGATAATTCTAAAGATCTAGTTTCTTTTTATCCATATATAGAATAAACGGAACCAATTAAAGCACCTATATTCATTTGGGGACTTCTTCTAGAGATTAATGGTCAATTTTTCTCATCTGAGGAAATTTTGTTTGGAAAGCTAGTGGATGAGGCCTTCTTAGCCAAGTTGGTTCCCAGAGGGAAGTTTGTAGTGGTTTTCAATCCAGTTTCTATTGGTTCTTGTAAGTGTTCCCCATCTAGAGAGGAGTTTGTTCTAGAGGAACCTGTTTCTATAGAGTCTCCCTTGTTAGTTACTACTTCTTTTTCATCAAACCACTCACTCATATGTTTCCAGTGTGGTTGGTTTGGGTACTCGAATCTATATTGTTTTCATCCTCCAAATGGTAGTTGATTATGTTTCTATTTGGGTCACTTGTAGAAGTTCTTCAAGTAGTGTTTCCAAAAGGGGAAGTATCGGTATGCTTCAAGACACCAGGGATCCATCCATAGGCCCCAGAGTAAAGATCTTCACACAGTCTGAAATTGTTGTGTGTGGGGGTTTTGGCCTATTTTTTGCCTCCAATGTTGGATTGGGGATAGTTTGGGTTTCATTGTTGTAGTTTTATTTGTTTTTTAAGGTTCCTTATTATTGTAAAAGTCTTAGTGGTCTCATTTTCTTATAGTTTTGTGGTTTTTCTTTGTGTTATGAAACTCGTTTGGGTAGTATTTTATGGATCGCTTTTGGTTTTGGGTTGTGATTTTAGTGACTTATATTTTTCATGTATTATTTTTGGATATTGCATAGATTATTTTTGAGACCAGGTGTTGAGACAACGTATGATTCCAAGGTTCGGTGTTCCTGGAATAAATGTTTGAAATATATTAAATACATTAAATAGCAAGTGCATGCAGTTTTCATGAAAAAGTGAAATAACTCCCAAATGGGGACCTGAATCAGAAATATGAGATCTCTATTGAGTTTAGAGCATGGGTTTTACCTTAGGCATGACATATCCTTTTTTGACACGGGGATTTTGTGAAAAATCACCATGGATGAAAAATGAATAAAATAATTAAATAAATTATTTTATTTTATTCGTTTACATGGAGACCCAAACTCTTCTATAAGTATTCAGCTATGGTGGATTCTTAGGTTTAGATTCTAAAACCTGGATATCCATAGAACTATTAGATATTTACTGGAGGAGATTTCCATGGGCGAACAATAGCCAGATCATAGTTTGAAAATCGGTGTGCAGCGGGATTCAAAGATCTTGCCAACAATAGTGATATAACTTCATTATTCATCAGTGATCGATCTAAATTTAGGTAGGGTGTTTTTTTCTTGGATTTATCCTCATTTTATGATTCATACAATAAAAATGAATCAATCAACTAACAAATTGATTCACGGATCATCCATCTTGTGGGTACATGTTAGATTTATCTAGGATTTAGGAATTATCTTTATGATTATTGTATTTTCCCTTTATTCATCATTATAACGGAAAGTAATCGATACCAAAAAAAACATTCTCCAAGGTTTTTTACTTATGTTTTTTATTATGAATATCTCCTCTATTTCTTTTTTCATCATGGGAAAATATCTTAGCATGCGGTTCGAAAAATACCGATGGATTAATCATTGTCATTGTTTCTTGGAACAATGGTTTGATATTGAAAATCCAGGATTAGTATGATGATGAGATCATGCTATGATGATGAGATCATGCTATGATGATGAGTTCATGCTATGATGATGTAAATGGCAGATCGATGATAGATTTGAGACCCCCGATTTGAGAGGGGTGTGTGATGATAACGATAACTAAAAGCGGGCATTTCTTAAATGTTTTCAAAGACCAAATTCTAGAGAATGGAGACTATAAGGGTCATCTGGACTAGATCCACCATATTTGGTGTGATTCACATTCAAATTTGGTGTTGGATGAGTGGAAAACACCATGGGAGTAATAATGGAGGATCCTAGAAAATCATGATACACATGATGTATATTTTTGGAACACACACCGTGTGAGACCCCTGTGTGATGGATAAGGTTTCCGTAGTGGAGGTAAGTATCACACGGCATATGAATTGGTTACATGGCATGTGGCTTGGTCACACAGCGTGTGGCTCGGTCACATGGTGCATGACCCTCCCTTAGAAGATTGACATGTACCTCATAGGGTACACAGACACGGCTATAAGTACACGGGTACGGACACACCATGAACCCCCACACAAACACAGCCATGCCAAGTGTACATGGGTAGAGCCATGTACTTGGACACAGTAAAAAGTACATAGGCATAGGCATATCGTGTACTTTGACACAAACATGGACATAGTACAGTTACATGGGTAGGACCTGATACTGAAGGGAAACACTGTGTAATATTAGTACACACTGTGTACTCCTTCAAATAAGGCTTAGAGACCTTTTCTTATTTATCTTGGACAAGTTTTTTTAGGGTGTGTTCCCTATATCCATTTATATAGGGTTAGTTTGGAATTATGTCCTACACATAGGATAGTGATCCATTCAACTAGAATTTTTGGATGGAGTTTTTGGAATCCTTTCATGAGGTTAGGATTGATATCCTTTATCATCTTCTTAACCTATGTGGAGTTCTCGGTATCATTGTGACCAACACTACGTGGTCATCGATCCTCTACTTAGTGGGTTATTTCATATTGAGTTGTTGGTATACCTCATGACCTTGGGTGTGATCCTCATCTATGTATTATATCTCTTTAGACTTCCATCATATACTTCCTATGATGAGATCCGATGATCACAACCTCTCATATGGATGTTATCTGTGTTATCTAGCTCATGGAGTGTGTTCTCCCAGATAATTGTTATGTGGAACCTTTGAGTAGTAATTCTAGTCTAGCATTACATTTGTGACTTTACCTTGATATTATGTGTCTTTGTTGGGTATATCTTTATATTCTTGTTATATGTGTTGTAGACATATTCTTGTTTATAGATTACTTTTATTCTTATTGTTACATGTTTTTTGGTTTTGGGGTGTCCTACTGGGTATTGTTATACCCACATCTACATGGGATTTTCCATCACATGTCATGTCTTGTGCAGATGATCAACCTTTTGATAGGGTCCTATAGGGACCAGGACTAGGTAGTGTTTAGTGAGATATATATACTGAGGTGTGTTCCTGTGGTTATCTTGATAGTGGTCCTCATATTTACTTTCATATTGTACATGTTTCCAGACTCTTTGTGGTGGTCTTGTATTTGGCCTTGTTTACTTTCTAATGCTTTTTATCATACTCTGGTTGTGGGATTTAGATGTATGCATGCATGGTTTACCACTTGTTTTATATTTCATCATTTAATGAGCTTGGAGATCTGTGTGTGTGTGTGTGTGTTTAGGTACTTTAGGCCAAGTCCTCCTATGTTAATGATATGTCTACTCAACACTAGTCGATAGCCCCTAGCCTATTGGAGGTAGGATTGGGGAGTCGCGACACGAGCCCAATTAGGATGGGTCATGACAAAGTAGTATTAGAGGATTCAATTATACCTTAGGACTGAAGTTTGTGAGATTAGTTTGGGGTAATAGTGTTAAGTGTTTTGAGTTCGGCTTTCAAGATAGGGACTCCAGTGTCGGTGCAGCAGCCAATGTATCCATACACCAGTACTTTGATCACCTACCTTTCGACTAAGTACATGAGGAAACCGGTTGTAGGGAAAACAATGGTACATGAATCTTATAGTAATTAGTTGTGGTTTCCATTTCCTTCTTAAGTCAGATCTCTATATATACTCATTGATCGTGGTACGTATTGTCTATTTTAGGATACCTTCGTGATGTATGTCAGCTAGGATTCTGTATTTGGATCACTTGGATGATCCCCTCAGTGATGAGACATTGATACATGTACCAGTTTCAGAGGTGTTACATCCATGTTGTGCACCAGTTATACCACCACATGTTGAGTAGTAGATGGTACTCGCAATACCAGAAGATGAGGTGTGCAGCCTGAGAAAACTTCATGAGTTACAGCGACAGTGGCCCCTCAGGTTTTGAGTTGATCCTAACCCACATGTGGATGAGGACTATCTTGAGGTGGTGACACAAGTTTTTTGTCTAGTCAGGACACCAATAGATTAGATGGCAGTTCTGTAAGTGAGCCTTCTCTATAGATCTGTAGGACTATGGTGGGGTTTAGTGACCCAACCTTATGATGAGGAAAATCTATCATGATCAAAGTTTTATAACCTTTTCAAATAGTAGTTCTCTCTAGCTACATTTAGGATTTTACACATCTAGGAGATTTTATAGCTTCAGTAGGGTAGCACGATAGTAGCTGAGTATTCATCAAGGTTCACCAACCTCTCCAGGTACTCGATGGATATGGTTTTTGATTAGTTCCTTCAGGCTCAAACCTTAAATTGAGGATTACATAGAGACATACAAGAAAACTTTATACCTATGTGAATTCCTACCTATATTGGGGTACTAAATAGAGGTCTAGTGGTTGAGAGTTTATTGGTTGAGTAGACGCATACAGTGGTTGCCAGTAGTGGATACAACGGAGCGGAGACTTTGGTAGTAGGAATCCAACATCAATCTCAAGGACTTAGATGTGTGATATGTTTTAGTAGGAGGTACCAAGATAGAGTTTTTTTGGTTTAGGTCTCACAGGATGAGTCTAGTCAGCCCAGGGAGAGGCGGTGGTACTCATGTGGCAGTAGGGGAAATTTTGTGATGGATTTTCTAACCCGCCATACGGCTGACAGGGGTGAGGCAAGCAATAGTAAATCAATGCATATGACCCAAAGGATCTGGGAATGATACGAGGTATGATATATGTCTTTTATACCTTAGTTGCATTACTGATATACATAGAAGATAGTAATTACTTTATTGCCGCATATTTTGTTTGAGACTTAGAGATTCTGATTGAGCCATTGGCTAGATCCTTGCACTTGGAGACTCCTACTGGAGATGACTCTTTGATCACAAACTTGTGTCAATAGTGTGACCAAACTCTTGGAGGTGAGAGTTTTTGTTGGTATCTCTTTCTAGCAGTGATGAGGCCTTATGACTTCATCTTAGTTATGGAATATTTATCTAGAGTTCATGCCCATATAGACTGTTTCAGGTAGCGGATGTGATGTTCCCATAGCGATGGGACTAGGTTCTCCTTTTTGTATGAAAAGAAAAACCAGGAAGTGTGGGATGGATTCATTTATGGTGTATCTGATTACTCATCAGTTGGCTATAATGACATTTGGTATAGTGGATGCTATGAGTTTTTAGTTCCTTATAGTGGTGGCGGAGTATAAGGATGTCTTTATTGAGGAGGTTTCAGGCTTACCTCCCCACTGATAGAAAGACTTATGCATTGATATACACCCTATGAAAACCCTGATATTTATTCCAACATATCATATGTCTCTCATAGAGCTTCATGAGTTCAGGGTGCAGTTGGATGACTTGTAGAGAAAGGGATTTGTTAGACCTAGTGTTTCACTCTGGACATCCCTAGTGTTGTTCGCCAAGAAGGTGGATGAGAGCTTGAGGTTATGTTTGGACTACCAGTGCTTGAACTGGGTGACCATGAAGAACAAGTATCCACTATCAAGGATAAAGGAACTCTTTGATAAGTTAATAGGGGCATGATGGTTCTCAAAGGTTAACCTTAGATCAGGTTATCACTAGTTGTGAGTATATGACAAGGATATACTGAATATGGTATTCATATGTCACTATGATCTCTATAAGTACTTGATTATTCCCTTTAGTATGATGAATTCTCTAACAGTGTTCATGGGACTCATGAATCAGATATTTCATCCTTTCTTAGGTCGGCTTTTGGCAATCTTCATCGACGATATACTTGTGTACTCGGCATCCAAGGAGGTACACATGAGAAAATTGAGGATGGTTTTTGATGTACTCTGAGAGTACCAGTTGTACAGAAATATTTATAATTTCCATTTCTAGATTTAGGAGGTCTATTTTCTGGGACACGTTATCTCAGATGGTGGTGTGGCAGTGGACTCGAAGAAGGTTGAGGTAGTGTTAGCTTGGGAGCCACCCAAGATCGTGATGAATGTGTAGAGATTCCATGGGTTTGTAGGATATTACCAAAGATTCATACCTGAATTATCCAGGATATCATCCCCCATGATAGCTTTGACCTGAAATGGGTAGCCTTTCTTATGGAAAGAGGGGTCAATAGTATTTTCAGGATTTGAGGTAGAGATTGACAAGCACTCCCATCTTGAGATTTCTAGTGGAGGGTGTCAAGTACATAGTGTTCTACAATTCATTCAAAACTAGGCTTGGTTGTGTTCTGATGTAGATGTAGGAAGTTATTTCCTATATTTAACATCAGTTAAGACCACATGAGTAGAAATACACAACCCACAGTCTTGTGTTAGAAAAAATAATCTTTTCACTAAAGATGCAACGAGACTACCTGATGGGTGAGTGGTTTATTGTCTATTATTACCATAATAGTCTCAAGTATATATTCTCTTATAAGGATATTAACTTTATATAGAGGTTATTTCTAGAGTTTCTCCAGGATTATGACTTTGAGATTGTCTATACTCCTGGGAAGGGGAACATGATGCTCTCAACAGCAGATCTTGTTCACAATTATTGAACAAGGCGTTAGAGTAGTTGGACTCATTATTGTTATCCTTTTTGGATGGATATGGAGTAGCTTACCTCCATTAGATGTTTTCTACCCCTCCACTTTTACAGATTTTCAGGGAGGCGCGGCTTGGGGATGCCGACTGTGAGACCCTATGTACTCAGATATCCACTGGACATTCTCCTAATAGATTTTCTAATGGTGGGGAGCATGTTGTTTTTTTTCATAGAATGCACAATGGTACCAATGATGTTGTAGGATGAGGTTCTAATAGAGTTTCATATATCTCCTTTGGTGGTACATCTAGGTGTGTAAAAGATGTACTTCGACCTTTGACATTTGTTTTGGTGGTTGGAGATGAATAAGGGAGTTGTAGAGTTTGTCTATGGATGCCTTACTTGTCAGCAAGTGAAGGCTGAGCACTAAGTTCCAGTGGTTTTAGATCAACCCCTTGAGATGATAAAGTGGAAGTGGGATGGAATATATATGGACTTCATGATAGTATTACCACATATTTCCATGGGATATGATTTCATCTAGGTGATTATAGACCGACTCACCAAGTCGGCCCACTTCCTAGCTATTTGGGAGCATAGTTTAGTAGAGATCTTGGGACGCCTCTACATACATGAGATAGTTTTAATCCTTGTAGTTCCATAAATAGTAGTTTTTCATCATGATGCTCGCTTCACATCTTAGATATGTAATGGATCGCAAGAGACTTTTGGGTCTTAGTTGCATTTGAGCATGGATTTTGACCCCTAGACTGACATCCAGACTAACTAGACTATTCAGGTTATGGAGGACATGTTGTAATCTAACATGCTGGAATTTGGCTATAGTTAGGAGGATCACCTAAAAATGGTGGATTTTTCATAAAAAAATAACTACCATTTCACCATTGTTATGGTACCATTTGAGACCTTGTATGGGCGATCCTGTAGGTCACCACTTTGTTGGACCAACCTAGGAGAGTCAGCACTTATGGGATCAGAGTTGGTGTGATCCACTACAGAGAAGGTGTAAATAATCCAAGAGAGGATGAGGACTACACAGATCCATTATAATTATTATGTTTATTAATGGCAGAGTCCTTGGGAGTTTGAGGAGGGAGACCATGTGTTCCTATAGGTTTTACCTCGATGTGGATTACATAGATTTGGCATGGGAGGCAAGCTATATCCAAGATTCATTATCCCTTTCTAGATACTGTGTAGAGTTATTGAGGTGTTGTACCACTTAGATCTAACTCTTTAGTTAAATTGGGTACATGATGTCTTCCATGTTTCACATATGAGGAGGTATGTGCATGATCTACCGCACATTATTGATTAGGGCGAGCTATACATCAAGGATGGAGCTACATTTACTGAGTACCTGGTAGAGATTGAGGATCGTTAGGATAGGATCATTTGTGGGTGATTGATTCCCCTATTGTGTGTCTAGTGTTAGTATATGAATGTTTAGGAGAGCACTTGGGAATGAAAGGTTTAGATGCGTGCTCAGTAACCACATCTCTTTGTGTGGCCACTTTTTTTGGATCTTCAAGATGTAAATATAGTAACCTTGATTTTCTTACATTACTTTTACATCATTTTAAGGATAAAAAACATAAAAAATTACACAAAAAGGATCCAAAGGTTTAGTGTCTTGGGAAAACTAAGACCATACATGACTTTTGTAACATAAAACATAAACATTTATTTAATTCCTTCTTCTTTGGCTTCTTATTATCCCTTGAGTTCTCCTTAGTACACATAACCACCTGAAGATATACATCAAAAATGGGTGAGATAAAAGCTCAGTAAGAGGATAAGAACATGAAACAATAAAACATGGTGTGAGTATAATAATTATCATCATAACATAGTCATGGGATCATAAACATGAGAAAAAACATTAAGAAAGTACTTGGAATGTGGAAATGTATAAGAATCAAGCCTTATGCCTTAGTGGTTAACTACCATGAATATTTGTGAACAAAGATAGCATCATTTTCATTAATATTTCACTTTAAATCATGAGATTCATCATGTTACTCAATTCATTGGAGCATTGTATAATTTTAGGTGCACCCATCACAACATAACATCAACATTACGCTATATAATTCTGAGCGCACCTGTTATATCATAACATTTACATTATCATGCATGCCACATAGAACATATATCAATATTGAACATAAAAACCCCATGTAAAGTAATTTATTTCACTTCATAAATCATACATTCATAAACTTTGGGTTCCCAAATTAAATAGGGGATAAAATACTTGATACAAGTACCATCAACCTTTAGTGAGAAGTAAAAGGTGTGTTTTTGAAAGAAGAGTTCTTTTGGAAAACATTATGTTTGACATAAACTCTAGTGGAAAACATTTATATCCCATAAAAGGTAAGATAATGATGAATAAATTATTTTTAATAAATAACTAGACTGAAAATGGAGTTAAATAGGGAAAACTTGAAGAAATAAAGTTGGGTTTGTGAATTCCCCTTACCTTGTATCTGAACGCTTTCTTCACTTTAATGTTCTATATAATGAAATTAGATTCATTAATTGAAAATTCCAGAACCTTTTATACATTAATATGGTTCATTATGGTTTCATTAATTTCTTTTATGTTTTTTTGGATGAGTTATAGAGTTTAAATTCATTGTTCGAGAGTGTTCTTTTTCTTAGTTTTCATGAACGGTTCACTTGTACACATGAATGAATGTTCATGTAGAACATGGATAAACATAAAAAAAATTGATATTACATGTTATTAATGGTATTAAATAAGTTTAAATGATATTATAATTAATTTTTTTATATACCATGTGGATGAATAATTAGTTAAAATTTAATGATGATCGTTTTAGGTTAATTTGAGTGGTTTTTGGATCACAACGAACGTGTTTTGTTTTATCATTTAGTATTATGTATAAAATCTGTTTCTAGAATATAAAAGGGGTTAAAACATACATATTAAAATATTTTTTTCAACCATTTAATATTTTTATTGATAGACTTAAATTCTTTTAAGGAAAATGGAAGTGCATCTCCCACGATGTAGGTAAATTAACATATCACGGGCAACGATTTCATTTTTATAAACAAAGAGAGAGAGGGAGGATTATAATGTATATCTTCCATTAACATGATATAATACCATTATATCAATCATACTATATTTATAATGACATTTGGATAAGAGAAATTTAGGATAAGATAAGAAAAAAATGAAATTTGAAAGGAAATTGAAAGAAAAGAGAGAAATTACCTCTTGAATATATCTTATTTGAGAGCCTCTTTAGGGGAGAGGTTTTGATATTTTTATGAGAAAAAGGGATCATGGACATGGGGGAGGATATTGGTAAGATATTTGAGTAGAAATTTGAGTAGGAACAAGGCTTGAGATGTGTGAGGAAATGAGGTTGTGAGGGGTGGTATTTATAGTGGAGGGGGTATTTTCTCAATATTTAATTCATTAGTTTATTAATTTTCCTCAAGATAAGAAATAGTGATAATTACATGACTATAAGAAGTAAAAAGGGCATGTGAGTTCTAATCAATGTCCATTTACATCATTCATGATTCAAGCATGATGCAGAAATTCATTTATTTAGCACATTTTGTAAATTATCGAATTTCATTGTTCACCAAAAATTCAAGTATTTCAGAAAAATATCAAAAAATAACCCTAAACATTTTTCTATATGTAAAATTAAAAAATGAACTCAATTTTATGAATATAATTTTCTAAATATGAGTAATTAAATTTTTAATTAAAATCACAATTTACTTTAAAAATATGAATTTTAAAATTAAAACTTGTTTTTCTAACACTTCGAAAAATTAATTAAGGTCTCATAAAATTACCATATAATCATAAGACTTAAAAATACTAGTTTTTTAATACATTTTATGAAAATACATTTTTTTTATTATTAAAATAATAATTAAATATTCATGACTTGCCAACGAGCCTGTACCCAAGCGGTAAAGGCTCCAGGTTGGCATTCAAAAGACCCAGGATCAAATCTGGCAGGGACTAATTTCTAGGGGGTACTGTAGCAGCACTATAGCAGGTCACTGTAGCAGTACTGTAGCATTCGTGGAATTGTTGTAGCGGTGGAGGTACTGTAGCAGGAACTATAGCAGTGGTGACTGTAGCAGGTACTGTAGCAGTCCGGGTACTGTAGTAGTACTATTCACCAAAGGGCTCTTTGGGCCAAAAAAATGGGCTTTCAGGCCTTGTATTCAGACCACTTGGTCTTGGGACTTCGAGCTATGTAATGGGTCCACCTCTACCCAGTTTGAAATAGGTCTTTACTTTAAATAATAAATGAGGCTTCGGCCCCAACCTTTTAAAAAAATTAAATATTCGTGACTTATAAAAATACCAACACTATAATATAATTATATCATATTATCACTTATAGGATGGATAAATTTTATTTATACTATTATTAGTAAGGTTCCTATACACTTGGTCGATTTACTATTTATAATGGTCATATTACTATTCATAAGGGTAATATTGCTATTAATAAGAGTGTGTCACTATTCACCAAAAATTAAGTTTTTTCTATCGGACTCCAAATAGCTTACTGATCGTAACCGTGTATGTCGGATTTTTGAAATTCAAATCATAGAAGTGGAAAAATTATGTTTAAAGGACATATAGAATTTTATAGTTCATTTAATCATGATGTGGAATTGTGTTTCATAATGTTATTTTATGTGATTATACTATATGATATTACTATAAGAAGGGAGAAATTTCATTGATAAAAGTTTGGCCCGTTACAGTAAATACCTAAGGTGGAGAGAATGTAGTGACTCTGATTTTCCATGTATTATTTTTGGATATTTTATGGATTATTTTTGAGACCAGACACTGATACGGTGTGTCATTCTAAGGGCCGGTGTGCTCAGAATAAATGTTTGAAATATATTAAATATATTAAATAGCATATGGGTGTGGTTTTCTTAAAAGGGTGGAATAACTTCCGAATGGGGGCCCATATCAGAAATATGAAGGCGTTGTTGAGTTTAGAGTGTGGGTTTTACCTTAGGCATGACATATCCTTTGTCTGCATGGGGAGTTTGTGAAACAGTCATCACGGGTGTAAAATGAATAAAATAATTAAATAAATTATTTTATTTTATAGATACCTAACCTCTTCTATAAGTATACAGTTATGGTGGATTATTAGGTTTAGCCACTAAAACCTAGAGATCAAAAGAACCATTGGAGAGTTGTTGGAGGAGATTATGTGGGTGAATGACAGCTGGATTCTAGTTCAACGATCGGTACACAACGGGATTCAAAGATCTCTCCAACAACAATGATGCAACTTTGATCTTCATTAGCGATCAATCAAAGTTGAGGTAGGATGTTGTTTTTCTTGGATTTATTCTCATTTTATGATTCCTACGACAAACACAGATCAATAAACTGATGAATTGATTCGTAGACCGTGCGTCTTGCGGGTATGGGTTGGATTTATCCTGGATTTGGGGATTATCTTTGTGATTGTTATATTTGCTCTTTATTTTTTGTTCTAATAGAAATGAATCAAGACCAACATTAACATCGGTTGGTGTTCATTCCTCGTGTTTGTGATTTTGAATATCTCCCACATTTCTTCATTCATCGCAGTCAAATCTCTTGGCCTACGGTTTGAAAAATAATGATGGATTAAATGTTACGAATTGTTTCTTAGTGCAACGGTTTGATATTGGAAATCTGATCTCAATATGATGTTTAGATCATGATACGACAATGGAAATGGTGGATCGATGATGGATTTGAGGCCCTCAATTCAACCAGGTCATGTGACAATGATGGGAACCAAAGGCGGGCATTTCCTGAACGTTTTCGAAGGTTGGATTCTGGCGAACGGTAACTGTAAGGGTCGGCCAGACCAGATCCACCATTTTAAGCACGATTCATGAACTAATTTGGTGTTGGTGGAGTGGAAATGTAGAGACCTAGTTTTTAACTTATAAGACTTTGAAATATTCCTATATATATTTCCAGAGCTAGGTGCTGAGATATCATGTGATTCCAAGGCCCGGTGTGCCCAGAATTAATTTTATAAAAATATTAAATATATTTTATATTGCATGTGCACAAAATCCTAAAGAAAATGGGATAACTCTTAAATAGAATCTCATATTAGAAATCTAAGATCACGTTTGAGTCCGGAATGCAGTTTTTACACTAGGCACGACATAAAATGAGTCGGTACAGGACGTTCAAACCCCTTGCTCATTAGCGGTGTGTTTAATGAGTTAATTAATTATTAATTTAACTAATTAGTTTGTTTTAAAATCAACAGATAACTCTATAAGATTATCATCAGGATGAATTCTCTAGGTTTAGTTGCACAAACCCTGGGAGAATTCTAGAGCTCTCTCTTCCTCCTTTGTTGGCAGATCACGTCAGATGGCGATGAAACTCCAGATCAGAGTAGATTAGAACACAACGAACGCAATAAATCTCTCAAATCATTGGTGGACACATTTTTCATCATCGATCGATCCATAATCGATCTAGGACTTGTCATTTAGTTTTTTTACACCCTTGGATTAAATAGTTGAGTAGATTGATTGTTGTTCTTCAATTTGTTCCTATTTTTGTATCCTTTGCATGTTCCCAAGTATTGAAATTCAATTATTTCCTTTGGTTTCTAATCTATGGATCACCGTTCTTGATCCTTGGCCAATAACGTTTGTCTAAAGACCATTTAAACCTTTATTATGGTGCTTTTCTCCCCCCTTACTTCATTTTCTTCTTCAATTGGACAATGCGGTCCTGGTTAGACTTTCTCAGGCGATACTTAGCTCGATTGGACCCCAAGAACCATGATTGGTCGAGAAATAAGGAACGTATCAATGAAATATGGCCATATTTGGGATATTGGTGATGAATGGAATATATTTTTGATGATCAGAGTAGTAATAGAAGGTAGTAGAAGTTACAGTGTCATGTGGTTCAAATGACGGAACCCCCAATGATGAATGAAGCTGTTTTCCAGCAAGAGACGACAAAGATTTGCAATTTTCATCCAGATCCATCATTTTTGGGCTAATTCAAGACAAAATCAGTAGCAAATCAAGCATATTCAAGGCACAATATTAGATCTGATATTTGTGGTGAAAACTCAACTACATGCCTTGTATAATGATGAACACAAGGCGTGTATCCCTATAATGTCCTGACCCCAGTTACCCAGATTCGGTGCATTATTAAATAATATTGGCATGATCACAAAAGATCAAGTCTCAAAAGACCGATTAGTTTAGTAGCCTTGGAAACACTAGATATATTCATAAGTCTTACATTACATCATAAAGTGAAAAAAACTACAACACATATTGTCTTCATAGACCACACTCATATCCCCTCATACTATCCCTGCAGGTCATTCATAAAATACTTCTTCACATCCAGGAAAAAATAAAACATTGAAAGGGGTGAGCTCAGATGCTCAGTAAGGATAACAATATATTAAAAACTTTCATAAATAAACATAAACATTTAAGGCAATGTATAACTAAAACAAAAGCCTTTTAAACTTGAACTCCAACATAATATGGAAAAGATAAAATGAGATAATTCCATTTACTTATTCACATGGATATTATACTAGTCTAATAATCACATGCAATATCAATAACCACTTTCATAATGATGGAATGCATAATGCCAGACTATCATAACCACGTAGCCAAGGCCTCATGCCAAGACTACAAATAAGATTTTGTCAAGGCCTCGTACCAAGACACTAGTTTGTCTCATGATACCTACCGATGCATCGAGGAGCTATAGCGGGATCCACCTGTCACTTATTAAGTCCAATGCATTCCTCATATGAACATGTTTAAACATAACATAAACATTCGTATTAAAACTAGCATACGAAATGTCAATACTTTCTCCATAAACCATGAATGGTATAAAAATAACACATACATAGTCAAACATATCACAAAAACTTCAATACAATATGGAAGTTTTGAATCATAATAAATCAACTTCAAATAAGCTTAAAATCCATCAAAGGATGTTGACATAGATGAAATCAAAACTATTTGAGAGAAATATCTTTTTTGAAATCATTTAAAAGTCACATAATTGTAAAAGAAAACATTTACTTTGAAAATATTCTTATAAGCTTGTAAGGGAAGCTTCAACGATTTTATAACGGTGGAAAATAGCCTCACCCGCCGTATAATTTAAAAAAACATTCTTACCTTAATTTTGTCGAAAATGTTAAAAATTACCTTGTTTGGAAAATGATGGAAAGATTCCTTTCAAAAATGTATAAGGTCAAATAAGGGTATAAATGACTTTAACCCATTATTTAATAAATAGTAAAAATGTTTTGAAATACATTTTTAAGAAACATGGATGTGGATGATAAAGAGGTCCCAGTAGATAATTACATATGAACAACCTTGAATAATGAAGAGGTTGTAGAATTAACCCTTACCTCGTGTCTGACTTGACTCGATCATTCTTTAATATCTTGAATAATAAACTAGAGTTAATACCTAATTTCTTAAGAACCTTTTTCAAGTTAATTATTCCTTTTATATCACTTATTACCATGTTATGAACATTATGTAGTCATTTAAGTTAATAACGGTCGTTTAGTCGATCTTTGGTACTTGAGTCAACAATAAACTTATTATAATTACAATTTGTTTATGTGGTAAAATATCCATTATCTCCAGAATTATATTCATGATGTAGATATCATATATATAATATATATCCAGTATATACATCCATTTATAATATTACATAACATTTAGAGGTAAGAAATGAAATGCACCGTTCATGGAGACGGTAAGTCGTACGTACGCATGAACACTACTTTCATTTATATTTCGTATTTAATGTAATGAAATCATAATGATATAAAGGTATATTATAATTATAGTATAATATAATATATAATATCATTAACTCTATCCTTTATACGTCCCACATATGGCATTAACGATTCAAATCACTTTGAGGGGGCGGTAGTCCGCACTTCCTAAAATGAAATTATCACATTTACCCATAATGGAAATCATAAAGGTATGCCATAAATGAAAAATAAAGAAGCATAATTAAAACATAAACATAATATATATAATATATAAATATAGTGACATCTTAATGGCTACCATGAGAGGTTTTAAAAGAATATTGAACAATCATCATTTCATGAGGCAGTAATTCACCACCCACAGAAACAATATGTTCTTTAACTATTAGATGGAGGTGTGTGTAAGTGTAGTTTGAATAATTCTCATAAAAACATCCAAGTATATTTAGGATACTGTTTTTTTTACAAAATAAAATAATAAAAAGAGTTTATGGGGTTGGATAAGCAAAATAAAACAAAAGAACATAAGAGAAGACATTACCTTTAAATCGGGTAACTCCCCTTGGTTTGAACCAAAAGGGTTTCTTGAAGAGCTTTATGCCTAAGGTAAGGCTTCTAGGATGAAGGGAGGAAAATTGAGAGGGTATTTGGGCAGAGGTTGGCCGATCAAAATGACTTTGAATGTGTGAATAAGGTGGTAGAGGTGGGGTCCTTTTATAAGAGGAGAGGAGGGGCTCTTTTGGAAAGATTGAAATGTTACTTTATTATGAAATGCTTTTTGGATTTTAAAGGTCCCAAAATGATATATTTCAAGGATAAGGTGATAAGTGTTATAAATACACCCATCCAATAGGATTTAGACATTTTTTAAGTCTTATATTTTACCTTATCTTTTAATTTTATTTAAATCGTTCATTAATGAGGTAATCACTGCATCATCATGGTGTCATAAATAAATTTATTTATTTAATGTCTAAAAATTATAAAAAAATACCATGATGTAGAAAATATTTTTAGATTTTAGATGAATATTTATAGTCTAATATATAATTTATTTAGGTAAAATTAAAAATTTTTTACTTAGGTGTTACATACTTTTGTTATATTTTCCTTTCTTTTAAAAATAAAATGAGAAAAATTCACTATCACACAAAAGTGATTCCATGGGGTTCCTAAGTTGAAAAAAGGAATACCATGGTCGTCCATGACACCACCAATAGAATTAGGACACATGTTGGGGTCATTTTATATTATTATGATATTATTTCATTACCCTTAACTACCCGATTACTAATTAATCATGATAATTAAAGATAATCGTCGTTGTTACTATTCATAATGTCCAAAAACAAGAGCCTTAATTACATAATTTGGACATTATGATTCCAAATATGGAATCCATTTTACCAAATTCTAAACATAGAAATTGCAGTAATTAATTTAAAAATAATTCTCGTTGTCAAAACCAAAGATGGGTTTTTAAGAAGTAAAATCTATCAAAAGATTGACTTGTTTTTACATCCAATTGAAAAGTGAAATTACTTCCAATGAACAACATTGTATTAAGTGATAAAAACATAATTCAATTATACTTTAAAAAAAATTAAAATTACAATCTAAATATATAAATAAATTGGATGAAAAGGCAGTTTTGAATTAAAATACAATATTTTTCACTATTCATTAAAAAATGAACATTATCAGAAAAATAACAAAAATTTATCCTATGCTGTATTTGATATTACAAATTAAAAAATTATTTCCATTTTAACAAATTCAAAACATATAAGTTTCATTAATAAATTATATAGTTAATTCCCATTGTACAAACAAATAGCATGTTTTTAAGAAACAATATCTATCAAAAGATTGGCAATTGTTTATGTCCAATTTCAAAGTGAAATTAATTATAATGAACACCATTAGATAAAATGGTAAAATTATATTATAATTATACTTTAAAACCACTCAATATTATAATTTATCACCATAAATTATTTTGATTAAAATAGTTGTTTTTAAATATTTTTCACTATTCATCGAAAATTGGATGTTCTCAGAAAAATACCAAAAATTCAACTTAGGCTAATTTTGATATTATGAATCCAAAAATTAAGTCTATTTTGAAATATAAAATTTATATAATTCATAAAGTGGGTATTACTATTCATAACTGCTACTTTGATTGGTTGCGGTGTGTTAGAACTCGAGGTTGCGTACAACACACGCTACTCTATTATTCAAAGAGAAGCGTACCATGGAAGCTTGGGGTGTTACATTCTACCCTCCTTCAATAAATTGCATCCTCACAATTTGAAATTGTTCTTCGAAAATAAAAGGTGGAAAATAGAAAATACCTTTGTGGAAATCCCATATCGGAAATAGGGTTAATAAAATTTAGTCTTAATAAGAGGGAAAGGGAAATGTGAAAGTCACCACCAAATTAGGGTTTCAAATAGGAGAACATTGGTGGAAATTATAGAAGCGTAATTAGAGGAAAAACGTAAATATTTATAGGGATTGATTGAGGTCATCAATCACAAACAAGTGTAAAATTGAGGGCCTCAAAGCCATCAATCTATGATGAAAATATCATCAGTTCAACAAAACATAAGGTATTGGGATAACACATTTTTGTTTTAATATCCCTTCCCTAAAGTTTAAGAATTAATTTCTTCATAGAATAAGATATATGTATATATATATATATATACTTGACAAGTATAATCTCATCCTTCAACTAATTTATACCACAAACTCATCTTTCACTCAAAAAGATAATAGAACTAAAAAATATTATATTCATCCTAATCGTATAAGGTTCCAAATATTAACACATACCATAGAGAAAAATATTTTGTAATAACCAAGGACTTCCTGTAGGCTAGTGATAGGTAATAAAGGCCTGTCGCACTATGGTTGTGGGTTCGATTCCTACTGCTTTGTCCGACGCGGCGGGTTATCCCCCGACCTGCAGGTTGTCCTTTTCCTAAAACTATAGTATTATAATATTCCAAAAATAATCTTCATAAATGTTTTAACCTTAAACAATACTATCCAAAGTTCAACTTAATCCATTCTAACCTTTATAGTTATCCAAAATACCTCTGTCCAGACTTTCTCTAAAAGGTCTCTAAATTCCAAAATCAATTGTAACATCAGATTCTCCAAACAAAGTAAAGTTTCTCTTATTGTCACATACTAAAAATATGATTACCTTCATCATATTAAAACCTTAATGAAAACAACAAGTACTGCAGTACAATCGTTATATATATCACATTATTCTTATAACCATAATATAGTTCTTGAGTCCAAAAACACAAATACAATAATTATTCCACATCAACTGTAGTAACAACATAAGATTGGCCTCGATCCCTTGGCCTTTTATGAGTTAAGTTTCCCTGAATCTTAGGACATTCATTTGCATAATGTCCCATTTCTCTACAATTGTAGCATTCAACATTGATAGCCTCTTTCTTTCCCTTGAAATCACGAGCCTCGTGACATTTTTCTCCACATTTATAACAAACTCCCATTCCTTTTAGGCAAGTACCGGGGTGATTCTTCCCACAATTATCGCATAATGGAAAATCCGTCTTTCCCTTTTTCCCTTTATCTGTCTCTTGTTCCATCGTTCTCTTATTCTCTTGCTTTACTTTATTGTTATAAGATTTAGATAATTCCTTTTCTGTCTTGATAGAACACAAGACTATATCTTTGTATGTTGAGAAAGATTGTGATATTAATGCTCGATGGAGAAACGGTTTTAACCCATAAAATAAATGATCGGTCTTACTTCTTAGGTTATGTATATAATCTGCCGCATGTCTTGCTAACCTTGTAAATTTAGCTTCATACTTTGCAACATTCCCATCCTCCTTTTGCCTCAGACTGAGAAATTGTCTTTCCATATCCGCTCGATGGTCATGAGGAAAGTATTTTTCTAAGAAAATTTATTTAAACTCTATCCATTCCATACTTGATACTTCTTCATCTTCCTTTGTATTTTGAATCAATGACCACCATTGATCAACATCTCCAGTGAGGCGGTAAACTTCCATGACAACTTTTTTCCTTTCACTACTCCCTAAATCCTGAAATATTTTCTCTAAGGAATTTATCCATTGCTCAGCTACTAAGGGATTTTTAGTCCCATTGAATGTTGGTGGTTTTTACCTCATGAAGAGATCTAACATTGATCCTCCGCGTTGCGGATCAGGTTGTTCCATACGAGTAAGGTTATTATTCATAACCTGAGTGAGTTGTCCTAGTATGGTGATAAGATGATCAGCACCAGTTATATCACCAACTCCATTATAATTATCTTGAGCAGGAGGGAAATCCCTATATGGAGTGCGTGCATTGATACAGTTTTCATTCCTTCCACTAGGCACCATTTCTAAACAATGGTATAAACTAGATCAGTTCATGAATCAAAATACATAATTCCATACTTGTAAAACACTTAACATAAATTGAACTATTTATGGATATAATCCATAATCATAAAAAGAAATGTTTTCTTTGAGAAAGTATATACGCATAAACCCTTCATAATGGTTTGTAAAGAAAATGTGAATTATCCTAAGCATATCCCTAGGGAGTGTTGTAACCAAGAGTGCAGCAAGGCCCGTTGTCGTGCACCAGTTCCCATTTGAGTCTAGCTCAAAGCAGTGTTTTCAGGTTTTACCCCTAGGTACATCTGTGCCAGAGCCACCTCTACCTGCTCGTATCCAGACAGGGATGTATTGCACGGAAAACTCAAAAAATATCTACAATACCAAAATTCTAGGAAGTTCTTCGATACTAATCCTCAAAGTCTATCTTAGGGCTATGTGCTCTAATCAGAGTTTATCTAAATCTAGCTTCCAAGGTTAGTACTAAACTTCCTCTGATACCAACTGTAACACCCCGACCCCAGTTACCCAGAGTCGGTGCATTATTACATAATATTGGAATGATCACAAAAGATCAAGTCTCGAAAGACCAATTATTTTAGTAGCCTTAGAAACACTAGATATATTCATAAGTCTTACATTACATCATAAAGTGAAAAAAAACTACAACACATCTTGTCTTCATAGACCACACTCATATCCACTCATACTATCCCTGCAGGTCATTCATAAAATACTTCGTCACATCCTGGAAAAAATAAACCATTGAAAGGGGTGAGCTCAGATGCTCAGTAAGGATAACAATATAGCGGAAACTTTTATAAATAAACATAAACATTTAAGGCAATGTATAACTAAAAAAAGCCTTTTAAACTTGAACTCCAGCATAATATGGCAAATATAAAATGAAATAATTCCATTTACTTATTCACATGGATATTCTACTAGTCAAATAATCACATGAAATATCAATAACCACTTTCATAATGATGGAATGCATAATGACAGACTATCATAACCACGTAGCCAAGGCCTCGTGCCAAGACTACAAATAAGATTTTGTCAAGGCCTCGTACCAAGACACTATTTTGTCTCGTGAGACCTAACGATGCATCAAGGAGCTATAGCGGGCTCAACCCATCACTTATTAAGTCCAATGCATTCCTCATATGAACAGGTTTAAACATAACATAAACATTCTTATTAAAACTAGCATACGAAATGTCAATAATTTCTCCATAAACCATGAATGGTATAAAAATAACACATCCACAGTCAAACATATCACAAAACCTTCAATACAATATGGAAGTTTTGAATCATAATAAATCAACTTAAAATAAGCTTAAAATCCATCAAAGTATGTTGACATAGATGAAATCAAAACTATTTGAGAGAAATATCTTTTTTGAAATCATTTAAAAGTCACATAATTGTAAAAGAAAACATTTACTTTGAAAATATTCTTATAATATTGTAAGGGAAGCTTCAACGATTTTATAATGGTGGAAAATAGCCGCACCCTCCGTATAAGTTAAAAAAACATTCTTACCTTAATTTTGTCGAAAATGTCAACAAGTACCTTGTTTGGAAAATGACAGAAAGATTCCTTTCAAAAACGTATAAGGTAAAATAAGGGTATAAATGACTTTAAACCATTGTCTAATAAATAGTAAAAATGTTTTGAAAGACATTTTTAAGAAACATGGATGTGGATGATAAAGAGGTCTCAATAGATTATGAACAACCTTGAATAATGAAGAGGTTGTAGAATTAACCCTTACCTCATGTCTGAATTGACTCGGTCGTTCTTTAATCTCCTGAATAATAAACTAGAGTTAATCCCTACTTTCTTAAGAACATTTTTCAAGTTCATTATTCCTTTTATATCACTTATTACCATGTTATGAACATTATGTATTCATTTAAGTTAATAACGGTCGTTTTGTCGATCTTTGGTACTTGAGTCAACAATAAACTTATTATAATTACAAGTTGTTTATGTGGTAAAATATCCATTATCTCCAAAATTATATTCATGATGTAGATATCATATATATCATATATATCCATTATATACATGCATTTATAATATTACATAACATTTAGAGGTAAGAAATGAAATGCACCGTTCATGGAGACGGTAAGTCGTACGTACGCATGAACGCTACTTTCATTTCTATTTCATATTTAATGGAATGAAATCATAATGATATAAAGGTATATTATAATTCCAGTATAATATCATATATAATATCATTAACTTCATCCTTTATACGTCCCACATATGGCATTAATGATTCAAATCACTTTGAGGGGGCGGTAGTCCGCACTTCCTAAAATGAAATTATCGCGTTTACCCATAATGGAAATCATAAAGGTATGCCATAAATGAAAAATACAGAAGCATAAGGAAAACATAAAAATAATATATATCATATATAAATATAGTGACATATTAATGGCCACCATGAGAGGTGTTAAAAGAAGATTGAACAATCATCGTTTCATGAGCCAGTAATTCGCCACCCACAGAAACTGTATATTCTTTAACCATTAGATGGAGGTGTGTGTAAGTGTAGTTATAATCCTTCTCATAAAAACATCCAAGTATATTGATTATACTGGTGTTTTTAGAAAAGAAAATAATAAAAAGAGTTTAGGGGGTTGGAGAAGAAAAATAAAACAAAAGAACATAAGAGAAGACATTACCTTTAAATTGGGTAACTCCCCTTGGTTTGAACCAAAAGGGTTTCTTGAATAGATTTATGCCTAAGTTAAGGCTTCTATGATGAAGGGAGGAAAGTTTAGAGGGTATTTGGGCAGATTTTGGCTGAGCCAAATGGCTTTGAAGGTGAATAAGGTGGTAGAGGTGGGGGCCTTTTATAAGAGGAGAGGAGGGGCTCTTTTGGAAAGATTGAAATGTTACTTTATTATGAAATGATTTTAGGATTTTAAAGGTCCCAAAATGATATATTTAGAGGATAAGGTTATTATGGTTCTAAATAAACCCATAAAATAGGCTTTAGACATGTGTAAGTCTTAGATTTTACCTCATCTTTTCATTTTATTTAAATCGTTCATTAATGAGGTAATCACTGCATCATCATGGTGTCATAAATAAATTTATTTATTTAATGTCTAAAAATTATAAAAAAAATACCATGATTTAGGAATCTTTTTAGATTTACAATTACTATTTATAGTATAATATATCATTTATGTAGGGAAAATTAATTTTTTTTTACTTAGGTGTTACATACTTTTGTTATATTTTCCCTTCTTTAAAAAATAAAATGATAAAATGTCACTATCACACAAAAGTGATTCCATGGGGTCCTTAAGTTGGTACAAGGAATCTCATGGTCGGCCATGACACCAAAAATAGCATTAGGACACATGTTGGGGTCATTTTATATTATTATGATATTATTTCATTACCCTTAACTACCCGATTACTAATTAATCATGATAATTAAAGATAATTGTCGTTGTTACTATTCATAATGTCAAAAAACAAAGGAATCTTAATTAAATAATTTGGACCTTATGATTCCAAATATGGAATCCATTTTACCAAATTCTAAACACAGAAATTGCAGTAATTAATTTAAAAATGATTCTCATTGTCAAAACCAAAGACGGGTTTTTAAGAAGTAAAATCTATCAAAAGATTGACTTGTTTTTACATCCAATTGAAAAGTGAAATTACTTCCAATGAAAAAAATTGAATTAAGTGATAAAAACATAATTCAGTTATAATTTAAAACCAATTAAAATTACAATCTAACTATATAAAAAAATTGGATGAAAAGGCGGTTTTGAATTAAAATACAACATTTTTCACTATTCATTAAAAAATGAACATTATCAGAAAAATACCAAAAATTCACCCTATAATATATTTGATATTCAAAATTCAAAAATGATGTTAATTTTACCAAATTCAAAACATAGAAGTTTCATTAATAAATTATATTGTTAATTCCCGTTGTACAAACAAATAGCGTGTTTTTAAGAAACAATATCTATCAAAAGATTGACAATTGTTTATGTCCAATTTCAAAGTGAAATTAATTCTAATGAACAACGTTGGATAAAATGGTAAAAATATATTCTAATTATACTTTAAAACCACTCAATAGTATAATTTATCACCATAAATTATTTTGATTAAAATAATTTTTTTTAAGTATTTTTCACTATTCATCGAAAATTGGATGTTCTCAAAAAAATACCAAAAATACAACTTAAGCTAATTTCGATATTCCGAATCCAAAAATGAAGTCCATTTTGAAATATAAATTTTATATAATTCATAAATTGGGTATTACTATTCATAACTGCTACTTTGATTGGTCGCGGTGTGTTAGAACTCGAGGTTGCGTACAACACACGCTACTGTATTATTCAAAGAGAAGCGTACCATGGAAGCTTGGGGTGTTATAATCCCTCTCAATGGAAACAGCTAGGGTTTTAGAGAATTTAAGGACAATGCAGCATGTAACCTCTCTTACACGTCATGTACCCTCTTCCCAATTGAACAACCCATGTGATGGATCACATGGGTGGGAAGGCATGTGGAAGTACATGACCAGGTACCTGGTCATGTACTCTGGTATATAGACATGGTGTCTGGTACATAGACATAGGGTATGGTACACAGACACTGCGACCAGCACATGGCCTGGTCTCTAGGTAGCTTTGACACACCATGTAGTCCACCTACACAGTGTATACTCTTATTAGGTCGGGAGTCATGTTCCATCTAGGGGCACAGTCAGATGATGGAGAGGGACCATATGTTGTGTGGATCCCCTCACACGCCATGTACTCCTAGTTCCTTTTTAAGGAAACTTCAAACCTTCATATCTCCTTCATTTGAACTCGGATTTTGGCCCATGAGTAGCCTATCCTGATTGTTTTCCCATGTAGAACACAATGGTTCCCTCATTTGAGGGTTATGAGATATAATATGAAATGTTCTGGGCACAGCACCTGATGTGGAAATGCCTGGTGACGGTAGTGATCGCACAGGATCACCAGAGACCTTTTGAGTGGTACCCTTCAGTTGATCTAGGTAGTGGGACCTCGACATCTTCCAAGTGATACCCTCTAGTTGAGTTGGGAATTGGGTCTGAGCAGTGGCTCCTCAACATCTTCTAAGTGGTACCCTCCATTAGAGCGGGTTAGTGGGTCCTCAACATCTTCTGAGTGGTACCACTAGTAGAAAAATGGTCTTTAACAATGTTTTTTTAATTTAAATGTCAGTTTTTAACCGACGTTGAAGCTGCTGATGTAAAAAATATGAATTTTGACATTTTTTTTGGTAAACTGATTCCAAAAAGGATTCAAATCCATTTTTTGGCATCAATTTTTTACAAAACTAATGCCAAAAATACTCATCGATATCATTTTTGGCAACAGTTGTTAAAGAAACAGATGCCAAAAAGTTAAGAAAAAAATATTTTTGGCATATATTTTTTTAAAAAAACAATGCCAAAAAGTAAAAAAAAAATTGGCATCAGTTTTTGAAAAAACTGACACCAATAATGATTTTTTTTTTCTCATATTTTTTAGAACATTTACTAAGTTTTGATTTGAATAGTCGTGGAGTGAAAATGTAGTTACGGATCAAAATTTATGACCGTTGGAAGTTGAACATCTCAAAATTTCGATAGATACGACTCATTTAAAAAAACATGAGAAACATGAATGAAAATTACATGCACCAAATGAAATAAAATAAACTTAAGGCTTCAAACATATTTCAATTCTTTTAGGAGTTTCTATCAAAATGATATGTTGTTTATCATCATATCTCTTAGTTTTAGGATAGAAGTCATGCGGCAATGAAAATGGGGATCGATAATCAATTTTTCACCTTGGTTGGTAAATCTCATATGGATGTTTTATATTTGTAACTCGATCATATGAATAAATCAACATTATAAACAATATTACTGAGATGTTTAGCAATAAAGGAAAATAATAATAAAGAAATTAAATGATTAGAATAGATACCATGTTCAAATCATTGATTGAAGGCGCCCTAAAAACTTGGTGGACTCAAAGAAGTCTAAAATGATTAATGAAAGATGAAATGGATTTATATAGTAAAAGAAAATATATTCAACATCTTTGAATTAAAATTTAGGCGGGATTTTAAAAATTGAAATGAAAATTGTGAAAAAATTGAAATTATGATCCTACGTATTTGCGAATACTTTTTAGCATCAGTTTTGTTTAAAACCAATTAAAAAGAGAGTTTAAATTGGTTTTTTGGTGTCATTTTTTTTAAAAATCGATGAAAAAAAGTAAAAAAAAAATCTATTTTTTGCATCGGTTTTTAAAAAAAATGACGCCAAAAATCAAAAAAAAATTACCGTCAGTTTTTTAAAAAAAACATTGCTAAAATTTTGATATATTTTTTATAATGCTTTATATTATTTATTAAGCTTTGATTTTACTAGTCGTGGAGCTAAAATGGAGTTATGGATTAAAAGTTATGATCTTTGAAAGTTGGACTTCTTTAAGACTTCTCTTAGTGAAGTTAAACTTCTGACATCCATAGCTTTTAATCCGTAACTATGTTTTAGCTCAAAAACCAGTAAAATTGAATCTTAGGAAATGATCTAAAACATAATAAAAATTAATTATTGGCATTGGTTTTTCTAAAAACCAACACTAATTTTTTTTTGGCATCATTTTTTTAACTAATGCAAAAAATATTTTATTTTTACTTTTTGGCATCGGTTTTTTAAAAAAACGACACAAAAAATGATACTAATGGGTATTTTTTTGCATTCTTTTTGAAAAAAACGATTCCAAAAAGTATCTACAAATATATTTTATGTCAGTTTATAAGAAATCAATGTCATATTTTCAATGTTAAATACCATTTTTCTACTAGTGTACCCTCCAGTAGAGTTGGGCAGTGGGTCCTTAGTACTAGAAGAGTGTAACCCCTCATAGACATGGGTTTGGGTCCTCTATGGATACTTACAGATTGGAACCCCCCTGATGCACTAGGGTTTGATTCCTCTACTTTGAGTTTGTACCCCCTCTACTGTGTGGCATAGTGACGAGGTGTAGTTAGACTTGCATAGTTACTTCTGGATAGATGCATGAGATGTTGGGAATCGTTGATGGACTTTTGGAACTATTGGCTACTCTTATTTTTGGGTTGAGCTGGGAGATAGAGATCCCCTTATTGTCTCATTTGGGCTTCTTTGACTGAGTGTATATATATATATTATTTATTTTGTATCCACGCCTTTGATTTGGTTATTATCCTTCTAGGAGAGATGAAGACACATAGGGTATGCCACGTGCATTCCGTTTCTAACTTCTCGTGGTTTGATGAGTCTACTCTCCAAATATAGGTGGAAAAGAATCGATGGGTAGTTCATCTACTCGTCATGTTTTCCCTTGTGTTTGGATGATCTTAATTTCACTCTTTGTTAGGTTGATCTGTACTTCTTCACTTTAACTTTCATTTACTGTCTTTCTATTTTTTTGTATCTCTTAATGTTCCCCCTTTAGCTTTTGGGGTGTCCTAATAGGTATGTTTATAATCACCCCTTAATGAGATTTTTCCGCATGTGTCATATCCTATGTATATGATAGAATAGTTGACTGTGACTTTAGAGGAGCTTAGGAATAATGGGTGCTTGGACCGCATACATTGGTCGTAGCTTGGGATTCAGGTGCTAGGCTCTCTTTCAGCTACTTACTTTTCTAGTCATGTTAGGTTGTGATATATTTCTGGTTGGGCATGTATTTTTTTCCTTTTTCTTTTTAGTTATACTACCATGATTTTTTACTTTCTATAGGTTCATGCACGCCTGGTTTACTTTATAGCAGTGTTTCATCTTTTATTATTTCCCTCTACTCTCTTACATCAATATGGTTGTGTGTGTGTTCATATAGGTACTTAGGAAAATTAATCCCCAAGATAGTTTTTCATTTGGTGCTTGTCGCCACCCTCTAGCCTATAGAGGTGGGCTTGGGGTAGTTTTGGATCAAGTCTCAGCTTGGTTCGGGTCATGACAGATTGGTATATGAGAAAGTTCATTCATTGGGATGTTTTTTAGATGTATCCCCTTAAGTGGATTGGTTGGGTTTAGGGAAACATTATCAAAGTGTCTCGAGTGCGGCTCACAGGCTAGGGAATCTAGTGATGGTGTGACAACCTATGTATCCATTCACCAGGACCCAGACTACCTACTTTTCAACTCAACATGTTGATACATTTGTTGTAGGTATTAATGGTACATTCATCATATAGAATTGAGTCTTTGATTGTCCTTATTTAGTTATCTCTCCATTTTTGTTGATATATATATATACTCATCTAACTGCGGTACTCCTTAATAACTTTCAGGATGTCTCCATGATGAGAGCCAGCTAGGATATCGGCTCTGGTTTGTGATGAATATTCGATGAGTGAATATTCCATAGTTCAGGGTCCATCCCACGATCCCCTTCCTCCAGGTGGGTAGGTAGCAGCACCTCCCCTTGTCGAGAAATAGATCATTCCAGCAAAATAGGTTGAGGATGCACATACACTTAGCACGCTTTGCAAGTTCCAACATCAGAGACTGCTAAGGTTCCATGGAGATCCATATCCTCAAGAAGTAGAAGATTGTATAGATTTGGTGGTCCATATCTTCAGGCTTGTCCATACCTCAACAGATCATGTGTTTTCACTATCATGTAGCCTTTTCCATGGAGCAGTTGTGTGCTACTTGAGCCATATTATGAAAATGAATGATGATTCAACACTCTCATGTACCGACTTCCAACAGGTGTTTTGTGAGGAGTATTACCCCTTCTGATTTCATTCAGTCCAGATCCATGAGATTTTGAAGCTTCAGTGAGGAGGGATGATGGTGGATGAATACGCAACGAGGTTCAAAAACTATAAACATCACTCTATTGACATGATCTAGGATGTCTACTTCCAATAACATAATTTTGAGCAGGGACTCCACAGAGAGATCTATGTCAATGTAGTAACCTTGTGTATCCCCACCTATGTCGGGGTTTTGGAGCGGGCATTATTGACATAGAGTTTTATGTTAGGGGGATTCCATATAGCTAGAGCTGGAAGTGGGCACCACGGATCTAAGACGTCTGCAGTAGCTAGTAGATGTTAGGTTCCAAGATCTCGGTACAGGATACCTTTCTATGATCATACTCAGGCACATAGTTAAAAGTAGCTCAGAGTGCTAGGGTAACCTAGATAGGGGTGGTGCTTTACTTATGATGGGTGAGTTCACATGGCACGAGACTGTCTGACCTGATATGCTGATCAACATAGGTAGATAGCTGATGGACCTCCACAGTAGAGGCAACACTGTGATCAGGGATCTCCTAGGTGAGGACAGGGTGGTCCCCAGGGAGGAAGAGCTAGTAGAGGAGCAAGAGGAGCTATGGGTGGTGGACACTATTATGAGATACTTCCACCACCACCACCAGGCGACTCACGTCGGGCTTAGGGAGCTGGCAGTCGGGGCTGTGGACAGCTGCAGGCTTTGGATGTTTATAATCCTGCACCGCACAAGATGATTATAGGTACGATATGTGTTTATTCTACTCTTGTTTTAGTATTAGTAGACACATGTGTCAGTCATTCATTTATCTCTATACTCCTTATGCGAGAGCTGGAGCTTCTAGTTGAGGCGTTATCCTAGTAGCTTTATCTTGAGGTTCCTATAGGGAATGCTTCTTCTGTATCTTTCATCTACCAGTAATGAGAGTTATCGATTGGATGAGAGAGGTTAACATGGTACCTTTTAGTCATCATGATGTAACCCTATGATGTTATATTGGGTATGCATTTTCTATCCATGGTTTGATCCCAGATCGACTGTCACTGCAGACAAGTTAGATGCCTGCATGCTGATAGGATATGATTCTCCTTTTCTAGCGAGAGAGATCTCATGGTGAGACAAGTGGGTTCTACAAGCATGAGGCTACAACCCATCACCCATTATTTAGCAAGTATATCCATTGTTGTATTAGGATATTCAGGAATCTGGGTTCCTTTAGTTGTAGATTATTATATGGATGTCTTCCCTGAGGACGTTTCAGAACTACCTCTAAGGTGGGATATGGAGTTTTTCATTGACTTGCATCCCAGGACCACTCCAATATCTTTTGTGGAATATTAGATGGCCCCTATTGAGATTCAAGATATGTGGTTTCAATTAGAGGACCTTTAGTATAAGGGTTTCATTAGACCCAATTTATCCCCCTAGGCAGCTCTAGTGTTGTTCATGAAAAAGGTGGATGGGAGATTGTAGATTTGCATATATTATCATTGTCTGAACCAGACCATTATAAGGAACAAGTACCCATTTTCAAGGATTGAAAACATCTTTGAACAGTTGTGAGATACGAGATTGTTCTCTAAGATCGATCTCAGATATAGTTACCACCAGTTGAGGGTCGTGGTGCTGATATTCCAAAATTGGTATTATGATGTCATTATGGAAACTATGAGTTCCTAGTGATTCCCTTTAGTGTGACAAATTCCTGCACCATGTTTATGGATTTGATGAATCGGGTATTCCAACCGTACTTGGACCATTTTGTTGATGTCTTCATCGATGACATACTCATCCACTCTACATCAGAGGAGGAGCATGTAGAGCACTTGATGATGGTACTAGACTTACTTCGAGATCACTATCTTTACAGAAATATCTTAAAGTTTCAGTTCTGGATTCATGAGGTTAACTTTATATGGAATTTCATTTATAAGTATGGTTTATCCATGGACCCAGTGAAGATCAAAGTAATTCTTTCTTGGGAGCCACCCAAGAACGTGTTAGAGGTGTAGAGATTTCTTGGTTTGGTGAGGTACTACAGGAGGTTTGTGGAATACTTCTCTAGAATTGAAGCCCCTTTGATTACCCTAACGTAGAAAGGGTAGTCGTTTACCAGGTCTGAGAAGTGCCAGAGGGCCTTTTAGGATTTGAGGCTCGGGCTAATGAGTTCTCCAATGTTGAGATTGAAAGAAGAAGGTGTGGAGTTCGTAGTGTATTATGATTCCTCAGAAGTTAGGCTCAGCTGCGTATTGATGCAGCGGCAGTTAGTCATCGCATACGGATTGAGGTAGGTGATACCTCATGAGAAGAACTACATGACACATGACCTAGAGATGGTAGTGGTATTTTTCGCCCTAAAGATATTGAGGCACTACCTTCTGGGTGAGCATTGTGTGGTTTACTCGAACCACCAGAGTCTCAAATACGTATTCACATAGAGAGAACTGAACCTGAGATAGCGAATCTGGATTGATTTCTTGCAGGACTATGACTTTGAGATAGTCTATACTCTAGGTAAGGGAAATTTTGTAGAAAATTCCCTTAGCAAAAAGTCCCAAGCTCGCTTAGTGCAGGAGTCTTTAGAGCAGTTAGCTTCTCTGCAGCTGACCCTGGTGGAGCAGGAGGGTACGATTTTTCTTTAGTCGATGGTGTTGACTTCTTCTCTTCTTGAGCATGTGAGAGAGTCCCAGCTATGATACATCAACTTTGATTTTTTACGTTATTAGATATCCATAGGCAACCACTACTGGAAAAATGACTTATACCAACGGTTTAAAACCATGGGTATAGCCCCCAAAACCATAGGTATAGGCTATACCCACAGTTTTGTGAACTGTAGGAAATCGAGGTGTTGGGATAGGTCCCCAGCCTATACCCACGGTTTGTAAAAAATGTGAGTATAGTTTTTTTTTCACGTTGTCAAATCATCATACCCATTTCCATGTTGTCAATGGCTTTACCCACAGTTTTAAAATAGTGGGTATTAATTGTACAAAAATGCAACCTACAAGTGTTGAACCCATGACCTCCAACACCTATAATTTCCATCCTATGCATCTCACCACTAATCTATGACACTTCTAATTATATATATCATTATTTTGCTAAATATATTAATTATATCTATATTAGGAAAAAATATGGATGCGGGTTTCAATCTCTGACCATTCTCCCGAAATCTGTCGTGACTAACCAGCCCATCTACACCGATTTTCTTTAAATATATCTAAATTTAGTTTAATATATTAATATATCTCGTTGTATCAGAAAAACATTCTTTGGGATTCGATCCCCATACCATGGGAAGTAACAAAGAGTGCCTCACCAACCGGCCTACGAATTTTATTTGTCTAAATATTTTTATCCCTTTAAATATATTAATTTAAACCATGGGTATAGGTTTTCCCGCCAAATATTTTTTGTTTCCCGTGGATTTTTTTTCAGCTAAATTTATACCCATGGTTTTATAAAACCGTGGGTATAGGTCTTCAAAAAAAACCCTATGCCCATGGTTTTCATAAAACCTTTGGTATAGGCCTTGAAAGAAACACCTATACCCACGGTTTTGAAAAACCATGGGTATAGGTCATCAAAAGAAATATATACCCATGGTTTTGCCCAAAACTGTGGGTATAGGTCACTTATACCCATGGTTTTCATAAACTGTGGGTATAGGTCCATATACTATACTTATACCCACATTTTTTCAAAACTATGGGTATATGGCACACCTATGCCCACGGTTTTAAGAAAAATCATGGGTATAGGTCTATTTTCCAGTAGTGGACTCACCAGATGGATATTATGAAGGAGATAATCACACCATCTTGTTCTAGGGGAGGACAGCGGTTCTAGTCACATTACAGGAGGAGGTGATGTGGGAGTTTCACACTTCTCCCCTAGTTGTACATCCCGATGTGGTGAAGATTTATAGAGGCCTTTAATTGTGGTTTTGGTGGTCCAACATGAGACTAAGCGTAGCTAAGTTCGTCTCTTAGTGCCTCACTTGTCTACAGGTGAAGGAAAAGCACCAAGTTCTAGCAAGTTTGTTGCAGCCCCTTGAGATCCCAGAGTGGAAATAGGATGACATATACATGGAATTTGTCACATGGATTATATGCATAGTGAAGATCCATGACTCCATTTGGGTGATAGTTGATCAAATCATGAATTCAGTACACTTACTTACTATTAAGGAGCAGAGTTTGGTGGAGAGTTTGGGGCATTTTTATGTACGGGAGATCGTTCTCCTTCATGGGGTGCCCTCTATAATTATTTATGATCATGATGTGTGGTTTACTTAAAGATTGTTGAGAGGACTATAGGAGTTATTCGGGACCCATATGAGGATAAGTATAGCCTTTCACCCCTAGACTAATGGGAAGATCGAGCGCACTATCCAGGTGTTGGAGGCTATGTTGAGGGTTTGTGTGTTGGAATTTTTCTGGAGCTGGTATGATCACCTTACCTTAGTAGAGTTTGTGTATACCAATAGATACCACTCTAATATCAGCATGAAACCTTTTTAGGCTCTATACGGGAGACCCTGCAGGTCACCCTTATGCTAGACAGAGATTGGTGAGTCATCTCTTGTGGGCCCAGAGATGGTGCAGGCGATGATGGATAAAGTCTAGATCATTCGTGAGTGGATGAGGATATCCTAGAGTAGATAGAAATCTTATGCAGGTCATTGTTTTAGACCCTTGTAGTTAGAGCAGGGAGACTATGTTTTCCTAAGAGTCTCCCCACGATGATTATTGTGGAGGTTCATCCAGGGAGAAAAGATATCCCTGAGGTTCATCGGGTCATTTGAGATCATGTAGAGGATTTATGAGATTACTTATTGCCTTGACCTACTACCATAACTAGAGTGGGTGTGTGGAATCTTCCATGTGTCGTAGCTGATGAGATATGTGCATGGCCCCATGCACATCATCGATTGGGAAGAGCTAGACATCGAGGATGGATCCACCTTTGTAGACCACCCGGTGGCGATCGAGCATCGGCAGGAGAGGACCCTATGTGGATGGACCATCCACTTGGTTAGCATGTTATGGCTACACGAGAAAGTGAAGTAGAGTTCTTGGGAGCAGTAGAGCCAAGTGAGGGCTCAGTATCTCAAGTTGTTTTATTAGTTTTTGTTTTTAAGGGATGAAAAGACTGAAGGAGGTAATTATGAAGAGACCAGGTTTTTTTCCTATAAGACATTGAAATATTTCTATATTTATTTCCAGAGCTAGCCACTATGATAGTGTGTGATTTTGAGGCCCGGTGTGCCCAAAATTAATTTTATAAAAATATTAAATATATTTTATATTGTGTGCATGCATCTTCTTAAATAAAATGGGATAACTCTTAAATGGAAGCTCATATCAAAAATTTAAGACCATAGTTGAGTCTAGAAAGTGGTGTTTAACCTAGGCGTGACATAAAATGAGTCGGCGCGGGACGTCTGGACCCCTCTCTCATTGGCGGTTCATTTAATGAGTTAATTAATTATTAATTTAATTAATTAGTTTGTTTTCTGTGCAATAGATTACTCTATAAGAGTATCACTGGGCTTAATTCTCTAGGTTTAGTTTCACAAAGCTTGGGAGAATTCCAGAGCTCTCTCTTCCTCCTCCATTGACGAATCGCGTCAGATGATGATGAAACTCCAGATCAGAGCATATATGGACGTAGTGAATGCAACGACATCTCTCAAATCATTAGTGGACATGTTCTTTATTAGATATTGATCCATAATTGAGGTAGGACTCGTCATTTTGTGTTTTTACACCCTTTAATTAAATAGTTGAGTTTATCGATTTTTCTTCTTCGATATGCGCCCCTTTTGTAGCCTTTTCATGTGAAAAAATATTGAAATTCAATTATTTCCTTTGGTTTCTAATCCTTGGATCACTATTCTTGATCGTTTTCTATGAAATTTTGGCCAATGATTGTTTAAACATTTTTTATGGTATTCCCCCCCCCCATTGCTTTGTGTTCTTCACCGATTGGACCTCGCGGTCTCAGTTCGACTTTGTCAAGCAGTACCGAACCTGATCAGACCCCCAGAACTATGACAGATCAAGAAATAAGGAATGGATTGATGAACTATGGATAGATCTGGGATTTTTTTATGAATGGAAGATCATTTTAATGACCATAGTAGGAATTGAAGGTGGTATAAGGTACGGTGACATGTGGTTCGAACGAAAAAAACCCTTGACGATGAAAAAAGTCGTTTTCTGGTGAGTGATGGCCGAAATCCATCATTTTCATCTAGATCCATCATTTTCAGGCCGATTAAATGTGGAATCAGCAATGGATCGAGCAGATTCAAGGTGAAAGATCTGGCCTGATATTTCTAGTGAAAACCCAACTACGTTCCATGTATAATGATGAACACAGAGAGTGTAGCCCCCTTAGTGGAATAGGCTAGGGTTTTATAGAATTTAATGATAACGTGAAGTGTAACCTATATTACACAATGTGTACCCTCTTTCTAGTTGAACAACTCATGTGATGGATCACACGAGTGGGAAGGCATGTGGAAGTACATGACCAAGTACACATTCATGTACTTCGGTACACGAACACGGTGTCTGGTACATGGACACGGTGAGCAGCACATGACCTGGTCTCTGGGTAGCTTGGAAACACTGGGTAGTCCACCTGTACTACATGTACTCCTACACTGTCAGGAGTCGTGTGCTGGCTAGGGACATGTCCAGGTGGTGGAGTAGGACCACATGTCGTGTGGATCCCCGCACACATCGTGTACCCCTAGTTCCTTTTTAAGGAAACTTCAACCCTCCATATCTCCTTTATTTGAACTCAGATTTTAGCCTGTGAGTAGCATATCCTGAGTCTTTTCCCATGTAGAATGTGATAGTTCCCTCAGTTGAGAATCTGGAGATATGATGTGAAATGTTCCAAGCATGACACCTAATGAGACAATGCCTAACGATGGTAGTGATCACGTAGGATCACCAAAGACCTTCCAAGTGGTACCCTCTAGTTGAGATGGGAAGTGGGTCCTCGACATCTTTCGATTGGTACCATCTAGTTGAGTTGGGTAGTGGTTCCTCGACGTCATCAGAGTGAACCTCCCCCCCCCCCGACGTATCAGGGCATGGGTCCTCGACTTTTGAGTGGTAACCTCTAATAGAGTTGGACAGTGGGTCCTCGACATCTTCTGAGTGGTACCCTCCACTAGAGATGGGCAGTGGGTCCTTGAAGTCTTCTAAGTAGTACCCTCCACTAGAGCTGGGTAGTGGGTCCTCGACGTCTTTCGAGTGGTACCCTCTTGTAGAGCTGGGCACTGGGTCCTCGATGTCTTCTAAGTGGTACCCTCCAATAGAGTTGGGCAGTGGATCCTCGAAGCCAGTAGAGTGGAATCCCCCATCGGCATGGGAGAGAGTCCTCTACAGATACTTATAGAGTGACCCCCCCCCCCAACACACTAGGGAACAGGTCCTATACTTGTACCCCTATATTGTGAAGCACAATGAAAAAGGCATGGTTAGACTTGCAAAATTACTTCTGGATAGACGTGTGAGATGTTGGGCATCATTGATGGACTTTTGGAACTGTTAGCTACTCTTCTTCTTGGGATGAGTTGGGAGATAGAGATCCCCTTACTCTCTCATTTGGCTTTATTTAACTGGGCATATATATATATATATATTCTTTCTTCTATATCCACACCTTGGATTTGGTTACTCTCATTCCATGAGAGGCGAAGACATGCAGGGTATGCCACATGCTTTCCATATCTAGATCTCATGGTTGGATGAGACTACTCTCTGTATATAGGTGATGAAGACTTGATGGGTAGTTCATCTACTCACCATGTTTATCACCTTTTGTTTAAATAGGATTACTTTTACTCTTTGTTGGGTTGAGTTGTACTCTTTCACTGTATCTTGCATCTACTATCTTTATATTCCTATTATATCTCTTATTGGTCCCTCTTCAGCTTTTGGGGTGTCCTACTGGGTATGTTTATGCTCACCCCTACATGGGTTTTTCCTGCACGTTTTGTGTCTTATGCAGACGATGGATAGGTCGGTTGTAACTTCATAGGATCTTAGTAATACTGGGTGTTTGCACCGCATACGGTGGTCATAGCTTGGGTCAAGAGATGAGATCTCTTTTAGTTGTTTACTTTTCCAGTTCTGTTAGGTTGGGATATATTTTTGGTTGGGTGTGTATTTTTTCCCCTTTCTTTTCAGTTATACTACCATATTTTTGTATTGTCTAGAGGTTCATGCATTCTTATTTTAATTTATAGCAGTTTTGTATCTTTTATTCTTTCTCACCGAGCTCTTGCATTGAGATGGCTATGTGTGTGTGCATACAAGTACTTAGGAAAAGGCTTCCCTGATATAGTTATGCATTCGGTTCTTGTTTCCACCCCCTGGTCTATAAAGGTGGGCTTAGGTAATTTTGGATCGAACCCCAACTTGGGTCGGTTCGTGACAGGACGTCACTACGGGAGGAAGAATAGAGGATTCTGGAAAATCCTGATACACAAGGCATGTATTTCAGGAACACATGTCGTGTGGCACCCCTATGTGGAAACTAGGGTTTCTGTGGTAGAGATAAGTCTCATAGGGCATGTGACTCAGTCACATGGCATGTGACCCTCCCCTGGAAGCTCAGCGTGTACCTCAGAGGGTACATGGACACGAACAAGAGTACATGGGCATGGACACGCCATGTACTCCCATATGGACACGACAAGGCCAGGTGTACATAGGAAGAGTTGTGTAATTGGACATGGGCAGAAGTACACGAGCATGGGCACACCGTATACTTTAACACGGACACGGACACAAGTCGGTTACACAGGTAGGACCCGGTGCCAAAGGGACATGTCGTGTACTACTAGTACACGTCGTGTACTTCTTCAAAGAAGGCTTAGAGCACCTGTACTCTGTATCTTGGACAAGTTTCATTAGGGTGTGTTCCCTATATCTATTCTTTGAGGGTTAGTATAGAATCACGACCTACACATAGGATATTGATCCCTTCAATAGGACTTCTTGGATAAAGTTATTAGAATCATTCCATGAGGCCTGGAGTGAGATCCTCTATCTTCTTCTTGCCCTAGGTGGAGTTCTTGGTATCATTGTGACCAACACTATGTGGGTGTCGATCATCTACTTAGCGGGGTTATTCCAGATTAAGTTGTTAGTATACCTCATGGTCTTAGGTGTGATCCTTATTTGTGTATTGTATCTCTTTATAATTCCATTGTACACTTCCTATGATGAGACCTGATGAGCACGACCTCTCAGACGGACGTCATCAATGTTATCTGACTCGTGGAGTGTGTTCTCCTAGATGAGTGTTATGTGGAACCTTTGAGAAGGAATCCTAGCATGGCATTACAGTTTTGATTTTACCTTAAGATTATGTGTCTTTGTTAAGTATATCTGGATATTCTTGTTATATATGTTTTAGACATATACCTATGTTGAGTTGATTGTTATTCTTGTTGTTACGTGATTTTTGGTTTTGGGGTGTCCTACTAGGTATTATTCTACTCACCCTTGCATGGTATTTTCCTACACATGTCATGTCTTGTGCAAAAAAATTACCTTTTGAAGAAGTCCTGGAGAGATCAAGACCAGGTGGTGCTTAGTGAGTCAGATGGACCAAGGTGTTTTTATATGGTTATCTTGACAGTAGTCCCCATCTTTACTTTCATATTGGACTTGTTTTCAGACTCTTTTTGTTGAGCTTGTATTTGGCCTTGTTTACTTTCCAATGCTTATTTTTGTACTCTGGTTGTGGGATTTAGATGTATATATGCATGGTTTATCACTTGTTTTGAATTTCAGCATTGTATGGGATTGAATATGTGCATGTATATATAGGTACTTTAGGCTAAGGTCTTCCATGTTAGTGATATGCTTACTCGGCGCTAGTCTCCAGCCCCTGACCTATTAGAGGTGGGCTTGGGGAGTCATGACACAAGGTCTCATTGGGACAGGTCATGACAGTGCTCATTTTGAAGATGCTTGTGTCTTATAGAAATGATGAATCATGGTTTGGTCTGGTGCTTTGTTTGAGATTTTTTTGTTGGTTTCCCCTTGTGTTGGGAGTTCAGGTGTCAGAGTCGTTCTGCTGGTTGATTTTTTTAAATGGTGGGGAGACCCACCATGGATATCCTTATGGTTTCCTCTAGAGTTGGTTGGGTGTGACTTATGGAGTTGAAAGGTCACATTGAGGTTCATGGTTTTGTTTGGCCTCATTTAGTTTTGAGTTCGAGTCTTGTTCCTCATTTGGCTGAGTGACTTTCTAGGGGTAGAAAAAATTTGTGTTGGGGAGAATTGTCACACCCCAACCCTAGTTTTCTTTTATTCATTTTTATTTGTTTCTTGGTGTTTGATATTTTTTGTTGAGGTTCAGGTTGATTTTTCAGTGTGAATCTTTGATTTTTGGTGGTTTCAGGTTGTTTTTGGATCTGTGCACAGTTAGGGTGCACAGTTTAGGGAGAAACCATGTTCTGGTGGAGGCAGAGGATGTTTCTAGTTCATTTTATTCTTGCATGGTTTTTCTTGCATGGTCTTCGAACGGTTTGGCTTAAACCATGTGAGGTAAAGGAGTAATTGTGTGACTTGTGTGTGGTGTCAGGGACCTAAGGCACAACTTGTGCACGGTTAAAGGGAACCATGCAGAAATCGTGCAAGGGATTTTGTTATTTTGATAGATCCAATTTTCATGGTTGGTGCATGGTTTCCCAAACCATGTGGTCATCCCGTGCGAGTGGCTCTTCCTTCCAGTAGGGTGGGCATGGTTGGTGCACGGTTTGGAAAACTGTGATGCCAAACCGTGCAACTTACCTAGATTTTTAAAAACTTGAAATTAATCTTTTCCCCTCTTATGTTTTAACCCCAATTCGACCCTCCTCTCCTCTTGCTCATTTTTTTGTGCACGAAGGGGGCTCCCAGACCCTTCCCCCTAGTTCTTCCTCCTCCATTGATGCTCCTTCAAGGTTTCTAGGTGAGTTCTTCATGATTTTTGGGTGTTTTCCCCCTCTCCTCTTCTCCCTCTCTTGGTTTCTTGGTTTTTATTGGTTGGATTATCTCTTGGACGAACCATAGGGGTAGAGGGATGAGGTTGGCTTGTGTTTATTTAATGTTAGGGTGTGTGGTTTGTCTCTTGGGCTTGGTTCTTTCCTCTCTTGGAGTTTCATCGCATTCACACATCATTGAGGTAGGTGTTTTCATTCATTTCCTTTCCAAAACATGCCATTTGATGTTTGAGATTTCTTAAATAATTTTTAAATGTGTTATTCATGTTTTTGTGCTAGTTTGATTTATTATGGTGTTTCCATTTTGTAAAATTGATGAAAATGGATTTTCAAAGGATTTTATTACTTATGCCTATATATATGTACAAGATGTTTGATAAAATTTCAATTAGACTATTAAAGTGAAATTGAGTACCTTGTGATTGTGTTGGCCTTGGTTGGGTTTTTGATGATTTGGTTTGCTTGTGAATAGAGCCTTGTGTGTGGTTGTAATGCCTCTTTATGGTTTAGTTCTCTTGTGTTGGTCATTGTGATTGGTTGTAACGCTAATCATGATTCTTTATTTAGAACCTTGGGTATTTTAATGGTTTTCCATATATATATATATATATATATATATATATATATATATGTATGTATGTATGTATGTATGTATGTATGATGTTGGATGTGGGAATATATATATGTGCACAAGGTTCACATATGGATAGGCACGCACACACACATAGTATTCCATAAAAATGTTCATTTTGGACCCTGGTTTTCAAAACACCCTTCGTCAATTTTTCTTTCTCTCTTCCACCCCATCTTCCAAATGGTTTTTTAAAAAATAACTCTTAATGTTTTCTAAATGGATACTTGGCTTCCAAATAACTTCAAATGTGGTTTCAAAGGTGTTTTCTAAAACTTGGAACATTTGGAACCTTAAAGCATAGTTTGGAAATCACATGACTTGAAAGGCCTGTTTGGCATCTTCTGAGCTTAAATAATATTTCCACTTTGGTTTTGGAAATGGTTTTGGAAAGAAAGGTGTTTTCATGGGGAATGGTTTTTGGTTTCAAAATTATTAAGGCCAGGTTGGTACCTTGTGATGTTTTGGAAATTGGTTTTTGAACCCATATCGTGTGTAGGCCCGATTAGCACTTGTGAAAGGTTATATGCATGATGGGCACCCTTATGGCCATCCTTCCAATGAGAGGGCCTTCACATAGTTGGTGTTAGGGATTGGGAAAGGCATACATGGTGGCATCTATGAGTTATGTTAAATGTCAAGTGTGTGATGACCTCCCCATTCTCCTTTACACTATTATCATAGGATTCCTAGATGACATCTAGAGGGTTGATTGACAGTTGCTTTCTAGTCCCGATTAGACGGATTAGAACCCCCTGAAAAGTGGATAAGCTAGGTGGGCATTACCACTGGTGAGGCTAGTTTAGAGAAACTAGGTTGGTTATTGACAATGGAGGTTCACCATACGATGACATGTGGGTCCAAATCGAGTACGTCCAGAGATTTCTTCTAGGTATGTTTAGGAAATTCCCATGATTACATATCCATATGTTCCTGTTTTATTTTGTGGCTCTTTGCTTACTTGTTTATTTAGTATTTTCATGCTTGTACTCGTACTATTTCCCTTTATTTCTGGCTTTATTTGCTTTAACCTGCTGTTGTGTTTAGTTTGTTTTTTTTTTCTTTCCTCTTGTACTTTCCTCAGGTTGTGTTTCCACCCACCTTTTTTATTTTAAAACTTGGTTTCTAAAAAGGAAAGATGTGTTTGTCCTTTAAATGTTAAAAACCCTATTTTTCCTAAATGTATCTTCAAACTAGAATTTATGGACTGTTTTGGGAAAGGACATGTATGGATTTTATGGTGCTTACCTACTGGGTTGTTTATGCTCACACCCTACTTGTTCCACTCGACATCGGTAGACCCAAGCTATTTTGAAGGTTCTGTGTTTGTCTAGGTATGCCTGTGGAGTGGGCTATTCTTATGGATGGTGGTGGCCAAGAGGTCACATGAGGATCATGTTGGTTCCGGTTAGTTTCAGTTTTGTTTTTAGTTTTCTATTTTGTTTTGCTACCGTTTTATCTGGATTTGTTTATGTATTTATTCTATTCAGTGATTTATGGATTCTCTTTTTTTATGTTGTGTGTTATGTCTTGCTTCATTTATATTTGTTTATTTTGGGCTAAATCGTTCTCAACTGTATTATCTTTGATGCCCGACACTAGTTGTCAGTCGGTGAGGATCGGGAACATCTCTCAGGCCTTGTCGTAGATTGGCTTGGTTGATCGGTTCAGGGTCAACCCGGATTGGTTCGTGATGGTTTTTTTCAATGAAAACCCTCTTTGACATGTTATCAAATATGTAGAATGCATAAAACACCCATTTCCATCAAGACACCACTTAATTATAAAATTCCCCTTCTCAAGCCAAATGAAAACCAAGTGATGCCAAATGAAAACCTTGATAAACCAAACCTAGATATCATATACATCATTGCTTTAATTCAAAAACACCTTTAAAGCATCAAGAATTCGTGGAATTCTTAAATAGAAGGCAATGAAATGAAAACACCTACCTTGAGTGGTGGAATCGTATCGCCTTCGGTGAAATCCACTGGTTTAGGTCTCAAAGGACGGCTCACAACCCCTAGAAAGCAACACCTCGATTTTATAACAACCCTAGGTATGGAAATATTTCAAACATGACCACTAGGGTTAGTAGAGGATAAAATGGAAGAAAATCCAAGAAGGGGAAGAGAACCCTAACCTTTCAAATTGAGTGAAGAATCACTAAAAACCACCTTGAATGCACCGCGGAGGAGCTTAGGAGAGGGAAAGAAGCCCACGGAAGGGCCTAGGTTGGGGGGGGGGGGCGATTAAGGAAGCCAAGGGAGGAAACCCCATTAAAAAGGATCCAAAAGGACAAAAATACCCCTCTTCGACTGGGTGACATGGTTTACCCGCATGGTTAAACAAACCATGCAAAAACTATACATATCACCACTGTTAAGAGTTGCACACTTACGTTGCACATTTAGTTTAATTGTGCGTCTTAAACATGTGAGTTGGAAAAAGTCATCAAATTTCACCCTTTTCACCCTAATATGCCTTGAACCCGGGGGGCTAAATTACCCAACAAATACTCACACATAAAAGTGACACTTGGGGTGTCACAATATATATGGCGGTCTTGTGATCGACCCATGATCACGACTTACGCTATGACTTCTCTTTCGGCTTGGAGCTGAAACATGCATGGTTGGGTGTCGGGGTGACCTCGTTGGCATCCGACAACCCGACAAGTGTGTGTCACGCCAAGTGTCGTGGTGGCCTGGTTAACACACTATGACTCGACAAGCATGTTTATTTATGTATTTTTTTTCCTCGTACATACACAAACATGTGACAATGTATATTAGGGGTGTTTGGTGTGACCATACTAAGATTTATTTATCACACTATGCACAGACACCCTGGTGCGCGTGCAGACATTGTGTCTTTTTTTTTTTCAGGTTGAGCACAGGATGTGCAATGGATCGGGCTCAGGCAGCTCGTGCGTATTGAAGACAGGGTGTATGAGGCTCGGGTTGCAGGAGAGCTTCCTTGTGTCTTTATTTACTGTCTATTTATATATGTGTGGTCGGTCCAATGGATAGCCAGTCGTATATTTTCATGACAACATCATTTGATATATCATTATGTGGAGTGCTTTACTGTGTGCTTTGATGCTTATTGTGGATGCTCGCTATTTTCGTTGTTTATGATGTTATTTCAGGCTTTGATAGGAGATCATAACATTCTCACTGCTATTTCAGGCCCTTGCTGTTAGCCACTAGCATTTGGTGTACGAGGAGACGAGTTTGAGGTTATGTGACACACTGGTCGGACCCGATGATTCGGTCATAAACGTCACATTGCTAATCACTTAAGTATAAAAATTACACTACCACGCATAGTAGTATGAAGGACACCTGAAAAAATCATTGTTTCCATTCCCACAATTTGTTATCAAACTCTCCACAATTCCCTCACTTCATGTACACATAATGCCATAAAATGATTTCTTCCTATGGGTTTCACGGTTGATATATATAACCAATTTGTTGGTGCTAATTATGTAAAATAATATTGCGGAATGCACAATTAGTTTTAAAAACTATGTTTAAAATGGTAAAAAAAACAACAACATAATTATTGTACAATTGTTTGGTTTTTTATTTGCAAATAATATAGTGGAATGCACAATTAGTTTTAACAAAATATCATTTAAAGGCAAACTGTAATGATTGCACGAATGTTTAGGTTTTTTTTATTGGTTTGATCGCAGGTTCTTTTCCAGATCTTCAGTAAATAGAGCGCGGCACGTTGGAGTGCGTGCTACGCGCCCGGTGCATTTTCACCCTCCCGAAAACGTTTTTTGCTAAGTTTTTGTTTTTAATTTTTACAAAAACCTCCAGGTTTCAAGAGTACAAGCAAGAGAGTATAAAACAGAGGAATAAATCCTAAGGCAGAAAGCGGGCGGGGGAGCACCTGCTGCGTTTTGGCCTGTCTCCCTCTCTCTCTCTCGCACTCTTATCTCTCTCTCTAATCTTTAATAATTTCCTCCCCTATCTCACTAGCCTTGGCGGCGATGAGGAAGGCGCGGGCATCGATGAGGCTGTTGCTGCCGTTTCTTTTCCGCATACTCTGCGTCGCTTCACTCTTGCTACCTACCGGTGCCTCAGAGCCGCAGCCGGTGGTGCGGGACGCCAATGCCGCCGAGGGCAACGCATCGTTGCCGGCATCCAAAGATGACAGCTTCGCTGAAATGATCGATCGGGCTTTGGAGAAGGAGTTCCCCGAGAACGAACAGGCTGAAGGTTCGTGACGGATCTCATACCCCATACCGTCCTGCATTTTGTTCTGCGTCCCTTACCGCGGGCCGAGAATTAGGGTTTTTTCATGCGAATCTATGAGCTGCTGTTCGTTTAGCATTTGATGAAGTTTATTCTGACGCAGATTTTTTGTTTCATCTAGTTTTTCTATTAATCCGTTTTTGCAATTTTATTACAGTTAAGGGAGCTTCTCGCGTTCCTTTTTCTGGATTGCGATTAATTTATAAAAAAATCTTTCTTACTTATCTTCCATTGCCATGAACTTTGAATGGGTCATCAATTTGAATGTTTATGTCTTATGGTTTAGCAAGATCTCAAAAGGCAACATGTTTTTTTTTTTGATGATTTCATTGCATACCCATTTTGGAAGTTTGGTTTTAGTTGCAGTTGCTGATGAGGGGGGCTTCAACAATAGCGTTGCAGAACATCAGGTTAGAAAATGCCGTCTGAAGTAGCTTTTCATAGCTTTTTTTTGGAATCATGATTTAGCACTCCTTTTACATGTCAGATATTCCTCTTGGATTGGTTGATTTTATTTGTTGGGTGGGGTTTTCGTATCAATGCGTTAACAACAGAACGGTCTTTGATATTTATTGGGCATAATTGTTTGTTGTGCAGGTGTATATTATATGCTAATACTGAATACATTATTTATTAAGCTTAATACGGATCCAAGTGTTCCCTTTTTTGGCATTAAGATCAATACCTATGAAGAAGCAAGTGGTATATCTAACAGCAAGGAATGTTGGAAATTCAACTCAAAATGACCACTTTACTAATTGCTCATCTTAAATATTTTAATTAGCACAGATTTGACACCGTGGTTAAGGGCAGAATTATTGCTCATCTCGTTTCATTATTGTTGAAATTATTGATGTAGTTATAGGCCGGCCTTTATAAAGAATTTTGGTTTAGTTGGATTAGTCTTTCCAGAAAATGGTATAAAGGAGAATTGTTAGATATGTTTCATAAATTGTATTCTGAAATTATTATTTGTTTGAAAATTCTTTTGCTGCTATATATTTTGAATTTCATGCACTGTTTGTTCCCTGTTGTTTGAATATAATCCTTTTCCCTTCTAAACCTTTTACAGAGTGATAATATATTGTTTTCTCATGTTGCATTGCATCAGGCGGTTCTGGAGACTGTTGCCAGGGTTAAGCCCAAAAAAAATGAGACTAATGAGGAGAGGTATGCCCTCGAGTACACTTTTGACTTGCACACGTGCATATAAGTAGGGAGAGCATGCTACTCACTGCTTGCTCCCCACATTCTATCAGTAGCCAGAATCATGCAGCTTTTCCTTCCCAACTTTCTTCCCTTGATTCTGCCCACCAAAGTTGATGGCAAGGCCATCAGGTCTGGAAGCTGGCAGCAGAGGAGCAAATTCTCACTGTCACCTTCACTGCCCAGCTCCTTAGACCCCTTCCCGTCTATATTTGTCATCCAGCGACAGAGGGGCGAAGGAGCTTCTCCTCTATGAGAGTGGATGCTTTGCTTTTCCTTCTCACAACAGAATACTTTCAACTGGGAATTGCATTGCCAATGCCATTTTGTTAACATTATTTTTATTACATAAAAACTTTCAAGCCAAAAAAAAGTTATGTTTCAGCCCACTGCTGGTGAATTCACCACGGAAGGGGTGGGATTTCAAATTATTATCTATTTTATTAAAAAAGGCCCATTAGTCAATTTTACACATTTTTTGCTACTGGTGATGTTCGGTTTATATGCTATTGATGCTTGTCATAACCCTTCCCCATTTAAACCCCTCATGGGTAGCTAGTGAAGCCGAGTGTGACCCTTGAAACTCGCCTCTAATAGATCATAGGTTAGCGATTAGCGTCGAGGGTATAAAATGTATAGTATGAGAGGTATTACCCTCTTTAATTATAGGAAATTAAAGGAAATCACCAATCAATGAATAAAACAAACCCCAAATCCCATCAATGATAATAATATAATGCATGTAATGTCATACAACCAAAATATCTCCAAGAACAATACCAGGATTAAACAACTCTTAAAGGCAACAACCCTTAACGCTAGACACCACGTCATGAGTTAATAAGGTCCAACTTGCCCATCGACACCGTCCTGCAAGTATGTAAAAACGGTATGTAAAAGTAGGAGTGAACATACTAGTATACCCAGTAGGTTTCTCTCAAGAAACTCTCATGCTAATGTTATAGGCATACCAAATGCTTGTTGCGGAAACGTCGGGAGTTGCAGCAACAGAAACGACGAAAAAACAGAAGAGTAAAAGGGAAAAAAAAGAACAAGGACACAAAGATTTACATGGTTCTGGAATAATCCCTACGTCCACGGAGAGACATAATATCGACTAAAATTAAAATTCGGGAGCACAATTACAGAGTTTTTCAGTAACAAACTAGCCCGAAAATGAGCTACAAATGGAGAGGAAGACGATCACTGTTCCACCAACCGCACAAGAAGTCCGAGTCACTACAGTGAAAGGCGGCCACCCAAGTCAAAAGGCTACAATATAGTTGACTCCGAAGTCCGCACTGCTACAGTGCCTGTCGGTGTCGGTCGGTCAGCTCTGCTACAATAGTCAGAATACTACAGTGCCAAAAAATTGTGTCGGGAACCTTCGGCCCCCAGACTCCCGGAGCAGGGGCGCGTTGCCCCCTGCAACCCCCAACGAGCACACCGCGGAGCTCGACCCACGATAGTTGCGGCCCACAAGCAGTGTTGTCAAAGGCGCGCGCCTCAGCGCACCTGGTGCGCCACACCAGTGGTGAGGTGGTGCGACCTCACCGAGGCGCGCCAACCCAAAAGGCGACAATATAGTTGACTCCGAAGTCCGCACTGCTACAGTGCCTGTCGGTGTCGGTCGGTCAGCTCTGCTACAGTAGTCAGAGATACTACAGTGCCAAAAAATTGTGTCGGGAACCTTCGGCCCCCAGACTCCCGGAGCAGGGGCGCGTTGCCCCCTGCAACCCCCAACGAGCACACCGCGGAGCTCGACCCACGATAGTTGCGGCCCACAAGCAGTGTTGTCAAAGGCGCGCGCCTTAGCGCACCTGGTGCGCCACACCAGTGGTGAGGTGGTGCGACCTCACCGAGGCGCGCCAACCCAAAAGGCGCTACTATGTAAGGCGCAATAAAGGCGCACAAGCTACCGGAATCGGGGGGGAACAAAGTTATGGGTATGGGGCGGCGAAAATTGTGGGCAAGTCGCGACCGGATGGAAGCTGAGGGTGGCGATGGAAATCGAGGCTACGATGAAAATCGGAGGTGCAGCATGGAGGGCGATCGTGATAGCGACGATAAAGTGGCGCGCATCGCTTGCACCCAATCGCGGAAATCGTGGCTATAGGAAATCCCCTACCGCGACGCCTCGACCGAAGAACACCCATGTCGGTGCCGCGTGCCTGTTTACCGTCGCCCTCGCAAGCTCCCACTTTAGAAGAAGACCGCGTGCTTCTTCCCTAAAAACCCTCTGCCTAACCTGAAAAACAAAGAAAAAAATAAAACAATAAAAATATATTAAAAAGATATATATGTGTATATATATATAATTGCAATAATAATTATACAAATATATATATTATCAGTAAATATTTTAATTTTTATTATTTTGATTGAATTTAAGCTTTTTTTTAATTTAAAATATTGTTAAAAATTGTATATATTTAATTATGCGCACATGCGCCTTAGTTGCGGCTCGCGCCGCATCCTCAAGCGATCTTTGCGCCTTATTGCGCCACGCGCCTTTAACAACACTGCCCACAAGCATTCGACCCAACCGGATCGGGCTACACCAATCCAACAATGCTTAGCGAATAAATAGAGAAATTGGTTCGTCTCCCATCTTAGGTTAACTACAACCTATCTCACTGTAGGCCCACTCTCCAAATCCACATACGCTATAATAATAGGGTGTCCATGGGTTGGGTTGGGTCGGGTTGAGGACAATTTTGGACCCGACCCAAGCAAAATAGGTCGGGTCGGGTTGGATCGGGTCAGAGATGTTTTTGGATTCAGACCCGCCCCGACCCGACCCAACCCATCTCAAATCGGGTTGGGTTGGGTCGGGTTGATCGGGTTAAGGAAAAAAATTGTTTGGTATTTTTTTATGATCCCAACCTGCAGGTTGACCGGGTTGCGACAAAAAAAATTGTTCTGTTCTTTTTTTGGCTATCGCCCTGTGGGTTGATCGGATTATGTATTCCTCTGCTTCATCTTCTGCAAGAGCGGAGCTCTACCAACTGAGCTATATCCCCCCGATAAGTGGAACATGCATGAAGGAGTCATCAGATGATGCTTCTTCTTTACCTAGCGTAGCTGGGCCATCCTGGACTTGAACCAGAGACCTCGCCCGTGAAGTAAATCATCGCACCTATGGTCAAAAATCAATCGATTCCTTTTCGGGAGCGATTCCTCCTTCCCGAACGCAGCATACAACTCTATCCTTGTACTGCGCTCTCCAAGTGTTCGCCACACTAGGGAACGCCCGCATCCTCCACCCTATAATAAATCGACCCAAAAAAACATCAGTCTGTGACTCGATGGTGTGATGTGATTAGCTTGCCTGCAAGTAGTTATCAAGGTTTGAGGAGGTTCAAGGTGAGGCCAAGAGGTTGATGAGAATGGGGTAGTTCCTGAAACTGATAGATTTGGCACCGCACCCAGTCACGATGGAGGTGGAGGTGGTGGCAGAGGCAGGGGGTACATGCAGGTGCGGCGCGATGGATACACTGGACTGGTGAGGGGCGAGGGAGATGTTCAATGATCGTTTTCTTAGTTGATCCTCCACCCTCGGATCTTTGAATCATTAAAATTGTTCAATCTTCCTTTGTTTTTTTGCTTGTTCTTTAGTTTTCATAGCAAAATCGAATGAAATCCAGTTATCTTCATGTTTTTGTTTGTTGATCGGGCATTGTTTTTTTGCTGATTTCACATGTCTCGATTCCTTTGAATTTATTTTATGTTTGTCTTTAGAAATGTCATGGAAGATTCAACCATCTATGCGATTAATAGAGTATTCATGTAATGGTGGACAATGACATGGACTCAATGGATGGTATAGGAAATGAGATAGACAACGGCGTGGGGTGAGGGTGAGGGTGAGGGTGAGGGTGAATTGGGTCGAGAGGTAGGGGGAGAGGGCGAAGTCTGAAGAGGCGACTCACAGTAGTCGGGTTGGTTGGGTCGGGTTGGGTCAATTTTTTCCCAACCCGTGACCCGACCCAACCCGACCATGATATAACCCAACCCGACCCAACCCGTGGTATAAATTTTTTTAACCCGACCCAACCCGATTGGGTCGGGTTGGGTCGGGTCGGGTCTGGACACCCCTATAATAATATAGTGGGGAGGTACCCTGCACTCGCTTCCTCACCGATATAATTGTCCTCATGTCCCAACGATATACGTTCTGACACTCCAATCCCTTCCCATACCCACATAACATAGGCTCGCACTGCGACCCAAAACCACAACCACATACCACAACCTCACACCACAACCACATATCGAAAACTCATACCACAACCAAGTCCGCTGCATATTACAACCACCGCCACCACCACATAACCAAACTGTGGTTGAAAGGAAGAGCAGGAGTGCAAGGGCTCACAATTTTCTAGACCCTACTCTGACTTTCGTTTAGGTTCATCCATTTCCTCTTTGTTCACTTGCAATTCTTCTTCATACATCATGAACTTTCCAATTAGCTCTGTTATTGGTAGTGTGCTAATGTCGCAGGACTCTCATGGATACAAATGTTCCTCTCAATCTTTCTGGAAGGCACCTTAGAAGTCACATAACTTGATCCTTGTCAGTAATCGTCTTTCCGAGTGCGTGCATCGTGTTAATGATCTCATTGAATCTGAGATAAATATCAGAAATAGATTCATCAGACTTCACATTATAAGTGTTTAAACACATTTCTTTAACATATAAGTTCCTTCATGAGATATAGCAATGGTATCCCAAATCTCAAAAGCAGTAGCACAAGCAGATATTCTGTTAAATCCATCTTCTTCTAAGGCATAATATAAAGCATTCATAGCTTTACGGTTACAGTCATATGCTGCCTTAGTAGCATCACTCTAAGCAGATCTAGTAGTTTGAGGTTTTTCATATTTATCTTCAATGACAGTTGGAAAAAGCAATTTATTTTCCTAATGCAACACAAAGGCTGACCAGGGTCGTCTCTCTTGAGGAGCGTTGCAGTTGGTTCAATCACTAATTTCTAATTCACTTAATCTAATTATTTATTTAAAATGATGTTTTTTTAGTTTTGGAAAACATGCAATTAAAATAATGAAATGTAGAATTTAAATCTAAATACATATGCTGACAAAATGCAGATTAGAAAGAAAGAACTTGGTCCTATGATTGGATAACGCGGGTTCATTCATTCATTATTTATTGTTTAAATTCAATTTGATAATGCATTTATTGAAACCTCATTAATGAATTACTTTCCTTTTATTTATTGAGTGTGTGATTTTAGTATGCGTCCAACACACCAAACCACACCTCCTCCAATAGTCAAATAGGGGAACACCTCAATTGAGAATGCTATCCCAAAAAGATCCGGCTCCACCGTATGCCGTTTCATCCCTTATAGCAACCCCAACTCTACCGTATGAAGGGTTTGCCTAAGAGAATAGAGGGAAAATGAATTAATCAAAGAAAAGAAATGGATTTGGAAATAGTGTCGTGGTGGACGACCGCCACATCCGTGCAATATTCCCGCCTCCACCACAAATAGATTCAAAACATTTTTTAATTGAATCGCAATAACGAAGAACACCATGAATCCTCTCCCAGGGCCAAGCCACAGGTTAGTCACTTGCCATTGCGAAGTGAAAAAAGATCACGGTGGAAGATGAAAGAGAGAGAAAAATTAGATTAGGGAGGGAAGAAGAAGGGTGGAACACTTTTAATAAAAAATGAATGCATTACAATGGAAATGAAAACTAAAATAAAAATAAAATAAAATTCCTAAGTCAGCAACATGTCACTAGGCCTCCACTCTAATGGTGGTGTCGATCTCTCCCTTCATCATGGGTGAACCCCTCCTTATATAGGCCAAGGGTTGCCATTTTTTGGTCTTCAAATTTAAGATCTTCAAAATCTCTATTTAAGATTTCCTGCAGATTCTGTCCATCGAAATATTCATCATGGTAAGCCAATTTAATGGCTGAATATTGGAATGGTGTCTTCATGAAAGATGTTCCAAAATATCTTTTACACTTCTCCACAAAATTTCAGCTTGATCTGAACTTTTTAGTAAGAGATATGACCAATTAACTTTGAGATTTTATTTTGGCTGAATGTTTTCTATTTTTTTCCCAAAAGTTTAGCATCCATGGGTCGCCTTAATGGATGAAAATCTTCATAATCTTCAACAACCGAACTCCCCATTGAATTTTATTTCCATTCCCATTGGAATCACCCAAATTAGATGTGTTTTGACCGATTTATGATCAATTCATTGAGGTGGGGTCCACACAGTCGCCAAAATCTTTCTCCAACTTTATTGAATTTTTCGGGTTCTTAGATGGCCGAATTAGCTCTTGGTCCAGAAGACAAAGATGAATAAAATAAATTGAAGAATCCAATAAAAAAGGAATCACATCATTTGGATTTATATTTTAAAAGATATGCTCGAATTACCAAAGATATTCGAATCTGTCTATATTTCCAAATTAAGCAGTTTTCACATTTAAGCTAAAAACACCCTATAAATTCAAAATTGATGCAAATAACACAAATTGATAAATTTTTAGTGATTTAAGTCATTTACATATAAAAAATGATGAAAATATTATCTCTATCAAGAGTCCAGATATCAAATCCCATACTTAATGAATTTTCATTTTGGTTTTCCATTCAGCATAATTTGTTCCATTAAAATAAGGAGGCGTATTAGTGTCGATTCCTTCAAACTTAGTGTTATCCATAAGGATATAAATTTAGATAAAACAGAAATTTAAGATCTTTAAATACAACTAGATCACGGTAAAAGGATATTTTGAAAACCTCTCATACCAAATGTTGGTCGGATGGACAACTCAAGAGGGGAGTGAATTGAGTTTCCAATAAAGTTTATGTTTAAAAACAATTTAAAAACTAACTCCCCCAATTTGATAAAAACCTCCAGTTAACAAAAACAGTAGAAATATATAATTTGATCTTTGGAAAAAGTTCTCAAAAGCTCGATCACAGCTCAGTTAAAATACTTGAGAAAATACTCAAACTTTTGAAACAAGTCTACTCGTATTAAACACAGTATATAAAACACTAGTTTAAGTTAACTATCAAAGTTAAGTTTTGTTTAACAAACTATATACAACAACAAATTCAATTTGAATATTAAGAAACAAAACATATAAAGAACACAATGAAAATTTAACAAGGGGTTCAGTCTCAAGTCGAGACTTGATCCCCTCCACTTGACAATCGTCTGCTGCCCAACAATTTATTATTAAATAAACCGATCCACAACCTAGATCGGTTTTTACAATCAACAGCTCACAAGGCTGTCCAGGCACATAGCCTCTTCCACAGTTCTTCATCGGATAAAACAAGATTTCAGGCCACACAGGACCTCTTCCACAGTTGTTTGTAGGAATACAAAAGAAAGATTTGAGAGAGTATTAAGTACTCTCTAGTTTGGCACAAGAGACTAACACAACTCAAATGTATGACTTAAACAGAAAGTGCAAGAGATATAAGATAGGAAATGTGATGCAACTTGATCCGAATAGATTCGATTGTCCGGAGTCCTTCAAATTTTTCTTTGAAAGAAGTTCAGACGAGTTTAACATCAAGTTCAAGAAAACAGAGTGTCGTAGAGTCTCTTCTCTGTTGCACAGGTGCACGTGTAAGATCCTTTGTTATTGTTTGTAAGCACACATATTCGCAACATATGTTCTACAACCCTCTCACACGATTGGTTCTTCTTAAAAAGATCTTTATCCAAAAGTAGCTTTTGAAGAACAATCAATGCAATATTAAATGTATCGACATTTCATTTAATGCTTCAAAAACTTGATGTTGGAGATTTGAAACACTCCATTGCTAAGTTAGACACGACAAATTGTCTTCACTTAGAGCACAGTTAGTTGATCTCACGGTAACTTGACGCGGTCAGTTGATGCGACAAAGTGTCACGGTTGGTTCATCGCTTCACGCGATCAATTCATTTTCACATGCGGTAGGTTCATTACTCCATGCGGTAAGCTGTTTCTTCTTGCGGTCACTACAATAATAGACACTTTCAGTATGTTACTTTATGAAAAATTATACATACCTTGACATGATAACTTGATTTCTTCATGCGGTAGGTACATCTCTGTCTCACGGTAGGTTGACGCACGGTAAGTGCAACTTTAATGCGCGGTCAGTTCATGACTTAGACAAATTTTGCTCATTCAACTCACTGTAAGCAGTTTGTTCATGCGGTCAGGTGAAATACAACGAGCGGTAAGGTGACACACAGTTAGCTCAAATTCTTCATTCGGTAAGTATACTACTCATGTGGTAAGGTGGCACGATAACCTCCAGACTTTATTTTTGAAAGTTTTTGCCAGAAAATCATTTACTAACAGAAAACATGAAATTTATCAGTAACATTATAAACATGATTTGGAATCATTAGAATAAGTGCTGGTCTAAGCCAACAATACTTGATGTTTTTATAAGTTAATTTTTGGGCTTTGTTGGCAAAAATCTCTCTTGATGGTGCTTTTGGGTTGATTGTGTTTGTTGAAGATTTAACGTTGTTGACAAAGGCTAGTTGTCAAAGGAGGTGTGAAGAATTATCACGAATGTCCTAAAGGATCTTGCGAAGAGATCATGCGAAGTGCATGAAGACAAAAAGGGTGAAAATGATGGAGATATCTCATGGTCGCTCTAAATCATGCGACCGCATGATTGCCAATTGATCTCACGACGAGGTCACACGAAGCGCTGGAAGACAATGTTGCTGACCGCACAATTGTCATTGGATCTCGCGATGGGATCGCACAAAGCGTTGGGAGACAACGTCAATGTTCGCATGATTGTCAAGAGATTTCGCGATGGAGTCATGCGACGCGCTCAAAGTCATTGTTAGTGATCACACGATGCGCTTGCGACGTGCAATGGAGGTCGATCGCGAATGCCAAAACTGATCGCACGAAGCGTGTAAAACTAATTGCTGAGTCGGCGGAACAAACAGCTAACCACGATTTGCGGGGTTAAGGCGGTGAATTTATGCTTATAAATACCCCCTAACCCATCTTTAAGAAGTTAGAGGAGTTTGCTTAAGTGGTTTGATCCGAAGAAAAGTATTTCGCATGAGCAGAACAAAGTCTTGCGCCAGAATCATGCGATCCGCGTGAGTAAAACAAAGTCTTGCGTGGAGGTCTCGTTGAGGAGTCTCGTGAAGGAGTCTCATGAAGTTATCTTGCGAAGAGATGTATGTGTTGGGCATAGGCAGTTTTGTTGATATTACACGATCCGTGTAACCAAGGTCTCGCGCCAAAGTCACGCGAACTGCATGAACTAAAGAACGTATCGCGAAGGAATCATGCAAAGTGAAGTATGCACTGGGTGTTTGAATGCATAGACAGACTTGTTGATATCACTTGAACCGCGTAACCTGAACAGGATCCCGCGACAGAGTCACGCGGTTCGCGTGAACAGAAGATGGTCTCGCGGAGGGGTCTCGTGGAGAGGTCTCGCGAAGGGTTAATGTAGAGGAGTCTCGGGAAGGGGTCTCGCAGAGAGGTCTCGCTGAGGGATCTCGTGAAGGGGTCTCGCGCAAGGGTTACACACTAAGGTCTAACGTAATGAGATACGCGCCAGGGTCACCCTGTGAATAGTGTCGTTGTCATATCTGAATTTAGAAAAAGAAGATATAGGATTTGCACCACCTGACAATATTTGCAGAAGTAGTTTATTCACTGCTGCATCCAAGGCAGTGAAAGGAAGAAAGATGTGTTGTATTCCAGCAAGTGAAGAGATTTCTAGAATCATTCTGGAAAGAGGAAGATTTGACATCTCTTGAAAGAACTTGTCGAAGGAGGAGAGTTTCCATGATATCTTATGGAAAGGTGATGCTCGGGATGTTCACATCAAGGTTGTGAAGGAGCACAAGAAGTTCAACGACACCTATCACATTCAGTGTAACTCTCAAAATAGAAGATATTGTTCTTTGGCCTGCGCACCAATTGTTTTTCCTTCTTAAGTAGTGAGCATAAGAGAGAAGTGTGAGGGAAGTGATCTCGGGGAGATCGTTCATCTACCCCAAACATTATAAGGGCAGTGATGCTAGGCAGGAGTGACCTAACCTAAGCCAACATCAGTGCGCTTTAGTGGATTTGGTACATTAACACATTGCTTTTGTATGCTCCTTGGATGTAGCCCAGACGGTGTACCAAGTGAAAATCTTTGTGTCATTGTGCTTGTTTTTTTGCTTTATTTTCTATGCATCATCATCAAATATAGAATATAAGCACAAAAAAGAAAAGGAAGCGACCCTTATAATTAAGAGGTCAAGATCCGGTGGGGTGAGAAATTTTTTTAAAAGAATATTCATACCCTGATTCACCCCTTTCCCAGGGTATTCAAGCCCTTTTTGGGCCTAATAGACTTAAAAACACATTTTTCTAAAAAACTGGTTTTATGCTCATAATGTGTTTTTATCTTAATAAATTAATTTAATCTCTATTGATTAATGGTTTTAATGAAATGTATAGATTATATATTCAATATAATATTTTAACATTCATTCAATGGTTTTTATAAGGCAATGAATGGAAGTAAATTAAGTTTTACGCTTACAAATTCATTTTTTGAAAGTGGGTTTTCGTTGCGGTTTGCGTGTTTAATTAAAATTAAATCCCGCCATTTATGGAAATTAAATCTGGTAAAAATGGATTCCATATTTGGAATCACCATAATTAATGTAATGTAATAGTGTTAACTTCATTTTTGGTCATAGTGAATTATAAAAACATTAAAATTTTATTATCACGGTTAAGGTTAAATCAGGTTTACCAGGGGGTTTAAACCATGAGATAAGTGTAGGATTGCCACCCACACCTCTCAAATTCTTATTGTTTGAAGAGATTTCAGTCATATCTTATCCTACCTTCGAATCCCTGGCCATTTAGAGCCACTTGCCCATGAAAGTAACCTTAAATCGTTGAAATCTTTTAAGAAATTTAATGTGGGTCTATTCCCTTATAAAAGATCACATCTTCTCATCCCTTATTCACACCATATGAGCCTTCTAGCTCAAATGCCTTCATAGAATCCTTCTCTTCGTCCTAGAGCTTCTGGTCTTCTTTTAAGATTAATCCTTAAAGGCTTAGGGAGCAAACCAAAGTCTCAAAGAAAAGGTATAATCTTAACCAAGTCCTTTCAATTTTATTTCTTTTTCTACTCCCTTTAAACTTGTTGTATCCATCATAACATGATTACTCCAGTATCATCAATACACCGAGATGTTATTATGATGATGACACAACCATTTACCACCTCTCCTCAATCAAATGGGAGAAAGCATCGCTCGTGCGTACGCGTGAACTACTGCCTTCACGCAGCGATACGACTCATTTTCCACCCCCATCATTCATGATTGGTCATTATGATAGATTTAATGTTTATATATAATATTTATGTTATAATAATGATTCTGGAAAGATGAATATTCACCTTCATTTTGTCCCATCCATGGAAAAATAGAAACGTCACTCGTGCGTACATACGTACGGACTACCGTCTTCACGTAGTGCTGCAATTTATTTTTCATCACCGCTTTATATGAATGGTTATAAATATGTATATAATGAATATATATGATATTTATATCACGATTAACATTCTGAAGATGAAGTAATCATGATCAAAGTGCAAGTATCATAACCGCCGAACTAAAACATACATGAAAAATGAAGCAGTTAACACCCAAAATGATGATCATAATGAAAGATTGTTAATGGACGGGTGATATAATGTTATAAGTAAACCATGTATGGTATTATAGATATGATTACAGTTCTGGTATGGAAGTATAATAAATTTAAATTTATTATATACGAGGTTAGAACGCTTTCGAAGCAAGACGAATTTGAGGTAAGAGTTTTATGTTACAATCTCTTTTTTTTACCGGGATTGTTTATGCTTAAATATTCGATGTTGAAACTATTTGATTTCTCTCCCAAATCTTATGTATTTTCTTCTCCTCTGGTTATTTTTGGAGATTGCATGTTTTCCTTTCATTTTCCTCCCTTTAGATTGGAAGAACGTTTTAAGGTAAACCGTCCATGTTTTTCTCTTTGGTTGGGAATCTTTTTTTTCATGTCCATATTTTCTTTAAAATGTTTTGAAGGATGTTTTTACTAATCTTCAAAGATTATTTAAAGTCATTTTTGACTATATTTGACATTCATTACCAAGGTTTAATAGGAACCTTCTTATCGTTTTTCAAACGTGGTACTTTTGATTTTTTACTGAAAATGTGAAAGAAATTTTTGTATCAACAAACACTGCGTGAATGGCTTCCCCTGACATCATGAATACTCTTCTTTAAAGCTTCCTTTATAATTTTCATTTGTTCTTTGAAAAGAAAACAATTTCCTTAATATTATGAAATTTTTTTAGATTACAAATAAGTGATTTCAAATATAAAGGGTATTTTTTTCAAGAAACGTCGTAGTGATCATTTAAAGGTATTTTTTATCTATAGCTACATCATTTGATGTTTCTTATGATTTATTGGGTATATAATTCAATGTTACCATCTTTATTATTTTTCTGGATGATTTATGATTGTGATGATGAAATGTTTATGATCGTATCATTTTCATGAGTTATGATATGATGATTGTTTTATGATCTTGTGAGACACATATACGTATGGTTTACATTGTGTGATGGGTGAACTCAGAATTATATAGCCCTCCAATCCATTGGGTAAAGAAGGATATCTTATGAGAATAATAAAGACTGGAATGGGGAGTGAACACAGTTCGGTAAGGGACTTTGTCCAATCAGATAGTCTTGAAAGTGAACCTTGACTAAGGAATTGATGGAATGAGGATTGAACTTAATCCACTATGATAGTCTTGGCAGGGAGGCTTGACTATAGAAATGATTTTCTATGCTTATGTGCATGCCACAAACTTATGTTTTATGCTTATAATATGTTTTCATGGCTCATGTTTGATCATTGTTGATTCCGCACTCATATGTCTTATCATTTGTTTGACTAAACCTTAAGTCATGTTTCATGATTAAAGATCTGACTGACTGGGTATGAAGTATTGATCATTTTCTTAAATGATTTAATATTTATGTATGAAAAGTATGGATTGCTATATGGAAGGTTTTAGAAGGCTTTTTGAGTAAGGCTGCGTCTCAGTTTTTGATAGGTTATGTGGGCTTGAAGAGTTGGGTAGTTGCAGGTCTGGTTTGGAGTTGTCTTTGGGATAGTGTGGTAAGTCCTGAAGGGTAAGCCGTGGTCGTCCGAAGCTGTGGGTCGATGTTTAAAATTAACTAATTGAATATAGAAGTGGAATAATTAAAAGAATTGACTACTTGATATAATGTCATGTCTAGGTAAATTAATGGAGGGGTAATTGGAATGTGGGTTGAGATATTGGTGATGTGATTTGGAATGAAATAATTGCAAGGACAGTTTGTTTAATAATGCGAGGCAATCCAGGCTTGAGCTTAAATTATGAATGTGATAAGTGGTGTTGCGATTAAATAGTTGGATTGTTGTTGATATGAATCTTAAGAGATACTTAATGAGACACTCAAAAGACAACGGGATGGATTATGTCATAGTAATTGGTAAGATGGAAATTTCCATGGTAATAATGAATATTACATTGATTGCAACATCCTGTAAGACATGGTGATGAATTCTGTTCGCTTTTAACACTATGCTGCTTGATTATTAAATATTGATTATCCATGGTTGCAATGATTGTATCATGTGTGGATTGATATTTGATATGACGCGTTGTTTGGATCATATGATATGATGTTATGTGGAAATGGGTTGTAATGGCTCAAGGATTATGTTTCACGAGGACACGAATGATGTGATGATGGTGATATAGCTGTGGCTATAGCGATGGGGTATGGTGTTGATGATATGATGGTTGGTTGGTGATTAAGAATGATGTGTTGGTATGATGTTGTTTCATTCTTGGCTTCCTGATCAGTGAGGGGTTTCCCTATTCTTGATTCCAACTTGCCTTTGCTTAGTTGATTTCACCGATGTCTATCCTAACACTTTTGTTTCACATGGATGTTGAATTGTTAAGATGTATGATCCTACCGAGTACTTCTAAGTGCTCACCCCTCTATAGTTTCTTGAGTTGTTTTGCAGGATGACTTGGACTTGAGGGAGATTAGGGATGGTGCTGTTCGGGTAGGTGGAGTGGAGTTCTAGGAGGATGGTCTTGCACCGTGCTTGGCTGTATTAGAGATGTTTTGGGTGTGAAAATTGTTGTCTTTTAGTATATATGGGGTTGATTAATAGATACCCTCGGTGCTAGTTGCTAACCTATGACCCATTGGAGGTGGGCTTTGGGGGTCATGCTCGTCTTCACTGCTGATCCAGGAGGGGTTTCAAGATGGGTCGTGACACAGAGAGGGGGAGTAGTTAGTCATCTGTATGACTCACATCTTGGATGTTGGGGGTTCACCTGGTACCCAAAACTCCACATGGGCGTTACTTAGGTTATTCGACTTGGGTGATGACGCGTGAGAAATAACAAAACATATAATGATATATAACAACACATAATCCCAACCTAAGGGCCACAACCGATCAACCACCTATACAAACATCCCATCATCACACCGTCACCGCTACATAACAACAACCGTTGCAACCTCTAAATGCACAACAAACCAACACAACCACACAACAACCACACAACAACCACATCCTTCTCATTTTATATTTCCATTCCATTTCCACATTATTCATCGTTTACTATTCCCTTACCACATAATAATAATATTCATCACTTTAATCAATCAATTCAACACTTCATTTAATCGCGGCATCATTATCTTAACCTCATCCCCTTTTCTCTTATTCAATTTGTTCATCCATTCCTTTACATTTCCATATCTCGAGCAACTATAATACCCTATCCAACCAACCTCACCATGTTACCACATCAACAAACCATACCGTTACCTATTCCACCATCACAATAAAAATCAATACAATCATCATCATTTCACCACTTCTTTATCATGTTATCACTTATGCAAACCCATCTAACACAACAACGTATAATGTAATAATCATATAACAAGCAACAACAGTTAACACATATATCATTTATACCGTAACACTTTCATAACCCTCCTAAAATTTGATTTATCTTATTTGACTAGGCCAATTCCAACCACCTATCCAAAGAATCTAAAGGATGTTATTCTACACTAACAACAGTAATGATAATGAGAAGTTTTCGAATCACCACCTCAATTTGATGGTTGAACTGTTACGTCATCAAAAGGGTGAAACTCGGCCTTCAAACACCCGTGTTCCCACAATGATGATCTAACAAACCTATAATCCACCAACCTCACATCAATCCTCTATCGCTGGGACATACCATCCACTGCCACACGCTCTCGAGAAGGAAGAACAAGAGAAAAGAGGGAGAGAGAAGGCAAAGAGTACCTTGGATCACGTGAACTCGATCTCACGAGAAGAAAAATTTAAGAATCCATTAAAGGCACCCAAAACCACCTAGGAAGAGCCTCTCTGCCGCTTAGGGTTGCCATAAGAACGGACGAACCAAATTAGGGAAGATATAGATATGAATTTATATTTAAACTTCGGGTGAATCAAACCACAACATGGTGACCTAAACCATGTTGTGGTTTAGCTCAGTCAGCGACGATCCGAAAACGTCTTAAAACTCGACCCCCTTTCAAAAACCTCGTCAATCCGGGTGTTTCCTTTTCAACCCTTGAGAAGAACCATGACGGATTGCTCACCAAACCATGCCGTTTTCAAACCACGATGTCAACCCACAGCGTGGCCTGCTCCCCGTATCGAACAAAGATTTCACCAAAACACATATCTAAACTATGCCATGAAAAACAACCAATCTTCATAAACCACATCATGGTGGATAAACCATGACGTATTTCCATTCTTGAAATGGCCAATGATAGGAATGTGAGCAGCTGTCAGTGTGGTGGCGAGGTTAGTTGATGTCACCGACAAGATTGTATTTTTCTTTAGTTTGATTAGCTGGCTGTGGTAGGTTGGGTTGGTTGGCCATTGGTTGGTGAATAATAAATAGGGGGATTGCTTGTGGGGTGGGGGATGAATATCTTCATTAGCTTACAACTGTAGCTGTTTGGGAGGGCTTTGACCTTGGCCTTCGAGAAGTGCGTCTTCCTCTTGGAGTTCTTCCTTCTCAATTTTCTTCTTCTTTCTTCTTTTTCTACGGTTTCATTGAGAGACATGCGACATTTGAGGATCATGGTGAATGCCGTTCAGGATGGAGTCAAGAGTCGCACGGTGGAAACAATGATGCAAGCTCAGGTAGAGAGGCAACAAAATCAGGAGGGTTAACTACAGGAGGTTCAACTATCTTTGATGGAGTTCTTGAGGGAGCAGCGCAAGCTTATGCATCTGCTACAGGAACGCCGGAAAACTTTCCAAATCGAACAGGAAAGGATTGACAGATCAGATTGAGTCTGATCCAGTTTGGCCTGAGGAAATGATGCTGATGTGGGTGACGAAAATACTATAACAGAACAACTGGTTGCAGAGGCATGAGAATTGTACCACTGGAAGTGCAGTCTTCCCTCAATGTTCTTGTTAGGGGACAATCAAAGTTTTTTAGCCAGCAGCATGAGGTGCTACAGACCGTGCTGGCATGAATACGTGCACTTTAGGTGACGTTGCAGGACCTGATAAGAGTTTTCGACGAATTTTCTGTTCATCGGCCTACTTATGGACTTCTGAATCCTAGGCATGAGGAGACCAGTCCGACGCACCAGCATGTGACGCAAACTGAGCAGCTTGGTCTCTTTTCGGTACTGCCTGAAGAGCGGAAGCAAACAGAGTAAATGGTGAGGAACAAAGACGATCGACTTACTTTCTACTCACCGTTAAAAGAAACATTTCGTCCTTACTCGAGTCTTATGTAGGTTGTGAGGCAAGAGCTGTACCGGCTCATGATACTCCCCTAGCGGGGGGGACGGAATACACGAGACAACGACCTCTTGTTCTTTGTTGGTATTGCAGAGGAAACTGATACAGTTACTGGAGGTGTTGTTGAGTTGAGCGAACAACACAAATTGCCAGCTGCGGTTGTTCGGGAAGAATGCAGGGTGAAATGAACAACTCAAGAGGTCGCAAGAGGGAGTTTCAATCTGTTGCAAGCAGAAGTTGCAGAAGCTAGGAACCGTAATCAAGAGCCACCACACCACCACACCGAAAGGTGTATCATCGTATTCCAGTTACAAAAGCTACGAAGGAGGTAAAGGTTGCTAAAAAGGTACAGATGCCGTCTCAGCTGTTCAAAATTTTGGCGAAGCTCGGGTGATCGAATGAAGTCTCCAATCCTACATGAACCTGCTATTGGTCTTTCTTTGCGTAACCAAGGATTACCTGATATAGTATATATGCTCGAGTTAACTTGGATATCTGAGCGCCTTGAAAATGCTACTTTCTATATGGATGCTGAATGCACTGAGAGTTTTCAATTTTTGGGAGCATTTTCTCTTTTACTTGGATTGGGTGCACTTGCCAAGGATGGAGCTGTATTGGTTAAGAAGTGGCTCCAAGAAACTATCGAAGATACGAAGGCTGAGTTGTAGTCCTTGATGAAAAAGGCTATATCCAATGCCTGTAAAGATTGTGTTGAAGGTTGTTAGAGCCCAAGCCATTGCAACATTCAAGATGTTTCCACAACTTACATTCTCTGATGTTTGCCGGTTTGCTGCATTGGTGCAATTAATTCGAGAGTACGATCTTGAGTCACAGAAATTGGGCGCTCTGGATCTTGTTTCTGCACTTTTCAAGCAGCCCAGACATCTTACACCTGGATGACCATTTCAGACCGAGGCTAGCATGGTGTGCCTCAGTCTAGAATTTCATTGGAGAGGCAATAAAGCCGCTTTTCTTCTTGTTGATCTTGTGGGAAAATTGTCAAGCTGATGGAGAGCTGGGTTCTTACTGTCTTTGCAAATATTCAACAATTCAACAAGTTTTTCCACCTTGAGGACAATGTGGTTTTTCAAAGCGGGCGGGAATGATAGGAATGCGAGCAGGTGTTAGTGTGGGAGTGAGAGATGTCAGTGTATTGGCGAGTTTGGTTACTGCCAGGGACAAAATTGTATTTTTCTTTAGCGTGATTAGCTGGCTGTGGTAGGTTGGGTTTGTTGGCTGTTGGTTGGTGAATAATAAATAGGGGGATTGCTTGTGGGGTGGGGGATGAATATTTTCGTTGGCTTACAGTTGTAGGTGTTTGGGAGGCTTTGGCCTTGGCCTTGTAGGAGCGCGTCTTCCTCGGGGAGTTCTCCTTCTCAATACTCTCTTCTTCTACTATTTCTACTGTAACCCACGCTACCTCACTCAATAAAATCTCTCTTTCACTACTCACTCACCTATGATCCTGTTAGCCAGCCTCAACTCCAACACCCCTTTTCCAGAACCCCTATTACTCCACTACGAGGAGTTTACTAACCACGAGGAAGCCATAAACCATGGTGTGGTTTCCTCCAAGGTTCAAATTCTCAACTTAACTTCCACAATTTGCTTCTAATCTCACATCCATCACTTTTAGGGCCTCAAAACCCCAAAGTAGAGGACCAAAAAAATTCAGGCCTCTACAGTGGTGTTGAGGGAGATTTCTATCTATAACATCAAGCAGTCATTGGGGGGGCAATTCAATCATTAACATAATTACAACATTCTATTGATAGCATGGCCCTTTCATGATGTGCGTGTATGTGTGCACAACCCAATAATTTTTTTTTATTGATTTTCTAGAAGTGAATTCATCTCCATTGTGAAATCCATTGACAGTTTTTTGAGCCTTATGCTAGGTCATTTCAATTTCATGATGTTTTCTCATTGAATGATGAAAACCGAGCAGAGGAGACACCAACATTGATTGATCGAAAGGTGAATTTAATATGTTTTCAGCTTGTTTTCATTTTATATGCTTCATTCCTTTGTTTTTTTTCCAATGTCAGCTGAAAAGAAAAAAATTGTTCTTTTTGTAGCGACTTAATAAAAAGTTGTTCATTTTCCAATTCATCTAATTCCGAGCATTTATTATTATTATTATTATTATTTTTGAATTTCATCAGGATAACGTCTTCATAATTTCCAATTTCAAGTCCAAGTACCCTGTGCTGCAATTAGATTTAAGGTTATGTTATTCTTTTTTTTCCGAACCATTTCAGTTAGCAGACATATATGACTTGTAGCTACTTCATAGCTGATCCAGGGTATCCGATTTAAATTCTTTGCAGATTGATATCAGACCTCGTAGTTGTTATTGTATCTGCAACTTGTGGTGGCATTGCATTTGCGTGTGCTGGGCAACCGGTTTGACTTATACCATTTTTCAATTATTTCTTCATGAACTGCATTTTTTGAAGAATTTTGCTAAAAAATTGTGAATGTTGTGCTTTCTTGTTTTGTAATTATTTTATGAAAAATGATTCTTCAGGCAGTTGATTTTATCATCACCTTGTGATTGTTGAAGAAGTGCTTGTATAATTCGTTAACCATGCAGGTTATAACTGGATATTTGCTGGCAGGATCTGTAATTGGACCTGGGGGCTTAAGTTTTGTCAGTGAAATGGTGCAAGTATGATCCTTGAAACTTCTTATTCATACTTCTTGAGGATTTGCAAGAAATGGTCTTGTTTTGTTATGTGTATTCATAGACATTGTTTGATGGATGCTCTTGTTTAGCTTACATCTTTATGGTTGGAACATGTAAATTTATCATGCCGACCGCTTCTTGGTGTCAAGGTTGGGGGGGTGTGTATTGGGGGGATGGGGTGGAATCCCTCAAGGTTCCATGCGTATTTTCATGTTTTTTTCCAGCGTTTATTTAATTTTTTGTGTATTGAATTCACTTTCACTATTATTTATGCATTCAGGTTGAAACTGTTGCTCAGTTTGGTGTGATTTTTCTTCTTTTTGCATTAGGATTGGAGTTCTCAGCAGCAAAGGTTTGCCTGTATCTTCATTTTTAGCATTAATTTATTTCAGTACTTAAAACTAACTAAAATTTAATCTTTGTAAAATTTTCAGCTTCGCGTGGTTCGAGCAGTTGCTGTTTTAGGTGGTCTACTGCAAATCTTCTTGTTTATGTGCCTGTGTGGAATTGCAGCTTTGGTAATTCCAGAATTTTTATGATAATTATAGGTTATGATCACACTAGACACTTGGCCTTTAATGGTGGGAGTTGCATGCAAATGTCTTCCACATGAAACTACATCTTGGGTTGAGCACGGCATAATGATTTCAATGTAAAAAATCACATCGCTAGTCAATAATTTTTTTATTGCTTGATATTTTAGAAATTCTTTGTTGATATAATCATCTCTCACCTTTTAATAGTTAAATGGATTTTAATGGAGTTCAAGAGGAATGTGCAGACAAGGTGACTATTTATTGTTAATGTGGAAATACAAATAAGCAAGAAGTGAATGGTTGAAATTTCAATATATGCAGGCTTTTACTGATTTTTGATGAACACATTTGTCCTTGTTGAGACTGAAAGGCTCCTGCAAAGCCTCCCAGTGAAAGAATAATAAGGGAAGTAAATATGTAGCATCTTTTGAACATTGAAGAAACAAGACATTGAAGAATAATAAGGGAAGTAAATATATAGTATCTTTTGAACATTGAAGAAACAAGACACGAATTCCATGCTAAGACATTGTGTGGTTCCTTAGTTTTGAAGAAGCCATTCTTATTAATCTTTTGCTTTGTCCAGCATGCAAATAAAGAGTTTAGTTTTAGAGGTGACTTTCAACTTTGGACTGAATAATCAAGGATTGACAGATAATGTGTTTGGATACATATAGAAGAAATGGAAAACAGTAGTCGAATCTTCAGGAACAAAAATTAATCAAACCCTGAGGTTGCTACTGATCAAGTTAGATCTTTGGGAACAAAAGTTCTTTTATTCTTCCTTAAAAAATCTATTGCAAAATCTCAGTGAGACACTTGTTTCAGTGTTTGACCTGTTTTTGTAATGATAATCTTGTAATTTTAGTGATACTCGTTCAGTGTTTCATTCTCACTATTGCCTCATCAGAGGAATGACAGGCATTTAGATGATCTATTGCTTTACATGCTCTTACAGCTATGTGGCGGCAGACTTTCTGAGGGGATTTTTGTTGGTGCTTTCTTGTCGATGTCTTCAACAGCAGTGGTAACTCTTCACCCATGGTTATTATTTATGTATTTATTGAAATTTATGGATCTGATGGGTAGAAATTTATGTTATTCAGTTTGAGGTAACAGCAAGAGTAAACTTGGACATTTCATTATTTGGGTTTTCACTTACCTTGTTCGAGTCTTATAATTGGCCATCAATTTTAAAATAATGCTTATTGATGTGGATGAGATGCGTCTACCATAAAGAGTGGGATCTAAGCAGTTGGCAGTCTCTACTCCCAACTATGTGTATTTCAATAATTCACATTCTTGTCAGCAAACTATTGAAAATTGTAGTTGGGTATCTGTTTGAGAGCATCAGTTTGCAGCTCATGAATTTTTGCAAGGCAAAAAAAATATCTGTGCAATTGCCTTTTTCCTGATTCCTTAACATTGATACTCATTCAGCAAACTTAATAGAAGTATTGCATTTAATTTTTTTTTCTCAAATTACCTTTCAAGGGTATTTTGAAGATGCATTATAATTTTTGATAAATTCAATGTTTCCAACAATTTTTAAACAATTTTCTTAATCCTTGTGAGAGAGTTAATTTTTGGTTATGTTTTGGTCTGGTTGTAGTATAATCCATTCAGTTGATTAGTTTCTAGTTCTGTTTTTGGGTAGGGATACTACCTCTGTCCTTTATAACAAATTTTAACTAATTTTCTTAATCCTTGTAAAACAGTATATTTTTTTGCTTATATTTTGGACCGGAGGTTGTTTAATTCATTTGGTTAATTAGTTTCTAGATCTTATGTTTTTGGGTAGAATTTTTTTGTTCTGTTTTATATTTTTAATATAAATAGTGGGACAAGACCTGCTTTGCTATATTGATGGTACTTTTCCCGTCCTTTCTAACCTACAGGTTTTGAAATTTTTGATGGAAAGAAATAGCATTAATGCTCTTCATGGTCAAGTCACAGTTGGTACTCTTATTTTGCAGGTATTTCTTATCAGTGGTTTTTATTTCTTTTATCAGACAATGTGTGTATGGAATTGTGGATTCATTCTTACTGTAGACCACAGTTATTTAGCTTCTTTTAATCTATGATTGCCCTCTAGGACTGTGCTGTAGGCTTGCTCTTTGCCTTGCTGCCGGTTCTGGGTGGGACCTCTGGGGTGCTTCAAGGAATTATCTCCATGATGAAATCGTAAGTGAATATATCAATAAAATCTTGTTTATGTAGATTAGGTATGCAGGGTCTATGGTTGAATTACTTGCTGAGATACGTGAATAGTACAGTTGGTCATCTATAAATGAGATTTTCATTGTTTTTATATATATATTGAAGCCTAGGATCTTTTTCTTTCGGCATCTTTTCATGTTATTTTACTTGATATTATGGATTTTTGTTTTTAAAGTTGAATGATCTCATTCAAGTTTTGAATATTTTTAGTCAGTTACCGAAGTTATGTTTGCAACTTAACATTTCTTGCATGTGTTGATTTTATATTTCTTTGTTTTAAGCTTACCTTTTGTTTCAGGTTGTTGATTTTAATTACTTTTTTGGCCACTCTGTCGATAATTTCTCGCGCTTGTTTACCCCAGCTTCTTAAACTGATGATAAGCCTGTCATCAGAGGTAGGGATAATTATTGTTTTAGAATTCTATATTTCTACGTCTCTGGTTTGCTAATGACTAGATTTTCCTTCTACAGACCAATGAGCTTTATCAACTGGCATCTGTGGCATTTTGTTTGATTGTTGCTTCGGTTCGAATCTGATCTATAGTTTCCTATCAGCACCTTATTTTGTGTTTGCTTTATGAAAACGTTTTCTGTTTTCATTTTTGAAAAATGTATTAGAAAATATATTGAATGATAATTCTCCCGCCCTCCAAAACATCTTCTAATAATTTTTTTAAACAATGTTTGGAAAATAAAAAACAAGAATGTTTTCATGAAACAAACACAACCGTAAATTCCAGTTAAAGATTTGATATGTCTTTAATGTATGCATTTATTTAGAAATTTGTTTGTAATTTGGCTGTCTTCTTGTTTCAGTGTAGTGATAAGCTAGGTTTGAGTCTTGAACTGGGTTCTTTTGCTGCGGGAGTGATGATTGCAACCACTGACCTTGGTCAACATACACTTGAACAAGTAAGAATTGTCATATGTTTATTGTCATTTAGAATTTAAAAAGACGCCTCATAATCTTCTTTGTACATTCCATTCTTGTCTCATTTGATTCATTTGAAGGGTGACATTTCTTATTGGCAACTGTTGAATGTAATCTATGAAAATGTTAATGAAGCGATAAATAGAATTCTTGAAGCAGACAACATACCTTGTGATAGTATTTAACACAATGATCAGGGCCCTTTCCTTTGTGCGTTGTGTAGTAATCCTGTGGTGACCACAAAAATGGTGGGAATTGTTGAAAATTAACCAATTATGATTTATGCTGAATGTCAGGTTAAATCTTATTTGCAGTGAGATCTTATTTAGTTGAGAGATGATGGATGGTATATGAAAAAGTCGTTTACAATATTGGAGACAGTAAATGAAATATGGTTTATCTCTCTCTGTCCCGATCATTAGCTTGTGGCTCCAGTTGAGTACATCTTTAGCTGGCATGGTTTTTATGTCATGTTTTTTTCAGGTTGAGCCTATTCGCAACTTCTTTGCTGCTCTTTTTCTGGCCAGCATAGGGATGTTAATTCATGTTCATTTCCTCTGGAATCATGTTGATATATTACTGGCTTCTGTGATATTGGTGATCATTATAAAAACAGTGGTTGCCACCTTGGTTGTAAAGGGATTTGGATACAGTAACAAGACTTCATTCCTTGTAAGATTTTTATAAAATCTCAAGTAGATGCACAACTTCTGCCTCTCGATAGCCTTGTATGTTTTTATTGACAGACGAGCCTTAGGTTATTCCATGTTTGTAGGTAGGAATGTCTCTTGCACAGATTGGGGAGTTCGCTTTTGTTCTTCTAAGCCGTGCTTCGAATGTTCATCTTGTTGAGGTTTGTGCATTGGATAGTGATTGAACTTTATTTGCTCGCGTTGTCTGCCCTTTTCAACTGGATGTCTTGGTCCACCTGTTGTAGGGTAAACTGTATCTCCTCCTCCTCGGCACGACAGCACTCAGTCTGGTAAGTCATTCTTTTATGTTTTAAGTCTGCAATCTAAGGGTAAACTGTATCTCCTCCTCCTCGGCACGACAGCACTCAGTCTGGTAAGTCATTCTTTTATGTTTTAAGTCTGCAATCTAAAAAAAAAACTAAGGCAGCCCTCCATGCAGGTGACTACACCTTTCTTGTTCAAGCTTATCCCTGCTGTGGTGCATCTTGGTGTGTTGCTTCGGTGGTTCTCTCCGGATGGTCCAGCCGAGGTAACCAATGGCTTTTGAGATTTTGAATTATGCATAGTCATACTGCTTTGCTTGGACTGGATAATGAATTTTGGCCTTCCAGATTGGATTTAGAGGAGACAGCCTTCGTGCGGATAGTGCGAAGAGAATTACACTGGTGGTCCAACAAGGCTCGCATGATTCATGATTTCTGACAAGGCAAATTTCATGTTTAGTAAACGTGCCCGAAGGGTTTAAAACGTGCTTACAGGTAAAAGAAAAGGGATTGTTCACATAATGGAGCTACCAAACACGGCCTACACCTGTCAAAAGGGGCAGAAGCGAGTCAGGATCGCCCATTGTGACTGAAAAACAGAGCGCTGCTGCCATAAAACAGAGCATGGAGGCTGATCCATTTTCGGAGCGCAGGGAATTTAGATGTTGGGTTCATTGTCGGTGTCGTGTAAAGTATGTTCATTTTGTAATTTAATTCATTTTTTGGGTGGCTGATTTTCCATGTGTATTCCTTCAACTAGCCTTTCAAATTAGATCCGTTAGATATTCTTCAACTGAATTTCTGTTTTCATTGGTTTCTTACCAGAATGGTGGGCCCATGCACAGTTTTTTCATGAGGTCAGATTTATCGTTGAATTGGGTCGAGCCACGTTTCTTACAGCGATTAATAAAACACGAGCGTTCAACTCATCAGAATTAGGTCGCGTGCAGCATGGCGGTGTCACCACATCCACGAACGAGTGCATGTTACGTAGGATACGTTTAAGAAAAAAAGGCAACTACACCACCGGTCATGTGCAAATATGGTAACTGAAAAAGTAGCCTTTTTTGTGAAGTTCCGGTGATGGGATTTGCTAGTGTTTTGCTGGGGTTAAGTTCACCGATTAACGTTCTCAAGTTATCTGGGCGTGCTGATAATCATTTCTGGTTGGAAACCTACACGTAAAATGCATCAACAGCTTCCGTATTCTTCTCTATAAAAACTACAGAATGAAAAGAGACCTCTTCAATTCAGTTTCCTGCAAGAAACGGACCGAGAACGCAAGACACCATGCAGCACGGAGGGAGAAGCAGGGGGTCCGATTACTGGTCATCTCCAAGAAGCATTTCTATCGAGCAGGATCCCTGTATTCTAATTGTTATAAATGGCGAGGCTTCGGTTATTCAACATGAGATCCTGGTCCATGGAGTTGAGATCTATACAGCTGGGGCGATGACCTTCATGGGAGGTGGAGCTGCCCACATTCAGACGCTGAGCCGGAGGGTCGTCGCGTCCCTCCGGACGAGAATTCTTTATGCGCTCCACCTGCGAACAAATCAAATCAAAACACCAGCCACCACTCAAACTAGAATAATAAGGATTGACAGCAAGTAGTATTGTTTATATATATGCACCATATATATACCATGTCGAAGAGACTTGAGCGACGCTTCTTCTTGTCGAAAGTGGCTCGCCGGAGGAAATATTTCTGGGCGTGGCTGGCGACCTGCGTTGGAGTCCTCGTCGTGACGAAGTTCTTGGAGATCCCCCTCCAGTCCCCCCTCCCTTGCTTCTCCAGTCCCGCCAGAAATCTGCGGTGCTCCTCCTCCGTCCACGGCACCCCTATCGAGAGGAATCGCGTCAGACACACGTTAGCTCGTCGTCGTCGTCGTGGATTATATGTTTTTCTGTGGGAGGTGCAATATGTATGGTGATGGCGGGCGGGACTCACCTTTCTTCCTCTCCGAGCCCTGGCCGACGGGCGGGCCTTCGGACAGATAGCCGGCGGGGGTTTTATCGGGGGCGTCGTAGGCTGATACCCGAGGCGGCGAGGGCGGGGAGGGAGCCGGGGATGACGTGGACGGGCGGGCGGAGGGCGGGGGGGAGGGAAGGCAGTCCATGCTGAAGCTCTTCTTGATGGGAGGAGGAGACGCCTCGGCGGAGGATACGTCCAGTTGGACCCCGAACAACCGCAGCCGACCTCCGGCAGCGTTCACTCCACCACCGCCATGAACGGCGCAGGTCCTGGAGTTATGGCCAATGTTCCCACAGTAGGAGCACTTTCTGCCCATAACCCCCCCAGCAGAATGGAAATCTGAGTTTCACCCAAGCGCTTCCTCCTGGAGAGTCTATCAACGCGCACACAGAGTGGGAGGGGGAGTAAATAATAATAGCAAGCTGGTTTGGTGGGGGTGTGAGGAAATTGGAGTCATAGTCATAAGATCCATGAATGGGCCAGAGTTTATTGTTGGATTTCACAATCATCTGAATTGGGTTCCTCCCTGTAATCAAACATTATCATATCCGCGGCTTTGTCCCCTAGATGTTGATTGACGGTGCACGCCAGGAATGGTACCCGGGGAAGGGGCCCCTCGAGACGACCTGTGTGTGGGAATGGATCTTCAACAGTGTTTGGGGAGGAGAGGATGGGAACGATTTCATGAGAAAATCACCCGAAGGTGGGAGAAGAGAGGGAGGTTTGAATATACATGAAGGTTGAATTTGTTGGAAAAGAAAAGGGAGATGGAGCCACTTTGGACCGGTGGTTTCGTACCGCATCTCTTATTTGGTCAGGATATGGGGAATTTTCTCATCATTTAGGTCCCCACACCCATTTACTCTACAAAAATCTTTTATAACATCAATCAATTATTTAAGTCTATGGGAATTGGGGTCCGTGAGGCCACAATTCTTGTTTTCACCCAATACGGCACATCGGACTTTCATCACCATTAGAAATGTTTTTTATCTACATTAAAAAAACCGCCCGGTTTTAAAAGCAATCATTTTTATGAGCCCTAAGAAATCTAATTATAAATTGACCTTTTATTAATGTTAAAAAAATTGATGATAAAAAAAATATTTATCAAGAATTTTTTTTAACATTGATAAATGATGTATTTATACTCTAGTTTTATCAAACGTTAATAAATACATATTTTATCAACGCTAAAAAAACGATAAAAAATCTAGAGTTTATCGGTGCTAAAAATATATTTTTTCAACACTCATTCCAAACACAACCCCTTTATCAACGTTCGCCCTCAACCCGACCACCCCCACCCCTGCTCACATGTGACGCCCCCACCCCCAAATCAGCGCTTGCCCATGCTCACACGCGCCTATGCTTCTGCCTATAAGGATTCAAATTTAGGACCTCCTTATGTAAAACGCTGCCTTTACTACCACTCCATCTTATTTTATTCTATATTTTATGATACATTATATATATATATATATTTACATACATCTTTTTTATCTATATATTTATGTATATCTATATTTATTTTTAAATACATCTATAAAATTTGTTTCAGTGTATTGTATTGGTATATACATATTCATACATTTTTATGAGGTAAATAAAATGGATAATTTTTTATTTTAAATAAAATGGATAATTATATTTTATTTATATATGTTTATATATTTAAAAACATATTTAAGTAAACATGTTTAAATATTTATTTAAACAATTAATTTTTTTTATGTAAATATATACAAATATGTATATATATGTATATTTTTAACAATAAATAACACTACAATATGAAAAATGATAAAATTTGAATATCACCATATCCATAAAAAAGTAAGTAATGCGAATAGATTTAGCTTCCATTGAAAAAAGATAAGAATACCCTCCTAAACGAAGCTGGAATTCCATCAAATTCAAAAATTAGGATATCTCAACCAAAAACTCAGTTTTGAAGGTCTTTCAGGCCTTTTTTGACTGAGAAAAAATAGGGATCAAGGTATCTTAGATCCAAATATTGTAGATCTTTTCACAAGGTTCGATATGACATTTTATGGAGCACAAACGAACACTTCGATCAAAAGTTATAACAATTTAAATTTCAACCTCCGTTTTCAACTTTTCATAAGATATTGATTAATTTATTCATTTTTTCTATCATGAAATTAGTGTTAAATATCTCTAACTCAATACCAATTAAAAAATTATTAATTAATAATAACTATTAATTATTTTATAAACCATTATGACTAAATATTTTACATATTAAGTGTAAACACATATTTAATATTATATAAATCATATTTAATCAAATATATTATATATATATATATATATATATCAATAGAGATATATTTTTATATTAAAATATATTTTTCAATATTTTTTATGGTCACATTTATTAGTGCTAAGAAAAATGATGATAGATGGTGCACTTATCAACACAAAAAAATGCTGATAAAGGGGAGTTTTTAGTAGTGCTAAAAAGGCACTAATAAAGATAATTTTTATCAGTGCTGATAAAATCACCCCTTTTATCAGTGCTTTTTTTAATGGTGATAAATGGTAATGTTGAATAAGCACGATTCTATAGCAATGAAGTTTGCATATATGTAATCCCTTGCAACAGGTGTTTCCATCTCCAAGGTGGAAAATATAGCAGTATATTGATCCCCGAATGTAACACCCCAAGATTTTGTAAATAAATTTAATATTGAATGCATGAAATACTAAGTCTCTACAAAACACCACTTTTTTATAACCTAGCCAGTAAATATAATTTTACCACCTCTGTGATTTGAATTTCTAAAAACCGACATACACGATTGCGTTCAGTAAGACATTTAGAGTCTGATAAGACAAACTTAATTTTTGGTGACTAGTAACATACCATTATGAATAGTAACATGAATAGTAATATGACCCGTATGAATAGTAAATCGTATTATTATTTTGTTGTCTTAAGGTTATAAGATAATGAGATCTTGATTAATTTTTCAATATGATATAAAACGAATTATAGTTTTAAAATTGTTATTTTTCGAATAAATTATGATTTTATTTAAAAATTAAATTAATCATATTTAGAAATTTATTTTCAAAAAACGGAGTTCATTTTTGAATTGTACATGTTGAAAAATGGTTAGGATGATTTTTTGGGATTTTTCTGAAATACTTGAATTTTTGAGAAATAGTAAAATACGGTAATTTACCATATATTTACATTATCAGTTAAATTCACTATTCCTAGCATCATGGATGATGTAAACACACTTGGTTCGAACTCACATGCATTTATTACTATTATGAGTCACACGAATCAACACTATTGTTTGTCTTGAGGGAAATAATAAAATAATGAATAAGATATTCACAAATCACCTCTCTCCTCCACTATAACCCCCACTCCCTCTTCTCTTCACTCCTCTCAAGCCTTTTGCCTTGTCTAAATTCTGCTCAAATATCATCCCAAGCTCCTCCCCGACTTCCAACAACCTTTGGTCTCATAAAAAGACCAAAACCTCTCCCCTAAAGAGGCTCTCAAGGAAGATTACTTCAAGAGATAAATTTCTCTTTTCATTTCTTTTATTTCAAGTTCATTTCTTTCCATTTTCTTTCCTCACCTCCTTTTATCCAAATGTTGTGATGACTCCAATACTTTACATGTACTGGAATGTTGTTATGATAAAAGAATAATTCTTCATCATCTCTCATTTCCCTTCTTTTATACTAAAAATGAAAACACCATCCGATATGTGTTAATTTATCACATTCGAGGATGACGACTTTTCAATTTCTATTACCACCTTCAATTCTGGGCATGAAACCATTTTGATGGTTGAACCACTCTACATGTTTATCCATACGTGAATATAAGTAAACCGATCATGAAAACCAAAGAAGAAAACACTCCCAAACAATGAAATTGAATCTCTTAACCCATCAAAAGGCAACAAATGAACCTAATAAGGTTATAATAAATCAATTACACATAGAGGAGGTTTTGGAACCATTAATTTATGAATCTAAATTTGATTATTCAGGTCATTAAGATCAAGTGAGGAACACCTTCAGACTTAAGGTAAGAGTTTTCTACCCGAACCTCCATTTTTATTCAGGTTACTCTTATTCTCTGCTTACCTCTATTAAATTATTATTTATTCATATGTATTCCTCATATATTATGTGAGAATGTTCTATATATATGTACCAACCATAATCCTACTTTCATTTATGGGGAATTATATGTTTTAAAAGGATCTTTCAAAAATTCTTCCCATAATACAAGCCTAATTCAAGAGAATTTCTCAAATTCTTACCTGTTTTCAAGGGCACTCTATAATATGTTTTGAGAAACCATTATCTTTCTAAAATCACTCATTTTATTATGAAAATAATATCTTACTTCACTTCCGGTTTTATATAGAATTTTCTAAAAGAACTTTTTTTTTTCAAAATAAAAGAGTATTTATCTCAAGAATTACTCGATGATTTTATAAGAGTATCTTCATCTATTTCAACACTCTTGTTGATTATTATGTATTATTGAGATTAATATTTTATGATATAAACTACCATATTTAATTGAATGGTTTATGATTAGTTTGTCTGTGGATATGCTATCTTAAAACCATTCACCAATTTACTCTAAATGGTTAGTGTTTATGATTAATGTTCGGGGAAAGTTATTTACATTTCATATGTTAGTTTCAATATGAATGTATATGTTTTTTATGTTTATCCCCATTCATATGAGGAATCCATTGTACTTAGTAAGTTTTAGGTTGGGCCCGTTATATCCCCTCAGTGCATCGGTAGGTCTCATGAGACAAACTAGGTCTTGACACGAGGCCTTGACAAAATGGTTCTTTATGGTCTTGGCATGAGGCCTTAATAGTATGGTTATGATGTCCCATATTATGCATTCCCTCATTATGAAACTAGTGATTGATAGTTCACATGGTTATTTGACTAGTAGAATACCCATCATTATGTTTTATTATGACACTATTTATTCATCTCTTATTCCTTCCATATTATGTTCAAGTTTATTTTTTTAAAGGCATGTGTTTTTAGTTATTCACTATGCCTAAAGGAATTTCTATACTGTATTTCATCTCATGTTGTAACATTGAACTTATGTATGTATCTTGTTTCCAAAGGTACTAAACTACTCAGTCCTTAGGGATGAATATTCTTTGTTTATATGCCAATGTAATAAAATAAGGCACCAACTCTAGGCAACTGGGGTTAGGTCATTACACTGAAGGCATGCATGATCATCCCACAACTGAGTTCAAAGATTTTTTTTTTGGATATTTGAGTGAAGTACACAAAGATGTTTGGTTGTATTTGTTTTCAACAAGCATCAATATTGATGTCAAAGCAATGATGAGTTATGGTTTGAGTATCCACCCAATACATGAAAAACGTGCTACCCATATTTGTTGGGTAATGGAATTGGAGTTGTTGGTGCTTAAATACATGGATGAACATATTTAAGTAATAGCCAATAAATCAGATGATTGATGAGCCAGTCCTCATGTCATAGCCAAGTATTGAAGGTATAAAAGTCTTGTCTACAATAGTTTACAAGAAGTAGAGAAGTTGAAAAAAAGTTGGTTGCTGAATTTGGATAGAAAAACTTATTGAGATTTATTAATAATGAGAAAATCAGATTCAAAGTGTTGGAGAAGCTAGCCTAAAATGTGGAGAACCCATCCTTGCAAAACATATCATATTGATTGCTAAATATAGTGTCTATACACTCTTGAATGAAGGTTAGAGATGGTCTGATTTGATTTGAGATGGCTCAGGATTTATTTGAATTAATTCTAAAATTGTTTGAAGCATTCTATAATTTCAATACAAAAAATCATAAAATTGGCTAATTTTGGAATCTAGTGTATGTGTCATCAAGCTTTATCATAAGTGTCACCCAAGTTTGCATAGTTTTTTTCTATCACCAGGGTATGTGTGAGCCTCAACACTGAGTTAATTCACATGTACACTCGTGTTGTGATTCAAGCCTATCTAAGTGAAAATGAAGAGGAACTAAGATGGAAGGTTGAGAATTTTCCCAAGACTAAAAAGTGATAAGACTTCTAGATTTCTTAAAATCTAGAAATTAAAATGGGAATAATATTGAGGCTATTGGAAGATAGAACTATACATATATTCGACAAAGAATAATTGTAAAGAAGAAGGAATAGGTTGAGGTGTTACTGCTGTGTACAGACTCAAACCGAGATCTGTATAGATTATCTTGTTCAAGATCTCATGTCGCAGGAGGAAGTGTCCATGCTGAAAATATGAAGTGCTATGTGATTTATTCATACAATAGGGAAGATTTAAAGTGTGTATTTTGTTGAATATTTTTGATGAAGAAAATTCGAGGTTTGCTGTAGATATTTTCTTAATATTAATTCATCCATGTGAGATGCAATAAATGAGGGCATTATGGAAATATCCTTTGAGTTGGAAAATTAGCCCTTAAAATGTCATGTGAACCCAAGATTGGGTACTCTATGATGGTGATTTATGGATGGAAGAGAGAAGGTCCCCTCAGTATTCCATTTTAGGATACTAATTATAATGGGAGAAATTTAATTCTCTTAAATGAAGCCACATGTGGATTTGAAGAACAAAGAGGAAGAAATAGAAAAAGGAAGAAGTTGCCACTGTGGTGGGTGTGAATCCAAGAGAACCAGGAGATCTTGATGAAGTAGAAGAAAAGGAAGTCGCTGCAACGTGTAGTGAAGTAGAAGAAGCCGATACTACATGTGAAGCTCCATCATTTGGGTATCTAAGAAAGTGGAAGAAGAGTATCTGACCATCATTATGAGATTGGTTTGTGTGAGACAAAGTAGCGAGAAGAAGAAATAACTGAGTAGAGGCTGAATTACTATACATGTGTTCATTCATTAATGTTGAGAATTTGAGAATAGAGTGAGAAAGTTAGTTGAGAAGATATGTTAAAGAGTTGTGAAGCTGAGTTGCAAGTGGAGACTGAGTTTCATGTATCTTTACTAAAGAGATGTTTCTATTCGAAGAATCTTCCGTGAGTTAAAGTAGATCTATATTATTGATGCAGAATCATCTTGTGCAGATCTGGTGATCTAATTCCAAAGAGGATTTGGAAATAAAGCACTTGTGTACAAAAAGTGGGAAGTTATGGAACATGTGTGACTCAGGGTATGCAAGGATATCACAGTGCGAAGCTGTAAGTATAGTGAGAAGTTGTTGATGAAGTCTAGTGTGATTCTAGAAAGAGGGAATCCCATGAGACATAGGCAGTTGTATATGTGAGAAGCACCAAAATCATTATAATATAAGACTGATTATAGTGGATAATCCATAGTTGGTGTGCATAACCAGTCACGACAAGGAGTACGTCTTTATGATCGAACCTTGTAAATCTTTTTTTGAGCCTTTATTTATTTCACTATTCGAGTGAGGTTGTGAATAACAAAAAATTGAGTGGACTGAGACTGTGAAGTCTAGGAGGTTAAATTTAAAAGAAAAGAATTTGTTAAAGAGACCACTAATTCACCCCTCCCCTCTCAGTGGTCCATCAATCCTTTGGTCATTTCAACTGTTATTAGAGAAAACCCAAGTTCACTCTGAAAAGATCCTAGATAAAGTGATGATTTGATATGGTCGAAGAAGAGTCTCAGATTAAGAATCCTGTAACGCCCCGACCTCAGAAGCCCAGAGTCGGTGCATTATTACGTATCATTAGCATGATCATAAAAGATAAAGTCTCGAAAGACCGATTAATTTAGTAGCCTTGGAAGTACTAGATACATTCATAAGGTTTACATTACATCATAAAATGGAAAACTACAACAACATTGTCTCCATAGACAACACTGAGATCCCATAGACTATCCTTAGAGGTCAGTCATAATATACTTTTTTGCATCCTGGGAAAAATAAAACATAGAAAGGGGTGAGCTCATATGCTCAGTAAGGATAAAATTATAGTGGAAACTTTCATAAATAAGCATAAACATTTAAGGCATTATATAAGAATTGAACAAAAGCCTTTTAAACTTGAACTTTAGTATAAAATGGAAAAGATAAAATCAAATAATGCCATTTACTTATTCACATGGATATTCTACTAGTCGAATAATCACATGCAATATCAATAACCACTTTCATAATGATGGAATGCATAATGCCAGACTATCATAACCACATAGTCAAGGCCTCGTGCCAAGACTACAAATAAGATTTTGTCAAGGCCTTGTGCCAAGACACTAGTTTGTCTCATGAGATCTACCGATGCATCAAGGAGCTATAGCGGGCTCCACTCGTCACTTACTAAGTCCAATGCATTACTCATATGAAAATTTTGAAACATAACATAAACATTCGTATTAAAACTAGCATAAAAAATGTCAATACTTTATCCACAAACCATGAATGATATAAAAATAGCACATCCACAGTCAAACATAACTCATTCAATACAATAAGGAATATTTTATTGTAACATATTAACCTCAATCGATAATAATGAAGGATATTGACATAGATGAAAATAATCATCAAAACTATTTGAGAGAAATATCCCCCTTTTTCTTGAAAACATTTAAAAGTCACACTATTTGTCAAGAATCCATTTAAAAATAGATTTTTGAATCAAAGTGCCCCATACCAATTTGAAACTTTTAAAAGGAATTTTAATTTTAAAACTTTAATTTCTATATAAATAAATCCTTAAAACCATTTTTAAAACATGGACATTAATGAGAAAGATTTAGAATAATAAATCTTTAAAACATTTAAAATGATATTTTAGTTAGAGTTCCTAACCAAAAGAGAGACACTTGAATAAAAATAATTGAGGTAATAAAAACTTTGTAATATCATGAGAATAAAGGGATTCATGATATACTATGTCAAAGTAAATTATATACACCATATAAAAGTGATTTGGTGTATAACAACAAAGAAGTCTCAATAGAATGTAAATTGAGATGAAATATCTTATAAAGACTGTATCCTTAGGTTAAGGGTAAATCAATGAAATAATTATGTGTGACAAATAAAAATACACTCAATATGATTGGATATTCAGTGTAAAAAAATCATAGGACATTCACACATATTCTTTTAAAAACAACACCAATGAATTAGATGTTTAACTCAATAAATGGAGATTGAGTTAAAATTACTCTTATCTAGTTCATATCAATGACTTGAGAATTTATCAATGGAGTGATTATGTGTATCAAAAGTATATCCATAGAAAGGGGAGTGGAAATTATGACATAAGAAAATAAATAGTGATTCCACACATAATCTTGGAGTAAAATAATCAATCAAGTATGCGTAAAGCCGAATGAGTGGAAATTGAAATTTCAAATTCCCTTATCGATTTGGTAACTTACGAAACATACACCCATGAAAGAAGGATAATAAAATGATGATGTAGATATCCATAAATTAAAGTATATTACACAATGAATACAATCATGGGAAATACACACACCACATGCAATAAATAAGTGGTGAACAATGGAAATCTCACGGAATTAAAAGTGAGATAAGAAACCCCTTACTTTGTACTTTTTTCCTTGGTTGAGGGTAGGTTAACTTCCTGTATAATGGTGAAATAATTTTTATTGAATTATAAAAGAATCATATACATTAATATGATATCATATATGATCTTTTAACATTGATTTGTTAATAATATCTTAGTATTATCGTCATTTTAGGTGTTAACAGATTCATTTTCCTTTATATTCTTTGTTATGTGAGCCATATTTTTTATGGATGGGATGTATCTTATTAATATACAGAATTATATCATGTCTATAAATATTATTTTTAATCATCCAATGATATTTATTCTTGAATGGATATGACGGGGAATGAATCTCATCGCGTTCGTGGAGACGGCAATCCGTACGTACGCACGAGCGATAATATCATTCTTTTGATATTAAAATAATATATAATTGGATGGTATATCATATATACAGAATCATTATCATGTTATATTTATTATTTACATGAATTAAACATCATTGTTATACCCATCCAAATAATAAAGTATTGAATAACAATTACACCACGACGTGGAGACGGTAATCCGTACGTACGCACGTATGGTGACATGTCATTCAAAGGATGGATAGAATAATGAAGATGAATGTACCATATTTATAATAACTTCATAGTATATAGATGATACTGGAGTTATTATTTTATAATGTAAATAACAAAGAAAGAATAAGTGGAAGAAGAAAAGAACTTGAAAGAGGGTGGTGAAATTATTACCTCTTCTTCGAGTTCTTACTTTTGATTTGATCAAAAGGGCTCCTTAAGTTGGATTTCTGACCAAAGGAGGGCCTCTAGAATTAAGTGAGGGAAGTTGAGAGGATATTTGGGCAGGTTTTGGCTGAGACAAAAGGATTTTAAGGTGTGAATTAGAGAGAAGGGGGAGTACCCTTTTATAAGAGGGGTGAGGGGCACCTTAGGAAAAGCTAGAAATATTATTTTATAATAAAATCATTTTCAGTTTATTATGGATCCACAGTGGATTATTTAAAGGCTAAGGTGGGTATGGGTCGAAAACCACTCAACCAATAGGTTTTAGACAGGTTTGGGTCACTATATTAACCTTAACATTTAGATTTAACTCTTAGTTAAATAGTTTGACATTTACCATGTCTCTTTGTATTTTTATATTATATGGTTAATAAACTTACTATAAACTTCCAAACGAACCCCAAGTAGTTCATTAATGATACACCTATCATTATATAAGTCTCTTGGACAAAACTTATATTTTTAGGAATAGAATATCAATTTATAATATAATATTTGTTTTAAAAACTCCTTTATGTCAATTTTGACACTATTTAATAATTGATTTTTGTTAAAGTCTTAAAAAATTTATTAATTTGAAACAAATTCATTTAAGAAATACTAACATGTCATATTAACCAATAAAATTCATGAATGTCATCAAAACTTTCAAATTATATTTATTTTAACATTTATAATACCAATTATTTGATTCTTTCCTTAAAAAGGAAAATACTGCATCATTATTGTGTCATAAATACATTTAATTATTCAATGTCTAAAAATTATAAATAAAATACCATTATGTAGGAAATATTTTTATATTTATAATGAATATTTATAGTTGAAAATATAACATATATAACCCTATGTAAAAATTGTTTTTCTAAAAGATATATGCTTATGTCATTTTTGTATTTACTTTAACTTAATTAATATAAAGTGTCATTATCACATACAAGTGGCTCCATGAGGTCCCAAAATCGACCCAAAGATTCCCATGGTCGGACATGTATCAACCAATAGGGTTATGACACGTTTTAGTGTAATTTAATATTATTATAATATTATTTTTTACCCTTATTTACCGGATTTACCCTTTAACCATGGTAAATAAAATATTTACCGAAGTAATTATTCCAAATGTCTAAAAATAAAAGTTACCTATTTACACAATTTGGACCTCCTGATTCTAAATATGGAATCCATTTTTCTAAATTCAAAACACAAAAGTGACAAAAATTAATCTAAAATTAATTCCTGTTGTCAAAACAAAGAGTGTGTTTTTTAAGAAATAATAACTATCAAAAGATTGACACTTGTTTATGTCTAGTTTAAATGTGAAATTACATCCAATTACCAATATTGGATTAAATGGTAAAAATATATTCTAATTATACTTTAAAACCTCTCAATATTATAATTTATTACTATAAATTATTTGGATTCAAAAAGTTGTTTTTAATTAATGTTTTGTGTTTTTCACTATTCATCAAAATTTGAATGTTTTCTAAAAAATACCAAAAATTCACCCTAGGATAATTTCAATATTCCGAATCCAAAAATGAATTCCATTTTGAAAGATAAAATTTATAAAATTTCAAAAAGTGGGTATTACTATTCATAACGGCTACTTTGATTGGTTGTGTTGTGTTTGAATCTCGAAGTTGCATACAATGCAAGCTATTGCATCAAAGGGAAATGTACTGTGGAATCTTGGGGTGTTACAAATCCTGTATCTATTCTTATAATATTTTTTGGATAAGACATTGGAAAAAAGAAAAAATTAAAGAGGCAAGGAAGAAAAATAAAAGTTTAAGGAAGATATAGGAATCACCACTAGTTGAGGTTGTTCAAATTGGCAGGTGTTATGCAAAATCATTTGATTGTTATTACTCTATTTATTCAATTTCACACTAAAAAGAATGTGAGAAGTATGAAAATATAAAAATAGTTTAAGACTTTTACCCCCATATTAAAGTTCACTTTAAGAAACTTCTTCTTGAAGTAGTAGCCTAAATATTTTGTTTTATCAAGGAACTATTTGATGAAAAATCATAGCTAGAATAAGAAGTTAATGCCATGAAAAATGCATTAGATAAGAAGGTTGGCATATGAAATTACCTCACAAAGATAATGTAAACAAAGGATGAATCAGTCTCAATTTTCAATGATATATATTTCTAATTAGTTGAAGACTTGTAAAGAATAGTTTGTGAGAAGGAAGTTTTTGAGATTGTTGTTATTAAAGTATTCTATGCATCAATGAAGTTATATAAAATCACAGTGGACGTCAAAAATGAACAACTGAATGTGCAAATTAAAAGGGTGAAATAAATTGACATTTCACTTTAAGAGATAAGAAAGATGCACAATGAAAAAGTTTATAAGATAAGGTGTGAATAGGAGAGAAGATCAAATTTTTTGAGGCTGAAAAATATTTTCTCAACATGAAGTGCTTATAGATTGGAGAAAAGATAAGAAATTTGGAAACTACTCCACCTAAATCCCACAAGATTCTAAAAGAAATAATATCACCACATAGGTTATGGATATGTGTTTACATCAACAGGGACTCTTACTGGTGGTAAAGAGACCCTGATATCATCGAGAGAAGCCACCACCTTAGGCTTACTGAAAAAGGAAACCCACTATCTAGTTAAATCAATTAGTACATAATCTGTTTTTTTGGAAATGTAGGTCAAAGGTAAAATTATATACAATTTATGAAGTGTAAATTTTTTGATATACTCACAAATATTTCAAGTAAGGATTTGATCATATCTAAGAAAATGCCCCTCCCAAATGACACCCAAAATGTTGGAGTTCCAGCCTAAGAACAACAAGCATGTCAAGATGGACGAACTCCACCTAAAATTAAAATCACAAGGTTAATTGGAATGATTTGGTGTTATTGGAGTTTTGGAAACAAATCCATTTATTTCTAGCACAATTCATCATTATGTACAAGTTCAAGGATCCCTAATGCAAGGGGTAGTGAAGTTGAAAGTAAAAGGAAACTTGTTGGAAGAAAAAAGACTCTACAAAAAAGGGAAAACTTGTCCATGAGGAATAGATTTAATATATTTGAAAATTTCTTCCGCTTTGTCAGTGATGGAATGGTGAATGAGAGGAGAATAAACACACTATTCTTTGGGAGGTGCAAGGTTCAATTATTGAGATCCCTCTCTTGAGAGAATTTCTCCCTCCCTCAGGATCCACTTATCTTGTCGAGTCATCCGGTTCTTGACTAGGTGGAAAAAATGAGGCACAACCCACTCATGCTGATAGATTTATGCATCAAAACATCACCATTTGGGTTTTCACCCTTACAGATGCTCTACCATCTCAGCCAACAATGACTCCTTCTTGGCTGGGGCTCTCTCTGGAGTGATCTCTTTGTGGGGAGGGGGGTTTCCTTATGTTGAGGGTTTGAAAAGGCCACACATGGGGATTCCCTTTAAGAAAGAAATATATTTGAAAATTTATATGAAATTTGTTGAATTTGTGGTCATCCTATGATACATGCTAGTACAAACCTACCAGGTTTCATCCTCTTATTAAAGAGAAGAATGGACCACCACAATTCAAGAAGCAGGTAAAGCAGGAATATGCATCTGTCTTGGAAGATAAATCATCGAAGAAGGTTAATGAATCAAATCCTTCCAAGAATACAATGAAGGAAGCTAAGTCTGATATTCAACCCATAATGAAGAGATTATTTTATTATATTAATATATTTTACATCATGGATCATTATAAGATTTCCATGATTGTCAAGAAAGAGAGAAACAATCAGAAAAATGAAAGAGAATCCATCCAAGTGGGAGATATATGGATTGGATTAGTGGTTGATACTCCTTATGAAGAGTTTTAAAGGCTTCCCAAAAGGGTATCTAAAATTTGATTAAAGAAGCATGTGGAAGGTGAAACCAGGAAGGACACCAAATGGTCAGATGTATAACTATTTTTTCTGGTCAAAAGGAGCTGACAAGTAATAAAGGGGAAACACCAATTGTTTTTAGTTTCAAACTTATTGATATAAATCAGGATTCTACACCAAATAAGAAAAATAATAAATTTAAAAATGATTTTTTGGTTATTTTTACATCCCAACTAGAAGAGGCTAAAAGACTTGATCAAGCTAGAAAGAATAAGCGTGCTCTAGTTGCCAAAGTGAAGAATCCATTTATAGCTAAGAAGAAAACTGAGAATGAAAATAAATCCATGCTACCTAAAGATGTTAAAATATGGAAACCTAGAGAGGATTCAAGAATTATTAATCTTACATATTTTATATCTTCATTGAAAATTTCCACTCGATAGATAATGAAGTCTACATCCCAATGCTACAACTAAGAAGGAGATGAAGGCCACTATAATGCCCCGATCCCAGAAACCAAGAGCCGGTGCATTACTTTATTACATTTCCATGATTACAAGGAATCAAATCCTAAAGGAATGATTAGTTTAGTAGACTTATAAATCCAAATTACATACATGATATCCATAATACATTGGGAAATAGGAAATACAAACATGATACACAATAAAATTAAATAAAATGCATCCTTGAATGCTTATTCAAAGATTTCTTCTTCATAACTTGGGGAAAGGAAACATAATAAGGGTGAGCTCAAATGATCAGTAAGAGTAAGTAAAGTGGAATCAATAATGAATCAATGGAAATAAACCAACATGACAAGGTAAATAAATGATAATACATGCTATTCAAATAACTAGATAAGACAATATCAATATGGAATTGTAAGAAACCGAAACACATGACATTAATCAATAAACTGAGAAAGAAGTGAATCCATAGATATGTTGATGCAAAATCTCATGGATAAATAATTATAATAACTGAATTCTCAATAATGAAAATTCTTATTTGTTGGATGCCATGTTTCCTAGGTACATGGAACCATTACCATCAAGACCTTTCACAAGATGGTTTAAAACATACTAGTTACAAATGTAAAGGGTTTGTCTAACCTAATTTCATCCCATAAGACCACCGATGAATCAAGGAGGTTTCATTAACCAGTCCCCAACCTATAGTGCTTACCTTAAACGGTCCCCAACTTGTGTCTTACCAGTCTAAAACATTCATCATATATCGAATAATTGATTTAATTAATAAAAAAGGTGCCTTATAATAAAATATACACATTGAATAAATAATACAGATTTATCAATAATTCCCCAGTGTATATAAGTAACAACAAGGGTTTTTGAATTTTATGAAAGGAAATACCATTGAAATATCACTAAAACATTCTTAAGGAAAATCAACTTCAAACATTCCAAAGTGTCCCATACCACCTTGAAACATTTGAATCATAATACCCATGAAGTAATAACATTAAATGAAACTTATAATATCATCATATTAAGTATATTTATGATATAAAATTCCAAATTAAGTATATACACCATATAAAATTGACTAGGTTCATAACAATAAATATGTCTCAATAGAATTTAAATTGAGATGAAATCCCTTACCTTAACCTTCCTTTTGTTGTGTGGTATTTATACTCCTGTATAGTGGTTTAAAATATGTTACTAACTAATACCATAACCATTATAATGTTTACAATATTATATATCATCTTATTATAATATCTTATTACCCGTTTGTTAATAATCTTCCATTATTTTCACTATTTCAGATGTTATTTTCCTAGTTTACTCAAGTATATTTTGACTTGTTATTTGATTCTCATATTATTTAGATCATTATTTAATAATCTAAATAATTTAAAAAATTACTTAATTATTTTATTTATTCAGTACATATGTATTTATAATAATCTATAAAGTTTGGAGATAAGAAACGAAATTCACTGTTCATGGAGACGATAGGTCGTACATACGCATGAACACTACTTTCATTTCTTTGTCGTATTAAAAGAATGAAAAGTAAATGATAAATATGTATATTATAATTAAAGTATCATATATATGTTATATATTTTACATATGTTTATTAAAATCATCCTTAATATATTCCATGTATGGTATGAATGAGTCATATCACTTTGAGGAGGTGGTAGTCTACACTTCCTCAAACAAAATTATTGTATTTACACAAGATGGAAAGAATAAAGGTATGTTTTAAATAAAAATTAAAGAATCATAAATACATTATAAATATCATATATATAATATATAAATAGAGTTTCCATCATAATGGATACCGTGATAGGTGGTTAAATAAAAATGAACAATCATCGTTTTGTGAGGCAGTAATTCACCGTACAAAGAAATAGTATGTTTGTTACCCATTAGATGAAAGTGTGTGTAAGTGTAGGTATAAACATTATCATAAACATATCCTAGTATATTGAGGATACTAGTGTTTTTATACAAGAATGAAAATAATAATATTTGAAGGATTGGATAATGGAAATAAAACTAAAAAGCTTAAGGAAGTTTGTTACCTCTTAATTAGGTAACTCATTTTGGTTTGTACCAAAAGTCTTACTTGGATAGATTTATGCCAAAATTTAGGATTATAGGCCTAGGGTAGGGATTTTGGGATACTATTTGGGTAGATTTTGGAAGATCCAAAGTGTTTATAAAGGTGCAAGGAAGGGGTAGAGTGATTTTCTTTGTATAGTGGAGGGGGAGTGACACTCTTGTAAATACCAAAAGGTATTCATTAATGGGAGGTATACCTTACCTAAAGTGATTCAAAAATGAAAAAAATAATGGATTAAAGTGGAATAATGGTCTATGAAAACCTACACCACACAAAAATATGTTCATTTTAATAATTTGGTTCCTTAACTTATAATATTCCCCAATTTTATCATTTTGGTTTTTATTAAAGCATTTAGTTTTCTAATCTAATTAATTTAACGATTAAGACTAAACTAAAGTTAGATTTTTAGAAAATATAGAGACATTAAATTATTAATATGATATATAATTTATAAAATAATAATACCATGTTTTTTGGAAATTAATTTTAAAATAAGCGCATGTGAGGCGCTAAAACACTGCTTAAACCCGAACCACGTTAATAATGTTTTTACAGTATATGGGTCAATATGTTAATTATAAAAGATAAATTGGTCATTTAGTAGACCATATTTAATATTTATTAAAACTTAAAAAATACTTGGCAGAATATAGGTTTTTATTAATTTTAAATCATTTAATAAATTATCATTTATTGTAAAATAACAATAATGTCAATTTTAACATTATTTATTTAATTTTAATTTTAAAATATTAAAATAATATAGAAATTAAAATATATTAAGTTTAAAACTATTTAACATGATATATTCACCTAAATAAATAAATAAATACAATAATTCAATTAATTCACTTCACTTTTAATATTTCTAGTATCATTTATTTTAGTTGGTTATTAACTAAATAATCACTATGTTGGCGTTTCTTAAGAATTTTAAGTAACGAAACCATCTCTAAAAATTATTGATAAATTATTATGATAAAAATAAACCACTTATCTTTTAAAAGGATACGTATGACCCAAAATATGATGTTTTTTTACATATCTCAAAGTTTTATAAATGTTAAAGGTAAAAAAAGTTCCCTTTTTTTCTTTTTCCATACTTAAACTTTTATATAGGGCACTTCCATTTCATAATATACCAATAACCCATAAAATTAAAAACAAGTGGGGATATTGTATAATTATTTTCAGCCAATGGATGTTGGAAAAGTTTCCAGGTCATTTTGGTTCTTAAGATTAAGGTTCAGTCCCTTATTAAGCTTAATCTAACCTTAATCACTGCAATTAATTTTAATCACTTTCACTAATATTTTTGGTCAAAAATTAAGTTGATCTTATTAGAACACAAATATTTTACTGATTACAATAGTGTATGTCCATTTTTAAAAATTCAAATCACAGCATTGGGAAAATTAAGATTAATGAAAATCTCACAGACATGGTGAGAAAGCGAGTTTTTAAAGTAGAAATGTTCAAAAGTTCAATAAGTTTTTATATTTAATTTAAATATAAAAATTATTCCAATGAACTAAATTGGATTAATATATGAATAATTAATCTATGTTTACTTGAAAAAACAATTTAAAATATAATTTAACACTAATCATTATTTAAACAAAAAGACTATTTTTAACTAAATTGTAGTTACTTTCACTATTCATCAAAAAATGAAGTTTCTCATAAAAATCACAAAAATTCACCCTAATATAATTTAGAAATTCTAAATTCAAAAATGATTTTTATTTTTAAAAATAAAATTCATAAAATTGTCAAAATTTAGTTTTAAAATAGGTTCGCCATTAAAAGGTGGAAAAACTTGATCTTGCATACAAGCTAATCCCATGTTTTATATAGCATAAGTTTAAAATGGTGTTGTGTATAAATAAATATAGAAAAAAAATAATTTTATTCTAAAATTAAAACATTTTAATGTCTTGGGGTGTTACATTCTCCCCACCTTATTTAAATTGCATCCTCGCAATTTAAACTTGATCTCAGTAATAAAGGGATTGATATTTGAAAATAAACTATTATTGAAAGACCCACATCATAAAAAAGGGTCAATATCACATCTTATTAATAAGATATAAAGGAAAGTACAATGGTAACATAACTAGGTTCCCTAGTAGGAGAACATAGGTGGGAAATATAAACATGGATATGGAAGAAAAAATCCAACAATCAAGTTCTGATGAAGAGTGCTAGTGAACATGTTCAGATGAAATTTGTTGACCACAAAACCATAAACCATATGTTCAAATAAAGGTCATTGATATCATAAAAAATGATGATAATAGGACATATTTTTTGTTTAAAAACCATTTTTTATATAGTTAAGGAATTATTTCACTGTATAAAAATATAAATAAATATATGTTTCTATAAACACAATCTTTTCCTTTGATTAAACCTTGAACTATTTCTACATCATATCTTATCACATGATGCATCATATGGTGAAGTAATACACTAAACTATAAAATCTCACCCAATGATCAACTTAAACCATTTTATAAATGGTTAACTTTTACAATAGATTATGATCCAATCACTTTAGAAGGAAAGTCACTGAATTTCCAAAATGAACTTATCATTATCTTTTAATCAAAATGAATGATATCTAAATTTTCACATTCTAAACATGTGAATAACTTCATCATGTATCCTCTTGAAATATGGTAATAACTTGAATCACCATAAAACCTCACTGGAAACATGAATTCTTCCTTATTCATTAAGTAAGATACATGTTATTGAATATATTCATTAAATTCAAAAGCATTGTAAAATCTATCAATGATATAATAAAACACTTATAGAAAAGTCATTAATCAATTCCAAGTTAGACATCACTTGTCCAAATCATTCATTTCTTCACCATTATCTTCACATAAGGAACATTTTAAGGGGTGTCTTTGCATCAATCATGTGTATTCTGAAAATTTTATCTTTCTACTTAATATATTTTCTTGGTATCATTCAACATATGATTCCCAAATCCTTAAAGAAAAATTACTGCAGAACAATCCTTACATATTTCATAAATTATAAAATGAGAACATCATAAACAAAATACTTGTACAACATATTTCTTAGATCCAAATACATAAGTACATTAATCATTCTAATTCAATTGTGTCAATAAAATATGCTTGACGTTGATCCCTTAGATTCTTAAGAGGTATATTCCCTTGATATTTGGGGCATTCATTTTCATAGTGCCCCATCTCCCTGCAGTTGTAACATTGAATAATAATATTTTCATTCTTTCATTTTCATTCTTTTTCTAGGTGACCCTTTTCTCCACACTTATAAAAAACTCCTAATACTTTAAAGAATTTACTAGGGTGATTATTTCCACATTTATTACATGTTGTAAAATCCTTCTTTCCTTTCACCTTTATCTACTCATTCCCCATTTCATGGTGTTCATAAGACTTATTATTCTCTTGGTTTCCCTTAAATCCATATGAGTTAGAGAATTATTTCTATGTCTTGATAACACATAAAACTATTTCATCATATGAAGAAATTTTTTGAGACACTATCACCCTTCAGAGACTTGGATTAAGTCTTTCGAAGAAGTGGTCAATCTTGTACTCCATGTTGTGTATATAATCCGTAGCATATCTAGCTTACCTTGTAAAGGTAGCTTCATAATATGCAACAATAACTTTTTTCCTTCTTCTTTAAGACAAGGAACTTCCTCTTCATATCAATTTGTTGATCATGAGGAAAGTATTTATAAAGAATGTATCCTTAAAAGTTCTCCATTCCATGAGTTAAATTTATTCTTCCTCCCTTATATTATGGATCAGAGACCACCACTAGTCAACATCACCTTGGAGATAATAAACCGCAAGTGTAACCTTTTCCTTTTTGATGCATTCCAAGGCAGTAAATATGTTTTTTAGAGACTTAATCCATTGCAAAACTAAAAATGGATAAGTAATCCCACTAAATGATGGGGGCTTCTGTCGCATAAAGTGATCTAACATAGGAGATTCTCTACATGGAAAAGTTTTCTCCATTCAAGAACGGTTATTTTTCATAACCTGACTAAGCTTCCCTAATATATCCATAAATTTTTTAGTTCCAATACCAGTTATATTTGTTTCCTCAACAGGGAAATCTCTACATTTTCCATGAGCACTGACAACATTCTTCCTTCTAGGCACCATTTCTAAAAAATGGAATATACTAGATTATCTCATAAAGTTGTGAACTTTTTATAACTCTAAATACAGTAAATCACATAACATAAATTTATGCATCATGAATCCTAGAATAATAAACTTTGGTTACTTTAGGTAAATCTTTAATTTCAAATCCTTCATAATGGTAGGTAAATAAAATGTGAATTATCCTAAGTATATCCCCCAGGAGTGCCAAACTAGATGCGTAGTAAGGCCCGTTGTCATGTACCAGGTTACCCCAAGTTAGGCTCAGAACACCTTGTTTGAGTTGATACCCCTAGGTACATCTGTGCTAGAACCACATCCACTTATAGTGTCCAGATAGGCATGTATTTCTAGGAATGATCACATAATCACCACCTTACCAAAATTTTAGTATGTTCTTGTATACTTATCTTTAAAGTCTATCTTAGGGTTATGTTCCCTAATCTATGTCTTCTAAATGTAGTTTCAAAGGCTATTAATAAAATTCCTCTAATACTAACTGTAACGCCCCAACCCCATAAGTCTAGAGTCAGTGCATCACTTTATTACATTGGCATGATTATAAGGAATCAAATCCCAAAGGAATAATCAATTTAACAGTCTTAGAAATCTAGATTACATACATTATACCCACAATACATTAGAAAATATGAGATAAAAACATGATAAACAATAAAATGAAATAAAATGTATCCATGAAAACTTATTCAAAGATTTATTCTTCATAACTTGGGGAAATGAAACATAATAAGGGTGAACTCAAATGATCAGTAAGGGTAAGTAAAGAAAAAGCAATAATGAATCAATGGAAATAAACAGTAATGACCCAAAGTTTTATCAATGAAAATCACCTTCTTATAATTATGTCATATAGTATAAATAACATTAAATCACATTAATAACACAATATAAACTTTATAAATGAATAATTAATGAACTAATAAGTATTTCAAGAAGTTAAGGAACCTATAGCGATGAAATAGTAACTTGAACTTTGGAATAGTAATGTGACCCTTATGAATAGTAAACCAGACAATGGAATAATAACCTCACCTAAGAAATTATAAATAAAATTTAATCATCTTATAAATGTTAATATGATATAATTATATCATAGTATAAGTAAATAAATATTTTATGAATTATTAATTAAGTGTCGGTATTTTTGTAAGTCATAAATATTAAATTACAATTTTATGATTAATTTAATAATATAAAAGAAAATTTATTTTTCATAAAATATATTAATAAATTATCATTTTTATATATTATCATTATAAGATAATTTTATGAGACCTTAGTTAATTTTTCAAAGTGTTATAAAATCAGTTATAATTTTAAAAACTGTATTTTCCAAGTAAATGATGATTTTAATTAAAATTAAAATTTCTCAGATTTAGAAAATTATTTTCATAAAATGGAGTTAATTTTTGAATTCTACACATTGAAAAATGGTTTGGTTGAAATTTTGGGATTTTTATGAAATACTTGATTTTTTGGTGAATAGTAAAATATGATAATTTACGATAAATGCTAAATACTTGAATTATGAAATAATAGGTGATTTAGTGCTGATGTAATCCCATTATCTAGAATTCAAATGATCTAATTATTTTATTTAGTCTCAAGAATCAACACTATTTCTTGTCTTGATAAAAATAATAAAATAATGATTAAAATATTCAAAAAACACCCCCCTCTTCCAATATAAATACCACCCCTCACCACCTTTTCTACTCACACCTCTCAAGCCTTGATACTTGTCCAAATTATACCCAATAATCTTCCCAAACATCTCTCCTATTTCCAAGATATTTTGGTCTTAATAAAAGACTAAAACCAATCCCCTAAGGAGGTTCTCAAGAAGAAGGAATCAAGAGGTAAAACCCTCTTCCCTTTCTTTTAATTTTTTTTCAAGCTCCTTTCTTTTCATTTTATCTCCTCACCTCCCCTCATCCAAATATCATGAAAACTAAAATATATTAAATATAATATAATTTTATCATGTTTATGAAATTATTCTTCATCAAATATCTTCTCCACTCTCTTTTAATTTAAAAATGAAAACATTGTACGTGAGGTGCTGATTTACCACCTTCGTGGATGATGCGCTTTCATCTTTCAATTTTGTCTTCAAGGTTGGTCATAAAACCATTTTTATGGTTGAAATAGATTATAATATATGTATTATATCTTATTTAATAGTCTGGAATCATTTTTTACTCATGATATTAATTTATATAACAAAATGAGTTTGTTGTGATAAAAAAACGCTAAATCAATCTATATGATTATCATTAATGATTTATCTAATTAATCATCCTCAGTTATGTAAAAAATGGTATTTTAATATTATATAAGTTCATTAATAACATATAAGTTCATTTCTGGATAACTATCCTCATTCTACATGATTTTCTATACACATATACAAGTAAACCAATCATGAAAACCAAGGAAATCAACGCTCCCAAATAATGAAATTGAATCTATTTACCCATAAAAAAGGCCATAAATGAACTTAATAAAGTTATAATAAATAAAATAAATGTATAAATGGTTCTTTAATTATTAATTAATGAATATAATTTGATTATTCAGGACATTAATATCAAGTGTAGAATCGTTTCACACATAAGGTAAGAGATTATACCCAAACCTCCATTATTCCTTTTGGTTATTCTTTATATATTTTTACCCAATAAATTTAAATTATATTTTTATTTACATCTTCTAAATAACGTTTATATATTCCAAACTAATGTATCAATATCCATTCATCCTTATTTTCAAGGATATACATGTTTTTAAAAGGTTCCCTACTCAATTCTTCCCGATAAGGAAGTATGATTTAAGGTAACTTCCTGAATTCTTACCCATTTTCAAGTGTTCTACATAATATATTTTAGGCCACCATTATTTTTTATAAAATAAATTATTTTATTATGAAATATTTCTTGGTTAAATTATGGTTTTATATAAAATATTATGCCCTTTTCTTCTTCAAATTCTCTTTAACATTTTCCTTATACCGCACTAAAATGTTTTGTTTCTAATGTTTCTTAAACGTCATTTTCACATGTATTAAATTAAGTTTGACATAACTTATCATGATATAGGCCTATTTTCCCTTATTAATTTCCATGTATTATTTAAATCCTTTCTTTTATGGACACCAATATGATATCCCCTTATGTTATGCCTTTTGACATGATTATGATACCCAATTCTTAGCATGGGTAAACCTTATGTTTATGTTTGATTCATTATGTATCATTATTAATGTGGCACACATATTCATGAACATGTTAAGATGATTGTTCCTATATAGTTCTCCAATTCATTGGGTAATGTTTAGTCTCATGAGATGTTATATTTAACGATCATGGTGGTTAACCTTGACTCGTGATCCATGTACAACGATTTTGACGGTTAGCCTTGACTCATGATACTATATGTGAAATGATCCTTAAACCATGATCCCCTATATGAAATAAGACTTTAATAATGATAAAGTCATGTTTTATGTTGTTACCACATTACTATGATTCCATGATTATATGATCCCATGTTCTATATGTTATGATTCCTTATATTTAATCATATTTAATGACTTTATATATATTTATGTTATGCCTTCTAACCCATGTGGTAAGATTTTTTTTAATTTTTATCCCCTTAGTGTTATTTTTAGCTCATCCCTTTGTTCATGTTATCCCCAAGTTATTTTATGTATATGTAAGGGCTCAAAGGAAGTTAGGAGCTCTTAATGGTTGATAAATAAAGATTTTTTATTAAGTCTCATGTTTTTAGTTTTATATACCTAGTTTTCCAAGACACTAGAATTTTTGATCATTGAATTGTAATTTGATTTTTAATTATGCTTAAAATCATATAATGATATGTGTAAAAGGATAGACTCTCTATAGTTGGTATCATAGGAAAAGTTTAGTTATTTTTGGAGACTAGGAGTAGAACACTTTAGTAAAAACCTTAGGGATAAGAATAAGTCTAAGAAAATGTACCTAAATTTACGTAAGTATAGAGTAAGTAGTTTATCAATAAAATACATCCTTTTTGGATACTACAAGTGGATGTGGTTCTAGAACAAATTTACCTAGGAGTAAAAACTTTAAAAAGGTGTTCTGGGCCTAACTCGGGGTAACCTGGTACATGACAATGGGTCTTAATGGGAACCTGGTTTGACACTCTTGGGGGATATGCTTTGGTAAATTCATAAGATCATTAAAAAAAATTATTAAGGGAATAAAGAAAATTCTCATAATAATATATTTTAGAAAAATAATAATGGATAACCTAGATTGAAACCTAGGGAATTACAATTTAGGATATAGTTTTCCTTTAATAGATTATCCTTTTATGTTTAAAGTTTCCTTTTTATGATTAATATCTATGTATTGAATCCCACCTAATTTCACTTTATTTTTCTTATTTAATGGAGATAAATAGAAGAACACATGCCAACAACCAATGTGATAGGAAATGTGATTATTTCCCTAGTGATATGCCAAATATGATGGAAATAGTTGCTCAAAATTTCATGACAATACTTTCTCAACTGGATCAAGTTATGAATAATAACTTGAATCATGTGGAACTCTATATTTCTCCAAGGAAAGAGAAATATTCTATATAATCCTTCATGCAGCAAAGGTATCCCATGTTTAGTGTATCTTCTGATCCCCTCCTCATGGAACAGTGGATTAAATCCATTGAAAAGATATTCTCTATCCTCTAGTGCTAAAAAGAAGATAAAGTTGTGCTGGTGGTCTATAATTTTGATGGGGAAGCTGATTAGTGGTGGACACTGATCAAAAATACGAAGTCCAAGGAGGAAATTGATTCCATGGATTGGGAGGAATTCAAGATTTTTTTTTCAAAAAATACTTTCCTCAAACCCTCCGTCTCAAGATGTAAATAGAGTTAATCATACTTAAGAAGAAAGAAGATGATTCTATTAGGGTGTATGAAGAAAAATTTACTAGGATTGCAAGATACTCTTTTTGATTTGTCATGAACACCAAAAGCAAGGTGAATCGCTTATTTAGAAGACTAAATATGAGTCTTTGAAAAGCATGGGCGATTTGAGACTTTGATAGTTATGAGGAGATTGTATGTTGTGCCCTCAAGGTTAAAATAGATATCGAAGAATTTCAATGGTCTCTTGGGCCTAGTGAAAAAAGCAGAAAATGGAGTCTAATATGGGTGGATCAGTAAATAAATCCCATGATGGAAAAAAGACTGAATATCCCATGTGTCAAAATTGTGGGAAGAATCATCCTAGGAACTATATAAAGGGAACCAAGAAATGCTTCAAATGTGGAAGAATGGGGCATATGGATAAGAAATTACAAAGGGATATGAAGAATCCCATTAACATGGAAGAAGAAAGGAAGGTTCATATAAATGCTCAGCTAGTAGTGTAGTGTTTTAACTGCAAGGAACATGGTAATTTTTAAAACCAATGCCCTAAGCCCAAGGTTGTCAAATGAAATCAACAAAAACCTCCATGGAAACAAGGAATGGATTATTCTATCACTACTATTTATGTGGAGCTGTACAATGATGTGGTGATAGGTACGTTGGTTATTCATTCAAGAATAGTGAACATACTATTTGATTTTGGTTCTATGCATTATTTAATAACTTGCAAGTCTAGTATAACTATTCAAACACCACCTCAATATTTGGAGGATGATTTATCTATGAGAATAGTTAATGGGGAAATTATTTCATCCAAAGTACATAACTCCTCCCCGATTAATCTTTGTGGACTGAACCTCCCAAAAAATATTTTCATACTTCCTTTAGTAGAGTTTGATGCTATATTGGGCATGGATTGACCATATTTATACAAACCCAACATCAAATGTTGGTAAAGTTAGATCACTCTTCACTTCTTTAAGCATCCTACAATTATTTACAAGCGTAAGGAGGAAGATGAATCTCCTTAAGAATCACCATCTCAAGTGTGGATATTGATTCCTTATGACTAAACATATCTCACTCAAATGATTGAGACAAAAGAGATGGTCATACTCAAAGACATTCCCATCATGAGGGATTATACTGATGTATTCCCTAAAGAATTGACTAGTATTTCTCCTAATAGAGAAGCTGAGTTCTCAATTGAACTTATTCTTGGATCTTTGCCTATATCAAATACACCTTATAGAATGGCCACCGTTGAGCTAGAAGAGCTGAAGAAGTAGTTATAGGAGAATCTAGACAAGGGTTTTATATGCTCAAGTTCTTCACCATGGGGTACGCCAGTCCTCTTCATCAAGAAAAAGTATGGATCAATGCACTTCTGCATTGATTATCATGAGTTCAATAAAATCACAATAAAGAACAAGTATCCCCTTCCTAAAATAGATGACTTATTTTATCAGCTATGTGGGGCTAATTATTTCTCTAAGGTGGGCCTTTGGTTGGGATATCACCAATTAAAGGCGAGGAAGAAAGATATTCCCAAGACCACCTTTTGAATGAGGTATGGACACTATGAGTTCATAGTGACGCCCTTTGGACTCACTAATGATCCAAAAATTTTCATGGATTTAATGAATATATTCTTTAGAGATTACCTCAAAAAATTTATGGTAGTATTTATCGATGATATTCTAATATACTCCAAGAGAAAGGAGGAACATGAAGAGCATTTGAATATTGTGCTGAATACTTTGATAATGGAGAAACTATTTTCAAAGTATATTAAATGTGAGTTCTAGATGGAGGAAGTATCATTCTTGGGGCATGTTATCACCAACAAAGGAATATCTATAGACCCTTCCAAGACAAAGGCAATCTAAGAGTGGCCCAGGACAACATCTGTAATGAATATCCACAAATTTCTTGGTCTATCTAGGTATTACTGATGATTTTTGAATAAATTATCACAATTATAAAACCAAATATTAAAGATAACATAGAAGGAAGTGAAGTTTTTCTAGACTCAAGAATATGTGTAAATATTTAAGGAGCTCACAAAAAGAGGCTTACCACTGTGCCGATAATCACACTCCCGACAAGTGGAGAACTCTTTGAGGTATATAGTGACACTTAAAAGAAATACTTAGGCTGTGTACTGATGAAAAATAATAAAGTGGTAGCCTACACCTCAAGGAAGTTGAAAATTCATGAGAAAAACTATCCTATTCATGATTTGGAGTTAGTAACTATGATATTTTCATTGAAAATATGGTGGCATTATCTCTATGGGGAGAATTGTGAGATATATACTGATCATAAGGGTCTCAAATATATATTCACATAGAAGGAGCTTAATATGAACAAAAAATATGGTTATATCTCATCAAGGATTATGAATGCTCAATCCACTACTATCTTGGTAAGGAAAATAAGGTGGCAGATGCTCTAAGTAGAAAGGATCTTACATCTTTATCAATGATGAGAATTGATAAGGATCCAATATTCTTGGAATTACAAAGGATAGACATGGGAAACATTAAGGGAGGAACATCATCAATCCTTTCTCAAATTATTTCTCAATCGTACCTTATGGATAAAATAAAGGATTCTCAAAGAAATGTTGTGGAAAATTAGAAATGGGTGGAAGCTATCTGAAATGGGAAATACTCTAAGTTCAAGATCAGTGAGGATGAATTTGTAAGATTTGGGTCATGATTATGTATACCATCTGATCCAAAGATAAAGAAGGACCTTCTGAATAATGCACATAGCTCAACCTTCTCTATTCACCTAGGGAGCATAAAGATGTATCGAGATCTCTGGGATAACTTTTTGTGGGACAATATGAAAAAGGAGATCACTGAATATACATCAAATTGCTTGGTATGTCAGCAAGTGAAGGATGGAAGGAAAAATTATAAAGGGATGATGCAACCATTACCCATACCAACGTGGAAATGGTAAAACATCACCATGGACTTTGTCACTAGACTTCCAAATACATCCAAATGAAACAATGATATATGGGTTATTATGGATCATCTTACAAAGATAGATCAATTTATTGAAATTCAAGATGATTTCTCACTAGATCAACTTGCAAGGATATACATCAAAGAAGTAGTAAGGATACATGGAGTACCACTATCGATCGTATCTGATAGAGATCCGAGATTCACCTCCAAGTTCTAGAAAAGTATCTAACATTCTCTAAGCACTGAGATGAACTTAAGTACGACCTATCATCCTCAAACTGATGGCCAATATTAGTGGACTATTAAAACATTGGAAGAAATGTTGAGAGCATGTTCTATAGACTTCAAAGGAGGATGAGACCAAAATATACATCTGGTTTAGTTCTCTTACAACAATATCTTCCACTCGAGCATCCAAATAGATCCATATGAATCCCTCTATGGGAAAGATGTATAACACCAGGATGTTGGGATGAAGTCGGTGAACGTAAGCTGCTAGGACCTAAAATGATCGAAGAAATGGTGGAGAAGGTGAAAACCATTCAACAATACATCAAGGTAGCCCAAATTCGATAAAAGATCTATGAAAAAAATCGTTGACATGATCTAGAGTTTAAGGTTGGAGACATGGTATTCCTAGGCATATCTCCATGGAAGAGGATCATGAGATTCTAGAAGAAAGGGAAGCTAAGTCCCAAGTACATAGACCCCTTCGAGATCCTTGATCGTGTCAGAGCTGTGGCCTATCGACTAGCACTTCCACCAACCATGTATCAATTACATGATGTATTCCACATATCCCTATTAAGAAAGTAAATACTAGATCATTAACACGTACTAACTTTAGATGTGTTATAGTTGGATAATGATCTTTCTTTAGAGAAGAAGCTAGTGAAGATCTGAGATCGCAGAGATAAAGTTTTACACAACAAGACCACTAATCTAGTCAAAGTACTTTGGCAGAACCATAAGTATGAAGATGCAACATGGAAACCAGAGAAAGAGATGAAGGAAAAGCACCCACACCTATTTTCACCTTAGTATGTAAAAGGAAATTTAAAGGGAGAAATTTCATAAGGGGGGAAGAATGTAATGACCCAAAGTTTTATCAATGAAAATTACCTTCTTATAATTATGTCATATAATATAAATCACATTAAATTACATTAATAACACAATATAAACATTATAAATAAATAATTAATAAAATAAGAAGCATTTCAAGAAGTTAAGGAACCTATAGTGATGAAATAGTAACTTGACCTTTGGAATAGTAATGTGACCCTTATGAATAATAAACAGAACAATGGAATAGTAAACTCACATATGAAATTATAAATAAAATTCAATCATCTTATAAATGGTAATATGATATAATTATATTACAGTATAAGTAAATAAATATTTTATGAATTTTTAATTAAGTGTTGGTATTTTTGTAAGTCATAAATATTAAATTATAATTTTATGATTAATTTAATAATATAAAATAAAATTTATTTTCATAAAATGTATTCATAAATTATTATTTTTATGTATTATTATTATAATATAATTTTATGATACCTTAGTTAATTTTTCAAAATGTTATAAAATCAATTATAATTTTAAAAACTGTATTTTCCAAGTAAGTGATTATTTTAATTAAAATAAAAAATTATCATATTTAGAAAATTATTTTCAGAAAATGGAGTTCATTTTTAAATTCTACACATCAAAAAATTGTTAGGGTGATTTTTTGGGATTTTTCTGAAAGACTTGAATTTTCGGTGAATAGTAGAATACGCTAATTTACGATAAATGCTAAATACTTAAATTATGGAGTCATATGTGGTGTAGTGATTATGTAATACCATAATATAAAAATCACATGATATAATTAATATATTTAGTCTTAATAATCAATAATATTTCTTATCTTGAGAAAAATAATAAAATACTAATTAAAATATTCAAAAAACACCCCCTCTTCCACTATAAATACCACCCCTCAACACCTCTTCTCATAACACCTCTCAAGCCTTGAGATTTTTCCAAATTCTTCACAATACTATTTCCAAACCTATAAACTACATCTATGAGCTTTTTTATTAATAAAATACCAAAACCATTCCCCTAAGGAGGTTCTCAATAAGAAGGAATCAAGAGGTAAAACCCTCTTCCCTTTCTTTTAATTTATTTTCAAGTTCATTTCTTTTCATTTTATATCCTCAACCCACCACATACAAATAAAATGAAAACTCTAGTATCTTACATATAATTTAGTTTTATCATGTTTATAGAATAATTATTCATCAAATATATTCTCCTCTCTCTTTTACTTTAAGAATTAAAACATCATCCGTGAGGTGCTGATTTACAACCTTCGTGGACGATGGGATTTCATCTTTAAATTATATCTTAAAATCTGGTCATGCATTTTTTTTATGGTTGAAAAAGATTATAGTATATGTATTATATCTTATTTAATGTTACATAATCATTTTATACTCATGATATTAACTTATAAAACAAAATGTGTTCGTTGTGATCAAAAAACGCTAATTAAATCAATATAAATGATTATCATTAATGATTTATCTAATTAATAATCCTAAATTTTGGAAAAAATTGTATTTTAATATTATATAAGTTAACTAATTACATATAAGTTCATTTATTGACAAATATTCTCATTCTATGTGATTTTCCATACACATATACAAGTAAAACGATCATGAAAACCAAGGAAATCAACACTCCCAAACAATGAAATTGAATATCTTAACCTATCAAAAGGCCATAAATGAAATTAATAAAGTTATAATAAATAAAATAAATAAAATAAATAAATAAAATAAAATAAATAAAATAAATGTATAAATTATTCTTTAATTATTAATTAATGAATCTAATTTGATTATTTAGGACATTCAGATAAAGTGTATAATCATTTCAGACATAAGGTAAGGGATTCTACCCAAACCTCCATTATTACTTCGAGTTATTCTTTCTCTCTTTTTACCCAAATTAAATTCTATTTTATTTTTATTTAAATATTATAAATTATGTATATATTTTACAAAGTCATGTATAAAGATACATTCATCCTTATTTTTGGGGATATACATGTTTTCAAAAGGTTCCATACTCAATTCTTCTCAATAAGTAAGCCCGATTTAAGGGAAATTCCTGAATTCTTACCCATTTTTAAGTGTTCTACATAACATGTTTTAATCAACAATTATTTTTTTTATAAAATAACTTATTTTATTTTGAAAACTTTCTTGGTTAACTTTTGGTTTTATATAATATTATGCCTTTTTCTGCTTTAAATGTTCTTTAATATTTTCCTTAAACCACACTAAAATGTTTTATTTATAAGCTTCTTAAATACCATTTTCACATGTATTCACTTTAGTTTGATATAAATTATCATGATATATGCCCATTTTAACATATTAATTTCCATGTATGATTTAAATCATTTCTTTCTTGGACACCATTATGATATCTCCTTATGTTATGCCTTTTGACATGATTATGATACTCAATTCTTACCATGGGTAAACCTTATGTTTATGTTTGATTATTTATGTATTATTCTTAATATGGAACAAATATTCATGAACATTTTAATATAGATGCACCCAAATAGTTCTCCAGTGCATTGGGTAAAGTTTAGTATCATGAGACGTTATGTGCAACAGTCTTGGTGGTTAGCCTTGACTCACGATCCATGTGCAACGGTCTTAGTGGTTAGCCTTGAATCATGATCCTCTATGTGAAATGAGACTTAAATAATGATACCCTATGTGAAACAAGCCTTGAATCATGCTAAAGTCATGTTTTATGTTGCTTCCACATTACTATGATTCCATTATTATATGACCCCATGTTCTATATGTTATGATTCCCTATATTTAATCATGTCCCATGCCTTTATATATATTTATGTTATGCCTTCTAACCCATGTGATAAGTTTCATTTTAATGTTTATTCCATTAGTGGTATTTTTATCTCATACCTTTGTTCATGTTATCTCTAGGTTATCCTATACAGACGTAAGGGATCAAAGGAAGTTAGGAGATCTTAATAGATGATAAATAATGAAATGTTTTATTAAGTCCCATGTTTTCAGTTTTATGTACCTAGTCTTCCAAGACACTAGAATTTATGATCCTTAGCTTTTAATTTTATGTTTAATTATTATTAAAATCATGTAATGATATGTGTAAAAGTCTAGGGTCATTATATAAACCAACATGGAAAGGTAAAAAACTGATAACACATGCCATTCAAATAACTAGATAAGGCAATATCAATATGGCAAGGTAAGAAATTGAAACACATACCATCAATCAATAAAACGAGAAAGAAGTGAATCTATAGTCATGTAAATGAAAAATATCATGGATAAATAATTATAATAAATGAATTATCAATATTTTAAATTCTTATTTGTTGGACTCTATGTTTCCTAGGTACATAGAACCCTTACCATCAAAACCTTTCACAAGATGGTTTAAAACATACTGGTTACAAATAAAAAGGGTTTGTCTAACCTAATTTCATACCATGAAACTACTGATGCATCGAGGGGATTTCATTAACCATTACCCAACCCATAGGTCTTAGCTTAAACAGTCCCCAACCCATATCTTACCAGTCCAAATCATTCCTCATATATCAAATAATCGATTTAATTAATAAACAATGTTCCTTATTATAAAATATCCATATTTAATAAATAATAAATATTTATCAATAATTTTATAATGGATATAATTAAAAATAATGTTTTTTGAAGTTTATTAATGTAAATACCATTTAAATATCACTAAAACATTCTTGAGGAAAATAAACTTCAAACATTCCAAAGTGTCCCATACCACCTTAAAACATTCGAATCATAATCCCCATGAAGTAATAACATTAAATGAAAATTATAATATCATAATATTAAGGATATTTATTATATAACATGTCAAATGAATTATATACACCATATAAAAGTTACTAGGTGCATAACAATAAATAGGTCTTAATGGAATTTAAATTGAGACGAAATCCCTTACCACAACCTTACTTTTTTGTGTGTGTGGTCTTTATACTCCTATATAGTGGTTTAAAATATGTTAATAAATTATAAAATAACCACAATCATGTTTATAATATAATATATCATATTATTATAATATCTTATCACCCGTTTTTTAACAATCATTCATTATTTTCACTATTTCAGGTGTTATTTTCCTAGTTTACTCATGCATGTTTTGACTTGTTATTTGATTCTCATATTAATTAGATCACGATTTCATCATCTAAAGAATTTAACCATGACTTAATTATTTTATTTATTCAGTACATATGTATTTATAATAATCTATAAATTTTGGAGATAAGAAATGAAATGCACCGTTCATGGAGACAGTATGCCGTACATACGCATGAACACACTTTCATTTCTTTGTCATATTAAAAGAATGAAAAGTAAATGATACATAAATACATATATATATATATATATTATAATTACAGTATCATATATATGTTATATATGTTACATATTTTTATTAAAATCATCCTTAATGCATTTCATGTATAGAATGAACAAGTCATATCACTTTGAGGGGGTGGTAGTCCACACTTCTTCAAATGAAATTATTGTATTTACAGAAGATGTAGAGTATAAAGGTATGTTTTAAATAAAAAATACAGAAGAAAAAATAAATTATAAATATCATATATATCATATATAAATAGAGTTTTTATCATAATGGCCACTATGATAGGCAGTAAAGGAAAAATAAACAATCATCATTTCGTGAGGTAGTAGTTCTCTATACATAGAAATAGTAAGTTTGTTACCCATTAGATGGAAATGTGTGTATGTGTAGGTCGAACCATTATCATAACAATATCCTAGTATATTAAGGATACTTTTTTTTATACAATTATTAAAATTATAAGATTTTAGGGATTGGAGAATGGAAATAAAACTAAAAATCTTAAGGAAGTTTTTTACCACTTAATTGGGTAACTCCTTTTGGTTTGTACCAAAAGGCTTACTTGGATGGATTTATGCCCAAATGGAGGATTATAGGTCAAGTGGAGGGATTTTGTGAGACTATTTTGTCAGAGTTTAGAAAATCCAAAGTAGCTTGAGAGGTGCGAGGAAGGGGAAGAGTTCTTTCATTTTTATAGTGGAGGGGGAGTGACACTCTTGTAAATACCAAAATGTATTCATTAATGGGAGGTATAACTTACCTAAAATGCCTATAAAATAGAAAAATAATGTATTAAAGGGTATTAATGGTACATTAAAACCTCCAATACAAAAAATATGTGCATTTTAATAATTTGGTTCCTTAACTTATAAGATTCCCCAATTTTATCATTTTGGTTTTTATTAAAACAGATAGTTTTCTAATCTAATTAATTTAACCATTAAAACTAAAATAAAGAGAGATTTATTAAAACAAATATATCCAATGAATTATTAATATGATATATAATTTATAAAATAAAAATACCATGTGTTTTTGAAATTAATTTTAAAACAAGCGCATGTGACGTGCTAAAACACTACTTAAACCTTAACCACATTAATAATATTTTTATAGTATGTGGATCAATATGTTAATTATAAAAGATAAATTGGTACATTAATAGACCATATTTAATATTTATTAACACTTAAAAATAACTTGGCAGAATATAGTATTTTTATTAATTTTAATCATTTAATAAAATATCATTTATTATAAAATAACAATAATGTCAATTTTGACATTATTTATTTAATTTTAATTTTAAAATATCTAAACAATATCGTAATTAAAATATATTAAGTTTACATCTATGTAACATTATATTCATCTAAATAAATAAATAAAGACAATAATTCAATCAATTCACTTCACTTTTAATATTTCTAGTATCATTTATTTTGGATGGTTATTAACTAAATAATCATTACGTTGGCGTTTCTTAAGAATTTTAAGTAGCTAAACATATATAAAAATTATTGATAAATTATTATGATAAAAATAACCCATTTATATTTAAAAATTATATATATAACCTAAAATATGATGTTTTTTATATATCTCAAAGTTTTATAAATGTTAAAGGTAAGGAAAGTCCCCCTTTTTCCTTAATTAACCTTTTACATAGGGAAATTTCATTTCATAATATCCCAATAACCCATAAAATTAGAAATAAGTGGCTATATGGTCTAATTATTGTAATCCAATGGATTTTGGATAAGTTTCCAGGTCATTTTGGTCCTTAAGATTATTTTTTAGTCCATTATGAAGCTTAATCTTACCTTAATCACCATAATTAATTTTAATCACTTTCACTAATCTTTTTGGTCAAAAATTAAGTTGATATTATTAGACTACAAATATTATTCTTATTAAAATCATGTATATCCATTTTTCAAAATTCAAATCATAGAAGTGGGAAAATTAAGATTAACACTAATCTCACAGACGTGGTGAGAAAGCGGGTTTTTAAAGTAGAAACATTCAAAAGTTCAATAAGTTTTTATATTTAATTTAAATATAAAAACAAGCCCAAAGAAATAAATTGGATTAATATATGCATAATTTATCTATTTTTACTTTAAAAACCAATTTAAAATATAATTTAACACTAATCATTATTTAAATGAAAAGGTTGTTTTTAAATGAATTGCAGTAATTTTCACTATTAATCAAAAAATGAAATTTCTCATAAAAATCCCAAAAATTAATCCTAATATAATTTAGAAATTATTAATTAAAAAATGATGTTTATTTTTAAAAATAAAATTCATAAAAGTGTCAAAATTTAGTTTTAAAATATATTTTCCCTTAAAAGGCGGTAAAACTCGGTCTTGCATAAAAGCTAATCTCGTGTTTTATATAGAGTAAACTTAACATGGTGCTGCATATAAATAAAGATAGTAAAAAAATTAATTTTATTCTAAAATAAAAACATTTTAATGTCTTGGGGTGTTATATCCACCCTATTCCCAAGTTAACTATATTTGTGTTCCAATAATTGGAATTAAAGGTGATGAAGCTTAAAGAGAATCCATTAAGGGGGATCCTTTGAAAGAGATGATGCTACTAGAGAATTATCATTTTCTGACTAATTTTGAATTCTGGATAGACCCTTCAAAATTTGAAGGATGAGGTATGATATTTACTCTCTTTAATTTGTTTTAGTTTATAATGGATATATTACTGAGTGGAGTGATTATCTAACCAAATGGAGAGGAAAACCTTTCAATTGAATGTTTTTGATGCATATGTTCAAGTGAGTACATGTTTATGCTAAACCATCTTGTAAATATATTTGATAAACCCCCAAGTTTTGAAGGTAGAAGCGGTATCACATTGAGGCTAGTTAATGGAAAACTTAGTTGTCTAAATTAAGCACTCTTTTTTTGCTACACCAGGATAGCCCAAGTAGACTTAGATTTAGTTGCTTGATAAAAATTTTATAAGATAAAGTGTGGCACCTTCCTTTTCTCATGGAAATATTTGAGTGTAGCTGAAATTATAAGAACAAGTGTGGGAAGATGATCTTCTTTAAATTAGATGAGTTATTTTGAAGAGAAACAACCTTCCCTTAGAAGCTGTAAGATCAATGAAGTGGGAGAAGAAAATTTTTAATACTTCCTTATTGTTTCACTAAGGGGGATAATATGTTTCCCTTGAATTTATTTTCAATAAGGGGTAGAAGATATATTGACCATTCACTTGTATTTGAAGGAGAGTTTATTGGTATTGAAAATGAACAAAAAGGGGGAGATTTAAGTACCCAAAGGTGTATGGTTGTATTTGTTTCAATAATTTTCAATATGTATGTCAAATAAATGATGGGATATGATTTTATTATCTACCCAATACATGAAGAAGGGGCTACCCATACTTGTTGGGTAATGGAATTGGAGTTGCTACTACTTAAATACATAACTGGACATATTTAAGTAGAAGATAATAAATTAGATGATTTATGAGATCATACTCATGTCATATGAAAGTAATAAATGTGGAGAATTCTTGTCTACAATAGTTTATAAGAAGCGGAGAAGTTGAAGTAGGAGCTGGCTGCTGAATCTATATTAAACAACTTATGGAGTTGTATTAATAATGAGAAAATCAAATTCAAAATTTTGGAGAAGCTAGACTAAAATTTGGAGAACAAATACTTGAGGAACATACCATATTGCTTTCTAAATATAGTGTTTATAAACTCTTTTATGAAGGATAAAGATGATTTAATTTGATTTGAGATGGCTCAAGATTGATTTGAATTAATTCTAAAATTTTCATGCTTCATCATTGGTGTCACCCTGGTCTACGTAGGTGTGTTTTCTCACCATCGTATGTGTGATCCTCAAATAAATTGAAGAATATGACCAATTAATATGATTATGCATGTGAATTCAGTCAACATATGAGTCAATCCCACCAATGTATGGTGACACAGACCTGCGTAGGTGTGACTGAGAGTCAGCATATGCGTGGTGCTCAATAAATAAGAAAATATGAAAAGGCACATAAGAACACGTGTATTATCAGTTAGTGTATATTTCACCGGTTGTAGCATATGTGTCAACATAGCTCAACATATGCGTGATCTACCATGTGTAAGTGTCAGTTGAATCTTAGAGAAATATTGAAAAGCCACAGATTGAAAAATCTAGGAATTTCAGATTTAATTATCTAAAGAGATAAGTATTTGGTAATGATGTAAGAGATATTTTATCAAGATCTAAAAATCATAAACACCAAGAAAGGTGTGTGGTATAATCATGATAAAATAAATAGTATACGATCTTCATCCATGGAAAGGGAAGATTAAAGCAGGATGATAAATAGAGTTTCTATAATTTTTTAATTCCGAGGAAATAAATCTGATAATGCTGAAGTTGTATGACCATGTTTTAAAAATAATGATAATCCATGACCCAAGATGGTTTTGAGGAATAAAAAATGATGAGATCCACTACATGTATTTCTTATTAAAGAAAGTAAATTTATTGAATTTTCAAGGATAATGTAGATGAAGTTACATCGATGCTCGACTATCCATCAAATCATAAAATAATTATGATCTAAGACTATATGAGTGAAAATAAAGAGGAAATGAGATGAAAGGATAGGAATTTTCCCAAGACTGAAAAGTGATAAGAATTCCAATTTATTGAAATTTGGAAATGAAAATGGGAAGAATGTTGAAGCTACTAGAATAAATACCTGTACATATATTTGACCAAGAATAACTATAATGAAATAGGGAACAGATGAGGTAATACTACTACGTGTGAACTAAAAATAAGAACTGTATATATTATCTTTTTCAAGCTCTCACACTACAAGAGGAAGCATCTATACCATATATATGAAGTTATGTGTGATGTATTTATACATCTGGGAAGATTTAAGGTGAAGATTTTGTGGGATCCTTTTAAAGGAGAAGAAGCCAAGGTATGTTGTAGATATTTTTTGAAAATTAATTTGTTTGTGTGAGGAGAAATAAATAATGGTATTCTAGGAATATAAATTTAGTTAAAAAAGTAGAGATTGAAATGTCATGTGATCCCAAAACTGGGTGCTCTATAATGGTGTTTTATAGCAGGTAGAGAAAATGTAACATCCCATTACCAATCTGTCAGGTACATCTTTATCTTAATCCTATTTTTACCTTTATCATTGTATGTATAGGTCAAAAAAGGATTTGGTAGGATACCTATAATGGTGAAGTCACATATTTGTTAGACTCTTAGCTTTAACTGGATTTTTCTGCAGGCTGTAGGAGGATTTCACGCCGTGTAACTAGGTTACATGTCGTGTAAGGGTTACTGGATGCAAGTCGTGAAAGGTTTCATGCTGTGAAGGGTTACATGATGTGAAGAGGTGTTAGATGTTGTGAGTTATATAAATAACATATTTTTAATCCGAGGTGACATATTTCTTGGTTTACTTAAACACTATGGATTTTACAATGTGTAAAGGAGTTATATGTTGTGTAATTACCCGAGTAGGGAAGTTTTAGGGTGCTTCTTGGGTTTTGGGTGCCCATTTGATTTTCTTTTCTCCTTTTCTCTTGAACCTAATCTCCTCTCAGGCAATTTTTTGAGACACTGTTCCTTTCGAATCAATCTTTTTGGCATTTTATCTTCATTTCAGTTGTAGTGTGTCTCTATGGGTGAGCGATATTTATATTTTTTCATTTCCATAGATCACCATAGCACCCATGGGTTGTGTCATCAGATACATTGATCTAAATTGGTGTTTCTTCTTATCTACTTCCAAGATCTATTCTGTGATCTTGTTCTGGTGGTTGTTCCTTTGTTGGTCGTGGTGCTTTGGGTGTTTGTTCTCGAGGTGTATGATATTTCCTCTTCTCCAACAACCCTATTTCTCAATTAAATAAATCATAAGATGTGCGGATTGTATTATAGGGCCTTTGTTGACATCATTAGGTTTTCTTTGTTGGTGGATTTATTTGCGGGTGTGTGCAACCCGAGTTTGAGGTAGGTTGTTCCATCTCTATCCTATGATTGACAAACCATATTTTTCTGTTCTTATAAATTGGTTTAAAAATAAATTGGTATGAAATTATATTTATTGTTTGTGTGTGTTGGAATGATATTTTGAATAAAATTGGTTTTCCTTGGTTTTTTTATAAATAGAAAGAAAATGGCTATTTTAAAATCACTGAAAATGGTTTTTTGAAATGGTTTTGAAATGATTTTTGAAACATTTAAATGATTGTGAAAATGATCACATGGGTTACCTTGGGTACTAGGTGGAAGGTTTAGCTTGAGGCCATCATCCATTGTGGGTGTTCCTCTTGTCCTAGAGTGTAGATTATTTTCTCTAGGTTTGTATATGATGTTGGGGTTTCACTTTATGGGGTGTCTACCTAGTATTGGAGTGTAGATAATTGGATTCAGGTACTAAAATGCACATGTTCATAGATTTTTGGGTATGAGTAGTCTGCTGTCTGACCCATTGTATTCCTTAGTATTGAGATGCCTGTGCTTCTACTATTGTTTTGTATTGCTTGGATTTGTACTGTATTAGCCTTGATATACATGTTTATTCTTGTGATAGGTGATACAAAAAATGTGCTTTTAAATTGATGTACCTAATTTTTTAGAGCATGATAAAGAGAAAATGTTTACCATGTTTTCTATAAAACTGATTTACTTTTTATCATTCCATGTTTTATTTAAAATGAGCATATGAGAATTGTTATACAGAGACTTGTTATGGAACACTTGGGTGGGATCATTTTGAGCCGGTTAGATCACACCCTGCGCACCTCTTCGGTGGTGTGTAGACCATTGTATGTCTTCCAATTCAGGGAAAGTCAATGCACCACAGTGAGGTGGTGAGGTTTCATGTTAGCTAAGTTGGGTAGTTGGTGGTGAGATGGTGGGAGTTTTTCCATGCCATCATATGGAGTTGCTATTTGGTTTTAGTCCTTTACAGTTGGACTTTTCTCTTGGAGTTTTGGATACTTTTACCATAATTTATTCCCACTATCTTTATTACAGTTGTGGCATATATCTTTTGGATTTACATAGTTTATTCTTGATTCATGTATATATATTCCATGTGTTTTTTTTAGGTTGGGTGAAATCATTCCCTCTAGTTTGTCATTTTCATGTCCCCAGCCTGTGGGGATCAAGAATGCCCTTCAGGTATATGATGAATTGGGTCAGGTGCTAGGTTTGAGGGAAAACCAAGTTGGTTTGTTACATTTTGGTATCAAATGCAGGTTATATCCTCAAGAGTCCTTATCTTGGGACGTCTGTTATAATGGAGATAGGATTGTCGGTACTTGAGAGGTATGTTGCGATAAGTTCCTGGACATCTCTTGTCGCAACAAGACTCAAGTTTTCTTGGGAAGTTTGGATACATGTCTCTAGAGTTGGGGTTGGTTTTAAATATCAATTTCAGCTTATGTTTTTTATAGTTTAAACTGATATTTTTTCTATTGTATGATTGTTATTATGTTTCAGTAAGATGTAGTATGCCTCTGAGACATCTTCCATGAGTTCCATAGGACGGTGCAACTGATGATCCTCAAGATAATCCACCTATATATTAGAATCTCATTAAAACCATCATACACGAAGTTTTTACTGTTGATTAGGATGTACCATGAGTTCAAAACACATTTTTTAAGGCACAACCTGGTGCTAGAGGAGAGAGACATCGGTTATAGGAATTCTTACATGAGAATCCACCATCCTTTAAAGGAATTAATGAAACTCAAGAGGTGGAGGACTAGACAAATAGGATTGAAAAAATATTTTACTTCCTAGAAACACCTACAAACATAAAAGTGAAATGTGAAGCATTCAGGATCAAGGGTTCTGGAAAGAGATGGTGGGATTATATGGTCCAAGTAGACAGACATGTGGACTTGGAACGGAAGGGTTTCAAAACCATATTCTTCCAAAAGTTTTTTCTAGAGTCACTAATGCTGGATAAGTCTCTAGAGTTACTATATTTACAATATGGAGAGTGTTCAGTGTTGTCATACACCAATTGATTTTATGAGCTTGTTTGTTTTTCTTCGAACGTGGTAAAGAATGACCATCCAAAGGCTCAGAAGTACCTACATGGTTTGTGACCGGATATCAAATCGTAGGTATTTATGATGAAACTTTATACCTATGTGGAGATAGTATATAGAGCTATAATGGTAGAGATGGATATGGAAGGCAAGGTTGGTTTTCCCGACCTTTCTCTTCTATCTAGTGTCAGTTTTAATGGCATTCATGGGAAGAAGAGGAAGTGGTAGGATCATCACATAAGTGGTGGTGTTGGGTCTCAGTAGTGATCCTCCTCCACACCGTCTGCTATAGATAGCAGTGCGCCTCTGACTTTTTATTAGTATGTAAAGGTCGGACACACCATATTTTTTTTCCTATGCCCTCAAAGATGTGAAATAGTTGTGGACGCGTTGGTCATATAAAATGATTCTGTCAGGCTATGACCATGTCTTATTATGGTTAGAGTTCGTTATCTCTAAAGGCTACTATAGTGTATTCAGAAGCTTCAAATACTATAGGGCTCTAGACATATTCCTTAGGAGTGAAGCACTTTCATGCAGTAGATGACTATCCGACAGAAGTCAATGTAGGTCTAAAAATAGTGATAGGTACTATATTTATTGCATCTTCACTAGAAATTTCTTTATTTGATACCAGTTTCTCCCAATCATTTATATCTTTACGTTTTTTTTGATTTTCTTAAACTTCCAATGGAACATATGTCCTTTGTGATAGAGTTAGTGACACCTATCAGTAAGTGGAAAGAGAATGGGTTTTGATGTCCTTCTTGTTCGTTAAAAAAAGCCAATATAGATTTGGTCTAGGATTTTATCGTTCTTGATCTGGATCTGTTTGATTCCATAATTAGTATGGATTGGCTTATCACTCATCGATCTAAGGTTGATTGTTATCATTGGCATGTTTCATTTCTTACTGTAGATGGGAGCTCTTATGTGTTTCATGGGGAGTGGGACCCAAGGTCTGGTCATGAAAGACCTTTCCACCCAGAGTTTAGGAGTTTTTTGTCTGTCATTTTAAGTGAACCCGATGAAATTTCTTATTTTGTTTATCTTCCCATTGTTGTTCAGGACTTTTTTGACGTTTTCTTAGATGAATTCTATGGTATTACTCCAGAGAGAGAGGTAGAGTTTATTATTGACCTGGTTCTAGGTACACAACTGATATCGATACCTTATTATCATATGGAACCAAAAGAGCTAAAATATCTCAAAATTCAGTTGGATGACCTATTGGAAAAAGGTTTCATTCTCCCTAGTGTTTTGCCTTGGGAAACCCCTATGCTCTTTACCAAGAAGGCAGATGGTTCAATTCAGTTATGTGTGGACTATCGAAAGTTTAATTAGGTAATAGTTAAGAAAAAATATTGTTTGCCTCATGTGGATGATTTGTTTGATTAGTTAAAGGGGTAAAGGTGGTTTTCAAAGATCAATCTTCAGCCAGGTTATCATTAGCTCAGAGTTTGGGAGTTTGATATACCAAAAATGGATTTCAGTAGTAGGTATGGCCATTAAAAATATCTTGTGATTCCTTTTGGTTTGACTAACACTCCTACATTTTTATGGATTTGATGAATCAAATATTCCATCTATATCTTGACACTTTTGTGGTAGTTTTCATGAATGAAATTATGATTTATTCAAAATTTGATTGTGAGAACGAGTATCATCTAAGTTTGGTTCTGGAAATTTTGAGAAGTCACCGTCTGTATGGAAAGATTTTGAAATTTAGTTTTTGGATTCAAGAAGTGAAGTTATTAGGGAATAAGATTTCTAAACATGGCTTATAAATTGATCCTGATAAGGTAAAGGCTATCCTTTCATGGAAGGAACCACAAAATTTCTTTAAGATACATAGTTTCCTTGGTCTTTCTAGATACTATTAATGATTTGTTAAGGATTTCTCTAAGATAGAATCACCTTTGACTGCTCTTACCATAAAGGTGGTGAAATTCACATGGGATGTGAAGTTTCAGTATTCTTATGATGAACTGAAATAAATTCTAACATCAGATCCTATTCTGATCTTACTTGATCCCAGTAAGGTGTACATGCTATTCTATGATGCTTATGGTGCTAGTTTAGGATGCGTGATTATACAAGATGACCATGTGGTAGATTACGACTCCCATCAGCTTCGACCACATGAGAATAATTACCCCACTCACAATTTAGATATTTCTATAGTTATGCATGTGCTTAAATGTTGGAGATACTATATTTTTGGGGAGAGGTTCACAGTCTTCTCTGATCATAAGAGTTTGAGTTATATCTTTTCTCATAAAGACTTAAATCTCAGATAGAGATGATGGGTAGAATACCTTCATATGTTTGACTTCAATATTTCTTACACACTAAGGAAGGTAATTTTTTTTGTATATGCTCTTAGCAATAAATCACCATCACATAATGTTCTGGAATCAAAGGAGGAGTGGAAGCTTATGTGAATTTTTGCTCAGTTTCAATTGGATGCTCAGGAGGATGTTTTAGGTATGGTTCTAACTGGTGTTCAGTTATCATAATCTATCATGGAGTTTATTTTTCATATTCAATATCAAGATGATAAGTTTATTAAATTTAGAGAACGAATTTATAGTGTGGAGACCATTTCTAGTTGGTCTCTTTCTTTAGATGGTATGATCCACCTTGGGAAGCAGGTTGTCATCCCTATATATATGAGGGGGTTGGTCTTGTTTAATTTTCATAGATCTTGATGTGCCATTAATCTAGGCACTATGAAGATGTATTATGACATGATATGATGATTCTAGTGGCCGGGTATGAAACATGACATTGTAGATTATGTGTCCCTCTGTTGTACCTGCCAAAAGATAAAGGTAGATCACTTGAAACCCTTTGGTTTACTTTAGCCTCTTTCGGTGACGATATGGAAATTGGATGAGGTATCCATGGATTTTTTTTAGATTACCATGGAATCCCTGAGAGAGTAATTCTATCTGGGTGGTTAGTCATCGGTTGGAGAAGTATGCTCATTTTATTCTGATCAAGGACACCACTAAGGTTCAAGATCTAGGTAAGATGTATGTGCAGGATATTGTGAGGTTACATGGGAGTCGTTTTACTGTTGTTTTAGATAGGTATTCTAGGTTTACCTCAAGGTTCTATAGGAGTCTCTAAGAGGTAATGGGAACTAATCTCAAGTTGAGAACAACTTACCATCGACAGACAGACGGTCAGAGAGAGCGAGTAATTTAGATCTTGGAAGATATTCTTTGTGCTTGTGTCTTGGACTTCAGTGGATCATGGGATAAACATGTAGGATTGGTTGAGTCTATTTATAACAATAGTTATCAGTCATCAATAATAATGGATCTCTTTGAGGTGTTTTATAGCTGCCCATGTAGATCACCTATTTGTTGGGATAAGGTGGGTGAAGTAGCTTTGGTTGGACCAAGTTTGGTTTAAGAGATGTCTATGAAGATTCAGGGTGTATGTTGATGTTTGGTTACTACCCAAAGTCAACAAAAATTGTATGCAGATTAGTGATGTATTCCTATGGAGTTTTTTGTTGGTGACTTGTTTTTCTTGAAAGTTTCTCCTCATTTAGGTCACTGTCATCTTGGAAAATAGGGAAAGTTGGCTCTGAGATATGTTGGACCATTTGAGGTCCCTGAGCAGCTCAGACAAGTTGCTTATCGGTTAGCATTTCTGGTTCAATTTATGGGCATTCATGATATTTTCCACATGTATCATCTCAAGAAGTATCACCCTGATCTCACTCATGTTCTAAGTTGGGAAAAATTGATTTGGAGCTATATGTTTCTGTTATGGAGAAACTAGCTGAGATTGTTAAATCTCATGTGAAAGTCTTTCATGGGAAGTTAATCCTATTGGTCAGGGTACTATGGAAACATGAATTATATTCTCACGAGACTTGGGAATGCGAGTCTTTGGTGAGGGAGCAATGGAATCATCTTTTTACAGGTATTACATCTTTCACATGACTTCCCAGGGATGAAAATTATTTATTGTGGGGAGTTTGTAACATCCCGTTACTGATATTTCATGTACATATTTAACCACATCCTAATTTTCATTTTATCATTATCCGTATAGGGATGATAAGTAATTGTGAGCATACCTATAATGGTGAAGTCAAAAATTTGTTGGACTCTCATATTTAACTGGATTTTTCTGCAGGCTATAGGAGGATTTCACACTGTGTAACTAGGTTACACATCATGTAAGGTTGTTAGATGCAAGTTGTGAAAGGCTTCACACTGTGAAGGATTACACGATGTGAAGAGGTGTTACATGTCGTGAGTTATTTAAATAATGGATTTTTAATCCGAGGTGAAAAATTTCTCAGCATACTTAAACAACATGGATTTCACGACATGTAAAGGATTTACACATCATATAATTCCCCAAGAAGGAAAGTTTTAGGGCACTACTTGAGTTTTGGGTGCCCATTCAATTACCTATTCTACTTTTCTCTCAAACTAAAGCTCCTATCCAGTGATTTTTAGAGACATTGTTCTTTCTGGATCGATCCATTCAGCATTTGATCTTCATTACGGTTATGATTCTTCATCTCTTCGGGTGAGAGATCTTTTTGATTCTTTATTTCCATAGATTTCGGTATCACCCTCAGGTTGCATCATCAGATAAGTTTATCTAAATTGGTGTTTCTTTTTGTCTCCTTCGAAGATCTTTTGTGTGATCTCATTCTAGAGGTTGTTCCTTTTTCATTAATGGTGCAACAAGTTTTCATTCTCAAGGTATATGGTATTTTATCTTCTTCTTTCACCCTCTTTCTCAATTGAATCAATCATAAGATGTGTGGATTGGATTCTAGGGCCTTCATTGACATTTTTGGGTTTTCATTGCTGGTGGATTCTATTACGGGTGTGTGCAACCTGAGTTTGAGGTAGGTGGTTCTATCTCTAGCCTATGTTTGATAAACTGTATTGTTCTATTCTTATAAATTGGTTTACAAATAAATTGGTATGAAAATGGCATGATTTTGTGTGTGTTTTGGAATGAGATTTTGAATAAAAGTGGTTTTCCTTAATTTTTGATAAATTAAAAGAAAATGGGTATTTTAAAAGCATTGAAAATGGTTTTATGAAATATTTTTGAAATAATTTTTGAAACATTAAAATGATTGTGAAAATGAGCACATGGGTTACCTTGGGTACTAGGTGGAAGGTTTAGCTTGAGGCCATCGTCCATTGTGATGGTTCACTTTATGGGGTGTTCCTCTTGTCCTAGAGTGTATATTATTGGATCTAGGTATGTATATGATGTCGGGATTTCAATTTTTGTGGTGTCTCCCTGGTCCTGAAGTGTAGATAATTGGCTTCAGGTACCACAGTGCACTGTTCAAAGATTTTTGGGTTCAAGTAGTTTGCTGCCTGACCTGTTGTATTCCTTATTATTGTGATACCGGTGATGCTACTGTTGTTTTTTATTTCTTGGATTTGTACTATATCAGCCTTGATATGCATGTTAATTCTTGTGATAGATGATATGAAAAATGTGCTTTGAAATTGATATACCAGCATTTGTTTTAGAACTGTGGTAAGTAGAAAATGTTTACCATGTTTTCTATAAAACTGATTTACTTCCTATCATGCCATGTTTTATTTAAAATTAGCATACAAGAATTGTTATACATAGATTTTTTATGGAACAATTCGGTGAGATCCTATTGATACCATTAGCTCACACCCTGCATATCTCTTTGGTGGTGCATAGACCTTTGTATGTATTCCAATGCAGAGAAAGGCAAGGTGCTGCAGTGAGGTGGTGAGGTTTCATGTCAAATGAGTTAGGTAGATGTAAAACCCCAAGGTTTTAAAAATAAATTGAAATTCATGAAACTTTTTTTAAGTATATATTTATAATTATCTTTTAAACATAATTTTTCCAATTCTATGTTTTGAATTTCAAAAAACGGTCATCTACGGTTGTGACCAGTAAGTTATTTGGAGTCTGATAGAACCAACTTGATTTTTGGTGAATAGTAATATACCCTTATGAATAGTAATATGTCCATAATGAATAGTAAATTGTATTATTATTTTATTTTATTAATGATTTAAGATAATGAAATCTTGATTAATTTTTCAATATAATATAAAAGTAGTTATAGTTTTAGAATTGTTAATTTTTGAATAAAGTATGATTTTATTTAAAAATTAAATTAATAATATTTAGAAAATTATTTTCAAAAAATGGAGTTCATTTTTTAATTCTGCACATCTAAAAATGGTTAGGATGAATTTTTGGGATTTTTATGAAAATCTTGAATTTTTGACGAATAGTGAAATACGTTAAAATACCGTATATTCAAATTATCAGTTAAATACACTATTTTTTTACATCATCGCTGATGTAAGACCACTTGGTTCGAACTCACATGAAATTTTTACTATTTTAGGTCACATGAATCAAGACTATTCATAGTCTTGATTAAACATATTAAAATAATGTAAAATCCCTCCTCTCCTCCACTATAAATATCACCCTCATTTCCCTCTTCCTATCACACCTCTCAAGCCTTTATAATTGTCTAAGTTTTTCCAAATTACCTCTCCAAAGATCTTCCCCACTTCATAGAGCTAACAGTCTCACCAAAATTCCAAAACCAAAGGCCTTAAGGAGGATCTCAAGGAGAAGAGATCAAGAGGTAAGAATCCTCTTCCTTTTTCATGTGTTTTCTTTTCAATTCCTTTATTTTCTTATACTCTATTTCCATAAACATATCCAGGAGGTATTAAATCTCTAGAATAATATATATTATTTATGTTACCATGCTTATGTAAAATATTCTTCATATTCCTTCCTCTCCTCTCCCTCTTGTTCTAAAAATAAAAACACCCCCTCATGATGTGCCGATTTACCAAAATTGTGGACGATGTGTTTCCAATTTCCATTAATTACTTCAAAGATGATAATAAAAACATTTTAGTGGTTGAATAAAAATAAAAATTTTATGTTTTAACCTATTTCATGTTTTGTAATGAACTTCTATTCATGAAATTATATTATTTAATGAAAAAAGTTCATGATTATCGAGGAACTGCCAAAAATGATCTAAACAAATATCCATAATGTTTTATCTAAATATTCATCATTGTATATGATAAAAAAAATGATTTATGGTATCATTATATATTCTGGAAACATATTAATACCTTTTCATTCCACTTCTGGAATTTCATTTCCATACGGAAAGAAAATCAAACACAAACCGACCATGAAAATCATGTAAAGAGTGCACCTGAAACAATGGAAGGAACAAAATACTAATAATTAAAGGGTGAAATGATGTTATAAAATGATAATATAATATGTTATAAACATGAAAATATTTCTTTAAAATACTAACAACACTATTTTAACCATTATACAGGAGGTATAAATAATTTTTAAGTAAGACGAACCTGAGGTAAGGGAATTCTTAACCCGACTTCCATTCTTTGGGTTAACCTTCTACTAAATTTTTTACGTGGTATTAAATTTTTTTGTTTGATGAAATTTGTTTATATTATTATTAATTATGTGTATTTATAGTTTATATATATATATATTACATCCACTCTATTAATTATCTCTTCAATTATATGATATTTATAAGGGTCTTTTCTTTTAAAATCCTATTTTAAAATTTTGTTTTACAAAATTCAAAAGCAATATTTTTATGAAATTATTAATGTTTTATGATTATGTTCTTGTTATTGGAAATTATTTATGATCAATTTTGGTACCTATATCTCCCTCCAATGCGTTGGGTATGTGTAAGTTGGAGGTCGGCCGTATTGTTACTCCAAGTGTAACTGTGATGGTTACAAAAATTGTAAGGTAGCCGTGTGGGTTACAAATTATAAGATAGCTGAGATGGTTACAAGATTATGTAATTAATTACAAAATATACATTTAAGGTTATATTTATGTTCTATATATTTTTGTGTAAATATCATGGAAATCTCAAGTTTTACAAAGTAAGTTTATATGGGTAACACATGTGTCTTTTTTTTGAAATTGATTTCACACATTACAAGTATTCATGGACTAATGTTTTCTTTAATTCTTTTTATATCCCTTACTGAGATTTTTGTGATCATACAAAGTTTTTAAATTATTTCCAAATATTATAGGGATGTTTAAGACAAAAAATGAATCCAAGATAAATATATGAAGATTTTTTAAAGAAAACATGTTTTATTTGAATAGTTTTATATTTTGAAAGAAATAGATATTGTTTTTGTGGTATCTGATCTATATGAATGTGGAATGTTATCTATGTATTATATCACAATTATCTAAAATTATAAACTTGAAAATATCTTCAATATTAAAGGAATTGAGTTCTTGACTTAATTTCAAGATTATGTAATGTAATAAGGCCGATTCCTTATAATTGGTATCATAGGATGGTTTAGATAACTTTAGGGGTTATGATGATAATAATAGAATGAAATAAATGATTTTTACTCTATGGTTAATTTTAAATGATATATAATTTAAATATTACCATGTTTCTTTGACTAAGATATGTTTTTTTCAGAATGGTTTTATGCAAAAGAAACAAAGAAGCTGAAGAGGAGAGGTACCGACAGAATTATATCCTTTTGAATCTACAGCCTAGAATAGTAGGGATTAGAACTGAGTAATTTGTGGAATTAATTGATCAGCTAACACATGAAATAAATGGTGGTGGAATCCATGCAAGAGAACAACTAGAGGTACCACAAATAAACTTGATGATAGTGGAACATTTTATGAGACAACAACCTCCTACTTTCAATGGATCTTCTGACCTTTTAGCAGCTAAAGGATGGATTAAGGCCCTTGAAAAGATATTTGATGTTACGGGTTGTTCAGATAATCAAAAGGAAAGTATTTTCATTTATCGTTTTAAGGAGAATCTGATCAATGGTGGTCAATAGTAAAAAATATCATGGATAGAGAGGATATTGATACCTTAGAGTGGGATGAATTTAAAATTCTTTTCCTTGAAAAATATTTTCCTAATGTGGTGTGACTTAGGATGGATAATAAATTCCTTGAATTGAAGAAAAAAGAGAAAGATTCAGTGGATGTGTATGAAGAAAAATTTACCCAACTAGTGAGGCATGCTCCAAATATTATTTTTGATCTTGATAGAAAAATAAAATGCTTTTACTTAGAATTAAAGCCAAGGTATCGAAGGACATTGGCCTCCCATGAATTCAAAAGTTATGAGAAACTTGTCCGATGTGCTGAGAGGGTAGAGATGAAGTTTTCTGATGATCACATTCACTTTTACAATAACAAGAAGAAGGGGTCTAGATGGAAATCGATGGGTAAGAATCAACCAAATAAATCTGATGGTAAGAAATTTCATTTTTCAGTTTGTGAAAAGTGTGGAAAAAAGCACCCTGGGGAATGCTTTACCAAAACGAAGAAGTGTTTTCAATGTGGTAAGTTTGAACATATGGACCGATATTGTAATGAAAATGATCCTAAGACTAATCCTGATAAGAAAACTATTAAGCGTTTTAAATGTGGAGAGATGGTTCATTATGTAAATTCCTACCCAAAGGGAGATCCGAATGATGCAAAGAAGCCAAACTATAAGCATAAAGGTATAGTGAGATCCTTTGCAACTACGTCAGCAAATGTCGGGCCATACAATGAAGTTGTATCACGTACCTTGTTTGTTTACTCAGATTTTTCTTAAGTTTTTTTGAAATGGGGTCTAAAAATTCCTTTATTTCTAAGAAATTTTCTAGTAAATTGGAAATATCACCTTAATAAATGAGACTAGAACTTATTTTTAAAACCCCAGGGGGAAATATTATAGCAAAGAGGAATTATAAGAATCTTTCTATTGTGGTATATGGAAAGACTTTACCTAAAAAACTTTTTGTTTTTCCCTTAGTAGAGTTTGATTTCATTCTGGGAATGGATTGAATTTCTGTTTATCATGCTAATATTGACCATAGATCTAAAGAAGTTGTTTTTTAGAAAGAGTTTTAGTTTTTATATAATAACAAACCCATACAATTTATAACATATCAGGAATTTTAGAAACTGTTGAAATATGGAAATGAAGTTTATCTTGATCATATTATTGAAAATAAGGTAACTGTTTAGATTAATGATGTTCTAGTGGTAAATGAATACCTTGATGTTTTTCCTGATGAGCTACCTGGTGTCATACTTGATCAGAAAGTTGAATTCATAATTGACTTAGTTCCTGATGCTAAGATAAATTAAAAACACCCATATCAAATGGCTCAAATGGAACTTCTTGAATTGAAAAATCAATTGCAATATTTTCTTGATAAAAGCTTCATTCATCCCAGCACTTCACCATGGGGTGCTCTTGTTTTTTTTTTAAAAAGAAATTTGGTTCCATGAGACTTTTCATTGATTATAGAGTCTAGAATAACATCAATATTTAAACAATTATCCTTTTCCTCATATCAATGACTTGTTTGATTAGATCCATGGAGATTATAACTTTTCCAAGATTGAATTGAGATCCGGATACCATCAGATGAAGGTGAAGGAGGATGACACCCCAAAAACAACTTTTCATACTAGATATGGGCATTATGAGTTTGTTGTTATTCCATGTGGGTTAACTAATGCACCTATTGTATTCATGGATCTTATGAATAGAATATTTCACGAGTTCTTGGATAAGTTTGTAGTTGTGTTTATTGATGGAATTCTTGTATTTTCTAAGAGTAAAGAGGAGCATGAAAAACATATAAGGGTTGTTTTGAAAACCTTAAAGGAAAAAAAAATGTATGGAAAATTCAGCAAGTGCTATTTTTTATTAAAATAGATTAATTTTCTTGGGCACATTATAAATAAGGATGGAATAACAGTTGATCCTGTCAAAACAAAAGTGGTGTATGAATGTCCAAGACCCAAAAATGTTACAAATATTCGTAGTTTTATTGGATTAGTAGGTTATTACCAATGGTTTTTTAAAAACTTTTCATGATTATCTATCCCTCCAACTAAGTTAACCCAAAAGGGGTTAAATTTATTGGGATAGAATAATGTGATGTTTAATTTCAGGAACTGAAGAAGAGATTTGTGAATGCTATAGTTTTGGCCTTACCTTCCCGAAATGGTGAGTTTTTCATCTATAATAATGCTTCATTGAATGGAATTGGGTTTTTTTGATGTAGAATGATCAGGTAATTGATTATTCTTCAAGACAACTAAAACCTTATGAGTTAAATTATCCCACACATTATTTCTAATTGACAGCTGTGGTTTTTGATTTTAAAATTTGGAGGCATCATTTATATGGATCCAAATGTTAAATATATAATGACCATAAAATTATGAAGTATATATTCACTCAGAAGGAATTAAATATGAGGCAGAGAAGATGGATTGAATTGATAAAATATTATGATTTCATGATCAATTATCATCCATGAAAACCAAACAATGTGGTAGATGTCACGACCCGCCCTCGGGGTCCGTGCCGTGACTACCCCAAGCCCGCCTTCCATAGGCCAGGGGCTGACGACTAGCACCAAGGCGTAAATCCCGGTAAAAAGGGAAGGCATTGCCTTTGTAATGTAAACAAACACCACAGAGCAAGCATGCGGAAAGTAAACACTAAGAAAAAGCAGAGTACAACTGAAAGTGCGGAAAAGTAAATGGGCCAGTATACAAACCCAAACTGAAAGTAAAATACAACTCGAAAGGGAAAACAACAACTGAAAAGTAAAAGCCGCTACACTGAGCTGTCCACTGGAAATCCCACCTGAAGGGTGGGTACAAATAGCTCCACTGCTCCACGGGTCCCGCCGTCCGCTCCGGGCACGTCCCGCCCAGTGGTCCACCTCCAGGTACCGTCCTGCTCTGCAAGCCTCAGCTAAGGTCAACGCTGTCCGTCGTCTACAACCAACACAACGTAGTGCGGGCAAAGCCCATGCAGGGGTGAGTATAAGCTACTCAGTAGGGACCCCGAGACCCCTGAGGTCTCTCAAATCCACAAAGGATAAACCACGCAGAAAGGTACAATCACGAAGTAACAACCGACACTGATTAGGTATATGCCCATACATATACCTAAGTCATCAATTTCTAATACGCTCCAACCTCCGAGCCCAAGTAAAACTCAGTCCACACAGGAAAGTAAACGTATTCCACACAGGAAAGCAAAACGTAATCCACACAGGATAGCACAACACAATCCACACAGGAAAGCAACAGGATTCAGCTCACACAGGTATACTTCTTCGAAAGACGATAAAGATGATCTCTGATCCATCTAAGTCGTCGGACCCACGAAGGATCTATAGGTAACTAACCCCCGCAAAAGACCCACACAGGATCGGGCCCACACAGGACCTGTAGGTGCTGGTTCACACAGGACCGCTGAGCGCAAAGACCCACACAGGATCAGACCCACACAGGATCGGGCCCACACAGGACCTGTAGCACTGATCCACGTAGGATCGCTGAGTGCTGTAGTCGTCGTCGTCGAATCCACACAGGATCTCTGTACTGTCGTCGTCGCAGTCACAGTAGCAGTAGCAGTAGCAGTAGTAGTCACAATCGCAGCCAGCACTAGGGTTCCCGCACACAGCAAGCTCGTTCAGGAGGGTCCGCTCCACGATCCGAGAGGCTGATACATCAACTGTCACAAAGTCCAGAGTTGATGTATCCAAAAGTTCCGTATCGTCAACAGGGACTCAACGCAACAGACGGCGCGTCGATCGGACGCCCGGTCTGAGAGTTATTGGCTTTTTCGTCCCCGGGGGCCCGGTTGGTTTTTAAGGCAAAACAAACCCGACCGTACTCCACCTGCGTCCAAACCTCGGGCGAAGTATGCCAAAAGATCCGTCTCATTTAGAGGAATTCAACGAAACAGACGGCGCGTCAATCGGACGCCCGGTCTGTTAATTATTGGCCTTTCCGTCTCACACCCACCTTGGGAAACTTTCTAGGAGGTCACCCATCCTGATCACTACTCTAGGCCAAGCACGCTTAACTACGGAGTTTTAACCACGTAGGCTCCCGAAAAGGAAGGTGCACCTTGAGTATAGTATACCGAAACGACCGTCTCGATCCAAGGATCGCGTTGCCGCTGACGGCGCGTCGTTCGGAGGCCCGAAGCTCAAGTTATGAGCATTTGAACGAAATCGATTTGAAAACGGGGGGTCCGGGTCTGGGCCGACCCGGCCCGACCCCCCCTGGGTCGGCCCGAACCGGGTCGACCCGACCCGGGTCCGACCCGGCCCGGCCGGCGGCGCGTTCCGGCACGGCGGTGCGGCCCGGCCTGCGGCGGCACGGCCTGGGCGCCGCTCGGGTGCCACGCGCGGGGGGCATGGCCCCCGCCCCTCTTCGCTGGCGGCGCGGCTGAAAGCCGCGCCTTTGGTGAAACCGGCCCCCCTCGTGGGGGCCTGCCTTTGAGAAAAATGGGGGGCCGCCTGCCCCCCTTTATGAAACCGGCCCCCCCTTAATAATGGGGGGGCAATTAACCTGGCCGGGGGAATTTAATTCCCCCGGTCTTTCTCCTTCCGGCCGGCCCACCTGGCCGGCCGGTTTTTCTTCAACGGGACCGGCAAACCGGTCCCCTTTCCGGCTTCCGACGCCGGCGGCCCGGCGAGCCGCCGGTCCTCTCATCCCGCCACGCCCCGGAACCGGCCGCGGTGTTCGTCGTCCGGCGTGCTGCGACGGCACCGCACCCCTCCGCCGCGGCCCCACTCCGGCCGCGGCGCCTTTGGTTTTCTTCGACGCGGCACGACGACGTCGCGTTCATGATGATCCTTCCACGGCGCGGCGCGACGGCGCCGCGCAATGCAACCGTGCGAATTCCCGTGTGGTGCGACGGCACCACGCCATCTCGTCATCCACAAGAAAAAAATAATAATCACGAACAGAGGGGGGATTCAGCCGTGTTTGTGCGGTCCGACCCCCCTCTCGTTAGATGATAGCTCTTAAATAATCATCCACAAGACTATCATTCTAGAACCAAGAACTAGAGTAAATAAATAATCAACAACAACCCCTACCTCGGTTTCAAGTACGATGATTGTCAATGACCCGCGGAAGGCAAGCGTCGCGGAGGTTGGGCGTCGCGGTAATCGTTCGTCAATTCCGTTGACGAAGAGGTACGTCCGAAGAGGTACGTCATTGGTGAATCTTCGTAAGCCGACGAAGGAAGTCCAAGGAGGAAGCGGCGTTCCCTTTCGTTGACACGGAAGGCGTCGTCGATCTTCGGAACAACCGGCTACGAAGAAGAGAGGAGTGGCGTTCTTCGTCGGAGCTTGAAGGTTTTTCGCGTTCTTCGTCAAAGTTGAAGAAGAAGAAGGAGTTCCCAAATCCTCTCAAGAAGGCTAGAGAAATCTAACCAAATAAAATAAGCTAGAGTCTTATTTTATTCACACACTTAACAAAATGAATTTCAAAGTTTTGAAATTCAAACAATTCAACTCCATTAATTAACAAAGTTGTCATGTCATTAAAAGAGGAGTTTAAGGGAGTTAAAAAGGAGAAGAAGAAGAGTCATGCTTCAGGTGGGCCCCACCACACTTAATCCTCTCAAGGGAGGTTAAGTGGTTGTGGGTTCCACCACTAACTCCCTTTGGGAGAAGTTAACCAATAAGTTAAAATAAAAATTTGTAATCCACAATTTTTATTTAACTTATTCTAAACTCCCAAAAACTAACTCTCAACCCGAACTAAACGCAACCTCGGAAAAGGTCTCCTTAAGCGAATATCAGCGCTGCGAGTTCATCGATGTCCTCGAAATTCAATTCCGAGCACCGGGTCAAAAGTTAGAAATTCCCGCTCGTTCGTTCACTGAACGTACCCGAGCCAAACTTCGGAAATTGATTCCGGGCACTCCGGGCCTCGGAATCAGGTGCCGTCAGAAACCGCGCTCTTGTAAAATTCCATAGAAAATTAAGAAAAAATTTCCCTTGAATTTTATGGGTCTTTACATTACTCCCACCTCAGGGCTTTACGTCCCCGTAAAGATACATCAAAAACTAGGGAAACAAATGAGGGTACTGAGCACGCATCTGAGCCTCCCGCTCCCATGTGCTCTCCTGGAGATTCCCGTGCTTCCATCTGATGCGCACAAGAGGAATTGATCGCTCACGTAGGACCCGCTCCTGTCGATCCTCTATCTCCACCGGAACCTCCGTAAAAGTCGCCCCATCGTCAACGTCAAGCTCCCCATGGTCAATGATGTGCGTCGGGTTGTGCACGTATCTCCTCAGCTGGGATACGTGGAAGACGTCGTGCACCCGGTGCAACTGAGGTGGCAGAGCCAGACGATAAGCCACCTCGCCAACCCTACTGAGGACCTGGAAGGGTCCGATGAAGCGCGGAGATAACTTGCCGCCTCGGCCAAATCTCCGAATACCACATCGAGGTGAGACCCGCAAGAAGACGTGGTCGCCATCCTCGAACTACAGTGGCCTCTGCCTCCTGTCAGCATATGACTTCTGCCGGCTCTGAGCTGTCCTCATCCGCTCCTAAATGACCTGGACCTTCTCTGTCGTGGCCTGGACCATCTCCGGTCCCACAAGTGCTGACTCCCAGGGTCTGTCCAGCACAAAGGAGATCTACAAGGTCGGCCGTACAACGCCTCGTACGGTGCCATCCCGATAGTGGAGTGGTAGCTGTTGTTGTACGCGAACTCCACTAAGGGTAGGTGGTCCTCCCAGCTACGACCAAAGTCGAGGACACATGCGCAGAGCATGTCCTCGAGAGTCTGAATGGTCCTCTCCGTCTGACCATCCGTCTGAGGGTGAAAGGCTGTGCTCAAACGTAGCTGCGTCCCGAACGCCTCCTGTAACCCCTTCCAAAGCCGGGAAGTAAAGCGAGCATCTCGATCGGAGACGATAGATGATGGCACGTCGTGGAGTCGCACAATCTCCTGAACGTAGAGACGTCCCAAGCTCTCTACTGAGCCCTGCTCTCTGATGGGTAAGAAATGTGCCGACTTGGTGAGTCGGTCAACAATCACCCAGATGGAGTCGTGACCTCTGGAAGTGCGTGGAAGTCCAGTCACGAAGTCCATAGATATGCCGTCCCACTTCCACTCCGGAACCTCCAAGGGCTGTACCAAGCCCGCTGGTACCTGATGCTCAGCCTTCACCTGCTGGCAGGTGAGGCATCGAGAAACGAACTCTGCTACAACCTTCTTCATGCCCGGCCACCAGTGCTGTCGTCTGAGATCCTGGTACATCTTCACCACTCCAGGATGTACCGCCAAAGGAGAAGTGTGAAACTCTCTCAGCACTTCCTCTCGCAAAGCTACTGGTACCATGGTACGTCCTCTGAAAAGGATGTCGTGCTCTGTCCCAAGGGAGAAACCATCAGGTGCCTGTCCCGAGGATATCTATGCACGCCGTGTCTCACAGTCAGCGTCCTCACGCTGTGCCTCCCTGACCCGCTGCAGTAGTGGAGGGGTGACTGTGAGAGACTGGAGGAAGGCTGCTCCATCTCTATCCATGAAGGATATCTGCAAAGAGGCTAGATGCTCCGTCGCCTCCTCAAGTAGCTGAATGCCCGTCCTCCTACTAAGGGCATCGGCTACTACGTTCCCCTTCCCAGGAGTATAGACTATCTCAAAGTCATAGTCCTGGAGGAACTCGAGCCATCGCCGCTGTCTCAGGTTCAGGTCCTTCTGCGAAAAGATATACCTGAGACTCTGATGATCAGAAAAGACTGTAAAGCGCTTGCCCATCAGATAGTGTCGCCATGTCTTCAGAGCGAAGACCACTGCTGCTAACTCCAGGTCATGGGTAGCGTAGTTCTGCTCATGCGGCCTCAACTAACGTGATCCATAGGCGATCACTGCCCGCTCCTGCATCAGAACACATCCGAGTCTGGTCCCTGATGCATCGCAGTAGACTACGTACCCTACTCCCTCCTCAGGCAACCTCAAGATAGGTGCGCAGGTCAATCTCTGTCTCAGCTCCTGGAAGCTCTGCTGACATCTGTCAGACCATACGAAGGGTTTCCCCTTCTTCGTCAAAGCTGTGAGTGATGCCGCAACTCTAGAGAAGTCTGGCACGAATCTCCGATAGTATCCAGCTAGTCCCAAGAAACTCCGAACCTCAGTCACGCTCCTGGGTGTCTCCCAAGCTAACACTGCCTCAATCTTCGCGGGATCCACTGCAACTCCCACCTCAGAGATAACGTGTCCCAAGAAGTGGACCTCACGTATCCAGAACTGGCACTTCGAGAGCTTACCATAAAGCTGGTGCTCTCGGAGTGTGTCTAGTACAACTCGCAAGTGATAGGCGTGCTCCTCCTCTGTCGTAGAGTAAATCAGAATGTCGTCGATGAAGACCACGACAAACCGATCGAGGTATGGCTGAAAGATCCTATTCATGAGAGCCATGAACACTGCTGGAGCATTGGTTACACCGAAGGGCATAACCAAGAACTCATAGTGGACATACCGACATCTGAAGGCCGTCTTCTGCACATCCTCGTCTCTGACTCTGAGCTGATGATAGCCCGACCTGAGGTCTATCTTCGAGAACCACCGTGCTCCCTTGAGTTGATCAAAGAGGTCATCAATCCTCGGTAGCGGATACTTGTTCCTCACTGTCACCTGGTTCAGGTGACGATAGTCAACACAAAGACGCAAGCTCCCGTCCGCCTTCTTGGCGAACAAAATCGGGGAAGCCCAGGGTGAAACACTGGGTCGGATGAACCCCTTGCCCTGAAAGTCCTCCAACTGTACCCGTAGATCTCGAAGCTCGGCGGGGACCATCCGATATGCTGGAGTGGATATCGGGGCTGTCCCGGGGTACAAGTCAATATAAAAGTCTACCTCTCTGCGAGGAGGTAGTCCTGGAACGTCATCAGGAAAAACGTCCGGAAACTGATCCACCACTGCAGGAAAACCAGGACTCCGCACGTCAACTGCTCCAAGGATAAGGCTAGCCAACTGATGAGTGATGGGCTGTCCTCTCCTCCGCGGAAGTCCATCCTGTGCTGCTAAGGCTCCCTTCTCGCCGGTGAAGGTGAACCTGCTCCCGTCGGTGCGTACACATCGCACCTTGCGCCTAAAACAGTCAATCTGTGCATGGACCGTAGATAGCCAATCCATGCCCAAGATGACGTCGTAAGGCCTCGACGCTGCTACAAGAAGATCCCAGCCGAAGCTCTCGCCTCCTAGAGTAAGCTCACACTGCCGGCACCAGTGCGTAATCGTCGAGTCTGCTCCCGTAGGAGTCTCTAGCCGTAAGGATCGAGCCAACGGCTCTGTCGGAATCTCCGAGCTCCGAACAAGGGCAGCGGCTATGAAAGAGTGACTCGCTCCTGTGTCTATAAGAACTGCAGCAAGGGTGGAATAGACACAGATAGTACCTCGAATCATCTCGGGTGCGCCGTGGTCGTAGGCCTCTGCTGCCTGGAGCTATGCCTGTCTCTGCCCGCCAGCTCCCTGTGGTCGGGGTGGACCTCCTGGTGGTGGTGGTGGCAGAGCCTCAAAGCGTCGCCCACCACCGGCTGCTCGTCCAGCTCCTCTGCCTCGTCCGCCTCCTCTCTGCGGACCGCCACGGTCGACCCTCTGCCTCTGCCTCGGTGGTCCCTCAACCGTCTGCTGCTCCTCGGCACGGCGGGTCGGGCAGTCACGAGCCATGTGGCCCTGCCCGCCGCACGAGTAGCACTGTATGCCTCTCGAAAGACTGGCTCCTCGCTGTGTGCCCCGCACTGCTGAGCCAGTGTCCTGAGGTCGTCTGCCCGAAGGTCTGGTCTGTCTGGACCCCTGAGTCATCCGTCGACTGCCTGCTGCAGATGACTCTTCCACGTGCCGCCCTGCGGTGGGTCGCTGTGCTGGTGTAGACTCAGCAAGGAAGCTCTCGATCAGGAGGGCCCGCTCCAGTACTCCTGTCTGAGTCGGTATGCTGAGGGAGATCAATGATGCCATGATCTCGTGTCTCAAACCCTGCTCGAAGGCCCGGGACCGGAATAATGGGTCCCGTACCATGTCGGTCGAGTAGCGCGAGAGATCAGTAAATCTCGCCGAGTACTGAGCGACCGTCATGCTGCCCTGCCGCAGCTGTAGAAGCTCCTGGATACGCACCGCACGAAGGGTGGCTGGGACGAACTCCGAGCGGAAGAGGCTCTCAAAGTCCGTCCAAAGTAGAGATGCCTCATCGTGCACCTGGAGCATCAGGCTCCACCATCGTCCTGCTGCTGCGTGTAGTAGGCTCGTAGCGAGGATCACCATGAGGTCTGCTGGTGTCCTCACTAGCCTAAACACACGTACCACTACCTCCAGCTAGTCCTCTACTGCCTGGGGGTCCGTCTCCCCACGAAACCTGGGTGGTCTCTAGCACTGAAACTCATGCAGTGCGCTGAGGCGACGTGCATCGTCAGCGGCTGGTGCTGGAAGCATCGGGGGCTCGGCGGGTAGAGCTACCGCCGGTGCCACTGCTGACAAAGGGCCCTGCACCGAAGCCTCGTTGCTCGGTGGGCTGTCGTCACACTCGACTCTCGGAACCCTAGCTGGCTGCCATCGTGGGGCCATCCTGAAAAGGAAACAGGTGCGCCACGGTCAGAACAATATACCTGGTGAGCTAATATTAGTAATCACAAAGGAAACTTTGAAACACGCACGCAATCAATGTTTTCGTGCACTAAGTCGGAAATCAGAAGTCAGGGTCCTGGTGTACGGATACGTCGGCCGCCGCACCAACACTGGACTCCCTGGACTGATAACCACACTCAATACGCTAAACATTATTGCTTCACATAAAAAAAAATCAGAGTTCGCGGTAGAACCGAACTCCTCTGATACCAATTTGTCACGACCCGCCCTCGGGGTCCGTGCCGTGACTACCCCAAGCCCGCCTTCCATAGGCCAGGGGCTGGTGACTAGCACCAAGGCGTAAATCCCGGTAAAAAGGGAAGGCATTGCCTTTGTAATGTAAACAAACACCACAGAGTAAGCATGCGGAAAGTAAACACTAAGAAAAAGCAGAGTACAACTGAAAGTGCGGAAAAGTAAATGGGCCAGTATAAAAACCCAAACTGAAAGTAAAATAAAACTCGAAAGGGAAAATAGAAACTGAAAAGTAAAAGCCGCTACAATGAGCTGTCCACTGGAAATCCCACCTGAAGGGTGGGTACAGATAGCTCCACTGCTCCACGGGTCCCGCCGTCCGCTCCGGGCACGTCCCGCCCAGTGGTCCACCTCCAGGTACCGTCCTGCTCTGCAAGCCTCAGCTAAGGTCAACGCTGTCCGTCGTCTACAACCAACACAATGTAGTGCGGGCAAAGCCCCTGCAGGGGTGAGTATAAGCTACTCAGTAGGGACCCCGAGACCCCTGAGGTCTCTCAAATCCACAAAGGATAAACCACGCAGAAAGGTACAATCACGAAGTAACAACCGACACTGATTAGGTATATGCCCATACATATACCTAAGTCATCAATTTCTAATACGCTCCAACCTCCGAGCCCAAGTAAAACTCAGTCCACACAGGAAATTAAACGTATTCCACACAGGAAAGCAAAACGTAATCCACACAGGATAGCACAACACAATCCACACAGGAAAGCAACAGGATTCAGCTCAAATAGGTATACTTCTTCGAAAGACGATAAAGATGATCTCTGATCCATCTAAGTCGTCGGACCCACGAAGGATCGATAGGTAACTAACCCTCGCAAAAGACCCACACAGGATCGGGCCCACACAGGACCTGTAGGCGCTGGTTCACACAGGACCGCTGAGCGCAAAGACCCACACAGGATCGGACCCACACAGGATCGGGCCCACACAGGACCTGTAGCACTCATCCACGTAGGATTGCTGAGTGCTGTAGTCGTCGTCGTCGAATCCACACAGGATCTCTGTACTGTCGTCGTCGCAGTCACAGTAGCAGTAGCAGTAGCAGTAGTAGTCACAGTCGCAGCCAGCACTAGGGTTCCCGCACACAGCAAGCTCGTTCAGGAGGGTCCGCTCCACGAGCCGAGAGGCTGATACATCAACTGTCACAAAGTCCAGAGTTGATGTATCCAAAAGTTCCGTATCGTCAATAGGGACTCAACGCAACAGACGGCGCGTCGATCGGACGCCCGGTCTGAGAGTTATTGGCTTTTTCGTCCCCGGGGGCCCGGTTGGTTTTTAAGGCAAAACCAACCCGACCGTACTCCACCTGTGTCCAAACCTCGGGCGAAGTATGCCAAAAGATCCGTCTCATTTAGAGGAATTCAACGAAACAGATGGCGCGTCAATCGGACGCCCGGTCTGTTAATTATTGGCCTTTCCGTCTCACACCCACCCTGGGAAACTTCCTAGGAGGTCACCCATCCTGATCACTACTCTAGGCCAAGCATGCTTAACTACGGAGTTTTAACCACGTAGGCTCCCGAAAAGGAAGGTGCACCTTGAGTATAGTATACCGAAACGACTGTCTCGATCCAAGGATCGCGTTGCCGCTGACGGCGCGTCGTTCGGAGGCCCGAAGCTCAAGTTATGAGCATTTGAACGAAATCGATTCGAAAACGGGGGGTCCGGGTCTGGGCCGACCCGGCCCGGCCGGCGGCGCGTTCCGGCACGGCGGCACGGCCCGGCCGGCGGCGGCACGGCCTGGGCGCCGCTCGGGTGCCACGCGCGGGGGGCATGGCCCCCGCCCCTCTTTGCTGGCGGCGCGGCTGAAAGCCGCGCCTTTGGTGAAACCGGCCCCCCTCGTGGGGGCCTGCCTTTGAGAAAAATGGGGGGCCGCCTGCCCCCCTTTATGAAACCGGCCCCCCCTTAATAATGGGGGGGCAATTAACCTGGCCGGGGGAATTTAATTCCCCCGGTATTTCTCCTTCCGGCCGGCCCACCTGGCCGGCCGGTTTTTCTTCAACGGGACCGGCAAACCGGTCCCCTTTCCGGCTTCCGACGCCGGCGGCCCGGCGAGCCGCTGGTCCTCTCTTCCCGCCGCGGCCCGGAACCGGCCGCGGTGTTCGTCGTCCGGCGCGGTGCGACGGCACCGCACCCCTCCTCCGCGGCCCCACTTCGGCCGCGGCGCCTTCGGTTTTCTTCGACGTGGCACGATGGCGTCGCGTTCATGATGATCCTTCCACGGCGCAGCGCGACGGCGCCGCGCAATGCAACCGTGCGAATTCCCGCGTGGTGCGACGGCACCACGCCATCTCGTCATCCACAAGAAAAAAATAATAATCACGAACAGAGGGGGGATTCAGCCGTGTTTGTGCGGTCCGACCCCCCTCTCGTTAGATGATAGCTCTTAAATAATCATCCACAAGACTATCATTCTAGAACCAAGAACGAGAGTAAATAAATAATCAACAACAACCCCTACCTCGGTTTCAAGTACGATGATTGTCAATGACCCGCGGAAGGCAAGCGTCGCGGAGGTTGGGCGTCGCGGTAATCGTTCGTCAATTCCGTTGACGAAGAGGTACGTCCGAAGAGGTACGTCGTTGGTGAATCTTCGTAAGCCGACGAAGGAAGTCCGAGGAGGAAGCGACGTTCCCTTTCGTTGACACGGAAGGCGTCGTCGATCTTCGGAACAACCGGCTACGAAGAAGAGAGGAGTGGCGTTCTTCGTCGGAGCTCGAAGGTTCTTCGCGTTCTTCGTCAAAGTTGAAGAAGAAGGAGTTCCCAAATCCTCTCAAGAAGGCTAGAGAAATCTAACCAAATAAAATAAGCTAGAGTCTTATTTTATTCACACACTTAACAAAATGAATTTCAAAGGTTTGAAATTCAAACAATTCAACTCCATTAATTAACAAAGTTGTCATGTCATTAAAAGAGGAGTTTAAGGGAGTTAAAAAGGAGAAGAAGAAGAGTCATGCTTCGGGTGGGCCCCACCACACTTAATCCTCCCAAGGGAGGTTAAGTGGTTGTGGGTTCCACCACTAACTCCCTTTGGGAGAAGTTAACCAATAAGTTAAAATAAAAATTTGTAATCCACAATTTTTATTTAACTTATTCTAAACTCCCAAAAACTAACTCTCAACCCGAACTAAACGCAACCTCGGAAAAGGTCTCCTTAAGCGAATATCGGCGCTGCGAGTTCATCGGTGTCCTCGGAATTCAATTCCGAGCACCGGGTCAAAAGTTAGAAATTCCCGCTCGTTCGTTCACTGAACGTACCCGAGCCAAACTTCGGAAATTGATTCCGGGCACTCCGGGCCTCAGAATCAGGTGCCGTCAGAAACCGCGCTCTTTTAAAATTCCAGAGAAAATTAAGAAAAAATTTCCCTTGAATTTTATGGGTCTTTACAGTAGATGACTTGAGTTGAAAACATCATGCATCATTAACCAAGTTAAGTTTTTAACATGATCCCTTGATTAATGATTTGATAAATTTTGTCTTAGAAGTTATTGGTGCAGGAAATACCTCTGTATTGTTTCAGGTTTTAGTGCAGTCATCGTTATTAGATATAATTAAGCAATCACAGAAGGAATACAATGAGATACAGAAAAAGGTAGAATTGGCTAAAATGGGTAAGTTGCTAGAATTTAACCATGATAAAGATTGTGTTTTAAGATTTGGTAAAAGGTTGTTTGTGCCTTTTGTTTTCTAGTTGATGAGAGATTTATTGTGTGAATCTCATAGTTCTCCATTTTTAGTTCATCCTGGAAGTACTAATATGTACATAGACCTTCAGGAGTATTATTGGTGGGATGAAATGAAAAGAGATATTGCAGATTTTACCATGAAATGTTTGAAATGTCAATAGGTTAAAGCAGAGTGGTAGTTACCAAAGGGGATGCTTAAGCCTTTTCCAGTTCCAGAGTGGAAATGGGAGAATGTATCCATGGACTTTTTGGTGGGACTACCTAAGAATTCTCAAGGTAACAATGTGATTTGGGTTGTTGTTGACCGACTGAATAAATATACACATTTTCTTTCTATTCGAGATACAATGTCTTTGTACCGGCTTTATCGACTGTACCTCAAAGAGATTGTCAAGTTATATGGATTTCCTCTTTCCATTTTATCTGACCAGGATCCCAGGTTCACTTATAACTTTTGGAAGGGCCTTCAGAAGTCGTTGGGCATAGAATTAAATTTCAATATAGCTTTTCATCCTCAATCAGATGGGCAGTCAAAACGATTGATTCAAAATTTGAAGGATATGATTTGAGCTTGTTCAATGGACTATTAGGGAAGTTGGGATCAACATATTTCTTTAGTTTATTTCTCTTATAATAATAGTTTTCATTCCAGTATACAGATGACACCTTTCGAGGCATTTTATGGGAAGCGATGTAGAACTATAGCTTTTTAGGATGAAGTTGGAGAAAGGAAGTTGATGAGATCAGAATTAGTAGAGAAAGTGGCTGAGAAAGTGAAGATGATCTAGTAACACATGAGGATAGCTTAGATCAGGTAGAAAAGTTATGCAGAAAACATGAGGAAATAATTTTCTTTCTAGTTAGGTGATCATGTTTTTTTATAATCTCACCATGGAAGAGTGTTGTGCATTTTGGTAAGAAAGGAAAGCTAAGTTCATGGTTCATTAGACCTTATGAAGTTCTAGATAAATTTGGACTAGTATCCTACCAAGTAGCTTTGCCTCTGAGTTTATCTCAGGTACATAATGTTTTTCATGTTTCTATGTTGAGAAATTATATTCCAGATTCATGTGATGTTTTGAGTCCAGAAGCAGTTCAGCTAGAAGAGAACCTTTATTATGAAGGTAAACCAGTTCAGATTCTTGATCAAAGGGAACAAGTATTGTGGAATAAGGTAATCCACTAGGTAAAGGTTTTTTAGAGAAACAACATGTTTGAAGAAGCAACATGAGAATCTAAAAATGCTATGAGGGAAATGTACCCTCACTTGTTGAATAAGTAAATAAAATTACGAGGGAGAAATTTCCAGAAGGTGTGGATAATGTAACACCTCAAGGTTTTAAAAATAAATTGAAATGCATGAAACTTTGTTTTAAGTAGATATTTATAACTATCCTTCAAACATAAATTTTTCCAATTCTATGTTTTGAATTTCAAAAAATGGTCATCTACGGTTGTGATCAGTAAGTTATTTGGAGTCTAATAGAACCAACTTGATTTTTAGTGAATAGAAACATACCCTTATGAATACTAATATGAATAGTAATATGAACCTAATGAATAATAAATTTTATTATTATTTTATTTTCTTAAGGATTTATGATAATGACATCTTGATTAATTTTTCATAGTGATATAAAAGCAGTTATAGTTTTAAGATTGTTAATTTTTGAATAAAGTATGATTTTATTTAAAAATTAAATTAAAAATATTTAGAAAATTATTTTCAAAAAATGGATTTCATTTTTTAATTCTACACATTGAAAAATGGTTAGGATTATTTTTTTATATTTTTCTGAAAATCTTGAATTTTTGATGAATAGTGAAATACGGTAAAATACCGTATATTTAAATTATCAGTTAAATACACTACTTTGACATCATAGATGATGTAATACCACTTGGTTCTAACTCACATTCAATTTTTACTATTTTGGGTCACATGAATCAAGACTATTTATTGTCTTGAGTAAAAATATTAAAATAATGATTAAAATAATGTAAAATCCCTCCTCTCCTCCACTATAAATACCACCCTCATTACCCTCTTCCTCTCACACCTCTCAAGCCTTGAGAATTATCTAAGTTATACCAAATTCTCTCCCCAAGGATATTCCCCACATACTATAGCTGATGGTCTTACCAAAAGGCCAAAACCAAAGGCCTTAAGGAGGATCTCAAGGAGAAGAGATCAAGAGTTAAGAATCCACTTCCTTTTTCATGTGTTTTCTTTTCAGTTCATTTCTTTTCTAATAATATTTTTCCCTCCAAATATCCAGGAGTTATGAAATATACATAATAATATATATTCTTTATGTTACCATTTTCATGTAAAAGATTCATCATCTTCCTTCCTCTCCTCTCCCTCTTATTCTAAAAATAAAAACACCCCCACGATGTGCCGATTTACCAAAATTGTGGACGATGTGTTTACAATTTACATTAATTAATTCAAAGATGATCAAAAAACCATTTTAATGGTTGAATAATAATGTAAAGTGTATGTTTTAACCTATTTCATGTTTTTGAATAAACTTCTATGAATGACATTATATTATTTAAAGAAATAAGTTCATGATTATCGAGGAACTACCAAAAATGATCTAAAAAAATATCCGTAATGTTTTATATAAAGATTCATCATTGTATATGATAAAAAAATAATTTATGGTATCGGTATATATTCTTGAATCATATTAATACCATTTCATTCCACTTTTGTAATTTCATTTCCATACGACAAGAAAATCAAACACAAACCAGACATGGAAATCATGTAAAGAACACACTCAAAACAATGGAAGAAACAAATTATTAACAATTAAAGGGTTAAATGATGTTATAAAATGATCATATAAGATGTTATAAACATTAAAATTTTTCTGTAAAATACTAAAAACACTCTTTTAACCATTATATAGGAGTTTTAAATAATTTTTAAGTAAGAAGAACATGAGGCATGGTAATTATTAACCCGATTTCCATTCTTTGGGTTAACCTTCTACTTCATTGTTTACATGGTATTAAAATTGTTTTTTGATGAAATTTGTTTATATTATGATTAATTATGTGTATTTAAAGTGTATATACATATTCCATCCACTCTATTAAGTCTCTTAAATTATATGATATTTATAAGAGGCTTTTCTTTTAAAATCCTCTTTTAAAATTCTCTTTTACAAAATTCAAAAGAAATGTTTTTATGAAATTATTCATGTTGTATGATTATGTTATGGTTATTGGGAATTTTTTATGATTAATGGTGGGACCTATATCTCCCTTAAATTCATTGGGTATGTGTAAGTTGGAGGTCGACTGTATGGTTATTCCAAGTGTAACTACAATGGTTACAAAAATTGTAAGGTAGCTGTGAGGGTTACAAATTATAAGGTAACCGATATGGTTACAAGATTATATAAGTAATTCCACAATACAACTTTAAGGTTCCATTTATGTTCTATATTTTGTGTGGAAATCTCATATAAATCTCAAGTTTGACAAAGTAAGATTATATGGGTAACAAGTATGTCTTTTTTTTGAAAATGATTTCATATGTTGAAAGTATTAATGGACTAATGTTTTATTTCCTTCTTTTTATATCCCTTACTGAGATTTTTCTACTCATACCAAGTTTTTAAATGATTTACATAGGTTATAATGATATGTAAGACAAATAAGGAATCCAAGTTAAATGTTATGAATATTTTTCAAAGAAAACATGTTTTATTTGAAAAGTTTTATATTTTAGAAGAAATGGATACTATTTTTGTGGTATCTACTCTATATGAATGTGGAATGTTATGTATGTATTATATCCCAATTCTATAAAACTCTAAAATTTAAAATATCCTCTATATTAAAGGAAGTGAGTTCTTGACTAAATTTTAAGATTATATAATGTAATAAGGCCAGGTCCTTATAGTAGCTAGTGGTGAGATGGTGGGAGTTCATCCACACCGTCACATGGAGTAGCTGTTTGGTTTTGGTCCTTTGCAGTGGGACCTGTCTCTTGGAGTTTTTGTATATGTTTATAGTCATTTGTTTCTGCTGTCTTTCTTACAATTATGGAATATATCTTTAATATTTATGCTGTTTCTTCTTACTTTGTGTATATATATTCCTTGTGTTTTGTTTATGTTGGGTGTAATCGTTCCCTTTGGTTTTTCATTTGATGCTCGGGTACTTGTTGCCAACCCATGGGGATCAGGAACGCCCTTAGGGTATGTGATGAATTGGGTCAGGTTCCAGGTTTGAGAGCAACCCAGGTCGGTTCATTATAGAAAATTTCCCCTTGAAATTCCATTTTTGGATACTGATTATGATGGGATAAATTTAATTCTATTAAATGAATCCAAATGTGGATGATAATATCGAGGAGGAAGAAAACTAAAAATGAAGAAGCCACTATTATGGTGGGTGTGAATATGAGAGAATTAGGAACTCTTGAGGAAGCAGAAGAAGAGGAAGCCACCAAAACCTATCACTAAGTAGAAAGAGTTGATACTATATGTGAAACTACATCATTTGGGTATCAAATTAAGAAAAATAATAGTAGTTTAAAATCATTATAAGATCATTTTTTGTGAGCTGAAGTAGTGAGAGGAAGAAAGAATTGTGTAGAGTCCAATATCCTATACATTTATTCATTCATTGGTGTTGAGAATTTTAGAATAGAGTGAGAAATATAGATTAGTAGATATATTTAATAACTTTGAAGATGAGCTGCAAGTAAAGACCGAGTTGTATACATATTTCCTGAAGATATTTTGTAATTAAAAGACTCTAATATGAGTTGAAGGATATCAATATTATTGATATAGAGGCATCCTGTATAGATTTGGTGATCAAATTATAAAGAGGAACTAGAAGACAACACTTGTGTATACATGTTAGGGAGATGTGGAACCTATGTGACTTGGGGTATGAAAGGACATCACAGTGTGAAGATGTGAGTACAATGAGGAGATATTGAAGAAGTCTAGTTCAATTATGAAAATAGGGATTCATATGAGATATATTTAATTGTAGGTGTGGGAAGCACCAACACCATTGTAATCTATGACTAATTATAGTGGATAATTCATGGAAGGGTGAATAAAAAGTCATGAAAAGAAGCAGGTATTTATGGCTGAACCTTGTAAATCTTTTTATTAAGCCTTTATTTATTGGACTATTCAGCTGGGGCTATTAGTAACACAAAGTGATTGGATCAATATTTTATAGGATATAAAATTGAAAATGAAAGAATTTTTTAAATAGACCACTAATCCCCCCTCTCAGTGATCCATCAGTTCTCTCGACATTTCAGTGAGTATGTAGTACATTCATGACTCAGGGAGGGGTGAAATCCATTGATCCCATTTCCCTCAGTGATCAAAAAATCCATATTTAAAAATAGATTTAACAATGCTCTAAAGGGCCCTTTAAAGTTTTTTTTAAAAAAAAATCAAAAGACTCTTTTAACAATACTCAAAATTAGTCACTATTGTTAAAAAAATAATCCACCTTTGGTGGCTAATAATGCTTGAATTATTATAAAATATTTAAACATCAGTATAATAACAATATTCCAAAAAATAAATCACCACATTTTATAATTTAATAATATAAAAGAATATTCAGTAATTTTAGTAATTTCAATATATAAAATATTTTCAAGTATTCATAAATCTAATATCAAAATAACATGAATCAATATAACTTTTAAGTTAACCAATTATATATATAATTTCTTTTAAAAATCACATGAATTAAAATTATAAGCACTCAAAAAGTGCCTAGTAAATTTGGATTGATGAAAATATGCCCAAAAACCAAAATAAAGAATATAATGTTTTTGAAAATATTGTATTGTACGGTATGAATATGATGTATATATTGAAAACAACATATATAATCCATTGAGGTATTTCATTTCTTATGATATAGTGAAATAATATTTCTTCTGCCTTCTCCATTTGTTGTGTATGATTCGGATACATCGTAATACAATGGTGCGGGTTAATCGTATAGTACAATTAATATAGAATAATACGATTGATAAAAGATAGCTGAAAATTAATTTTTAACATCCAGACCTTGCTTCAACATAATGGTTATCATTGATATATGAAAAACATGGGAGAATTTAATGTGTTTAAGAGTTAAATGCATGGGCCAAGGGGTTAAAACCATTGTAACTGCATGATATTTACCCTTACACCATGAAAACATGATTAAATGAATGAAGGCTTAGGGAGCATCCCCAAGGACTATATAAATAGAATGAAGTCCATGTAAACATATCTATCTAATCTTGTAAGCGATTCTGACTTATTCTTTCCACCAAAGCTCTCTTATTATTCTCCCCTTACCTTGAGAGATACTAGCATATCATAGTATTAAGGAGAATCCCACCCAAAAATTATTTAATTTTGGCCTACCAGTGGATACACCATTAAGAAAATTGTCATATCCATGATTTTATTTTTTGGTACTTATTTTTTTTATCTTGTATTATCCCTTGGTTTTATTTGGAGTTTTTAGTAAAAAATATAGTTTCTAGACCAAGAAACTAGTGGCGCATGGTTGGTGCATGATCAGGGGAAACCGTGCTCCATACCAAGGGAAACTGTTCACCCTAGATAGTGGCATTATCCATGTTGCATGAATGTGCACCCTTACCCATGAAAGATTGTGGCCGGTTTCCACTTGGTCAGAGGAGACCGCACGATTTCCATATGGTTTAGAAAACCATGCAGCTAACCATGCAGCCTGTTCATGTCATTAAAAATTGGAAATTTATCTTTCAACCCTCCCCCGATTTAACCCTTATTTCACCCATTTCTTCCTCCAATCAGGATTTCCATCCCTATTTGCATCCCACTCTCCCCCTTTCTCCCTCGAAACTTCAATTTTTAGGTGTATTTGGCTTTGGATATTCAAGAATCATCAAGTAAGTTCCTTTTACTTTGTTTTCTTCCTTCTTCTAGGGTTCTTCTTCCTTCTTCCTTGATTCATTCCTTCTTCAGTATATTGGATGACCAATTAAGGGTTCAATATTGAGTTTTTGGGTAAAATCTTGATGGTTGTAAATTGATATTTCCTTTATAGGGTCCTCTTGTGCCACAGTTATGGTTTTCCATAGGATTCTGAAAGTTTATAAGATTGAGGTAGGTGGTTCCATGATTTAGCATTATTAGATGATTTTGGTATGATTTCTTTTCTTCTTGAATGTGTTCTATGGATTATTTGTGTAGTGTGAAATGTGTTTTTAAAAAGTTTTAAGGTTCATATGGGTTAAAATAAAGTTTTCTAAAAGGAATTTTTTGTGTTTAATGTGTTCTTCCTTGTTGTGATCCTTTAATGTGTTCTATGAATTCTGAAAGTGGTGCGAAGTGTGTTTCCAAATGGTTTTGGTGTGTGTATGGATTTGAAAGAGGTTTTTCCTATGAAAAATGGTATCTTATCGTGTTTAATCATGATTCTTGATGTGTGTATATGAAAATGGTGATCTATGTGGCATGTGAAATGGAAAATTGAGCATAAAGGGAATTCTATGTATCTTGGTGGGTGGACTAGGATTAGTATGCTAGTTGGATTGGAGAGGCTAAGGACCAGTTTCTTTAAGTAGGATTGATGCTAAAACACTAACTAAATTATAATGATGATTAGAAACCACTAGAACTTTGGATGGATTCCTATCAAGTGGCTCATGCATGAGTACACTGTGGGTTATGGTTTCTATACCATGTTTAACTGAGATACAAGGTTCCTAGGGTCTACTAGTACTAGTACCTATAGGGATTTCCCATGACATGGTGCTCTCTTATGATATTTTTCATACCTTAGTCATACAATGGACCTTACTCTTATGTTAATTTACAAAGCATGGTTCTTTGAACTTTTTTTCATTAAAATTTTTATATTAGAAATGTTTCCAAAATATTTCTTAAAACTTACATGGTGATTTTTTTTCTAATGTTATGACGCATAATCTTTTTTTGGGTGGCATCTTACTGGGATTTGACTCACACCTTAAATACACCCTTGGGTGTATGTAGAATTTGTTATGTTTGACCTAGGTAAAGGCAAGATGTATCGTGGTGGTAATGGTGGATCTAGTTACTAGTGGTCCTTTCTTGCAGGTGTTGGTGGAGGTGGCTTGTGGGTGATGGACTTATTATTGCATGGAGGTTTTTGAGTTGTGTAGCTGGTTCCCCTCCCCATATTAGTATCTTTGATTCTTGGTTAAAGTTGTAAAATTTTTAAATTATAATTTTTGTATTAATTTTGGTTATGGATATTGATCTTGTTGTGATTTTTTATTATTGAGAATTATTTATGGATGCCTATCTTGGGTGAAATAATTCCCAAAAGTGTATTGTTGATACCCAGACACTAGTTTCTATCCCGTGGGGACCGAGAATGAACTTCGGTCTATGCCACATGATGGGTTGGGTGTTGTGTTGGATGGAACTCTGGCTTGGTTCATTAAAAAATGGTATTAGAGCCAGGTTTCGCCTTTTCTTTGGGTCATGATATTTGGGAATAGTTTGGATAGACCAAAGCTAGTATTTTTTGGGCTTGAGGTTCTAGTTGTGAGTGGGGGTGTCTGGCCAATGCACCTCATAATAGGAATTGAATCACCATGGGATGTTGTGATTTGGTTAACTTCTCCGACAAGTGATATGCATAGGCTGCAAACTGTGCATGGACACCGGGAAGGGGTGAATTGGTTTGTCTTGTTATTATGAGGGATATGACTTTTTTATTTATGTAAGTGTTTGGAATTTTTTTTTGTTGATGAAAAATTTTCAGAATGGTGTTTCTATAGATTTTCTTTGTGGTTGTTGCTTAATGTAGAAAGATGACTCCCCAAAGACTTCCTATGTAACCGTGAGAAGAGTTCATAGAGAGTTCTCCCTTACTAGTTGATCAGAGACTAGTGGAACCTATGGTTCAGGCTATCTAAGATTTGGGTTAGGGAGCAGGATCTGGTCTTACTCATGTTGGGGAAGTAGAACTAGGTCCTGGAAAGGAAAAAAATTAGGAGTTCCTCAAAATAAAGAATCCATCCTTCGGGTGTAGCATGAACTCCCAAGAAGTAGAGGATTGGATTGGGAATATTGAAAGGATGTTTGTATTTATTAATGCACCTCAGATGATAAAAGTGAAATGTTCATCATTCTTGTTGGAAGGTCCCAGTCGGAGGTGGTGGGACTTAGTGGTTTAAGCTGGGAAGAATGGGAAGATGGGTTGGAAGGATTTCAAGGTCATCTTCTATGAGCAGTATTTCCTTGAGACATTATACTTTTCCAAAACCTAGGAGTTTTTGTATCTTCACCATAAGGATCAGACCATGATGGAATATGTTAACTGCTTTTAAGAGTTGGTTCAGTTCATGCCTAATGTGGTCTCAAAATGAGCAGTTGATGACTCAAAATTTCAATATGGATATATGGATAGATATACGATCCCAAGTATTCTTGTTCAATTTAAAGACTTATACTGAAGTGGTTGATCATGATTTGATGGTGGAGATCGATCGTAGTGTAAATTCTAGATTCTATGGGTCAGTGTTAGCAGTGGTACAGGGTAATGGTAGTTCATTTGAGAAGAATAGGAAGCAGGATGAGAAAGAGAAGAAGGGAGGTGGTAGTTCATTCCATCCTTCCCGTATATCTTCATTAGTGGCTTCAGATGCTGGGTTAGTCCTATGCCATCTGCGTGAAAAGGAAAGACATGTTCGGTATGAATGTTCATCTCCACCCATACATTTACATCGATGTGGACATATGGGTCGCTTATAGTGGTTTTGTATAGATACACATCTATACCAAATTGGTGTAGCCTCAACATCCTTTAGAGGGATTTCATCCTAGTCAGAGCCGTCTAGGACAACGGGTTCTCAATTTTGGTGGTCGTGGTGGTAGAGTCGGATCATTTTCAGGGAAATTTTAGCTTAAGGTAGAGCCGTAGGTTAGTGTTTGCTCTTAGGATCAGGAAGAGATGATACATATTTATAATCTGGACCAGGCTCTAACAGAATCTGATGCAGGACCTACAACAGTTTGAGGTGCCATTCTTATTGCATCGTCTTTAGTTGTTTCCTTGTTTGATAATGGTGCCTCTGTGTCTTTTATTTTTTCCCATCTTGTGGAAGTTTTGAAATTATCAACTAAGATTATGCCGTATGTGATGGAGTTGGTGAAACCTCTTAGTAATAAGCGAGAGAAGGGTTTCAGGTGTCTGTCTTGTGCACTCACCATGTTAGGGGTCGAGCTAGAATGGTATTTTCTAGTTTTGGAGATGGACCTCTTTGATGTGATCCTCAATATAGATTGGATGGTGCGCTTCTAGGTGCACATCGATTATTATTGTTGAAAAGTGAGTTTTTTGGCACCTGATGGGAGTACCTATGTTTTTCAGGGTGAATGGGATCCTTAGTTAGGATGTGATGGAACTCCACTTCCAGAATTGGGAAATATTGTTTTTCAGATCTCATATCTCATGTTGGAGGATGATGGTAAAAGTCCTGATGTTGAATTACCTCCTATAGTGGATGGGTTCCTGGAGGTATTTCCATATGAATTTTTGGGTTTGCCTATGGAGTGGGATGTGGAGTTCACCATCGATTTGACACAGGGAACACAACTGATATCTCTTACCTTGTACCATATGTCCCCCATTGATTTGACAGAATTAAAGGTACCGATGGATGATTTTGAGTCCAAAGGATTCATTCTCTCGAGCATCTCACCTTGGTCCAACCGAGTATTGTTTGAAAAAAAGGCTGAAGGATCTCTACAGTTATGTATCAATTATCGAAATCTGAATAAGGTGATGATCAAAAATAAATACCATTTTTTCCACATTGATGAACTTTTCGATAAACTTAAGGGGGAGAGGTGGTTCTCCAAGATCTTTTTTCATTCATGGTATCTCCAGGTAAAATTCAAAGATGTGGATGTTCAAAAAATAAATTTTCAAAGTAGGTATGACCATTTTGAGTATCGGGTCATGCCCTTTGGGTTGTAAAATGATCTAGCAGTCTTTATGGTACTTATGAACTAAGTGTTCCACTAGTACCTTGACTCCTTTTTCATGGTATTTGTGGATGATATATTGGTCTATTCTAAGAATAAGGAGGAGCATGAGTGGAACTTGAGGATTTTTCTAGGAACCCTTCGATATCATCACCTCTATGCAAATTTTTTCAAGTACACCTTATAGAAGTTAAGTTTCTAGGTCATGTGATCTTGGAATGGGGGGTTTTAGTGGAGATTGATAAGATCAATACAGTGATATAATGGGAGCAATTGAAGAATGTTTTTTAGATCAGAATCTTTTTGGGCCTGGCAGTGTATTACATGTGGTTTTTTTGGGATTTCTATTGGATTGTTTCATCCAAGATCATGCTTACCCGGAAAGGGGTGAAGTTTAAGTGGAGATTAGAATGTAAAGAATCTTTTGAGAATCTTAAGAGACAGATGAACATGACCCTTGTTTTGATCTTTATGGAATCTGTGAAGGGATACGTGGTTTACTATGATGCTTCAGGTATGGGTCTTGGGTGTGTGTTAATGTAGGATGACCATGTGGTAGCATATGGATCTCACCAAATTGGACCATATTAAAAGAATTACCCAACCCATGACCTTTAATTAGAAACAACGATGCATGTCTTGAATGTAATGCCCCGACCCCAGAATCCAGGAGCCGATGCATTATTTTAATACATTGGCATGATTAAAAGGAATCAAGTCCCAAAGGACCGATCAGTTTAGTAGTCCTGGAAACAAGATACATACATAAGTTCAACATTACAACTTGAAAAGAAAAACAACACTAAATTATTCCATTAGAAACATCCAAGCTTCCTAGATTATGCCTACAAGTCACTCATAACTAACTTCTTCATATCTTGGGAAAATGAAACATAACAAAGGGGTGAGATCAAATTCTCAGTAAGAGTAAGCAATACAATGGAATATATCATAAACATTAGTCATGGTGAGTAATTGAAAACACATGCCTTTACAAATAATTAACATGAACAATTTATGGAAGGAATATGAGATGCGTAAATAATGCCATAATAAAACATAGTCATGGGTATTATACTAGTTGAATAACCACATTAAATATCAATAGATAATCTCATAATGATGGAATGCATAATGCCAGACATCATAACCACATAATCAAGGCCTCGTGCCAAGACTACAAATAAGATTTTGTCAAGGCCTTGTGCCAAGACACTAGTTTGTCTCATGAGACCTACCGATGCATCGAGGAGCTATAGTGGGCTCCACCCATCACTTACTAATTCCAATTAATTCATCATATGAAAAGGTTTAAACAAAACATAAACATTCGTATTAAAATTAGCATACGAAATGTCAATACTTTATCCATAAACCATGAATGGTATAAAAATAACACATCCACAACCAAAAATATCACAAAACCTTCAATAAAATATGGAATATTTGTATCATAATAAATCAACCTTGATCAAGAATAATATCCCGTAAAGGATGTTGAAATAGTTGAAAATGACCAGTAAAAATATTTGATAGAAATATCCCTTTTTCATGAAAACATTTAAAAGTTTCACTATTTATCAAGAAGTTGTTTAAAATAGATTTTTGAATCAAAGTGTCCCATATCACTTTGAAAATTTTAAAAGGAATTTAAATTTTAAAACATTAATGTACAAATAAATAAAACCTTAAAACCATTTTTAAAACATGGACATTAATGAGAAATATTTAGAAGAATAAATTTTTAAAACATTTAAAATGATATTTTCGTTAGAGTTCCTAACCAAATGGGAGATGCTTGAATAAAAATAATTGAGGTAATAAAAAATTTATAATATCATGAGAATAAAGGGATTCATGATATACTATGTCAAAGTACAGTATATACACCAAATAAATGTTAATTGGTGCATAACGACAAAAAAGTCTCAATAGAATTTAAGTTGAGATGAATTCCATTATAAAGACTGTATCCTTAGGTTAATGATAAATCAATGACATAATTACGTGTGAAAAATATAAATACACTCCATTTGATTTTATATTCAGTGTAAATCAATCAGAGGTCATTCACACATATTCTTTTAAAAACAAAACCAATGACTTGGATGTTTAACTCAATAAATGGGAATTGAGTTAATATTACTCTTATCAAGTTCATATTGATGACTTAAAAATTTATCAATGGAGTGATTATGTGTATCAAAAGTATATCCACACAAAGGGGAGTGTAAATTACTAAATAAGTAAATAAATAGTGATTTCACACATAATTTAGGAGTAAAGTAATCAATAAAGTATGCGTAAAGCCCAATGAGTGGAAATTGAAAATTGAAATTCCCTTACCGATTTGGTAACTTATGAAACATACACCCCATGAAAGAAGGATCATAAAATAAAGATGTAAATAACTATAAATTAAAGTATATTACACCAATAATACAATCATGGGTAGTACATACACCACACAAAAGGGAATAGTGGCCAATATAGCATTAATCTCACGGGAATAAAAAAGTGAGATGAAAACCCCTTACCACGTTGTAATCAATTGAGTTGTATGAACAAAAGTTAATAAACACCAAATGAATCACATAATACCATGAAAATAAATATAATCATGATAATATATATCAAATGTAAGTACACAATACACCACATGCAATAAATAAGTGGCGAACAATGGAAATCTCATGGAATTAAAAGTGAGATAAGAAACCCCTTACCTCAAGTCTGACTTGTCTTGTATGTTCCTTGTTATTCCTGAATAATAAACTTAAGTTAGTTTCTAATTGATTAAGAAAATTTTTCAAGTTTATTATTACTTTTATATCACTTATTACCTTGCTATAACAATTAGTTAATTATTTTAGTTCATATTGGATATTTTATCGATGTTCAGAACTTGAGTAAAAAATGAACTTGTTATAATTACAATTTGTCCATGTGGTAAAAAGTCAATTATCTACATAATTATATACATGATTTAGATATCATATATATATTATATATCCATTATATATATTTATTTATTACAGTACATAAAATTTGTAGATAAGAAATGAAATGCACCGTTCATGGAGATGGTAAGCCGTACGTACGCATGAACACTACTTTCATTTATATTTTGTATTTTAATGGAATTAAAACATAATTATACATAGTAATATTATAATTAAAGTATAATATCATATATAATATAATTAAATCCATCCTTTATACATCCCACATAAGTCATTAACGAGTCATATCACTTTGAGGGGGCGGTAGTCCGCATTTCCTCAAATGAAATTATCACATTTACTCATAATGGAAACCATAAAGGTATGATATAAATGTAAAATACAGAATAATAAAGAAAACATAAACATAATATATATCATATATAAATACAGTTACATCTTAATGGTCACTATGATAGGCGGTAAGAGATAATTGAACAATCATCATTTCGTGAGGCGTTAGTTTTCCATCCACAGAAACAGTGTGTTCTTTACCCATTAGATGGAGGTGTGTGTAAGTGTAGTTATAATAATTCTTATAAAAACATACTAGTATATTTAGGATACTGGTTTTGTTATAAAATAAACTAATAAAAAGAGTTTAGGGGTTTGAGAAGTAAAATAAAAGGAAAGAAGTTAAAAGAAACCATTACCTTTAATTTGGGTAACTCCCTTTGGTTTGAACCAAAAGGAACTCTTTAAGTGACTTATAACTAAGTTAAGTCTTCTAGGTGGAATATAGGGATCTTGAGAGCTTATTTTTGTAGGGTTTTTATGAGACAAGGGTCTTGAGAGGTGTGAGGAATGGTTTAGAAGTGGTGTCCTTTTATAAGGGAGAGGAGGGGCTCTTTAGAAAAGTTTGAAAATGTTATTTTATTATAAACTTATCTTCAGTTTAAAAAGGTCCAAAACTCATTAAAGTCGAAGATAATATGACTTGTGTTTGAAATAAAATAATCCAATAATAATTGGATAGTTTTTAAATATTTTTTTAATATTAATAATCTTATTTATTTAAATCATTTATTAATGAGGTGAATAATGCATCATTATTATGTCAGAAATAATTTAATTTATTTGATGTCTAAAAGTTATTAAAAAATACCATAATGTAGTAAATATTTTTATATTTCCAATTAATATTTATAGTCTAAAATATGACTTATATAAACCCATATAAAAATTGATATACTAAAAGATATTTGCTAATGCATTTTTGTCTTTACTTTAAGTTAATTAAAATAAAGTGTCATTATCACTCTTAACTGGCTCCATGGGATCCCAAAATCGACCCAAGGATGCCCATGGTCGACCATGACTTATCCAATAAGGTTAGGAAAAGTGTTAAGGTAATCTTGTTTTATTATAATATTCTTTTTACCTTGAATTACCCTATTTACCTTTAACCACGGTAAATAAAAGTCAAAAGTTACTATTCACCAAAAATTATTTTCATCTTATTGAACCACATTTTACTTACTAATAAAAATCATGTATGTTTTGTTTTTGAAATTCAATTTATAGAGGCGGTAAAATTCCATTTAAATGAAAAAGTCAGTTTTTTTAACTACTACTAAGTGGTTTTACTATTCATCAAAAATTGAAGTTTTTCAGAAAAATACCAAAAATTTAGCCTAATATATATTTGACATTATGAATTAAAAAATGATGTCTATTTTATCAAATTAAAAACATATAAGTTTCATTAATTAATTTAAAATTAATTCCCATTGTCAAAACAAATAGCATGTTTTTAAGAAACAATAAATATCAAAAGATTGACACTTGTTTATGTATAATTTCAAAGTGAAATTAATTCCAATGACCAAAATTGGATTAAATGGTAAAAATATAATCTAATTATACTTCCAAACCATTCAAATGTATAATTGAACACTATAAATTATTTTTATTTAAAAAGTTGTTTTCAATTAAAATTTAGTATTTTTCACTATTCACCCAAATATGAAAGTTATCATAAAAATGCCAAAAATTTATCGAAACTAAATTTTTATGTCCCAATTATAAATAAGGACTTTATTTTTTCAAATTGAATATATAAAAGTGTCAAATATTGGATTTAAAATGGGTTCTCCATTAAAAAGTGGTAAAATTGCATTGTTTGAAAAACACTTCCTTTATCTGAAAATATAAATTTATTCTTATATTATGTCTAAGAAACACATAATATGGATGTTAAAATTATATAGAATATATACAATTAAAAATTTAGTTAATACTATTCATAACTGCTTTTGAACGACTAGTTTGGTAAGTCGTCGTGCGCTCGAACTCGGTGTTGTGTGAGGTGCAAGCTAGTGAATTAATTTAAAGAGATAACGTACTATGAAACCTTGGGGTGTTACATTGAAGACATGACATCATTATATTTTTGGGAGAAGTTTTTGATCTATTCTTATCATAAGTGCTTGGCCTACATATTCTCCCAAAAAGATATAAATCTAAGGTAGAATCATTGGGTCAAGTACCTTCATGGGTTCAATTTTAAGATCATGTACACCCTAGGAAAAGGTAATGTGGTAGAAGACGCCTTGAGAAAAAAGATGCCAGTGTAGGCTTTGAAAGACTCCAATGATGAGTGGACTTTGATGGGTCTTTTTTCCCAGTTTCATATGGAGACCAAGGAGTGTTAGGTCAGAATGGGTAATGATAGATGGTTTAGAGGGGGGGGGGGTGAATAAAAAAAATTAAAAAATTTAAACAAATAAATTGAATAATTAAATTAATTATCAAAGTTAATTATTAAGGTTAATTAGAAGCGAAAAAATAAATAATACAAGGATGTTTTTTATAGTAGTTCGGTCCAAAGTGGGCCTACTTCTACTCTTATATCTCTCTACTTGGTGAGATATACATGTACACTAAAAATTATTTTTATGGGGTAATAATAACCCAATTAAAAAATTATTTTCCAGTGGAGGGATAACCACGATACCGACTTTTGTATGGAGAGTCACAACCCTTACAACATGACTTTAAATACTGGGAGTCACAACTCAAACAGTCCTGACTTTAAATATGGGGAGTCACAACCCTTAGATCTTGAATTTCGAATCCGGAAGTCACAACCTGAAGAAACAGAATAAAAAATAATTATTTTGTGTTTAAAAGTATAAATAGAAAAAATAAAGTGCATGTGATGGATGTGAAAAAGTGTTATAGACTCAAAACCAGATGAAAGAAGATAAATAATGAGAGCGCATGTACTGGTTGTTTAGGTTTAGATCAAATCATCTCATCAAGGAAATTGTATTCGAAGTATAATTAATTCATCCCATGATAGATTATATAGGCGATTAAACAGAGTGTTGTAGGATGTTGCAGATTTCACAATAAGTTCAAAGTTCACAACTCTTTCTCATTGAAAAAACAGAGTATACAAAATGTTAACGCGTGTCTTGAAATTTTGTATCTTGCTATTCTATTTATTTTTTCCTACAAGATAGAATGATATATATATAGAGAATAAATATTTAGGAGTTTCAGCAGCTCCACTTCCTTAGTAAATTCAAAATAAATTGAATCAAGAGCTATAATAAATATCTCCATAAAAATTGCAGCACCGTTGCCTCTTTATTCCTGTAGAATAATTCTATAATAAAATAATTAAAAATAATTTGAATAACTCTCCCAAAAATATCTCCAAAAATATATCAGTTTTAAATGATTTAAAACAAAAATTTAAATCCATTCTAACTTCTTTAAATTTAGACAAAACAGTTCCTGAAAACTAGCAGAACAATCCGTAAGTAAATTCAAAAATTTTAATTTAAACAATTTTGAAACCTCCAAATTAATGGGAAAAAGATGTTGATTTTTTTTAATTTTCTCTCTCTAAATATTCCAACAAAAACATTAAAAATTATTCAATTATTATCATTATATTTAATGAGAATTTTTCCAATAGAAAAACCTTTAAAAATAATCCACATATATGTAGAAAATCAATTTAAAAAAAATGCACAGAATGAACAATAACTTTGGAATTAACAGTAACGTATGATTGGTGAACCATATTTTTTACTATTCATGAACAGTAACGCAGGGTATGAACCATAATTTACAGAATGAACAGTAACATAGCGTATGAATGATGAAAAATAACGTAGGGATGATGAACCATACTTTGCACTATTCATGAACAATACATAGGGTATTGATGATGAACAGTAACATAGAGACGAAGAACCATAATTTTTACTATTCATTAATAACAACGTAGCATATGGATGATGAACAATAACATAGGGATGATGAACCATACTTTGTGAAAAACCAAACAATATACTTTAACAAACTTCAAATTTTTTTTAAGGGCTATAAACAATAGATTCAAACTTTGGTCAAAAAGAATTATTTGTAGAAAAATTTATTTTCCTTCCAACGAATCAAGAATAAAATAAATTTTACATCTACTATTTCAAATATCATAAAAAAATAGAACCAACAACATTCTGGAAAACAGGAGTTCTAATAAATCAAAGAAGAACTTCAAGAAATTTAATCACCATTCAAAAAAACTTTTTATAATTCGATGTAAACTAATGAAATCAAGATAAAAATGTTGGATTTCTATAAAATCAAGTTTCATATTAATATGATATCTTTATAATTTGTAGTAAAATAAATACTAAATTTTTTTAAAACTATTTGCTATAGAGTTTCTAAAACTGCATCAGTAAATTAATTGAATTTTTAGAGTAATAAAAATGCATTTTCAAACATCCTCATAAAACAATGGAATGTAGATAAATCTCTTATCTATACAACATGATAAGAATCACAGAAATAAATGTACTTTAGTTTAATAAATCAACAAAATACAGAAAGGTTTTTGAACTAAAATCACATGTAATCCAACAAAAGAAAATATTCACATGGAAAACAATCTTCCCAAGTAATCAAACAAGTAATCAAAAAAAAAGAGAATAAACATGAAAAAACAAGGATCATAGTGGAGGCAAATTATTGGATAGTGTAAAGCTGAAACCTTCCCTTATAGAGTTGATTCAGAAAGAGAAGCTGAGTGATGAGTTGTGACAACATTCTATGTAGTTCTTAAATGACGGGGAGGTGCCTTGTGAATGATCATTGACTCCTAATAGAGTCTTATTTTTTCAAGGGTCAATTTTTAGTACCCTTTTCATTACGGAAGTTGGTGATGAAGGATAACAACTATTCTCAGTGATCTATTCATCCTAGTACTAAAAATATGTTTTATGATGTGCTTCATCAATTCTAGTGTCTGGGTATGAGACATGATATATCCGACTTCGTATCCAGGTGTTATACATGTTAACAGGTTAAAGAAGAGCACCATATACCCTCTAATTTTCTTCAACACTTGCCCATTCCTACCAGGAAGTGGGATGAGGCCACCATGTATTTCATTATAGTATTACCTCATATACCCCGGGGATTAAATTCTATTTGGGTAGTGATTGACTATCTAAAAAAATCATACCATTTTATTATGGTAAAATATTCATCCAAAGATGATGAATTGGGTTAGTAATATATTAAAGAGATAGTGAGGCTTCATGGAATTCCATTAACTATCAATTCATACAGATACCCTCATTTTACCTCATAGTTTTGGGAAGGCCTTTAGAGGTAATGGGGTTACAGGTCAAGTTGAGTACGACATACCATACTCAAATGAATGGAAAAATGGAGCAGGTGAATCAGATATCATAAGACTTGCTCTAAGTATGTGTGTTAGATTTTGGAGGCTCATGGAATATCCATTTGGGTTTGGTTGAGTTTTCATATAACATTAGTTACCAATCCTCAATAAGAATGGCCCCTTTTTAGGTTCTTTATAATCATCCATGTTAGTCACCTTTATGCTGGGCAGAGGTGGGTGGAACCTCATTGTTGGGACCAATAATTAAGCATGAAATGTATAATAAATTTAAGTTGATCATGAAACATTTGTTAATAGATTAAATTTTCCACAAGTCTTATTCCAATCATAGGCACTGATCCATGGAATTCTCTATAGGTGACCAGGTGTTTCTGAAAGTGTCACCTCACTTGGGTCACCATTAATTTGGTAAGAAAGAGAAGATAACATTGAGGTATGTTATACCTTTTGAGATTATTGAGATAGTTGGAAAGGTGGAATACCAGTTATATTTTCCTTCTTAGTTGAATTCAATTTATGATGTGTTCTATGTCTCTCAGTTAAAGAGATATAATCCAGATCCATCTCATGTGTTGAATTGGGAAGATTTGGAGTTGGAATCCAATTTTTCTATAGTTGAGTGGCCAATAAAAATTTTGGATTCCTAGGATAAAGTGATTCACAAGAATTATATAATTTTTGTATGAGTTCTTTGGTATCATGGTAATGATGAAAATGATACATGGGAATAAAGGTCTTGGGTTGAGAAGCAATATCCATTTTTATTCTCTGATCAGACCCTGGGATGATTTACAGGGGAAGAAAGTTTTTTATGGTGGGGATAATTATCAAATCCATGATTTTATTTTTAGGTACTTATTTGTTTTTTTGGTCTTGTATTTATCCCTTGGGTTTTCTGAGATTTTTTAGTGAAAATTAGAGTTTTTAGACCAAGCAGTAGGCAGCACACGGTTGGTGCATGGTTGGCATACATTTAGGGGAAACCATCCACCATCCTAGGGGAAACCATGAAACCTAGATAGTGTAACTGTCGAGACTGCACAAATTGTCGCACAAGCATGTACCCTCCCCTAGGAAACCGTGCATCCAGTTTCCTCTTGGATAGAGGCGACCGAACGGTTTGGAAAATCGTGTGAACTAACCGTGCGGCTTGTCTATGTCATTAAAATTTTAAAACTTACCTTTATACCCTCCCCTAATTTAACCCTTATTCCACCCATTTCTCCCCCACTCAGGATTTCCAGCCCTAGGATCCCCCCTCTCCTCCTTGTTCCCTTGGACCATCAATTTTTGGGTGGATTTGGCTTTGGATCTTCAAGAATCATCAAGTAAGTTCCTTCTCCTTTGGTTTCTTCCTTCTTCTAGTGTTATTATTCCTTCCTCCTTGATTCTTTCCTTCTCCAATGGATTAGATGACCTTCTAAGGGTTCAATATTGAGTTTTTGGGTAAAATATTGATGGATGTGGTTTGATATTTCCTTTATAGGGTTCTCTTGTGGTGCAGTTGTGGTTTTCCATCAGATTCCAAAAGTTTACAAGATTGAGATAGGTGGTTCAATGCTTTAACATTATTATATGATTTTGGCGTGCTTTCTTTGCTTCTTGAATGTGTTCTATGTATTATTTTTGTGGTTCTAAATGTGTTTTAAAAAGGTTTCAAGGTGCGTATGGGTTGAAAGATGGGTTTCTAAAATGAATTTATTTTGTTTCATGTGTGATTTTTTATTTTTCTCCTTAAATGTGTCTGATGAATTTTGAAAGTGGTACGAAGTATGTTTCCAAATGGTTTTGGTGTGTTTATGGATTTGAAAGAGGTTTTACTTATAAAAAATGGTGGTTTCTCATGTGTAATCCTGATGCTTGATGTGTTTATGTGAAAATTAAGATCTATGTGGCATGTGAAATAGAAAATTGAGTACAAAGGGAATCTTAGGTATCTAGGTGGGTGGACTAGGACTAGTATGTTAGTTGGATTGCTGGGGATAAGGACCTATTTATTTTATTAGGATTGATGCTACAACACTAACTAAATTATGACGATGATTGGAAACCACTATAAATTTGGATGGATTCATCTCTAGTGGATTGTGCACGAGGATGTTATGGTTTATGGTTGCTATACCATGTTTCACCAAGATACTAAGTTACTAGGGTCTCACTAGTGATAGTACCTATAGGGATTTCCTATGAAGAGGTGCTCTCTTATGATTTTTTTCATACCATTGACATACTATGGACCTTACTATTATGTTAATTTTCAAAGCATTATTATTTTAAAATGTTTTTCTTAAAATGTTTTTATTATATATTTTTTCCAAATTCATTCTTAAAACTTGCATGGTGATTTTTCTTCTAATTTTATGGCATGAAATATATTTTTTGGGTGGAATACTACTGGACTTTGCTTCACACCCTATATACACCCTTGGATGTATGTAGACTTTGTTATGTTTTACCCAGGTAAAGGAAAGATGTACCATGGTGGTAATGGTGGATCCATTTTCTATTGGTCCTTTATTATAGGTGTTGGTGGAGGTGGCTTGAGGGTGATAGCCTTCTTGTTACACTGAGGTTTTTGATTTGTGTAGCTGGTTACCCTTCCTTTTTTGGTATCTTTGATTTTTGGTTAAAGTTGTAAAATGTTTAACATAGAATTTTTGTAACTCTTTTGGCTATGGATATTGATCTTGGTGTGATGTTTTATTATTGAGAATTATTTATGGATGTTTTTCTTGGGTTAAATCATTCCCAAAAGTGTATTTTTGATATCCATTCACTAGCTACCAGCCCATGGGGATCGGGAATGACCTTAGGTCCATGATACGGGCCGGTTTGTGTATCGGGTTGGATGAAACCCAAATTAGTTTGTGAAAAAATGGTATCAGAGCAAGGTTTTTCCTTTTTTTGGGTCATGATATTTAGGAAGAGTCTGTATAGAACAGAGATATGATTTTTGGGGCTTGAGGTTCCAATTATGAGTGGAGTGTTTGGCCAACACACCTCATAACGAGCCTTGAATATCCATGGGATACTGGGATTTGGTTGAATTCTCCTCCAAGAAATATGTATAGGCTGCAGATTGTGCTTGGACACTGTGTAGGGGTGAAGTGGTTTGAATTGTTATTATAATGGATATGGTTTTGTTTTGATTTATAGAAGTGTTTTTGTTGGTCGGAGTGGATACTCAAGAGGGGGGGGGGGGGGGGTGAATTGAGTTCCAATAAAAATTTCTGTTAAAAAAATTATGATTAAAATCCCCAATTCAAAACATCCCAGTCAATTAAGGTAGTAGAAATATAAATGTTTAATTTCTCAATGGGGGGGGGGGGTGAATTGAGTTCCAATAAAAATTTCTGTTAAAAAAATTATGATTAAAATCCCCCAATTCAAAATAGCCCAACCAATTAAGGCAGTAGAAATATAAATTCTTAATTTCTCATCAAGTTTTTCTAAGGTTCATTAGTCCTCATTTGAATGAATGTAATCACTAATTCAACTTTTGAAACAGGTTTACTGAATTAAGAACATATACATACTAAACAAAACTAACTATCAGAGTGAATGTAATAAAAATTTTCTATCTTTGAAAAATATAAGTAGAAGATAAAATAAAACAGAGTATTTGAGGATTAGAACAAAAATGTAAACAAGTGGTTCAGTCTCAAGCCGAGAACTAATCCTCTCCACTTGGTGATCACCTACCACCAAGCAGTTTGTATAAATAAACTTGATACACAACCTGTATCAGGGTTTACAACAGTTTTTACAAACTTTCTATGTTCTACAACCTCTACCATAGTTCTACATGTGAAAATAAGAAACCAAGCCACACAAGGATTCTTCCATAGTTATGCATGGGAAATAGGAGTTGAGAGAGTTTTGAGTGGGGATTTTTAGTATCCCCCAGTTAAATCACAGGAGACAGTGTTTGTGTAACAAACACACACTGCTCAGAAATGTAAAATAAGGAACACAATAGAGACAGAGAAATTAAGATTGAGTTTAGAATGCTCTATGTGTTTGAAGATCAGATCTGGACTTATTGGAGTTGAGGAAATGGAGGTTTTGTTCTTCTCTGCAAGTTACCTCCAAAAACAGAGTGTCACAACTTTCAAGTACAGGATTCCAGGTACTGAGATTTTCAACTTCTTGGTACAAGGGTTCTTTTAACCACAACAGTACAACCTTGAATATATTATTCAAAAAGATCTTCGTGAAGCTCTTGTATTTTCAATATAATCACTGGAGTATTATTCTTCTTGTTCTTCAGTAATTTATTTCTCATGCATTTTACTTCTGGATACCCAAAATTTTGTTTTTCTCTATGCCTCTTTATATCTTTCTTCCTCAGTCTTTTTGCTTTCATATATGAGGTCTGACAAAAGGAGTAATTACATCACGTGCAATCTTTCTCGTACCTCGTACTTTCAAGATATGGTCTCCTGATATGTCTACAAAAAATATTAATTAATATCAGATTCATTAAATAAATCAAATATAACCATTATGATAATATTAAGAAAAATTGATAAAGTATAGAATATGTTATCAGTAGACTAGTAACAGTGTCCTGTCAATCAGTAGCATCTTCAATAGAAAGCTTAATCAGTAGTAGACTTCCAATAGTAGGCTTATCCAACGGTAGACTTGTCCACTGGTAGACTTCACCAATGGTAGAATTGTCCAATGGTAGACTTTACCAATGGTAGGCTTTACCAACGGTAGACTTGTCCAGTGGTAGACTTCACCAATGGTATACTTTTCCAGCGATAGACTTCACCAATGGTAGACTTCTCCAGTGGTAGACTTCACCAATGGTAGACTTGTCCAACGGTAGACTTCACCAATGGTAGAATTCCAATAGTAACTTTATAACTGTAGCTCTTATAACGGTAACCTTCATCAGTAAGGTCTTCAACGGTGACCTTTTCACCAATGACTTCAAGAGGTAAGGTTCAGCTGTAGGTTTGTCAACGGTGACCATGACAGTGGCCTAAATAGTGACCTCTTACCAGTAACCTTCAATAGTGACCTTTGACATAGAGACTTTTTATACTATAAACTGATTTTAGCAAAGTCATGAGATTAAAATATATTGAAATAGATTGTTAAATAACTAACCCATTATATAATTAAACATGTTTTGGGATTATCAAAATAGATGAGTCCAATAATATCCCCCTTTTTGATAATCACAAATTATTCCATTAAACTTTAGAATAATTAATATTATTAGAGATAATGAAAATAAATGGTAAGTTAATAAAATAAATTGGTGTTACAGATAAGTCTATCACACATGTAGTAGCATATATTAATGTGATATGGATATGGAATTACTTTTGGTGTATTTTATCCCCCTTTGTGATTAGAAAAAAGAAATACAATAAGAGACAAAAGAGAATATTTATATTAATGAAAGATTATTACATGATGAAAAGAGAATTATAAAAGCCCTATAAAAAGATACAACCACACTCAATCCACATCAGAAATAAGTAATGAATCATTCTCTTTAGAAGAGGAAGAGGGAGGGTCTGCAGGTGGTTGAAGAGATCGAGCCCGAGGGATAGAATCAAGGATGATAGGAGAAGATGCAATAGAAGATTCAGTGTCTCTAGAGGGAGTGACTCTCTGAGGAATCATTGGATTCAAGCTTCTTATGGCTTGAGTAGGAGACATCATAGGAGCAACACTGGTCAAGGCTGAGGCAGTGGAGGTAGAAGGTAATGCTGGAGGAACAAAGATGGGTGTACAGTCCACATGGAGGAAGGGTAATAGAAGATTCCTGAAGTCCATGATGATGCTTACACCTCTCTCCATGGCTGAGATAAAGTCATCCTTATTCTCCATAAATTTCTCCAAGGTAGAAGTAAGCTCTCGAAGCTTGCCCACTTGATCCTTAAATGCCTGAGTGACATGTGGAATCCTCAAGTTATCCAACAACAACTTGAAGTGGCCATCCATCTGATGCTTAGTGTATACCCATTTTTAATAAAAGTCAACTTGTTCCTTGATGGACTTCTGATCTTGAGAAGCTTCCCTTAAATAATTTCCCACAAGGTTATTAATTTCCCTGGTAATAGAAATGACCTGATAGTCTGAGGTACTAGCACCAGATATCTTTTCTACTTCTTCTCTAACAACATATTTGAAAGATACAATGTCAACTGGAGGAGAGGTTGAAGTGGAATCAGATGCACCTAGAGGTTCTAGAGAGAAATCTACTATCTCCTTAAAGGATTTAGTTCGTCCACTGATCAGCCTTGTCACATCATCATCTTGAACTTTCACATGTGCTTCCATGGACTTCTTAAAGCCCTAAACACAGTTACTAAATGGTGAACCACACTCTTGATATATATGATATCTCTATCTACTTGAGCCCGTGAATCCATATAGGAATCCAAACTTACAATTGACTATTTCACATTTTCCACAGACTCTGTCAGCTCACTCATTTGACTCTGACACTGCTTTACTTCTTGGAGAATATTATATTGAATTATGGATTGAATTTTAACTAACTCAAATGTTGAAAGCTCCTGAATTAGAGAAAAAACCTTATCAAAATCATAGGACCTATCCTTAGACATTATCTACAGGTCATATTTCAAGGATTCAAGGTTTTCCTTACTGACATAGTCTTGAGGGAAAGAGATTACTAGAGGAACAAACATGAAGTCTGAAATAGAAGGCACTGAAAGTCTTCTGGTGGGAATTTCATCTTCTGAGTCATCGTAATCTATTCCCAACACCAGAAACCCATGGTCCTTAGTCCAAACTTCAATTTCATGCACAACAGATACTGATCCTTTGTCAATATAATGCTCCCCCTCATTTGGAGCTACCTCTTGGATAACTATTTCAGCCTCTTCCAGCCTTGCAACCTCGACAGCTATTGCTGCTTGATCAACTGACTCACTAGTAGAGTGAGCCACCGCTTCTACTGAGTCATCCATAATTTCCATAGAAAGGGTAGCAGATACAACTTATTCTTCCTGTTCACTCACTGCCCTTTTAGTGACTCATATAAGAGGACTCAAACTGAGTTCCTCTCCTTCACTATCCTTATCAGCAATAGTATCATATTCCTCATGGTCAGAATGACCAGACTCGACCACTTCCTCCTCTTCTGAGGTATCTCTAACACTGATATGAGGCACATCATACTCTTCTTCACTTATTTATTCAACCTCATTGTCCCTTAGGATAGATTCTCTCCTCGGTAACTCTTTTGGAGGACTGGGATCTCCAAAAGCTATCATTCCAACTAGAGGGTTGGCTGGTAGATTATGATCACTCCTATTATCTATAGGAGTACCCTCTTTATCAAGTTCTATAGCCTCCTCTACTTCTTCATCAGAATATACAGGTTATTCCTCATCAAGATTTATACCTGGATCCCTCTTATCCTTTGGCCTAGAAGGATTATTTAAAGGGTCAAACTTATTATAAAGCTTCTCTTCCTCATTTACCCATTCTCTTCTCTAGGGATTCCAGCTAATCTTCTTGAAATTGAAGATTATCTTGGAGATACAAAAATTGTTCTTAGCTATAAGTGTTTCCTCTTTATATATAGTAATTCCCTTAACCTTCAGTATCACAAAAATTAGTTTGGAATGAAATAGAGCATTTGATTTAGAACTTGGATTAGTCATGTCTTCCAACTGATCCATTAGCAACCTATACAGGTTGATCTTATGTCCATGCTTTAGCAAATACAATATGAATATGTCCTGATACTTCAACACAACAAAGTCCCCTCTCCTGGGACTTATCACATGCTGGATAAACTTGAACAGAAGTCTATCCTCTCCATTCATTTCAGTAGCAATAATCTTTCTTGAGGTCCCATTTCTTATTAGCTCTTCCAAAGATTTCTCATACCCAAAAATATCACTATCAAGAGGAATCACTTCAGAGTAGTAGTCACATATACCCTCATGAGGTACCCTTAGACATTCATCCCACTCAGCAGATGAAAATCTTACCTCAGTTCCATTTACTCTTGACACCAGTCGGTTCTCATCATCCAAATTCTTGAATTTTATATAATAGTAGAATTATTTGACTAGCCTCAGGTAATACAGCCCATTATTGTTTGCAAAGAACTCCACCCAACCCTGAGTCTATAGTGACTCCAACACTAAGGATTTTATTGAGAGAAACCAATATTTTCTTAACTCCTTTTTAGCCACAATCATTCTCTTTGACAGATACAGGTTAACAGGCTCTGTTGATATATTTCTGCCACCACTGGACTCATCTCGAGGTCTCTTAGGCCTTGCCACAACTCCATCATCAGCCAAAGGTCGCTTGACTCTTGCCATTGAGGTTTAAAGCAGTTTGAGGGTTCAATAGAAAGTTAGGGTTTAAGGATTTTGAGAGCAGGGTTTAGAGAGTGAGGAAGAGAGTGGATTGAAATGTATTTATGATCTAATTTTATCATTTAGGGATTGGAACAAAAAAAATAGAGAAAAAGAATACTAATAAAACAGTTTAGATTCCTGTATAAAATACGAAGTAATAGTAAAGTCCAACAGTGAGGTACCCAACAGTGAGGTTCTAATGGTGAGGTTCTAACAGTGAGGTTCAATGATGAGGTGCTAATAGTGAGGTGCAATGGTGAGGTTCTAACAGTGAGGTGCAACAGTGAGGTGAAACAATGAGGTTCTAACAGTGAGGTGCAACGATGAGGTTCTAAAAGTGAGGTGCAACAGTGAGGTTACCTATACTGAAATTAATCATCCCTAATTCATGTTTGATGTTGTTTAACCTCTCATAATTCAAGGGCTTTGTGAATATATCATCCAATTGATGTTCAGTGCCAATGAATTGAAGTGTGATGTAACCTTTTTGACAATGATCTCTCAAGAAGTGATGTCTTACATCAATATTCTTTTCCCTAGAATGAGATAATGGATTTTTAGAAATGTTAATAGCACTTTTATTATCAGATTTTATAGAGACATGTTTGAATTGATATCCATAGTCTAGTAAAGTGCGTTTCATCCACAGAATTTGAGCAGAAAAACTACCTGTAGCTATATATTCAGATTCGGAAATAGATAATGAAAAAAATTTTATTTCTTACTACACCATGATATTAGTGACTTTACTAAAAGGTGACATGTTCCAGAGGTATTTTTTCTATCTAACTTGCAACCAGAAAAGTCATCATCAGAATAACTTATCAGATCAAATGATTGTATTCTTAGATAAAATATTTCTAAGTTGGGAGTATATTTGAGATATTTGAAAATTATTTTAACAACATTTAAATGATATTATTTGGGATTAGATTGAAAATGAACACACATGCATACACTGAACATAATGTCAGGTCTACTATCTATAAGGTAGAGTAGAATCCCTATCATACCTCTGTAGTTGGTTTGATCCACTGGTTCTCTAGCTTCATCTACATCCAACTTATAAGTGGTACTCATAGGTGTATCACTACCTTTACTACCATACAAAGCAAAACGTTTTAAAAGATCCTTAACTTATTTACTTTGATTTAAAACAATACCATCTTGATTTTAAAAAATATGAAATCCATGGAAAAATTTAATTTCTCCCATTAAACTCATTTCAAATTCATTTTGAATTATTTATGAAAAATCAGTACATAAAGAATTTTTGGAATATCTAAAAATGATGTCACCTACATAAATTTGTACTATAAAAACATCTTTGGAAATTATTTTAATGAAGAGAGTAGAATCAAATATTCATTTAGTAAAACTTTTTGAAATAAATAAATAACTAAGTCTGTCATACCAAGCCATTGGGGCTTGTTTCAAACCATTTAAGGCTTTTGACAGTTTAAAAACACGATTTGGAAAATGGGGATTTGTAAAACCAAGGGGTTGTTCAACAAACACATCCTCAACTATATACCCATTTAGAAAAGCACTTTTAACATCCATTTGATAAATTTTAAAATTCAAATGAGATACATAATCAAGTAGTATCCTAATGGACTCTAACCTAGCTACAGATGCAAAGGTCTCCTCATAGTCTATTCCTTCCTCTTGACTATATCCTTGTGCAACTAACCTAGCTTTGTTTCTAACTATATTTCCAGACTCATCAACTTTGTTCCTAAATACCCATTTAGTGCCTATTGTTAAAGTGTCCTTAGGTCTTTCAACTAGTTCACAGACTTTGTTTATTTCAAATTAATTTAATTCTTCTTGCATATCCATCACCCAAAATTCATCGTTGATAGCATCATTATTTTTTTGGGTTCAAGATGTGAAAGAAAAACTTGATGTTCAACTTGATTTCTCAGAGAAGCTCTAGTTTGTGTCCCTTTATTTAAATCACCTACTACAACATCTAAAGGATGATTCTTGAGAGTTCTAATACCACTAGAAAGAGTTGAACTAGACTCCTCATGGTTGTTTATTGGTTCAGACTCAACAGGGGCAGATTCTAGAAGATTCTCAAAAGTGTTTACTTTTATAGGGGGTTCACTATCATTATCATTAAGGTACAGAATTGATATATCTTCCTCAAGATATTTAAGAGAGGTTTTGGGTTCATGTGGATCAGTCTCATCAAATTTGATATGAACTGAATCTTCCACACATTTGGTTTTCTTATTGAATACTCTATAGGTTTTAATTGATATTGAGTAACCTAGGAAAATTCCTTCATCACTTTTGAAGGAAAACTTATCAATATTGTCCTTAGTGTTAAGAATAAAGACTTTGCAACAAAAAACTCTTAAGTAATTAACCTTAGTCTTCCTATTATTCTAGAGCTCATAAGGGTTCTTCTTAAGAACATTTCTAATTAAGACTCTATTGATGGTATAAAAAGCTGTATTTATAGCTTCAGCCCAAAAATAAATAGGTAGATTATACTCATTAAGCATAGTTCGGGAAATCTCTTGAAGTGTCCTATTTCTTCTTTCTACGACACCATTTTATTGAGGTGTTCTAAGATCATAGAAATTGTGACTATAGCCATTGTGTGAGCAATAAGATTCAAACTCTTAATTTTCAAACTCACGTCCATAATCACTTCTCAAGGTCTTAATTCTAAGTCCACTAAGATTTTCTACAGACTTGGAGTATTTGATAAAATAAGAACAAGCTTCACTTTTGTGAGCCAGAAAGTATACCCAAGTGTACCTAGAAAAATCATCTACAAGAACATAAACATAGTGATTCCCATTTAAACTTGAAACTCTTGATGGTCCAAACAATTCCATGTGAACCAACTCAAGTGGTTTAGAAGTAGATACTTATTTCTTTGGTTTGAAAGAAACTTTGTGTTATTTTACCTTTTGACAAGGATTACAGACTTTGTTGAGAGGGAATTCCAATTTAGGTAAGTCTCTAACTAAACCTTTCCTAGTCAGTTTCCTAAGTGAGTTCACATTGAAGTGTGCTGATCTTCTGTGCCACAACCAAGATTACTAATGAAAAGAATTTAAGAAATAAACATTTTTCTTGGATAAGGAATTTAAATCAACAATATACACATTTTAATTTCTACAGGCAGTGAATACTAAATCATTTTTGGAATTAAAAACATTACATTCATCATTTTTAAACATGACATTAAAACCATCATCACACAACTAAGAGATTATAAGTAAATTGTACTTTAATCTATCAACAAAAAGTACTTTGGAAATTAATATTGTATTAGTGTTACCAATCTAGACTAAGCTGACGATTTTTCCCTTTGCATTATCACCAAAAGTTACATGTCCACCATCAACTTTGATTAGAATCTTAAAGAAAAAATAATATCCTGTCATATATCTTTAACATCCACTATCCAAGTACCAAAAGGTCTTACATGAACGCTTTATGAAACTTCCCTGCAAAAAAAATTAGGCATGGGGTAACTTTGGTACCCAGATTTTCTTGGGTACAGAGAGGTTAGCAAGTAAAACTTTGGGAACCCATATTTGATTTATAGGTTTCCTAACATCAACATACATATTCTGAGGCATAAATACTTTGTTAGGTCCTTTAGAAAATTGTCTCTCAAAATATGGTCCAGAACTAGAACTAGTAGTGAACTGTCTAGATTTTGGAACAAATTTGGTTTTGCTAATTTTTCTCTGTCCTGGTTGATATCCTAGACCAGTTGTATATTTTGGGGAAATCTATTTTCCTAGAAACTGAGTTGAGGTATTTCTACCCGCAGTAAAATTCTCAAGATCTCTCTTTAATTGTTCATTTGATAATTTAAGTTCAGTGTTTTATTTTAACAACTAGGAGAATTTTTCTTTTTCAATATCCAGATTTGAATTATTATTTTCATTTAAAGCATGATGTCTCTTTAATGATTTATATTTTTCCTTGAGCTCATTAAAGGTATCCTCAGAAATTTCACAGTATTCAAATAGTTCATCCTTAGTCATATCTTCATCATTATGTGACTCACTCTTATTCCCAAAATAATAGGAATTATGTATAGGAGAATTAAGTGTTACCTCAGATGTTTCTATTATGAAACATAAGTTGGCATGATTGTTCTGTTAACTATAAAAAACATCAGATCCACTGGAGCTATCTTTTAAATCACTCCAAGTATCTCTCATAGCCTTTTTATAATACTTTCCTTTATCTTCATATTTCTTCTTAAATTTCAGCTTGGGGTAATCTGCCTTTACATGACCATTTCATTTTCACTCATAGCAGATTATTTCATTTGAGTTGTTATTCCATTTTCTGTCTTTCTTCCATTTTCCTTTACTATCATACTCTCCCTTTTAGTTTGACTTCCTAAATAATTTCTTCTTTTGGTATAAATTTTTTAACCTTCTAGCAAGACGATCCATCTCCTCATCACTGTCTGAATCTAACTCTTCATTAGTGGAACTGTCTACATGAACTTGAACCTTTTCTTTGTCTTTGATCTTTGAGGTTGAAGTTTTGAATGCTACTAAATTCTTCCTTGGTTCTTCTCCTAATTCTTGATTCACTTTAATTTCTTATTCATAAATCATAAGCTTTCCAATTAGTTCCTTCACTGGTAGTTTGCCTATGTCACAAGATTCTCGGATAGAAACAGAAGTTCCTCTCCATCTGTCAGGTAGGCATCAAAGTAGTCTCATAATCTGGTCCTTGCTGTCCACTGGTTTTCCAAGAAGACTCATAGTATTCACTATTTCATTTAACCTAAGATACATTTCAGAAATAAGTTCATCAGGCTTCATTTTAAAATTATCATATTTAATAGTGTTTGTATTTAATCTCATTTCTTTAACATTAGTTGTTCCCTCATGAGAAATAGCTAAAGTATCCCAAATTTCATATGCAGTTTTACAAGAAGATATTCTATTGAATTCCTCATCACCTAGAGAACAGTACAAAGCATTCATTGCTTTACAGTTATTATTATATGCAGCTTTAGTCAACTGAGACCATGTGTCCCTAGAAGTACCAGGAAATACATGTTGTTCTTCAATTGTATCCCAGATTTCAATTCCTATGCTCTCTAGATACATTTTCATTTTTAATTTCCACTGAGCATAGTTATTACCATTAAAGAAAGGTGACCTATTAGTAGAAACACCCTCAACTCTAGTTTCCATAGTTACTTAAGATTTAAAGAACTGAAAATTTAGATATGACAGAAATTTTAGGATCTTTAAGATACAACTAAAATCACAGTTGAATTAAGGAAGTAGAAATATAAATGTTTAATTTCTCAACAAGTTTCTATAAGGTTGATTAGTCCTCAGTTGAATGAATCTAATCACCAATTCAACTTTTGAAATAGGTTTACTGAATTAAGCACATATACACACTAACCAAAACTAACTATTAGAGTGAATTTAAAAATAGTTTTCTGTCTTTGAAAAATATAAGCAGCAGATAAAATAAAACAGAGTATTTGAGGATTAGCACAACAATGTAAAAAAGAGGTTAAGTCTCAAGCCGAGACCTAATCCTCTCCACTTGGTGATCACCTTCCACCAAGCAGTTTGTATAAATAAACTTGATACACAACCTGTATCAGGGTTTAAAACAATTTTTACAAACTGTCCAGGTTCTATAACCTCTACCATAGTTATATATGGGAAAAAAACAACCAATCCACACAAGGATTCTTCCACAGTTATGCATGGGAAACAAGAGTTGAGAGAGTTTTGAGTGGGGATTTTTAGTATCCCCCAGTTAAAGCATAGGAGACAGTGTGTGTGTAACAAACACACACTGCTTAGAAAAGTAAAATAAAGAACACAGTAGAGCTAGAGAAATTAGTATTGAGTTTAGAATTATCTATGTGTTTGAAGATCAGCTCTGGACTTCTTGGAGTTGAGGAAATGAAGGTTTTGTTCTTCTCTGCAAGTTTCCTCTAAAAACATAGTGTCACAACTTTCAGGTACTGGATTATAGGTATTGAGATGTTCAAATTCTTGGTACAAGGGTTCTTTTAACCACAACAGTACAACCTTGAATATGTTCTTCAAAAATATCTTTGTGAAGCTCTTGGATTTTTAGTATAATCACTGGAGTGTTCTTCTTCTTTTTCTTCAGTAATTTCTTTCTCATGCATTTTACTTATGGACACCCAAAATTTTGTTTTTCTCTGTGCTTCTTTATATCTTTCTTCCTTGGTCTTTTTTCTTTCATATTTGAGGTCTGACAAAAGGAGTAAGTATATCACATGCAATCTTTCTCGTACGTCATACTGTCAAGATATGGTCTCCTAATATGTTTACAAACAATATTAATTAATATAAGATGCATTAAATTAATCAAATATGGACGTTATGATAATATTAAGAAAAATTGATGAAGTATAGAATATATTATCAGTAGACTGGTAACAATATCCTATCAATTGGAAGCATCTTCAACAACAAGCTTAATCAGCAGTAGACTTCCAACAGTAGTCTTATCCAGCGGTAGACTTTTCTAGCAGTAAAATTCACCAACGGTAGACTTTTCCAGCAGTAGACTTTACCAACGGTAGACTTGTCCAGTGGTAGACTTCAACAACAGTAGACTTTTCCAGTGGTAGACTACACCAATGGTAGACTTGTCCAGCGGTAGACTTCACCAACGGTAGACTTGTCCAGCGGTAGAATTCACCAATAGTAGACTTCCAACAGTAACTTTATAACTGTAGTTCTTATAACGGTAACCTTCATCAGTAAGGTCTTTAATAGTGACCTTTTCACCAATGAATTCAAGAGGTAAGGTTCAACTATAGGTTTGTCAACAGTGACCGTGACAGTGGCCTACAACAGTGACCTCTTACCAGTAACCTTCAACAATGACCTTTGACATAGATACTTTTTATATTGTAAATTAATTTTTAGAAAAGTTATGAGAATAAAATAGATTGAAATAGATTTTCAAATAACTAACCCATTATAGAATTAAACATGATTTGGGATTATCAAAATAGATGAGTCCAACAGTTTGGAATTTTTTTTGATAAAATATTTTTAGAATGGTGTTTTGATATCATTTATTTGTGGTTGTTGATTAATGTAGCAAGATCCCTCCTCAAATAATTCCTATACAACTGTGGGAAGAGGATAGAGAGAGTTCTCCCTCACCAGTTGATCAGATACTAGTGGAATCTATTGTTCGGGATATCCATGATTTGGGTCAGGGAGTGGGATATTTTCCTTCTCATGTTGGGGAATCCGAACCAGGTCTTGGAAAGGAAAAGGATCAAGAGTTACTAAAAAGAAATAATCTATCCTACTGGGGTATCACGAATCCCTAGGAAGCAGAGGATTATATTAAGAATATTGAAAGAATATTTGGGTTTCTTGATACACTTGAGATGGTAAAAGTGAAATGTGCATTATTCTTGTTAGAAGGTAACAGTCAGAGGTGGTGGGAATTAGTGGTTTAAGATGGAAAACACGATCATATGGGTTGGAAGGATTCCAAGGTCATATTAAATGAGCAATATTTCCCTGATACCATGTACTTCACCAAAACCTAGGAGTTTTGGGATCTTCACCAAGGAGATCAGACCATGATGGAATACGCTAACTGCTTTTCATAGTTGGTTCGATTTGTGCCTGATGTGGTCTCAAATGAGGAGATAAAGGCTCAAAATTTCAATATGGGGTTGCAGATGGATATCTGATCCTAAGTATTCTTGTTTAAGTTAAATACTTATGCTGAAGTGGTTGACCATTCCTTGATGGTGGAGATCAATTTTAGTGGAAATTATAGCTTCTCTGGATCAGTGTCAATAGTGGGATAGTGTAATGGTAGTTCATTTGAGAAGAAGAGTAAGCTTGAATAGTAGGAGAAGAAGGGGGGAAATAGTTATGGGTATCCTTCCCGACCATCTTCCTCCATGGATTCAGATGCTGGGTTAGTCCTGTTCTATCAGTGTGGAAAGGAAGGACATGTTCGGTTTGTGTTTTCAACTCCACCCATACCTTTCCATTAGTGTGGAAATATGGGTTACTTGTAGTGGTTTTTTAGAGAGACACATCTATACTAGGATGGTGTAGCCTTAAAAGCCTTTAGAGGGATGTTAGACTAATCAGATCCATCCAGGACAACGAGTTCTCAGTTTGGTGGTCATGGTAGTAGAGTGAGATCATTTTCAGGGAAAAGTCATCTTAAGGTGGAGATACAGGTTAGTGGTCATTCTTAGGCTCAGGTAGAGATAAGAAATATTCATAATCTAGATTAGGATCTATTAGAATCTGATATAGGACCTACGATAGTTTAATGTACCATTCTTATTTCATAGTATTTATTTATTGCCTTGTTTTATATTGGTGCCTATGTTTCTTTTATTTTTTCCCAACTTGTGGATGCATTGAAATTATCAACTAATATTATGACGTATGTGATGGAGTTGGTGATTCCTCTTGGTAAGAAGTGAGAGCAGGGTTTCAGGTGTCCATACTGTGCACTCACCATGTCAGGGGTCAAGATAGAAAGATATTTTATGGGTTTGGAGATGGAATTATTTGACGTGATCCTAGGTATGGATTGGGTAGTGAACTTTTAGGCACACATCAATTATTATCGATGAAAAGTGTGTTTCATGGAACCTAATTGGAGTACCTTAGGTTTTTAGGGGTGAATGGGATCCTCATCTAGGATGTGTTGGACCTCCACTTCCAGAATTGGGAAATCTTGTTTTTCAGATATTGTTGTTCATGTTGCAGGATGATGGTAAATTTCCCAAGGGTGAATTATCTCCTATGGTGGAAGAGTTCTTGGAGGAATTTCCAGATGGATTTTTAGGTTTGCCTCTAGAGAGAGATGTGGAGTTCACCATTGATATGGAACTGGGAACACAACTGACATCGCTTCCCTCATACCATATGGAACCCACCGAGTTGATGGGATTAAAGTTACTCATGGATGATTTGGATTCCAAAGGATTCGTTCGCCTGAGTGTCTCACCTCGGGCTTCCCCACTCTTGTTTACAAAGAAGGCCAATGGATCTCTCTGATTATGTATCGATTACTGAAAGTTTAAAAAGGTGACAATCAATAATAAATACCATTTCCCCCACATTGATGATCTTTTCAGTCAGTTTAAGGGGGTTAGGTGGTTCTCTAAGATCGATTTGTGTTACGAGTATCTCCAGATCAAAGTCAGAGAGTTGGATGTTCCTAAAATGGATTTACAAAGTAGGTATGAACATTTTGAGTATCCGGTCATGCCCTTTGGGTTGATGAATGATATAATGGTCTTTATGGCACTTATGAACCAAGTGTTCCACCAGTACCTTAACTCCTTTATCATGGTATTTTTTGATGACATCTTGGTCTATTCTAAGAATGAGGAGGAGCATGAGCAGCACTTGAGGATTGCTCTAGGCATCCTTCGATATCATCACATCTATGAAAAGTTTTCCAAGTGAACCTTATGTATCAGGGAAGTGAAGTTTCTAGGTCATGTGATATTGGAATGAGGGGTTTCAGTGGACCTCAATAAGATTAGTGCAATAATGTCATGGGAGCATCCAAAGAATGTTTTTGAGATCAAAATATTTTTGGGCCCGACAGGGTACTATAGGTGATTTTTTTGGGATTTCTCTTGGCTTTATTTGTCCATGACTATGCTTACCTGGAGAGGGGTGGAGTTTGATTGGAGACCAAAATATCAAGCATCTTTTGAGGAGCTTAAGCAGTAGATGAACATGACCCCTATTTTGATCTTTTTATAATATGGGAAGGGATACATCGTCTACTGTGATGCTTTAGGTATAGGTATTGGGTGCGTGTTAATGTAGGATGACCATGTGGTGGCATATGGATCTCAGCAAATCTGACCATATGAAAATAATTACCCAACCCATGACCTTGAATTAGTAGTAGTGATGCATGCCATGAAGATGTGGTGATATCTTGTGATATTTTGAATACCATCGACATAAGGTGGACCTTACTCTTACGTTTATTTACATAGAATGCTTGTTTGAAAACATTTTCCTTAAAATGTTTTTATTAAAAATAATTCCAAATTATTTCTTAAAACTTGCATGGTGATTTTTCTTCTAATGTTATGGCTTGGAATATTTATTTTTGGTGGCATCCTACTGGGATTTGGATCACACCCTATATACACCCTTGGGTGTATGTAGACTTTGTTATGTTTGACCCAAGTAAAGGTAAGATATATCATGTTGGTAATGGTGGATTTGGTTGCTAGTGGTCCTTTTTTTAAGGTGTTGGTGGAGGTGGGTTGAGGGTGGTGTCCTTCTTGTTGGATGGAGATTTTTGAGTTGTGGAGTTGGATCCCCTCCCTGTTTTGGTATATTTGATTTTTGGTTAAAGTTGTGAAATGTTTAACTTGGAATTTTTGTATCTCTTTTGGTTATGGATATTGATCTTGGTGTGATGTTTTATTATTGAGAATTATTTATGGATGTTTGTATTGGGTGAAATAATTCCCAAAATTTTATTGTCGATACACATTCACTAGTTTCTAGCCTGTGGGGATCGGGAACGCTCTTCAGGCCACGCCACAAGACGAGTCAGGTGTCGGGTTGGAGGCACCCCACATTCACTCATGAAAAAATAGTATTTTGGAAACTTATTAGGTATTTTCATTAAAAAATGTGATTGAATACAAGATATAGGAATGATATTCAGTGTAAGGTACACATGTTCTTAATTTTTGTGCATAAATGGTTTTAGTTTCATAGAATTGTGATCTTGGTTTATGGGTTTCTTATTATCTTACGATCCTTGAATAACTGTTATTCGATCCTTAGAAATCCATAAATGGTATCAAATCTTACCATGCTTCAAATGATACACATAATTATGTTTTACAATCATAAAATGGATACCTTATTGTATGTCATAAAATAAGATATTGATTTTGTTTTATGGCGGGATTTATGATATGAGCTATCATAAGTCACGATATGATCACATAATATGATATGTGATATCATATCTAGCAAAAAATACGTTTTATTTGATTTTTAATATATCATAGCCTCTGATATGGCTAATCATAGCATATGTTTGTTCCAAATAACACTATTTGATTCTTAATAGAGCATTGTATTGTATTTATGATATCGATGCAATTCATTAAATACAACATCCCTTTAAACTGGACCACAATTTATGATATAGAGATATTGTAAAATAAAACTGATAATGCTAGATTATCTATCATAGGTATTTACATGCCAATCATAAATCTTGGTATCAGTTTTGAAATGAGACACATTTTAAGATATAGTTTATATCATAAAACATGATATGTAGAAAAATTTGATTTCTCTAATTTTTCAATTATAAATTGAATTATATAATTTATAAAATGTTAGTAAATTCTGTAAAAAGAATTTTGGGATATTTACTTAATTTAAAATTTGTTTATAAATTATTTAAGTATAAGATGTTTATAATTAATTATCAAATGTTTATAAATCATTTAATAATTAAACACTATGCCAAAACATCATTTAGTAGCAGTTTTTCAAAACCATCTTGATTTTTTGTGTTGAGGATCATTTCATGATGCTTTTAAAAAACTGTCATGAATCATTTCATGGTGGTTTTTAATGCTTAATAACGATTTTATATTTTTATTTTTTAATGAAAAATTATATAAAATATATTTAGCATCGGTTTTAAAAACCACTGCTAATTATTTAGAGACAATATTTTTATGTTTTTAAAAAATATAAATAAATAAATAAATATATATATATATATTTTAAAATATTATTTATTTTTAAATGGTTGGGAGGCCTAGCCAAACCAAGCCCACTTATCCCAGCCCAAACCATGACCCACGTGAAATCCAACATATATCAGAGGCTGCTGGGATTTGAACCCACAACCTCTTCTAGTGACTTTACCACTTAATTAAGCTCATCATCTATTAATTATAATGACATAATAGTTAATATACCTATATATATATACATATAAATGAATGAAAATAAATACACACACACACATGAATATAAATATATATAATTATATCTAAATATATATTATTATATAAACACACACACACATATATAAATATACATGAATACATATAAATATTTATAAATATAAATAAATTTACATAATTATATATAAATATATATAAATATAAATATATATAGATATAAATAAATAAATAAATAAATATATATATATATAAATACATATAAATATATATATATATAAATACATATAAATATAAATAAATATAAATACACATAAATATTTATAAATACACATAAATACATATAAAAATCTATAAATATATATATATAAATACAACTAAATTTACATAAATATATATAAATTCATATATATAATTAAAATAAATAAATAAATAAATAAATAAATAAATAAGTAAATATATAAATATAAATATACATGTATATATATATAAATATAAATATAAATACAAATATGAATATAAATATCAATCTATATATAAATATACATAAATATATATAAATAAACACATACGTACATATATATAATTAAATATAATTGTATATAAATATAAATATATATAAAAACACACACACACACACTCATTAGGATGTGGCCCGCAACTATCATGGTGTGACGAGCTATTTGTATCCTAACATTTACAACAAGGACACCCCGACCTTGCTCCAATGCTCACCCAAGCACCCGAGGCACCTCTTGAGCCTTCAATCAAATTCAAAAACACCTTCAAGAGTCATTCAAACTCTCAGAATCATGTTCCGAGAGGGGATCCATGACATGAGGGTAGAGTTCATGCCACGACCCATGGGTTTCACAAAGCGGTGGTGTTTGGTGGGGGGGTTTTCAATAAGAAAAAACCTCATGTGGGGGTGTCACGTCATGAAGATGAATCTTATATATGGGGTCTAAGGAACATTAAATTTTGTATTTTATTTTTCATAGAGAAGGTTCATCATACTGTGATAAGGGTATAAATGTTCCAAAAGTTAGAGGCCACACTATAGAGAGATAAGGTGACACCATGAAGACTGGGGGATCAGATCTTTGGTTCTGCCTATAGGCAGTGCGTCGTGTCAGGATGAGAGGGGTCACACCATGGAGGATGGGATATAATTTTTTTGGTTTTGGATGATAGTGGTGTATCATTCCCTGATCAAAGGGGTCATACCGTGATGGGTGCTTGGAAAAAGGCATCACACTATGGTCCCTCGAGGTCAAACCATAGTGGCCTTATTTTTACAGATTTTAAAGAGTAAGGGTAATATGGTATTTCTAGATTTTAAAATGGAAACCCCCTTCAATATTATTCATATTTAGGATGTAAAAATAGGTGGGGGATGAGTTCCTCTTCCCCTTCACTTATCCCCATTGAAATCCTCATCATGGAAATTTAAGGTGGATCATTTCACCGTTTAAGGTATGATTCTTTTCTTCTTCCTCAGTTCTCTTATTTTTAGGTTCATTGTGGATTTATTAAGATTTTTTAGGGAAAAATTTCAATTCCACTTAAGCATGGAGGAATCAAGATGACATGATGAAGATTTTACTTAACTTGGATAAAGGAGATCTTGGGAGGTTGAACGAGCTAAGTTTTATATATATTAAAATAGGTATTTCCATAATTTAAATTATTTAGGGATTTCCATTGATTTAGGAGAAATTTATGTATTAATTAAAATGTAAAATTGGGTTTTTATGTGGATTAAATTTAGGTGGATGCCATAGATGGTGCGCATACGGTTTCTTGAGGATTAAACCATGGGAAATCATTCGATGTGTAAATTTATTGATTATTACCTAGGTATTAATTATTTAATTAATATTGGTTAAATTTGTAAATTAATTATAATAAATTTATAATTAATTTGGATGATTATAGATTTAGGACCTTTTGTAGATGGACAATGTCTGGTTGGGATTGGATGAGGTTCGGTGGGATGAACAAGCTTTTCTTAAAAAATGAATAACATTGAATGAAGTAGGTGGACCATAAAAATATCCCTTGGGTTTATAGATTATGTTATGTTCATGTGATATATGGTCTCACCACTTGTTGGTGATTGAATTTAGATTAAAAATGAATTGATTCCTTTAACTTCCCATGATTAGAATAAAGTTTCTTAGGCTACGATAGACCCTTGAACACTAGTTTGGTTCCTCGATCATTGATGGATGAATTATTGATCATAAGTGTGTTCTATGAGATATATTAATACTATAGGGGTATAAATTCAATGATTAAAACATAGTGGATCTTAAAAAATATGGTTTTAGTTCCCTCTAAGTAGGGGAATGCGATGAATTGGAAATAGTTGGTTGAAGGGTATGTTATATGGGAATATTATAATTTCTTATAGCCTCTTGGATAGTGGATTAGAGTGTAGGAAAAGTGTTTTTTCCTTATAGGTATATGTATTCCAGGTTAAGTATACCCTAGATTAGATTATGGAAGGGTTGGGTGTGAGAGGACTGACCTAGTTTGACTTTTTAAGTAAGATATAATTTATGACATATTTATAGTGAGAAACCTAATTTGTATCACCTGAGTGAATGATTAGACCATGATGATAACATAGTTGTGCTGATATATATTATGACCATCGAGAGATGGGTTTGACCCTAGAGTTGGGAAAGAGTGAGAGGTATCCTTATGGGGTGTTTGGAAAAAGATGTGACTTAGGGGACCATAGTGGGTGATCCAGTATTATGTTGACTTCAAAGAGGATTAACATGTGGTAGCTACCAAGATGATATCCTATTATGAGTATGGTGATGGGAATAGGTTATTTTATTGAGAGTCCAATATAGAAAATGTGTGTGGGGGTTTGGATGAGTTTCAAACCCCTTATATTGATTAATGTGTCTATAAGCATTTCGGGGTGATGATACTCTGGTAAATGCACCATGGGATAAAACCCTTGGGTAATGATGACTTGGTAATTATTCCAGGGTTGGATGAAAACCTTTGAGTAATGATGGATTGGTAACAGTTCTAGGGTGGGATGCACCCCTTAGGTGTATGTGATATAAGGTTCTGGGGTGGGATGCAACCCCTGGGTGTATGCTATATGAGATTCTAGGGTGAGATATACCCCTGGGTGTATGTGATATGAGGTTCTGGGGTGAGATTCACCCCTGGGTGTATGCTATATGAGGTTCCAGAGTGGGATGAAACCCCTTGGGTGTATGCCATATGATGTTCCAAAGTGGGATGCGACCCCCATGGTGTATGTTATATGAGGATCCAGGATGGGATGCAACCCTCCTGGGTGTATGATATTTGAGGTTATGGGGTGGGATGTTTCCCCCCTAAGTGTATGATTTTATAAATGGAATATAATGAAGTATTTGTTTCACCTTTGGTGGTTATGTGTTATGATTAGATATTTCTAACACTGGTCAAAGAAAATATGGTCGATCTGGAGTATCACCTTAAAACTTGAGGATCAAAAGTGGTTTATTTTATTATGATTATTTATATTATTTGATTATTTTGAGCACATCAAATTGTGAATAAACTCTATTTTTGGTTATGTTAGGGACACCATTGGTGGTGGCATACTATGTTATACTCACACCCTTCTAAGGTGGACCTGACACATTAGTACCCATGAAGACCTCATGATTGTAGGTGCAGGTAGGGTAGATGCCTAAACTTGGATGGATGAGATGGGTAACTTGGATGGAGTCAATAGATAAGATCGGGTTGGGACTTGGGACCAATTTTCAGTTATTTTATTCCCTTTTATTTTGTTTTGGGATGTATATAATATGCCCATGGGAGATCTTGTTAATGTCTGCCTAACTTGTATGACATTTTGGTCAGCTCATTTGTTTTAACATGGCTATGTTATTTGTTTTTGGAATCTTGGATGTGTTGTGTATTTATTCTTTTAGGATATTGTGATGATTGATTTTATATTATTTCCATTATTTAATTACTCTGATATGAGGGTATAGTCTCTCCATGGTATCATATTAGACCCTTGATGTTATTCAGAAACCTCTGGGACATGGGGAGGCGCATCCAAGTTCATGTGATGAACTAGTTTGATTAGTATAGAGTGAACTAAGTTGAGATGTTATAGAGTTATAAACCACCTGAAAATATCTTCCAACCATCCCCTCACTCCCAACCCATCATCATTATCATACAACATCACCTCATTAGAGGCTATCACCGTGTTGGATGCGTTACCTTCACAAAGTGAACAAATTTGTTTACCTTATCTTATAAATTCCTAGAATAAAATGGAAAAGGTAAAAAAATAAGAGAAACTGCACTAGGGGGAATAAGGACCCTGAAGATACTAAGTACCGAGTAGTGACCAGATAGGGATTCAAATCCAGTTAGGGGACATCAATGCAATGATAGAAATTAACCATAATAGGGGGAAAATAACCTCTATTGAATGAATCCCTCATTGTAGTCCCAAGACACCACAAAAACCATTACACAAGACCAAAACGGGGTCTTCAACGATGGGTGGTGTAGAAAGGGTAGTGGGGGGGGGGGGGTGATGAACAAAGCAATAAAAGATGTTAGGAAGGAAGAAGTGCACATGAAAATTGTCACTAAGCTAGTCTAACAACACTATCTGAAACCACCATGTAATCCTTCACACCACACCAAGATATGGTCCAATGAGACAGGTTAAATAGAAAGAGTGGTGTGAGGAGGTGAATAATGGATGATGAATTCCATAACAACCTCAAAATTAAAGGGTGGGAGGACATGCTACTGAAACATTGCATCCTTGGAAATTAAAACCAAGTCATAAATAGAGAGGAGAACAAGAGATTAAGCTAGAAAAGGGGGAACCAAAGAGGGGAAAAGGAAATCCATAGGATAAGGACAAGCCACTGATGTGATGGTGAGATCGGGTCCCGCGAGGGATGCATTTTCCACTAGAAGACTATGGAACCCTATAAGAGTGAAGGGATAAGAGGAGGCGCTGAGAGTGTTGGGATTGCATGGAGTGTGAGGCGCCATCTCCCCATCTCAGAATTAATAATTATCAAATAATTAATAATTTTCAAATAATTATTAATTAATAATTAATTTAGATTTTAAGTAATTACTAACAAATAATTATAAATAATTTATAATTAATAATTAAAAATCAATAAATAATAAATAATTAAAATTTTAAAAAATAAAAAATAAAAAATACATAATTAATAATTACTAATTAATAATTAAAAATTACTAAATAATAAATAATAAATAATTACTAAATAATAAATAATAACCAATATATAATAAATAATAAATAATAAATGAAAAATGAAAAATGATAAATAGTTAATTTAGTTTATAAATAATCAATACATAATAATAATAATTAATTAATATTTAGTAATTAATAAAAAATAGAAAAATAAAAAAATAAAAAATAAAAAATAAATAATAACTAATAAATATTTAAATGAATAATTAATTAATAATTAATTTCATAGTGACTTAAAAACATCGCTAAGATTAAATAAAAAAATATAAAAAAAATAAAATTTCATATATAACGACGGTTTTAAATAAATTGATGTGAATTAGTGACGATTTTCAAAAACCACCAAATAAAATGAAACATTTATCAATAGTTTTAAAAATTGGCATTAAATGTCCTTTTTTCCTATAGTGAAATATCTATAATATTAAATGTTAATATTTAAATACCTTGTAAGTTATATGGAATGACTTATATTTTGGATATAAAATCTTTATATAGAAATTATAAGGGAATTTGAAAGTGTTTATAAATTAAAAAATAATGATAAATATAAATGATTTTATATCAAATTATGATTTTTTATAATTATTAGTTTTAAATGGTTAAATCAGAAGGCCATATTTGAGAAATTATTTGATCCACATCAAAAGGAGTTTTAAAAAATTGATATGATCATGGTTTAAATAATATTAAATGTGTGACATATTGATTATGTATCATGTTTACATAATACATAAGTAATATTAAATTTTTATGTTTAGAATATCATATATTTAAGTAAATCCCATATAAAAGGATAATAAAGTTTTTATATTTATTTAATTATGGAATGTCCATAATACATGACCAAATTATAAAGTGTTTATAATTTATTTATTTATGAATTGTGCATAAATATATATCTCACATCTAAATTTATGAATTGTTCATTTATTTAGTATTATTACCTAATTTATTTATAAATATAAGTTGTTTATATTGTGAATGTATATATGCTTTAGTTTAAAGTGTTTGTATAAGTTATCATACATGTATTTAAGTAGTTACATGCTAGGAATGATGACTGGTTTAGTTTTCTTCTACCTTGACTTTGGCTTGTACTAGGTTATCATCTTGAATTAGGATTTTAATTATAATTTATACATATTAGGTGCTAAATTTATGATGAAATTGAGGTCTCTATTGAGTAAATAACAACTGGTAGAGGGGATTTAGGCCAGAATTCTCACTACCCCAAGAGCTTAGGACCTATCTTTAAAAGTGGAGGTTAGATACCTATCACTCAATGCTTACTCTTGAGGGGATTATTGATTTAACATGATTCTCAATCTTTACATGAAATGGTTTCATGTAGCTTATGCATAATATGCCTCTGGATATGTGTAAATATAATTGGATTTACATTTTGATTACAAACACAAGCTATAAGCTGTGTAAACAGATACACATCAATATGACTCGAACATATTGATTTGGTGGAAGGAATAGGGATTAAAAAACTAAATCATTAAAATAATGCATACAAATAAATGGAATGCACGAGATAAGATGGTAAGATGTTAAAACCCCTTAAAATACTAAGAGTTAGATTCATTCTATAGTAAACATTTTTCAAGACCTTGATTATCCAACTGAGTATATCAAGATAATACCGGGTACCCATGGATTATCTTATGTTAGAAAAATAGGTTATGGGTGGCTTTAATAGGATTAGTTTCCATAATATGGAATTATATTTAGGTCCAATTAGTTGGGAATCCTTAATAGGATTAGGATTCAAGAGGAATAATGTTGATGGAATCCATATAATGGATTAAGAGAAAGAGTTATCTGCTCAACTATCCAAGATTCATATATGATATGATTGACATGGTTGTCTAATTAAATAGCTAAGTGATAGAAGAAATGGTAAAGTGACCCAAATCTAAGTAAAATATGGATCTCAACCCACTAATTTGTATGATGTATATTAAAGGGGGTTATCATTTTAGTGGGACTAATAAAAATACTTATTAAATGAATGTAAAACATGATACTCATATGATACAAGATTATATTATAGATAGAATAAAATAATCACAATCAAACATAAATTTGAGATTAATTTTTGAGAAGGAAAATATTAATGGAAGAAACATTCTAGACTGGTACAAAAACTTAATAATTGTTATTAAGTAAGAATTAAAATTCTACATGTTAGAATAATAACTTATTGAGTAACCAAATATTAAAGTTGTTAAACAAGTGGATATATATACTTATGAGAAGCATAAAATAATTCACTTAAGGTTTAAAAGGAATTTTTAAATACAATATGACCGAATGAAATTTAGTCTCTACTAATGTGCACAATATGATTGGGTATATTAATGACCTGGAGATGATAATTGATAAGTAAAATGTGGTCCCATTGATTAGAAATTTTGATGTCAATAAATTTATGGGATTAATAACACCCAATTATCATGACACCTTAATTTAACTAAATAAATGGGTTTAAATATTTGACTAGAAATTAAGTCTTGACCCAAATTTATTATTATTTTTGTTTCCTCTATAAATTAGATATTTTTATTACAATTTCTATACATTAGGAGGAATAAATAAAATTATAGAGTTTTCTCATATTTCTTATTTAATTTTTCCACATCTCATTTTATTTTACCATGGTAAAATTCCAACATTTGGTATCAATTCATAGTTTGAATACCTAAATACCTAGAGTTTGAAGAGATGGTGATTAATACATAAAAATAAATAAATGAGGTTGTAGTGACATTGCATTTCCCAATACTTATTTCCATAAATTATTACATTTAGACAATCAATATGGAAGAAAAAATAGAGGAACATGGAGTATGGGGTCCATTGAGCCTGTTATCAGAGTGGCAGTGGACCCAAGGAAGGAAAAAATGGCACACAAATGAATTAATTCCAATCCGTACTTGAGGTTATTCTACTATAAATAATTAATAAGAAGATAATGAAAGAGGCATGGGATAGTCTTAAAACTTAATATCTTGGTGTTGATCAGGTGAATAAGGGAATAGTAAAAACATAAAAGAGAGAGTTCAAAGATATCGGAATGAGAGAGAATGATTCTATTGATGATTTTGTTTAGAATATCAGTGGATTGGAAAACAAATTAAGTGAACTAAGAGTTGGCTTGGAGGATGGAACACTTATCAAGGAATTGTTTGATTATATTATTGGAAAGTACTTTAAAATTTTATCCTCAATTAATAAACTCTTTTACATGAATACTATGCTATTTGAGGAATAAATTGGTCAGTTAAAGACATATAAGGATTGTACACACAAAATTCAATGTTCATGGGAACCACTATTTTCTCACTCACACAGAGTGCGTTGTACACACATAGAAAGATTTAGGGAGTTTTAAAAGTGTGTAACCATAAAACTCAACTATAATGGTCAGGGAATAGGATTAGATGGGTGGTACAAATGTGGAAAGGGAGGTCATGGTGATACTAGCATGTCATGCCAAGATGGAACCAGTAGTGGAAGTAGGGATGAGATACAAATTAAATGTTTAAATTGTAATAAAATAGGATATTATTCCCATAAGTTATATAATAAGAAACTTAGAGAGGATACCAATCTCATCTGTACATGTACTAATGAAAGAAAAATAATGATGGTGGAGTATTAGGGGTAGAAACAAGGCCATAAAGAACAAAAAGGTGTTATAAAACTTAATGAAGATAAGGTGGTACTCGAATTACATGGTGTGGAGGAGGAGTACACCCATATAAATGTATGGTATCTCGACAATGGATCCAGTTACCACATTATGGGACATTGAGAAAATTTATAGGAGTTAGATGAGAGAATCAATATTAAGGTAAAATTCAGTGATGGATCCACTTTGAAGATAATGGGAAAAGGATCCATCTTATTCAAATGAAAAAAATTAGAGAAATTTATTCTCTAGTAGGTATACCACATACCTAGACTTTGTAGTAATATTATAAGTCTTGGGTAGATGATGGAGAATGGGGATATGATGTAGATGGTTAGTGATTCCATGAAGATATACAAAATAATTTACACACTTATGATGATATTGAGGTATTCACCCAACCAACTATACAATATTTGGATGGAAACCTACAAGCTAACATGTTTCATTTAGAACTGATATTACCCAAATTTTCTTTGGAATAAAAGGTTTACCCATATGAATTTTTATGATTTAATGATGATGGGAAATAATTGGATGGATATTGGACTCCCAATGATTACACACTCAAACAAGTAGAGTGAATGATGTTTGATCACTAAGTAGACAATGATTTCATTCCCGACCCAAGAAAACTTTATAGAGAAAAATCCTTTGGAGATACTATACCTTGATATGTGTGTACCAATCACACCCTACACTCTTTATGAAAATACTAACTTCCTTATAAATATTAATGATTACAATCATTTAATGAGGGTTTACATCAAAAAGGAAAATAATCAAGCCTACTCCATGTTTAAGAAATTTAAATATATGTTAGAGAAATCATCAAGGCATAATATAATGATTCTAAGGATAAAATGTAGTGGTGAATTCCTTTAAAATAAATTCATAAGTTTCTACGAGGAATGCATAATTTAGAGACATATCACTACACCATACACTTTACAATATAACAATGTGGTATATTAGATAAATTAGAACATCATGGCTAAAATGAGGTCATTTCACAAGAGCATGTATGTCCCGGGTATATTCTGGGGTAAATTGGTGAGGCATGTGGTGTACCAGCTAAACCATTTTATAAAAAAGGTTTTGGGAGAGCACACAAAATTTGAATCTTGTATTGGAAGGAAACCTTAATTGAAAAATTTGAGGGTGTTAAGATTCTTGACTCATTCAAAGGTAATGGTGTCACATCTTAAAAAACTAGACGATCACAACCATCCCATAGTGTACCTCAGTGTGGAGGAAGGTTATAAATCTCATCGCTTGTATGATATTCACTACAATAATCTTCATGTAAGTAGAGATATTATTTTACAAAAATATTTGGATGCTTTGTCACCAACTATCATTTGTTTAGTCTACTTCCTAAGTTACGAGCATTACATGCGCTAGACTTTTTTTGAATTTTATGCTTAATACCACTACTCTGGATAATTAAAGACCAAAGAGATGCTTCCTATACCGGACATTCAAAGACTTAATCCCTCATTGCACAGAATTTTAATCGTCGACCAGAGGGATGGCCTGTGATCAATACCTATTCATCTATCACTGGCGATTCACATTATGAATCAATGTCCCTTTCATCCTTGTGCCAAGGAGTAAAGTTAAGGGAATCTCCCCAGACAGAGAAAGATCGGGGTTTGGAAGCGAGATGACATAAGGACTATGTAAAATTCCGTCACATGCAGGTGGACCGATAATGAGATGTAGTTATTATTGGAGGCTCTCATAATCTACCAGATTTTACCATTCTGGAAGACCTACAACACTAATTAGTGGTAAGAGCACGACATAAAATGATAGAAGAGGAAAGTCTCTCACAAACCTTAAAAGGAAGAGAAGATGAGACAAATCCCATTCCACATGGAGTGACGACCCTATACACCCTTTCTACTCCCTTTCTTATAGGGACTACCCCCACACATCCAAAAACTATGAATATGAAAAGAACTAACGAGGAACCAATTTCATCCTAGATGCATACTGATATTTATAATGAGACCAGACAAGTGAATCTCCATAATGATTTGCTACTTTTTAAGGCTAGAGAATCAACTTCCTACCATGTATCAACCAATGAGACTACCTAGGAATAATCTACAATGAAGGAGTTGGATACCAATCAAGTATACAGTTAGTACCATTTGAATCAAATTATTTTAATCTTAGAGGATTTTAGGGATAGATGAATTTAGTTATAGTGGTTTTTTGGTTCTTTTGGTTTTTTTTCTACTATTTTTTTGGTTTTTTTGTTCCTATGAAACCCCTATGGTTATCTATTAGTAGTGTGTTAACCATGATTTTTTGGGTGTATGTTTGTGGTATTTTGGTGATATTTATGGTTCGTGGATATTTTGGTTCCCACTTAGCTACAAAATTATTTTATCCAAAATAATAATAAATTAAATGTATTATTAGTAAGGATTATGATTCCATAAAAAGGAATAATAATCGGATGACTATCATCTGGATGATAGTTCTCATGGAGTATGTTCTCCTGGTTGTAAACCATTTCTGGTGATGAGGTCGGTACCTCATGAGGCTTGGTGCGTAGAATGAGTATATCTGGTTGCTCATGGTATATGTATGGGTATATACCTAAGAGGATGTTCATGGTGTATGTATGGGAAAACACCTGAGCTGAGATGACTAGTCATGTTTAGCTGAGGATGGTCTCGAGATGGAGTCTTCTCTCATTTGGGTTCCCTCTGGCTGAGATGAGCTATCTGTTGCCTTTCAGTTGCTCCCTTTTATTTTGGGGTTTTTGGGGTGCCTACTGAGTATTGTTATACTCACACCTGCATAAGATTTTCCCGCATATGTTTTTGTCTTGTGTAGACTACAGGCCTTTCGACAGAGTCCCAGGAGGACCTAGAGCAGGCAGAACTGAGTGAGTGGGTCTGACCGTGGAGTCTTACCGGAGTTGTGCTGAGGAGCTTTTCAGTGGTACTTTTGGTAGCGTACCCCTTCTTCCGAGCAGGTTGGACGCCTTTGTAGTTTTCTTTTAGTGGGCCCTGTTTTTCCCTTTTTATAATACTGTTTCACTCTAGTTTGGGATAGATGTATTCATGCATTTCCTTTTTAGTTTTTATATACACATATCTGCATTGTTGCATGGAGGTGTATGTGGGTGCGTGTGTACATGTACCTTAGTATAATGCTTCCCATGTGTGTGATAGCCTACTCGGTGTTATACGCCATCCCCTGGACTATTGGAGGCGGGATTGGGGAGTTGTGGTTTGAGACCCGTTGGGTCGGTTCGTGACATATCCATCATTTGAATGACATGTCATCATATGTGCGTACGTACGAGTTACCGTCTCCACGTCGTGGTGTAGTTGTTATTCAATACATTATTATTTGGATGGGTATAATAATTATGTGTAATTTATGTAAATAATAAATATAAAATGATAATGATTCTGTATATATGATATACCATCCAATTATATATTATTTTAATATCAAAAGAATGATATTGTCGCTCGTGCGTACGTACAGATTACCGTCTCCACGAAACACGATGAGATTCATTCTCCATCGTATCCATTCAAGAATAATTTTCATTAGATGATTAAAAATAATGTTTAAAGAATTTATATCATTCTGAATATGAATAAGATACATCCTATCCATAACAAAAATTACTTACATAACAAATCATATAAAGGAAAACGAATCAGTTAACACCCGAAATGATGATACTACTGAAATATAATTTAAAAAGAAATATTAGAAGATCATATATGATATCATATTAATGTATATGGTTATTTTATAATTTAATAAAAATTATTTCACCATTATACATGAGGTTAACCTACCCTCGACCAAGGAAAAGTACAAGGTAAGGGTTAATTTCACAATCTCTTTATTATCCGAGGTTGTTTATACGTAATTATCTACTGAGACCTTTTTATCATCCACATCCATGTTTCTTAAAAATTTATTTCAAAACATTCTTACTATTTTATAGACTATGGGTTAAAGTCATTTATACCCTTGTTTGAATTTTATAATATGTTTATAAAGGAATCTTTTTGTCCTTTTCCAAACAAGGCCCTTTATAACCTTTTTGACAAAATTAAGGTAAGAATGTATTTTTTTTAACTTATACGGTAGGTGTGACTATTTTCCACCATTATAACATCTTTAAAGCTTCACTTAAAAGATTATAATAATATTTCCAAAATAAATTTTTTCTTAAATGATTTCAAAATAGAAAGAGATATTTCTCTAAAAAAGGTTTTGATTTCATCTATGTCAACATCCTTTGATGGATTTTAAGCTTATTTGAAGTTGATTTATTATGATACAAAATGTACATATTGTATTGAAGGTTTTGTGATATTTTTGACTGTGGATGTGTTATTTTTACACCATTCATGGTTTATGGATAAAGTATTGACATTTCGTATGCTAGTTTTAATATGAATGTTTATGTTATGTTTAAACCTTTTCATATGAGGAATGAATTGGACTTAGTATGTGATGGGTGGAGCCTGCTATAGCTCCTCGATGCATTGGTAGGTCTCATGAGACAAACTAGTGTCTTGGTGTAAGGCCTTGACAAAATCTTATTTTTAGTCTTGGCACAAGGCCTTGACTATGTGGTTATTAAATGTGGCATTATGCATTCCATCATTATGAAAGTGGCTATTGATATTGCATGTGATTATTCGACTAGTAGAATATCCATGTGAATAAGTAAATGACATTATTTGATTTTATATTTTCCATATTATGCTGAAGTTCATGTTTAAAAAGATTTTGTTTTAGTATTATACATTGCCTTAAATGTTTATGCTTATTTATGAAAGTTTCTGCTTTATTGTTATCCTTAATGAGCATCTGAGATCACCCATTTCTATGTTTTATTTTTCCCAGGATGCAAAGAAGTATATTATGACTAAATTGTAGGGATAGTCTATGGGATATTAGTGTTGTCTATGGAAAAAATGTTGTTGTAGTTTTCCATTTATGATGTAATGTAAACCTTATGAATGTATCTAGTACTTCCAAGGCTACTAAACTAATTGATCTTTCAAGACTTGATCTTTTGTGACAATGAAAATTATACGTAATAATGCACTGGCTCTGGGTAACTAGGGTCGGGGTTTTATAGTTGGTATCAGAGGAAGTTTAGTACAAACCTTGGAAACTAGATTTAGATAAACTCTGATTAGAGCACATAACCCTAAGATAGAATTTGAGGATTATTATAGAAGAACTTCCTAGAATTTTGGTATTGTAGAGATTTTGTGAGTTTTCCAAGAAATATATCCCTATCTGGATATGAGAAGGTAGAGGCGGATCTGGAACAGATGTACCTAGGGTTAAAACCTGAAACCACCACTTTGAGCTAGACTCGAATGAGAACTGGTGCACGACAACGAGCCTTACTGCACTCTTGGTTACGACACTCCTGAGGGATATTATTAGGATAATTATCATTTTATTTACAAACCATTATGAAGGATTTATGAGTATATACTTCCTCAAAGAAAACATTTTTATGATTATGGATTATATCCATAAACTTTCAATTTATGTTAAGTGTTTTACAAGTTTGGATTTATGTATTACGATTCACAAACTAATCTAGTTTATGCCATTGTTTAGAAATGACACCTAGTGGAAGGAATGGAAACCGTATTAATGCACGAACTCCATGTAGGGATTTACCTCCTGCTCAAGATAATTATAGTGGAGCTGGTGATACCACTGGTGCTGATCATCTTATCACTATATTGGGACAACTCACTCTGGTTATGAATAATAACCTTACCCGTATGGAGCACCCTGATCCGAAGCATGGAGGATCAATGTTAGATAACTTCATGAGGAAAAAACCACCAACAGTTAATGGGGGTACAAATCCACTAGTAGATGAGCAATGGATAAATTCCTTAGAGAAAATATTCCACACCTCGGGGAGTAGTGAAAGGGAAAAAGTTGTCATGGTAGTTTACCGCCTCACTGGAGATGCTGATCAATGGTGGTCATTGATTCAAAACACAAAGGAAGATGATGAAGTATCAAATATGGAATGGAGGGATTTTAAAGAAATTTTCTTAGAAAAATACTTTTCTCATGACCATCAAGCGGATATGGAAAGACAATTTCTGAGTCTGAGGCAAAAGGAGGATGAGAATGTCACAAAGTATGAATCTAACTTTACAAGGTTAGCGAGGCATGCTGCAGATTATATACATAACCCAAGAAGTAATATTGATCATTTCCTTGATGGGTTTAAACCATTTATACATCGATCATTAGTCTCATAATCCTTTTCTTCGTACGAAGATATTGTCTCATGTGCTATCAAGACAGAAAAATAATTCTCCAAGTCTAATGACTTTAAAGCAAAGCAAGAGAAGAAGAGATATACTGAACACTTTGGAAATTGAAATAAGGGGAAGAAGGAAAAATTTGAATATCCATCCTGTAGTAAATGTGGGAAGAAACACCCTGGTACTTGCCTGAAGGGAATGGGATTCTGTTACAAGTCTGGTGAAAAAGGACACCAAGATCATGATTGCAAGGGGAAGAAAGAGGTTGTCGATGTTGAATGCTAAAATTGTAGAGAAAGGGGGAATTATGTGAATGAATTTCCTAAGCGTTAGGGGAACTTACCTTATAAATGGCCAAGAGATCAAGGCCAAGCTTATGCTATCACTACTGCTGAGGTTGAAGCTCCGAAAGACGTGGTGGAAGGTAATTTAATGGTTTCCTAAAGTTTAGAAAATGCATTATTTGATTCTAGATCATCGCATTGTTTCATATCTTCCCAGTTTGATAAGAAAATTAGATATTTCCAATTTTATTTAACTAGGGAGTTGTCAGTCAAAACTCTTAAGGGAAGTATTATTGAAACAAAGTTTTATGAATTAGTCCCCATTAGGGCATATAAATGTTCTTTATCTGCTAATATCATCATCATACCTATGATTGAATTTGATATGATCCTTGTTATGGATTGGATTTTGGACCATGATGCAAAAATTTATTGTAAGAAGAAGAAGGTTACTATTTTTGATGAAGATGATAAAGAACAACTTATCTTTAGAGCAGAATCATCACCACCTAATTCTTATTTAGATCCACCCCCAGTAGCTGAACTAAATTCAATTATTGGAGAGGAAGAGAATGAAACAACTATGGGTGAGGAAAAGAATATTCAAATAGAGGATGTACCTATTGTGCAAGAGTATATTGATGTTTTTCCATAGGATTTACCTAAACATCCTTCAGAATGAGAAATTGAGTTTTCCATTGATTTAATTCCTGGTTCAAGGTCCATATCGAAGACCCCTTATAGAATGGACACTATGGAATTAGTGTAACTAAAGAAACAAATAGAATAATTGAATAATAAGGGATTTATTCACCCTAGTGTTTCTCCATGGGGAGCCCCTTTCCTTTTTGTTAAGAAGAAAGATGGATCTATGAGGTTGTGCATTGACTACCGGGAGATCAATGCTATAAAAATAAAGAACAAGTATCCCCTACCTCGCATTAATGATTTATTTGACCAAATTCATGGAGCTCAATAATTTTCAAAGATTGAACTTCGATCTGGATACCATCAGTTGTGCGTGAAGAAGGAAGACATTACGAAGACAGCATTTCGAACTAGGTACGAGCATTATGAGTTTACAGTAATGCCTTTTGGATTGACTAATGCACCCTATGTCTTCATAGATCTAATGAATAGAGTTTTCAAGGAATATCTTGATGACTTTGTAGTGGTATTTATTGATGATATCTTGGTATACTCCAAAAGCTACTAAGATCATGAAAATCACTTGCGCATTATCCTGAAGACTCTTAGAAGACATGAATTATATGGGAAGTTTAGCAAGTGTGAATTATGGATTCAGGAGATTTCTTTTCTTGGCCATATTGTCTCTAAGGATGGAATCTCTGTTGATCCTTATAAGACCAAGGCAATCCAGGAATGGCCAGAACCAACAAGTCTAACCGAGGTACGCAGTTTTATTGGTTTAGCAAGTTATTATCGACATTTTGTCCAGAATTTTACCCGGTTGGCTAACCCATTAACAAAGCTCACACGAAAAGGGGTTAAATTTGTTTGGAAAAAATAGTGTGAAGAATGTTTTGAATAACTGGAGATAATATTAGTCAATGCTCCTATATTGACTCTACCATCAGGGAACAATGAGTTTGTTATTTATAGTGATGCTTCAAATAAAGGACTTGGTTGTGTCCTTATGCATAATGATAGAGTTATTGCCTATGCATCATGACAGCTAAAAATTCATGAGTAAAACTATCCTACTCATGATCTTGAGTTAGTATCTGTAATCTTTTCTTTGAAGATATAGAGACACTATCTATATGGTAAAAAATGTGAGATTTATACTGATCACAAGAGTTTGAAGTATATTTTCTCACAAAAATAACTCAACATAAGGAAAATGTGATGGCTTGAACTACTCAAGGATTATTATTACACCATAAACTACCACCCAGGGAAGGCAAATAAGGTAGAAGATGCTTTGAGTAGAAATGATCATGGAGTTTTGAACAAGATGAGAGTTGAAAAGGATCCTATATACATGGATCTAGTAAAGATGGATATGGGAATAACCATGGAAGGTGAAACATAAATACTTTTTCAAATGGTTGCCAAACCATATTTACTAGAAAGTATAAAGAGTTCTCATACCAATGATGAAGAGTTTCCAAAGAAGATTAAAGTTGTGAATGATGGGAGATTGAGTGACTTTGTGTATGAAGATGGAATTTTGAAATTTGGGAAGAGAATTTGTGTTCCTGATATATCTGATCTAAAAAGGGAATTGTTGGATGATTCTCATAGTTCCAATTTCTCTATACACCCTAGTAGCACTAAGATGTATAGAGATTTTAAGGAACATTTTTGGTGGGACAACATGAAGAGAGAGATTACCGATTTTGTGTCAAGATGTATGGTTTGTTAACAAGTGAAAGCTGGAAGACAATGGCCTGGAGGAGTCATGAAACCTCTTCCCATACCTGAGTGTAAATGAGATAATATTATGATGGAATTTGTCATGGGACTACCAAATACTCCTAGAAGGAACGATGCAATATGGGTCATTGTTGATCGTCTTACCAAGTCAACACATTTTCTTACTATAAGAGAAGATTTACCACTTGAACGTCTAGCAAGACTATATATTCAGGAAGTTGTGAGACTTCATGGAGTACCACTATCGATTTTTTTTATCGTGATACCCATTTTACATTAAGATTCTGGAAAAGTATTCAGAAAGCCTTGGATACTGAACTTCGTTTGAACACTGCGTACCACCCCCAAACTGATGGACAATAAGAACGGACTATTAAAACCTTAGAAGACATTTTGAGATCATGATCACTTGACTTTCAAGGTATTTGGGATCAATATTTACCTCTAGTATAATTTTCCTATAATAATAGCTTCCATTCAAGTATTCAGATGGCACAATATGAAGCGTTATACGGAAAGAGATGTCGCACACCAACTTGTTGGGATGATGTTGGTGAAAGAAAACTCGTAGGCCCAGAACTTGTAGAGGAAACGATGAAAAAGGTGAAGGTAATCCAAAACCACATTAAGGCATCTCAAAGTTGGTAGAAGAGCTATGCTGACAATCGAAGGAAGGATTTGGAATTTCAGGTAGGAGATCATGTTTTCTTGAATGTATCTCCATGGAAGGGTGTTATACATTTTGGTAAGAGGTGAAAATTAAGTCTTAGGTACATCAGACCTTTCGAAATTCTAGAATGAATTGGGACTATAGATTACCATTTGGAAATACCACCAAGTCTCGCCAAAGGTCATGATGTGTTCCACATATCACTCTTGAGAAAATACATGCCTGACCCAACACTTGTAATCACCAATGAGGAATTAGAACTGGAACCCGATCTATCTTATTGTGAAGATCCTATCAATATTTTTGATATAAGAGAACAAGTGCTGAGAAACCGGACGACTCATCTGGTAAAAGTTATATGGAGAAACCATAAGATGGAAGAGGCAACGTGGGAACCCAAGGAACTTATGATGAAGAACCACCCAAGTCTTTTTATGTAGTAATATTCTAGAAATTTCTAGGATGAAATTATTTTTAGGAGGGGAGAATATAACATCCCAAGATTCCACGGTACGCCTCTCTTTGAATAATACAACAGCGTGTGTTGTATGTAACTTTGAGTTCTAACACACCACAACCAATCAAACTAGCCGTTATAAGTATTAATACCCACTTTTTGAAATTTTATAAATTTTACCTTTCAAAATGAACTTCATTTTTTGATTCTAAATATCTAAATTAGCTTAGGGTGATTTTTTTATATTTTCTGAAAACTTTCAATTTTGATGAATAGTGAAAAATACTGAGTTATAGTTTAAAACCGAATTTTTATTTAAATAATTATTTATTTTATTTAAATTTATTTTAGGTCAAAATAGATACAAAATACCTATATAATTTCAATGTAATTCATTGGAGTCAGTTTATAATAATTTTAGATATATACAAGTTTTATTGAACTTTTTACCGTCTTTTACCCAACTCCTAGGAGCATTTGAAAATTTACATAAAACTTAATTTTACATCTTCTGTGAGTTGAATTTAAAAAATCCAAGAGTCACAATTGATATCATTAAGTAAAATTTAATTCAATAAGATGAAAATAATTTTTGGTGAATAGTAACTTTTTACTTTTATTTACCACGGTTAAAAGTAAATAGGGTAATTAAGGGTAAAAATGATATTATTATTACCATAACACATGTAATAATTCTATTTGATAAGTGTAATTAGACCAAAAAAACCTTATAAATAAAATATGATCCTTTAGGTCCACTTGGATTAGATTAGAACATTTATTATTATTTAATTCAAAGAAGAGTTAAAAGTGTTAAATTCAAAGTTTAATAACTAATCCATTTTTAATATATGGTTACACATAAGATAAATTCTACTATAAATATTAATTAGAAATATAAAAATATTTCCTACATAATGGTATTTTATTTATATTTTTTATACATTAAATAATTTAATTTATTTATGACACAATGATGATGTAGTAATTACCTAATTAATGAAATATTAAAATAATTGATATTATAAATATCCAAATAAATGTAATTTGAGACTTTTTATGAATTAAACTAATTTTCTAGGTTAATATGACTTGTTAGTGTTGGTTAGATAATTTTTTTTGAAGTAATAATTCTGTTATGAATTTAGAAAAAACAAAATACCAAATAGTGTCAAAATTGACATAAAAGAGTTTTTAAAACAAATATTATATTATTAATTGATATTCTATTCATAAAAATATAAGGTTCAGACAAAATACTTATATAATAATAGGTGTATCATTAATGAACCACTTTGGGTTCTCTTGGAAGTATATAGTAAGTTTATTAACCATATAATATAAAAATACAAAGAGACATGGTAAATGTCAAACTATTTATCTAAGAGTTAAATCTAAAAGATAAAGTTAATATAGTGACCCAAACCTGTCTAAAAACTATTGGTTGAGTGGTTTTTGACCCATCCCCACCTTATCCTGTAAATAATTCATTTTTTAGAAATTAGAAACCGAAAATTATTTTATTAGAAAATAATATTTCTAGCTTTTCCTAAGGTGCCCCTCACCCCTCTTATAAAAGGGTAATCCCCCTTCTCCATAATTAACACCTTCAAAGCCATTTGTCTCAGCCAAAACCTTACCAAATACCCTCTAAACTGTCCTACATTCATCCTAGAGGCCTTACTTTAGTCGTAAATCCAACCTAAGGAGCCCTTTTGATCAAATCAAAAGGAAGAATCTGAAGAAGAGGTAAATATCTCACCACCTCTTTCATGTTTTTTCTTTTTCCACTTCTTATTTCCTTGTTGTTTCCATTATAAAATAATAACTCCAGTATCTTCTATATACTGTGATTTTATTATAAATATGGTAAAACCATATTCATTATTCTATCCATCCTTTTAATTACATGTCACCATAGGTGCTTACGTATGGCTTACCATCTCCACGTTGTGGTGTAATTGTTATTCAATACATTATTATTTGGATGGGTATAATATTGATGTGTAATTGATGTAAATAATAAATATAACATGATAAGTATTATTTATATATGATATAACATCCAATTATATATTATTTTAATATCAAAAGAATGATATTGTCACTCGTGCGTACGTACGGATTGCCGTCTCCACGAAACACGATGAGATTCATTCCCCATCGTATCCATTCAGGAATAATTTTAATTAGATGATTAAAAATAATGTTTAAAGACTTAATATAATTATGAATATGAATAAGATACATACTATCTATAAAAAAAATTACTTACGTAACAAATCATATAAAGGAAAATGAATCAGTTAACACCTGAAACGATGATACTATTGAAATATCATTAACAAAGCAATATTAGAAGATCATATATGATATCATATTGATGTATATGGTTCTTTTATAATTTAATAACAATTATTTCACCATTATATATGAGGTTAAACTATCCTTAACCAAGGAAAAGTACAAGTTAAGGGTTAATTTCACAATCTCTTTATTATCCGAGATTGTTTATACGTAATTATCTACTGGGACCTTTTTATCATCCAAATCCATTTTTCTTAAAAATGTATTTCAAAACATTCTTACTATTTTATAGACTATGGGTTAAAGTCATTTATACCCTTGTTTGACTTTTATAAGACATTTATAAAGGAATATTTCTGTCGTTTTCCAAACAAGGTCCTTTATAACCTTTTTGAAAAAATTAAGGTAGGAATGTCTTTTTTTAACTTATACGGTGGGTGAGACTATTTTCCGCCATTGTAACATCATCAAATCTTACCTTAAAATCTTATAAGAATATTTCAAAAATAAATGTTTGCTTAAATTATTTCAAAATAGAAAGAGATATTTCTCTAAAAAAGGTTTTGATTTCATCTATGTCAATATACTTTGATGGATTTTAAGCTTATTTGAAGTTGATTTATTATGATACGAAACTTCCATATTATATTGAAGTTTTTGTGATATGTTTGACTATGGATGTGTTATTTTTAAACCATTCATGTTTTATGGATAAGGTATTGACATTTCTTATGCTAGTTTTAATACGAATGTTTATGTTATGTTTATATTTTTTCATATGAGGAATGCATCGGACTTAGTATGTGATGGGTGGAGCCCGCTATAGCTCCTCGATGCATCAATAGGTCTCATGAGACAAACAAGTGTCTTGGCACATGACCTTGAAAAAATCTTATTTGTAGTCTTGGTATAAGGTCTTGACTATGTGGTTATGAAGTCTAGCATTATACATTCCATCATTATAAAAGTGACTATTGATATTGCATGTGATTATTCGACTAGTAGAATATCCATGTGAATATGTAAATGGAATTATTTGATTTTATCTTTGCCATATTATGCTAAAGTTAAAGTTTAAAAGTATTTTTTTTTAGTCATATACATTTCATTAAATGTTTATGCTTATTTATGAAAGTTTCCACTTTATTGTTATCCTTACTGAGCATCTGAGCTCACCCCTTTATATGTTTTATTTTTCCGAGGATGCGAAGAAGTATATTATGACAGAACTGCAGGGATAGTTTATGGGATCTCAGTGTTGTCTATGGAAACAATATTGTTGTATTTTTCCATTTTATGATGTAATGTAAACCTTATGAATGTATCTAGTACTTCCAAGGCTACTAAACTAATCGATCTTTAGAGACTTGATGTTTTGTGATCATGCCAATGATACGTAATAATGCACCGACTCTGGGTAACTGGGGTCGGGGCGTTACAATGGCTGTCTTAGCTGTAACAAAAGCTATGAACCCACAACCTTGGAGGATTTTGTCTCCAACCTAGTGCGTCAAACATCAACTTGAAAATGCACTCAACTAGGAGTACCATCTCAATGGCTATGTCCCAAAATTAGAGTCAGTTTTCAAAATCCTTTAGGAGTCATATCCTCGATAACCATCTTATCAACGAAGGTCTATAGAGAAGAACGTGGTACCTACTACCATGTTCAACCATTTCAGGATATTATCCTCATAGAGTGAAAGTGATAATATCCCTTAATTTTGGGAAATAGAGGAGGATTTCAACTATATCCCTACTTCTATAAAGGAGACACCTGGAAGGTATCTTGCGATTAATTGTCTCCACTAACATGAAAAACCATAGATTCTCAATAACATATTGTAAAGGTCACCAGAGACATCCCAACCCCAGTCACTCAAACTAGGGAATCTTGAGGGAAGCCTTTCAAAGGGAGATAGACAACCAAAACTAGGGAATCAACATATATTCCTATTCCCATCAGCAATGTCCACCTGTATATCTTGGTGAAAACTAGGGAGGAGGACCATATTATTTCCCCCATGTATAAATCAGATTGACATATATTTATGGAAAATGAATAACATGAGTAGGATTATATCACCATTCCTATCAAATAATCCCACTATCATATCCATATGATGAATGAAGATCAAGATTATACCCCTACTCATGACTTGTAAGCCTTCCATAATATCCCAAAAATAATAGAAGACACCCATTGGAATATTTTATTGGCAACCAAGGGGAATACAAATATTCCTATTATCACCGATATTTAGGTATCTCGTTGAAATATCCAGGTAGATACTCAGAAGCGATCATATATTATTTCTCTCATTCAGGAGTATCATTGACATATACCATAAAAAAATTAAGACTAGGGTGGAATTATATTCTCATGCATACCAAAGTTCTCTAACATATCCAAAAATTTTCTCAAGGGTAGGCTCATATCCCTACCCCTGCTATATAATTTTTCTAGTATATCCCAACAATCACTCAAGGACAGTCTCATATCCCTAACCCTAATAGAGAGGGTTGAAATAAATTATTGGAAATAAAAAAGGTTCAGTATTATATCTCCACACATGAATAAAAATCTCATCAGCATATCCCTTTGGTTCCTATTTAGGAGTATGCCTATATTTTTATCCTTACTTAGGAACCCTATCAGAATATTCTGATAGTGACTAAAGACTATAAATAAACCTATATAACTATCCTTAACAATTCTTGTGATTCACACCAACATATTTTGATAGCCACCCAAGGTAGTCATAGACATATTCTAATGACAAGTAAGAGGTTTAATATATGAGAAGGTTGTTGAACACACTACATGAATTCGATCATGATCATGGTTTTGAACCTGCTCTCCCATTCACAAGGATCCATAAGGTCTTTTCAAGGGAATCATATGATCTAGGGATAATCTACTATTCCATATATAATTAATATTTATATTTTTAGTCCCTTAAATGTATTTAAATAGTATCCCAAGAATTTGATGAACCCTCATAAACATGACAAAGTATCAATAACCATGGTGGTTCTCCCCACAATATGGATATCTATAACTCTAGAGGTCCTACCATGAGTACCGATAATAGAGGCCCTCCCTTTGGAAGTATGAAGATCAACCATGGAGGTCCTCCCTAGGGTGAAATCTATAGATTTCCTTACCATAATGATTTATCATCTCTACATGAAGGTCCTAACCATTTACCAATAGTTTCAAGGATTGCCTCATATCGAGAGGCACTTGAGAAGGCAAGGTCAGTTACATTGAGTGCTTCATCACTAACCAATGAAATCTTATCCTAGATGAATTATATTTTGAGTTGATGGTCATCATATTCATACCTTATCTATTTTAGAACCTATGGGAGACTCTCCTCTATTTTAAGGAAAAATATCCATCTTATAGGTAGAATGCCAACCACATTAAGGTGATGAATGTGATCTACCATCAAGTTGATTTTTATTCCTTCTTAGTAGACCAAAATAAAGGTAATAAAATAGTGTGATTTCATTGAAATGGACTACCTCAGTATCATAAAGGTTTTCATTTAGATGATTTTGGATTCCTATACCAACATGTACATTGGAGGGTGGGGTGAATATTGGGTTTTATACTTCACCCCACTAATCATCGAACAAGCCCCATTAGAAATGGCATACTTAGTGGGAGAAATATATTGATAGAACCCTACATCAATATACTAAGAAGGTCAATAATTCATCCCATTTTAGGAAAGAAAATACTAAAACCACTGAGAAACCCTAAATGTAAATTAGTTCTCATAAAAAGAATGTGTTGCATCATGCTCATGCTCGAATAAAGGACCAAAAATCTAAGAAGACTATGATAACTGCTGCCTCAACAATGTTATAGGAGAAACCAAATCCCATAAGGTTGGGAGAATTTTTAATACCACCACCCCCTTATATCATAAAATCCATAGAGGCTATAATATTTAGTGATGGAAGAACCAATTCAACCCCATACTATAAGGTTGTGTGTATTATTACCCCTCCGTCTCTAAAGAAACTAGTCTTCTCTAGATTAGAGTCATCTTCATAGGAAGATCCCTCAAAGTTACTTCCACTATGAGATCCATTTACATTTTTAGGATCAAGATCAATAAATTATAATATATTATCTCTCAAGTTCACCATACATCAAGGAATAAAGATAAGGCCTTATATGATTCATAATCCAAAATGGTCCACCAAGAAGGAAAATATCCAGGAGGATTATGATTTATCCCTAAATGGAAAATGATTCATATTCAAACCTAATTTAGTGCTAGAATTAATGATTTATCCTCATTATAGGTGGTATAGTTTTTTTCACCAAAAATTATGATGTTTTTATAGCATCACCATTGTACCGCATGCCGACTATTGCCACACGTTGCCTAAAAATGCATTCATTCCTTCTAAATGAATTCTCACACATTTTTATACTCCTGTAGACCCTTACTAATGATTAAAAGATTTTATCCTCATTCATTTTACCCCTTTAGGTGTTATAAAGTGATTCCCTCTTGAATATAATTTATTAAATGACCAAACACCATCTAAGTGTTCAGATCAACTTGTAAATGGAATTTCCCTCCTTCATGGAACTGTTTAACTAACCAACCACCTTCTAAGTGGGTAATTTTCCTTGGTTGTAAATTTAATTTCTTAATTAAATGAAATGGATAGTTAAAAATGGATGGTAATGGGTGGAAAGGCTATGTATTGTAATTCATGCTTTTATTTATGGATTATATGAACTGTGGAGCTTCATTTGTATTGAGGATTGATGTTTATAACACATTATAAGTGATCCATCATGTTATCATTATTATTATGAGTATTCCATTATTATAGGATTTAAAACAATGGTTAAGTGACCTTTTTAGAATGATGTTTCACTATCCCTTACATCAGTTGTTGATCATGACGTCACACACCATTATACTTGTATATGGAAGATGGGATTGATGTTCATGTTCCTCTGTATCAGGTGTTGGTCATGACATATCACCCCACCTATCTCGAGTGATGATCATGATTTCTCACATTTGTTATAAGATTTAGGGAACATACCCTTTTCTTGAGACTATAACTCATAGACTAGTTATGGATGCTTGAGTTATGCCCCAGGTCCATCCAGCATCCAGTATCCATGTATATGCATACTTATGTCCTCATGTACTTAGTGCATATACATGCATACATTATATAACTATATATATTATTAAAATATATATAGTTACTAATCAGAATATTACACTAGCCTACATCAAATTAGGTAGGGCTAGCTAGGTGTCCTGTAGGAACTTGAGCCGACTGGTATTTATTTATTCACTATTGTATATTATTCATTTATACCTGAACACTACTTGCTTATGTACACTGCTTGGATTATTTATAGACCCCATTGGTGGTGGCCTACTGAGTTTATCTCACACCCTACTTAGGATTCCTTTGGTACTAGAGTAGATTACATGTCTTCAAGTATGGATAAAATAAAGCACCCTGTTATATATATTTTATTTATTTCACCTATATCATGGATCATGGGAGAAGTGGATTTAGCATATTCTTGTGATGCTAATGGATTATCCTTTTAGGATTTTTTTTATTTTGGTATAACATTATGTATATGATTATCCCCTATTTCTCCTTTTTTATATCAGTATTCCATGACATCATTGTATATGACTCATCCTATGGGATTTTGATTATTATTATAGTTGTTCATTATTTACACTTCCAAAGTTACTTATTATATATATTTCCACTGTTCCATCTGTTATATAATTATTTTTATATTGTATATTATTTATCTTATCCACTATGACGCTTTTATATGAGGGTATATGTAAAGAACCGTAAATTTCAAGGAAATTTTTTTCTTAATTTTCTTTGGAATTTTACAAGAACTCAATTTCTAACGGAACCTGATTCCGAGGCCCGGTGTGCTCGGAATCATTTTCCGAAGTTTGGCTCAGGTACGTTCAGTGAACGAACGAGCGGGTCTTTCTAAATTTTGAACCGGTGCTCGGAATCAAATTCCAAGGGCACCGATGGAATCGCAGCACCGATAATTGCTTAGAAACACCTCTTCCGGAGTTGCGTTTGCTCGGGTGTGGTTTTTAATTTTTTTGGGCTTTAAGTTAAGAAATAAAATAATGTGGTACGACAAACTTTATTTTATTTCACTTAAAGCCGCTTAAAGCCACTTAAATCTGCTTAAGCTGAGTTGATGCAGATAGGGTAGAACCCAAAATATCCTACCCTCTTGGTAGGATATTTGTGAGGTGGGGCCCGCACGAGCCCCACCGTTTCTTTTTCGCTAAGTAACGCACCCGTGAAAACCCCTTTTTAATGAAAGTCAAGTGGCGCGTTTTCTGAATTCTTAACACCCCTATTAATTGGGCGGTTAGTTCGTTGTAATTAATTCTATGAATTAATTGTTCGTTACTTACCTTTTTTTTTCAAATTCTTTAGTTGATAATAAAATAAGTTGAGGACTTATTTTATTATCTGGTTGTTGTGTTAAACCTTTGGAGAATCTCTAAAGATCTTCATCCTCCTTCGCGAAGAACGCGAAGAACGCGAAGAACGTTGGCCTTCGACGAAAGTCGACGAAGAACGCCGAGCCCTCGGAGATCGACGACGTGACGCCAAGTACCGCGACACCGAAGATTCTTCTCCTGCGATGTTCTTCTACGACGTTCCTTCTTCCATGACAGATCTTCGATCATCCGTTGAGGTAAGAGAATGTGGTCCTTTTAATTCTTTGTGGATTATAACATCAACATGGATTTAATTTTTATAATTAAATCTGTATGTCCTTGATCCTCGGAGTTTTTCTACGCGACGCCGAGTACCGCGCGCAGCGACGCCCTTCCACGACGTGACAATCCTTTTCTTCCGCGACGGTTAATTCCGCGACGAACTCGCGTCCGACGACGACGAAGGTAGGGGTCGTTTTAAAAATGATAATACCCATGTTTGTTTTCCTCCAAGGAAAGAAAGCTGACGAACCAATTAACAAGTTGGTTCGCGGATTATTATTGCGGGTCAAGGTTTATAAATTGCTGGGGATTATGGTGTTGTTTCAAACCGCTAACGCGGTGGGTGCAGACCAACGAACAAGTCTGAACCCACCGCCCTTTTTTTCTTGGTGTGCGGAATGGAAGACGATGACAAAACGGGCCGTAGAGACTATTTTTTGATTCCACAGTGAAGGATGGGACCCGGGATGAGCTACAGCACAGACGGAAATGAAATTGGACCACCGGAGCAACTCCGGTGGCCCGCGGACTCCACCGGCGGCCGACAGACCCGTGACTGCGTGGGTCCGGCGAGACACGGGACGCAGCCCTGCCGCGTCCGCTGACCAAGGACGGCCCCACGCGGGGCCGCAATGTTCTCACGCGGGGGCAGCACGCCCCCCACGGTTTCCCTTGCTCAGCCACTCGGCCGAGCCGAGCCGAGCCGACCCGCAGGCCAGGTCGCGCCCAGGCCGGGCCGGGCCACCCCGGCCGGGCCGGGTCGCGCCCAACCGGGTCGGACCCGGACCTGGGTCGGGTCTACCCAGTTCGGGCCGACCCAGGGGGGGTTGGGCCGGGTCGGTCCGGGCCCAGACCCCCCATTTCCGGACCTTTTTAGTCTTTTTCTCATAACTTGAGCTACGGGCCTCCGAACGACGCACCGTCAGTGGCGATGTGATCCTTGGATCGAGACGGTCGTTTTAGTATATCACACTTAAGGTTTCGGAATACTTTGTGTTTGGTCAGGTTGGTTCGTACACGAAACCAACCGGGCCCTCGGAGCGGAAACGCTCATATCTTGAGCTTCGGACGTCCGATTGATGTGACGTCAACTTTGTTGAATTCCTCTAAGTGAGAAGGATCTTTTGGATTACTCCGCCCGAGGTTTGGACGCAGGTGGAGTACGGTCGGGTTGGTTTTTCCTTAAAAACCAACAGGGTCCCTGGGATGAAAAAGCCAATATCTCTCAGACAAGGCGTCCGATTGATGCGCCATCTGCGATGTTGAGTTCCTGTTGGCGATACAGAACTTTTGGATACATCAAATCTGGACCATGTGTCAGTTGATGTATCAGCCTCTCAGCTCTTGGAGCGGACCCTCCCGAACGAGCTTGCTGTGTGCGGGAACCCTAGAGCTAGCTGCGACTGCTACTGTGACGACGACGACTGTTCAGAGATCCTCAGTGGATTCGACGACGATGACTACAACACTCAGCGATCCTTTGTGGGTCAGTGCTACCGATCCTGTGTGGGTCCGATCCTGTGTGGGTCAGTGCTCAACGGTCCTGTGTGGGCCAGCACCTACAGATCCTGTGTGGGTCCGATCCTGTGTGGGTCTTTGCGGGGGTTAGTTACCTATCGATTCTTTGTGGGTCAGATCCTTTGTGGGTCATTGCGGGGGTTAGTTACCTATCAATCCTGTGTGGGTCAGATCCTTTGTGGGTCATTGCGGGGGTTAGTACCTATCGATCCTTTGTGGGTATGCCGACTTAGATGAATCAGTGGCAATACCTGGTCATCTTTATCGTCATATGAAGAAGTATACCTGTGTGAGATGAATCCTGTTTTACTTTCCTTTGTGGATTGTGTTGTGCTATCCTGTGTGGATTTACGTTTTGCTTTCCTGTGTGGACTGGGTTGTACTTGAGCTCGGATGTTGGAGCCGAGTGAGAATTGATGACTTAGGTATATGTATGGGCATATACATAAGCAGTGTTGGATGTTAATTCGTGATTGTATATTTCCTTTTTGGATTATGGGAGACCTTCGGGGGTCTCGGGGTCCCTACTGAGTAGCTTATACTCACCCCTGCACGGGCTATGCCCGCACTACGTTGTATTGGTTGCAGACGACGGACAACGCTGATCGTGGTGGAGGCTTGCGGAGCAGAACGGTACCTAGAGGTGGACCACTGGGCGGGACATACTCGGAGCGGTCGGCTGGACCCGAGGAGCAGTGGAGGCCTTTCTGTACCCACCCTTCAGGTAGGATTTCCAGTGGACAGCTCGACGTTGCGGCTTTACTTTTCAGTTGCTGTTTTCCCTTTCCAATTGTACTTTACTTTCAGTTTGGGTTTGTATACTGGCCCACTTACTTTTCCGCACTTACTATTGTACTCATTTTTTAGTTAGTGTTTACTTCTTATGTTGCTTACTCTGTGGTATTTGTTTACTTTACAAAGGAAATGCCTTCCCTTTTTACCGAGATTTACGCCTTGGTGCTAGTCGCCAGCCCCTGGCCTATGGAAGGCGGGCTTGGGGTAGTCATGGCACGGGCCCCGAGGATGGGTTGTGACAAATTGGTATCAAAGGAGTTCGGTTCTACCGCAGAAATTGGGACTCTGATCTTTTTTCTATGTGAAGCAATAGTGTTTAGCATATTGGGTATGGTTATCAGTCCAGGGATTCCAGTGTTGGTGCGGCGGCCGACGTATCCGTACACCAGGACCCTGACTTCTGATTTCCGACTTAATGCATGAAAACATTGATTGCATGTGTGTTTCAAGTTTTCTTTGTGATTACTTGTATCATCTCACCAGGTATACTGTTCTGACCGTGGTGCACCTGTTTCCTTTTCAGAATGGCCCCAAGACGGCAGCCAGCTAGGGTTCCGAGAGTTGAGAGTGACGACAGCCCACCGAGCGACGAGGCCTCGGTACAGGGCACTTTGACAGTAGAGGCACCGGTGATAGCTCTACCCATCGAGCCACCGATGCTTCCAGCCCCAGCCACTGATGATGCACGTCACCTTAGTGCACTGCATGAGTTCCAGTGCCAGCGACCGCCCAGGTTCCGTGGGGAGACGGACCCCCAGGCATCCGAGGACTGGCTGGAGGCAGTTGTACGAGTTTTCAAGCTAGTGAGGACACCAGCATACCTCATGGTGATCCTCGCAGCGAGCCTACTGCACGTAGCAACGGGCCGATGGTGGAGCTTGATGCTCCAGGTGCACAATGAGGCATCTATTCTCTAGACAGACTTTGAGGGCCTCTTCCGCTCAGAGTTTATCCCGGCCACCCTCTATGCAGTGCGCATCCAGGAGCTTCTTCAGCTGCGGCAGGGCAGCTTGACGGTCGCCCAGTACTCAGCGAGATTTACCGATATCTCACACTACTCGACCGACATGGTACGGGACCCATTCTTTCGGGCCCGGACCTTTGAGCAGGGATTGATACACGAGATCAGGGCATCGCTGGTCTCCCTCAGCATTCCGACTCAGGCAGGAGTACTGGAGCGAGCCCTTTTGATCGAGAGCTTCCTTGCTGAGACTTCATCAGCAGCGAGACCTACCGCGGGGTGGCACGTAGCAGAGTCTTCTGCAGAAGGTAGTCGAAGGATGACTCAGGGGTCTAGGAAGACCAGAACCTCACGTAGACGGCCTCAGGACACTGGCTCAGCAGTGAGGGGCACACAGCGCGGATCCAGTCTTTCGAGAGGCAGGCAGTGCTACACATGCGGCGGATAGGGCCACATGGCTCGTGATTGCCCGACCCACCGTGCCGAGGAGCAGCAGACGGTTGAGGGGCCACCCAGGCAGAGGCAGAGGGTCGACCGTGGCGATCCGTAGGGAGGAGGCGGACGAGGTAGAGGAGGTGGCTGAGCAGCAGGTGGTGGGAGATGCTTTTAGGCTTTACCACCACCACCACTAGGAGGTCCACCCCGACCACAGGGAGCTGGCGGGCAGAGACAGGCACAGCTCCAGGCAGCAGAGGCCTACTACCATAACACGCCCGAGATGATTCGAGGTACGATCTGTGTCTATTACACCCTTGCTGCAGTTCTTATAGACACAGGAACGAGTCACTCTTTCATAGCCGCTGCCCTTGTTCGGAGCTCGGAGATTCCAACAGAGCCGTTGGCTCGATCCTTACGGCTAGAGACTCATACGGGAGCAGACTCGACGATTACGCACTGGTGCCGGCAGTGTGAGCTTACTCTAGGAGGTGAGAGCTTCGGCTGGGATCTTCTTGTAGCGGCGTTGAGGCCTTATGACATCATCTTGGGAATGAATTGGTTATCTACAGTCCATGCACAGATTGACTGTATTAGGCACAAGGTGTGATGTGTACGCACCGACGGGAGCAGGTTCACCTTCACCGGTGAGAAGGGAGCCTTCGCAGCACAGGATGGACTTTCGCAGAGGAAAGGATAGCCCATCACTCATCAGTTGGCTAGCCTCATCCTAGGAATAGTTGACGTGCGTGGTCCTAGTTTTCCTGTAGTGGTGGATCAGTATGCAGACGTCTTTCCCGACGATGTTCCAGGGCTACCTCCTAGCCGAGAGGTAGACTTTTATATTTATCTGTACCCCGGGATAGCCCCGATATCCACTCCAGCATATCGGATGGCCCCCGCTGAGCTTCGAGATCTACGGGTACAGTTGGAGGACTTGCAGGGCAAGGGATTCATCCGACCCAGTGTTTCACCCTGGGCTTCCCCGATATTGTTCGCCAATAAGGAATACGGGAGCTTGTGACTGTGTGTCAACTATCGTCGCCTGAACCAGGTGACAGTGAGGAACAAGTATCCGCTATCAAGGATTAATGACCTCTTAGACCAGCTCAAGGGAGCACAGTGGTTCTCGATGATAGACCTCAGGTCAGGCTATCATCAGCTCAGAGTTCGGGATAAGGACGTGAAGAAGACGGCCTTCAGATGTCGGTATGGACACTATGAGTTCTTGGTTATGCCATTCGGCATAACCAATGCTCCAGAAGTGTTCATGGGCCTCATGAATAGGATCTTTCAGCCATACCTCGATCGATTTTTCGTAGTCTTCATCAACGACATTTTGATATACTCGACGACTGAGGTGGAGCACGCCTACCACTTACGGGTTGTACTAGACACACTCCGAGAGCACCAGCTTTATGGCAAGCTCTCGAAGTGTCAGTTCTGGATACGCGAGGTCCACTTCTTGGGGCACGTCATCTCTGAGGCAAGAGTTGCGGTGGATCCCGTGAAGATCAAGGCAGTGCTAGCTTGGGAGCCACCCAGGAGCGTGACGGAGGTATGGAGTTTCTTGGGACTAGATGGATACTATCGGAGATTTGTGCCAGACTTCTCCAGAGTTGCGGCACCACTCTCAACTTTGACGAAGAAGGGGAAACCCTTTGTGTGGTCAGACAGATGTCAGCAGAGCTTCCAGGAGCTGAGACAGAGATTGACCAGCGCACCTATCTTGAGGTTGCCTGAGGAGGGAGTAGGGTACGTAGTATACTGCGATGCATCAGGGACTGAACTCAGATGTGTCCTGATGTAAGAGCGGGAAATGATCTCCTATGGATAACGTCAGTTGAGGACGCATGAGCAGAACTACGCTACCCATGACCTGGAGTTAGCAGCAGTGGTCTTCGCTCTGAAGACATGGCGACACTACCTGATGGGTGAGCACTTTACAGTCTTTTCTGACCATCAGAGTCTCAGGTACATCTTCTCTCAGAAGGACCTGAACCTGAGACATCGGAGATGGCTCGAGTTCCTCCAGGACTATGACTTTGAGATAGTATATACTCCTGGGAAGGGGAACATAGTAGCCGATGCTCTCAGCAGGAGGACGGGCATTCAGCTACTTGAGGAGGCGGAAGAGCAGCTAGCTGCCTTGTAGATATCCTTCGTGGATAGAGATAGAGTATCCTTCCTTCAGTCACTCATAGTCACCCCACCACTACTGCAGCGGGTCAGAGAGGCACAACATTGGGACGCAGACTGTGAGACGTAGCGTGCACAGATATCCTCAGGTCAGGCACCTGATGGTTTCTCCTTTGGAGCAGATCACGATGTCCTTTTCAGAGGGCGTACCTTGGTACCAGTCGCTTTACGAGAGGAGGTGATGAGAGAGTTTCACACTTCTCCTTTGGCGGTACATCCTGGAGTGGTGAAGATGTACCAGGATCTCAGACGATGGCATTGGTGGCCAGGCATGAAGAAGGCTGTGGTAGAGTTTGTTTCATGATGCCTCACCTGCCAGCAGGTGAAGGCAGAGCATCAGGTACCATCAGGCTTGGTACAGCCCTTGGAGGTCCCAGAGTGGAAGTGGGACGGGATATCTATTGACTTCGTGACTGGACTTCCACGCACTTCCAGAGGTCACGACTCCATCTGGGTGATTGTCGACCGACTCACCAAGTCAGCTCACTTCTTACCCATCAGAGAGCAGGGCTCAGTGGAGAGCTTGGGGCGTCTCTACGTTCAGGAGATTGTATGGATTCATGGTTTGCCATCATCTATTGTCTCCGATCGAGATGCTCGCTTTACTTCCCAGCTTTGGAAGGGGTTGTAGGAGGCGTTCGGGATGCAGCTACGTCTGAGCACCGCCTTTCACCCTCAGACGGATGGTCAGACGGAGAGGACCATTCAGACTCTCGAGGACATGCTCTGCGCATGTGTCCTCGACTTTGGTCGCAGCTGGGAGGACCAACTACCCTTGGTGGAGTTCGCGTACAACAACAGCTACCACTCCACCATCGGGATGGCACCATACGAGGCATTGTACGGTAGACCTTGCAGATCTCCTTTGTGCTGGACATACCCTGGGGAGTCAGCACTTGTGGGACCAGAGATGGTCCGAGCCATGACAGAGAAGGTCCAGGTCATCCTAGAGCAGATGAGGACAACTCAGAGCCGGCGGAAGTCTTATGCTGACAGGAGGCGGAGGCCACTAGAGTTCGAGGATGGCGACCATGTCTTCTTGTGGGTCTCACCTCGATGTGGTTTACGGAGATTTGGCCGTGGAGGCAAGTTGTCTCCATGCTTCATCGGACCTTTCCAAGTCCTCAGCAGGATTGGAGAGGTGGATTATCACCTGGCTCTACCACCTCAGTTGCACCAGGTGCACGGCGTCTTCCACGTATCTCAGCTGAGGAGATACGTGCACGACCCGATGCATATCATTGACCATGGGGAGCTGGACGTTGATGATAGGGCGACTTTTGCGGAGGTCCCGATGGAGATCGAATATCGACAGGAGTGGGTCCTACGTGGACGGTCGATTCCTCTAGTGCGCATCAGATGGCAGCACGAGAACCTCCAGGAGAGCACTTGGGAGCGGGAGGCTCAGATGCATGCTCAGTACCCACATTTGTTTCCCTAGTTTATGATGTATCTTTACAGGGACATAAATCCCTGAGATGGGAGTGATGTAAAGACCTGTAAATTTCAAGGAAATTTTTTTCTTAATTTTCTTTGGAATTTTACAAGAATGCAGTTTCTGACGGCACCTGATTCCGAGGCCCGGTGTGCCCGGAATCATTTTCTGAAGTTTGGCTCGGGTACGTTCAGTGAACTAACGAGCGGGTTTTTCTAACTTTTGAACCAGTGCTCGGAATCAAATTCTGAGGGCACCGGTGGAATCGCAGCGCCGATAATTTCTTAGAAACGCCTCTTCCGGAGTTGCGTTTTCTCGGGTGTGGTTTTTAATTTTTTTTGGGCTTTAAGTTAAGAAATAAAATAATGTGGTACAACAAACTTTATTTTATTTCACTTAAATCCGCTTAAAGCCACTTAAAGCTTCTTAAGCTGAGTTGAAGCAGATAGGGTGGAACCCAAAATATCCTACCCTCTTGGTAGGATATTTGTGATGTGGGGCCCGCACGAGCCCCACCGTTTCTTTTCCGCTAAGTAACGCACCCGCGAAAACCCCTTTTTAATGAAAGTCAACTGGCACGTCTTCTAAATTCTTAACACCCCTATTAATTGGGCGGTTAGTTCGTTGAAATTAATTCTATGAATTAATTGTTCGTTACTTACCTTTGTTTTTCAAATTTTTTAGTTGATAATAAAATAAGTTGAGGACTTATTTTATTATCTGGTTGTTGTGTTAAAACTTTGGAGAATCTCTAAAGATCTTCATCCTCCTTCGCGAAGAACGCGAAGAACACAAAGAACGCTGGCCTTCGACGAAAGGCGACGAAGAACGCCGAACCCTCGGAGAACGACGATGCAATTCCAAGTACCGTGACGCCGACGATTCTTCTCCCGCGATGTTCTTCTACGACGTTCCTTCTTCCGCGACAGATCTTCGATCATCCGTTGAGGTAAGAGAATGCGGTCCTTTTAATTCTTTGTGGATTATAACATCAACATGGATTTAATTGTTATAATTAAATCTGCATGTCCTTGATCCTCGGAGTTTGTCTACGCGACGCCGAGTACCGCGCGTAGTGACGCCCTTCCGCGACGCGACGATCCTTTTCTTCCGCGACGGTCAATTCCGCGACGAACTCGCGTCTGAAAATGACGAAGGTAGGGGTCATTTTGAAAATGATAATACCCATGTTTGTTTTCCTCCAAGGCAAGAACTCGGACCAACCAATTAAAAAGTTGGTTCGTGGATTATTATTGCGGGTCATGGTTTATCAATTGCTGGGGATTATGGTGTTGTTTCAAACCGCTAACGCGGTGGGTGCGGACCAACGAACAAGTCCGAACCCACCACCCTTTTGTTCTTGGTGTGCAGAATGGCAGACGACGACAAAATGGGCCGCAGAGATGATTTGTTGATTCCGCAGTGAAGGACGGGACCCGAGATGATCTACGGTGTAGACGGAAATGAAATCGGACCACCGGAGCAACTCCGGTGGCCCGCAGACTCCACTGGAAGCGCGGGTCGCTGGTGCGGCGGCGCCGGCAGCCGGAGGCTGCCGCCGACAGACCCACGACCGCGCGGGTCCGGAAAGACACGGGACGCGGCCCTGCCGCGTCCGCTGACCAAGGGCGGCCCCACGAGGGGCCACAATGTTCTCACGCGGGGGCAGCACGCCCCCTGCGGTTTCCCTTGCTCGGCCGCTCGACCGAGCCGAGCCGAGCCGACCCGCCGGCTGGGTCGCGCCCAGGCCGGGCCAGGCCACCCTGGCCCGGGCCGGGTCGCGCCCAACTGGGTCAGACCCAGACCCGGGTCGGGTCGACCCAGGGGGGGTTGGGCCGGGTCGGTCCGGGCCCAGACCCCCCGTTTCCGGACCTTTTCAGTCTTTTTCTCATAACTTGAGCTATGTGCCTCCGAACAACGCGCCGTCAGCGGATATGCGATCCTTGGATCGAGACGGTCGTTTCGGTATATCACACTCAAGGTTTCAGAATACTTTGGGTTCAGCCGGGTTGGTTCGTACACGAAACCAACCGGGGCCCTGGGATGAAAAAGCCAATATCTCTCAGACCGGGCGTCCGATTGACGCGCCGTCTGCGACATTGAGTTCCTGTTGGCGATATGGAACTTTTGGATACATCAACTCTGGAATATGTGTCAGTTGATGTATCAGCCTCTTGGCTCGTGGAGCGGACCCTCCCGAACGAGCTTGCTGTGTGCGGGAACCCTAGAGCTGGCTGCGACTGCTACTGTGACGACGACGACTGTGCAGAGATCCTCAGTGGATTCAACGGCGACGACTACAACACTCAGCGATCCTTTGTGGGTCAGTGATACCGATCCTGTGTGGGTCCGATCCTGTGTGGGTCAGCGCTCAGCGGTCCTGTGTGGGCCAGTGCCTACAAATCCTGTGTGGGTCTGATCCTGTGTGGGTCTTTGCGGGGGTTAGTTACCTATCGATCCTTTGTGGTTCAAATCCTTTGTGGGTCATTGTGGGGGTTAGTTACCTATCGATCCTGTGTGGGTCAGATCCTTTGTGGGTCATTGCGGGGGTTAGTACCTATCGATCCTGTGTGGGTCATATCCTTTGTGGGTCATTGCGGGGGTTAGTACCTATCGATCCTTTGTGGGTCCGACGACTTAGATGAATCAGTGGCAATACCTGGTCATCTTTATCATCATATGATGAAGTATACCTGTGTGAGCTGAATCCTGTTTTACTTTCCTCTGTGGATTGTGTTGTGCTATCCTGTGTGGATTTACATTTTTCTTTCCTGTGAGGACTGGGTTGTACTTGAGCTCGGATGTTGGAGCCGAGTGAGAATTGATGACTTAGGTATATGTATGGGCATATACCTAAGCAGTATCGGATGTTACTTCGTGATTGTATCTTTTCTTTGTGGTTATCCTTTGTGGATTCTGGGAGACCTTCGGGGGTCTCGGGGTCCCTATTGAGTAGCTTATACTCACCCCTGCACGGGCTATGCCCGCACTACGTTGTGTTGGTTGCAGACGACGGACAACACTGATCGTGGTGGAGGCTTGCGGAGCATAACGGTACTCGGAGGTGGACCACTGGGCGGGACGTACTCGGAGCGGTCGGCTGGACCCGAGGAGCAATGGAGGCCTTTCTGTACCCACCCTTTAGGTGGGATTTCTAGTGGATAGCTCGACGTTGCAGCTTTACTTTTCAGTTTTTGTTTTCCCTTTCCAGTTGTACTTTACTTTCAGTTTGGGTTTGTATACTAGCCCACTTACTTTTCCGCACTTACTGTTGTACTCAGTTTTTACTTAGTGTTTACTTCTTCTGTTGCTTACTCTGTGGTGTTTGTTTACTTTACAAAGGCAATTCCTTCCCTTTTTACCGGGATTTACGCCTTGGTGCTAGTCGCCAGCCCCTGGCCTATGGAAGGCGGGCTTGGGGTAGTCACGACACGGGCCCCGAGGACGGGTCGTGACTATATAGTCTCCCCAATATACCAAATTAGACCCTCATTGCTAGTCAACAACCTCTGGCATATAGGGAGGTGCACTTGAGGCCCCGTGACCCACCGGCTTGGGGAACCATTTAAGTGGATCCCAAGTTGGAATGTTACAAATTGGTATCAGAGGGATTATTTTTTCCTTTTGTATTATTTTTTGGTGTTAGAAAAGATACTAGGATGGAATGGAATTTGGTAATGAACCTATGCTTGGGAGTAAATAACCCATGTATAGGGGAAACTCAAATTACTTGGGATGGGTTGTGGTTGTTCTGGTTTATGTTTGTTAAAGTTGATATTACTTCACCATTGGGTGATTCACATGTATTATGATATTATTATTATTGTTTTTATTGCAATGATATTTCCTTTATCTGGGCTCAATGAAATGATGGCATGCTATTTTTTTATGAAGGTGGTGCCATGGTAAAAAACCAAGGCACATTTATTAAAAGAAATAAAAGTTACAAGAGTTTGAATGAGGGTATTTTTTTTCAATATTTATCATAAAGGGGATGAAAATCCAAAGGAATTTAATTAGACCAGGAAATGTCATGGTTGAATATTTTTTTGGAAAGTCCATTAGCAACCAAGTTCACTTCCTAGAACGCCTGTGTGATGATATGGTTGATTCTTGAAAGAGAGTGTAAGAAATCCATCCATATAGTTGTAAGTAAGCATGAATGATTCACCTTTCCATTATAGAGAGCTTACACAATGGTGGTTAAATCACTTTCTAACCAGATATTATTACATACTTTTTTCCTAATAAAATTAACTGCGTTGATGACACTCTAAATTTATGCCTCTAGAGAAGAGGCTAAGAAACATGTGTTGTATAAGTAACCAAGTAGATTCCCATTGTGGTCCATGTACACATCAACACATCACAAAGGCCCCAGGTTAACTCTAGAGGCATCGTCAACATTAACCATTATCCAACCCTGGAAGGGGTTTTGCTAGAAAACTTAAAAGGTATGATTAGGAGGGCTGTAGTGTCCTTAAACCCCTATGCACCACAAAATTCTAAAGTCACTTATATAATTATATCAATATCCCTGCTGGATATTTGTGGCTTCTTTTATGGTAGTATAAATCTTTACCTAGAATGCATGAAAGTTAAGTGATCTATTTTTATGAATTATATCATTTATATCATACCAAATCACATGAAGGAGTTCAAAAATAATAACCAAAAAGAGGTGTTTGATTTGATGAGATGCATCCGTAGTAGAACAATGCTCTAGATAAGACCTAATCGTGTCTAAAAGAGACCATCTATAATAAAAAAGATCAAAAATATAATTCCAAATAGAAGTAGTAGTAACAAAAGAAAAAAAATATAATTAATGTTTTCTCTATGTTGATTGCAAAGTCGACATTTAAATTAGAGTTGAACCCCAAAATATTGAAGAAAAAAATATCTGGGTACCCTACTATGGAAAATTATCTAAACCAAGGTGAATCTTGAAGGTTTAATCCAAGGTCTTTCAACATTTTTCATCTAAGAAACTTCATTATTCTCATCCCTAAAAAAGTTCTTGTAGAAATATTTTGAGTCAAGCATACCATTATGGGTAGGTTCCCAAATTCGAAAATCATCATATGTGAAAAAATGATAGTTGTGAATAACATTTCTAATGACATAAGAAATATTATAAGAAGAAGTATTCAAAAAATCTTTAATATAAGAATTGGTTTGGATGGGTAAGTGTCTGGGGTCAACCATAGATATCATATGAGAGCCACTCTAGTTATCTAACTAAAAATTCATAAAAAATTCTATGTTAACCATCCACCTAGAGTGAGACATAATATTGGAGTAATATTATTTAATGGAAGTCAATATTGAGGAATACATATAATTTAGTCTAACTTTATTCATATTTTTAAGGAACATATCTTTAAGGAAGTTGATGGACATGGAGTCATTATAAAGAAGATTCCAACTGAGTCTATCCTATAATGCATCATTAAACAATCTAAGTTTTTTGATTCCTAGACCACCATTAGCTAAAGGTTTGGAATAGTTAGACCATGGGGCAGTCACTAATCTTCTATCAGGAGTGCTTCTACTCCAAACAAATTTTTTTATGAAGACAATAATTTTTTTAAGAATACCAATAGGCCACTTGTAGAACATTAAAGAGTATAACATTTTGGAAATTATAGTGAATTTAACTAGGAAAATTATTCCTTTAATTGATAGAGATTTTCATTTAAAATAGGCAAGTTGATTTTGAATTTGGTCCATAGTTTTAGAGAGATAACTACTTTTAGGTCTACTGTAGAAAATGGGGACACTAAGATAGGTGAAGGGGAAAGTTCCTTCTTTTAGAAACAAGTCATTAATGATGTTGAATTTCCCATTGGCTGGAAACCTTTTTCCAAATAAGATGAATTATTTACTAAAACTTATGGATTGGCCAAAAATCTCTTCAAAATGAGATAAAGAATCCTTAAGATTTTGAATATTCTATTTACTACATTGTAAGAAAAGGATGATATCATAAGCATAGAGGAGGTGAGTAGGAACGACCATATTCCTAGGTACATTAGGACTATTATTCCATGAATTTTTCCATTCCACGTATACTTTCTATGTGATTTTTCTTATTGCATATAGTTAGTTCTTAGATTATTATATATTTAATTTTTCTGAAATTTCTAGTAGGGAAAGTATAATTAGATTAATTAATGTGCCTACATCAATCTAAATAGTGTTTTACCGCATCGATTGGTGATAAAACCTTAATTATAAAATTATACCATATTATGGGTTATGGACTTATGAGTACTAGACTATGATATATGTATTCTATATACAAGATTACAAAGTAATGAATTTAAATTTTTACAAGTGAAACATTTACCACTAAATGGGATTTCAATAGTAAAGTAAAAGGTGTTTTCTTCTATACCATGCAATTGAAAATCCATATAATGGAACCTATATCATGTGATATAATACCTAGACCAGAATTTGGCCTTAGTATTGGGTAGATCAGAGTTTCCCTTATTTTATTTTGGCATGTTATGGTATTTCCTCATCAACTAGACCTAGATTTCAGAGCAGGTAGAGAGGTGTGATCCTTTCTATAAGAAGGTTGTGTACCTATCATAATTATCTATCTGCAATATTTTAAACTATTAAATTATCTTATGAGGCATGTGCTTGGAATTATAGAATCATGCCACCATGAAATCCTTGATTCATACACCCTGAAGTCACTGAAGACTATGCACCATAGGTGGTGTTCCCAAATCCTCTAGTGATTCCTCCTATAGTGACACCTATGAAACCTCCTATTATTCTTGATATGGGAACTGAAACCCAATTTCGAGAGGGTTTCTTCCACATAATACAGTCAATTCAAGGTTTTTCTTGACCTTCCCCAACTATGGTAGAGTTGATTTGGGAGTTATAGTAGCATAATCCTACAACCTTTTTTGGGGGATGGAAGAACACATGTTGTTGAGTCATGGATCAAGTACATGGCTTTCTATTTTCGAGCATCTAAAGACGCCTCTATAGAAGATGGTGGGTTGTTATAACCTCGGTAGACTGACATAGAGATATTATTTGGGTGGAATTCCATACTATATTTTATGAATAATTCTTTTCACATACTCAGATGGATGACCAGTCTAGAGAGTTTATGAACCTCCAGTAGGGATCCATGCCTATCATGGAATGTTATACTTGTTTAAATGAGCTTCAGAGTTTCACTCCTACTTTATCTAGTTATTATCTCATGATTGTGGGGTGATTCGAGGATGGGATGGTATACGCCGTCCATTCATAGGTCAATGTTTTTAAGCTAATGACTATTTCAGAGATAGTCAAGAAAGACCTCATTACTGATAGGAATACGAGGGAAGCCGATGGTGCGATCTAGGGTGGTTCGACACCTAGATATATCAATGTTTCTTCTATTGGGAGAAAGATTTATTTTGAGGATTCTCACAGGGGTAGAAGCAGTCAAGAAGATCATACTGAAAACTTTATTATTTTTCACTAGTGTGGGAAGATGGGACATACAAAACCCCAATGTATACAAGATCCAGTGGAATGTAGAGGATGTGGTAGGATGAGACATATCCAACACTTCTGCAAGACCTTTCCATAAGTGCTTAGTGAGTGGGGATTTAAACCTACCCCACGTTCCAGAGTGAGGATAGTAGTATCTCATTTGGAAGGAAACTAGAATACCACTAGTTTTTCTAGACAAGGTGGCGGTCAAGGAAGATGTAATCAGACTCAGTATTCTCAGCACTTGTAGAGTGGGATTTCTCAAGGTAGTCAGGTTGTGACTTAGGGTTATGGTAGAATCTAATTACATATAGTGCAACCTATTATGGTGGAATAGAGAACCAATACTTCTACTATTCGAGGCACTAATCTCATAACCTCTACTTTAGTGTCTTATTTATTTGACACATACACATATCACTCTTTTATATTGGGGAAATTAATGGAGAGTCTGATCCTTGATATAGAAAAATTCTATGGTGTTATGATGCTTGATACCCCATTAGGTATCCAACCATAGAGTGTTATATATTGTAAATATTTTCCACTTGAGATAGATAGATATATCTTCATATAGAATCTTTTCATCCTTGACATGATAGAAATTGACGTAGTCATCAAGATGGACTAATTAGTTCTCTATCAAGCACATATTGAATAATATCATCATATGGTGATGTTTATATCACAATAGGGTGGTAGACATGTAGACAAGGGATAATGATATGTTCTTGAAACTTGAGAGATACCTGATCATCAGGGGTTGGGCGGAGTGACAACCCAAGATGCCAACCTTTTCTTGGATGATTAGGGGTTACGACCTACTATTTTCCCTCCTGTGGTGGATTATTTTAGGGATATATTACATGATGAATTTTCTAGGCTACCTCTAATGAGAGAGGTAGAATTCTCTACTGATCCAGTTCTAGGAGCATCACCAGTTCCCATTCCTCCTTACTAGATGACACTTATGGAAATTTTAGAGCTCAAGAAAAAGTTAGAGGATCTGGAGTCTAAAGGATTTATACACCCTAACACTTCTCCTTGGGGTTCACTAATACTTTTTTCCAAGAAGGTGGATGGTACCCTTAGACTCTGTGTAGATTATCATTAGTTGAACCAGTTCACGGTTATGAACCGGTATCCACTACCTTGAATAGATGACCTCTTCGATCAGATCCAAGGAGTGAGAGTGTTTTCAAATATTGATTTGACGTTGTTATATCATCAGGTGAATTTCATATCCTCATACATAACTCACAAATATTTATGGATTAGGTATGGTCTTTTTGAGTACCTGGTAATTCCGTTTGGTCTCACAAATTCACCTGTAGTTTTTATGGCTCTAATGAATCAGGTTTTCGACCTGTACTTGGATTCATCAATGTTAGTATTTGTGGATGATATCTCAGAGTATTCACATTCTCAAAATGACCATTCCAACCATTTTAAAATCATACTGAATACACTGAGAGAGCACCATATTTATGCTAAGCTCATTAAATTACACTTTCTGATTGATAAAGTCCACTTCCTGGGTCATATCATATTAGAGTTAGGAGTCTTAGTAGACATAGAGAAAGTGATAGATATAGTTTTCTGGGATCATCCCAAGAACTTCTTTGGCATAAAAAGTTTCTTGAGTCTAGCCAGATATTATAGATTCTTCATCCTGTATTTATCATGCCCAACATCACCTATTATAAGAATGACTAAGAAGGGTGTGAAATTCATATGGACATAAGATTATGAAGCATCCTTTAAAGAGTTGAAGGGAAGATTGAATTCAATGATGATCCTGATACTACTAGAGCTAGGTAGAAGCTATAATATTTATTGTGAGAATTAGGTATTAGGATGGGAGATGTTATGATGTAAGATGAGTGAATCATAACATACAAGTCACACCAGTTGAGGCTCATGAATGGAATTCCCCATTGCATGATCTCAAGCTAGCTACTTTAGTTAATGCCTTATAATTTTGGAGATGCTATTTACTTAGAGAACATTTTTTGGTATTCACTGATCACAAGATACTCAAGTACATATTTACACAACATGATCTTAATCTCAAGAAGTGAAAATAGGTTGAGTATCTATAATCCTTCAATTTTGAGCTTGATTATATGAAAGGTAAAGGATATACATTAGCGAAAGCTCTAAGCCAGAAGACTCAAACATATGCGGTTTAGGAGGCTAGTGGTGAGTGGAAGCTCATGGACTCATTTTTAGAGACACACATTTAGGTTCAAGAGTATCATGGATAGACTATAACCTAAGCCTTAGGAGTCACCTATACCCTTTTGGAGAGGGTAATAATGAGGTAAATTTTAGATCCAAAGGGCTTAGTCATACGGGAAAGTATTTCAGATGATGATTCATCTTCTGGTTAGACCGTGGATGAGGATGACACCTTACACTTTCATGAGCATGTTTAGGTCCCATCTGACATCAGGGAGGATCTAATGTGGGAACTTCATGCCTTGATATAGGTGGTACATCCTGGTGTCACCAAGATTTATCGAGACTTACATTGCCAGTATTAGTGGACCGCTATGAAATGAGAGATTACTGTTTTTACCACTCAGTGTTCCACCTATCAGTAGATGAAGGTGGAACATCAATGACCTATATGAATTTTACTTCCATTATCCATTACCAAGTAGAAATGGGATGATGTTTCTATGGAATTCATGACAGTTTTTCCGAGATCACCTCATGAAAATGATATAGTTTGGTTAGTCGTTGATAATTTCACGAAGGTCACACACTTCTTACCTATTTGAGAGTCCTTCTCAGTAGATGAGCTATGGAGGATATACATCATGGAGGTCATATGTATTTATTGAGATCCATGATCTATAATATCCAATAGGGATTCTAGCTTCACGTCTCAGTTTTGGTAGGGATTTCAAAAGGACTTGGGTACATAGGTGCTTTTGAGCATGACCTATCACCCTCATACTGATGGACATATAGAGTGTATGATTTATGTGTTAAAGGACATTCTCCATGTATGTTTCCTTGAATTTGGGGGTTATTGGGAGAAACCCATACCCATTGTTGAGTTTTATTAAAATAACATATTTCAAGATACCATTTAGATGGATCCTTACAAATCCTTATATGGTATTCCTTTCTGATAACCCTTATGATGGTTTAAGGCGGGT